>PYIU01000002.1:6381228-7657474 GCA_003415625.1 Aquanectria penicillioides | reverse complement strand
CTCTTTCTCTCTCTTTCTCTCTCTTTCTCTCTCTTTCTCTCTCTCTCTTCCTTTTAGCAATAATCTATTGATCGCGAGCATAAGAATATTACTATAGTAGTTTATCTCTCTCTTTCTCTCTCTCTTTCTCTCTCTCTCTCCCTCTCTCTCTCTCTCTCTCCCTCTCTCTCTCTCTCTCTCCCTCTCTCTCTCTCTCTTTCTCTCTCTCTTTCTCTCTCTCTCTCCCTCTCTCTCTCTCTCTCTCTCTCCCTCTCTCCTCTCTCTCTCTCTCCCTCTCTCTCTCTCTCTCCTCTCTCTCTCTCTCTCTCTCTCTCTCTCCCTCTCTCTCTCTCTCTCTCTCTCTCTCTCTCTCTTTCTCTCTAGCAATAATCTATTGATCGCAAGCATAAGAATATTACTATAGTAGTCTATCTCTTTCTCTCTCTTTCCTTCTCTCTCTTTCCTTCTCTCTCTTTCCTTCTCTCTCTTTCCTTCTCTCTCTTTCCTTCTCTCTCTTTCCTTCTCTCTCTTTCCTTCTCTCTCTCTCTCTTACTTTCTTTTAAATCTTAGCACTATAAATCGCAAATCTTCCACAGATCTACTATAGATCTTAGCACCGCAAATCGCAAATCTATCCATTTTGTTATTAATTCCGCCAGAGATGATATATAGATAGATATAGGTACCAGCTTTAGTGTCAAGTTCTCTATCGACCTTGAAATGAAGGGAGTCTGACTTAGGGGATTGGAGATTTAAGCTTTAGATCCATATTTACTGTAGGGCTGGGTGCAACTATATTCTTAATACTTTAGTTACTCTATTAGTAGAATAATGTCTTAACTGAATAGCTTAAAGGCATTAATATATTGCATATAGAGTATTATAAAACAATAGAATGTATAGGCATTTTAAATGATTTATATAGACCTTAAGGATTTAGGGTCTTCCTTAGGATTGACTATCTTAAATGTGAAAACTATTTAATAATTTAAACAGTTCTGACTAGTATTGATCCTTAATAACCTGTGTTAAGAACACTCCCTAACCCTAATAGTGGAACTATTTGGGCTATATATAAAGGAGTTGTAAAATAGAAGTTCTTTTGCTTTTAAACTATACTAATATATTTGTAAATTAAAAGGTTGTACTATAGGTGCTAATAAGCTAAGGTGCTGCTAGGGCTGCTTTAAGCCTTACTTAATTTAAGCTAAGCACTAAAAGCAAGGCCAGCTTTAGGAATAGAAATTCAATAAGCTTAAGGGCAATTAATATAGATATAATAAATAATATATATATAGTTGTAAACAATATACAAGTATATATAGGGATAGTTATAGCAGGCAATATATGCAATAGATCGATTTAAATCAATTAGGATTTATAAGGAATAGCTAAATAGTAATTGTAGAATGCAGTTACCTATTTATAGTATAGGGATTCTTTTGTAAGGATATATAGCCTTAAGACCTAGGCCTATAAGGCCCTTAAGGTTAGCTTATAGCTAGCTGCTATATCTATAGCAGTAACTACCTTTACCTAACTGCTATATCTATCTATACTCCCTTTAAGCCCAATTAAAGGCTTGTCTTTAGGTGCTATTATAAGGCTATCCTAACCTTTTTTATATATATATTTCTTATATAATTATAAAGTTATTTTTCTTTTATTATTAAAGCAATTATTTACTTAAGTAAGACTTCCTTATTGCTAGGGGCAGGCTTCTTTACTATAGCTAAAGGCATTACTATAAGCTTTTATAGGTACTATTTGCGCTTACTTTAGTGTTTTTAGTATAGTACTTCCTTTAATTTTAGCCTTAATCTTAAGGCATTAATAAAAGAGCAATATAATAGGTCTATTAATAGCTTTATAAGTATATTAGCAATATTTTTAATAAAAGGGATATATTATAGTTTAATTATATTATTTTTAATAGCCTTTTTTATAAAGTAATACTATACTTAAATATACTTTATATAGGCATAAAATTTAAGGTTATATACTAGCTTTATAGTGCTTTAGTTATTTATAAAGATTACTATTAAAGTAGTTAGTAAGCTATTAAGTTTCTTTATAAAGCTCTTTATTTATATAACTTATAATACTGCCTTTATTAATATATAGTATTTAGCTTTTATTAAGGACTTTACTATAGTCTTTTAATACTTACTAAACTATATAATTAAGCCTTTATTTATAAGGAATATATATCCTTTAGTTAATTATACTATCTTTAGGCAGCTAGTATAGTTAAAGTTATAGTAGCTATAAAGACTAAATAGATTGCTATATAACTCTTCCTTAAGGCAGTAATAATAAATAGAGTAATTAAGGCTCCCTTTAATATATTATAGTATTCTTTTTGCAGCCTTAAGTTATTACTTATTTAGGCTATTTAAAAAGTATACTTAAAGACTATATATAAAGGCTAGATTAGGCTGGCTTTACTATAAAAGATAGTTAACTTTTTCTATTATTAATATATATTTTTTGCTAATAGCCTTTATACTAAAGATATTAATTGCCTTAGCTAAATAATAGGTTTCTATTTCTATTAATGTATTTATAGCTTTATAGTTAGGGTATTTAAATTACTTAAGGATGCTTATTATATAGTCTTTTTATAATAGTATAAGCAATTTATTTTCTTTTGCTATAATAGCTATACTTAAAAAGAGCTTAAAAAATTTAAGTAACTTTATTTTTACTTTTTATATAAGTTTATTAATAAAGGTATTTATATTTTTATTATTATTAATAACTATAAGTATATTATTTATATATATAGCTATAATAATTTCCTTTATTTAATTTATATAGACTATAGTATTGCTCTATAGCCTCTTAAGGCCTAATTTATTAAGTATTTTCCTTAATTTCTTTTATTACTATTAGGCACTTTACTTAAGGCTATATAGAGCTATAAGCAATTATATAATATACTTAATGCCTTATTTATAGCCTACTTTTTTAGCTAAGTGTTTATACTTTAGATCCTTAAAGAACTTATTAAGTAAAAAGAAGGTTATAATATAAATATCTTCTTTTAGCTCTTTATTTAAATATACTATAATTATATTATTTTATAATAGCTTCTTTTTAATCTATATAATATAAGTAAATAGTATTCTTTAGGAGTTAGCTCTTATAGTTAAGGAAAAGGTCTTTTAGTAATTAATATCTTCCTTTTATATAAAGCTATATACTATAAGTTAAGCTTTATATATAACTATTATACTATTTTTATCTCTTTTATATTAATTTATCCACTTTACTATAAGTAGTCTTTTGCCTTTTAGTAATTCCCTCTTTAAAATAAATTTAAGTATACCTTTATTAATAAAGGCATAAATCTTCTTAAAGAATACCTCCCTCTAAAGGTTAGCATTTAGCTAATTAAGGGCATTATAGATTATAGCTAGATTGGCATTAGTATAAGTAGCTAGAATTTACTTCTTTATAGCTATTACTAGTATTATAAAATATCTTTTAAAGTTATTAAATACTCCCTTTAGCTATAATTAAATAATCTCTTTACCTTTTGCTATAAGCAGTAAAATAGACTTATAGAATACTATATATATTATTATAATAACTTTCTTTATTTTAGGGTTTTAAATCCTATATACTTTAGTTCCTTAAAATTTTATAAGGATTCCTTTTTAACTATAAGGTAATATTTTTTTAGATCTATTGCGCTTTTCCTATTTAATATAAATAAATGCCTTTAACCCTAAAATCTATAGATACTTAATGCTTAATATATATTCCTTTTTTAGGATTAAATCTATAAAGTAAACCTTATAAAGGGTCTTTTAGTTTAGTAATCTTATTGCTATAATATTAGCAATATATATAACTATAAAAATAATCTCTCCCTATAGTTTAAAAGGGATATTTATTGCTATTATTATGCTTTTTGCCTTTTTTTAAATTGTATAGTTTGCCTATTTAATAAAGCTATTCTATTTATAGCTATATAGTAATATAATAATTATAAGGATTTCTATCTTTAAAAGGAGTTTATTAACCTTTCTATTAATAAATTTATAACTGCTATTAAACTATATCTTTTAGGGCAGACTATAGGCTATAATAGTTCTAAATACTAAAAGATCTTTTTCTATTAAAATAGCAGTATTGCTTTTTTTTTTAAGCAAATTGCTATAAAAGTAATAGCTTTTATTATTAATTATAAGCTTAAAATACCTCTTTCTATTATATATATATAGACTTAACTCTATAAAATCTATATAAAGAAGGTTAAATATGCAGTCTACTCTTTTTTATAGTGTTTTTAGTAAGAACTTTATGCTTTTAGTAAGCTTATAGTCTTTATAGAGTATATTAAGCAGTTTATAATTATTAAGCCTACCTTTTATAACCTTAAAGGTATAGTTAAGGGCTTTCTAACCTATATAAGTAAGTCTTTAGTATTATATTCTTGCCTTAAACTATTTTATTTATATTAGCATTATTTTAGGAGTAAAGTAATGGCTTATTGTACCTTTTATTGCTTTAAGTAAAAACCTTTAGTTAGGGATATTAAGGGTTATAAAGATTTTACTATTACTATTAAAGATTTTATTTTTAATTATATAACTATTAAAAAGATAGACTTTTTTATTAAAGATTACATTTAGCAGGAAATCTTTAATAAAGACTGCATTTTTAAGTATTATAGTCTTTATTCTCTTTCCCTTTATAAATAGTATAACTACTATTATTCCTATAGCTATAGGGTATATAGTGCCTTTATCTATAAGAATTAATATTATTTTATTAAGTTTATACTATTTGTTTTCTTTAAACTATTTAAAGTTATTAATAGTATATATATTGGCTTTTAAGTCCTAAAGCTAGCAGTCTTTTTAATTAATAAGGCCTAATTCTATAGATATTAAGATAGTAATAAAGTTACTATTTCCTTTAGCCTTTAATGCAATATTATTATTAATATTAAAGGGATTATATAACTGCTATTTTAATAGGCTAGAAATTATTGCTATAGCTACCTTTTTAGCTAATAACTTTATAAAAGCATTACTAAAGAACTTCCTTACCTTTAAGCCTTTACAGTATATAAAAATAGTATTATTATTATTATTAGAATTGTCTTTAGCTTTCTTTATGTTTTTAGCACTTTACTTACTTAATTCTATATATAGGGCAGTCTTTTTAGTCTTTTTAGCAGTTTTATTACTATTATCTTTCTTTTTTAATTTTCTATTCTTACTGCTTTTATTCTTCTTTTATAAAGATAAGCAATTCTTTATAATATAACCTTTTTAATTATAGTTAAAGCATTTACTGCTTTTAGGATCTTTTTTATAGTTATCCTTTTTATTTAATTAAGCACTTATCTATATACCTTTCTTACCATTAAAGTCTTTACTTTTCTTTTAGAAAGTCTATAGACTTTTAGCTTTATTAATAAAGTCTTTTTGCATTTTATAAATAGATTAATATTTCCCCTTTTGCTTATAATTGCATTAAAGTGCATTTTACTTAAAAAAGACCTTTTTAATACTATTTATAAACTTTATCTTTTTTTAGTACTTAAGAAGCTTATTGCTAGCTTTAATAATGCTATTTATAATATAATAGAAGTTATTAATATAACTTTAAACCCTTTATAATTTCTTTAGAGTTAAGAACTTTAATTTTTAATAAAGATTAATTAAGCTTTATTAAAACTTTATATTATTATACCTTTTTATTAATAGCTTAATGGCCTTTATATTAGTCTTTACTAAAGATAATAATAGCTTTAGTTTCTATAAAATTACTATTTTTATAATAGCAATTAAATGCATTTCTTCTAAATATAAGATTTTAATCTCTTTATACTATTTAATAGTAATTATAGTATAAAAGAAATATCTCTTTTAGGCAATTTAATTCTTTAATCTCTTAAATATATTATTTCTCTTTATCTTAAAGTTAAAACTAATAAAATCCTTAATTTTAATTAATTATAAGTTTATAATCTTCTTTTTGCTTAAAGTAGGCTCTATTAATATCTTTTTATTCCTTAAGAAACTAAATATTTTATTTAAAGCTCTTAAGGGCTCCCTTAAGGTATAAAAAAGTTAGCTTTTTTAGTATTTAAAGCTTTTATTTTTATTATCTTTTATTTTAGATTTTAATTTATCTTTAGGCTATATTTTGCACTTAATCTTTAATTTATTTTTAGTCTTTTAATTAAAGTATTTCTATAGCTTTTATATTTACTATATTATCTTTATTATTTATTGCATTATAATACTTAAATTTAGCTAAATCTTCTATAGATCCCTTTTAATAGGCTTTACTAACCTTTTAGGGAAAAGTAAAAGATCCTTAAGATTGTTTTTTCCTTTAGTAAGATCTTCTTTATTATTAGTCTATTTAATTGCTTTAATAGTAAGGATTAGCTTTAGGGCTAGCTTTAAAGCTATTGCTTAAGTCTTAAGACCTTAATTAATTAATATTATAAGTACTAACTTTAAGGGATAAACTTTAGGTTAGTTTAAACCTTTTAAATAGCTGCAATTTCTTTTTAAATTAAAGCTTTAGGCTTATAACCTATAAACAATATATAGGCACATATAGGGATAGTTATAGCAGGCAATATATGCAATAGGTCGGTCTAGATCAATTAGGATTTATAAGGAATAGCTAAATAGTGGTCGCAGAATGCAGTCACCTATTTACAGTGCAGGGATTCCCTTATGAGGATACATGGCCTTAAGACCTAGGCCCACAAGGCCCCCAAGGTCAGCTTGTGGCCGGCCGCTATATCTATAGCGGCGACCACCTTCGCCTGGCCGCTATATCCGTCTACAATAGTAATGGCATCTTAAGCTGCAAAGAGCAAGTAGCTTGCTTAATAGAGGCATCAATGATTTATGTAGCAAAGTCAGGTGACATACTATCTTGCAAAATATTTAAACCAGGCGCTGGTGTCGCAAAAGATCTAGCAGCAAATGCAGTCGCCGCATTTACTGAATGTCACATATCCCTACATAACACAGCTGCCGGAGCCTTCCGGGCCTGTAATGCATTAACTAATGCCTAAAAGAGAGTTATATTAGCGTAGGGCAAGACCTCAATGCCCTAAGTTAATTGCTATTAACAATACCACATTATTGTTATTGTAACCCTAATGCACTAATAGACCTAAAGGGATTTAGGTCTATAGAATCCAAATCTAGAGACAGTTTTAGTGGAGTTTTCTTTACCAACTTTTAAAGAGTTAATGGTATAATTAAAATTAAATGTTATTTGTACCAAAAACCAAAAATAATGTATGTTTCTACTATAAATTCCTTCACTTATAAGCGGCAGACTATAATGCAACTTGATAATCTTTCTCTCATACAGTATAGTTATAAGTCAATTGCTATAAAATGACGCCGTATTAAACGGCATCTGCCACATTCTTCTTCTCGGGTAGCCTCTCCCCACGTTCTAAGATACAATCTGGTATCTCACTGCCTTCAATTACACCCTGGCGAGCAAAGATCTCATCAGGCCTCACTGCTCTCTCGATATACGTGTCTCTTGCAGGAAATATATAGCTTAATGCACAGTACACCATCGCGGTCGAAACAAAGCCAAGAAGCCATCCAAACTCATACGGATGCACCCCCACACCAACATCCACGTTATTGTTGATCCCATGAATGAATCCTGGTAAATTTGGCGCCACACCAACCAAGAATGCCGCAACAGCGCGTAGGTTCCATCCGTAATAGTATCGGTATATCCCATGCGGGTCGTATAAGGCCGTGGTATCGTATTTGCGTTGATGGATAACCCAGAAGTCGAAAAGCATGATCGCCGCGATTGGCCCGAGGAAGACTGCGTACGCGCTCATGAAGTTGAGAAAGGAGCCAGCAGACGCGAGGATTTTCCACGGCACCAAAGCCCATGCTATTATAGCACACAAGAGCTGACCACGGCGGATATTGATGACAGTCGGCATGAGTGTCATGAGATCATTAGCTGCAGAAAGTGAATTCTAAGAGGAGTCAGCTCGACAATGTATGGCTAACCCAAACGCGGGGAGAGTACTCACGGCAGAGATGTTAACACCCAAAGCGGCGAGCGCAAAGCTAAATCCAGCAAAAAAACGTGCTGCACGACTATCCCACTGTCCTACCAGTGCCATAGGGTCCCATTCCAGAGTACCATAGTGATGTTGTCCTGCGCCACTCGCCACAATACCAATGAAAGCGATCAACGTGAATAGACCAGGAAGCATTGGGACGTAGAGGGCCTGCCATTTAACACTAACCCGGCTGTAGCGACTAAAGTCGCTCTGGTTGACTGATAGAGTAGCATAGTTCCCGATGACAGACGTTAGGCTAGAGAGGAAACCCCAAGAATACGTGCTACCGGAGACTGTTGCCTTTTGGTTGAAGATGTCGCTGGCTGGGGCCGTAGCAAAGGCCCAGATCATGATTGCTAGCCAAGAGGCGGGGACGATGGTGCTCTTTGCAATGAACAAGAATCGTAGTTGATTTGGATTCATCCACAGGAACGGTAGCTGTGCAAGCCAGAATATAAAGAAACTGACCATAGTAGCATCATCAATGCCCTGCGACGCGGGGATGTGATTCGGCAGCGTCAGAAAGCTAGGCCAGATTGCTCCGATCATTACTCGCACCGTGTTGGCACCGTTCATGGTCTGGATAGAAAACCAAAACACTGCAAGGATTGCACGCGAGATAACCGCGATGTATGAACCCCAGAAACCCCAGGAGGCACGTGCAATGACAGGAAAAGGTACATGGTGCAAGACACCGATGGCGCCATTGAATGCGATCTGGAGGCAGTATTGGTTAGGTAGACACAAAATGTTGACGGGCAGGAGGACAACATACAACCCAGGAGATGATAAAAAATCCCAGAGCCACTATACCTAAACTTTCGCGCCAGCCTAGACCAACAGCAATTATCCCTGACGCGAATTGCCAAGTAGATGCATTGAAGGCATCTGAAATCCAATAGGCGACGAGACTAATCACGCCCCATTTTCTATCTTTAGGAGGCACAGGATCAAGATCTTTGTTCGTCCTGTCATGCGAGGTGTCAAGAGAAGTCCGTATCAAATATTTGTGCTGGCAAGGTGTAAGGGACTTACCATCGTGAACCGGCACTTGCAAATGGATTTTTTGACTGTTCAACCTTCAAATGAGGTCGCTCCAACTTTGGAAAGCGAAACCTCATTTTTTTTTTTTTTTTGAAAACTGTGGCGGGCGTTTATGTAGTGAAACAAGGAATTCCCACTTGCGCCCGTAGTCGACCTACAGGCTTCCTTTTAAGTTTCTTTGCATGAGAACAAGGGTCTTGAAGGATCCTAGGATTCTTGCATGGGTCTTTGCGAGGACATTGCTGTGTGGAATTTGATTGGCGCTGGACATACTTCTTATCAGACATGTCATGATCGAATTGCGCATGATATGAGCTCTACTGCCAAGAAGGGAATAGATGGGTTGGGCTTCTACCAGCACTGACCAATCGTGGTGCTTCAGGGGTTACCATTGTTGCGCACTCAAGTCCAAGATAAGCCGTGTTTATGATTTCAGCTGGTATCTGATTGCATGTAATATTGGCGATAGCGACGACGCATTTAAGATAAGGGTCATGCCGCACATCGAGCAATCCCGCCGGCGGCGCAATGAACCGATTTATTGCAAGTAATTAATCAGCCTGATAACATATCTCTTATATTCTAAGCCTCGGTTAATATAAAAACTGGCACCAGCTCAAGGTTGATAGGACTACAAGCAAAGCTTGGTACAGTACAACCTGGCCATAATGGCAACTAGATAAGAGCCTTTATGTGACGATAAGGTGTGCCACAGAATGCACTGCCACACTTTATAATCTAACGCAGGTAACCTTACTAAAGTGCCATAAATGTTCATATTCTGTAGGTTTAAGTTGTCAGACTCTCTAGTTGCTTGGTAATTGTATGTCAGTTCAAAGAGCGGATAGTTTTATGTTAGATATGCTGTTGCAGCAATATATGCTGCCATCACAACTTATATCAAGGATCTCAATAGCACAGCTAATGAGACCACTGCAGCTCACTTGCTTCTAGCCTCCACTGCAAATGGGCATCGATACTCTTGCCACCCCGAAGACACTGTCGCGACGCTTAATATTGGTGGGGACAAGTAAGATAAAAATGATCCAGTTGAGTTCACAAGTGGTGCATGTGAAATTACTTGAGACTTTTACCTGATCTTGGTTCTTCTGGGGTCTAAGCATCGTATTTTGGGTAGTTAAACGCTTGTGGTGATGTTGTCGTTGCCTCTTACTTTTGCTTGGGTATATTTTAGAACACATTAACTGATCACTACTGTAAAGTATAGAACCCAAAGTACCACTTGTTTCGGCAAGGGGGTACCTCCAGTTTTTGCTGAGGTTCTATGGTTCAATAACTACTATAAATAATTTAGTATTGAGCTGTAAGAAGAGTAGTTAAATTTGGCGTCCTACCGTAGCTAGTGCATTTGCCGCTAGAGCTGCCCCTACCTCAGTGGCTTCGAATTTCGAGCTGCTCTTTGAATCATGTGCACCTGCCTTGACCTACACTGTTTCGACAGTAGTTTGGCATCATATTAATATCGTGCACCTCGACTGTATTTGAGATGCTAACGTAATCATAATTGAACTCCTGCTACCAGATGTTGGCTTAGAAAACCCCGCTGAGCCTAATTGCCAAGTGCAAGCCATGCAATGAGAATTGGCCACCTCAACCTTCTCAATATGTACCGATGGATATAGAGGGTTACCTACCCGATTTGAACACTTTTTCAAGTAGGCAATGAGTTAATAATGTATGCTTTGTTCATAAAATACGCATCCTATCAAGGATCACAGCCAATCGTAACTTGCTGTTTCAGGAATTTAGTGGATTGCATGCAACCGTCGAAGAGCCTCATAAACCAATGTTCAATAGGAGAAAATTCTTATTCGGGAGGGCTTTATAGTTCAGTTTTCTAGAGGGCTTGTGCTGAACTATTGCATTAGGGTGAACTCCAAACTTCTTATCTGTTGTGGTCATCACCCCCTAAAACACTCTTCGATTCTCCTTGAGCGCATATAGAAGTGAACGTGGCTTGCGTGATGCATATATACATGATTTAATATTCCCTCCTCTTAAAGTGCGGTTACTACACCGTCTAGTTACACATAAAAGCAAATCAAGCATGTGAAATATTGTGTATTCCCTATCGCTATTCCTAAATATGCCGGACCGGACGAAAGAAAACCATAGTGTGGTACGAAGTCATTCAACCAATAGATTTGATAAGCTTAGTTTTCGCTGCAAATAAAATATTTGAATCCTGGCACAGTTATTTGCATCCTAATTATTCTTGTACTGATAATTCAGTATTTCTCACTTCAGTAGTTGAGGTTAGGGGTGCGCTGGCCTCGGACTGTGCCTTTCTCAAATATCTAGAGAAAGATTATTCTCATCTAGTAAATGAGGGGAAAGTTAAGGTTTATCAATGCGGAAACGAATATATATACTGGTATACAATAGGCGCTGCAATGTAGGATATAGAGGTTGTTTTCGTCCTCTTCTCCTTGTCTTGGTCGGGTTTCCCATATGCACTAGAGTGAAATTTGCTTGCGTTTGTAGTTTAATCACTATTACCAGCCACATACTCGCTAGTACATCTACCTAATTGGAAAATTACGGTGGACTTCTATCATTAGGAATATGAGATTACGGCAATTTTCTCTTGACGTACTAGAAACTATTGTTTATATTGCTGAGAAATAAGTTGATCTGAACGCTTTCCTATATTTGTAAAGCTGCATCTTTGCTCATGTTATGTCTCGACAGAATACAAATGTTCCTGTCACTCGGGGGAACCCAAGAACCCTTCTTCTATTTACAAATCTTGGCGTAGAGGAATATTGATTCCTGATTCCAATCCATTAAATCCGTCCCGGTGCGTAAACGCGTAAACTCTTGGCTGTAAACTTTGAAGTGAAGCAATATTCGAATACGCTGATGCCAATGACGTCGTCCCTAACCCCTTGGTTCCTTTCGCCCAATTTCACAAAGCTGCAGCAAGATGGAAGCGAGGTAAATATGGCTTTGGGTTAATTTGACCCATATCCTATCATTCCACCGTCACCATGGGGAACCCCGATATTATGTTGGATAGCATAAGGCGATATATATCCATTCCAACGGCTGGGAGTCCAGTTATTACACGGAATTCGAGGTTCTGGGGAAAATAATGGGGGGAGCTTGATTTCGTATTTGTATTGTCCCCAATGGTGGGTTTGGCTGATTAGCACTCAAGATCATCGTGCTTGCGCTAGATAGGTCTATAAGAAAATTACCGGTATTTCTTCTGCATATAGGTGCATACCTTCATGCTTCAGAACCCTGTCATAGTGGGTTCCAGAAGAGAAAAAGAACAGGGAAGTTGTGTAAATTCTTCTATGTCATTCATCCACGGGGTTTCTATAGCGGAAAGCCTCGAGACATGTACGTCATCTATGTACCTCCATAGCGTTTGAATAAAGTTTCAATGTATTGTGAACATATGAAGATAGGGGAAGTTATGGCGCAGGCCCACCCTCGTCAATGATGGACAGCCGATCATCACAAGACTTTTTAGGTAAGCCATCAAGGCACCTTTTCGTGCGCATGACTAGGAGTAGTTACTCCGTATTCCAGGATACTGCTCAGTGCTTGGATTAATGGTTCGTCGCAAAGGAATATTGACTCTCTGAATCACAGCTTCAATGGTCTCCATGGTAAACACAATGCTTACCTACAAAACATAGACAGGTTGTACACAGCTTGTCTACGTACTGTGCCTCGTGTACATCTGGAGGACATTAATACGTTTGCCTCGCAGTCAGGTGGCTTGGCGGGGCGCCAATCCGCTACAGGATTCAGAAAGAGAGCTTCTTGGTCGACTCTCAACAAGTTTAGTCACATATTGAATGCCGTTCTTCTGATGGACAATGCTGTGATTCTGGAAGAAATATTGGTACCTCAGTTAGAGCCTAATACTTGAATCCGGCAGCTGGAGACCGAGTCTAGATCAGAAACCGAAAAATGGTCGCCGCGTTGAGTCTAGCACTGGGCGATGTGGGTCAACTACTATCCAGTTGTAATCTGGATGTGCCCAAAAGCTCAATTGCTAGCGGTTAAAATTAGGCACTGTATCCCGAGTACACAGTTCAACCTTCATCTAAAGTAATAAAAATAGTAGAAAGCCAATAAGTAAGCTGATCAACAGCGGCCGACTTCCTGCACTAGATGCTCCCGAAGGATCGTCTGTCTTGGTGGCCATAGCCGGCAAGGTGACCGGTGTCATTCCGTATATTCTCGTGGTGTAAGGGTCTCGTAGTCTCGGGGTTGTTGTGGCGGATGTGCTCCGGATTGATGTGCTGGTGGAACTTGCTAGAGTGACCGATGGAACATTTACGGTCTTGTTACGCGCGCTTTGGGACGAGAGGATGCTCGAGGGAATCGGACCGATGGTGTAGCCTTCGTCGGAGCATATGGAAGTGTAGGCAGAGCCTGGACCTATGCCGACTCCGCCCAAGGCATTTTTGCAGTTTGCGCACCTGTTTCCAACTTGTGTTAAAAATCCATTATCAAAGTGGGCATTGTTGTTATCTCCACGATGCGATGATCGGGAGTCGACGTACGCTTGGTTCGTTGGAATCCACCCCGATTCGCACGTACACTTGTCATGTTCCAAGCCAGACTTTTCGTTGCAAGTGCGATCAAGGTCCTCAAACGCGAGGCAGATAGATCCTTTGCCTTGACAATACTCTTCTGCCTCGTTGCTGAGCGCTGCAGAGCACAGCGACACGAGCATAATTGCGACTGCGAGGGTTCCTAACCTGTGTCGCATTGTCATCATCATTCGCCTTTGTCGGCGCCGTCATGACCAAGCCGTTAAGAGCAAAAATCCATGACATTAATGAAAATGAAGCGATGGGTTGCAGGCTGCTGCATTCTTCGGACCGGACGCAACCATCTCTGTGGGCCTTGTCCGGTTCTGTCTGAGGGTGAAGCGACGGTGCAAAATAGCCCCGAAGCTGACACTTGCGTGATATTAGTGTGTTCCATCAGACTTCATTCATTGGGTGCTCGTGTGGTAGGACCTCGGAGCTACCAGGATCTGGTTCAGTGCGAGCTGTGCTTGAGCTCTGCTCTGATGGGTCTGGGTTTCCTTTAGCCGTTGATAAGAGGGGGAGGGGGAAGAGTGGTCCCGCTTCAAGCTCGGCCGTTTTCCCCCAAACGGCCGTATCACACTATTAACCCCCTGCATTGGCCTTTTTATGCTTATTTTGGCCATTGCCCGCCTCATGAGTCCCCTTCTTGCCGTTGCTCTTCGTGTCCGTGGAACATCTTGCAGCCTCATCTGTCCGCTTTCTTCATCAATCCCTTCTCTCACCTGAAGTCAATGGTTTTCGCGGCCGTTTTGTAGGTCGCCATGGCCGAGTTAACTACAGGATATGTCGCTGGTCTGATTGCGATTTGCGTTGTTATCAGTAAGCACCTTATGCCAAACAAGCTTCGAGGCGGCGTTTTGGTATGTGCAGCACGGCGCCCCATTCTGACATGTGCTAGCCCAATTTTTCTTCCCAACTGCCATCACTTTTTTCCTCGCTGGACACTTGAGTGATCAGGCAACAGCTGCAACATGGTACGCATTAAGCTCAACCCTGAACCAGCTCGCCTTCAGCTCACCGTATACAAAGGACTGTGGCCAATAGAGCCTTGCAGAGCTCATACTGGCCAATCCTCCTCCGAACAGACTCCACCCGAAATGATAGCGTACGAAGATCAGTTATATGGATCGCGATGGCTATACCTTGTCTCGCGGTTCTAGTTTCAGTGGCAGGCATTGTTACTCCTATGGGCTTGTATGAACGAGATGAAGTTAGCGATGACTTGACATTGGGCACATTTGAATACGTCCAAGATTCGAGCGCCTTCCGGCTCGGAACTTCAACTCGAAGTGACCTACCCTTCACTCGACAATGTAGTTACGCGCTTATGAATGCCCCGTGTCCTTACACCGGGGATATCCTGGATTACTCTTGGAATGGTACAACGATAAGTGGATCGTGGCCCAAAGGCCTTAACGCCACTGTCCCTCAGATTCTCCACGATATCTACATGAGTGGCACCAAGAACAGCAAAACAACAGTTTCCAGCTACTTCGATATCGAATGGCGACAGATGACAGTTCAATACAGCAGATATTATAATAAGGGCGAAGCACTCCCAGCTGGCGCCTATCGCTACCTCGAATCTGTCCTGCTCAGCGATGATGCGCGAGCCATCGAGGGCCTTGTTGTCGATTCCAAGAGCGGCGGTGTTGGCTTTAGAAACCACACTCTACCAGTAAGGCAGTCCAGGGGCGCCACTTGGTCTGAAGATCTTCTCTTTCTAGTCCCCGACGTGCAGTGTGTAGACATGAATCTGACAACAGATTTTCAAGTCACGATGGTAACTGATGGCGTCGGATCTGGCTTCGAGCTAGCACAACTGAATCTTACCGATCGCGGTGGTTTTATCAACCTATCCACTGTGAATCCGTTGAATCAGTCTTATAACATGGACGACCAACCCAACGTCCCCGACCTAAAAAAGAGAGCGTACAAGGCTGCTTGGTTTACCAACATCCTCAACATGTATGTCATGAATTTGACGGACACTACGAATGAGGCACTAGGGACGAAGCGCCAAGAGAGAGTCGATTCAAAGATGAATCAACAGTTCAAAATCCCAATACCGACCTCAGCACCTGTCGTTCAAGGTGTCCAATTCGACACCGATTTTGGCAAACCATTGGGCGTCGGCCTCTTATCTGACGACGACCTCATGTTCTCAAATCCATACAACGTGACCTCTGAGGCATTTGATGAAGCACGTAGGTTACCCTCCTTCACTGAGAGATAGGGCGAGATATTGATGCAGATTCAACTATAGGTGACGTGTGTCAGGGTTGGCAATATAACGCCAACCGCACCCAGCTGTTTCGAGATAAGTCTACCAATCTGAACAACACGTATGTTCAATGCCTCCTAATTCAAGGCGCGCCCAAGAGAACCGACGGTGGTCCTGCGAATATCTTTGAGCACGAGAGTAGGTGGACTTCGCCTATGTATATATGTTCATCTTCCGTCAAGGCAACGATTAAAACAGTCACATTCTTTCACAACGGTTCGAATGAAAATTTGGACAGCTTAGTGATCCAGGATATTCAAGATCAGAAGACTGCTACTAAGAACGACCTGCCTTTGTGGGGAGTCGAAGACTGGTCTATCGACCTCGATGACTTTGATCCTATCTGGGGCCTCGTCGATTCATCATTAGAGCGCTTCCAGAACGTCTCTACTCTTCGGGCCGCATCTCTATACTTGCTTGGAATTTCTTCATCACTGTCAGTAAGTTTAACCTCCAGCATTCCAAAAAGGAACCTGCCAGGGACCATTGCGCCCCTGGCAGCTTTTGAGGCCATCGGCTCTGTCCTATCGGATACCTATGGAGTTAGCGACTTTTCTGGCAGAGGAAGCATGAGCATGTGGATGAAATGGAAAGAGCTTTCGAGATCTGCAGATACAACTGCCGACATCATTAAACTACTCTGGACGGACATCATGGCATCGGCCGTTGTTGGAACAAAAGGTGTACTTGGAGCCCGTAACATGGACCCCGACCAAACTGCTGACATCGCCATCAAAGAGACCGTGCGTATGGTGAAGTACCATTGGGAATTCGGTATTCCTGCCTTTGCGGTCATCTTCTTCCTCGGTCTCGTCTGCTTATTGATTCTTTTATCGATATATCTGGGTCAGTCGCACCTTGACTTGATTCGACAACGGCTCAACCAAGTGTCTCTGGGACGTGTATTGACTACCATCTATTTCCCTGACACAAGCAGCTTCGGTATGCCTCCTGATGTATGGAATAGAGCCAATGGAGACAAAATGATGGATATGACCAAAGGTCACCCGGTCACGGTTACGCTTAGAGATGTGGGGTATTTGGAACAAGATTTGCAAAATCAAGGAAGAGTGCAGTATACTCAGAATAATTCACAATTCGCACAGGAAAATTTTCAGTACCCACAAGACGAAATCGCCTACGTCCATCGGGGAAATGGACAATATATCCCGGTGAAGATTCACGATCATTTGCCTGAGGAATTCAAAGAGAGTTGATGGGAATACACGTGCTCAGTAGTTTGAGAAAAGAAATGCCGCACATAGTACTTGTGGGTATTCAAATATAATCCAAAACTAATGGCATTGAGTGACTTCTGAAATCACAGCGGGGTCTTCAAAGACGGGGCGCCGATTCTAATTCCAGTGTCTCATAATGAGGCAACAGCAGAGCTTTTCATTGCATGGTCTTCCTATTCCACTAGGCCACAAATGACCACATGCCAGCTCCTTGGTCTTCCTGGAAGTGATTCTCTTCTGACGTTGGGTGTTACTTTCTTAGCTCCTGTGTCACCGTGGTATGATCCAGCGTGTTACACTAATATTGTGGATAATATGAATAGTAATAGAGATCTTGGTAAGATGACCCACCATGCCGTTCCTTGGATGGCAGTGTGGATATATCCGATCTGTCATGGCCAATCATTGATATTTTCACACGGTCCACCCATAAACAGTGACAGGGGCCAAGTTCTTTTGAAGGTGTGTCCAATTTCAGCTGCATTCCCCTGATGAGTGGCCTTTTCTTCGGCTGACTGAACTTGCATGGAGGTTGCACATCTTCAACGACATGAAAAGGATCTCTTCTCGGATGCATTATGAAGTCAGGTGGGTGGTAATCAACGGGGATTCTCAAACTCTTGGCCTTCAGATAATCGCAGAGTTCGTTGCAATCTCATGTATGATGTCAACAAACAAGGTACTCCCAAATTTACCCATATAAAGTGCACTGGGTCATACTTTAAATAGTAAGGGCTAGCTGTATTTTAATGTGGGGAGGTGGAATATGTTGGGACGGCTAATTGAGCGAGCTTGTTGACGGAATAGCACACTTGGAAACACGTAGCCCAACTTCGCGGTGCGTTCGTTGATAGTCACATGATTTGCACTGTTTAGGCACCAACTTAATAAACCCACCCAAACAAAGCCACGTTGACTTGTGTTGAGGACAGGTATAGATAGTCTGGGAATCTTGGAATAAAAGAGACCTATTTCTTGTAAATCTGGTCAAAGTATAATTCTATCCAACAATGTTCACAATGGCTGCAACTTTATTCATGCATCTGAAAACAGCCTTGCGCTACCTCACCATACTCTTAGCAACACTATTTTTTATTTTCTTTCTTGGCCAGCCACTGTTCCGTTATATCGAGCCCCTGAACCTTTTTCCAAATTCACTTTGGATTGCTCGGTCCAATCACCTAGCTGATAACGGATTTTGTAGATGGCTCGGGCTTAGGACATCTCGGATTCCGCTGTTTATTCTTGACACCAAACATCCATGGGTAATCACTAATCGACGATTATTAGAGTGTCTCGATGCGAAAGACGCCTTATGTAATGTCGAATCTTCATTGCGATCCTCATTACCTCCTATTCCAGGGGACCTATTGGGGTCGCTCCGGGTCACAACCGATGGTGAGAGGTCTTCCGGATGGCGGTATGCGGAGGCTAGACTTGAAGAAATCCTGAACTGTACACTCGCTTTGGAGAGCTGTGAGTCTCTGAATGTAAACCTTTTTGGGTCTACTGAATATGGAAAACATGATTGGGGCACCAAACTACCTCCAAGCACACTTCTAGATCGAATCGCGGATGTTCTACTATCAATGCCAAAGTTGAGCACCCTTGATTGGATTCGACCTTCCGGAGAATCTGAAACAACCAAAATATTCATTGAGAAGCTTCTTGAACGGGAAGAATCTCTTCCATTAGTGAGAAACTTGACACTTGGGCCGAATATGCATTCTTTAGTGCCTCTGTGTCCAAACCTGGAGAGGCTGAGCACGGCTAAAAGTTTATGGAGTGCTACGCTCTGGCGTGGTAAGTGGGGCAAGGTAAATGAAGAATTGGTGCGTTCAACCAGATTTACACCCAAGTTGAAGAAATTTTTTATGGAGTCCTTCTGGGATTTGGATTTGCTGCACTTGGTACAAGAAAATATGCCCCACCTTGAAACCTTGGGGATGTGGGGAGTTATTGAGCCTGCACAATACGGCCGTGGCATTGATGGTGGTGCCTTGCACGGAGAAAAACTTCGAGTACGTAACAACTGTCGAAATCACTTCACCAATAATTCCAGATGGCTCCAGCTAACATATTGCCAGAGTATTGGCCTCATGCTATCTAAGTTTCAAGACCTCACTACCCTTTATTTACCACCTTCATGGGATCTTGGCCTTGGGTTCGAAGGTGGAGTTGGATGTGGAAATACGTATTTTGGATTAGCAGGGACCCACAGTTCTAGAATCGAATACCGAGAGGACATTTGGGCCAAAGAAGCTGCAGCCAAGATTATACTTGAAAGGTTGCCCAAACTGCGGTCGATTTTCGTTGGAGGGGTTGGCACAACGAGCATTCATGAAGGGAAAGCGATTTGGCCTTGGCATGGAAGAATAAAACAATATATACTTGAGGGAGTGCCGCGATATATCGCATCCAGGGACCCAGAACAATCAGGCAAGGATGAAGACTTAGATGCCCCAATATTCGGGCCAGATGTGCCAGAGGAGGAATGGCTTGGTGAGGACTGGGAACCTTGGTTTTCTCAAGGCAGGTCTGAAGACGAGCAGATGAAAACGTTGTATGGAGACTCATGGAAATCTGGACACAATGATGGGTTCCTCGAGCTAGAAGAAGACCTTTGAGCAATTCAGATAACTTGCTGTTGAAAGATGCAAACTATGACTTGAAATGATGTCACCTTTTACCTGGCTTACTTCCCTTCAACCAGCTTCTGTTGTACAGAATTAGGCATGATTCCCTTGCTGCAGATCTATTCCAAGCTGTAAAAGAGTGTTATAGACAATCCAGATGTTTTTATCTTAGCTCAAGTTGTTGGAATATTGAAAGAGTATTCGCATTAGCTTCAATCCTGTGAATGAATGCCCTAGATGCGCTTGCTGCTTATTTGCAGATACGATGGTTATTCACGGCTTGGCACACTCAACGCTTACTCTACAGAAGACAAGTGCTCCGGCATGCAATCAGGATGCATGGGCCCTCTGTATTGTAGCTATCCATGGTATTTTACGTCCTGTACAGCTCCTGTTGGATGAAGTATTATATTGCAACCAAAGGTTGTATTCAGCCAAATAACAGAACCACTACCGGTATAACATCCACACTTCGTTGATTGTATCATGGTTTACATTGTGTGGAATAAGTGAATATAAAGTCATAGCTGACAAAGTACCGGTCAGAGATCCAATAAATAACAGCGGACTAAGCAGCATGTGGTATGCACCTACATGTAGCCTAAATGAGTCGGCCCTATGACGCCAAGCTCCTCGGACAATCGACTCTCTGGAGGTCGAAGGGCATAATCGCCAAGGCCTAAAACACCAGAGTTTATGACAATTAAAGCAAACTCGGGGAGAGAATGCGAATCTGAACTTACATCACTTTACCCTAACGACTTGTTTTCTCAGGCTTACAGAATGCTGAAATTACTGCAGGCATTGCGGACCGACATTGTGCGAAGCCCTTGGTTGGACAAGAATGGTAAGCTATAAGGCGACGAAATAGAAGACTATTTGAACAAGACTACAGTATCAACTAGGCATACACTGAAACTTCAGGAGAGAAATTGGTATATTCAGGCGCAGAAGTGCTTGATGAAACAACTGCCACAGTCTTCGCGTGACGATGTCCCTGGCGTTCGGAACCTTTATGAAGATTTCCTAACCACGCACATCATCAAAGCACCCAATGTGCATTTTGTGGCATGTACCTACACTTGTATTATAAACGGATGGCCCTATCTGCCCAATGTAGGATATAACTTATCCGTATCATCCTCTTTTAAGACACTTATATGAGCAGTCGATGTAGGTGTGTGGGTGGAATGGGGGTATCCCCTGCTGGGACTGGACGTTGGACTCCCCAGGCCCTGATTACGACACTTCTATTTTCTTCAACTCGCCTATCTTCGACAACTACCATGGCGTCGGTGGCAATGGAGCATATGTCCCCGCGTTCTCTCCCCCAGAGCCTAGACTTACTGTAAACTCTCCTTGGGACTTGCCCGACCGCACAGGCGGAGGATACGTCGAGAGGGGTTCTTTTGCCGGACTAGAGACAAAATTGGGTCCAACAAATAGGACAGATTACAACCCAAATTGGATTTGCCGCGGCCTTGTGCCTTTCTCGTTTAGGAAAATGGCGGAGCCTTTAGCCGTGGAAGAAGGCATGGGACAAAAGGATTTTGGTTTTTTTTGACAAGTTGGCCGAACGCACATTCCCTTCTTGTGGTCACTTGATGTGAGTGAGCTATACGGTACTATCACTGATAAGTGGTCGAGTCGTAGGTATCTTGAGCCTCAAACAATGCAAATCAATGCAAGGATACAAGGTAACCCGAGTCAGCCGCTGATCATTTGTTTTGAGTCTACCACGCCAATGCCGATAGGGCCTGGTGGTCATGGCAAGTCAGAGAGACTTGGATAAGCGCCAGGTGATATTTCCGGCCCGCTTGTCAACTCTGATTGGAATAATACAATTAGCGGGAACATGACACTGGATCACATTCTCACTATTGGTGAAAGAAAATAATGCAAGCGAACGTATAGTGTATTGTTCATCTGGTAGCTAGCTTTAACTTAAGACTATTAGCTAGCTTTTTGTCCTATATTTTAGCAGGCTCAACCTTGTTTAATAATCATATTTTTTTTTGATTTTCTTGCACAACAACTCGCCACCTAGCTGCAATGCCTTTGTCCACGGCCATTTCTAACCCATCATACTCAGCTCCCTCTCCCCACTTCTAGAGCGCAAACACAGGCCTAAGGCTACCCTGTTTGTTGTTGAAGGGTGTCCAAGTCTCGTTCCATAACAGAAGCCGAGCCAAGCAGCTCTAACCTGATTGACATGGCGCTGGTATTGCATATATAACCCTATTGAAACTTGATCTGGGGTCACATAAAAAATCAATAAATCATTAACCATGTGATTCGCCTTTCTGTACAAAGGGTGCTAGTACCCGCGACCTCCCTATCACTATCCCTCTTTTTATATGTCACTATTAGGCAATTTAGATAGGAATTATAAGCCTCTTACGTGAATATTATGTGATTCCTTTAGCCATTTCCCTTCTCTATTGAGATCTTCCTTTTCTATTCTTTATAGGTTCAGTTGTGTGAGTTGTGGGGCCGATGGCCCGGATACCCTCATTTCCCCATTGATCCTTTCTACCGAAAGGCTCTGGTTATAAAATCATACGCAAGGCTGCAGCCTGTTATGTTCCCTATGGCTATTTCTATTTTGGATATGGACTTGTGCAAGATATCTTGTATACGAATATTTTATAGGTGGAAGTTGGGAGGATTATGTGGTAGGGTGTTGAACCGCGATATCAGCCGGAAGTCCGACCTAACTGCCAAGATTCAATGATGGAACCTCAAGGCCTTCTTTTCGTCTGTATGCCTCTGTGATTTTTTTTAATGACATAGGCAAGTGAGCCTCGTCTGTCAACATCCTATTGGAGGAAATTAGGTATTCGATTTTCATGAATATCTTAGCAATAGGAAGTGCTTTTTAAGTGCCTATATCTTTCATAAGATCCTCAATCAAACTCTTGCTATCTTGTATGTCAGTACTGCCTTAGTGTTTTTTGGATTATAATTAGGCACAATAACGTACTTTGAAGTCACAAGACCCAACAATTATGTCTGGTATTTTACTATCATACTGACCGCTTGTTTCCTTCAATCTCCGTCCTAGAATCCACTCCCTTGCAATAAGTGGATGATACATATCCTTTGATAGTAGAAAAATCATCTTATGTATTGGTAGAGAGAGTAGCAATTCAACTTGTTTAGATGTTTCCCCCTCCGATCCCGTTTTGAATTTCTGAATGTATGTAACAAAGTTATATTGGTGGCACTTTAATGTTATAGGGACAATTTCAGTTAAAGTTCCGCTAGATAGGGTTGCCCTCTTAAACTTCCGGTTTGGGCAAGTTGTTTGATAGTGAGCAGAGCTTGTTATCACTTGTTCTATTAACGGTAATGTTATTTGGGTCACTAGAGAACCTAGCGATGAACCTACAGCACCGCTCTAGAGCCTGTTGTTGATTATGCAGGCCGTAGTTGCCTACTGGCTTATTGTGCGCTGTGTTTAATGATTGCAGTTCCTTAGAAGTGAGGAATCCTAGCGGTCTAACCTGGTAATTGCCTGTAATTACTATCTCTGACTGACCATACCGAATCGCCATGTTTGAAAAGTTAGTAGCGTCGTATATCTTATGCCCGCTAACCTGAATACTTTGGCTGCCATCAATAAATCCATCGCTGTGAATGAAGAAGAAAACAGGGATTTTATCTACTACTCCTGCCTCTGGCGCTGAAAGAGGCACGTTTATGGGCAGACTGAGATATTTGAATTCATTTTGGGTGGGCGAGTCCCATGGATGGTTGTTTCCGGGAGTGTCTTAGTTTTAGTAGTATGGAAATGGTAACAAGCAACGGATACCTGCTTTAGATGCTCCTAGTTGTTAGATAATATTTTTAGAA
The DNA here is from genome assembly GCA_003415625.1 of Aquanectria penicillioides. Taxonomy (NCBI): domain Eukaryota; kingdom Fungi; phylum Ascomycota; class Sordariomycetes; order Hypocreales; family Nectriaceae; genus Aquanectria; species Aquanectria penicillioides. Next base: position 7,633,763 of record PYIU01000002.1, on the reverse strand, counting down.
CTTTGAGACATTAATGGCATTTTAAATAAGTTCTATCTCGTATAGATATACAATATGATACATTGATTGTTTTTAAATAGCGTTCTTCGTTTTGCTTTCCTTTGCTGTTATGGACGTCCTGGGTGCAGGCATCCTCGGGTAGGTAGTTAAGACAAATAATTACAGCGTAAATTTATTTTGTGATTATTTACGTATTCCTGTGGGTTTCCCCCTTGAGAGTCTGCCAACTGCTACAGCCAGCTAAAAAAAACATACAGACACCAGATAAGGACTATGTATTATATTGAGTTTTATTGTATTTAATTTTCCGTTCTGCAGGCTCAAAGTCCACGCCAATTTTCTATGAGACAATAGGACGTTCTAGGCTGGTAACTGGTCTATGTAGGCTACTTGGTAAGATACATATTTGCTATCCGTATAGGCCTCAGTTCAGGCCGAGGTCTAGCCCTTAGGACTCTACTAAGCTAGAGGCTCCTTATGTAGGGTCTCTCACTTCTAGCGGCAACAATCTCTTAGCCTATACCTCTGCTGACCGTAATCCCATCCAGCAATTCAATAGATAAGTAGTATGTTGACATAGGTAGTAGTCAGGTTTAGGGTAGTCATGCATGAGTGTAAAAGGTTGACCCCTGTAATGTATAAATCAAGTAAAAGTCCACATGTCTAGTAACAACTTATATGTCCAAAATTGCAGCCCAAATTCAAAGCTATCTATAATCGAATTATGGAAAAAGAACATAAGTGTATGGATGTAAAATGTGAAGACCTGTTCTTCTACGCACAGCTATTATTAATGGTAGATATTGCACTAGTTAAGCTATGATAATACACGTGCTTCATGCGATACATTTTGCAACATTTGGACGTGCTTATGTCAACAAGCTAAGAGTATAAATATACTCTGTATCTCCCCTTCTTAATTGTCCCATCTGATTAAATAACGGGTTCTCGGGTTTAACCCCGCACTTTACCACCCAGCAGAGATTCCGATCTGGCCTATCGGCATTTACCCAGGACAATCAATATGGGCTATTACCCCGCCAAACATTATAAACTCATCCAATAGGGTAATTACACTATTAAACTAGCATGCTCTATGACTAGTGTTAAATCAGCCGGCCCGTTCAACCGTAAGCATGACTGAGTGATGTGCTACGAAACGTCAAACTGTTCGGCGAGAAGTAGACTCCATTGCTTGGCTGACGAGTTAGATTGCGATATTCCTGGTTCAGCTGCCATATTTGTTTGCCAAAGCGACGTTGCAATGCAACGTTGATGCTTGCCTCCTCGTATGCCAAGCAACAGACGACGGCAAACGAGCCCGCCTAATCTGCGCCACCCTAAGACGCTTATGTTATAGCTACCGAAATAGCCTGTTTGCGAAGATGCCTGAAACATAACGACTTCACAGAGTGTGTCGGTATGGAATGTGGATCATAGAAGTATAATACGCGTTGGGTCCCCGCTATGCATGCTGAAGTTTGCTGTCGTGTCTTCGTCCGTCATTCATCACGTCCTGACTATCGGGTCCGGTCAAAACAACCCATTCAGAACTACAGTGGTCTTCTTGCGCCAGACTATCAAGATGGTGAATGTGGGAATAGCTGCAGATCCCATCGTCACTCGCCTCGTCGAGGAAGATAAAACGCCATGGTACAAGAAGCGTAACCTTCGCCTCATGTACGTGTGGCTCTTCTTCTGCTGCATGGGCGTTGAAATGACATCGGGTTTCGACTCACAACTCATCAATACCCTGCAATTCGCTCAGACTTTCCACAAGTGTAAGATGCTTTCATCACCGGGTTTAAAGAGGTGTTTCATGTTAAAACGTTCGTTTCTAGATCTCGGCAACGGACGCAAAAACGCTGATGGCGATTATGCCATTGAACCTGGGCTGCTCGGTTTCATCAACTCCTCCTACCAACTTGGTTCAATTTTCGCTGTACCCGTTGCACCTTGGTTTGCTCAGCGCTACGGACGCCGATGGTCCATTCTGTTGGGTTCCTTTATCATGGTTGCTGGCGCTCTCTTGCAAGGGTTTTCCCAGCACGGTAAATATCACAAATTTCTTTACACCTGATTTGTTCGTAGACAGATTTGCTGACATAATTTCCGCAGTTGCTATGTACATTATCGCTAGAATGCTTCTTGGATCTGGTATTCTCTTTTGCATCATCTCTGGTGCAGCCCTCATCGGAGAGCTTAGCCATCCCAAGGAGCGTGCCACTTTGACTTCTCTATTCAACTCTTCCTATTTCATCGGACAGATTCTTGCCTCAGCTATTGCTCTTGGTACAACCAATATCAAGAGTAATTGGGCATGGCGAATCCCATCCCTCCTCCAGATTTGTCCATCTTTGCTTCAGATAGCCACCGTGTTGTGCGTATCAATCATTATCGTTTGACTTTGCCACCATGGCTAATACAGTTTGCGCAGCCTACTACCAGAGTCACCACGATTTCTCATCTCAAAAGACCGAACCGAAGACGCAGCTACTATTCTTATCAAGTACCACGCCGAAGGTGACGCCGATTCTCAACTTGTCAAGGCTGAAATTGTCCAAATACGTGAGACTATTCGAACGGAAATGGAGGTATCCAAACAATCCTGGCTTGAGGTCTTCGGCACCCCTGGCATGCGTCGGCGTGTGTTGGTAACCATTTTCATCGGCCTCTTCACGCAGCTTTCTGGAAATACGCTCCTGAGTTACTATTCTGGAGTCCTTTTCCAGATGATGGGTTACACTACCACTTATGCCAAGACACGGATTAACCTCGCCTATGGTTGCTGGGGCTTCATTAATGCTACTATCATTGCGCTTATTGTCACCCGTTTTAAGCGTCGAAACATGTACATGCTTTCGGCTACTTTAATGCTGCTTAGTTTTACTAGCATGACTGTTTCATTAGAGCGTATACAGGCTGCTAACGAAGCAGGTCTCAAAAGCTCGTCCGCGGGTATTGCGGCTTTGTTCTTCTACTTTGCCTACTCGCCTACGTACAATATCGGTAACAATGCTCTTACCTACAGTAGGTGACCTTGATTCATGCCTGTCGGTTACAATCAACTAAGTTGTGCAGCTTATCTTGTCGAATTGTGGCCCTACGCCCAGCGAAGCCGAGGTATCGGTGTTCAGCAGATCTTTGGAAAGCTAGCAGGCTTTTTCTCCACAAACGTCAACTCAATTGCGCTTGATGCAATCAAGTGGAAGTACCTCGCTATTTACTGTGGATGGATATTCTTTGAGCTCTGTATCGTCTTTCTCCTTTACCCGGAGACAAGTGGCCGCACTCTAGAAGAGCTTGCTTTCTGTAGGGACTTTTGGTTCTCTTTCCCTTGAAACCTCATCACTAACAAAATCTTTCTGCAGTGTTTGAAGATGACAAGTTTAACGAGAGGACAGTTGCAGCTGTGGAGAAGCAGATTCATTATGGGGATCAACCTAGAGATGAGGAGGCTACACGGGTGCACACGAGGGAAACTGTATAATTTTCAGGCATGTGGCTTGAGCCGGCACTGGTGGTGTCTTTGGTATACGGGTCATTCAATCCCATATTTCCTTTTGTGTTCATTCATCGTTGAGCTGTGAAATTCAAGTTCTTCTATGGCGTGCATTTCGTCAGCAGCAGGTTCCTATGCTTTTTTTCTTAAGCTTATTTAAAGAAATGGTGGGTATACATACAAGTAGGTAAGCAATGAGTATTACTTTGGAGCATGTTGATATTTGAAAAAGGAATGATGGCTTTAGCTCGAAGATTATACAGTCATTTAGTAAAAGAATTGAGCAATTGAGGTGATGATTGATTTAGTTGCCCTATCATTATGACATTCTTCTGAAGCATTGTGATAATCAATAAAATCATATTTTCGCAATCGGTGATAAATTTGGCATACATATGTGTGCCTTTCGGTACGAAAGGTCTTAGTACCGCCCGACCTGACCCAACTCCCTCTCTACTCAACCTAAAATAGATTGCTTCTTTTGACTTCTGCTTCTGCCTTATGTGAATATTATTTGCGAAAGTGTTTCTTTTCTCTTTATTTTCTTGCCTTTCCTTTATTTCTTTAGCTGCATTATGGTGTGGATTACCAGCCCCGGTAACCCCAGTTCCTCATTAATCCTTTCTACCGAAAGTCCCCTGCCATAAAACCACAAGCACAGCTGTGGTCTTTTATGCCCCTGTCTACTACTAGATGTTCCAAGTGTTACAGTTTAAGATAGCCATACTACTATACTATAAATCAGTAAAGATGGCATGCTTGAAGATAAATCTTTATTATAGTACAGAGGAAACAAAGGCCCCAGCTCCGCTCGTGGTTTTGTTGTTAGAGCCTTTCGGTACATACAAGAGATAGAACAGCAAAGGAATACCTAGCGACCAAGGGCAGCAGGGCCCTCAGGGCCCCAGTACCCTTAGCTTTCAACACTACTACAATACAATACAATCCACAACTCCACAACTCTATAGCGTAATGTAGCTAAAATAGTAGAGAAAAGGCAAAAAGAGAAGGAGAAAGGAACCACTCTAACACATGATATTCATGTGAGAGAAATAAACGGCCAAAAGAGGGAATTTTCAGCAGTCCATTTTAGGATGAGTAGAGAGAGAGAGGTGGGTTAGGTCGGGCGGTACTAAGACCTTTCGTACCGAAAGGCACAAGAAAATAAAACAAGCGGCAAGCACAAAGTTTTATATTAGAGCCTTTTGGTACAAGAGAATTAACGGCGCAGGGTATAGGGACCCTAAGAGCCCCCATACTCCACGCCTTAGTATCCTAACCATTGACAAGCCTAGGTTATAGGAGCCCTTTGAGCCCTTATACCCTTAGCCACTAGACTTATTTGAAAAGTAGTAGATTAGAGGAGATAGAAATTATATGAAATCAAACAGCAAATTATATGAATTTTATATAACTATCTAAAAGAGGGCAAGAGTGGAGCTGCAAAAATGATAGAGATAGAGAGAGCGTGTGTGTGGGGGCCGCTGGTATAGAGACCTTTTGCACTAAGAGGCATTTCTCTCAGTATATTCTATAGGCCAAATTAGGAGTAATGGGCTCACTGATAAAGAGATATATTTCATTTAATTTTAATAGAAATGATTTCGCAGTTAGGTTAGTGTAGTCGTTACTAATTTTCATTTCCAGAGAGTTTGAATGGCATGGGAAGCATAACATTTCCGAGACCAGTTGGTATCCTAGTTTGCGATTAAGAGGAGGCATGGGAGAACTGGCATGCTTACCTTAACATGGATCGCGGCGACTAGTGATTATCCATGCAGTGAACCTTCAAGTAGCAAAATAAGATCGGTTCCCATCAAGGCTTAGGCCATCTGTTGACGTGGATAATATCGGTGACTGATCTAGACCAATTTCGGCCACTATAACGCTTACAGCAGTTTTCCGTTGATAGTATTCTTACTCATTACATGTTCATGAGATAATACACTCATTTGACGAAATTAAAACGGCAAAGGACGGCCCTATATTTGGTTTCTGCCATTTAGCTTCCTGCTTGCGTTATAGGCGTTCGCTAATTGTCTGTTCCCTCGGCCACAACACCAATAGTCGCAAGGTCCACATCTTTGCTATTATCGTCATCGCTGTCCTCCTCCCCTTGCCGTTGCAAATCAATGACCACTACAAAAAATATCGTCAGCAACCAACATTTAACATCAATGCCCGATGCAACATACAAACAGCATTGTTATTCAACTTATCGAACTGAAAACCAGCTTGCAATGCGCTACTAGCATCAAAAACACAGCAACCATAATGAAGCCCTAAGTCACGTTCACTTAGCTTCAGGCAAACTTGACGAAAGTGCTCGTGGTGCGAATCCAGTTCATCGTCGAAGATAATCGCTGCGTTTTGATGTTGGATACAAAACGCGGCAACGTCAGAACTTAGAGCTGCGGCCAGCTGATTTAGGTCCTGAACTGTCGTTTCCAGCCGTGTAAAGAGTTTGGCATTCAATAGTTGTTCTCCTGCTGTCCCATTATAGATGGAAACGTTTGGTGGTAGAGTCACTACTTCGTCCTCGCGACGATCTGCAAGCCCCTTCGAGGCAGTGGAATCATCTGGCTAGTCAACAGGTCAATAACGGGTATCATCCTAATCGATCACATCAATTATTCAAGGTTGATTGTACTATATGCTTACATGAGTTGTTTGCGACATCTCGCTTGTGCATAGAAAATATTTTTTTGTGGATCCACGCCCAAAATGTGAATTAGTTTGATAAGGATTGGGTTGATGCCTCAGGCACCTAGACCATTCCTTGTGATGGCTCATTCTATGTGTGTTTCTGGGGACATGGGGATGAAAATACTCAGAATGGCAATCTCAATGCTCAACCCTGAAAGCCCTGGCAGCTTCATTTAGGGGCTTCTCATAGGTCTAGCAGGGGCTGAGATAGCCACTAGGGTCGATATGGGAAGAAGAACCGGTTCGAAGGACGAGGATTAGGACCGGCAAGGCTTCTTATCATTAGCTGCGGAGAAGCATGACGTTAGATGACCGATCCCGAGATATGTCTCTCGATGCTTTTAACCCATACACTCTTAGCGTTAAAATCCCCGAACTAGGCCATGTCCTCGATGTCATACACCGAATCTACATCAAGCCACCTAGCTTGCCCGGCTTTCCTTGATAAGAATGAAATCCAACTCCCGATCATCGCATTTCCTGCCAGACTAGACGTTGGTTTGTACATCCATGGCCGTTTGACACCGCCCTTATAAGGATGAAAATTACACAAGTACTCGAGGCCGAGCCAGCCTTGCGACTCCCAGGAATCTGGAAAGCGTACATACAATTATCAGAGTGCGTCAATCATCTGTTTCAGTCTGGGTGTCTAAATGTCTGGGTAATGAATGCGATAATCTCCAGTGCGGCTACCAGCCCAATTGCTCAAATTCCGGGCTGAGCAACCTGGCTTGGAGCCAAGCGCTGTAACCCGCAAACAACGCGACGTGCTTCCACTTGTCACAAGCAGCCACCAGTGCCGAATATCTCTCCTTCACGTAATTCTTTTGTCGTTCTTCATCCCCACGGAGAAGCTCACCGGCAATGGCGAATCTCACCTTGCTCAAACACACCGGGCAGAGATAGGGTGGCTGGCATACATCTTCGGCCATGTTGGCTGTACCCTGCATCATGCACGCAAAGTAGACACAGTGTCCTATTCCAAAGCAGTGTCCGAGCTCGTGCGCAACCGTGCGAGCAAGTCGTGAAAACCATACTCCGTACAATGCTTCAGGAGTCGATATCAACGGCGCAGAAGCAGCCGCGTCCACCGCTGCGCGCATAGGAGTAACTGGATGTGGAGAGCCAGATCCCTCGGAGGGTCGCGTAGTGACAGATTGTAGAGAAGCAGCGTCAGCATCAATCAAAACTTGATCAATGTACTGCTTGCAATGTGAAGCAGGCCACATGTGCGAGAAGGCAATGCCCTGGTGTTCATCAAGAGCAGGATCATACCGCGCCGCTGACACCGTAGCCACACGACTACCACCATAAGCTCGGCCACAGCAAAAGTCGTCTTCTTCGTCCTCATAGAGGTCGTGATCAGTCAAAATGACCATGGCGTGTGCATCTTGGGGTATTATCTCTATTGCAGCATCAAGAATGTCGGACAGGTTGAGCTGGCCTCTGAAAACGCCGTCAGGAGAAGGGCGCGCTCGGATCCGAACACAGGCGTCAGCTGTCGCCAGACCAACATATGTCTGCGCATCTTTGGATCTCTTCTCTTCCCAGGGTATGAATTTAAGGTCTTGCGGGAAAGGCTTCACCTGGATGCCATGGTAAAACGCCAAGAGATACTCGATAACGTCATTGGTGCTTGATGGACCCATTCGTCGCCCTCTCGAGGTTTTGCGCTTTTTGCTTGGCCGCTTGCTCCTCTCAACCGTGGGCTTAATCCATGACTCCATGAAGTCGACCTCGGGCGTAATAGTCGGGGCGCCAACAACGTAGAGTACCCCCTCCTCTTGCCTGGCTTGTTGCGCTCTTTCAACCGTAACCACGAGCGGAAGCTCTGAGCCGAGCATTTTGGGTCCAGCGCCATGTCGTTGTCGGGCAGGACGAGCGGCCCCGGGAATGCAGTAGCGATGTCGTTTTCCAGACCGGCGAGGGCAGCCTTGAAACCAATGCCAGGAACCGGATTCCGACCAGATCTGGTTGTCGCCGCAAGCCGCTGAGCCAGTGGAAGTCGTCTGAAGCCTGCGAGTTCTGCATAAGAGGACGACTCAAGCTCGAGCTTGTCGTGGCTGCATTCTTGGGTCGGCAGCAGCATTTCAAACCGATATCAGGCTGGGCTAGATGACGTGATTAGTCCCCTGACTGTATCAGTGTGCTGAATGATGTGAGAAGAAAGCTTGTCATCATCGTGATTGCTGCCTGGCAAGCAACTGACCTGCCAACATGTTAATTTGGGAAACGCTTGGGCCACTTTGTTGGTGTTGGTGAACACCAGCCCAAAGATAGCCAGGTATGACGAGTATAGGGTAGGTCCCAACCTAGTGGCACATGAAGTGGGTTCACGACGTGTACCCAGTTCTTTTGCGCATTATTCATTGAATTTCTAGTTATTGAACTAAGCGATGGAAAAAGAAGGAAGGATCGATATTATCTAAGTAAATTGAAACTTGATCCAACACACCAGTGGCTTTTTTCCCACAGAGCATCAAGTTCCTTATAGGATGAGGGGTCCAAAAGAGCCTCCTTGAGATCCTTTTGGGCTCATAACGGGCCAGCTTTCATAGTCCTCCGAACCTTTCTCGAGGTCCGGCTCATCCATGTCTGGGGTGAGAAGAAGGCGTTTATTGTGCGTTCATTGTTTAAAGTTAGCTAAGTCTCTCCGTTGTTAAACGTGTAAAACATTCCGCCGTGGTTCACATCCTTGATGTCGTCTAGGTCATGGGCATGTGGAACGTCGAGAAACTTGACCACTGTATCTTAGTGTGTATCGTCGGTCCACATGCGAATATGACGAGTGCCCTCTAAAGCAGCACCACTTGTGTCAAAAACCTGCTCAGAACGTGAATTGGAGGAGGTAGCCATAATAAAGTCAACGACAATGGTGACAAGAAGTTGAGGGAGGAGCATATCTAAACAACGACTTAAAGGGTTGTAGTATTTTTTTGGATTTGTGTGTGCGATCATGCGAAAGTGAAGACTGAGCTGAAAAAAACAATAACCATTCAAGAAACCCGCTACCTGAATACTTTTCTAACCTTCCGAACTTCTTTCCTAGTATTTGCTTACGGCGACCTTGTCCTTCAAACGGTTTAAATTCTTCAAGACGATAAGGGATGCACGATTTTGCGTGAACTTTGGCACACAGCTGCCTTTCTTAGTTCGTATACTATTGCGATATGCCACCGAAGTACTTTGTAGATCTTTAAATTGGTCAACCCCTCAATAGGAACCTTTGCTGCACTGAGTTCCAAGCCAGCACAACAGAAACCAACGGCCAGCATGGGCCCCATTCAGCGTTCTATGGATTCACCATGCAAAATGAACCAACTTGAAGGAACCATTGCAACCAATTCCAATGTATCCTAAACGGAAATAACAGCTCACCTAGGTTCAACCTCGGCGTTTAGTACATTCGCCACTGAATATACCGATTATATTTTCTGCCTTACATTCTACAGCATTCATTTGAGTGGAAATTGTGTATTTCAAGTAACTGCGTATCATGATGGGGAGGGTGGTACAGGCTTGATAGTAGCTTACTTCTGCAACCTGAAATTGATTTATTGGTTGGACTTGTTTGTAGGTACATCTACCTGCGTAGATTGCGTCCTTGGAAATGTAATTTACTCACGTGCCTAAGTCCCCAAGACCCCGCCAACCCCGTTTCTCTATCAAACACATGTTATGTCGTCCGATCATCTGGCCATTCCGTTGCTCAAGATGGATGTTAGGACGGCAACATCATGCCGAAAAACGTCAAGTTGAGCTTGATGGTGTGTGGAACCAAACAACCCTGCCTGCACCTTATGATACTATGTATGTTCCTTCATCACATCCTAGTGACAATAGTTTTCAACTCCCGAGCGTTGATGATTTTGGTCTATGCAGTCTTGTAGCTGTCGCTGGTAAAGTTGGCTGATGTATCTCAAGCCTATGTCTTGGAGACAATTTCTCACAACTAGTCACACGATTTGGAGGCAATGCACCCCCCGTCGCAACCCCCGGCTGAACTGAGCCCCAAAAGGCCCAACATCTTACCCCCGAGGCTCCTGTGCTAAATCATTTAAAATATCCATAATCCTTTTGGGTCATCGGTGCGGTGTATCCACTCTAAACCTGGGTTATGATCCTTATTTTTATGAGCGCTTGGCTATGCGCTGTGATATTTCAATGCTTGCAGTGATTCTATCCAGACCGTGAATTGGCGTCAGCTTGCGGCCTCTAGGATTCTGCTGGGAGATAAAGAGAAGCCAGGAGCCGTATTACCTAGCTCTCTTGTGAGATGAAATATCGGAATAAGGAAAAGCCGAGAGGTGCGAGCTCCCCCTATGATAACCAATTGTAGACCCAGTGAATTTAACCAGTCTTAATAGTGGTGCTCCGCTAGCCTCTTGGTGACAGACTAGCGGACGGACTAACTTCGCACTTGTGACAGTCCAACTTGTCGCCCCGGATTCCTCGGAGGCTTTCGATTTTCGCTCGCAAATGCCGCAACAATCCTGACTTGGCTGTATAAAAAGGAAAACAAGGCTGAGCTACAAAGTTCTGTAGTTGATGATTCACGCAAGTCCCCCTAACACCATGTCGTCAAATAATGTAATCCAAGCACTGCTCATTGCCCATCGCCCAACGATAGAGGGAGATAGGGAAAAAGATCTTGCCCCTGCATTGAAGATAATCAAAGAGTAAGTATTGACGTTTATAAATGCGATTCATATTGCTCACCAGTCCTCAGGTAGTCCGGCGTCATCTCCATGTGGAGAGGCAAAAAGTTTGAAGAGAGATATACGGGTGGTGCTTTTGCTTTGACAAGACTTGGACTCTTCACATGCCTTCTATACAAGCCCAGCGTACGGAGAACTACATCAGGTCATACAACCAGGGCTCAACGGCCGCAAGATATCGTGGACAACCCATGCGCCTATAGATCACTCCTCTCTAAGTAGGGAGGTTCATTTACCAGCAACCCCTTAGATCACCTGCAATTGAGGAGGCCTTGACTAAAACCGTGGAAGGAGGTGTCTTTGGGTATTGTTCACAGTTCAAAAAGGTGGTGGCGGGACTTTTGCAAGACGATCTCGGCTGTGACGGTTTTTTCATCAGCCCTACAATTGAGAATCCCGAGAATCAACTATTGTTGATTAACTGGAAGTCAGTCGCAGTAAGGCCATATTTTCCTTTTAATTTCAGTCCTTAATCTAACATGTACGGACACCGGCCCACCACGAAGACTTTGAACATAGACCTGGTTTTAAAGCATGCATTGATGCTTTGAAAGACTACTATAAGTAGTTTTCTGTTCTATGGCATATTGCTGATATTAGAAAAGTTGAGATGGGGTTTTGATGTGATGTCAATTTCGAATTCTTGTCAAGTGGAGCCATCATGATTATACTCAGCATTCAAAGGTCTTCAAGCCATGTCAAGCCATGCCTTTTCCCTCGACCCATTGATGGTAGCAACGTGTCAACTACACACACACACACACAATACACATGAAAAGTGTTGATACCCTCGATATTCCAAATATGTCGAAATGGCGCTTCTCAAAAAACTGTTGTGATTTTGCGTGAGGTGTCCAAGATGTAGATCATTTCTTGGAAGGTATTGGGATAGGTCCACATGTATTGCACGATTCTCTCCAATTCTACACCGAATACGTGAAGTCGGGGTTCGGGATCTTTTGTTCCATTTTCACGTAATGCATGAACCAAGAAAGAGCCCAAGTGATCAATATAGCTCAGTTACATCCTTGCTATTGCCGTGATCCTTGTTGCAACTTTCTAATACCTTCGAGACTGCCCTAGTAAGACTGTCAACTCCCCGACAGCTTCAACTAGAAGCGATAAAAAGAGATCGCCCATTAACAACCAAAAGTAGCTCAAAAACACCCACAAATTGCGCTAGCATGCCTCAAAGTGAGGTGAGCGGCCTCTCAGCAAATCTCACCGTTCGGGCTATGGGCTTCTTCAGCACGCTGTGACTTCCATCAATCGTGCCAATCATGAAAGCTCCAAGATAGGATGAATGATTGCCGACCCATAGGTTGAGGCAGGGAAGCGAAATTAGTCACCGACTAATTGACTAAAAAAAAACCAACTAATTAGTTATTTAAAAGTTTAAAAAAATTTTCATTAAAGAATTTTAGTAAGTTATTAATTTAATCAATTTTTTTAGTTAGTCTTTAGTTTTTAAATAAAAAATTTAATTAATTTTTGTAACAACGGTGCGGCAGCCTCCGACCGGTGCGTTCGTTATATACGGATATGTGACACTCCAGTAATCGCGGCGACTGCGATTACTGCTGGATCTTTTGCCGTAGCGGCGACTGGTCTATTGTGCAAGCCGGTATGTCACCCGTCTTTGTTACACCAGGTATTTATTTCGGAGGAACATCGCTCTGACCTCCCGAAGCTCAGTCGGATCCTTGGATGATTGCGGTGCTACCTCTGTTTGTTGGTAACTTAGTCCGTGACCATGTAACATGAGCATACAAAAATTAGCTCTTTTCTTTCTGGAGAAATAATCCAATTACCTGGTTCTTCCGAATCCCATTGATCACCGAAATGTCAGTAAAAGATCGCATCGCAATTGTGACAGGTGCAGGCGGTGGCCTGGGCCGAGAATATGCTCGTATGGGTGCTAAACTTGTGGTCAACGACTACGGTGGAACTCTTGTGCGTTAGATAGGGACCATAGCGCGAGCAAAAGCGGTTGTTGACGAGGTCAAAGCTAATAGAGGCACGGCGATTCCGGATAGGCACGATGTGTCTGTACAATCTGATGCCATCCAAATTGTGAAGGACACCATTGAAGCATTCGGTCGAGTGGACATACACATCAACAACGCTGGTATCTCTGGCAAAGCAAACTCCCATGCAGCTGTGGACGCATCAGCGTTCCTGCGGGTGATAGATATTGGCGCATTAGGGATGCAAATGATGACTAGTGCTGTCGGGAACAGAATGGTTGACCAAGGATATGGCCGGATTGTCAACGTTTCTTCAGATGCTATTATAGGCTTGGGAACTAGCGGAGATTGTGCCTACTCAGCGTCAATGGGAGCAATTCTCGCCATCACTCGGGACATTGGCCGTTTCCCCCCGACGTACGGCATCAAGATCAATGCTGTCATGCCATCTGGAGCGTCTCGTATGACGCACATCCCGGAATTGGCAAAGAAAATCACACGGACATATTTTGAAACCAGGAAGTGTGCTCCTCTGGTCGCCGCCTTGTGTTCTGAAGTGTCTCGTCTCTAGAGAGTGTATCGCGACTGGGGCAGGCCGAACTGCTCGAGTGACGTTGGCCACATTTCCAGGCCACGTCAATGAGACCACAGCTGCTGGCTTCTTGGCCAACTGGGGAAAGGTGATGGGCGAGGATTGCGGCATTTACGTCCCGGAGAATACATTAGAACACGTCAAGTATGGCCTACGCCATGCGACAAGACAGGAGGTCATTGGCGTTGACTCAATTGGTCTTGCATCTCTATGACGGGCACATGAAAGCAATTGCTCAAAGTCTAGGTAGTATGTGAATTCTAGTAACAGGCCTTTATTTTAGATATCACCTATTTATTCAGTCTTAATCGAGTTATTTCTAAGTCAAGATGCTGCCTAGTGTTAGAAATTATAGTCAGCAGTCACACTAACCGTGGCTGTCTTAAGTTAAGCTACACTCTACCCCAGAACGACTCGACAATATGCTGCGATCAAGTAGTCCCATGATTAACAATATGACGGATAGAGTACAAAAAGCACATTCAAGAAGAGGGTAATCGCGTTCTATCATGTGGAGGACTTGTTGTTGTCACCGTCCATCTGAAGACCGATTGTTAAGGGTCGCCGTCAGATCTGTGCCGAAGCTTATCTAATGTTTCTCAACATCTGCACCTAGTTTTTCATGGAGCATTTGTCACCCCTTTATCAACGGAAATATGAGTTAGTTATTTAAATTCTTTGGTTTGTATTCTGCTGCCGGAGCGATATTATATTCAAGCCTAATTTAACAAATTGCCGGCCTGGTCCGGATTGCTTCACAGGCGCCAACCCAAAGATCATTATCGAACGATTTTCATTAGCCGAAGCGTATTCTCATGCTGACATCAATTCTAATGTATCGACTAGTTCCCTCTCTACAACCGCTACATGTTCAGGGCTCCGCGGAGTTACCTTTGCCTGAAACGGCAATGGACACATAAGAACTACAGAGCTAAATGCGTTCTTGTCTAGTTGTAACATTTCCCCCGTGCCCTCATTGATAGGTTCGGAAATATTGAAAGCACACAACAGCTTGGATATAATGCGCCACATATTGCGTTCCGCAAGATGTAGGCCGGCCAGGACACATGCGCCAACCTGCACCGTAGCCGTAGTGGTGCATACAGAAGTCATAATGTTAGTTAGGGCGGACAAAGACATAACTAAGGATACTTATCTCGATTGTCGTAGTCCCCGCTCATAGCATACTCGTTGGCGAGCTTGGGATGTTTCGAGAAGCTATTGGGGTTAAATTCGTCAGGATCCGGGTATTGCCCTCGTCGTAGTGCAGGGCCCAAACTGGCACGAAAATCATGCTGTTCTTTGATATCAATTTGCCCTCATACTCGTCATCTAGTGGCTCTAGTTAACTTGGAGATCACTAATTACTAGTATCATGCCTCTTTACCCTGTGTGACCATATGTGGTAGACTAGTTCCTGCGCTGAGAAACGTTAATCCCACTGAGATGTAGCGTAGCATACGGAGACAGTATTTTGATAGAAATATGAAGAACTTATGTGGCCCTCCACCTCATTCCTTCTTTGACGAGGCAATTGATATCCGGTAGTTTATCGAAGTCGGAAAACATAGGCGCCCTTTCGGGACCGCGTAGACCATCAATTTCCGCCTGTGCCTTTTTCAGGAACTGGGGATACTTGACGAGAGCTCAGATGGACGTCAGGATTTGGTTAGGTGTAGTATGCCCCTGCCTCGAGAAGCTGGCCCCAGAGGTTATTGAAAGCATGTCTGATCATCTCAGAAGGCCATCATTTTTCTTGGTACTCGTCAAGTTTGTTATCAATGAAACAATCGCGAGTGTCACCATTGGCCCTGGCTGGTCAACCTCATTGCAGGCCTCCTCCCACATAACATCCATCATTTGGCGACACCTGGTGGCTCGCATCTTCGAAGAGCCAGGAAGATATTTCAGCAAGAGAAAGTCATTGATTGGGGGTTTGCATCAGGTTCTTGTAGATCTAGCCATTGGGAAGATTGTCAGCTGTCGCTCAACTTGATCTCAAGGTACATGATGTTGGATCAATTGGCCATTTCATACAAGGTTCATTAGATCAAAGAATTTCTTATACTACTCCGAGTCAATATTGAAAACTCTTTGCCATAGATCAAGGTGAATGCAACGGAGAGCGTATGCAAGCGGCTGTATTCGAAGAACTGATCTGGGCCCCGAGCGAGGTTATTCATAAAGATCGCAGCCCCAACCTCTGTATCAGTAGAGCTTGCAATGCATTTCACACGCCCCCTGGCGCAGACCCATTCAACTCACTCGGCTTCTTGAACCTTGAAGTCTCTCTGGTCTAGCGACTTTGGGTTGAGATTGCGAGTGACGACCGGGCGTTTCTCTCGCCAAGATGGCCCAACGCACTTCAGAGTAAGATGATCTCCACGTGTAACATAGTTGGTGACATAATTGAAAGGCCGGTCTGGATATATGCTTCCTTTCTTATCTAGAAGCTAGTTGACAGCCTTGCGGTTACACAAAACAATGAGGTTGGTTGGGCCGATAGTTAAAGAGTAGATAGGCCCTATTTGTCGGCCCATATCCTGAATCTGAACCGAAATGAGTCCTCTGCCTTCAACTCAGCAATATCGATAAAAAATGGAAATTGTTTGCAAACTTACTGTTTTCCTAGGCCGGTGGTGGGGATTGAAAGCGCATTACCCAACAATGGTAGAGTTGGAGGTCCTGGAGGCATCCGTGGGTGACGTTTTCCTACTTGAGAGAGCTTATATATGGGGAAAGCGAGCACTACCAGCAAGACAGGATATATTGAGGAACTCCTGATGATGGGTACTCATGTGTCACTGATTCGACAGCAAGGTAAATCTGTCATCTTCGTGAGAATCAGCTACATACGTAATATAGTCTCACCTCCCCTAAACATGTCTTGATTGTCATTTCGGATGAACTATCGGCCTTTAAGGTGGAGATTGTCCGAAATGGTGTTCAAGTTACAACGACATTATGGTGAGAAAACGAGAAATACGGGGTGCCCCACGAAACGAGTGTCCCGTGGAGAATTCCCTGCTTGTGTAGGTTAGCTATTAGAGGCCATACGTATGAGGTTTAATATTGTACTCTGTCGGCTTACTGCTGTCACAGTCATCATTGCCCCTTGTATCCTGGGAGGCGTAGCCACGTTACGAATCCAAGCAATGAAGAGTGATGATGCGGTCCAGGGTTAGGAGAATTCTAGAAACCACGCCAAACTATTGGCACCACCGGATGCGAGTCGTTCATGTAGCCCAAACCTAGATCATATTATAGCAGGACTCAAGCTTTGATTTACATGCACGATATGAGAAGTATGGTTGGAACTGTAGGTCTCAAATTGTTTAAGGTCCAGCGCTACACCTCCGGGCTGAACAGAATCGAGGTGAGGGGGGCACTGGTGTTGACAGCACAATGCCTAAAAAGCTCATACGGTTCTGCGATTAGAAATCCTGCACACGTCACGCTTGGAGAGACTACCGAGCATTCACTTTATTGACCAATTTCGTTGGGTTTTCGGCACTACACAAAGTTGGAGAGATTCATCGGATAATCGCCACAGGCCTACAATCATACCGAAGTCAGCCCGAATCTAGTACGACGGATGGGTGACTACTGATGTGACACGCTACCCTCGGTTAACGGGCAGTGCTTGAGATGAAGAGGTCTATATACACCTCTGGCGCGATTCGCACACGCAATGCATCTTTCTTCACTTCCATTCAACCACACGCCCACTTCATCGAAACAGCATGGCTTCAAAGCAGTTAGACGGCAAAGTTGCCCTTGTGACCGGAGCGTCATCTGGCATGGGTCGAGCGACCGCACTAGCTCTCGCCAAACAAGGTGCAGAATTGGTGTGCTGCGATCTGTAGCCAGATGCCAATCCTCGTGGATAGGAGGCTGATATTGGCTTTACAACCGAGAGTCTTGTCACAAAGTGCGGCGGCAAGGCGATCTTCTGCATGGTCGGTATTTCGGCCTCGAACGAATTAGAAGCCGCATTCGACTAGTCTTTGTCGGCAAGCAATACCTTCCATGTCTTCATTCGACCGATAATCGCTAACCAGAAATTTATAGACGTTTGGTCGCCTTGATATTGTTGTCAATTGTGCTGGGTACTGGGCGCCTTTTCGTGACTTCTCCGACGAGGACGACGAACTATGGGCCAAGATGTTGGCTGTGTATACGCTGGGAACAGCCAAGGCAATGCGACTGGCTATTCGCCAGTTTCTCAAGCAAGAAATTGACCCAAAATGGGACAACAGGGGGCGTATTGTGAACATTTCATCAAGTGCCGCGGCAGTTGCGTTCCCTGATGAGGTCGCATACTCGGCGACGAAGGCATCGGTGAACCACATGACGCGGACTGGAGCAATGGACCACGCCAAGGACTCAATCAACATTAACTGGGTAGCACCCGGCGTCGTAAACACAGGAATGATGCGACAAAATATTGAAGATAGCGAGATTTTGCGTTGATGAAGTAGCCAACGTCGTTATGTTTTTTGCCTCGCGCAGTCGCAGTGGATAACGGGCCAAGTTCTTCCAGTGGACGGTGGCATGACTTTGGGAGTGCCCCCACCAAAGACAAAAGCAGAGACACTTGTATGTCACATGGGAGCAGCTCGAATACCTCGAACTGTAAGAACCCGAGACAACAGGAAGCACTACAAGTGGCTTGACATACTAAAATAGTTGGGTTAGCACTTTCAGGAATCGTTGAAGTTCGCAATATTCCATATGATTAATACATATATTTCTGGGCGCATTGGTTGGCGTATAGCTAAATATGCTGAAAGAAAGATTTTGTCTTGATGCTTAAATCGTTAGCGTCAGATGGCAGGAGGGCAGCGAACAGAACATCCCATCGTCTCTGACAGTTCTGTTCGGGAATATGGACTGTCTCATATTTCCAATTACATCTCACATCCTTCATAACCAATACTATAAATAAAACCTTTCGCAGCAATCTTATTCAAGCGGGGAAATAAGGTTGCGGAGAAAGAAGTGCGTCCTCCAATCGAGGAGACTTTTAGACTCACAATCCCTTCAATTTCGTCCATATCAATGATACCTAAGGAAATGGCCGGAAAAAATGAGAGGCAAGTCTCACAGTCAATACAGCCGCTCCAGTGAGCCCTCGAGATCCACCCGCCACCCGCGTGATGTAGCTTTATCATGAACTTATTCTCTACGCTTCTATCCATTTTTGCTACGGCATCTAACCTCCGGACGCTCGCTCAGGCTAGAAGCATCAAAGATCTAAGCGCTGTCGTCCTATTTGTGGAAACTACTCTCACTGTTGTAATCGTGTCACGTGGTTGTGTCGCTGGTGTCGATCAGCTTATATACAAAATGGCTGGCTTCCTTAGGTCAAGGGAGTTGAATTATGGCATTCAGCATCGTTTTTGCAATTACTTGAATTGAATAGCATGAAGTTTCTTTCATGGGTTGTAGGTTTGCTGGGCGCTTTTAGCGTCTTTGGCTCTTCCGCCGCTTGGACAAACCCGATCCGTAATCCTAGTGGATCTGATCCTTTTGTAACACTTAGCGGTGACGGATACTAGTATGTCTAATGAGAATGATGCCGTTTTCAACGAATTATCTAACTGAAATGCAGTTATCTACTTACAACTTCGTGGACCAATGTTCAAATCGCGAGGTCCACGACTGTTGCGGGCTTGAAAACCGCGACCAAGAAGACCATCTACTCATCCACAGTAGCCAGCCGATGCTGCAATGTTTGGGCTCCAGAAATCCACTGGATCAACAATAAATGGCTTTTGTATTTCACTGCTGGAGACAGCACTGATTTGAATGGCCAGAGAGTCCATGTAGCTCAAGGTAAGTAATCTTCAAATCTTGCCCCGTTATGGCACTCAACGCTCCTAGGCGGAACATCTGCATGGGATGACTCCTATACATATGTCGGCCAAATGACAACAGACTGGGCAATTGATGCTACAGTACTCCGATTTTCTACCTATGGTAATTTCCTTGCTACATCTTGTTTCCACGGTGTCGAACATCAATCCATTTGCTTGCAGCAACTTAGCTCAGATGGTCTTTCTGTCTCTGGTTCAATCTACGTTATTTCTCAACCCACGCAATCTTGGGAGACTCAAGGGAACCCGGTCAATGAGGGACCTGCGGCACTATACTGGGATGGATCAACATATTTGGCATATTCAGCATCTGATTGCTGGACACAATAGTACATGGTCCTGGACATCATTTACGATTTGATTTGGCTAATATGAATATAGCTACTGCATCGGGACACTTAAATGGAACGGGGTCTCAAGCCCAACAAGCGCATCTGCCTGGACAAAATCCAGCGGCTGCGTGTTTAGCAGTGCTAACGGGAACTACGGCACCGGTCACAACTCGTTCTTCCAGAGTCCCTCCGGAAACCAACAATGGCTGGTTTATCAGTAAGTGTCTACTCAATATTAGCCCTATCAAATTTTAATGACTGAGATTTAGTGCCACGTCCAACCCCACTGGTGCCTGCGATGATACAAGGTATACCGAAATCCAGCTTTTGGGAACACATAGCGATGGATCACCGAACTTTGGTACTCCAGTAGCCTTCGATCATGTCTATAGCGAGCCTGTATGAATTTGATGAGATCAAGCTGGGATGAAGACGATTTTGTTTTGGCTCCACAGAGCGCAGCACATCTATGAATTCTACGATCAGAGAGGAATATACAACAACCAGATGTGCGGTAGTTCTAGTACCAATAATCAGATTCCCGTATTTTTGACCTTCCATCATTTCCAATCGACGATGTATTTTATCACGATCTTAGGTCTTCCTGCGTTGAAGAGCACTAAGTCTAATGTTATTGCGAGGAGCACTATATTAGACATGTGATAGCGTCTCCGTTCATACCCAGACAGTGGTCTAGTATTGATTGAAATTAGTTTTTATTATGATGTGGAAGAAATCATTGCATTGATAAGCTTAATATCAGTGTTGTGAGTTGATCGTTCGCGCAGTTTACATTTTGCCTATCCATCTCCATTGGTCAAAGGTTTCCGGCCAGTTGTGCCCGGCACAAATAGCTTCAAAGTTAGCATCCTTGATTACAACCAGGATCATGCCCTCACTTCTACACAATTCGTGGAGGATAGGACTTTGTTGATTAGATCCGCAGGTTTGACAATGTGCGCGCAATGGAAAACGATCCTTCTGCACGAAAACAATGATCTACAAATAAATCAAGTCCTTAGTAAGTAAATCATTGCTAAAAGTACTGTGACAGTTTATTCACAGCGATTGTGTACTAAAAGTGATCGGCTATTCCAATTTCTTTAAATTCGTCTTTCCCTCGAAGTATGGCCTAGTCTAAGAATGAAGTGAGTCATGGCATTTCTGACGTTTAACTTTTTGATGAAAACACTAAAAGAGCCTCGGTTGATATTTGATCTTGAAACTTTATGGTTCGTCTTTTAAATGTCTTACAACCTCATTTGCTTCTCTCTATTAGATTACGCTGTCGCAGCCAAGCCTCACACATGGACGGCCAGTTCGACACAGGGAGGTCAGGTGTATCAAGACCAAAGCCGTGAGGTGCATCAGCAAAAATATGAAGTTCAACAGATCCTCCACTCTTTGATATTCCCTCAGCAAGGCGGTAGGCATTAGTAACTGGTACAACTGGATCATTGTTGGAATATACAATGAACGTCGGAGGAGCCGGTGTCTTCAATTGGACGTCCGGCTGCACCATATCGTACAGTGCCTGCTTTTCTACCGGAGGAAGGGCAGGCTTATCAGCGACAACAGTGCGGCCCACAGCATTTGTCGAGATAGGGCCATATCCCAGAATGGCGAATTGAGGTTTTGGGACTTCGAGAACGGGAGAAGTCCATTGCTGAGGGTATTCGGCAAGAAGAGCAGCAGCGAGATGGCCACCAGATGACAAGCCGCAAATTCCCAGGCCGTAATGTGCAAGCCCACTCTCCTCCATTAACCTGAGCGCGCGTCTGGCATCGTCCACAGGTGCTTGGGCGCTGGTACGGACATTTGGGAATCGATGGACAAGAACGAAGGTGTAGAAGCCCAAGCTATTGAGCCACTTTGCTACTGCAATGCCTTCACGGCCAACCATTAGCTGAACGTAACCGCCCCCTCCAAGAATAAGTACGCCTCGACCATTTGGCTTTTCTGGGCTATATCCAAAGAGAAATGGGCGATCAACTTTGGTAACAACTGCGTTGTCCAAAGTGTTGCCTGGCAAGTCAAGATCAAAGGCGCCATCCAGGGAGTCTTCAGCCCACAGCGGCCAGCACCGATCGGCTTTGAGAATCGTCGGTGAGGGCATGGCAAGTTTAAAGTGTTAAAAGGAGATAAAAATGATTGTGTACGGAGCAACGTTTGGGGGAATGGGGGCACCTTGGGGTGAGCAGATTTATTCTGGGAGCTCGTAATAATATCAACCCGAAAGCCCGAGAAGGACGGATCCACCATAGTCAGTCCCCAACGGGGTGTACAGTGTGCTACAGTGTCATTTGAACCGTGGTACACCATAAAGCAGAATGCCCTTTCCGGAAGATCAATAAGCCAATTACGTCCGTACCGGGCTTAGCGTTTAGCAAAATTGCCCCTAAAAGCGAGCGATTCGAAAAACTGCAATAAAAGATGCAAAGAATTTATCCCAATCTATACTTCGAAAATGGACAAGCACATACTCGATATTCGTCTAGTCATCTACACAGATCCCTCACTATTATCAAGCACAACAGTCGATATGACGAATATTGCGGCGAGTATTGTTGATTTAGTTTCAGTTACTTTGGTAGAGACGGGCCCGAAGCATTATTGACCCAACTTGCAGCCCAAAACAATATTGCAGATATTGGTAGCCAAGTCTTTCGCGTCCTCCTCTGTCGTATGAGGCTTATCCTTACGCCTTTCCCACGTAATCTCTTTGATTGTGGCTCCCTTCGCCGTTTTGTCGTCTGAGCCTAAAGCTTTGACCGTACGGGAGATGGAGAGTCGAAACTGTTCGCGTCCAGTCCAGCTTCTATACATGTGAACCACAAAATTCCCTTGCGTATCAGGAATATCGGCACAACAGAGCCACCTATCCTCCATGGCTATTGGCTGGAAGCCTTTGACCAGTTTGTCATAATCTGATGAGGTAATAGCAATATCCCAAGAGGAGGTCAGTGGATATGCAATTGGAAAGACACGTGGACGGCGCTCCGCCTCAACTCCCGCTACTCCTTGTTGTTCGGTCATGATGTTCACGAGTAAGGCGGTGTCTTCTTGATGATGTAAATGAGATGAAAGTGCTCAAGAGGTCGGCAAATGGGATAATGGGTGGAAGGAAAATGAGAGTTGAGCCACTGCTATGAACGATTCAGTTGCCAAAATTTATGAGGTAAATTGAAGTGAATCATGATCTGACAATAGTGGTGAGGTGAGGGGCTGTCAATTTATGCACTTGAGGGCTACGATTGAACACGTGAGGCGCTATTTTTGCTAGTGAAGCTTCGTTACAGTTAGACTGTGGGAAAGCTATTTATAGGTTCCGTCCCCGGCATCCCCAGCAGAGCAATGAAATGGAGTCGTCGTTATCGATTATTCACTGACACAGTCTGCTCTATCTGGATGGTTTTTGTATCCAAACTACTAAAACTTGAAGAGCTACAAGCTATTACCAATACCTCTCCAGTTTTCTCACTCTAAGAAGGTCCTTCTGCTCCCCATCTAGGGCCATCGTTAAATGGTTTGACGATGTGGCTCTCACGGCCACCTTTTCCTTCCACACAGATGTGTCCCAAACCTTCACCCCTTGGTCCTTTAAGTCACGCGGGGGGGAGACTTCCACGCAAAGGCGAGGAGGTCCTGCAAGTCCTCCAACACAACAACAGTATAGGCATTGTAACACAATACGACAATCCAGTTAACAATGACTGTAGTCACATATATGAACAGAACCACTACTGCAAATGTTAACCCTCCCCCAGGCTTTCCATATCCATACCCAAGGCGCTCTGCTTGGAAGTCCACTGAAGCAAGCTCTGCGCTTGCATATGCAAGCCATTGGTCTGGAGTTTTGGTTGAATCGGAGAGTTGACCGAAACTGTCTTTCCTGGTGCCGTTTTTAAAGATCTCATCTTTGGTCTCTCTGGCACCTTCGCGCATCAAGAGGTCTATAACGACAATGCTACCATTTTCTGAATCTCCAGGAATGATGAGGTTTGGGCTATAAAACGCTGCCGTTCTTGCAATAGCGTCTGTGACTATTGCTCCCGTGAGCTTTTCCAATGTAACTTGCACAATCTCATCTCCTGCTTTGTCGCTGGTTGCTCTAATTGAGCTACCAGGGCCGAAGCTATTCCAAGAACCAGTTTGATTTGTAAAGTGGAATGATAAGGCATCAAGAAGAGAGCCTATAGTGGTAAATATTCCACTAGGCTGCGGTGTGGATTGAGTAGTGCTGTCGTTGCTGTTATTCCTCGGTATCCTCAAGTCGAGATATGGCATCCAGGATTCATCAATGCGTATGGTGGGCCCGAAAATATCGCGAGGGTAATTCTTTGCATCAGTGTTCTTGGTTTCAAAGACTTTCAAGTCAGTTATGTTGCTTTCTATTACCTCAGAATTGGTAGGATCAGCCAGGATTTCAGAAGGGATCCAGTGAGCCATGAAGCTGCATGCGGCAACGCGCATTCCAACCACGTCACCATTGAGATATGGTAGTCGCGCGTGAAATAGCAAGGAAGATAAATTGTCGTTTTGTGACTGCGTGTCCAGTTTTGACGAGTTAAAGCTGAATGTGGGCCCTTCCCCTAGCCATATTTCCGGCCGGATAAACCAATTCTGGATTCGAAGTCGGATTCGATGACAGTCGTCTGTTGTGTTTGCAGAAAAGCAGTTTAGCTCTTTTGAAGGGTACTTCATGGTAGGGGCGGCTGAAATATTGCCCCCAGTTTCGCGGTTCCAGATATTGCATTTGGCCTGTACCAAGGGCTGATAGTTAACGGATGATGGTGTAAGACGAAGTCTGTAGTCTTGAACATGAGAAATGGACCCAACGTCGTACGATCTTATGTAACTCTTGAACTGGCCCAATGTTGACAGTGTCAAGGCAGTTAGGCCCGTAACAAATGTTCCTGATATGCCGCTGGGCCATATGTCAATCCGGCGACTTACGGTCCCTGAAGGATCTTGGAACGTGATATTGTTCGTAAGTCCCGAGTGCGTCCAGCCCATTGCCCAAGAATGCAAATATGGAAAGCCACCAGCGGGGCAGTAGTAAAAGTGGCTACCCGCTTGAGTTTTACATTCTGGCACACTTTCCCACAACAGGTCATGCAAAGTTGTCGGCCACATCTTGACGGGATGCACCAAGAATATTGGCATGTAAACATTTGAGAATGCTCTTCGTAGAGGATACCATCCTAACTTGGGTATAACAAGAATTGCAGACGCTGGCCCAACTAAGGTACACAGAATGACGCTCAACAGCAGCAGAGCAGCAAGCCAGGTTGCCCGTTGAGCCCCTATCCAGAACCTAGGATTCAGCATGTACATGATGTCGAATACGCGATAGGCGCCCGAGAGAAGTCCGAGTGGAATTCCGTCCTCGAAAAGTTGCCTCCTGAATGCGTCGAGGGTGATGGTGCTAAGCGAGGCGAGAACCAGGATTTCGTACAGTTTGGCTGCCAGTTGAAGGCCGTTGAGAATATTGTCTGCTGATGCTTTGAATGTGCCATGGCCTTGAAAGCCGATTCCGTTAATTGGAAACCAGTACAGCTTGTTAAAGTTAATGTAAAAAAGAAGAGTAGCAAATGCAAGGGGAAGCAAATGGACAGTAAAGTTCCACCACTTGCCTAGTCTACCCTGGATAACTTGCGTTGGTTGCAATGGCGGCGAATACGACATGTCTTCCGAAGAGTGTCATGCATTTCTGCAAGAAGATTAGACAAGAGGGCATCAAGAAAAGCATATAATCATGATGCAGAGATACAGGACGACCGTTGAAGGAGATATATGGGGTGTCTGGGCTTATGTTCTAGGCACTACGACGCTCGAGTGTGACTGAGAACCGTTTGGCGGCACAACGGCCGCGCAAGCCAACTGAGGCTGACTCCATGGCTTGTGACAGCCTGTTTCACAGTCTCCGTTAAATGACGGACTAGACGCTGATTGGCGCAGCAGGTCTAATAGGTGCAGCCACATATAACCTATTGCACGTGCAAGGCAAACACATGAGACGTTATAACGAATGCTATCCAATTAAGCTACCCTCAGGCTCGGCTAAATTAACGGTATTTTTAAGTATAAATTTACGGCCGCATTGAGGCACATGGAAGCGAAAGCATGATCAAGCGATGAGTTGTCATCAATATCAGCCACACTTGTGCATAGATAAGGAACTATAGAGGTAGGCGTAAAAATGGTCACGGGGACAAAGGGGCATGAAAGGAAGAAGGCCATTGACAGAAACACTGTCAACGTACCTCGTACTATTTTTGTTCTTTTCGATACTACTTCCATAGTGGGTGCGCATTGATGTTCCGCCATCGAGACACGCTGCATACCTAGCAATTCAGACATGTCACACTCAGAAGTCACGAAAAGGATTAGAATACGGCATATAACAGCAATGAGCCTTTATAATAGTCGAATATAGCCAGTAAACTCGCACAACCAAACTCTTGTTTCCTACTTTTCTAGAGGGGGTTGCATGGAAACGTCAAGCTGGATCCGTAATACATACCAGAAGGCCCAATTTCGCCGGTCGATATTGAAATGACAAAGGATTTCATGCAGATAGAGGTGAAAAGCCTCTTCTGTCATATCCGGCCTTTGTGTTAGACAATCAAGTCACCGACAAAACGCCCTGTCGTTCCATTCGTAACGTAACATGCACCACGCCCAGCACTCGAGTTCTGAAAAAGTACACAGCCTCGGAAGATAATGTTATGGGTTTAGCACCTGCGACTTAGCCGGCACAAGGCGTGCAAATTTCCCCGTCTTTCTAAAATCTTAACTATAGATAGTCTTGGACCTGACGGGAGACGGGCCTGTGGACGTCGACGGTGGACTTATGGCTCATTGTCGATAGCCAGTTGTCTAACAGAACGGGCCATTAGTCAATCCTTTCGCCCCAGTCACACACCAGTAGCTGTCGCATCATTCTCATTTTGCGGTCTTGCCATTGCGTAAGAAAATACTACATTCTAGGGCGTATCTACCTTCCGCATCATCTGGATGAGTTAACCTCGACACTCAACCAAGCACACTGGGCTGCTTATCGCGATCTTCCGACGTATCATGCCTTCTGCTATACACTTACACCGGCTTCCGGCGCAGGGAAGAGCAGCTTCTCGACAACGCTTTTGGTCTATCTCATTCCCCTGGTAGTCTGTACCATCTTTAACAGCTCCCAATCGTCTCTACTCGTCTCCATAATTCGCAATAACTGAGTATTCCGGCATAGGTAGGTAGTGGAGGCCAATTTAACTCACCAACAGGATGACTGCCCTTGTTACTGTTACAGAGCATTATTTGCCTAGAGATATTTGGGTCCGAGGTGCATCTACGCATTCTGTGCTTTTGGATTGTCTGTCGAAAGCAACCAGAAATCAATAAGTTGGCAGTTTACGGCATCCTAAACGACTCATAATCCAATAGTTCCCATTTCGTTGATGGGGCTGAACGAAGGCCAAGGCCAGAAAAGGCCACCTGTCAGCACAGCAGCGCAACCGCATCTTGCATACATAACCCCTCAGTTTGCAGGGGGTTAATGATAAGCTTTATCATTCTACCACCTTACATATACACGCGGCGTATCACAAACTACCGACATCCTCCCGTCAAGTCTCTCACTCAAACAACCCAGAGTGAATGACTTAGGTTTCCAGCATACCATATTCCAGCCCAGTATGACCCAGCCCTCGACAAAAGAAACGAAGCTGCAAATGACTAGCTCAGACAAAGACGGGGGCTTCCAAGACCTCAAAGACTTTGCTTCGACGTTCAAGGTGCCATCGAAAGTTCCTACAGAGAGCGACAGGCTCAGGGTGGCTGGAAATATGCCCTACATCGGAAGTCGAGACGACCTAATCTACCTAAGCTCACGGGAGGAGCTCAGGAAGTTTGCGGCAGATTTTAAGCTGCCAGGAAAGAAGTCAAACGGCCCCCAGGAGGCGCGCAGTACGTCATTGGAGAGTGAAGAAAACCAAGACAAAAGTGAACTGTCTGGTTCTGCCTTAAATATGGGCGAGTAGCCTTGTGGGGAGGTGACATAAAACATGCATGTCTCCGCGGGATGCTCTGTACATTTGGTGTTTGGACTTCAAACCTACTGTGTAGGCACTCGATTTCTTAAACAGAATGAAGTCTATTTACAAGAACGTGTTTTTCATGTGGCTCCTTGTCTTGATCTCTTACTGATTACAGTGGTCTCGATCTATGAGCAAGAAAGTTTGATCCATTCGTGATTTATGCAAAGATACCAGAGTCACAGGCCTTAACAAAGTATCCAGTCGTGGTGGAAAGCGTCTGACCGCCTGGAGTCTGAATTTGGAAGTGACTGCGTCCAACACCACCTCCATTGGCCCACAACCAAGTGATGGGAACAGCATCTCCCTTGCTCATGGTGAAGGTTGTAGAGCCACCAAAGTAACCTGCCTCAGTTCGACTGGCCTGGTAAGCGGTGTTGGAATCAGACCAAGCACTATAAGAGTTGTCTCCAGTCCAAAGGTAGCCGTAGTTGTCAATGTAGCTGCTCGATGTGGAAACGGTGTATGTGCCAGTCTCTTGGGCGATGAAAAAGCCGTTAAATACGAGTGCTGAATATCCTGAGGCAAAGCTAGTACCATCAGACAGAGTAAGTGTCTCGCTGCCGGATGGCCAGTTGGGAGTGTAAAAGTTTAGGTTCTCAATGGTCCCGCTAAGCTCCGCGGTCAGAGCCTTGAAGTATGACGACGTGAATCCACTATCATCGCTATCGGCATTGAAGCTGTGGGTGTACTTGCGATAAGCGATGCCGTTGGAAGCAATGGTTGTTGCCACGGCATAGGCGATCACCGTGGTAGTCGATGTAGTTGTCTCGGTTGAAGTAAAAGTCTCAGTAGATGTGGCACTAGTCGTGATGGTGCTGTACATGTTAGTGAAATTACACCTTTTGGCTTTGCTATCTTGTTGGGACTCTGCCTACACATCCACCACTGGGGTGGCATAGTCTGTGGAGGTAACAGTGACTGTCACGGGAGCCAGTGTTTGAAACCTCGTGAGCGTTGTAACCGGGGTAGGAATTGACAAGCACGAACAAGCCTGGGACACTTGAGACTTGACCCAGGTGGCTGGGAAGCAGGCTGGAATAGCATTTCCACCGCGCTTCTCCAGGCTGGAAGCAGTAGCCCCAGCAGTGTAAGCACTGTTAAGGCAAGTAATGGTGAAGGTGGACGTTGTTGACGTGGAAGTAGCTGTGGCAATCTACGGTTTCCCGGGATTAGCAAGGCACTTTTCCGGGTCTGTTGGTTCGTACCGAGGTGTCAGTCTGGACTGTTGTCTCGGTCACAGTAACGTGCTGAACGTCAGTGTGGACGCTCGTCACGGGATCCACGGTTAACGTGATGGATGCAGTGTCGGTGATGGGGGTGGGCGTGACGGTGATGGTAGTGGTCCTAAGAACCTCGCATCAGATTTTGCACATTTCAATTCAAGACAAATATCTGGCCACGTACTTGGTCTGCGTGGGGATGGAGAGGTAGCTAGAGCAATAGGATGTAGCAGATGCAGTAGCTTTTAGTTGTTTGATAATGAGGGAGTTGATGCCACAGAACAGTTTGTCTGTAACGACAAGGGCGGAAGCGGCATTGGGCAGGAGAAGCACAGAGGCGAGCTGCGAACGCATTGTGACTGAGGTTTCGAAAGAGGAGACTCAACTGAGAGGATGGACTTGCAATGAAACAAAGATTGATGTGCCACGAGGTGATGAATTTATATTTTGTAGACCTTGCAAATACTGTCCCAGTGCTCTCTTGAATAGTCTGAAAATAATTCAATAGCTCAGAAGCGGGTGGGTTTTGGAACCTTAGCGCACATGGCTATGCCGTTACCCATGGGCCATGGGGCAGAGGCCCACGCGATCGATCAGGATCCTTGCGAGCCTGGGAGGTAAGATTTCCAGCTAAGCGACCCAAAGGGACTTGTGACTGAATCAATTCGTTGATGCCAGCCAATATCTTGCAATTCTCAAGCTCTTGGAATTATTATTTCCACGCATACATTTGACGCATATGACGGATCAGAAATTGTGTGTGTAGGTATGCTTTTTGGCACTCTAAAACACCATCGGAAAGGCCATATGAAGAGTTGGATAGACCACCACCGTTTCCAGTCAAGGGTGTTCCGCATCGGATCATATTCCATGGCCTGATTGGAAAACACGGCCTGCCACATGGCTGGCAATGAGCGGGGGATAATACAGGGGTTTTAACTCTACTCCCAGAAAGGACCTTCAGCTTCTCTGGCGTCCTCGTCAGCAGACAATATTGACACAAGGCTCCTAAAATGGGGACTCAGCTCCGTCCAAGTCCGCGTAAGCCAGAATATTTCCAATAAAGCTCGGCACACTTTCCCCACATCGGCTTAGTATTATGGCAGCTATTCCCCAAGGGGTATCCCTTGTGGGCAATTCGAGCATCTTCTGCCGGGAAAGCAAGCAACTGCCGGGGCAGAAAGAAAAACAGAAAGATGAAAAAGCCTCAGCGGTCCCTTGCGATTTTCAATATTGGCCCGTGTCAGTACACTCAACAGCCAATAGCATGATCACAATGTATGCAAGTCTAGAACCACTTCGCAAGAAGCTCGGCCACTCCGCTGTTTGAACCCACCACGGGACAATGTTACCTGGTTGAAAATCTAGAACTAATAAATGCGCTGTACAACAATAATGTAGTGTCCACTAGTGCATCTACACCGTGCCACATATCTCTCACAAGATCCTTTCCAGAACCACTGAACGAGGGGTAAGTTCAAAGGCTTAGTTTAAGAGACGATTTTTATGCGAGCTGAAATTGAGAGGAAGACTGCGATCGGGAGACAATCAAATACCCACGTGGGTGTTCGTGCGTGCATCCTGCTTCCGTCCATTTCTGCGCTTGCTCTGCGTTCCGTGGCTGGCTAAAGTCGGACTGCGTCTAAGACCCAGTGGCTGTTGGCGCTCAATCTAGGGGGGAAATGAAAAAGAACAAAGACACGACGATGTTACTAATGTCCTCAAAAAAAAACAATCCAGTATTTGAAGAGGTCATTTCGATCTCCCAGCAGCGAAACTCAGGTCTCACACGCCGACTGCAGTGATCGCTGTGCCCATGTCTGAGAATACTGCGCCTGCACGAGATCTCAAACGTATCACTGAAGCCCCTTGGAGCTGCATGATTTTCATGCTTACATGAGATCATCGAAAACAAGCAAATATATTGATCATTCCATATATGTAGGGCGTAACGTGAGCATTTTGTTGGAATTCATCAACTTGGCGATACTTTCAGTGATATTCCCAACTGTCTTCCATGCCAATCAACGAATCATTGTCAACACCCGGAACATCCAGAGGGAAAACATTCCCTGAAGGACTTGTGTAGATAAAAGAACACATATTCGCCAGATTTCAGAGCGCGTGAGCTCTCGGTCTTTTTCTTCCTTTGCCACACTTCAATCACGAATTGGTTGTGCCCTTCTACTCTCAGTCCTATGGCCCGGTGCTGATCCCACCAAAAAAAAGATATTTATTAGATTTTTGATACTTACTGAAAGACTATGGAGAGGTCTAATTGGCTGACTAGTCCCTTGTAGGACGTGGGATTGCTAAAAATTCATGACTCTGTCTTCGTTGTGAACTGTTGCCCATCGCAAAACTGCACCCACCCATTCAGATCCATCGTCTTCAGCACAGTGCTGAAGTTTTCTGTCCCCTTGGCGTTGGAGATTGATGCCCTGGTTTTTGCACTAACTGAACCGGGGGCGCCACGAGGATATTCAATGTGGAAGACGGCTTTGCCGGCCTGGATAAAGGGCTGGAATGTTTCGCCCTCATTGTACTTGACACACTCCTCGTTCACCTGGAAGTCCACGAAATCGATAACATTAGGGATAATCTCGCCTGCGTTCTTAAGTCCGATACTCATGCCGTACTTTCGCGCCTCATGAGACAGAAACTTGATGAAATCAATCGAGTCGGCCTTTGTCAAGCCGACGCCGTTGTTGTTGGACTACAGGGAGATTAGTGGACCATCATTGATTCATTGTACGGTACCCAAGGGAGAGATGTAGGGTAACACATCCATCAACTTACATAACCGTCTACGTTGTCTGGGTCTATGGCATCACAGCCTTTTTCAGCTGCGAGCTTGATTCTCCTAGCCATAATTTCGCGGACGTGCTGGCTCCTGAGGTCCAACCATCTCTCGCCTGGCCAGTCCTCCATTGGCTTGCCGAGGTCCCCCTTTGCGAACTCCTTTGCATCGGGGCGCCATTCCTCCCAGGTGCCTGCGCTGAAGTAGCCAATGACTTTTTTGTTGAGGCTGTGGAGTGCGGCGATGGTCTGCGGCGAGTTGTCGAAGAGGTCGATGCTGTAGACCTCGACGTCCGGGGTGACAAATGGGTTCCTGGGATCGATTTGCAGCGCTTCGTTGAGCACAATCTGCCATGATGTTCCCACAGCGGGGACCCAACGGCTCTGAGAGGCTGGTTGTTTATCCATGGCGAGATCTTGCAACGATGATGTGAATGGGTTCCTAGAGCTGGAAGTGCTTGGAGATGGAAAAGAAGAGCGATCAGAAGAGCATCCACATGTTGGTCTAATAAAGGACCCTAATAATCTCTACGGGATTACCCGTGCTCCGATGGCGCCACGGTGTTTGGGGCGCTCATGAACCCCCCATTTATCCCTTAATGCCTCTAGTTGTTACGAGAGAAATGGTGGGGGATCTCTCACCGCCTTCCATTTCCGCTGAAGCCCGAGGCTGAGGATCTTGAGATCTACACCTGGATCAGTGAACAGTTTAGCTTGGTCCTGGTATTGACAATCTTAATCGTTGATTCGGCGCGAAGAAATGAAAGTTGTTAAGGCGGAAAAAGAGATTTTGATGCAACCTGGCTACTAAAATTGGTGGGAGGCCTGCAGGATCAAATGATGCTCCAACCGGCTCTCGGCAACATTTGGCGCTTTCGTTCCATGCCCAACCTCGTAATTGTCCTATTAGCATTTGACCCGACCGATCGCCATCCAATAACAATGCTGACCTCTGTCATTTATTTGGGTCTCACATCACCACACAAAATACGGATGTGACGCATGTGAAGGTAGCATCAAGGCTATAGGCGAGCGAGGGCACTGCCACAGTCCCATTAGAGTAACGAGACTGCCTGAGGCGAGAATTGCCAGGCCCTTGATACTCAACTCACGTAAGATCGTACAATCGTATAATCGTACACTGACAATTTTGATTGGACCAACACTGCAAACCAACTGGTTGGGTGTGGGGAACATGACCGATCAACTCCACTTACCTGATCACAATAGGTATTTCTCTTCGCCATGTGTCCCACCGAAGCTACGGGTATAAGTACTTGAGAAGGTTTTTGTATGATCGGGTTCCTAGAATGGCTTCGACAAAGCACCAAAATCAATACAATAACATCGCAAACTATTATTCATTCATCATCTCAGTCATGTCTGCCATTGTTCAAGCTATCCAGAATACGACCAAGGGGTTCCTAAGGAACTACGTCGACGCCTGCCAGGCAAAGAACCCACGTCTTTTATCCACCTGTGTGTCTGAAGACTGTATCCGACGCGTTGGGCCGCCATCCTTCCTTCGATCGGTTGGCGCACCGCATGAGTTTTCAATGTCCAACGCCGAGTACGAGGCTGAGTTCGGAAATATGGAATTCTATAGTTTTAAAGCCCACGATATTTATGACCTGACGATTGACGCACCAAACCTGAAGGCCGCGGCGAGGTCTGAGTTATTTGGCACCTTCATTGATGGCAAAGACTTCAGTCGAACATTTGTGTGGTTCTTGGACTTCAACGACGACGGATCCAAAATTGTCAAGGTCTATCAGCATAATGATGCGGAGGAGGGCAGAAACTTTAGACTCACAATTAGATCATATCATGAAGCAGAGGTTCATACGGCCAATTAGGCTTTCTGCATACGCACAGTCTATTCCTGTTCACATCCGGTGGTAGCCTAGAGGGTTATCCATGAGGAAGGATAAGAGTCTTGGATATGTGTGATAACAGCAGCGGTTTCGGAAAAGGTACAGGTGCCAAGCGTACAATCATCAACAAACCCTCCATAATCAGTTTGATTGTCTGAGGATGCATCATAATCGTCTGTGCTTCATAGTTCACAAATGACACCCGTCACCCCATCTTCAAAGACATCTAGCTTGCCTTACTCAAGCTCTGCTCTCAGAGGCTCATTGAAGGCTTTGACGATCGGGATCAAGTTTAATCATCTACCAAATCGACCATTTACAGCCTTGAAATTGAATAGGGATACAGGATTTCATGACTCGAAAACCCTTTTCTCATCTTCAAACTTAACTTCTTGTTGTCTGATTCGGCCAGCGCAGCCAAGGTTCCCATAAAGGCCCCAAGTGATCATTGATAAGACAGACGAGGCGCATGCCCAGATCTCCAACAAACCAATGCTCCGCAACACGATGCAATAGGACCGCAAAGTGCGCGAGCACCACAAGCGCCTCCGGACGCCTCTCGTCGAGTAATTCAACGTATTCCCCAGGCACGGCAACGAGCCAATCCTGAACTGCAGCCCACATGGAGTGGGAATCGTTTTTACATATCGTGTCAAATCGATCTTGTAAGATCTCAACAGTGCGGTGGAGTGTCGCGATGGATTGGGGTTTCATGTCGGAATTGTCGGGCCTGCTCAAGAGAGTATCGCACTCCCCTCTAGAATCAGGACTACTCGGGATAGGGTCATGGCCGCGCTGGCAGCTGCGGATGAAGCTGGCTTGATCCTGTTCCGAAAACATCGGCCATGATGCCTTGGCTATGGCGATGAGTCCGCGGTGGATTGCGATAGAGCGCGTCAAATCCTCGATGACGGCACCGAGGCCATTACCCAAGCTGGATCTCAAGTTGAAGATGATGTGATGACCTAGCAATGACGAGAAAATGAACATGGGGAGGCAGGTCTTCGAGGAGACTTCTGGATTCGCAACGTTGTAAAGCGCTAGGGCTCGAGTTTGTAACCTTGTCGATTCATAAAGGTAGACCTTGCTCATCCCCTGATCAAGCGTACTTTTGTGTGCTGCGGAGTAGGCTAATAGTTCGTCCATCAGATGTGGCGTGGTAAACCCTTCAGTGATGAAGAGTCCCAACATATCCTTTAGTCCTGGATGTAGTGATTTAGTATGATGGTATAGGTCATGCTCAAAATGGTAAAGTAGCCTTAAGTGAAGAGGTCCGTACCGCTCCTCAAGGGATGGATCTGACCGAGCGACCAGGTGATTGATCGAGGGAAGGGCGCTGGAGGGAAGCACTGGTGCTTCGATGAGAAAAGAACAGTGGTGGTTTGCATGAGAGCATCTGCCACACGACGGTCGTGCCTCGTCACATTTGCTGCGTCGTAATTTGCATTGCTTGCAACCAAACCTAGATTTCTTGTGGAACCTACGCATGTTTGCGGGCTATGCTGGCTCGCAAACGCTGTACCAAGCATCACATTAAAATAAGAGGAAGCTAAAGACGAGGCGAAACAATCGACCTTTACAGCGTAATGAAGTCAGCGGACACTAGGGCCCACTAAGCTTACTAAGATCAAGCTGAACAATGTCCACGGGCTGGATCATCACTCTGTCAGCACTGGATTCAGCTTACCTTTTGTCGTTGTTCTGACCTAAGCCATGTTCTTGGTGATAGGGTCACCGTTCCTTCCAACACATGTAGATCACCCGACCAAGTGTTTCTATCCCCCCCTTCGCTCGTCAGCCTTCTAGCGCGTAAAATAATCATCAAGCCGCATCTGTGCATATCTTTGTCATTTATTATCAGCTATACAGTCCAAGAGTCAACAAGATTCATCCAACAATGCGCCAATGAGATCTGCCAATTGATATCGATGATTCTATGAGATGAAACGGACTACATGGAATTATGAACTACCATAGGGAAAGTCAAGTGCGTCGATTAGGACTGAAAGCCACGATGTTACAAAAGACAGCACAGAACGAAGGAAGTGTACAAAGGCCACAGTCCTGGAAGAGAGTTGAGAAAGTTTAGCTTACTTTAAGCAAATTTTAAATTATGGAAGAAAGCTGTTCAGTCGCGAATGGCGAAAATAGAACTTAGTTTTGGTTCACGCATCTCTACAGTTCAGTGGCAATGAATGAGTCATGTATCAATGGAACAGACAGATCTGTTAACAACGCCGTCTTCAGATAGACTGCATTGCATGTGGGAGAACATATTTCCACTTTCCAAGGGCGCTGCGGTTGATTTTATTTGAAGCCCAGATCACCTGGATAAAACGGCGGTTGTTGTTAGTAAAAACCGTGCCCCGAGGCCTACATCACTTAATCCGGCAGAAAATCCATTTCCCATCAGAATAAGTAATATATTAGAGAAAAGATCCTTCAACAGCCCTGCTACCACTCTGCTATACTGAGACGCGTAATAGTGGCATGCATGGCTTTCGCTTAAGCGGTTGAATGCAGGGTTCCCCGCTCCGTATCAACATTCAGACTTGGCCTCACTCAGGCTTCCTCTACTAGGGGGGATCTCTAAACCGACCTTTCCCCCGTGACAGATTTTCAGTCACTGGGGGCCATTGAATTGGAAAAGGGACATTGATTTGGAAAAAGTCCAGTACCTCTGTCCCACTATAACTTACTAAGTATTTCAGGTCACTCTGCACCTTCGTGCCCCGCCTTTTATTTTATTTTTGTCCACCAAAGAACAATACATAAACTACCATATAAATTAGGTGAGGCTCGATGTCACTCGTTTTTTCCAAATCAACGTCCCTTTTCCAACTCAATGGCCCCCCCGTGACTGAAAATCTGTCACGGGGGAAAGGTCGGTTTAGAGATCCCCCCTAGTACGAGTTTGTCAACTATATTTCCATTTCTAGTTTTGGAGTAAAAATGTCTAAAGTCAAGGATGACTCAACAAGTCCCAAGCCAGTTCCTATCCAGGTACCAGCTCCTTCATCGCCTCCGACTTCCAAGTCACCAAAAGTATCTCCCACAAGAAACTCGACAATTTTGCCTCCCCAATATTGGACAGAGAGAGAGGCAGTGAGAAAAGTACCGCTTTTGCTTAGAACGTCTTCTGATCATCGCGCTTTCAGGATGTGGTGGGTGGCGACAATGACTCGGCGCTCGAAGATGTGTTGAGCTCCACAGCGTCGATCACCTCTAGTATTCTCAAGTACCGAACTATTCTTGGTCGAAGATTTCACAGTGAAATTGGAAATGCGCATTTTTGGTACACCCTTGTTTCTATTACTGATCGAACATGATTCACTGCTAATGCATATAAAAAAAAAGGGGATCCAATGACGAACGACACAATGAAGCCGAGGACATCAAGTGAGATTTATGCTTAGTGTATCTCGTTAGATTTGGATTTTTATGCTAAGATTTTGAAAGCCACCACGTTCAGACTTTAGGCTTGGACGGAAAGCTCTTCCTTGCTCCACTTGATCCAAACAAGGTCAAGGTGAGATTTTATGAAGTGAATGTTATTCAGTTGGCCGTGGAATTGCGGTGCTAACTATGTGCTTTAGAAAGTGGTGGATATTGGGACAGGAACAGGTTTGACAACACATACCATATGCCATATTCATACTTTGGTAATGGGGAGACTAACTTCAATGTGATTTCTGTTAGGAATGTGGGCTATGTAGGTTAATCATGTTTCGTTTTGACTGGGTTGATACAATTAACGTGCGTCTAGTGATTTCGCTGATGAGTTTCCTGGAGCCGAGGTCATCGGTACAGAGATCTCTCCTATTCAACCAAGTTGGGTTCCTCCAAATGTTCAATTGTAAGTACTTCGCATAATATCCTATTCATTCAAGGTCCAGGGTACGGGAACAACGCATTCAATGTCCAATCACGCGACTTTTATTGGAATCTTGGACAACCAGTATTATGTAGCTGGCAATTGGTTACTAACTTGCGTTCTTTTTTCAGTCAAATCGATGATTGCACTAGCGAGTGGACTTTTGCACCTGATTCCTTGGACCATGTGCACATCCGCTTTCTGAGCGGAAGCATTGCCGACTGGAATGCTCTCTATAAGCAGGCTTACAAGTGCCTAAAGCCTGGTGGCATCATCGAAACCATGGAGCCGTCGCCATACATGGAGAGTGATGATGACACTGTTGACGAACACAGTGCTATGAGCCAGTGGGGCAAGATTTTTGTTGAAGGAGCCGAGAAGATGGGACGCTCTTTCACTGCTGTTCAAGACAATACACAAAATATAGGTCTCGAATTGGCCGGCTTTGTTGATCTCAATGAGCACATGTATAAAGTGAGTGTTTGCATTTTTCTTCTTTGGCAACGACCAAGATGAATCGACGTTCCTAACTTGTGTTGTTTCTAGTCACCAATCGGGAGCTGGCCAAAGGACGAAAAGCTTCGAGAGATTGGGCAATACGTACAACTAGTCTTGGAATCCGACTTTGAGGGGATCATTCTTTTCATGACTAATGTTCTAGGTGGTTGGACCAGGGAAGAAATCCAGGTTTACATCGCTCATTTACGACGAGAGATCCGATCTGGAAAGAACCATGGATGGTTCTGGCACAAGGTTGTTTGGGCCCGAAAGCCGGAATAAGTGGAAATATTGAAACCTCACATTTTACTTAGCATTTAATTTCCCTACTTGAGGTGCTGTCCCGTTTTTGAAATGGACATAGTGTCTATATAATATAGACTCAGTGTTGATCTCCTATCCCGTGAGATCAACGTTAACTCTGTTCCAGGAAGTTGTAGTGTGCACTGGGGTCATAGTTAGTTAGAAAGAATCCCTCCATAGTTCTATGCAGCGACGACTAGCGACAAGGGTCTTTTAGGTCAATCAACTACAAAGGATAGTCGGGCATGAAAATGCAACTCCGCGGAATGGGTTTGACAAGGTACGGACTTATCAGGCTTGTAAGGATGGATTCAAGCACGCACTGGGGTCGACGCATTTCAAATCGACCCTGTAAGTGGGATGCGGGATGTCCGATAGCTATTTCGCTCCTTGGTTGCCAATCAACTGATTGTGACGAGATCAATAATACTGGAAAAATATATTAACAGCTGAGTCAGTGGTGCGATTCCTGAAACAAATGCGTTGCGAGTGCGCGTTCCGATATTGGGCGGTCCTAAGCTGTGACAGGTTGAAGAGAGTGACCCTTATTGTCTTAGACGCGATTTAAAACTCAAAGGGATACTCTTCTCTCCCCTTTATTAGCCCCTGGTTCTTCTCCGTGTTAGTGCAACAGTGTGTCGTTCACAGCCCACTCTTGCACCAGCAGCTCATCGCATCAATACCCACCTTAATGATGCCATTGAAAACCCAAAGCACCTATTGGCTACACACATAAACTTGATCATCATAGCCAACCCGTAACCCCACATTGAACCAGTTTTCTTGTTCCTGAGCCTAACGCGATGTAAATGAACGAGAGTCTCGTGGTTACATGTATCCCTGCGGAGAGCTGAGGGGCGGGCATACTCCGGTATCATTCCCGTAATAGGTAATCGTCTGAGCGGGATTAGATGACCAAATGATATTATTACCGCACAATTGGGGGTAAGCGAATAGTGAGAGTTCCGGGATGAGGTATAAGAGGTCGACTACCTTTCCATGTATAACCCTTCCTGTCCCATCAATCAACTTGGCGGCAGATGGGAGATAA
Source organism: Aquanectria penicillioides (assembly GCA_003415625.1). Lineage (NCBI taxonomy): Eukaryota > Fungi > Ascomycota > Sordariomycetes > Hypocreales > Nectriaceae > Aquanectria > Aquanectria penicillioides. The sequence continues at coordinate 7,594,352 of PYIU01000002.1, read as the reverse complement.
TTATGGCCAGTACCGATACAGAAAAGTCAGAGGTTTTTGCACTGCCAGCAGAGGCTGTTGTCTCTGACCGAGAGTTGGATGACACATACCAGGCGTACGCCGGAGTCCATCTTGAGGAATTTTCCGACGATGAAATCAAAAAAGTTATCCACAAGATTGACTTCCGAATCGTCCCGATATTGTTTGGCACTTACATGTTGCAGTATCTAGACAAGAACTCGATCAACTTTGCAAGTGTGTACGGGCTGGCGAAGGGAACAAACCTCCACGGGCAGGATTACTCATGGCTAGGTAATTGTTCAAATCAAACGGGTCTGAAAACATCTAATGAGTATTAGGATCGATCTTTTACTTTGGGTATTTAGCGGCACAATTCCCCGCCTCATACCTGATGCAAAGATTGCCGATCGGCTGTTTTGTCTCAGTTGCGACCATAATATGGGGCATCATTCTCATCACAACACCAGCTTGCACCTCATTCGCTGGAATGGCTGTGAATCGGTTCCTGCTCGGACTTGTCGAAGCCACTGTTAACCCAGCCTTTGTTTTGATTATGTCCATATGGTACACGACAGCAGAACAGCCACTACGCCTTGAAGCCTATTACTGCACTAACGGGATTGCTACCATGTTTGGGGGGCTCATTGGCTACGCTGTTGGCCACATTACCACGGGGCTTCAACGTTGGATGTATGTTTTTATCATCTTCGGCGCTGCTAGTACAGCCTGGGGATTTCTGAGCCTTATTTTCCTACCTGATCTCCCTGCAACTGCGCGCTTCCTTTCTGAAAGAGATCGTCGTATTGCAACAATAAGAGTGGCGCAAAACCGGCAGGGAGTCAAGAACAAGCATTTCAAAAAGTACCAGGCGATTCAGTGCGCCAAGGACCCGAAGACATGGATATTGTTCGTCATGGCCGTGGGCGCTCAAGTGCCCAACTCGGCCTTGACAAGTTTCACAAGCCTGATCGTGAAAGGCTTTGGGTTTGACACACTTGGCACACAGTACTTACAAATACCAGGTGGAGCGGTACAGTTTCTGGCGCTGATTTTTGGCGGATACGTTTGTACCAAATTTCCTCGAAACTCAAGATGCCCGACTATGATTGTAGCCAATTCGATATGCATTCTCGGCTCAGCACTTCTTGTGGGGCTTCCAGAAGATAAAAAGGTCAGTTGTTATGAAGAGTCTTTAGTGAATCGTCCTAACATAGATGCTAGTGGGGTCGTTTGGTCGCTCTATGGCTGTGCTACTTTCAAGGACTTGGTTTTAGCATGTCCCTTACGATGATTTCCTCCAACGTGGCTGGCTCGACCAAGAAGCAGCTTACTGCGGCCATCCTATTCACAGGGTACTGTGTCGGAAATATTATTGGCCCGCAGACCTTTCGTTCAAGCGAAGCCCGTAAGCTGAGACCATCGTTGTTCATCGAGGCAAAATGCTGACCAGATCTAGCTAGGTATCATTCCGCTTATATTGCTATGCTTGTTGGATACATGGTCAAGTTATTCTCAATTGTCGTCCTTTACATTTATATGTACCGCGAGAATAAGAGACGTGACGCTGCGGGATTGACAGACGAGAAGGAGGCAGTGGAGGCAGGCATGCATGATGCGACAGAGCTTGATAATAAGGGTTTCAGATACTCGCTTTAAGAGTCTAGAAACTTTAGAACGTATGTAAATTATATAGCCTAGCAATCTAATTAGCCAACCAACGATCATCTTTACTTCTAGCAGTGATCGATTTAAGTCGCAGGCAAGCCCTAGCGTAAATAACAGTTTATGGAACTTGTAGCGTCCAGGAGCGTATCAATCTGCACTGACAGAATATTTTTGAACTGAAAGGTGGATTATTGGACGAGACAGTGTTCGCATCTGGCATGGTATTGGAGCACGGGTCCCACCGTGCGCGTCGAATGAAGTGAATGTTGGATGCTCCGAGTCTAATGAGCTACTAATGTCTTACTAAGGATAAGCATAAATACCTTTCCTTCCATAGCCACGTGTATAGATTATCGTCTTTCCAATCTTGGGTAAGATTTTGGCATCGGGCTCGGCGAAATCGATAGGTGGCGACTCTTACCTAGGTAACCCGTTATCTAGACTATATCCTTTGAATGTGGCGAGTCTCGTCCTATTAAGGTGCCACATTATGTCAAGAAACGTGGAACAACCTTGAAGTCCAGTCGGTCAAATACCTCTTTCCCCTCTTTGGCGTCAATCATGAGATATCTCTTTGATATGATAAATAGCTCAATATGCTGGGTATGCCGTCCTGAAACCGGATCCAATCTTAGACAAATGACAAGAATATCGTATATGATACATGGTCAAATGTCATATAAGCGGATATGTGACAGGTGCGACACGATGGCCACATCGGAGCACAAAGGTTGGATGCTGTACACGTGAGCTGAAAGTGCAACTTTGGGGCGGTCAGCGGCCTTCGTTTCCACCCAACTCCCGTGGTCTAGACCGGATGCTACTTTGCCATGAAAGTGAGGGTAGCATAGTCTTCTGCACAATTGCTGATTATGGAACCTACACCGCTGGTATTTACTTTTTGGTGAGGCACCTAATTATTGTCGGCACACGTTAAGCCCACATGACGCATAGTCTCAGTGTCTCGCAGCGCCAGGCTTCGGCCCGTCTGCAAGGCCATTTTCTCAGGTTAGACAAAGATAATCGTTTAGTCTTAAGGTTTAAGTATTTAATGGAATGGCCAATCCATGTCGCTTCTCACATTATCAAACGCACCAACTTCAATCTTCGGCAGTATTTCTCCAGTCACCTATCTTCAGCATGTCGCCATCAAAAGAATCCAATCTGAGAGACCAGTCCCCAGCTTCCTTGAATTTTCAGAATGATTACGTCCAAATAATTGGGGGGCATCGTGCGCCCACCAAAGACAGCCGACACGGCATCAATCCTGCTAACCAACAACCCATGTCTGAGGTACCTGTGGCTACTGAAAGTGACCTGGACCGCGCTGTCAGTTATGGAAGAGAAGCATTCAAAATATGGTCAAAGGTCCCATATGAGGATCGTCGACGCGCGGTTTTAGCTTATGCAGACGCGATTGAGCAGCTTCGGACCGAGTTCCGAGACCTTCTTATAGCTGAGCAAGGAAAGCCGGCAAGCCCACTATACCATCTTCTAATCTTTTTGCGATAATTCTAACTGTTTCTAGCTACCTCAAGCAGATGGTGAAACTGACGCCGCCATTGGATGGATCCGCGGCATCGCGAACATTCCTCTGCCGGAGGATGTTATCGTGGAGAATGAGAAAAGGACCATCATCACCCGACATGTACCCCTCGGTATCGTTGCCGCCATTATTCCGTGGAACTTCCCTCTACTCCTGGCGACAGGGAAAATCGCTCCAGCTCTATTGACTGGAAACGTCATCATTATTAAGCCCTCGTAAGTGTCCCGTTCTAAGACATTTCAACATTTGCTCACAATGTTTCTATTCTAGACCATTTACCCCATATTGTGGACTAAAACTTGTTGACCTAGCACAACGCTTTTTCCCTCCGGGAGTTGTCCAATCCCTTAGTGGAGATGATAGGCTGGGTCCTTGGATGACCAGCCATCTAGGCATTGACAAGGTTAGTTTTACGGGCTCTACAGCGACCGGAAAGCTGGTTCTTCAGAGCGCCAGCAAGACATTGAAAAGAGTTACGCTGGAACTGTGAGTTTTTTAAACGACCATTGATTCGATTGGACTGACTAACAAAATTATTAGCGGTGGCAATGACCCAGCTATTATCTGTCCAGATGTTGATATTCAAAAAGTGGCTGAGAAGGTGAGCTAGCCATTTCCATCCTCCTACTGAATATAGTGGCCTTCTCTAGACTTTAATGCTTACTGTTTGCTATAGGTCGCTCTTTTTGCCTTTCTGAACTCTGGCCAGGTGGGTTTTCTGGAATAATTTAAATTTATCAATGTTGTGCTGTGCCACTTCAATTTGCTAACTCCATCTCCGAAAGATTTGCATAAACATAAAGCGCATCTATGTTCACGGGTCAATATTCTCTGAGTTTAGAGAGGCTTTAGTTAGCCATGTTGAGTCTTACATTCTTGGCGATGGCTCAAAGGAAGGCGTGAGCCATGGGCCACTTCAGAATGCAACGCAGTATCAGCGCGTCACGACCTTTTTTGACGACATCAAAACACACGGATGGGAAGTTGCCACAGGAGGCAAGATTGAAAAGTCTCTCGGATACTTCATTACCCCTACAATCATTGACCGGCCCCCTGAGGATTCCCGAATCGTGGTCGAGGAACCATTTGGTAGACATTTATGCAAACGCCATCTGACTATGGTAGCTAACAAGTATTTTAGGCCCAATTGTACCACTTCTGTCGTGGAACACAGAGAATGAGGTGATCTCTCGCGCAAATAATACTCAAATGGGTCTAGGCGCTTCAGTTTGGAGCAATGATGTTAAAATGGCAGAGCGAATTGGCCGAGAAATCCAGGCCGGAACTGTCTGGGTCAACTCGCACTTTGATCTTTCCCCTCTAGCCCCATTCGGAGGACACAAAGAGAGTGGAATAGGGACAGAGTGGGGTGTTAATGGACTGAGGGGGTTCTGCAATGTCCAGACACTCTTTCTCAACAAGAACCCTGTTAGCTAAGGGATAGTCCTACTTGAGGGCTGAGTGGGAATGTGCAGTTACTCTAGCCATGGTACATGTTCTTCGTCGCATTTATAAATTTGGATCCCTTCTACGTAGAGACCAATACATTGATATACGAAATCTTCGGAAAGACTTGCGGGTATGAATCATCGAATTAACCAATCCGTGACATGTTTGGGCCTATTTCACACATTAGAATGGTTGAGATGCATGTCTCAGTCTAATGATCAAGTAATACTGAAGTTCGATTCTAATTCGAGCTCACTTTCTTACAGCATATGCAAGTGCTTATATCCAACAATACCGCCTCATATTATATATCCTATCCTGATATGGGAAACATTACTATTTCTCAGTCGATTTCAGCAAGTCATAGGAGAAACTGGAGACCGAACCACGTGCACAAGACAATCATGGCGACCCAGGTTCCCTCAATCCGACTTAGAGGCGCCAATGACTTTGATGCTTTTCTCGCTCTTGAGTTGCCGAACGAGTAGTGGACATGTATAGCATCGGGATCATCGTCGTCGAATAAGCTCTGCGCTACCTTTCCGCGAGTCAAGTCTCCAGTGCACAAAAAGGCATAACTACTCCCAGCATCTCCTCCCATATCGATGCAACTTTTAGGGTCGTTGGTCGCAATCAAAGACTCATCCACTTTCTGAACCGAGATGGAGTCTTTGTGACAGCCCTTGGTATTCCACTTGGCGAAGAGGGCTTCCGTGCCGTTGGGGCAGAGTGCATTCCTGTAGATTTTAAGCTTGTGTAGCGCCGCGACATCAACACAAGTATCCGGCTCGGGCTTTTGGAAGATAAATCTGGGGTGGCCTTTCATGCCTAAACTGGGGATGTAGCATGCTGAGTCGGAAACAGAACCAAAACTCGGCCGGGGCTTCTGCGGTTTCTCAACTTTCGGCGGTGGCACTGGAAGGCTGATATTTCTGATGTCCTTCCTGTCGGGGACTATTTCTCTATCTGCGCAACGAAACATGATTGACCACTGACCCGACGGAAAATCTTTGTTTTCGACCGCGGATTGACCCCAAACCGCTGTCGACAGACAGCGACCGACGGAGCTGAAGCTCCAATCGTACCAAGTCGGGTGTGCAACGACTCCTGTGCAGTCGGCGGTTCTATAGATAGCGAGGTATGGGGCCCTTGATCCTCCGGTACAAACACCAGGGTATTCAATGAGGGCATTGTTGTCGAGCGTGAAATTTGCCGACGCGCAGGTGTCAACGGGAAGACTAAATTCGGATACCAGACCGTTTCGTTCTGGAACGCAAGGGTATTTCGGGTTGAGATATAGCTTCATCTCAGCGTCTCGGCTAGGCCATTTGAGGGCTTCAGTCGGTTCGTTGGGCAACGGCCCAAAGGTTTCTGAAGCGATATTCTCATTGTCGATCGGAGGCTTCTGGTTATCGTCAAGGGGCTTCTGGTCCTGGGCTCCATGCGCCGACGACCAAAGCGCAAGGAAAAGAAGTAGCGCCTTAACGGACGCAATAGAGGATATTCTCGAACTCATCATTGCTGTGAGATAGAAAACAAGGAGAATTGATGAGCGGAATTGTAGTAGACACAACCCTAGTGCTTACGGTGGTTACAAACGAGGGGATCCCAACCGAAACCAGGGTGAGCTGATTCAGGCAACGATTGCGGCACAGCAGTCTGGGCGCACCACTTTATCCGGTGCCCCAGCTTGGTCCAATCGTTGCAAAGACCAGGGTATTTTGGGCAAAGAAAGTGTAAAAACAAGTTCCAAAAATAGCATAGAAGGCGTTCAAGATCGGAAGAAAATCAATGATGAATGGGAGAAGCTCGAGAATACATACACCAAACTCTATAATGACATCTCTTGGAGGTCTCGTTCCTTCGATAGGATACTTCTAAAGAACAGACATTGGTAACTAGCTACTTCCGTGATGGATAGTTTCGAAGCCCTTCTCTCGTTCATAGACCCAATGGACAAGAAGTCGTGCGCCCTAATGAACATTTGGCGCCACTCGGTCGAGGTGATGGGAAGTGAACGACCGCCAGGAAGCACCCGTGCTCGCCCGTGCTCACCCTATACTCATCCCTACTCACCCTAACGTTACTTGACTACTACTTCTATTTGTGAATAATATATATTAGGTAAAATAGAGGCATTTCAATAAATTCGGCAATATCTCGGCCCTTAAAGGAGATAATCTAAGGGCTACATGATTGAGATTCGAGCAGTCACTGTATCTCAAGTATCAAGGGTCTGACATGCCCTACTAATGTCTATGCTGGATCTAGAATTGGCAAAGAACTAATGTAGGATGATTTACACGCTAGGGCTTCTTGTTCAAGCTTAGTTGTCCGCGGGAAAGTCGAAATCTATGTTATCGGATGCCAACTCGGATAAGTCCGTTCCGGATATACTTAGTCGGCTAACTTCCTAGGACTACGGTTTCTCATCTTCCTTTCTAGCATTGGATCAGTGTCCATTGCTTCGTCCCCAATAAAATCAAACCCTATTAACCCCGTAATGGACCTTACTCCAAGACAATACTCTCTACCCAAATTCCGTGTTCTCTTAAGGCTTTGGGGAACATTCGAGGATTTGAATTGATGGTCTCGCCCGTCGTGCTATGCCGATATTTCCTGCAATCTTTAGGGTCTTCTTGTGTCCATTCCCACTCTATAGACTCCCGCACTTGGGGGAGGGGGACACTCTCCAAACGGGGACCTTGGTTCCGCCTAGATTCCACTCCTTCCTTCACATACGTGGGCATCCATTCGTAGCCTCCGCTTGGTCCCGGTTGTATGTAAATTCGACATGCCTTTGGTAAAGGACCTAAGAAGGCCTCTCCATCCATGATACCATGCAAGTAGCATTCTCCAACAACTTGATACGTATTTTCAATAGTCGGTCTTAGTATCACGGGGGATTTACATCCCAGTACGATGAATATTTTATCGCCTATATTAGATTTTAGCTATTAATTATTGCGTCGCCTGTTTTTCTCGTAACGGCCAACTCACCTGGACGCAGTTGGCCAGCTTTGCAACTTCCGAGGTACCCTTCTCGAGTAAAAAATATCCTGCTACCCTTTAACCACTTGATTACACGATTTCACCACCAAGAGGTCGTGCTGTCAGAGAAAGATTTAATGCAACCCGATGTTGCTGCAGTTCTTAGCGCAGCTAAAGGAGGATTTCCTAGTCCAGGACCCCTCTCGTCTTGAAATCCCGCTAAGACTATGTTTAAGTAGGCACCAAGGATCGTACCCCCTGACGGATACTTCCTTTTCTGCAGAGAGAGTGGATCTTGTGCTTTACGTATTCCCATACACCCCCCATTCTGTTGAAGCATGTATCAGTAATCTGGGATACTACAACAACTGAAAGTCCATGAACAGCTAGTTTGTCAGGAGAAATAAGTGTGTGGCATGACGCGGAGATGCCACTCGCCCAGAAACCAAGCCGTGGAGCGACGGTGTAGGCTCAGCTCGTGGACCAATCCGGGACCCAGGACATGCGCTATTGCATCGGCGCTTTATCCAATGTCCCGCAAAATTGGAGGAAAACGAGGCGGTGGCTCATTTGAGCGCATACGAGGAGTTTTTGAAGACATCCATCTCATCCTTGTTTCAATCAACGCGCAGAAATTTCAATATGTAAGGGGCGCAAACCCCCCCAAAGCATATATGTGGTCTCTCCCATCTTCGCAAGGACGATCGTGGTGATATCTGAGGAAGTTTTCAAAGTTTCCTGCCAAATCATAGTCGCGAGTTCTGAGCACAGAGCACCAAGTGTCGCGAACGTGTTGAGGGACGCCTTCGTGCTTATTGCGTAAACAATTCAGAGCCCGACGAAATAATGACCAAGCTATCTCAGCATCGCCGCATTTTATGATTGGATTGATGCTGGAGAGCTGGATTTCCTGCAAAATCCAAGCTCTCTTAAACCATGGCCTGGAGGCTACCTCGGTGATTGCATCCCAGACATAGTCTTCGTACTGCACAGGCACATGAGTATCTCGGTATTTTTGGTTTTCACAATTGGGCGACGGTAGAATCCGCCCATTGCGAGTGAATTCCAGCTGCGTTCCATCATCGCTCAACTGTGCAAATGCACCATCACATCCGGGAAGCCCGGGTCCAAGCCAGGCAACAACACGAGTGGCGAGTGAGAAAATGGTCCCCATCCTCGAAACCTGCTGATTCCTCTCGGTAGTGTTATTTTGGTCGATGCAAATAGAATCAATCCACATTGCACGTGGCACATCAGTGTACCGGAGATATCGCAAGGGCTCGGCAAGATTTCTTCGCACATCAAGTCGGTGGAATCCTCGATCCAGCTGGGACTCTGCTATTTGCCTGCACATAGAGTTTATTCTGTCGCCAGAAGCCTGCAATTTGGGCCGTGATTCATCCACTTGAGATGTATCAGGATTATGAGCCACTTCAAGTGTGCTTTTTCGCATATGTATGTCCTCTAACATTGGAGGACCCCAGGTGCACGACAAGGCTCCATACTGAATTGAAGACTATCTAACCCCCTGGGCCTGAGAGAAGTCGTACTTATGGTGCTTTGGATCTGGATGAACCGAAAATGTATGGGGTGGAGAGCTGAAAACTACCCTTCCATCAATTCTTTCGCATGCTTCCCATCCCGAGGGAGTCGTTTTTCTCATGTCCTCAAACGTGGGGCGTTGAGCATGATCTCTCACGCCTACGGGGACCAGTAGCACATGTTTAACCTCGACAGCAATGGGGTCGTTAATAAATGCGCCAGAATTGTCACTAGGAGGATGTCATAGGGATCTGCCAGTGGTGTGTAGCGGTACTTAGGGAATTGTGCCATTGAAATCAGGTTGAAGCGATGAGGGGTTCATTGAAGAAAAGGGCACGCTTCGTGTAATGAGGCTGCCTCTCTACGTTTATATGTTGATACAACGCGCATAACGCTACTGAAAAAAAAACATCCTGATACCAAATGTGGCGTTCGAGAAGTGTAACCATCTAACACATTTTGGGTCAGGCTCAGCCTCCCAAGGTGGCTTAGCAAGTCCAGCTCAGACAGCGTGACAAAATATTAGGTTACCGGTTGAAACAGAAGGGATACCATAATCACGCGTTCGGCCCAAATGGCCAGTAATAGCATCGCATTTGGGTTATTACTTTTTTCTCTTTTTTTATAGACTGCACCTTAAGTTATCGTGTTGACATCATTATGAACAGATGGGCGTGATATTTCTTCCTTGACAAAAGCCTACGTTTCCCTTACTTGGGGGGATCTCTAAACCGGCCTTTCTCCCATGACAGATTCTATCCCCCTTAGTAGTTCACAAAGTTAACGCACTACGTAAATTTCCGGGACGGTAGTGAGTCGCTTCCGACAGCCTCAGTCAATAAACACAATAAAACCGCAGCAATTCTCCAAGGCCAAGGCCAAAATATTGAAAGAGATAGCCTACCACAAAGTAGCTTCATACTTGTATTTCTAGTTGAGCTGCAGAAACAACTACCGGATTTAAGCTATTCTTTTTTATCCACAGTATCAGGCTTCCGTCCATATACAACATATCTGTTTGTCTGTCAGTTACTTCTATGTCTATTATGTTCATTGCAGAATAAACATACGCGGGCCAATGGCCATGAATTTTCTTATTTGCGAGGTCTTTCCTGACCTTCGACAAGAAAACGTGAACACGGTCGGCGGACCAGCCTAGGCCGTGAGTGAGCAGTCCCATTGAGATTCCTTCAATGCCAGAGCTAAGCATGAAGTAACACCATTGACCTAGGAGCCTATCTCTTTCGTCTGTCGGCCAGGAATTCATAGGGAACTTCTTTTTCATCTCCTTGACGTCAACGAAACCTGCCTCCTCAAGCATTGACTTGAACTTAGAGGCAACAGTAATAGACCGTCCAATATTGTCAGCAGATTCAATTAGGAATTCTGACCATTTGAAGACGTCAGTGTCTTTGGTTGTACCGTCTTCACTAGCAAGTGGGTATCGATTGTCTTGAATCTCAATGTATCCACCGGGTTCGAGATTTCTAGCAGTCCCTTTGTCAGCATTTGCATGACCGTGCCCTGTAAAACATACTTGTATGCTTCACTTATTACATGGGGCCAATTTGCGAAGCTCCCGATCATGCTTCGCATGAAGATAAAGTCAAATGGACTTGTGAACGTCCATCCTTTCTCGACATCATCCACTTCAAAAGTGCAGTTTGGAGGAACTCTGTGGCAGCATTAGCATTGTGGAGAGAATTTAGATAGCGGGAAGGCTTACAAGCTTGGTTGGATTGGGCTAAGGTCCACACCGATAATCTGAGCCTCTGGATGCTCATCCGCTTTACCAAAGTTAACAGCTAACTCACTTGGGTGCCGTAGTGAGACACATACCGACATCTATAGACCAAATTCCGGTTCCTGTACCAACGTCAAGAATCCTCTTGGGTTTCGCCACGGGAGCTTCGAACAGTTTGTGATCATTAAGCAGGAGCCAAAGTTGATGAGAAATGTCAACTAGGTGTCAGCTGGGGACCTTGAAAGCGCACCGCGGAGCTTACCTAGCCTCTCTTGTTCAGACTGTTATCTGTCAGCGTAAGCCATTAGTTTCTGCACTAATTCTTTACGCACCTCGTCATTTGGAAGCAGATACTCTAGTCAGCGATATTAGTAAAGAAAAATAGACAGGAAATTTTGGGTACGTACTCCCAGAGTGGTATGAATGATATCTTCTGCCATTCTCTCGGCGATATTCTAATATACTCGTTGTTATCGATGCAGTCGACAATCCATCTTGTGAAACCTAGAGGACGGGTCAGCGTAATCGACATATCTGAGGCTAGAACTTACGTCATCTACACCTGAATCACCAGCTGCATCATCCTCTGGTCTCAAAGGAGCTACGGCTGTGTCTTCGTTGAGCTCACACATATTGAATTATATGCTTGAAAGAATTGCTGCAGGTGCAGAAGCAACGAAATTGTGGGTGAAAATGGCGCATGACCCCTCTTTATTCTACCAGACAAGGAGCAGCGATTCTCATACGGTATCTTACGATTGAGCCTTGAGCAGGGCCTTGATGTGACTGTATGCAGCTTCGTGCAGTGTTGGTTCCGGGTAACGTTCGAGTTTTCCAGGAAGTAACCAGGCGATAGTATTGGTTGGTGCTTTCATTGGCTCGCAAAAGGAATCCTGGTTGAACCCTAACTGCTTACGATACAGGTCCTAGGGTCTAGGAACCATTAGATAACAAAGGCTGCATAACCGATCAAAGCCACAATTGAGAATTTAGACGAGGACCCTAGCTAAACCAAGGAATTTAAACCAACAAATTGAGTCCTACCGATACCGGTTCGGTCGGGCAGAAGTCAATATTGTGGGAAATAGTCGAAAAAGTGGTTCATTATATAGATGACAGCAATGAAAAAGGACAGGACGTTGAGATCCGACATTTTTTTTTAGCCAGGACTCAGATAAAATCTTCAAAGTTATCCAAAGTATCACCTCTCTGCTGAAAGATGCGAAGGACCTCATCCAGTTCCTAGTTGTAATTGTACTGAGTAGGCAATAGTTCGCTTGGAGAAAGTTCTCAGCGAGATAGAAAAAAGAGTTAGGTGGTCATCACACAATGGAAGGGGCTTCATGAGTTTTAGCGGTCTCAAAATTATCAGGTCTCTTGGGTTTTGTCAGCTCCATTTTCGAGTCGAGCAACTCTATTCTTGGACAGTTCCTAGGCGACACAGAATCCTCCCTGCTGGGAGAATCATCCATATGGATTGACATCTGAGAAATGTCGAGTGGAATCATTAAATGATCATTTCTTAATCAAAGGGCTAGGCGAGACACATGAATATGTCCTAAGTTCCGATGAGTCATGGATTGCGTGGAGAGGAAATGATGTAATATAGCTGCGCCTGCAGCAAGGCATCGGGTCAAAGAAATAAGTGATTGGAGGACACATAAATAATTTCAATATTCAATAATATAATATTATGTAGAAGGCACCCTTGTGGTGAGTAGCTGTTAAAAATTATTGTTGCAAGACCACATGCTGTAGTTTGTGTGGTCTACTTCCGGCCACCAAACTCGACATTCATCGTACCCTCATTCACCATAAACTGCATCCCTTGATTGTTAGCCCTAAACTGCACATATTATATATTTTCATTGGTAATTTCCTTTTTTTTTCTCCGTTGTCAACCCCATCTCTTGGACTTTCCCTAACATACCCTGGAGTCGCAGATGGACAGCTCCTAGAGCCTCCCGTTCCTCGCTGATCTAATGAAGGACTTTATCGGTTTCTTGCTCCAACTGTTGTTCGTTCTGGAAAACTGCAATGGAATCATTGCAAGGCGCGTCTTTTAAACGGCTCTCTATCTCGATTAAACGCTGATCCACAGTCGTGATAGAGCTGGTGATTTGACTTTGTCTGGATGGCAGCATCGTCTTCACATCTTGAGCCATCTCAGCTTCCTGAATAGAATTTTGGTTCTTGAAATATTGAGCTGTCTCTCAAAGATCCATGACCAAGGTTTTGGGCAAAACCATACAAGGTCGCGATGGTAACAACGGAGGTTAGAGTAAGTTGACAATTTTGGGGCTTTTGAGACATGGATTTGATGTCGTCTTGCTTAAAAAGCCCGATTATGCTTCTTTCTATGCGCGAAAGCTTTTCATCGGTGGAACTTGCCCATTTCTTGACAATCTGATTGAAAGTGCTGCATGTCGCGTTGCAACTGCTGATGGTGGCTTTGGCATGGTCGATGGCAGGCTCGCTTAGAAAGGCCCACTGTTCACCACTGATTGATTTGACAGATTGAAGGGCTTTTTCGACAAGCTGCAGATTTGATTTCAGATCTTGGAGCGTTCTTGGCTCATCTTTGATGTGTGTGATGTCCTGTATTAGTAGCCGGATGCGATGCAACGCAGGTTGGACCACGCCCACGACACCCGCACCGATTGTTAAGGGTTCCGCCATAAGAGCAAGAGTAACAAACCCGATGAGAAGCACAAAATTGCAGTTCAACCAGATTTTGGGTAAACACATTATGATGACCCCTCTTTTTGAAGGCGGAAGTAGGCGGCGATGCCGGCATATCAGCCAATCACATATAATAGGGAGAGATTGTCTCAGTCTGAGACTCCGTAACCATCCTTGAGCTGTTGGTTCGGCTACAACTGAGCGAGCAATGTAGCTAGCTCCCATCCTTGCATTGGCCGCCTAGGAACCAGCCGTCTGCAGAAGGCGCGCAAGCGCGGAAGACTGGCTTGAAACTCAGCGAACAGGCCAATAACACCTGCAGCGCGTGGCCACTTGCAAGGGTTTCTGGGTTGATTTTGCCCAAACTTACATAAGGGAAGAAGCCTTGTGCAGCTGAGCTTTTAGCCCCTGCTTAGAGCTATGGACAGAGATACATATATTCACATGATATTTTCGCTATTGCCCCAAAAAGACGTGCTCAATGCATATCATCACAAAATGTCAATTTCAGTGATATCTGATCCGCCAAACGCCATAACGTAGTGAGTTAATATCACTAGATACATCTCGTCAAGCGGTAGTTGACTGATATTCGAACAGAATATTGGTTGTTCACGGTTGGTTTCATGAGCAGCTATGGACGTATAACATAGACGGTATCTCCATTTGCTGGCCCAAAGACATTCTTCCCTCCGTGATCCCTCAGGCCAGAATCGCTCTATTCAACTACAATGCAGAGCTCGAGAAGTTTTGGGCGAACCAGGAGGACAACGAAATCGATACTTATGCAAGGAGCTCCCTCGACCAAGTCGGCGAACTAAGAACTAAGGAGAGAGCGGTCAGTTTGCTCACAGCATCGGCGGACTGGTGTGTGAAGGAGTACGTTCCTGCTCTAGCTCTAGGGTAGGGATATGACAAGCTGACCATAATTGAGGCTCTCGTGCGAGCTGGCAAGTTGATAGTTGCCAATGAAAGGGCAGTCACAATTCCTGACAACCCTGAACCTTATCGGCTTAGACGCTACTCATCAAGGCATGGTGGAGATTGAAAATCACAAAGATCCTCTTTTTATTGAGATTGCAGAAGAGTTGCAGAGGTGGGTTCAAGAGCTTACTCCGAAGGAGGATGATAAGAAGACAGGTGATAACTACACTACCACCTTTGACGGTAAGAACCACACCCTACCATTTGCACATAATTCTGGGACAATCAATGTTGGATCTCCACTCTCGGAGTTATTTAATGCAGCGGATCAGAGGTATATTTTTTTTTGAGAAATACGGTATTCAGAATGACAATGATTTGCATGCAGAAGAGCTACTCATGCCGTTTTACTGCCTTGACTGACCACCTTATGAAAGAAAATGTAGAGGTTTAAGAAGACTTGTTGTTTATTAAAAGGTAAACTACTACAAAACTAAATTTTCGCATAGGTATAAGAACAAATGCCTAATCGCTCCAATCTAGGGGCTTCTTAATGAAGACCTTGATCTCCCAGCCATTAATGCCATTCACAAGGGTCTCTTTGGTTAACTTGCAATGGCTTAGCTTAGGGATGGAAGCCGATTTCTTGCTAAGAGGCTTTTTTTTCAGCTACCATAGTATGACTGGAATGCATGTTTGGATGAAGTTCCTCTGCTCATACCACTTTCCAAGTTCTAATTCATTGAATACCAGAAGATCGTAGATTGTACACATAAATGTGTATCTCAAGTGCTCTAGATATCCATCTAGTGTCACCATGAACTGAAAAAACAATGAAAAAAAGTCCTTTAATGATAGTTTCACCAATAAATTCCGGAAGGTTGGTCAGCGACCAGCGGGCTGAAGTGTGGCTTAGGCTTCCTTCGTCTTTTCAAAACCTTGAGAACGAAAAAGAGTAACCTGATTATTAGGCGTGGGGCGCGATTTCTCATAACTTTCCCTACAAATATAGGGCGGTCATCCGGGAAATGGAAGCGAAGTGTACTTGCTTATCATCCATCCGTTAGCTGATTCAAATGGCGATGCTGAATAGGCACATCTTGGTCGTTTCGTGTGACTACCTGACTCGTAGACTGGATGAAGCAACAAGGCTGATTCGAGCGCATTCTCCATGAAACCTATGAGTGGCATGATGTTGGCGAGAGGTGCTCGTTCCCAGAGCTATTGGGATAAATCCTTGTTACATTGCAGACGCTGAGGTAGAGACTGGCAGCAGCTAGCGCTATGATAGTGATAAAGTACGAAACAAAGCTTAAAACGCTACTGAGTTGGGGTCTAGGGTATTGTGGATCAATCTGTCGTCGGGTTGGTCAAGGAAGATAAAAGGGGCCACAGAGACATAGGGAATGAACAGGCAGTTTTCTCCAACTAGTTCTTATTTTTGAAGTCCTGAATTCCTTGCATTTGGACTCTATTGAAGTCCCGGTGCAGCCCCTATGATATCCCTTTTACGACTTTTCGCTTTATATTCTTTTCTTCTTTTCTTTAAGGCGCACTCTCCGGCTTCTGATCAGATGCTCTAACACTCTTCTAAGTTGTTTGCAGCTGCTTGGATAGGCTATTCGGTTGTCGCCGAATCTGCTTACCCTATACCCTTCTGAGTAGGGTGCGTGTTTTGGCCAGTGTCCCCTTCTACCAACAAAATACTGGAGTTGGATTTAGTATCTATTGCCTTTAATGGCAGTGTATATAGTAAAGGGGAGATTGTTTTTACTGCATTCTGTTAAAACCTAGCGAAGGGACCATTCAGTCACCTCAGGTAAAAGCAGCGTCAGCTCCGACTCTTGCACGACATAGGAAACTCTTAATGTCGAGATCCGGGTATCACATGTCCTGCTTCCACGTCAACGGATTCTATACCATCATGATCGATCCTTCTTCTATGCTCTTCACGTGCTCTTCACGTCGGCCACGTCGTTAAAATCAGTGACCAATGCAATACATCGGGTGCGTCCCACTCAATGCCAAGTCATTAATCTGTCAAGAAAACCCCTGCTGAAAACATAGGGTAGCTTTTGGTTATGCGCGTTGGTCATCCCTTGTTCAGAAACTACCCCGCCGATGATACTATCAACCCAGTGTTACTAAACTCCACATAATGCCCATTAATATAGCAAGACCATTGGTGCGCTACCGGGGATATCGGAGCCGGACCTAACTTGACGATTTTGAACATGAAATATGGTTGATCACAAGACACACTTTCCCCGCAGATCTTTCCATTTCTACTGTTGAACTTCCCTGCCAATCCCCGAATCCGCAGTAAACTGAGAATGCATATACGTCCGACCTCTTGTCGTAGACCTGATTGAGGACAATTCCATTACTAGGGTCCCCAAACCTCCCGCTTGGCAGTCATCGGAGTTGCAAGCCTATGCTCAATGTGGTGGCACTTGGCTCCAATATGGAGAGACCAAAATGGCGCATGATGGTTGATGTAACAATTGGTCCATTACGACCTTTGGATCCGTGCCGCATTTGATGATTATAAATGGCGAGGCTTGGGCCTCTCGCTCGCTCTCTCATTTCTTGGAACGAACCCCAGAATATGGCGCCCGGAACACAACATCTTCGACCAAGCTTCTCCTCCTAACTTGGAAACTTCCTAGCGCAAATCAAAGGCCGGAAATTTCCTCGATAACATGAGTGACCCTGCTCCTCACGAGAAGGATAAAGATCTTAAGAGAAACATGGCAGGCGAGGCCGTGCCCATCGAGATCGCCGTCGAAATCGCTCATGAGGTCGAAAACAAAAAGTACTCGCCATGGACAGCCTCCATGTTTCGGCTTTACGCCATTCTTTTCGTTGCGTACGCCTGTGGCTGCCTCAATGGGTATGACGGTAGCTTAATGGGTGGCCTGAATGGCATGACATCTTACCAACGAACCTTTAACATGTAAGATGGCTTGTTTTCGAGGGACCGATGACATATAAAGTTTGATCAAGCAGCTAAAGAAATCAAACCATACAGGACAACTGCGGGTTCCTCTACAGGCATCGTCTTCATGATTTATAATGTTGGTAGCATCGCAGCGGCGCCAACAGTGCCTTTCGCAACCGACCTTATTGGACGCCGCGCAGGAATGTTTGCTGGTGCAGTGATTATCATTATTGGTACATGCGTGCAGTTAGTATCGCAATATTAATCAAGCCTCGTGTCTCGCTAACATACTTCAAAGAGCCACCAGCCATACACTGGCACAATTCATGGGTGGTCGGTTTTTACTTGGATTCGGCGTATCATACTGTTGTATCGCAGCACCAACCTACGTGAGCGAACTGGCCCACCCAAGTGTGCGTCGCCACATTTTGTCCGCAACAGATGAACTTGGAGCAATAAGTTAACATTGATATAGTGGCGGGGGACTCTAACCGGATTTTATAACTGCATGTGGTATGTATGCTCCAACAAACGACTACTTCAAGTCATCTCATAGATTACAGGCCTGTAGGAGCAATCATCTCTGGCTGGGCGGTATATGGCAGCGCGTTTATCGATTCAGATGATAGCTGGAGAGTTCCGGTATGGATCCAACTCGTCACATCTGGTATTGTGGTCATCTTTGTATTTTTCCTTCCGGAATCAGTATGTCTGAGTATTTGCAACATTACTAAGTAGAATACTCACTGACATTTGATTTTATAGCCCCGATGGCTCATTGCAAATGACAAGCACGACCAGGCGGCTGCCATTTTGGCCAAGCTACACGGTGAAGGCTCGGTTGATCACCCAATCGTTCAGTTGCAGATGAAAGAGATGGTGGCTCAAATCTCAACTGAAGCGTCTGATAAAAGGTGGTGGGACTACCGTGAGCTTTGGAGCTCACATAGCAACCGCCGACGTCTCATCTGCGTGCTGGGGATGGCCATCATGGGTCAAGCTTCAGGAAACTCGCTGTCGAGCTACTATCTGGTTACGATGATGAACACAGCCGGCATCGTGGAAGAAAAGAAGGTATTAGCTCTAAACGCATCAAACAGTGTCATCGGTCTGCTTGGCTCTCTCATCGGCGCCCGCCTGACTGATCGCGTTGGTCGTAGGCCGCTGCTTATCTATAGTGTGATTGGTTGTTCTATCATTTTTGCAGTCATCACCGGAACCTCCAGTCTTGCTGTCAACGACCCACAGAACACTCACGCGGCAAATACCACAATAGCATTTGTCTTTCTGTTCGGCGTGGTCTTCTCCGTCGGCTGGACTGCTCAACAGAGTATGTATATTGCTGAAACCCTCACAACCTCGACCCGAGCAAAGGGTACCGCTGTCGGAAACTTTGCTTCCAGCTGCATTTCTCTGGTTCTCGCATATTCGTCTGGTCCTGCCTTTGAGAAAATTGGATACTACTTTTATCTCGTTTTCGTGTTCTGGGATCTTTTTGAGGCAGCATTCATCTACTTCTTCTTCCCGGAGACCAAGGATCGGACACTTGAAGAGCTCAATGAGGTATTTGAAGCCCCGAATCCGGTCAAGAAGTCACTTCAATCTAGGAATGCAGAAACCATCATGGCAACTATGCAAGCTCAGTTTTCCAAGGTGGAGGAGGCGTAGGGGGCAGGGATGTTATGAAATGGAGACTGAGTGGGGATAATTGGCAAGAGACGTTTGTGACTTGACAAGATTGATTTATCTCATATCTCATGTGGTGACCGAAAGAGGGGGCTCATAACTAACTTGGATGACTCAAATTGAAAGAATAGAAAAAACCATTGTAATGGTAGACCGCGATTTTTGTCAGTGTGAAGTGAGAAATGGATATGGCCATGACATCACTTGCCCTGCCCTACCCTAGAGTTGCAGCGACAAGACATGTGCTCAATGAAGTCGTGATCTAACCCAAATCGGCTAGGGGTCGCGGGTGGAATCCCGTCGCTTAGGGCAAAGCCGGCTGGCTCCTTCAGCACCAACACCAACACAGACTCGTCTTGTCACCAAAGTTTTGTCCTCGCTGGCGGTGGTTGGATGAGCCGGCCGCAAAGAGGAAGCCTCAAACTGTGCGAAATGCTTGTTTCTTGTCGTCGCATGGGCGCAAGTGCAGGGCCATGTAGTCCAAAAATACTGCTGTACCTGCTGAAAGACCTTGCTGAAAGACTGATCGATGAGATATATTAGAAATAAAAGCCTGTCGTCGAGCAGTTCCGTGATGGTGCGACCGTAAATGCTGCAGAGTGGACTGCGCTGAGATGCGGGTATCCACCAGTGTGGGCGCTTGCGCCATCTAATCTTATCAGATGCTGCAATTGATCGTTATAACCAAGCCACCGGGCCTTGCTGCCTCGGGTAACTGGCTGTCTCTCCCTCCCTCTTTTTCTCTCTGGGCGGTCTGGCGATTTTATGGGACCCCAAATTGACCCGCCGGACAGGAACGCCTCATGTCCGATGTCCGGGTGCGGGATAAATGCCGCTTTTCGTCGATGCAGCATCGCATTCCCCCGAATCCTCACACGCACACACTATCGCCGGCATTTTAGAACCATGACACAGGTCTCCATCAGCCTTGAGAACGGGGAGCTCCCCAACACGTGCCAGTACACGGCGCGGACCGACAGAGGCGACTACCTCGTCCAGGTCGCTTGGCCTCTGTGTTGGGGCGCCGATCGAAAGCAGCCAGAGGACGACACTCATCCAGTCTCAAGCTTGTGAGTAGAAGACACTCACGCTTGATCTTGCGCTTACAAACCTGACTTACCTCATCTAGCTATCTTGTGGACGGCAACGTTTTCTTCTACACTGCTGTCGACATTACTCGCCGCCTAGAGTTTACCGACAATGCCAGAACCATCGTGGTCGGTATCGGCTACCCTCCTTCAAAGTACGTCTTTGACTGGCGTCGAGGCACCGACATGACTCCGCCCTCCAAGGATGGGAAATATGACCCCCCAATCGGCGGAGATGGAAAACCAATCGAGGGTCTGGTCTTTGGCGAGGCGTCAAAGTTCCTCCATTTCATTCAAAAGGACGTAATTGCCTACGTCCAGTCTCAGCTTTTCCCTGCGATGAAAATTAGCCGCAGCGCCCTTTTTGGCCACTCATTCGGTGGACTCTTTACTCTTCACGCACTCTTCACTCAGCCTAAGCAGTTTGACACCTTCATCACCGTCAGCCCTTGCATTTCGTTTAACAAATATGCCATCGTCAGGGATCAGGAAGCCGACTTTAGTAAACTTGATCCCCCAGTTACCCCGGCGCCCTCCTTGGTCATCACATGGGGATCTGACGAGGAAGATTTGGAAAGGCATCCTGGCGAGACGGAGGAAGAGTTTGAAGCTAGGCAGAAAACCACAAAGAGCACAAGAATAAGAGACGACTCACTGGCCATGGCAGCACGTCTGGAAAAGGACCCCAGCATTCGAAGTATTTACACAGCCGAGTTCGAAGAGGAAGACCATGGGTCTGCGGGAGTAGTAGGTCTGCAGCGAGGCCTGAAAAAGTTTTTGATAGATAAAATGTAGTCGTAACAGCAGGGAAGTCAATACTATAGTGCATAACCCGTATTGATTGAGCTTAGCTAAATTAATGGAAGCATGTCATGTCCTACGAGAATCTATCTGTAAGATTCAGTCCTAAAGGCTTCAAGAGGGATGGAATGAGTGTCATGTAGACCTTGATTGCTAGATATTTGAAGGATTCCAGGTAAGTCTGTAGCGTCAGGATGGCTAACGTCCCTTTCTTGGGCTCTCTGAGACAGAGGACCTGTCACTGCCGCTGACTATGACAGTGGCCATGGGCGGAGCGCCCAGCTGTTTACAGGACCTCTCAATAAAGGAATATCAGCTATTCTGACTATGAAAGACTTGAATTTATTCTACCAGAAAGCTTAGAAATTAAGACACACATCGACACTGATTTCATTCATCTCATCGTGATACTTTGTGATACTTGTACTGACCTTGTGATTGCCGTGGAAGCTCCATTTGTCTCAGACATTGAGTCACCCATGACAGGTTACTGGAGAGGTATCATGTGTGAAAGCAGGTAGTTCCATTACTTAAGCCTCTGAAAGAGAGCCAATGACGTCGATTAGATTCTGAATTTTAGTGGATACTGATTCACGTGATCATGACGAAGACAAAACGGCTTTCTTACACCGCCCCCTGGATGTTGTGTGAAACCGAAAATAGTGAGATGTCCGGTTCGTCTTTGCTTCGCTTGCTCCTGGCTCGTCGTTGTCATATTCAACTCGTCATAACCTAGCACTCAATGGCTACTTCGCAGCCTCAGCAGTCATCTCTTCCTTGCCCAGCCTGGATCTGGGCCACTGGCTCCAATGCACAGTATGTAGGCCGCCGGTTGAACACTGCAAGAATCACCACGCTCACGAAATAGTGCCGCGAAGGATCGGTCATGGTTTGGTGATGATTATACACCTATTGAGTCCTTCATTGAGAGTGGATCCTGCAGTAAAACCAAGGTTGTCGGCATTGGAACGGTGGTGCTCCCTACTAAGACATCTTTGAAGCAGACTGGACCACGCTCTCATAGTACCCTTTGTCTGAAGAATGTGTTGCACGTACCAGAATTAGTGTGCAATATTATTGGGACTCCTATTGAAGAGGACTACAATGTCAACATCAGGGGAGGTACTGGAGACATCACAAATATCTCTGACGGTCGGCGTGTCGCCTGCTTTAATCCCAAAGCTATGCTGTACCAAGTCAGACTCAGCGGCCCTCCGATTGGACCTCAGGTCGGCCCATCCCCTTTCCAACAATCTGTGGCATACATGATTCGTGCTTCATGGCCGGAAAGTGAAAGAATGCGATTCGTGAATGGACAAATGCCTAGCCAGTCTGGTGTTGCAGCAGAGAAACCCTTGAGCACGTTTGAGAAGGATTGGCTTAAGAAAAACTTTGAAAGCGAGTTCAAATTTCTCCAAGCCCACGGATTAAGTATTTATCTGGAAGAAGACCGCGACGAAGGTCGTGCAATGTTACGGGCCCTCATGTCAGCGGATGGGAAAGTTGTTTCGGATGATGACGCAGTTGACGACATCGAGCCCCAGCCTGGCGATATCTTCTTTTCGCCTGACGAGCTGGCCTGGATGAGGACAGGCTACGGAAACTCCACAAACTTTATGCTTTCATTTGGTCTCAAAGCTTATAGGGACGAGGATTGTCGTGAAGCTCAAGCTATTGCCCGTGCTATGATGTTCAATGACGAGAGCAATGACGATGACGATGATGTCGACGAAGAGGAAAATTCTGAGGCTTCATCGGAGGTCAATGAGGCCGCCAAGATATTTCTACTATCACGCATGGTCGGCTCTGGCGTAGCCCGTGAGGACGGTGAAGCGGCCAAAAATTATCTCCAATCCCGTCTTGGAGAGAAAGTTATTCCAAGGGACGAACCCGACGA
Source organism: Aquanectria penicillioides (assembly GCA_003415625.1). Taxonomy (NCBI): domain Eukaryota; kingdom Fungi; phylum Ascomycota; class Sordariomycetes; order Hypocreales; family Nectriaceae; genus Aquanectria; species Aquanectria penicillioides. The sequence continues at coordinate 7,571,396 of PYIU01000002.1, read as the reverse complement.
GTTCGACTATGAAGCGCACTTTGCCGACCACGCCTTCTCGGAGGAGCAGCTGGATTGGATTGAGGAGAAATATGGGAGTTCTCGAGACTTCATGCTCTGCTTTGGTTTGAGATTCTATCAGGACGATCATCTTGGAGAGGCCAGGAATATTGTTGAGAGTCTGATGGCTCAAGACCAAGAAGATGAGGAGGACAAAAAATAGGAAGTCAACAAGTCTGGCAAGAAGATCGCGATTGCCAGGTTTTGCCAGCCCTTGCTTTCTGCGAATTTCGAATTCGTGTTTGTAGAAGAGTGTTCTAACAACATCTCAATAACATCCAGCTATTGTGAAGCAGAACGCTCTTTTTTAACGCATCGTTTTCAAAATCAACACTCATTAGAGCACATTGGGACAAAGTTAGATTAGCGTTTATCTGTGATGCAATGCACTCAAATGAACTGTGAAGGATTTTCTACAGTTTTTATACTGGGGACGTTTATCCAGCTCCCAAACTGGCTGTTCCGACATGATGGAAGCCATACGCGTCGGCACGCATGCCGACATAATAAATGGACGGGAAATTCCCACCGGAACCAACCGAGCAATGCCTGAAACGCTACGACATATTGAGCTTCTCGATACACTCCATGTTTCAACGCTTCTTCCAAATGTAACCTTATTGGCAAGCCGTGGGGGATAGCCTCCGTCAACCTAAATTCGAAACACCCCTGAACTGGTGGGTCCCTCGGACCGATCGGATGATATGACCCACAGGTAGTCCGTAAAACATGCTTGATCATTTTAAATTCATCTACTGTGTAGTTGCTCACCAAGGTTTGGATGCATTTGATGAAGCCGCTCTTTGTTTACAGGTGACCCAGCAGGTACGCGTAATAAATGAACTGGAGCGCTGCCGCCGTCGGCGATGGCTTGTGGGCCCGGATGAGACACGCTGGGCCATTTAGACGGGCGCCTGGATCGATGCCGTCTGTTTTGCGTTGTAGCAAACAAACCGAGATTGAGTGCGCCTGTTCTAGACAAGCTCCGGACGGAAACCGTAACTAATAAGGTCACATAGTCCCTGCGTTGTGGGGTGTCTTCGGCCCAATTCTATGCATTTGGCAGCAAACATCCCTGATGGACTCCGGTCGTAAGACGCCATTGTACGTCCAGGGTTCCAAATACGAACTCGGCAAGGCCAGCTTGTTTATTTAGGGCGGAGAGGCAACTGTGGATTGGTGCCAAATCTTTTTCCTGGCAGCCCATGCGCCTCACCAACCTGAGATGATTAACCGAAAACAGCCACAATTAGCATAGCACGGGGACCGCCCAGTCTTAGCTGGAATGATATAGACTAACTGGCTGTAGCAAATGAATAAATGACGGCTAGGACCCCTTGGACTCAAGACCAGGATAGGTACTACATCTCCAAGTCGAGCCAAACAAATCGTCATTCGTTCAATATGCTTTCATTTCTAAAACTCGCCACTTTGGCATCTGCATTCACAGCGGTCGCCGCTCTACCCTTCAACGAGACTGAAGCCAACGAGGCTGCCGAGCTCGAGATTTTCGGTCGTTCCGTGACCGCCAACAGCCAAGGATGGAACAACGGCTACTACTATTCCTGGTGGACAGACGGTGGCGGTGATGCCACCTACAAGAACGGCGCCGCCGGTTCCTACAGCGTGTCGTGGAAAAACTCAGGCAACCTTGTGGGCGGAAAGGGCTGGAAGCCAGGTGCTGCTAGGACCATTACCTATTCCGGCTCGTTTAAGCCCAGCGGCAATGGTTACCTTGCTGTCTATGGCTGGACTAAGAGTCCTCTGATTGAATACTACATCGTCGAGTCATACGGCACGTATAACCCGTCGTCTGCCGCCACCAAGATCGGCACGGTCACTACCGACGGAGCAACCTACGACATTTTGAAGACTAAACGCGTCAACCAGCCCTCTATTAGTGGCACAGCCACATTCGAACAGTACTGGTCTGTTCGCAGGACCAAGCGAGTTGGCGGTACCGTAACCGTCGCAAACCATTTCAATGCTTGGTCGAAGTTGGGCTTGAAGCTGGGATCTCATGACTATCAAATCGTCGCAACCGAGGGTTACAAGAGCACCGGCTCTTCTTCCATCACTGTGAAATAGTGGAGGGAAGGCTAAAGCTATGTCGACACTGCAAGGTCTCTTTTGTATTTAGAACTGTATATATACTTGTGGAAAGGGAAACGACGGTATTCTGCCACGCCCTTTGCGTTTTGGCCATTTTTCTTTCCTGCCGATTGAGTTTTTGATCGTTTTGTATCTATATCTCCAAAATTGAAGTAAGGCCTTTCTGAAAAGGTATTTGAGATATGCTGCCAAGAGTCTTATTTTTTGTGGCCATAATACATTCACACCTGAGTCGACCAGAACCAGGGACCATAGAGTCATCCAAGACAACACCTTGCCCTGCTATGTTGTTACGAATCCGCTCTATTCTACCCGTATCCATTTCCAAGTCCTACATATTACCACCTGGCTAATGTCTGTTTTTTTTTCTTCTTTTCTTCTTTTTATTGATTCAGTGCAGAGGACGCACATATTTCATGAAACGAAAGCTTAAGTTAAACGGATTCATAACACGTGCTTTGTTTTGCATAACACGGAGTTTTCTATCTAATATATTAATACGACAGCTTGCCCGAAGCTGGTTTGGATTCTCTCTCACATTTTCCATGTGAGTAAAGTTAACGACTGGATCAAGCACAAAGAGTGAGTGAAACAATATGTATTGTGTGGCAAGAACCGACTATTTAGATCTTGCCCACTCCAAAACTGTTTGCAACTGCTGACCTGACATTGCTGTACGATATTGGCGACACCAAGCTCGATTTAAATGCCTTTAGGTTGGAGAGAGCCGCGGTGTTCTTGAGTGATGGCCAACTGCCGCTTAGTTGTAGGTCGTTTGAAACCCACTTTCGGCCGATATAGGACGAGCAGGTCGAAGTAGAAGCAGTGTCTGGCACATCGAATATGTGGGCTCCGCTCGAGCTCGAATCAGTCGTGATACCAATTTTTGTCGAGGGTAATCTTGTCTCCATCGGCAATTAACTACGAATTGAATCAACTAGTGTTGAGCCTGGACTGCCCCAAGGCTTATCAATACAGTGACTTAGGATCATTGCAACGACAATCCATTTTCAATGCCTTGCCGCAGAACTTTAGTAAGTCTCTTGGCATCGTCCACATGGTTATAGAATGCAAACGGCGCACGCAACTCTAGTCTGATGGTGATGCCGGCACACCATTTTACTTCAAGTACTCCAACTACTGAGGCTTGTTCGGATCGAAAATATACAAATGAGGGGCACGGTCTTTGCGCTCATCAGGCCCAAGAATCTTGGTGCTGATCTCCTTGCGTTCCATCCGTAGATGGTCACCAAGATAATATAAGTAATCGAAAATTCAACACTCTTTGGGCCCATATTATTGGGATAAAACGGCAGGTATGCCTTCGCAGTAAGGGACCGGATCGAGCTCTTCTGGGAACTTCTGCTCGATATACATAGCGCCAAATCCAGTCGGCCAGTTGAGCCCTTTGTGGAGGCTAAAGGCAACTGCAGACACGCCCATTTCCTTCACATCGATGTCCGTGAACCCAACTTGCTGAGTTGGATCCGCGAGGATGTGAATGCCTCTTGGTCAAAACTTCGCGTAGTTGACTCAAACATCATTCCACTGGCCACTATGGAAAATTATCGTGCTAAGCCCACAGCGCGAGTCCGATCGTCGACAGAGGGGGCAAAGTTGTCGGCGTTGGCAGCCACCACGTTTCCGAGGATTCTGCTTTGGCCAGAGTCGGGATTAGTCTCACTTCGAGCCCACCGGCGCGAAGGCTCATCCATTGATATGTGTGATTAGGATGCTCTGTACCCAAGATAACTGCATTGTCCCCCGCTATAAAAGGGACGCTACTGATGAAATAGGAGAGACCCTCAGACGTATCTCGAGTAAAGCTGACGGTGGACAGATCGCGTTTCATATACCGCGCCACCAACTCGCGAGTTTCCTCGACGCAACATAGCCATGCTGCCTTGGGTGAAGGATGATGTAGACCATTGTGAGAAAACGAGCCAGAGCTTGGTGAACCAGCAAGTTAGAAGGTGGCATGAATGCCGAGTTCAAGCACAGAACATTTGGATTTGCTATCAAAGGGACTATTGAATGGTACGAGGAAAACTTCTTGTCAAGTTCGGTGTTTGTAAGGCGACTTTCGGTGGCATTTGTTTGCTCACCGATGGTGTTGAGATCATCTGTATGAGCGAGATGGATCGTGATGAGCTGCTATGTGAAGAAGGGCGAGAAGGTAGGGATGTTTTTACACGAAGCAAAAATCCAATAAAACAAAAAAGGTCCACAACATCTAATGGTAGCTAGATAGAATAGGTTGGACGTTTCCTCTGTACCTGAGATGCCTCGCCTAACCTCTGATAGATGGTCTTGCTTGTATCGTGGAGTTCCCCATGGCAGCAACTCCATGAAGACCCACGTCCGGCTCTATCTTAGACAACGGGGCCAGAGGATTGCGAGGGCTTTCCCCACCTCAACTTCCATGTGGCAGAGGTGCATCTCCACCCACCCGGGCGGAGTTTAGCCTCCATGGGATATTTCCCGGCGGCGATTATTTAGTCACATTGCTAAATGGACAGTTGTATTTTGCTCGCAGTCACAAAATGCTACTAATAAATGTTAGCCACAGGCTGTAGGCTCCATCAGCGGCACACACTCATGCATCCGTTTGCCCCAAGTTGCAGATCCGACTAGCTCCATATTGGGTCAATCTCATATTCACCACCTCACCGTATTCCGTCTACGTATTGCTTTCCTGGTTCTAGCTAGGGGGACCAAGTGGGGACCATTCTTTCTCCCGCACATTAGCCTGCGTCGAAGTGGGTTATTAGTGGCATTTTCAACAATATGACTCATGTCATTAAGCCCCAAATAAACCAATGCAATGCTAGACTATCCATATTCTTTTCCAGCATTAAGTCGCTCAGGCGTGGAATTACCAGTCAATGTGCCCTTTTGGGGCAATTGCTCCCTACTAAGAATGAATGCTTTCAAGAGAGGCATCATCATTCGGCAAAGTTGATCTAACATCTGACGAATGAATGCAAGACGGAAAGTATTGACACAGAGCTAACTTCCTCCCTCACAGCCATGGCCCATCTGGGTCACGCCTACTGGTTCTCCATCTAGGACTCCAGCTTAGTTAAATGCCATCACTCGCCGACACGCTTACACCAAAAGCAACACACTTAATTTCCACATCGGCATAGTCAGGCAAGGTCCTCACAACAACATATCTATCGTGCAAGGTCAGCCAAACTTTATCAACACAAAGATCCATTCTGCCCTCTTGATCTTAAGACTCGACAGGGCGCCAACATATAATTGGAGAGTAAAGTAATACTCACATTCGGGAAGGTTTGACGTCGCCGAAGTATCGCAGGTAAACGTCGTTCATTTCGTGGGAGTCCACAATGTCTGACAAAAAGACGTTTGCCTCGACAAGCTTGTCTAAGTTAGACCCTGCAGCTTCAAGAACAGCTTTGAGGTTATTGATGCATTGATACTACAAGGCTGGGTTAGGCTATCGCTTAATGGTCTTCATGTTTCCTCATGAGATTTGAACCCACTGTCCGACCCTCAACTGTTCCTTGGATCATATTCCCATTGACATTTTGGGAAGTTGGCAGGGACAGAAGACGAAACCGTCGGCTACGATTGCTTGGTTGTAGACAGGACGGGGCTTTGGCGCATTGTCAGTGTAAATGTGAACCTTGGACATCTTGAGAACTGTGTGAGCTTCGTACGAGATTGAACTTGTAATAAAGGTAGCAGCAGCTTGAATGCTCCAAAAGTCTTATGAATAGTAAATTCGAGTAGATTAAGGACGAGAGGGCATTCGATCCTCACTCTCTACATATCCCTTGCATGCGGCGACTCAAGTTTACTCATCGGGCACGTCATGAATCACCAAGGAATCCGGAGTATGGGGGTGCGTGTCCGTCCCTCTAGTCAAAACATTACGTCCTAATTAAGATGTTCGGTCAAACACTAGTCCTAGCCCTAACAGGGGAGTCACTAAATGGGTAAAAGGACACTTGGTAGAAAAATACGGCCAAGTACGAAGGTTGTTCGTATAAGTTGAAAGAGGGCAAATTGCCCACTATCCCATGCTCCAGGCCTCGACATCTTTTATAGTCTGACTGAAGTCCTCCAGAAACCTCCATCGACTAACTTCCTTCCATCCTTTCTCCTTCCAATCATTTGCACTCTGTAGGAAAAAGTCTATCAGACCTAAAAGGCTACTATCATGGGCATCATTACGAAAACGCCGTCGTTTGCGTCAAAAACCTTCATCTTGTCGATTGACTCCTCAGCCTGAACCACGTCGCGACCTGGCGCTGGTGAAAGGTGACTGTAATACGGCAATGTACGGCTATGCTCTAGGTGAATGGCCTCTAGCAATGCATCAGGGCAAAAAGTTCCCAACATGTGCGGAGGCTCAGAGAAAGGCGATGGCGATATATGATCAGGCAGAGGTACGTACGTGGTTGGGTGCAGAGAGCCACAGTGGTGGCAGCAGTCTCCGCCCATGAAGATAAAGGTTGTGGGTGTGGTACGGGCCAAGGCGCACATGTGGCCAATCGTGTGCTGGAAAACGCAATGAGATTCTTGAACCAGTTATATGGCACTGGGAATTGGCTCACCCCAAGACTATCAAGAAGATAGACACTTCCATCTCCGAAAAGTCCTTTGCTTGGTAACGACCTATTTCAAAGCCGGTTTCGAAGTTGATTTCTCGCAACTGTCGTCCTCTGCTCCATTAACTGTTGTTAGAGAGACTCAGTTCACTTTATAGGCTTTGAAGGTTGTAAGGATTTTCAACTTGCTCGTAATCACTTTCCAGAATTCGTCCCGTCGACTTGGCAGGGTAGCCTGGAAGGAAGGCCTTCTCAAAACCAGGGCCAACGACAAGCTCCGTAGACGAAGGAAAGGTGGATGGATCTCGGTTGTGATCGCAATGCCAATGACGAACGCAGAATGATCATTAGTGACATTTCAACCTCGCAATGGCTGCCACATCCATACCTCCAAATAACGCTGTTGATTTCACTAGGGCTAACGCGCCCATCCTCCTGAAGCATGGTCGAAATATCTTTTTCAACCTTCGTCGTAAATTCGTTGCTTGGGGAACCACAGGGGGAAACCCCTCCACATCTCGGCGAACACCCAGGCCAAGGAGCGCTTTTCTCTCAGAAGAATGTTCAATGAGAAAGACATAAGCTGGGCATCGCAATGCTGTGTGGCCAGGCATGGGGTCTTTCACAAACGCCGCCATTGGGACGTCTATTCGAGCCCCACTGTCGATTACAGACACATTGGCAATCTCTCGAGAAGCAGGAATGCCGAGACCTGGCCTCTCCTCTACCTGACATGGTGGGGTTCGCTCGTTTTGGGGAGACATTATCAAAAACAGAGATCATGGCACAATCAAACAACTGATTCCAAGATGGTACTTCATTTTATATCCTAGATCTCCATTAATAATCATAAAAACTATTTGAAATCAACAATCTTATGTTTCCACTTTCAGAAATGCGGATGTGGCTCCGAGAAATGTTGGATGTTTGGGCTAATCCGCATGTCCCCGACGTCCCACATCTTACCGAGACCTACATTCAACCGAAAACACGAGAGACTACGTAGTTGGCGACACCGTTTGTCAGGGAGCATGATTTTGGACAATCTGTTTTGAACCGAAATACTTGAATGATGTTTTATAAGATGTAAGTTTAGTCTTCACCACAAATTAACTATCTGGCGGCAAATGCCCACATAGGAAAGGAACCTAGTTTAGCGAACTTCTTTCTGGTGTCGTTTCTGCTAACTTCCATCAACCTAAGCTTCAACGCTTGCAAGATAGTCGTGGCTGAATGGGTAATCCACGTAACCTATGGCTGACTTTTGAATGTAAAATGTGTTGCGATTGTACGCACTGAAGTCGAGGCCTTCCTTGATCCGATAGACAAGATCTGGGTTCGAGACAAAATACCGACCGAACATAACCACAATGTCCTTGTCCGGATATTTCGAGTTTACAAGTCGCTGTGCCTCTTCCGTCTTATAACCCCCTGCAATTAGCAATGGTCCATCCCAGAGCTTGTAGGCAAAGTCCAGCTGGTCGGTGTTGTCAGAATCTAAAGCGCCGGATACCCGGGACTCGACGAGGTGAAGATAGGCAAGGTTTGATCGCTTTGCAATGTTTATAATGTCGGTAAATTGTGGGATTGGATCATCCATTCTCATTCCCTGGAATGTGCTCCAAGGACTCAACCGAAGGCCGACGCGTTCTGGGCCGATCGCCTTAGCCATGGCGTCTATGACCTCGTTCACAATCCGAGACCTCTTTTCCACGCTGCCGCCATACTCGTCATCGCGCTTGTTGCTAACGTCCTGCACAAATTGATCGAGGAGATAGCCATTTGCCACATGGCACTCGACACCATCAAATCCGGCCTTGATTGCGTTCTGCGCTGCGTCCGCAAAGTCCTGGACCGTCTGATTTATCTCGGCGATTGTCATGGCCCGTGGCACTGGGCCATCCTGCTCGATTGCAATTGCACTAGGCGCTACTATCGGAATACCTTCTTGTTTTGCTACTTCAACATTTGCAGCACGCCCATTCGCAAAGATTTGGCAAATGATAACACAACCTTTGCGGTGGACTTCGTCGGTAATGGCTCGCCAAGCGTCGATTTGGTCGTCGTTCCAAATACCTGGCGCATTGGGAAAGCCGCCACAAGAAGCTGAGGATACGTAGGTACCCTCTGAAATTATCAAGGTGCCAGGTACAGCAGCTCGCTGGCTGTAGTATTCCTTCATCAGAGGCGACGGCACACGGTCGTCGGTTGCTCTAAGGCGGGTAAGTGGAGACATCCCAACACGATGTTTCACTTCGATGTTGCCTATTTTCAGAGGCTTGAAAAGAAGCGATTGGGCCATCTAGAAGAGTCTCGAGGGGGTTTGAAAATTGTGGTGGGAGTTTGCGTTGAGTGAATAGATGAGTGGCAGTAGTCTTGTATCGAGGAAAGAGTGAACATTTTATATTTGGTAAAGTACGGACGTAGTGAGCGAGACTAAACGATAATGACAGGGAGGATGAAATTTCCAATTTCAAAAGCTCGGAGATAATAAATTTATTTGTCACCAGCCAACTATCCAAGATGCTTCTCTTTGGGGTAGAGAGTTGCTTCCAGTCCAGGCAACTAGGTGATTCCTAGTGAGGCAGTAAGATATTCCAGATTTGGGAATTCCTTACTCATCTAGGAAAGAAGATATTTCTAATTTAGGAATAGTGAGCTTTTGCTGAGCGTTAGTTAGGAGACTGATGAAATGCACACCTCGACACGCGTAATGCACATTCCACTAAGCTATATTAGGATGACACAAATACCCGCTCACTGCCGCCCCTAAGGCGGAGCAGGTCCATTCCACCACTCAAGATTGAGGAGCGCAGATTAGAGTCCCAATATGGTTTAATTCAGTGTGCATAGTGCGTCTCTAGGTGTGCATTCTTAAGTAGCGTGGAGACACGCACACCCAAAACGCGCTCGGCACCCATCTGAACCTATAAGAAGCCCGTGATTCCTCCAGCCAGTACCTGTAATTCACCTTTCGATTGTGAATCCTCATGACATGTCCCCTTATTTTTATTTTCTCACCAATACTTCCCGGTTAAATTTTTACTCCATCTTCTATTCCCAAGTAAGCTTCCGGTTTCTTTCATTCTCTCTTCACTTGGTCCTCATCTCATATATACATGTAAGATAAGCCTACTCCGAAAGTTCCTAGTAATCAAGTTGCATAACTTACCTTCTCTAAATGTCTCCCAGGTGGAAAATCGACATCCTTAATCGTTCTTTGTTTAAGCATGATTGTCAATCTCCAATGTGTGCATTTCTTCCCAAAACGCCATAACCTGGGATTGGAACGCCTTTTCTGACCAGATAAATCGTTTTAGGATCTCAAGCAATTCTGGCCATGACTGGTCCTGGCCGTCAAATCCGGGTTCTCGGTTCGATTGTAAGAGTACAGCATAACCTGAACGTATGTCCCCCATCGGAGCAAAAGCACCACCGATGTGCAGTAACCAGATCAACACATCAGGGTGAGAATCCCATACAGGGTCTCTACCAATTTGCTGCAATTTGTGGAGTAATTTTGAAGAAAGGTGAGACTGCAAGTTGGTAAGTCAGCAGTGCCTTGTCCTTGCAAGTAGCAATTGGAGGCTTCTCTAATCAACTGAGAGTGGGTATTTTGGTCTCGCAGAGTCTGGGAGAGAGACAGAAATGCAGACCAAGTGGCTCACGTACTGGTGTGACTGAGTTTCGCCAAAGTTTGCAGCGTAGCATAACTGAGCTCAAATATGCCGCGAGATGACAACTTTCCAAAAAGACACAGGGGTTCGGCAGCTCTGCCAGTCTTGATTGGATAGATGCTTGATGATTGTCAATTTGCGCCATCGACATAACATCATTCACTGTAAATGGGGCAGTATCTCGAATGCATTGCATCGCATGTATATCCTTGAGCACCTCGATGAACTCATGGGTCAGTAAGTGATGTATCCCTTGAAATCCAGGTGGAAGGATAAAAGCCTGTGGGGTAAATGGATCTCGTGTCCACTGTAGCTCAGCGAATGTTGTATGATCTACTATCCGTTTCGACCCGGTCATGACCGAGGAATTTAAATCTTGCCTGTCAAGTGATGTAAGGATCAAGCATCAGGTATCTGGAGGTGTCCTATACCAGAAAATTGCTCGTTTGATTCCATCAGTTAAATAAACACCTTGTGTTTGACAAACATTGAGAAGTTGCTGTAACGCGTTCATGTGAACCTGAACCTGAACGGGCATTGTAAGGCGAGACTTGACCAATGCAACATTAGCTCTAATCCTTTACTTTTTGTGCATAGAAATGAACTCAAGAAGGTCTACAAACCTCAACCCCAGCCAGTAGGAGAATTGCAGCCAAGGTTGATTCTGAAGCAGCATTGTATGGAGAACTCATCCTTGCCCGAAGTGAGCTCAGTGCCTGGTTCTGATAGCGCAGGCATTCGCGGTCAATTGCCCCAGTCACCGCGAATGAAAATGTAAGCATGGTGGCATTTAGGAGAGCGGCATCATTTAGGCCAGTTTGGAGAATCAAGCGAAAGTTCTGAAGGACAAGTTCGTCTGCAATGCTGAAGATTGGCTCGGTTATTTGTCTCGTCTTGACTACGTCCGTTAATAAATGCCTTCGATAACTCTAGTCAGTTCATATGAGCTTACGATGTCCCACCCATGTCTGCAAGATTGAGGAATCTGACGCAGCAAGTATATGAAACGCATTGAGGGGGCCTATTGGAGATGGCGGTGAAAGTGGTGTGAAATGAGGATAACGAGAGTTGGGCCGTGTACTAGTCTCGGATTTGCCAACTTTCCCTTTGACATGTGCGATTCGGAAGTTGTTCCCGGACTGCTGCTGAAGTTTGCGTTTGCTTTCAAGCGCTTGCTTTACCGCATGCGACCTAACAAGCCGCTTTGTTTTCCGGTCATTTACGCTCTGTGGGTTGTCGATGGAGATGAAGCGGAAGTTTCCACCTAAGAGGATAGGTTATTACCGAACTGGGCAAGATAGATGATTGGTTTGTCTCGGTCTGGTGTGTTTGAGGACAGGCCAGGGGCCACCAACCTTCTGACGCCATTGTGCCATGGGTTTGCGAAAGGAAAGGCCAATAGTACTTGATTTGTGCGGCGTGGGCCAAGGACAATAGGGTAGATCGGTGTCTGCGCTTGTTTTGATTCAGGATCCCTAGCTGACAATGTTGAAGTTGTTGTTGGCTTGCTTACAAATCCGAGAGTCTCATCAAGTTGAGTCTCCACACAGCCTAACCCAGCCACAACAGATTACTCACGTAAGCTTTGTCTGGGAGCGAAGGATCGTCGAGGATATTGGGTCAAGACGTGGCTTTTATTGACGTACAAGCTTGCTTGATTCGCGATGCTATTCATCTCGAAGTACCCCTTACCGACTCCTTCCATGTCTCTCGCTTGTAATATATATCATGTCGAAACGTCTGCTTCAGCTGGGCAACAACGGCACCATCAACTGGTAGTGATGCTTGAATAGCCCCGACACCACATAGATTGTTTTTTCCGGTCGATGAACCAAGCAAAGGTCAAGCCACCACCCCATGTGAGCGTACGCTCGCCGTACCAGCCGTCAACATTCTCCAGCGTAATCAAACCGCCCAGCCCGTATCCCGCCTTGGAGTTGGGCTCGGTGCCAACACGGAAGAAGACTCCTGCGGGGCTAGCCAGAGCGGCTTGGTGCGCTGCGGTAGAGTCGGGCCCAAGATGATGCTCAAACATGGCATCGACCGTGGCTGGTTTGAGGATTTTGCCGTCGTTGGCCAGCAGTGACTGCATCACCTTGAGGTAGTCTGGTGCTGTCATGAACAAGCCGTGGCCGCCAAAGTCTCCTCGGCCGCGCTGATTCATGTCGCCGCCACCGCCTAGAACAGCGCGACCAACGGCGTTGGGGTCATCGGGGTTCAGATCGACAAGACGCTCCCGCAAATCTCCACGCGTCACCGGATAGAACTGCGCGTCAGTGATGCCGAGCGGGCCAAATAGACGCTCGTGCATGCGCTCGCCGAGCATCTTTCCCGTCACCCGCTCAACTATACGGCCGGCCCAGTCAAGACCCGGACCATACATCCAGCCAGAGCCCGGCTGGAAGCTGAGCGGATAGCTAAAGAGTTCCTCGACAGCAAGCTTGTCGTCTTCGCCAGGATTTGCCGGCCGCGGGGCAAACTTCTCGCGCCAACGGGCAATGGGCGGGTCAAGGAAGAAGTATGTCAGGCCCGAGCTGTGCGAGAGCAGCATCTCGAGCGTGACGGGCCGCGTCCGCGGCTCGAGCAGTGGCGTCTCGCCATCTTCAGCAAATCCAGTTAGGACCTGCTTGGCCGCAAGTTCGGGTGCGACAGAAGACAGGTCGCCCGTCAACGAGAGAAGCCCGTCGTCAACACACTGCAACGCGGCAATCGTCGCCATCAACTTGGTGGCTGAGGCGACGAAGAGCACATCATCGAGTTGGTGCGGTCGCTTTTCGCCAGACAGCAGGGTACGCTCTCCCATTATCTTGTTGTAGACGAAGCGACCCTCGGCATCCGTGGCACAGATGATTGCACCGTTGATTTTCCCATTGTCAATGGCCTCTTGGAAGCTCCCTTCTATGTCTGGTTTGTCCATGGCGAGGTGCAATGCAGCAAACAAGGGAACACGTTGTTGGGTTATATTCAAGAGAGAGCTAGGAGAGGAAAGTGGATGGAATAAAGTATGAGTTTGGTCTTCAGCTTGAACTCCGGAGAAGTGTCCTATATATATATGTATTGTTGATAATTCTCTTTCGCGCTGAAGCTAAAGGATCGCGGCAATGACACATTCACACAAGTGGGATGGATCCACTTTGCGATGATTTCTCCATCATGAGATGAGCCAGCCAATTAGAGCATTACGTTTCCGAGCAGACCAATGGCGCTCGCATTTTCCAAGCCGTCTCACTTATTAGCTAGTACATTGATATGACAGGAGGGAGACAAGCAGAAACAGCTCACTTCCTTTCTCAAGTCCAAGTGCGTGAGTTAGTCTCCGTGTCTCTCATCGGCATTAAGCGTTTCCAAAATCCTTTGACTAGGCAGCCATTTGTTCTGCTGGGAAAAACCACCATGAGAGAACCGCGAAAACCGTCACGATTCCACGGTTCTATTGTCCGTTGTTAGAAATGCGTCCTGTGCAGACTGGAAGCCATAGATTTTGTTTGTCGCAACGGGCAGCCATGTCAAATTGAGTACAAAGTCGAGATGTACCGATCCGGCGGATAAGTAGAAAATCCACTTGAAATATCGAGCTTGAACATGGTTGCGCATGGAACTCCTGATTCGAATACTGCAACCTACGAGGCAAGAGGTTCCAGATGGCCGCCAGCGCCAACATGACGTCCTTGCCAGGCCATTCGACAGCACGAAACCTAACTCTGGCCGTGTCTGAAGGAAAATCTAGATTGAAAACAGTAATTTCCTGCCACAATTTAGACGGTTTCAGGAGGGATCTACGAGAAACATACCGATAACATATAGTTGACCGTAGGTTGAGTATTGCCCATCGCCTTCGTCAACAAGGGTCGGCTTCAAAGGATGAAGATTCAACTGATACTCACTTATGCAGAATATTGTCTATGCTATTGTGCTCCACCACGCTACAACAAATCCAAATAGCCGTCCATATCGCGGACCGCCAGCCTCAGCAGCCCACAAATAAATCGAGCCAGCTAAGGGGAGTGATGAGCGAATCTCGGCAATGACAGCGGCAGCTATAAACATGAAAACACAGGTAACAATAAAACTCGTTGTGTCCCATTGTTAGCATATTTTGAGCTCCTCCCGTCAAAGACCTACCAATAAGCAAAGTTGCCGCCTGCAGCAATGCCTATCGAAAATGTCACCCGAACACCACCGATGAAATACAGGGCGGCTATTTCATGTCAGTAAGAAGCTTTCATTAGATAGATTACCAAAAGTGGTCACAAAATTATGGAAGACGTTGAATGATCTATGTAGGACATGGTCCGCTTAGTCCAGCATCGGCCGCGCTTACAAGCTGCTTTCTTACAGGTTTGTCGCCCAGATTTTTCTAATCAAATTCCCAGTGGGTAGAAAGTCAAGATAACAGAAGTATTAGACTTACACGTACTTGGGCGTCCGCTGTTGCATCCTGTTCGACATCAGCCGTCGAGTCCTAGAAGGGTTTTCCAAATTTGAGTGTGGTTCTTGCTGCAGCTGTCGAGCCACATTCCCGGAATGTCAAAAAAGTATGATCTTAACTAATGAAAAGAAATTTCTAATTAGAGCATTCAGTGTCAAATACGGAAAATAGACACGGGTATGGGAGAGAAAACGAATCCAATGTCCGGGTGTGTCTCAAATCTCCAGCTCACGCTAATGTTGGCTGCAATATATTGTCATCTCCAGCTCACGCTAATGTTGGCTGCAATATATTGTCTCAAATGACGTAATATAATGCCATCCAAGATACAAGCGTTCTATTAGCGTAGAAAACGGGTAATTGACTGCAATGTATTTAGTCACATCCGACTTAGTGCCTGCGAAGACAGGCCAAATCACACAGGCTTCATTTGCATCGCTCAATCCGAAGAGTTGCGGAATTTAGTTTGTGAGATCACCTGCAATACTTAGATTAGACCACCGATTTCCGGTACAGAGTCTTGGATAACGTATTTCAATGCCTAGCCGGGACATAGACTGCTGAAAGGCGACAGCAAATTGACCGAGGTCTGAAATTGGATTTCGAAGGGAAATGTAATAAATGTTTCAAGTGAGGGATATCACAAAATGGATGCCTTTGAGAGCAACCTACCGAACATCTGTGGGGCCGGAACGTCTAATGATGGAAGCCGGTATGATCCCCTTCGGCGGCATGACATTTTTAACGCGGTGGAGGAGGACCATGCCAGGGACTGAAGTCTTTAAAATGAATCTTGGGTTTATTAAAAGTAAATCCGACGGAAAGGTCAATAGTCACCAGTAGCTGTATGAACGAGAAGGTCCTGACAGTGAAATGCTTGGGGAGAACGAGGCTGGACAAGGATTACAAGACGGAATCCAGTCCGAGGACCCATTTTCTGCAGCGAAATATGCCACATTCGACGGCAGCGGCGTACAAACTCGCCGGGTGGCCAATCTCGAATTGATGAAGACTTGAATGAGCTAGAGGCTGGAGATTATGTAGCTTCAGAGTTATTTCTGTCAACTGTTAAAGCCAGAAGGAAAGCTCGAATAAGTAAGCAGGTGGCGTATTATATTGCACAGTAGTAGACAGTAACAAGCATAGTTTATGCTTAAAGGCAAAAACGACCGTTGTCCAAGATCTAGCCCTGTTCATGGTGTTTGATGCTAGCTAGAATATAGGTGGGTCCTGAATCAAGCTATCAAATAGCGCCAGATCCACGTCCTGCAGAACCCTCTCGTTTGTATTGAGTGGCTGATGGGACGTTGAAGCCTCTGAAACTTGTATTGACGACCCTTGTTGATGATTGTAGGAATCGAGATTTGAAACGGACACAAGTCGCGCGAACGTCGGACTATGCCAGATTGGACTCGTTAGAACGCTGTGCATGCTGCCCTCATCTAGTAGCTGCCACTGCTCCTCATTTGGATCTTCTTGGGGAACGGCGCTGAGGCTGGGGCCACGACTCAGCAAAGTTGGTAGTGACCTTGCTTGGCTGGTAGTACGCTCAATCTTGATAGCCTTGATATGCGGAAGATAAATGTTCAAGGCATCGCCGTTCTCGCTCAGTCTCACGGCATGCCCAGACTCCTCATTGCCAGTTTCCGGACAAGCAGATACCACATAATTGCCTCCGGAGGCTGCATCTTCTTCGATAGACAACAGATGCTTAAGCAGTGTGGCTACAGTTGTAGCGATTTCATCTCTGGTTATCTTCGCTATCTTCAGCATGTCTTGCAAGGTGTGTTCCAAGAGGCCGCGGTCGCTCAATCGCTGATGAGCCAAAAAGTGAAATCCGCTAATGTCTTTCTGGCGATGGCTATGGTCGCGTATATGTGCAAGGCTCAAAGCCGTACCTGCAAGAAATGCCAAAAAGTGGACGCCTCGACAGTAATGCCCGGTGGCATGAAGTGTGCGGAAGGCCAAAAATCTGGACAGAATCTCACGACTGGCCGTGATGGCTGTCATTCGGTTGTATTCATATTCATTTTGGGGTTCTGGGTGTAGGAGGTACGGAAGATGCAAATGCACCAGGAGATGGTAATGCATAAAGTGGCTATTAAATCGCATCGTTTCACGGGCAGTATCGATTGGCTCATCGTATGAGGCCTGGATGGGAGTAACCCACCACTGCGCGGGTAAGGATGCCGAAGCGTCTTCGAGTAATTTGTCAATTTCTTTTGTTACGGCCGGGTTGTAAAAGTCCGCAGGGCTGCGTCGCAAAAGCCGGCCTGCAGCAACACAGTTGAGCCGTTGCATGCGCTCCGAGGCAATGCAAGGCTCCAGAACTTTTACGTTGGCAAAGCTTTCGTCGAGAGATGTCTGGGGTAGACCCAAAGTCATGGAGAGATAGCGATCGAGTTGAACGAGACGAAACCAGACGTTGTCGGGCTTCAGCTTCGAGCCAAGCAGGGACGGTGGTTTGACGCCTCTGTCAAGCCCCAGCATCTGCGCAATTGTCACGCCCCGACGGGCTGCAATCCACGAGCGGCGAAGGTTGCCCGAGTAGTTCTCATATAGCGCCTCTAGCATGATGCATTCGATGCCTTCAATGGATGAAACCAACTCGTCATTGCAGTTGACAAAGTTGCGCGCCTTTTCAATGGCACGAGACATGATGTCTTTGTGAGTCGTGCCGAGGCTTTCGAGATCTATCAAGGATGATGGTGTCACACCTTGGAGATACGTGCCTAGAATCAACAGACTATGCGCAATTAATACCGGATGAGAGCCGGCAAGTGGCAATTGCAGCAGGAGCTGGGGCGATAGAAATGACAAGTCGTTTGAGCTATCAGGTTGGTTCCAGGTGACTCTCCGTATGGCAGAGGACTTCTCAACTGGAAGGCTTAGGATGATGTCGAGTTCTTGCGGAGTAGGCCATGCATCTAGAAGTTCTTTGCGCAAACCATCATATTTGTCAGAAAATGGAGCGCTGTTCACTGCACTGAGATAGGGTGTTGACGGGGTTATCATCATCCAAGGGGGGGTCAAGTACGCATGCCCGCCTCTTGAGATAACGTTCTATTCTTTTGTCAATTGCGTGTGCACACGTATCCCAGTTGGCAAAAGGCTCACCGAGTTGGCAACATGTGAATGGCAATATCCAGCAATCGGGTCAATATTGGGAAGCACTGAGTCTGCGATGCCCCCGATACTTCCATGTGGCTCGGATACTCGAGATACTGGTTGCGTCCCGGCATGACTTCCCAATCGCGGACGAGTTGGCCGTGGTTCGTTATTATTAGCCGTCCGAATAAGACGGTCAACAAGAACCTCGACATGCCCCAGCCTATCGATGAGATGGCGGTTGCTTCCCGGGGACACCGGTTGGTCGGGAAGGTCTTGGGTGATGCACCTCGAGCCACGGCGTTTGCAACCATCACAGACGTCATCAACCGCTGCAGCAAAGGTGCACCGCGCCTTACGCCGCTTGCATTCCCAGCAACTTGATGTACCCTTGCGGAGCTTCCGGCGTTTCGGGTCCGGATCTAATGATGATCCTTGATTGAAAGAGGTTGCTTTCTCCATGATAAGAGCATGCGGGCAGTTGGTGGACAGCGAGAGTCGGCACCATCCTAAGCACCACAACACATGATTGCGTTCCTCCGCCGGCGCGACGGAGGTATTACTAATCCTCGAAGCTGATTCTCCGTTGCCTCGCCGGCGGGGAGCAACCAATCATCGCGGAGGATGACGGTCCACATGCTTGGTTTTCATAGCATACATCAGATGCCTGTATTCCTAGCAGAAACAGACAAATGGGATTGAACTTTCAAGTAGTGATTTAAGGGAGGTGGATGATACGGATAGGATGTAGCAATAAAATAATGGAAAGGCATTGTGTGCTAACATTTGTCCGGAAACCGAGTTAGTGTGGCACTCATATTGAGGATTGTGTCAACGACGTCAAATTCTCTGGTTACATCACAAGTGCAATTGAGAATGAGATCCTCTTATCAGAAATCACCACAAGGAATCTTGAAATTATGCATTTACGACAGTTATGAGTTAAAGAATCCATATTCTAGCTGAATTATTCTCAAATTAAACCAAGTCACGCCATCTTTTTCGCTCCGGCCAGGCGGCGGAACCCTTCAAACAGCTACAGGGTATCACCGCTAACCCCGAGACAAATTCAGTCCCGAGGCTCGGATGATGGCTATAAATATGAGCCAGGACATTCTTGCTTCCATTCTCCAACCCATTCCTCAGCCGAAAATTCCACATCCCTTCGAATTAGCTACAATAGCCCAAAAGACGCCAAATCCACCCAACGCACAAAAGCCTTCGCATTCATTCATCGCCCGTAGACAAGATGGTCAAAATCGCAATCGCTGGCGGAGCAGGCAGTATGTCACACCGGCGTCGTTTCACACATACTACTCTCCTACAGCTTGTGTACTAACACTTTTAGATGTTGGACGAGAGATTCTAGACGCCCTTATCGCAACTGGAAAGCACGAGATTACCGTTTTGTCTCGAAAGGTTTCTCTTCCCCTGTCTGTCGATGATTTCTTAATGCTGTCGAAGTCATAGCATGAAATATTATCTGAACTATCATTGCTGACACAAACAGGATGCCACGGATAATGAGTTGCCGCCTCAAGCCAAATGGGTCAAGGTCTCTTACGACGACCATTTGCAACTGATACAAGCGCTGGAAGGCGTAGAGACAGTCCTTTCGTTCATAAACGAAATGCATTCGGATAACCCGACAGCCCAAAGACATCTTATTGATGCTCTAGTCCAGGCTGGAGTAAAGAGGTTTGCGCCTTGCGAATGGAGCTCGTGAGTGATTACGCATTTACATCTATAACCATCAACTTACTCGGGATGCAGATCTCACTTCAAGTACCTTGATCACTATGCCTACAAGCTGGAAATCCGAGAATATCTTGAAGCCATCAACAAGGACAAAAAGGTGGGCCATTAGATTCATCGGTTGTAATCCCCAACAGACTAACTAACTTCACTCCGATCAAGGTTCTTGAATATTGTCTCTTCCAACCCGGACTTTTCACCAACTACTTCACATTCCCGTTCAAATCTGCAAACCATTTTGAAATCTTTGAGTTATCTATAAATTTTCACCAACGCCGAGCCTTGATTCGGGAAGGCGGTGAGGACGACATATTCACCTTGACAACGATCCAGGACCTTGCCAAAATTGTGGTTGAGGCTGTCGAGTCCGAGACGGAGTGGCCTATATTCGGAGGGATTAAGGGTGCAGATATTACAGTTGGCCAGCTGATTGCTGTTGGGGAGAAAATTCGTGCGTGCACTTTTATCGCTTTATATTCTTGATGCTACAGAAACTTTAACTAATCTCACTCATTTAGGTGGCCCATTCAAGGTTGAGAAGCTTAGAATTGAGGATTTGAAGGATGGATCCGCCAAACCTTCATGGGTCCCTGATTTTTCCCACCCGTCGGTCTCAGCGGAACACCAGGAGTTCTTCGCCAAACCTCTACTGACAGCTTTCTTGCTGAGTGTTTCGGCGGGTTCGTGGACTGTCGCAAACGATGCATGGAACAAGCGCCTTCCGGATTTCAAATTTGCCCAACCCAAGGAATTCTTGGCTGACGCTTGGGCGAAGATTGAAGCTAGAGCGACCAGTGTTTAGATTGAGGGTTAGAGAAAATACAACATCCATGGCGATTTTATTGAATTAGTTGTGGGTTAAAATCTCATCAAGTAGCCCATAGAAATGGATGACTTGGCTGCATTAGGATCATTGAACAAGTGACTACGAGCTCAGACGCGGTGTCCAATATTGGCACTGTGGGTGGCTCGCTCGCTATGATTCCCCATCTACTGCATATTCGTAGTTTCAAGTCTCAAGCTTGGGATTGACTCCCTAAATATAGCTTCCTTGTCTGCACAGTGAGTTGGTGGTTTAGTGTAATGTGGACCAACCTGTTACAAGGGAGGTCAAGAGAGATAAAAGAGACTATAGAGAGATAAGAAATCATTAGGTAGTTTTCTCAAATTCATTGTCATTCTTGAAATTCTTAAATTCTCATGCATTCCGATTTCTGAGGGAAGTCCTGATGCATTCATATAAAATTCCTTAATTCCTGACTTTTCTTTGCCTCCCTATTATTCTATTTTATTCCTTTCTTTCCTAGGAAAGTCCCAAAGCTTCCGATCGGATGCTCTAATACACAGTCGAGTCGTTCGCAGCTGCTTGAATCGACTGTCTGACCAAGTCAGTATTGAACCATAGCACTTCAGCAAAAACTGGAGGTACCCCCTTGCCGAAACAAGTGGTACCTTAGGTTCTGTACTTTCTAACAGTCAGACTAGCCTACCCTATATCTTTTTGGGTGGTTATGTGTTTTGGCTGACGCTTTGTTCTACTAACAGAATAGCTACAGTTTTCTTGGTATGTTATGTTATATGACACCAAATGTTCCTATCACATAGACAGTACATGGTGATCTCAATTATCTATCCAACTGAACTTCAAGTTCCTTGAAGATGCCGCTACCGAGAAATCCTGATCAGTTATTTCACGTCAATACTCAAAGATAGTTTCTTACGCATATATGAAATGCTCTCTTGGTATATTCATCTCCTGCCAATTAATCTAATAAGGTGCCTTATTCTCTCTATAAGTGAACGAATGCGTCGCAAACTGACGGGGGCGCTTGACGCCAGATTTGTGAAAAATCTAGTTTGTGCCAATGGTAAGTGAAAGATATGATAGAAAGCCGCAAGTGAATTACTCGATAGTCTTGGCCTCTTGAAACTTGAGGCCATTTTTTACCACGGCCACTTTATCATACATGCAAAATATAACATCGTCGCTGGGTGCACGTGTAGGTAAGACGTCGTTACTTTTGGTCACAAACTCGCTCGGAACGAAGAAGTGTTGAATGTACTCGGGGCGCACAATTTCGAACATGTCGATGGAGCAAACCCAAGAATTTCGATGTAGAAATAGCAGTCTGTGATCTGATGCGTTGATTCCGAGTACATGAGAGCAAAAGTCCACTTTAAGTGTCGTAATGGGCCGCAGACTTGTTGGTTGATTGTCATTCGATATACCTCTGAGGTTAAAGACGAAGGCAGATGAATTCACGATGAATTCATTCTGCTGACGGATGTCCAAGACTAGAGACCCTGTATTTTTGTCCGTATTCGCAAAATCAATGCCTATTTCGACAAAACCATCCTCGATCTCATAGTCCAGCTTGAAGTCGTTTTCAGCAGCGTCTTTGCTGAAGCGATGAGCAGGATATGAGACCATTCTGTGATCACACACCAATGCGAACGAACTAGAGTCTTCCTCGTTATTCACCACCAACCACCTCCAAACACGACGTTCTTCGGCAGCGGCAAGTGACCCAATTGACATCCCTGAGTTCGTATCGTAAACATGATCCGAATCTTGAGTGGAAACAAGAAGGTATTTCCCGGTATCATCAAATAGTATCTGATGTATGGCAGTGGTGAAACGAGCTTGGAATAGTAGGCGTCCAACCGCTATAGTAGACGACTTTGCTGCATTGAGCTGTCGGACCTGAACGATGCCCGCGATGTCGCCAGAAGCAATGATGGTACCCTTTGTAACCGCAAGACATTTGACGACCGAGTTAGTATGTGAATAAAGAACTCGGCCCACATAGCTATCTGCAGGCTGGTGGACGAGTACGTCTCCATTATGATTTCCGCTAAATACTGCTGGCAGAGTCTCATGTGCAATCATGGAACGAATTTTGGCGAATTTAAAACTCTCGAACTGACCTTCAGTAACAGAAATAACAGCCGCCTGGTCACTTGTGCTGGCTTCCTCCTCGACTGTCTTCCTGATGAGAGTCGATGGTGCCCATATTTTCATCTCATGTTCTGCAGTATCTACCAGATTGAATCCATCCGAGCTGAACTCTAATAACCTGAACGAGTGGCTGGGCGTGAGCACATGGTAGAGGAGGGTCAAAGACTCAAAATCCCATATCTGTAGATTACCAAGAACATCCACAGTGCCCAAGGTTCGGCCATCTGCAGAGCAGGATAATGAGATGTATACAGCGTGCGTCTCCGATGGTTGCGATTGAAGGAGAACTCCAGACCATGAATCATATAGGGTCAAGTGGCCCTCATCATACGCAACAAGTAAGAGGTTGATTTCAGGGTTGGGGTTAAAAATAACTTGCGCCACGTTGCGAGAGTTATCATCAATGGCCCAGGAAATCCATGTGTCTGACTGTAGTTCATAAATAGAGATAGGGCCTGATCGATATCCAAGAGCTAGCAGCTCCATCCCCGGTGAAATTGAGGCGGTGAATGGCGCCTTCACTCCATCCGAACTTAAACTGGACATGGAGTTGAAGGGCTGATATGTATATCGATGTTCTTCGAGCTGTTCCCCCGTGGTGATATCCCAGTGGTAAGCACGGGCAGCCATAGTAACAGCCATGATATAGGTAGACGTAGAGGTGAGAAGGATGCAGCGGCTTCGTAGCCGCTTCTTCCACAGTAAATTCCCTTTGAGGTCGCTAACGGTCAGATACTTAATGCTTGCCGAGGCGACAAACGAACCAAGGGGGTCTAGAAGCAGCAAATCAACGGGGGAGCTGTGCGTAATCTCTTGATCTTTCTGAAAGGTTCGGTGATTGTATAGATGGATATTTCCAGATTCAAAGCCAACCGCAATAAGGCCGTGGTTACAGGTTATCGTAGATGCACTACCATCCTCGAAAGTCACGGTGGCAGCGCAGTCGTCCCAGTTGGAATTATCAAATCCAGAGCAAGTCAATCCATCTAGAGATTTCCCGAATTGCCCGTAGATTGCAGACTCCACAGGACAGAGCGGCGGGATGAGGAAATAGATTGAATGGTGTTGTGAGGTTAGGGCACCACTAAACTTTGTGGCTAAGCGTGGGAGATCTGTGGCCCAGCCATCGACAACTTTTATATGTCGATTAAGAGGTGAAGTGTACTTTGCTCTCCTGTCAAGATAGCCTTTTAAATTTCTTGCCACACGAATCAGACGATGCAGCATTCCCTTGCAAGCAATGCGGTGAATCCAAGTTAACACAGTAGTGGTAAGGAAGCTATTTAGCGCGACCAATAGCTCATCGCTTTGTGTCGAAGCGCTGAACAGGTGCTCTGAGAATTCAGTAATTGCGTACTCAAGTAGAAGAGAAGGTTGTTGCTCTGGGCGTTTCTGACCGACAAGAGTTCTGTGCCTTGGACGTTGCATCGGCGGAGCAACAAGCAATTTGAGGCAAGTTAACGCGATTCTTTCGTGGGACTCTGCAGCACGTATCCTGAATTCCCCTGCCTTCTCAGACATTAAAAACTCTCTTGCCGTCGTGTGACCTACATGGACCAATTCAGTGTGCTTGTCCACAGTGACCAACTGTCCACAAAGGCCCTCGATAGCCGTTTTAGCGCTTGGAAGATGAACTTTAATATCCAGTTTAAGCGCTTCTGAAAGTTCTGAGACGGATAGTGGACGGGAGGCTAACACTACCCACACTAAAATGGCCTTGGTTATGTGTTTTTCTCTGGTGTTCTCAGCCATCTCCGCAACGGTGCGTTGATAATACGAGATCATTCCCTCAGGAATGCCACGCAGCACTGCCATGATGCTCTCATATCCATAAACATCTTCGAGCTCGTCCAGTACAAGTCTGACCCAAAGGAAAGACCCATCTGATCGATACAATATTTCTTCTTTAAGTTCCCGTTTCTCATCATCATTGTCGATTGGCAGGAACTCCATGCGGCTGCGGATGAAAAGCTCAATGTCCTGGATCGTGTCTGGACGAGGTATCTCGACAGTGACGCAATCCTCAACCTGGCAAACCAACTTGTGCATGTCTCGAAGCTTCCTGCTGGTTAAAAATATTCGCAAAGGGAACCGACATCGAACACCTCTGAGTAACGTAAAGAATTCGGAATATTTGATGCATTCGTCGACTGCATCAATGACCCAATATTGCGGGGCGAGCATCGATAACTATCCATGAAATATTTAGCGTGCGGTACGAAGATGATGGATGGGAGGTGCAAGAAACAAACCTGCAAAATCCCAGCCCTGAAAACTTTTTGCCAAATTGCTCGTGCGTCATCCTGGTCGTATGTAAAGCCGTCATCGAAGATTCTAGCGAGAGTATCACGAATGACGGCATTATTTGTCGCCATTTGAAAGGCTATTGACCTCAAACAACCGGCGAGCGATTGAGAGGTTTTCTTGCCTATGTGAAAATGATACGTTGCAGTCTGTAGGTTAAATTCAGCAAGTTGAGAAGCCACGTAGGTTGCCAGAACTGTTTTGCCTGTTCCAGGGCCGGCCGTCACCCAGTAAACAGATGGTTGAAAATAGGTCTTTTCAACCGTTTGGAAATCGGTAGGCGTATCTCTCCAGTCTCTGAAATCATCCCGTTCGTCAATCCACTCGCATGAGCCTCCGATTTTCTCATGATTCTCATCCGGTATGCTGGTGATCCCCAGGCCTTTTTGAACGTTTCGTAATTGCACCTTGGATTCTGTTGCATGCTTTGAGAATACTTTACTTTGGTTAACTCTGATAAAACGGGTTGGGAATATGGTCTTGCCGCACCCTCCTTCAGCAGTAACTGGACCATGCTGCCTAAACTATTCCGGAGAGCATGATAGTTCGAGTCATCGGGGCTCTCAAACTTGCACATATCACGGTGATTGGCATTCAGATATCGACTGGTCTCCCTCGTGAAGGTAGTGCCTAGACTTGAGATGAGAACTTGGTTGTTGATCAACAGCGGCAGTTTTGGTACCTAGCACGGCGGATTCCTTCTCCACAAGTAAGGTGGAATATGGTCCGAGATTTGTCTCCAAGGACTCGAAGAATGAATGAATGGGGAGATTGTTCCCATATCGCACAAATTCATCATTAATGAGTTGTGCAGGCGTGGAGCCCTTTTTGAGGTCACCAATGTAGTCTCGAGACGAAGTCATGCCAACAACCCCGCCGTATTTCAAAACTCTGTTTAGAATCGAGGCATAGTCGGATCCTCTGTGGGGGGTGGCCAGGAAGAATATGCAACCTATTCTGTCGGCCACCTGGGGCGATGAGGTGTCCTGGTGCGCTAGGATAAATGCCTATCAAATGCTCAATCTTCAGCATGCTGAAACCTGACGGTCAAACAACTAGCTTCAATAGCTAGTTTTAAGAATAAAACCAACCTTTTTGATAACTAGGCCTCCCATAGAATGGCCTATGAGGATAATGGGACTCTACAATACATCTTAGTATAGCGCACCAGATATTCATCCGACTTGCTCTCGGCCAACAAAACACGACCTCACCTCAGGGTTTTGCCGTAAATGAGGTGCTGCCTTCATCTCTTCATACAGCGCTTGGCCGAAATCATGAACGCCGAGAAAGCTGGGCTTGGAGTCCCTCCAGTCGCTGTCATATCCGAAGCTGTGGATACTTGCGTGGTAAAACTCAGCCTCCATGGGCAGCCATCGTTGTGGCCAGAAGAGCCACGGGTCGCCGCCTTTTCGCCATGTCTTTATTGAATCTCCGCCCAGTCCATGTACAAATATCAGATCGATTAAAGGCTCAGGCGAGGGATGCAACAGGTGCAAGCCAAGTGGTCCTCTGGCCCCGACCGCATCCGAAGAAGGGGCTCGCTTGCTTGTTGAAGTCGATTTGAGCCGTCCTCGAAAGTACCGCGACAGCTCTTTCGATGCGCTGCTGTTCTTGGTGTCGCTGGTAGTGGCTTTGGATGTCCGCCTAGACTCTACACCGTATACCGTTGTAACCTCGTCCCAGTCGGAACTAGGAGAACCGCGAGCATCAGGTGAAGGTTTCGTCGCTCCCCGGTCGGGAAGACCGAACCATCGACTCTATGACCATATCCATTAGCGTTGACCCATAACTCGAGAGAAACTGTACCGAGAGCAGACGCACCTCCATCGTCGGCCTTGAGCTGGGTTCCTCGATGGCCTCTTCTGTTGGACGCACGCATCACGGTTGCTAATTTACCGCGTCAGCTACCCCGCCCCATCCCATGGCCAGTTTTGTCACAGAGATGCCGCATGCATGGTTGAGCCGCGCGCGTAGGCCCTGCATTGCAATCAGGCTGTGCATTTAATCCAATCAAGGGTTGTCAATTTTCTTGGGGGATTCCTGCACATTGCTGTACACTTAAAGCAGGACTTCCCCTACACGAGCTCTCACCTGATCTCCGTCAACAGCAACCCCGGCCTGGTCGTGGAAATTTGCAACTTCAGCCTGGTCTGCAGTAAAATATCTTACGCTCAACTACGCTCAGTCACGAACTGCCCCAACTACACGATGGACGAGTCTCTAGACCCCGCGATCCTCAGAGGTATGTCTTTTCAACAACTACCTTCTTAATCAGTGGAGCTGATCTCATATTTGCGTTTAGTCCTTCCAGCTGGATGCGAGGTCATTTCAGTCAATCCTCATGGAAAAGGGAGCTGGTCATCTGGCTACAAGGTCGACGTCGAGGTCAATGGTGAAGAACAAGAGTTCTTTCTCAAGGTGCATATAACCCCTAGTTGACTATCAAAAGACAAGGATGCTTATAGGCTGCCCAGATAATTCATAGAGAGCGCCACGAGGAACTTGCAATGGGAGAATATGAGAGTCAAAAGGAGCTCGCCAAGTACCTGCCTGATAATGTCGTTATCCCGATCGCGCATGGCACCCTTGACCTTGATTCATCGTCATCCTTCTACATCACGACGTTCCGAAACATGAGTGAGAAGACCCCTGATCCAACACAGCTGGCGGATGTCCTGGGGAAACTACACAAGTCATCTGTCTCTCCCACGGGGAAATTCGGGTTCCATGTAACTACATTCAATGGGGTTGTTCCCAACGTCAACGAGTGGTATGATACATGGGAGGAGTATTTCACCCTCCAACTTAGATCCGATATAGAGTGGGAACAGAGTATCCGTGGTCCCGATCCAGAGTTTGATGCCGTTGCGGACCAATTCTTCAAAAAGGTCATTCCCAGACTTTTGCGACCGCTCCAGACTGGTGGAAGAAGCATCAAGCCTACCCTCGTGCACGGGGATGTTTGGCACGGCAATGTGCAGATTGACATGTCAACACAACGTGTCATTCTATTTGATTCCTGTTGTTGCTATGGACACAACGAATGTACAACACCACTACCATTATCTACAAATTAGTGTACAATTAGCTAACGCATGTCGCAGTTGATCTCGGAATGATGAGAGAGCCAAGATACCGTTTCGATAGAAAATATGCCAGCAAGTACAGTGAGGATATACGTCCATCAGAACCTGTTGAGGATTTTGATGATCGTAATGCGATATATGCTATGTGAGTGGAAATTCTTGGTCTATCTTATTAGTTGAGACCATTTCTGACTCTATGAGAATCCAGGCGGGATAACATCATCAACTCTGGGCTGCATGAACATCGAGCGTTCTTGAGAAACCAGTAAGTTGTTGGAAAGCGCTTATTAAATATTTTCTAACTGAGATATAGGGTCAAAGAAGAAATGAAACGGCTGATAGCAAAGCATCCAGATGGCATTGATGGATTTCAGGATAACAATTAGCGGCTTGGTGGCTCTTTTATTGTAGAACATACCGTGAGCTGGTGAAATTTGGGCGTAGGAAGTGCCATGGAGAGATTGAAGTTGATGCCTTTTTTCCCAGTTAATTTCATTTTGTAAATTTCCAACATCTTTCGGCTCAACAACCTATTATCAAAAAACTGGTTCTTAGGTCGCATGGAACTACACTAAGCAACAGAAGGAGGGTCAGGGTCTTCAATTTTGTAGATTTGACGTCCAGTTGTGTGCAGATAGGTGCAAAAGGCTTCTGTGCAAAAAGGCAGGCTGCAAAAGGTCTTCTATCATCAGCCTGATAATGGAGCTGCCCAAGAAAAGTTGGTTTTGCCATCTGTCACCGCCAAGTGGCATATCAAGTAAGCAAGCACTGGAGGCATAACGGTAATTTAGAACCTGCCCGTTGATTGTTTCCACCATTTCACTGCAACCCTTCTGCATGAAGCTAACAACTCTTTTCTAAAAGGCTCAAAGTACATTGGAAACTAAGAAATATCCTCCGTTTGGTTCAAAGCCACTCAAATACTATCAAAAAGCCCAAGTACAGTGTCTATTATCATTGACAATGTTTGGGTCCGTTTCTACTACCATTGCGGGACCGGACGGTCAGATGAAAGTCGCCTTTGGAGAGGCGACTGCAGAGCAGCAAGACAGCTGCTTTAAGCTCTCCGGTGATGCCTTCTGCCCTCCGCTTTCAGTCGCGGATTATATAGAGCGTGAAAAGAAGTTCAGTGATATGAACAAGGACTTGACACAACTCTGGTGCATCTACCTTGAAGACAGGCCAAACAAGGTGCTTGCAACCGGTAGGACGATCAGTCGGGATCTTCTCGTCCGGGACGCCAATGGGATTCGGGAAGAGCGGGGATACTGTCTGGCAAGTATTGTCACGGATCCGAAATATCGATCTTGTGGCCTTGCCACTCACTTGCTGGCACAAATGACGCTCTGGATGGATGGGCGAGGCAATGCTGCGGCAAGCATGCTCTACAGCAGCATCGGCGATGTGAGTGGACACTGCACCTCCCTACTCTAATAGCCTACGACAGGATATGATGCAAACTAATATTTTTCGTCAGTTTTATGTCAGAAAAGGCTGGAAGAAGCAGAGTTGTTTTCACTCTATCTTAGCGCCTAGCTCCCACCAGGTGAGGCCTATCGAAGCACCATCTCTAGCCCGCACCCGACCCCTTGACCAAGGAGAAATTACAAATCTAGCCACTATCGACATTCAGGACATCAAGACAGAGTTTGAGAAGATTCCCGTGTCCTCAGGAGAGGTGCAAGTGGCCGTTCTCCCAACTGCAGCACTCATAACCAGGCTACATGAGAGAGCTTATTTCACCAGCTCCAAACTCCATGGCAAGAGCCCCAAGCACTACGGGAGAATCTGTGATTCCTCAGGAATATGGTTATATTGGTTTCATGACTTCAGGAAGCACCAACTCGGCCTACAGCGCATCCGGGTGCCCTTGCAATGGACTGAGGCGCATGTTAAGTCTACCGCCCAGCTTCTCCTCGACGCTTTAGACGAAGCTCTCAGTTGGGACCTACCAAAGGTAGTTCTTTGGGAGGCAAATGAATGTGCTCGGCGCGCAATGGAGCTACTATCGCGCGATGCTCATATCAAAGTCCAAAACGAGGAGCGAGTCAATAAAAGTATCACTTCCATAAGGTGGAGGAATGCAGACAACAGTGTCAATATTATACTTGGACTAAACGAGTTTTATGCGTGGAGCTAGTAGAGCTTTCCAAATTGAAGCAGTTAGCGTCGATACTGCCTGTATCTTGCCTCTCTATTTTGTATTCGCATCCTTTGAATGAGAACATGCGCCTCAATCAGTTCGCCTCAATCAGTTCTGCAGGGTAATTCAAAGGATCCTCTTGTGCCGATGTTTGCATTCAGCTATTGTAAATTATATCAAATTGCCAATATTTTCTATGTGTTGATGTTTTTTTTTCTCTTTCTTTTATATATATAGAAAATGGTGGGGTCAGACTGGCAAATTCATCTGATTGCCACTCTAATTTCTACACATAACTAACCCTACAATACTAAGTCGTATGCCAAATGATGAATAGGGGCTGTTCTGCCAATAAATCTGCTTTTCTCGTTGACATATTTGAATATCAATTCTTTTTGAGACGCGAATCTTCTTTCCTCCCGCTATGACGTTCCCATCAGCTTATTGGCGACGGGAATTGTTCCGATGATAAAGTCACGTAGTCGTCAGAATAATAGACAGTTTGATGTAATGGAGGGTCAAAACCATTTGCTATGACCGTTTGGACAGTGCGTTTCAATGTAAATTTGTGGATTATGTGCCTGGAATTGGGACACGGGTTTAAATTTCCGACAGAATCTAAGCACCTGTTAAAGGACTGTGGCGTATATGGAAGATATTTTCACCGTTAGCACACGTGCATGGTCCTCCTATGATTGAGAGATTGATGAAACGGCAGCATGGGGTATGTTGCTTGGCACGAATGGCTTGTTAAAAACTTCATCTCATGCAATTTTTACTTGCTATCCCGGTGCACAGGCAATGGAAATTGGTATTCATTTCAGCCATTGTGCGTAAATAGCCACCCAAGAGGCACAGTTAGTTCAAGTCCAATAGCTTTAACTTTAACATTGTAGATATACAACTTCATACGACATTGGCCTGAAAATGCAGTTCTAGTGGCCCTGATCTTTGAATGTCATCCATAAGCTCGTCCACTGGGTAATCATCATCCCTAAAGTAAAGCCCCTGAGGATTTTTTGAGATGGCAAAGAGTATCATCGGCGATTTACTATGAGACAAGACTATCTGAGCGGCGTCATCTCCAGCACCACATAGGGCCACATCCAAGTCCTCATACGCAGAGTATACGAGGAAGCGAGCTATCATGCATTTTTCCGTCAGCGGCGGAGAGGTGGGAATGTCGTCCGTGGTAGATAATGCGTCGCTTTCTGCGCCACTAAGGGTTTCGAGTAGTCTATGCCGGCGGATGTGGTTCGCCATCGAATTACTCAATTTCGTCATCGCCGTGGAGGATTCGCAGTCCCAGATCGCCCGATATGTGAGCTGCAAGAGAAAGAAGGCCATAATGTTACCACATTGGTTCATTGTGGTGCTATCCATGGTAGTAACCAGCAACTTGGCGCCTGATATGAAATGTTGTCGAATCGTTGGCACTAAGTTCACATTGTCTTGGAGCTGCGCTATTTCGCCCAAGCAAAAGGCAGGCAGCAGATGCATAACCCCAGCATTGTCATACGCATGTCGAAGCAAAACGGCAAATGGTGATCAAATAAATGTCTTCGGGCTCACACTACTATAGCAATTTTCGAAGAAATAGACAGGGTCCTGTTCGAGAGGCCCAATTAGGACAGATCATGGTGAAGGGATACTCCAGGCTGATAGAGGTTCCGGTATTGACGTCAATAGTCTATCCACAACGGTGCTAATGTCAACGAGGTCCCTATCACAGAGGGTAGCATCTCCCATATCAATCGCCACTATCTTGCTTGACGACGCGATGGCTTCATTACCAGACCTCGGAGATACCATTCTCTGCTTAAATGATGGGTAAATTCATTTCGAGCGGTCTGATGGGCTGCGGATTATAGGACTCGCGACTTTTCAGAGGCCCGTACCACACGATGCCTTTCACGGAGGTCCTAGCAAGACACATTCCTTGCCCGAACGGCAACACCTCTGACACGTTGGGTTCCCTTCGGGGCATTTTACCTTGTATCTGATACAAGTGAGGCACCCTGTGGCTTCCTTGTTCTTTTTCGAGGTGTTGAGATTTGATTTGGCCAGCATTGTGAGGAAGCGTGGGATGCGAATGATGAAGGTTTGTACTTGTAGGTGGTGTAGCACTGGAAGAGAAGCGATTCCTAGGCCTGGTCTCATCTGAACTAGCACCACTAAACTAGGGGGCGATAACAGCACCAGCGCTAATCCAAGGTGCTGACATTGGCCCCGTTTTTCTTAGCAGCCCCAAAACTCAGCGTTCGACCAAAAGCCACGTAGATAAGTTATAATACAATTTACGAGGTATTATTGAAAGTATGCATCCAAATGGTCGGTTTACCCCAAGCCAGAAAGGTTGGTTTAAAAACTTGTTGTCTGCCTTTTTCAAGAACGTTCCATTGCGCTATTTGGGTTTGATACCCCTCACTAGCTAGTGAAAAGTATTAAATTATCCTATGGCGACTTTTCTGATAGCTCAACACAAGGTTTTAGGGAAGTTGAAGCAGGCTTGTGTCCATCAAGATGTTGCCTTCAAAGTCTAGGGTAGGCATTTATAACATGCCAGACACAAGCCCCGCTCGGAAGTCTTCCTTTAAAGAATGATCAAACGCTAACATTAACTTCCCTTTTCCGTAGTCCTGTTAGTCCGAAAAGAATACCAACGGTGAATTACTATAGAACCATAGCTTCTAGATACGAGATTTGCTTCATTCAACTTAAGTGGAACTTCGCCAAGAATATGAGGGCTAAGTGACAGGTACCTGAGCAATGAGACTAAGATGGTTCCCTTCAATATTTATCTGACCATGTTGCAAACTTGGAGTGCCAGTGAAACCCGCCAGACAAATCAAAAGAGATGTACGACGCATTGGCCTTCGGGCAAGTCATAAACTTAGCAATACACTATATCCTCTTCTCGATTCCAGTCAAAGAAAAGATATCGTATCAAAGCTAAGAGTGTGCAATAAGGTTGAATGATATCACCAGTAATATACTACCTTCCTATTCCTGAGAGTGAGTCCCTTCAGATTCTTGCAATTGCACGTCGGTTGAGTCGTCGGTGTCAATTATCTCGGACTGAGGATCTTGGGTGTCAGCTGCAACACCCCATTAACACGAATGGACTTTTCTGTATCTTCATGTCCATTGTTGCTCGAAACTGTGAGCACAGGGTGTGCTGGATTCGCGAGATTCAAAGATCCGAGCATTTGTCCTTTCGCCGTTACGGGAATGTAGTCGGTACAATTTTCCCACGTCTCGTTTCCCCATCCGAAAGCTTCGTGGGCCAATCGATTCTGCTGCAATGCTTCATTGGTGACCCATTCAAGATGTTTGTAGTTCGACTTTGCTAGTTCCTCAAGACCGACACCGTTGCTGTCGCTCACTTTGCGTTCACGACGGCGCAAGCAGTACGTCGCCACAGGCTCGACAGCGAAGGAAGCAATAATGAAAATGGAGCCTAAGGCATATGTGAAACAAAGGCCAAAAAGCGAAAATGAACCAACTTGGGTTGAAAGAATTTTCTACAAGCGCAAACAGTGAACAATGTATTAGCATCAAGACATTGAGAGAGCCTGAGCTGAAGAAGGCCGATGCATGGTGAGGTTCGCAAACACGTCTACTATATAGACCACCACAGAGAATTTCATACCTGATTAGCGCAGATATCCTTCTGGTGCTGATTTAGGGGCTTCAATAGATAAGTGGCGAGGTCCGGCCGGGGCGTTCTTGGGCAACAAGTGGATATCCTAACTGTGTAGATGCAAGGAATGTATTCCACAAGTTACTGATATCAATCTGCCATTGGTTGTTCGGTAATGGTCCTTGAGCCCCTCCGTACATGTTTTGCTTGGAGGCCAAGACAGAAGAGCCTAAAAAGTTAACGATAGTCCACGGGCTATATGCCGCCAAGTACCATGTGGCCATGAACCAGTGAAAGAGGCTGGCTGCTTTAGACATTCCTAGAGGTACTGCTGCGGACTGAATTACATTCAGATCTGGGATAAAGTCAAACAGTGGCGCTGCACCGAGAACCCCATCCATGTAACTTGCGAGCGGCCCACAGGTTGGATTCTCTGTAGCTTATAAAAGCTTACTGCGGAAAATCTGTATCTGATGGATACAGGCAAGCGGAGAAGCCGCCTCATCTTTGAGATACATTTTTCTAGTTTCACCCCCACCCCCCGGCGTGGATGCCTCACGTCCAGGTGTAGTTGCTTGATACCAAGGATCATCGGTTGGTGAGATGAAGGTAACGCCATTCCCAACTAGAAAGAAGAGCAAGAGGTCTCCGTCCGATCTTTCTAAGTCAGAGACTGGAAAAAGTTGGATTCAGATACGACACTTCCATTTAGAACAGGAGCCGGGAACTGACTTGATGATGGGAAATTAGGTCGAATTTCAGAATCACTGTGTTGTGATGTGGAAAGCTTACTTGAGTATATAATTTTTGGAGATCTCATTTGGCTCTACATCGAATGCATACTGTGCACCTAAGGAAGGTGCTTGAAAGGTGTAGTTGTAAATCTCTTCAGGCGATAATACAAGCTTTCCATAATGATATCTTGTATAATTTGCGCTAGGGTACCCATGTGAGCTCGTGTAGCCCTTTGTGGTAAGTGGTGCGCAGTGAAATGTCGTCCTCAATACAATTCGATCCTCGTCGGGGGCATTTAGTCCCAAGTGTGTATTGCTGTCAATAATAATTTCAAAGGAGATATTGGATTTATTCGTCTTGCAAATCCCATTCGTATTATTCAACGGGCACTCGGCTTCGTAGTTGACCGTCGTAGGGATGCTGGCGGTAACGAACGTTTTACAGTCAGAGATAATAGAGCGATTAGAAGCGTAGCATTGCTGAGCATAGTTTAGCGCATTGGCAACCCTCTTGGACTCAATAGGTATGATGTCCAAAATGTTAATTGAATCCACGCCGGCCGTGATCATAGAGCAGTTTGAAGCATCAATCAAGACCTCATGGCCGACCCCTGTTGAGATAGTTGCAGACAAGCCTCCAGTGACGACAAATGCTCCGCAAATAAGAGCAGAAGAGACAATAGGTACTTTATTTTGGCGCATTGGCTTGACTGATAAGCCCCTCCAGGCATATGAAAGTCGCAAAAGTGAAAGGAATGCGGCTTCGGCAGACTGCGAGTTTCGAAAGATGACTTGCCGCTGATGATAAGGTCCGTCCTGATTCATGAGACCAGCCTTGGAATAGAGTTGATGGAAGAAGAAACAGCTTGTTCTCCAGAAGCGAGTTCCAACAATCCCAAGAAAAAATGATGTGAATGCGATAAGAAGATTGGCATTGAATCGAGTGAGGGTAAGCGTGGCACCAAGGACAGGTCCTCGGGACCAATTGGTCCAGACCCCCAAATAAATTCCGAGTACAGCATCGTGAGTAGATGACAACTTCTAGAAGCGAGCGGGATTTTATTAGGATCAAAATTGGCTGCACTCGGGTGTTGATTCTAATAGTGCGCGTAGACAGTAGATTGATCTGACAAGTTTGCCAAACTTCATCCCGGTGGGGATCGAGTGTCTTAGGTACCTTTGTGCCCAATGTCCGAAATAGTAGTCTAATGTTGGAGCGCGTATGTGTTCACGGTCACGTTGATTGGATGGCTTATCACCATGGCTTTTGCTGGATGTGCAACTTGCGTAGCTACTGCTGATCCTATGCACTGAGGTGGCTTGTCGACGGCTACAGTCTACTGTCGTCGTATTGGTGGCCTGGTAGGAGATCAACGTGTTGCGGGCAACACTGCTTTCAACAGTATTTTGCGATTAATTCATACTTTATCAAAATAAATATCACCAGTTTCGCCACAGGGTAAATCCCTTGTGAGGCATCTTAGCCAGTGCAGTGATTTGGGACTGTGGCCAAGGTTTCCCAATAATTTTAGGCCCTTGATAGACCGGAATCCCGATAATCGCAATCATTTACCCAAACCACTTTATTCATCAACACGTTTTTGATTTGACCTGTGCAGTAGCTAACGGCGGTTTTATTCTGATGGAGTCGTATTGATATTTCCAAGTTTAAAAGAAGAAGGCTGCGCAACCTGTTTTATATCTGCCTTGCCAGGGCTCTCACGCAAGGCAGAATATTGATGATTCCTTGGGTTCTGCCGATCGCTAAACTGACTCGACTGGACCAAGGTCAATCATGTGGGCAGGTCATTCGCTATACACCCCTCTTATAGCGCCTAGAAAGGCTCACAAATGACGCCGACAATGTGCCTCTGACAATACTATCCCCAAATGTTCACAATTGTTACATATCTAGCACTGTTGAGAAACCTACTTTTGGTGACTGATATTATCATTCATTCCCGTGAAGTTGTCCTGACAGGTTTTCAGCCCAAAGGATGTTGTAGATTGGCATTTATTCGTAGGTTTAATCTTTGTGAGGGGCTGATGAAGGATTGGCAAAGTGCAAATCTTCGAGTCCAGTCACTGGTTACAAGGTACATTTGTAGTGTTGCGCTGCATCTCAGCCTCATGCAAGATTTATTCATGCTGAAGCTGTTCCGCAATTTGACGGAGATCTTGTGAGAACCAACTCCCGAGGCCTGAATTGGTTGCTGTCTGGCTTATTTTAAATCGGCCGTATCCCTAGGCCGATTTCAAAGCCTCAGAAACGTCAGGTTGACCCTTTCCCTGCGTAAATCTGTCTTGGATAATGTCCTCCTTAATTTTAAGAATACGTATTCTTATTTGTTACAAACGGAGTCTAGTATTTGCGATTTATGGTCAACAGGCGGTATGTCCTGCACCCAAAATAATGACCTAAACTATTATAACTCGTCGCTAGGCGGCTGCAAAACTAGAGGTACAAAATAGCTCCGACAATTCGCGAAGAAAAGTATGCATATCTCCTGGTATAAAACCAACATGGCTGTTTTGCAGGCGACTTTGCAATGAAGGTGTTCCCTAGGTACTCTCTCATACCAACGGTATTCGGCGTCAAATACCGTCTTGTTGCTAAATAGCCCATAATATTCCTTGCTATCTTCGGGGTCGAGAAAATTGAAAAGGATCTCTCAACTACGCCCTCTCCTAATTGGAACACTCGCGGACTGAAACGAAAGAGTATTTCCTACCGTATCGAAGCATAGCCGCGAGCATCCCAATTCTTTCCGTACTGGCTAGGCCTCGAGTACCAATGGTAGCCTATTTACTAGTGGAAAATGACGCCTCGGTCAAGGGAACCTCCGGCATTCCGGGGATTGTAGTGAGACACATGAAACAGCGGGTGCTCGTTCGACCTTTAACCGCCAGGGGTAGAGCGGTCCCAAGCAGGAGGCGAATATCAGAGATGGCCAACTGGAGAGCTTTGCTGTTCTTATTGAATACTGAGGCGAAGGTGGGGGGAGATGACGGCCCAACGATAGGTACCAGACCCAATCCGACTGAGCTCTGGATAATTTTCATCCCTATGCCCTTGGAAGTAATCCGGGCCTAGCGAACGCCCGATTTCATTGCCGAGGAAGCGGCCATCGCAAAAGGTTAACCTTCAACTACACCGCTGCACTATCTACTCCGCATCAAATCCATGACCCCAGACCAGCAAGCATGTGGCACATCATGCTATCTCCATTCATCTCCTCTTAAACAGCAAATCGAAGGATCCAGACCCCACTATTGGTCATTCAGGCTAATCCTTCAAGCTGGAACCTTGGGGGTGGGGATGGGGAGGTGGTAACTCTCCGTTTCCCCGCCCTCGCCAATCCTTGCAAATTCGGTTGTGGACGGAGCGTGCCACGGCCATGGATCGTCCTCGATTACTGGTCTTGTATCTCGCTCCGTCGACGAGGTAACTTACTTTAAGCAACATCACCGAGATAGTTCGGTCTGAGCACATTGACAGCAACCACTATCCCCGGGTTCGTTGAGTGGGTTTGTGATACTCCAATCTACCCCAGCCTTTAAAGTTGGTTCAGGGATGAAGCAACTAAATCGCATGTCTTGGGACCCCTCATTAGAGTCGCTTACTAGATAATCCATGTCTTTGTAACTGACTTTCATAACCCCCCCGCATTTCGGTAATAAATAAGTGGAGTGCCGAAGTTGCTCTATCATACCTGGTTTGGGGTCTCGTAAATATCGTCCCAGTGCTTTGACCTACTTCCCTTGACTCTCTCTGTTTTCCTCCCTACGTTCACCATTTGACCTCACAGTTGACCACAATGACTGATCTAGAGCGGAAACTGACCCCAGTTACCGAGGTCGAGAACAATGGCATGTCAATGTCAGATGAGATTCCAATGATGGACGAGGCTGAAACACGTCGTATCTTGAGAAAGATCGACTGCCGCGTTGTGCCATGCCTGGCCGTCATGTATCTGGTTTCATTTATTGATCGTTCTAATAGTAAGAAACTGGGAAATGATCTTCGTTAGCAGCAATCACTAACAGGGTCCGTAGTCGGAAATGCCAAGGTCGCTGGCATGAATGACGACTTGAAGTTGACTGGAACCCATTACAACATTGCGCTGTCCATATTTTTCGTCCCGTATATCTTGTTTGAGATTCCGAGCAACGTTGTCCTCAAGCTCGTGCGCCCGAGTATATGGTTACCATCCATTATGCTGGCATGGGGTATTGTTTTGACATTGATGGGTCTTGTTACAAGCTATCCTGGTCTCGTCGTTGGTCGTTTGTTTCTAGGATTTACCGAGGTGAGTGGTACCAAAAAATCTAGAGGCAAGCACTCATGGAATCACAGTCCGGGTTCTTCCCAGGCGCCACGTTCCTTTTGACCTCTTGGTACTTCAGAGATGAAGTCCAGACACGCATGGTGGTCTTTTTCGCCGCGGCATCAGCAGCTGGTGCTTTTTCAGGCCTTCTCGCCTATGGTATACAACATATGGATGGAATCGCAGGCCTTCGGGGCTGGAAATGGTAGGCCATATGATTTCAGTGGCTGTGACCTGGGCTCACCGGTTACAGGATCTTCATCCTTGAAGGCATTGCCACTGTGGTAATTGCCGCTGTATTGTTTTTTGCATTGCCCGATGATCCCGCCACCGCAAAATTCCTCACTGAAGACGAAAGACGCTTCCTCGTTCATCGACTGCAGAGTGAGACTGGCACTGGCCAGGGTACTATTGCGACACACGACAAGATGTCTGTGGGCCATATTCTGAGCGCCTTGCAGGATTGGAGGATTTACCCCGCCATGGTACGCATTGAACTGAGCACAGGGAGTCCCCATTCCTTACCACGTGTTTTTAGTTGATATATATGGGCTGCACAGTTGGTATCTATGCGTAGGTCCATCAGGTTCAACCAAGCTGTTCCTGCAGTCTGACCATTGTAATAGTTTGAGTTTCACTATGCCGAGCTCTATCAAGGAGCTGGGATACAGTGCAGCTAATGCGGTATGTATTGCACAATTGGCTGAGAAAACGACACAAAGAATTGGCGTGATGAAACTAATCTCTGATTTGCTAGCAACTGTTGACTATCCCTGTCTATATATGTGCCATGCTCTTCACGGTATTCGTGGCCGTCGTGTCCAATCGCTGGAAACAGAGAGCCAACTTCATTTTGGGCAGTTTGATCTTCGCAGGCTTAGGCTTTGTCGCATTGATCGCCATCCCTCGACCGGGAATGCCTGGGTTGACATATGGGTTCTTATTCATGGCTGCGAGTGGCACTTATGCCCCAATTGTCCCTACCATCTGCTGGATCGGTAAGTAAATCTCCAAATGTGTCGTGAATAAACCATAGCTCACACCCTGTCTAGGGAACAACCTTGCCGGGTCGAGCAAGCGTGCGGTAGGCATGGCAGCCATGATTGCCGGCGGGAACTCTGGAGGTATTATCGGCAGCAACATCTTTCTAGCCGAGGAAGCTCCAAAGTACTGGACCGGCTACGGTGTAATCCTCGGCATGGTTACTATATCCATAATCTGTACCCTCATTCTCAAGCGAGCCTATCATAAGGACAATGTCAGGCGGGATGCTATGGCTGCAAGCGAGATCAGACAGAAGTATACAGAGGAGCAGCTCACCGCACTTGGGGATCGTAGTCCCCACTTTAGGTATTCTCTGTAAGGATGGGGCTATTATATCTTTTGAAGAAAGAATGGTTTGCGCCGCCATCGTTGATAACATACACCAACGAGAAACATGAGAATTTGTCCGAGACTGGACAGGACTAGAAGCGTTTACTAAGTTTACGTTTACTAAGAGACCGTTCGCCTAGAATTGCATCTTTTTGTTTTTGATCGACAAACGGTGACCACTTCCAAGTAATGACATCAACCCGCTTATTGTAGCAAGTCTGGGAAGACGCTGTGAATATTGACAATCGCATCATGAGCAGTTTATGCCTGGGGTGAAGATGACTGAATATCCTAGATATGTAGGGCATGCGAACGCAATTAAATCTTCAAATACACCAACAAAATGCTAGCCACAACTAGACGCCTCCAGCTCTCACTCACATCAGATTAAGTAAGGTGTGGCCTTGCCTTCCCCGTTTAGACAGCCTATCCAAGGAGTCCGCAATTATCTAGGGACCAGGTTTGTTTTTAAGAACAGGCAGTGGAGTTCAAGAAATAGTAGATAAATCTTGACGCGTACCCATGCATGTTTTTGACCGCTCAGGGTAATGAGATTCTGCAGCCACGAACAGACAAACGAGGAAAGGACTTTTTCAAACAACATCAAAAAGGAAAGGCAAAAACATACAACAGCGAGGATTCCCCGGTCGTCACCGACCCGAGTACTAATTCACCGCTTCTCAGTTTGACTATGGGAGAGCGGACGGGATCCCGTATTTTCTAAGAGCTATGGTCGTATGTGGCATGGCGACTAGTTGCCACCCACTATATAGTGGAGTATTCCACTCCCACTCTACTAGAACACCAAAGACCAAAAATCGAAGCAGAACATATCCTAAATGCAAAAGAGAGATAAATAAATTACGGCCAAAACGTGTCAATTAGGTTACTGCGGACCGAGACAACCCGTTTACCAGCAAAAATGTAGCAATAGCGGGGCTTATGAAAACTATGCCTAGACCTTTACTATAGAGCAATTCACTCTTCTTCCCTCCGAATTACACGATGAGCCACAGGAAGGTCATGTCAATCACAATGACATACCTAAAGCGATGTTTCGGGTCCGCTAAATTATATACGTGTTGAGTGCCGGGCGGTCAGCGAACGACGGCTGAGGTCGCTCAGATTCTAAATGAGGGGGGATCCAAAATTAGGACAGATGCACTCAGAAACCCGTTCAAGATTGTCATCGATAGAAATCATGTTAGAAATTTTATTTTGTTCGTCTAATTACTTCAATATCGAACCAGCTAATACTGTGTCCGTTTGTATGTGCTATTTGCAATTGTTTCTTGATCTCCTTTCCTCGTTCACATGGAAGAATAACGTCTTCAAAGCTCTAGCTACTTTAACGAGATTTTGATATCGTCAAATTTACGCAGTCCCTTAGGCTTTGTGTCAAGACCCGTCCTCTATCATCTTCAATTTTATGTCGTTAAACCGTCATCCGTAGGGAGACAAACCCGGTGGGTTGAGTGTCGTATACATCATCATCAAGATAAATTCTTTGTCCAAGA
Source organism: Aquanectria penicillioides (assembly GCA_003415625.1). Taxonomy (NCBI): domain Eukaryota; kingdom Fungi; phylum Ascomycota; class Sordariomycetes; order Hypocreales; family Nectriaceae; genus Aquanectria; species Aquanectria penicillioides. The sequence continues at coordinate 7,529,605 of PYIU01000002.1, read as the reverse complement.
CCAGCGCCGCAATAACAAGCGGCGGATCTAGAAATTCGCATTGGTATATGGTCAATCCTTTGGCTGCTTCATGTTGATTTCAACCGATGAAGCTCAATATTCATGTCGTGTATGGTTTCTGGGCCCAAGCCACATTGGCGCGATAGTAAGCGTGGACCTTACCGCTCCGCAGTTCTTTGCGCAGATGGGTGGCGTATTGAGCGATTTGTGCACGAGACCACCCCAGCTGGGTTGCAGAGAAACCCACAGTGCCTTCGATATCATACTCGATGGCGGCTCTCGTGAAGTGACCTATTTCGCGAAGCCTTGGATCCTCAGTCCAGCCAGAGCTCGGCAACTTGGAACAGCAAAGTTAGTCTCGCCTATCAAAGATGAAACTGTGATGGGTATGATAGGTGGGATCATAACCTAGTGAAGAAGACGCACCTTGATTGGCTTCTCTTGAATGTCCACAAAGCCCGCTTCATCCAGTGACTTGCTCTGCAACTTGTCACGAACCACTGTGAAAGAGGCGGTGGAACCCATCTTCGTAGCACCTTCGCGAAAGAGAAAGCCCCACTGGGCTAAGGCGGTCTTATCCGTCATGGTGCCGTCGTCACACTCGAAAAAGCCGTTGCACTCGAATGTCTCGATCCAGCCACCGGGCTTAAGGGCCTTGTAGGCTTGCTGAAAGAGGCTGGTCCAGTCTGTGACACAGCCGACCAGCCACCGCATGTGCACATAGTCAACCGATGCCTCGGCAAAAGTCCACTCTTGTGTGAAGTCATCGACCTGGCTAGAGAAGGATTTGGGGTTAGTCGCTGCCAAATGCTGCCGGTACTGGTACTAGTACCGGTGCTGATGCGTGATAACTGGGTGGATGGGATGGGGATGGGATGGCCCTTACAAATGCACATTGAGTGGAACCCATGTCGGTTGAATGGGTGACAGGTCAGTGCCGATCACCTTAGTGCCGGGGTACTGGTCGCCAAAGTCGCTGTGCCGAGCCCGAGAGTCAGCATTTGTCGCCGTTGCAGGGGGTACGTGGGCAAGGAGAGGAGGCAGAGGAGACGGAGGAGATGGAGGAGGCAGAAGAGGACCGAATGGGATGCCTACATGGCCCAGATACCGGTTCCAGTTCCAATGTCGATGGCTTTCTGGACCCTTGTCAATATGCTTATCCGTATCCGTACCCTGTTGGAAGTTGCACTCTCCCGCCGACTTACCTCGATGTCATCCGGGAGGGGAGCAAGGTGGAGTTTACCGCCTTGAGCGAGCGTAAAGATGTGGTGTCTGTGGCCAATGAGCATTGCATGAAGGCGCCGAGCAACTGTGCCTCATCTTACTGGATGTCCAGCGTCTCATTTTGCAGCTCGTCGTTTGCCCCCCTTTCCGCATTCGTTAGCCGTTGGGTCCCGGATAGTCTCAGTTTTGTCGACGACTATCCATCCGTATGTGGGTTGTCTCACCAGTATTGGCTGTTTCCACGCTCGCTGTGGTAAGTTCGGCCATTGATCGTGCGGTACTCGAGGATGCTGGACGACAGAGACATGGTCGAATTGGCCACGTCCTCGCCCAGCGCCGAGTCGTTGTCGTCCTAGTTCCACATGGCCCGTCAGCAGGATGTCGCGCGCGCGGACAATTCACGGCCAAAGTGAGTTGCTGCTGCAGCAGGCCGTAAAGCGAAGCGAAAGTCACAAGGAAAACACAACAACAGAACAGAACATGCCGGGGCCCACCTCGTCGAGAGACTGCTCCGTCCAATACGTTGGCAGCTGGAGCTCGCCCTCTCCCGCCGTGGCCGCACCCAGCTGCGATCCCGACATGTTCTTGGATCCTTGGAATGTCTGTCTGTCGTTGGGTTGGGTCGAGGATCCAAGCAAGCCAGGCCAGCCGCAGCTGCAGACGCAGACACGCAACTAAATGCGCACGCGCTTAAAAATAGCACGACGGAGAGAAGAAGATTTTACAGAGCCACAGCAAGAAGGCGTCCGAGGAGCCGCCCGAGGAGGCAAAAGAGAGGATAAAAGTCTGGCCGAAGACTCGACCCAGGGGTCGCAGACATCCCCGGCCAATCACCTCGTGACTGCAAGCAGTAAAAGCAGAGCAGCTCCAATGTGGAACGTGGCCGGGCCAGACATCTGAGAACCCCTGCAGCGGGGTTCCTTAAGCTGCTGGTAAGTAGACTATAGTGGATGTGGATGTTGGGCATCGTCTGATGGTTTCTCGTCAAAAAGCGACGCAAAGTTCCCCGCCCCCGCACACTCGGTTGAGACAAGACAGTTCGGATCGATTTCTTCTTCCTCTCCTCTCAAGCCTTGCAACATGTGAAATGTATTACCCTTATCCGTACATCTATCAAGCCTAAATCTCTGGCCTTCGACCCCACACCGTCCTGAGGCGGAAGTAAGGATGGATTTTCCGGTTGCGGATTTCCCCTCGGAAATGGGCAATGTAGACCTGTACCTGTTCCCTCGACCAGCCCAATGTATTGGCAACAAAAAGCAGAAATCCCTCCGTGTCCTGCGTGGCAAAAAGCTCTCCAAATTGCCCGATTTCTTTGTATTTGGCGTCCTTGGCCCATGGGCTTAGAGGACACTAAGAGTAGCACTCTTGTCAGCACTAGATGCGCCAACTGAATGGGGCCGAGATTGCATGTAACAGTACCTTGAAATCCCACTGCTGGATATCAACAAACCCAGCTTCTTCCATTGCTTGTCGTTGGACTCCGTCGTCAATCACTGTAAAGGTGCGGCCTGTTTTCTTCGACCCTTCAATAAATATGCCGCCCCATCGATCACAAGCCGATCCTGGTTTGACGGTTCCATCGTCACTCTCAACCCGAGGTGATGCTTCAAAGCTCTCAAGGTAGCCGCCCGGCTTAAGAACTTTGAATGCCTGCTTGAAAAGTTCTGTCCAGTCTGGAATACAGCCGATGAGATAGCGGATGTGAACGTAGTCGAAAATCCCTGGGGAGAATGTCCAGTCCTGTGTACAATCTTCAATTTCGCTTTACCCAAAGGCAAGCCTGTGAGAACTAGAATTTCATATTTACGCGAAAGGAAGACTTACAACTTCAGATTTGGAGGGATCCAGGCAGGCTGGATAGGCGATATGTCGGTGCCGGTAACCTCGCAGCCCGGGTATTGATCCGCAAAGTCGCTAGAGTAGTCAGCTTTGGGTTGACGTGGTTGCAAATGATTGCATGAATGAACTTACATTGCCCAGATGCCTAGATAAACCAGAAATGTTAGCGGACTATCATCAAAGAATATTGTGGTTTTTTCTTACCGGTTCCGCATCCAATGTCCAGTGCTTTCTAAATCCGCGAAACTCATTTAGATGATTATTCCACACTACTATCCACCCGCTGAATATGACATACCTGCATTTTCTCTGCAACAGGAGCGAGGTGCAGCTTACCATCCTGCGCAAGGGTCCACATATGGTGACTGGAGCTAGTTAGACAAGTCCTAACACTGAAGCAGCCAAGTTGGCATCTTACGCTATGTCCATAGCTTCGCTTTGGCGTTCATCATTCGAACCCCTATGATAGATCAGAATCTCCCCTACAAGGGCCCTAGACCAAGGCAAGTGCTCTCTCATAATAAAGATCACGTGTTACCAATAGTATGAGTTTCCCCTCTCGCTGTGATATGTTCTTCCGCTGAGCGTCCTATAGTGGAGAATGCTGGATGTGATGGATGCGGTAGAAGTTTGCGCATCGTTTCCAAGAGCCGAATCAGCATCTTGGTCTTCAATTTCGGCATTCTCGTCAACCTCTATGACCGGCTCGATTGGTGGGGTCGAAGTCATTGTTGTGTCTCGCGTGTGGCTCCGTGTCGCCTATTCCTATACTCTATAGGACCCAAATCAGACACTTTGGCGGGCCAATTTGTAGGCCTGTAAAAATTATGAGCAGGTATCGACTTGGGCAGGTCACTTTGGAGTGGTTCCATGTCTTTAATGGCAAGAGGAAGAGCGGGTGGAGCATCAAAATGCTACGTAGTCACTTGTCCCATGCACGTTGAATTCGTCCATGGTTGGCTGCTACCTCGCTTGGACTGATCACCACTACTGATATGCCGTCGGTGCATACGCATAGCCGCTGTGGTTGGGTCTAGGCCTTGCCCATACAGGGGCGGTCAAAATATGGCGCAACACAGCCCAACCGTTGGTAATGGATTGATTCATGGAGAACGGCGGTGATAGATGACTGGCTTCATAGATCCGGTATGTTTAGGTAGTCAGTCTCGGTTAGTCGATCACCCTACATGCTAGACTGCGATCAGAAACCAGCAGAGAGCGGGTATGAGAAATCATACCTGATGTGCAGCAGCCTGCCCAAACTTCGTATTAAAGTTCGAGTCTACCGGTATCACAACTGGCGCTTGTGCCCCACTTTGTGTGCACATGCCATAGTACAGAGTAGATTCGCCACAAGATCGGCATTCTGATAGCCCTGGCCGGTTCCAGAATCCACTAGGATATATCGTATGATGGCGACAAGTACGTTACATGCGTCTTAGAATACAGTCCGATTTTTTGAGCCCTTGCAAGCTGTCTATAGTGTGATCGGCTTTACGTTCCTTTACGAACGCTTTTCGGAAACGTCAGGCCCGGCATCCTGATAGAGCAACCGGATTTGGTCATAGGTGTCTGCGAAGAGCGGCTCTTTGGCCCATTTTGGTAATTTTCCCTTGAATATCAACTAGTCAGCATCCCGGAAGTGTATCAGCTAGGTAAATTGAAGATTTCGTAGTGGCAGCCTTTGAACCTTTAGTTATCTTGTCAGAGGTGGATACCCAACATTATCAAAAAGGAATCAACATAGAAAGCCAATAGTTTTCTACGAGGAGAGATATTCTTTTTGTGAATCTTCACTCAGCCAATAGTTACGAGAACTGAACTTCTCGTGGCACATAGGGTGTGTAGAGCTTAATAGATTTTCGGGCTTTCTAATGGGTCCATCATTCTGACAAGTTGGCGGCGATCCTGAAATCTACTCTATAACGTTGGATGCGCATCATCACCTATAGATCCGATACTTATCTTGGGCGGCAGGGCATCCTTTCAACGGACCAAGGCGAGCTTGCGACAGTGGCATTGTGCTTTGGCTTTAACCACCGAAATAAAGGCACCCGAGAATAGATATTTTCGTCAAATGAATTAGTGCCAAGCACATCACCTACCACGTACTTCGCCATCGAGATGATTCAGCACGCTCCAACACTTCTCCGGGCCTATGTGACGCCAAGTTATATTCCAGAAGCCGCTCGGTTATCGGACCGAGGGAACGTAGCATACAAGCAAGTGGACTTGTTGAATGGCCACTTAGAAGACGACTTAAAATGAAATAGGCTTTGCTTTGTCTGGATGTCCCAGATATCTCTAGGAGTGCCATGCTATCTGATTTGGACAACATTACTTCTAAATATGCATTTGATGTTTTCGTCGCCTAGCATATGCTATCGGGACGTAAAGAACAAGAAATGTCAGCAAGTTATCTAAAATGGTTAGTCAGAAGGATTTCGTCAGACGTAAGGAGGTCGGTGCTTGATTATGTCAAGTCTGATTTCTAATTTGGATGCGCACCAAGAAGCGGAGTTGTGCGGTTATTGCGGTCATTCGCGGGCTGTTGCGGTGGTTTGCGGACAGTTGCGGGTTTGCGGCCCCATCCCGAAGTTGCGCAGGTTCCACTTCGAGGTGTTAATCGCAAAAACTAGCTACGGCGTCCTCCAAGGTTGATGAGTATCGCCGAAGATGCCGGCGATAAAGAAAGAATTCGGGTTGGATATTGGGCCGTTTACAAATTAATTGTTGTTCTTCGCAAGTATAAAGGGACGTTGTGGTCCTTCCACATGCTAACTATCAACTCACCATTCAACACCTCCGGAACACAAAACCAGAACATTCTTCACTCTTGATTGACACACTTTACTTCTTAAAATTTGAGATATCTCATTTTCAAAACAATGCCTTCTTATTTGATCACTGGAGCTAGCCGTGGCCTTGGCCTGGGCTTCGTCGGCGAACTGGTCAGTTTCTTCATCTTGGGTCATCATTAAAGCCCACAACCCTAGAGACACATGGCTTACTGGGATTGGCAGCTGAAAAACGAGGCGAACACTGTCATTGCCACTGCTAGGAATACATCCAGTTCATCTGGACTCCAGGAGCTCAAGGCTCAAGACAAGCGTGGCCAGCTCATCCTTGTCGACATGGATGTTTCGAAGCAGGAGAGCATCCGTGCCGCCGCGGAGAAGGCCGAACAACTTCTTCCCGAGGGGCTGGATCATCTCATCAGCAACGCTGGAGTAGATTACAACGGTCTGAAGACGTTTAACGACTTGTAAGCTCGCCTGGTCCACTAGCTATCACTTTGCCCTTACCCTAACAACTCTGCGGGGAAATCGAAGCGTTCACATCTGAGCTGAACTTTACTGTCACGGCACCACTTCTCTTGGTGCGAGAATTCCTTCCACTATTGCGCAAGGGCAACGCAAAGAGAATCCTTGTCGTCTCCTCCGGTCTTGGTTCGGTACAAAATGCCGCCTATCTGCCCAACCTCGCAAACGGATATTCCGTTGCCAGAGCTGCTCTCAACATGTCAGTTAAAATTAGAAAAATAAATACCCATCTACTGGGCTCGAATTCACCTATCATGGACTAATGTTGCATAGGTTGGCTCGTAAATGGAGCCCTATTCTGAAAGCCGACGGGGTTACCCTTGCTATCATCCACCCTGGTAGGTCTTTGCATAAAACCTCATTCGCCTAGCACTTCTAGAAAAGTTTCAGTATACTCACGAGAGAATCTCCAGGTTGGATTTCTGCTACCGAAATTGGAAATGCGATTACTGAGTGGGTCGAGACATACAAGCCTGATCTCGAGAACCTTTCCATCGAAGACTCGGCTGCCGGATGCATGAAGGTCCTGAACGGCCTAACCATTGAAGATGCTGGGAGCTTCTTTAACCATGACGGCACAAGCATTCCCTTCTAGATATGCATTGGACCTGTATCAAACAGGACTGAATCTTCAGTCGTGGAGGACGCATTTTCATCACCTGTGAAAATGCCACGTATGCTTCTGATAGCCTCCGAGGATGCCGTGACTTCCTGAGCTTCTAATATTTTCAAATAGATTCCTACACAATTGAATTAGTCTCCACGTGTCCATGTGTTCGCCCGATTCATGACGTACCAGCAAGCCGCCATCTCGAATCAATCAACCGAAGCAATTGCTTGACCTTCTCTACCTTATCCTTAACTTCCTCGACCATCACACCATTGCTTATCGTGAGAAAAATGCCAGACACCTGGTACATGGCATGGATAAGAAAGATGGGCACATTATCGCACGCTTCGGGATTATTAGGACAAGACAGATTGTATGATTTGGCCGCAAATGATAATCGATCCAGGGCATTACGAGTCTCATCCCAGAGCCCATCAAACGGCGGTTTTGTCTCTTTACCTGGCGAATGGGTGCGTTTTTCTTGTAATTGATGCTCTTGAAGCAATAAAATTGTACTTTCAAACTGTCAGATAGCCTCCCACTAATTCACCGTTGTCATGTCTCGGGTTATGTTTACCTGAAGCTGAATTCAGACTGAGCACAGAATTCCAATTTGCGGATCGCAGTCTCACTATCGGCAGCATGAACAAGAGACAAGAGTGTTCGTCTCAGTTGTGCCGTTTGATCTTGATCAATCATGCCCCCTTCTGTGTTTGTTGAAGAGATTGATCGCAGCGCTTGACTGTTCAAATATGTAGCTTGTGCGAGCCTGGCGAAGTTGCCCATTTTGAGTGTAAATCCGGTTGATATTGTAACAACATCTTCCAGAATTGCTGTCTATTTCTCCCGACAGTGATTAGTTAAAGTCCACAATAGTTCAAGTTTACGTAGTGGCAGTCTAATCTTACGTTTTCATTCCATGACGTATCATCCACTGGAAGGTAGGTATCAAAAGTCGGGTCTTCGGTAGACAAGGGTCTCGAGGGATTGCTGAGGCTTAGGAATCTGTGCAGGTCGGGTTTGAGCATCAACATTCGCTTCTTGATAGCCCAAGTTGGAGAATTATAGGCTCGTCAACCTTCAAAACTTACCGGTCAAGCATCAGTACCGCCCACCAAACTCTTCTCATCTCTTCGACTTCAACCCAGGGCCGTGGATGTTCGCCCTCGCCTTCCCAAGTCCTGGCGAATTTGTTAATTCCTAGGGCGACCCCATATCTCGCACATGCCCCTACGCTCAGATATGCTGCTGGGTAGATGGCCTGGCCCAGCTCGTAGAGAGCGATCAGGACCCCTGCTTGAAGTGCATGGATAGACAGTGGGCCACTTGTCTCTAGGTCTTGATGAAATCTTTTGACGACGCGGTATAACTCTGTTTTGGCGGTACCATCGCCACTGTGTTCCGAGGGACTTGTTGACGAAAGCTTCATACACAAAGCAATAAGATGTAGCTCTGTCCGTCGATTCGCGAGGGGGTTAAGTAGTGAGGAGAAAAAGTTGTGTTTTGATATGATGGGCAGCCATCTGTGAATCGTCCTGAAATAGTTGACTACCGTTGTTCGCATCGAGGAGGCATCGCCCAGCAGAGCAGCAACGCCAGCCGAGGTGGGAACATTGGGGCGTGGGATATCGAGTCGTGTCTGCTGGAAAATGCGTGGTGCGAGAAAGTAAACGGCATTAGTATCAAATTCTCCAAAATGAGACGGTGATGATGTTTCTTCGCCGTATTGCGAATAGTTTAGGGCAGCAGGATCATCGGCTATCCGAGCCACACCCGCAGAGCCTGTCAGAGGAGTCTGGTTTCTATCTCGGCGAGAGGGATAGTGACAATCAATATCCTTCTTTTTGCAGAGATCACAGACTGGGACCTTTTTATCACAACGCCTTTTGCTTCTCCGACACGGGAGACAAGCTGAGCGAGCATATCTGGCATGGTCGGCCTCTGGCTGCATTTTGAACAAGTGCCCGGAGGTTGCGGAAGTCTGCGGACATTTGCGGAGATCTGCGGTCGAGGAGAAGACTGCGGGATCACTGCACGTGACCAGCCCAACAGGTAAGAAGCTATGAGCTGGCACACACCACGATACTTACCCTATAGCCATATTTGTAACTTGGATGCTATAGCACAACGAGCTGTCTCCATCGAACAAGCAGTCAAATGATGAAATACCCTTCCTGACTCCTCTACATAAATACCTCATCGCTTTCTAATATGCAGTTCACGAATGGTACAGTGAAGAGATTACAATTAATGTCATGAATCTACCTATTTGATACTACACTAACAAGAAAATAAAACAAGCAGCAAGCGCGCAGTTTTATGCAAGAGCCTTTTGGTACAAGAGAGTAGACGGCGCAGGGTATTCGGTTCTGGGTGGAGCCTCACACCAAGGACAAGTGATAGTTGCCACGAGCCCATGGCGTCTGGTCTTGGCCAAAGTAGAAGAAAACCATGAAGTTCTACTGGTGCTCTGCGTTGCGGTCCGTATATTTTAGACTATGCGGCTTTCGCAAGGGATTGATTGCGATGGCTGCGGGATTGGGGTCTTGGCGAGAGGTTTGGGACGACGGGAAACAAGGAAACGGGGAATCAGGAGTCGGAAAACAGCCTTGGCAGCACCAACAAGCCATTTTTGGATTAAGCCCGGTCTAGAACTAACTCGGTGCTTCTTCGTGGCGTTTGGTCATCAAATTAGCTGCAGGCGGGTGTCCCGGATTCGGACCTCGGCTTCGTTTGTATTTAGCCTGTAGTCTCAAGCATTGTTGAGTAGTGCGTGGTTCACGGAGCCTAATAAGCCTTGCCGTTTATAGCGGGCGTGGCTAGTGTGCTTGACTAAAGTGTAGCTTCTATCAAAATCTAAGCCGCCGGCACGATTTATGCACATCGTCTCGAACGTGTTTGCTTCCAATGCCCCTGTGTCCATCTATCCTCTGATTTTGGCGCAAACTGTGATAGCGCGGACTGCCATCTCAAGGGCCATGGGAGGGACAAGAAAGGTCATGTACTGGCATCAAACCTCGCTTGAAGTCGAAGGATGAACAGTAGGCACTGCAATGGCATGGCATGGTTTTATAATGCAATTAAAGTGGCACGCACCTCAGAAACAGAGCTATATTTTTATAACGTGAAAGGCAACAGACTAGACGGAACTTCGCATGAGACATAGTGGACAGGCGCTAGTTTCCGACACAGCTTTTGAATGTGACTCCACGCTTCCCTCCCTTTAGAGCAGCCAACTCGTCACTGAAATCCTTCTGCCAAGCGTCTTCAAGATGAGTGGGATTCCATCCAAAAAGCTTCCTCGCCATTGTGCCTTTCATAGCCTTGTGGCCAGCAATCGCCAGTTCGGCAAACTGCGCTACCCCGCCCATTGTTTGGTCTGCAATCTCCTGTAACCCAACCAGGCGAATTTCCTTCTCCTTGGGCGTATTTTCTCGAGGAAGCACTCCATCCTCAAAGGCAGCATCGAGGCATCGCTGCATCACCTCTGTACGCAACACTCTCCCAACGGCAGGGAAGATGATGCCCTTCTTTCCAGATGGAATAAATCCCACACCACGGTCTTCTCTCTCGATGATTGCGCGGACTATCAGAACATAGAGATCGGCCAGATCCTTAATGTGAACCCAATCGAAGTTTGCTGTTTCGTTCAACTTGTAGCCATACCCATGTTGCACAACGTAACGCATGCTCGTCGGGATAGCAAGACCTTGCCTGTTGAATAGGCCTGTTCCTTCACCAAAAATGATGGGCGCATTGATGCTCACCGCGGGAACCCCGGTTTCTTCGGACGCCGTGAGGACAGCAACTTCGGCAGTCCGCTGGAAATACGGCGATTTCTTATCCTCGCTCTTCAGAAATTCATAAATAGCCTCACCATCTGCATCATCCCATTCCCTGTCCGGGTAGGCCTTGTCTGTGATTGGCCGGTCCGATAGGTTTGTACAGCCAGCAATGTTAATCATCCAGGGAATAGGATTTTCGGTACCGAGACGTCGAGCTAGTCCGTCGACGAAGGCCCGAGCGCCGTTGGAATTGAAGCCAGAACCTGTGTTGATGACGATGTCGTATTGAGAGGCCGTCTCGACGATGAATTCGACATCACTCAGCCCAGTCCACAGTATTGGGTCAACACGATCTCCGTATGTGTCCTTAAGCTTTTGAGCTTGGGTCCCTTGTCGGACTACAAGACCCAATGTGATGTTCCGAAGGCTGGGCTCTGTAGATCGGACCAGATGGTGAAGCACGGTCCCACCAATGTAGCCGGTGGCACCAGTAAGCAGTATCTTGTTTCCTGTCATGATGGAAACGTATAAAGCTGAGTGAAATTGGCAGCAATGAAAGATTGCAATGGCCACTATTTATTTGCCTCGGCACCAGCGGGTCTTATCCACCTGACCCCACATGAAAACACCATGAGCTTGGGCGACGCCCCTTGTTAATGGTCATGACGCTTAGACTAATGCCATTCCGACCATGCTGTCAAGTAAAGCAAGTATCCACACATTATTTGAGTCTAGGAAAGGATATTTCATGAGGATCATGTAGAAATATGTGTTACTTAGTTGCGTTGGATAACTAGTCGGGTAATGAGGTATGATAGAAATTGTGTATTTTGCACTTCATTTCCATTGCTTGGACCTTATCTGATGCTTGAATGGAAATTTTGAGCTGCGCTTGATTGAAGCCGCGTGCTGTTGGAATTCCTAAGAAGCTTTGGGATCCATACAAGCTCGTATACACCCAAAGCTCACCAATACCACCATCTGTCTGCTGCGCTTCGATATAGCCTTCTTCGACAAGTGAGGGCTATGTATGGTTTAGTTTAAAAGCACGATAGTAACAAGATCTTGGGCATTTGGTGGGAATTTCAGTGACAACTCTGAAATAAACTGGTTAGAATTATGTCGCTGGCTTTATCCCGGTCGGATACTTGGATATGCTTACTTATGTTGTTTCCTTTCCCTGTCAAGGTCTTATATATTTGGTGTGTTTGGCCACCCCCTACTCGCTGAATAGTAGCGTACCATTTGGCGTTCTTCCCCAAGGCAAGTTGACAATGTTGAGTGTGTATGCTGTGGCAGTATTGGACCGTATGGTGGGTTGTGTAAAAGCAAACATACCGACTAAGCGTTTTAGTAGATTTACTGTAGAATTGAGGCAGACACTTACACATATCGGAGGCTCCTTCGATAATAAAGCATCCTTGTTCTCCATTGTAAACTATTCATTAGGTCACGAGCTGTTCATCAAAATGTTTGAAATAATCAATCCACTTACGCCCATTTGATTGAAGAACTGGTTGCGCTGTGCACTTTTCCGAGGTATTCATATTTGGAATCTGCAGCCATTTAGAAGCCGAAAGTGTAGCAAGATTGAACAATACCTACAAAATTCGCGGTTATCTCTGCAAAACGGTTAGTGGCACTCGCAAATTCTATACCGAGAATGGAAACACACCCTTCAACATGGGATAGTCGACCTGGTAATTGTTCAGCATCACTTGAACTGTGCTCCTGTCCGAAGACACTCCGGCAAGAGCGATAAATCCGTTGCTAGAGGAACCAATGACTTTGAGACGCTCAGGCGTTTGGGTTACCAATTGACCAGATAGCATCCACGCCCTGCCAGCATTGAGTGGGATATCGCCCTTCGTGGTTTTGTTATACCAGGCTTGCTAGAAAGAAATGGTCATTTCAAAGATTCATGCAATGAATATATCCGTCGGGTCACGTACAAAATAAGCATTGCCATATCCATATCCGCCGTAGCCAATACCAGGCCAGCTCCACACTTGCTCAACATCAGCATCTTGTCCGTACATCGCCTACAGAAAAGTTATCAGATGAGTCAATATCGAATAGTTTTATGAGGTAAATAGCATACAACCGCAGTCACCCAAGCGGCGAACGAAGCTGGGTCCCAATAAGAAGAAAGTGAGGATGCACTATTAGGCAAAATGTTCAGCGGACTGTGATTGTGCTGAGTCAAGGTATCAGTAGTCGCTCGAAATCCAGTGTATTTTGGTGTACCTCGGTGATCCATATAGGTAAGTCAGACAAGCCAGCTGGAACGAGATAGAGCTCTCGAAATTGCTTTGTTGCTCTTACTATGTCATATGGATCCCAGCTGAGAGACGTGGCTGCTGAAAGTCAGCGACAGTGTTCCTTTGAAGATTAAGAAAAACTGACAATCCCAGTGAAAAGTTGCCGCCTTGATGGGGACATTGTTATTCACAACGTCGATGAAAAACTTGGTTTTCCAAGGGTCGGGTAAGGTATAGTTTGCTAAAGGAGTCCACATTCGCTTGAAACCCCAAGCTCCAACGCCAGCCTTGCTGCTGGCGTTTGCTACGCCTCTAGAAAATGCTGAGTAGTATTCTAAATCTTGAGAATAACTGTCGGAACTGGATGTATACAGCTTTTTTGTTGTTAGAACGCCGTTAACCTTGCATGGTGGTCAGTGGTATCTACCTTGTCTGCTTCTGGGTAAAAGTCCCATAATTCAATGGCATCTTTGAAGCCAGAGTCGTGGGCACCGTTCCTATAAGATTTAGCAATGCAATCGATAACGTTTAGTGGGATGATCCTTGTTTACACGTAACGATCTGTGATCGTATACCCGATTCCTTCCATCTGTTCAAGTGTATACTCGGCCTTGTTGAAGGAGCCACCCTCTTCAAACTGAGCAGAAGCCTACACATGACGGTCAGGGCAAATGAAAGGTAAAAAAGTAAGAATTGCTAACCTTGGCACCCCCATTCACGACAAATCTGACCCTTGAATCAGCCTAATTACCTAGATTAGCACGTCGATGGCTCGACTCCAATTGGAGACACTAACATTTGTAAAATTGTAATTTTTCAAATTGTACGGATCCCCAGCACTGCCATTTTTACCAACCCCGAGGAACACGTTCGGGAAAGAATCTAGTAATGTAAAAATTAGATATAGTATCATATAATAACTCGTTGATATGCCTGAGATAAGTCTTACATATGCAGACATGTTCGACAGCACTGTCCTTCCAGTACTGCTGAATTTCGGGATATTGATTATCGAATTGATCTATGAGATTACTATCCGTTGCTAAAAGTTATCAATGTTAGCATTACAGCTTATAAACATGGATGAAGCTTTTGGATTCCTACGAGCAACAGCATTGTTTGTTCCCTGCAAATTCTTGAATTTCCCTGTGATGAGATTGGAATCGACTTCAATAACTTGTTGCGCGCCTAAGGCTGCGCTAATGCGCACCAACCCCGAAAGTACAAGGGGGACAGCGATCAGAAGAAAAGACGAAATCATCTTGGCTTGTTGAAACTCTTCGGTATCGCCAAATATCAGCTCATTGAAGAGCGAAAAAGTTACCGAGGGTTGTATTAAGCCAAGCCAAACGAAGATCGTATCAAAGAACGAGGGCAAAGACTAATTCCGGACTGGGAAAACTCGAGTGAACGAAATCAACTCGACTTATATTCTGTGGAATGAACCACGGACAGTGGGCCATGTGTTATACTTATCCTACTTGTCCAGACGAGGCATCTTGCATCGGAATTGTGGTGTGTCGGGCTAATATCAAGCGAGTGAGAATCAAAGGCGGGCGAATGTCCTAGAGGTGGTCAAGCTGGGAATGCGCCTTGACCTAATGTCGAGACGACTATGGAATTGCCACATTAAGTAACGACTCGCATACATGTGTGTGAGAAACAAAAATGAACTACCCAAAAGGAGAAAGCTGAACCAAAAACTAGACTCAAACATGGAACTGGATGCAACATGGATTGCATGTCACCTCGCTTTCGTCTGCATGTGGTTTTAGTTCTTCTTTCCGCTGACAGCGGGGTTTGCGGGGTTCCCCGCATCATAAGTGATGATTGCAGCAAGGATACAGGACAATCGCGAAGACGCTTCTGCGACTAGTAGACGAAGAATTCAAGCTCAAATCATGAACGATGAGACCTTGTTTCCCTGATTGCGCTAAACTTTTCTTCCTCTCATCTAAACTAGGATAATTCTCTACATTGCCTACACTAAATTGAAAAAAATCTATATAACCGTTCTCTATGAGAACTTGTACAAGCTTTGGATTGGCAACAGCATAAAAACAATGTTGACCAACTTGTTCACGAGGCTTCGGGTGGAATGGATGAATCTAGGCAACGCTGCTTGGCTTGTTCTTGTTGAATTTGGGTACACGTTGACTACGATACGACCGAGCTAACAGGGCTGGGGTATCAGGTCAGTGAATTGGTCGAGGCTTGGCATATCGGTATTCCCCCGATCCTAGACATTATGCAGTATGCAAGGGTCTTGTTTCTAAGTCCTTGACCATGATATTGCCTCTTTAGGTCCAAGGACCTATATCGATTCCACCTGTGAACGAGATGGGTACAGAGTACATACATACACCTCAACGTCAGAAAGGGTTCGACCGGCTTGTCGGGGCCTTGGCATGCGAATTTAACAGTAATACGAACTCTACACTGCACGGGGCAATTTCCGCGTATTCGTATGCTAAAAGGCTGATCCCGCCTGAACATACGGATGTAAGCAGTGATATCTGGGGGACCGGTATGTCATGTGCCGCTATTATACTGGGTCCTGCAATAGGTTCGGTTCGATTTCAAGCGAAACACCGACCTCGGCTGTCTGAGTGTGCCTTTTGCTCATAGTGAATCAGGTAAGACTATTACCTCGTGGACGATGGAAGGAGGGGATGGAGAAAATAACCAGTCGCTACGATTCCGAATATTATGCTGTACCCAGCAATACAAACGTGTGTCTTCTAGCAGAAATCTAATGTCTTAGAGAGACACGAATTGGATAGTATTGATAAAACTCAACTACCTGATACAGATAGATTTCTACAAAATTCTTGAACAAGCTGCCCTCGTATCATATCCTCCACATGCAGAACTTGGAGTGACTCTGTAATTTCACGGTTCGTCATCATCATGGGGATAATATTGTGGATAAAGAGGGATGGGCGGCCATTTAGGTCGCTCAAACTTCGTCTCGAAGTTATGCAGGCCTGATCCTACCACAATGACATCATGCTTTGAACCAGCCGTGTAGGGCAGCATAACTTCGGCACTAGTATTGGGGGGCACTTGCATTGTCAAGATGAACTGCGTGTCCCTGATGGCCCATTTGACGGATATTAACCCATACGGACTCAGGAACTGGGTGTTGGCATGTGTAAGGTCACCGCCAGGAACTGGCTTGACCAAAAACCTTTGCCAACCAGGCTTCAGCGGAGAAAGCCCGGCGATATTCTGATGCATCCAGTCTGCGACTGCTCCGAGGGCATAGTGGTTGAAGCTTGTCATCTCTCCAGGGTTGATGCTCCCGTCTGGCAGCTTACTATCCCAACGCTCCCACATGGTCGTTGCGCCCATTGACACCTGGTACAGCCAACTTGGGGCCTTTCGATGATATAACATTCGGTAGAAAAGTTGGGCTTCTCCAACCTTGGAGAGTGCGTGTCCGATGATAGGCGTACCGGCAAACCCCGTCGCAATCTTGAACCTGGAGTTGCGCAAAATCAGATGCTTCAGTCGAGCTGCCGCTGTCTCCTCTTGACTTTTGCTCTCAAAGAGCTGGAAGTGGATGCAGAGAGCAAGTGCAGTCTGGCTATCGCCCACCACTCGTCCCTCTGCTGAAATGTACCGGCGCTGGAACGCGGCCTTGAGATTGGCCCACGACTCCCGGTGAGACAGTGCCTGGTCTTCAAGTCCAAGAACAAGATATATTTGGTGCATAAGGTAGGTCATGTGCACTAAGTAAGCATTTGCTACCAGCTGTGGATCTGTGATGGAGTTCCCGGGATCGTCAGATGGTGCGAGGGGATCAAGCCAATCGCCGAACTGGTATGAATCCTCGGCCCAAAGACCAGTAGACTCATCTCGTGGAATACCTTCCCCCATCCACTTTTGCATGCTTTCGAGTTGTTGAGTTAGAATCTCGGTATCGGCGTAGGAGGTGTAGAGGGTCCAAGGTAGTCCAATAACAACATCGCCCCAGATTGCTGTAGGATATCTGGTGTCATGGAGGAAAACATTTGGGCAGAAGAATGGAGGAACACTTCCATGATCCTTAATTTGCTCAGCGGAAAGGTCTTTTAGCCAACCTTGAAGCATCCCAGAGGTATCATACAGATAATTCGCAGTAGGGCTGAATACATGGATGTCACCAGTCCAGCCAAGACGCTCATCACGTTGAGGACAATCTGTCGGAATACTAAGGAAGTTTCCTCTCATTCCCCAGCGAATATTCTCTGATCCATGTTAGGGGGATTCCAACAGCCATGTTTACAAATACGGAACGCAACTTACTATGTAGCTGATTGAGGAGAGGATTGGAGCACTCGAACCAACCAGTCTGCTCCATATCCGTGTGAACAACGACAGCTGAGACTGAACTCAGGTCAAACTCGCTCGCGGCTGAGCAGTAGCCATCGAACTGCACGTAGCGAAAACCATGAAAGGTAAACTTTGGTTCCCAGACCATGAACTTTCCTGAGAGAATGATGGTAGCACTCGCCTTGCAAACCCGCAAGGGTCGCGTTGCGACTTCTCCGTCCTCGAGTTCCTCTGCGAACTGGAGCTTGACGGTTTGGCCCTTTGGGCCACATAGGCGTACTCGCACCCAGCCGACTATGTTTTGTGCAAAGTCTATCACAATCTTTCCAGATGGGGTTGTGATGACAGACGCTGCTGGAAGTGTTTCGATCATTCGGACAGGAGGTCCATCTGGCGCGACTAATGCGGCACTTGGCAGATCACCGATCTTGACGTTTGCCCAGGAGCTATCATCGAAGCCAGCTGCCTGCCATCCGGTTGGCTCTAGAGAGAGATCACAAACTTCACCGTCGTATATTTCCGAGGTGAGTATGCTCCCGGCGCTGCATCTCCATTCTGCGTCCGAGTTGACGACTGTTCTGGTACCATCGGCTGCCTCTATAACCAGCATGGCCACCAGTCCGATTTGGTCGCCCCAAATGTTCCGCACGCCACCTAAGAAGCCAAGGCGACCAGAGTACCAACCTTCAGCGACTTGGGCAGAGATGACATTGCTCCCTTGTTGTAGGAGGTGTGTGACGTCAAAAGTTTGATATGGCAGACGATGTTTGTAAGAGGTCCAGCCGGGTGCGAGTACATGGTCCCCGACACGTTGCCCGTTGATGTGTGCTTCATATACTCCCTGTGCAGTAACATAGAGTCGCGCCTTACTGGTGTCTTCATTCAGGGAAAAGACTCTTCGAAACAGCACCGGCTGCCTTGGAAGGGAAGTATCGACAGGGTGGGAATTGCTAATCAAAGAACAGGTCCAGTCGCTGCGGTTCAGCAGTCCCGTTTCAACGGTGGCTGCATCTGACCAAGGAGTAAAGTCATCGTGGGGTGCACAACCTGCGACACGAACTCGAACCGACGCGGACGCACCAGATTGCAACGGCTGGCTGGGCCAGGGTACCAGAACGGAATCATTAGATTTCACAGAGTGGACTTCAGGCTGGGGACTACCTGGGCGGGTAATCTCGATTTCATAAGACTCTTGCACCCAATCCGCGATGCTATCCGCAGAAAATCTCCAGGATATGCGTGGAGTAGAGTGACCGGTGCCAATTGCTTCTCGATGATGCTCGAACTGTACTCTGTCGATGCAGAGTACCATGGTGATACGTTGAATGGACAACTTCAACAGTGGAAACAAACGGAGATAAAGGGACAGAAGTATCAACAAAAGAGGCTCGTGACAGGCTTGTAGACTGTGTCAGTCACAAAGCTTGTGTGTTGGGTGCATTAATACGGCGATTTTTACTCGACCTTTGTAGTGCGAAAGAGAGACGGGGAATAGTGTCTGTAACCTTGGCAGGCATTCAATGAATACAGATGAGGGAGAGGATCAAGTACGAATCATGCGACAATGTGTGGGCTAATAAACTGTCCATTCGCTGATTTTTCGCTTTTAGAATCCCCATCTATTCTCATTCTGTAAACATTTCCTTGTCTTGGCCCCGTAGCGCAAAGCCCGAGTTCCTTGAAATCGTCTCTCTATATCAGGTCCCTGGTTCGCCCGGCTTAGATCACCCCGAGCTCGCCTGACACTTGTCGTCGTCACACCCGCAAGACCCTATAGGCGGAGGCGTTGCGGGATTTACCTTGTCCTTGAAAGCTCGAGGCTATTTGGTACAAATCTAAGAGCATCAAGCGAGCCGGGATCCGCGCCAAACAGCCTGGCAATGCGACAACAGCTTCTCCCCACTTTCTCCTCATCGGCTTCTCCCCCGAGCGGTGGGTCGAGGGCTTGACTCGGCTCGACTCGAGGGCTTCTCGGGGCTGTGCCGATGCTGCCCGGGCCACGTAGTTACTTCTGTGCTCGCCCACTCTGGTCCCATCACAAGACTAGACATGCACGACACCATTGAGCCCGCTGGGGATGCAAGTCTCCAGTCTCCAGTCTCGGGGCTCCGCCGATTTCTCCTTCTGCCTTCAACTTGCGACACTTACATGCCAGTCGAATTCTTCACGTCTCTAAAACGCTGACCCGCAGAAGCAGCGGATATGAGCAGCGGTAGCGGCCCGGTGCAGCCGCCTCTGCATAGTCACAAGAGACAGCGCGTAGGTGAAGCTCCAGGCCTGAGAACAGCCATCGCTTGTCGTGCGTGTCGTGAACGCAAGACCCGCTGCAGTGGACACCAGCCAGCCTGCGCGTATTGTTCAAAAGCTGGAGTACCATGTGAATACGGACCAAACGTTCCTACCTATGCTCCCTGGAATGGGTAAGCAAATTCTGGTTTTCTTTGATGTGGTTCGTCAGCTGCATTACTGGTCGACTGCTATCCAACTCTTCCTGCCCGCCCAATGCGTGGTAATTGGCTCTCTTGTGTTTCTCGTTCTTTACCTACTGGATTTTTGTCGTTTGCTTTATCTATCTGCTCACGGTCATTTTAATCTCTCTGAAGTTGGAAAACTAAGATTGAGATCTACTCTCGCATTGCTAACGAACCACCGCCACCAGAACATCAAGCTTGGACGAATGGGGTGAGAAGATCCTGTCTGCAATAACAAATTTAGGTGTCGATCCAAAGTCTCCATACCAGCCACATGATATCTCCCACAGTGTTACTGCTACCGGCAAAGAAGCTTTCAGCGCCCCCAATGCCGCCATCCTCAACCAGCGCCCTACCGAACCACGCACAACCACAGCAGCGGAGCAGTCCAGTTGCATTCCCATAGATGGTCCATGTCCAGTTACCAGCCTTCCATCTATTCTAGAATGGCAAACCTTCTCGGCCCAGGATGATGTATTGGCACGCTTCTCACTGCTGCTATCAGAGCATGCGAAGCAGTCCCGTACATCGCAGACTTTGGGGAAAGAGAGCGCGAGCTGGGCCCGGTCGGATTTGCTGGCATTAGCTGACATTTTCGAAACTCGGTTTCTGCGAGTGATTCCTATTATCGATCCTGTAGTCTTGCGAGGCTACATAGCAAACATTAATGAATTCGGGGAACTATGGAATGCTGAAGCGTGCCTGGTATTGCTCGTGGCGGCCTTGGCAACCATGCTGTATTACCAAGATCAATCACTTGTGGCCCATGTCGAGGCCCAGGATCCTGCACATGCAGACCTCCCCCACTCCGAGCGCACATCTGGGGCTCTAAGATACTGGAACATGGCCAAAAAGAGATTGGCCTGGGCTATCGAAGATTCCGGACTCTTGGCGGCTCAATGCCAATTGCTTGCCGGGTATGTGATACTTCACGGGCCGTCGTCGTATTGCGGCCATTTTTTATTCCTTGATATTTAACAGTTTTTGATTACAGGATTTTGTATTTAAATATCTCCGAGCCTGTGGCTGCTTGGAAGATGTTCAATGGCTCGTTGGTAGCTGTAGATGGTGTGGCCCCTCGACACGATTCAAGACCTTTGGGTGCTCAGCGTTCAAACGAAGAGTCGTTGAAGGAAGCTGTTCGTTGGGCTTGCATCGGATTTCTTTGGCAAGTTCAACAACACTATTGTGGCCTTAGAGGGGCTACGTTAGTTTGGTACAGATCAGCTAACATTGGTTGTTTTCTAGTCGAATGCGTTGTGAGGAGCATGTGTCCATCTCTCCATCCGAGTATAAGCTACCGGATGGAGACATCGAGGCCCAGTCTTGGGGTCACAGTGGTGAAGCGGCTCTTCTTCATATCCGCCAGAACACACTCGCAGGGTTTAGGACACTCCATGCCGACATGTCCGTGAAAGAGATCTCCGCCCTACATGAGAAGATTGCTGCAGCAGAGCGTGCGCTTGATGATTGGTATGAGAGACTGCCAAGCCATCAACGATTCTTAGAGAATGATATTAGAGAAGGTCATGATATTGACCACGACGGCCCTCAACTGCTACTCCAAGCCCACTACTTTGAGACCAGAGAATTAGTCCTGCGACCTTCGCTCTATGTGTCGCTCCATGCACGATGTCTCCGCAGAAAGGCAGATTTGCCGGATCCAAATACACTGGATGAAGTCTTGTGTAGCTATTATGCGAGTCAATTCCGTGCAATGTGTTTAAAACACCGCGGTCTAATTCTCACACGACTCAACATCCACATTGATCCTGACATGGAGAAGCAATTAGTGGAGACGGTTTGGTTCCAGACACGGACTTGTCTGACCCTCGCGTTATTGCTTCTCGCGGCTGATTACGGACTAGAACGCGATGAGCCAAATTATTCGTATCTACGGAATATTAGCAAATCTGCATTAACCGCTGTTGAATCATTTTTGAGGCGTGATCGCGCGTTTGGAACGGGCAGGATATATGCGACCTTATTGCAAGAATTGCGAGTCGAGCATTGAAATGCTTCATAATATCTCGATTTAGTAATTCAACCTAGAAAGTCCGAGTGCAGACTTCGAAGCATCTCTAGATTAGTTGTACAATCCCTCGACTCCACTGACCAATACTCCAGAGCTTGTATCAATACACGTGCTCCGCCTCTACATTCTTCATTACTGGGAATTTCGAGTCCTTCCAGTCCCAGCCCATGCTGCGACTGAAGTCTCCGTGCAGCGATAAGAATTAGGGCACTTCTAACTCCCTTTCTCAAGCCTAGCCAAGTATTATGATGTCTATGTGTAGTCACAGCTGACTTAAGGAAGACGATGTCTAGCTTCAGACACTCGTTAGTCAACCCAACCAAGTCGTTAACTAGTGATCTGGACCATTTCGAAACATCATTATGCAGCAAAATGTACAAAGCTGGCAAGCAGATGTCATGCTGGACGCTATACAGGCGCCACCGAAGATCATGTCGAAGCTCGTCCTCACAAGGCGTCGGATCGTCCAGAGGAAATTGCATCACTGGGGGCAATGAGTCATAATAAGACGATAGTTGGTATCTGAACTCCTTCAATGCTTCCACCAGGCTGTGAAAGAAGACTTCTGCAGAACTGTTTGAGCAGCGATAGGCTTCCCGCCGCTTGTCTTGGAAGAAGTTGTCGATTCGCATTTCAAGTTTGCGAAGCATGATTTCGGTGAGAAAGAAATACCATGATTGATCCTCATAAGGCTCATGAGGCGCTGTAAATTGCTCGGATTCTTCGCGATTGGCTGCTTCGTTGGATGATGTTGTGTTTATATCGCATGCATAGCCATTGGGCGGAGTAGGCAATGATGTCGAGTATGCAATCACGTTCAATGCCGAAGTCTCCATCCCAAATTCACAGGCCACCTCGCTAGTAATAATTAGTATCACAAAACTATAATAGTAGGTTGCAAATCTCTTTTGTCTTACCGTTCAGCTTTGAAGCAGCTCCAACAAAGACGCTCTTCCATGCTACGAGAGTGTCTGGGATGTTTGCCCCGAGTCTCTCGCGCCATCCGCTTGGAAATGTACGCACGACATGCGATGGAGGCTACATTTAACAACCGCCAGCCCGAAACTGGCTTTTGCAGGTACATGAGGAATATTCCTGCCATGAATATGCATTGGGCAGCAATTAACGAGGATTGCGCGTACAAGGCTCCAAGACGCTTCTGACTAGCTTTGAAGTAATCCTTCGCCATAGAATATCGTTCCGGAGATGGCTTTCTGTGACGATAATTTGCTAATTCGAGCCTATTCCATGGGCACGAGATGGCACCTAATGCACACGCTAGCAACTGTTTCGGTCGTCAATATATGGTCTCACAAGGAGGCCAGAATGTGGTGACTCACAACTTGGCAAGTCTGCCCATCCCAGTCAAGGCCATTTTCAATGATATTCGCGGCTCTTGCTCGCAACTCTTTGGGTTCAAGAATTGGAAACTTGATGTGCACATTTCTTAAGAAGCTGTCAATCAACTCTGGAACCACCACACCATCATCTAAACCTCTGCGAGCGGTTCTAGGTGCGGGAAGCCCACAGTTCATGAGGTTTGCAGGTGAATGTCTACTGTCGGAGGTAGTGGCGGCTTTACTGTCTGCATCATCCTCGTCGTCGCTAGAGTCTTCCAGTGTCACATCCAGACCACGATTTATACTTCCTCGATATTGGAGTATCGGCCATAGAAGTGTTTCCTCGACGGTGAATGTCCACCAGGTGCCGAAAGGGGGGTTTTCGGGTCGAGATAGATCCCTCCGCAATGACAAGGACTCCATGACGTCTACATGAGTTTGGTGATACTGGTTGCTGTATATCGATGTACTCGTGCTCGGCTCCGCAACATTTGGATCGTTGCGAACTGCTGAGTTGCCGTGCATCGCTGGAGCTAGGAGCGATCGCATCTCTGCGACATCGGCGGCAACATCTCCAGTGTGACGCACGGGTTTGAGCGTGTCAAGTCGGCGCTCTACATTGGACAATCTGATCAAGAGGGAGGCCATTTGCATTCGATCGTGACCAAACTCGGAGCGTGGAGACACAGCTGTTCCTTGTCTACACCCAAATTAGTACGAGTATAGGTATGGGGTAGGATGAACGCGAAATGCCCAGATAAGACGTCGTCGAATAAAAAGGTACACAGTTGATTGTTTTCTAGATGACCTACTTCGGATACGATGAGGACGCCGAGTTCAACGGACTTTGAGACGGCCCAGGGACCTGATGTGGCTCGCCAATACCCACCATGATGCTTGCGGAGTATTCAATGACCTTTCCCAGTTGATTCGCAAGGCAGTCAGTTCATGTATCCCCGGTCGGCCGTTCGGCTGGCGAGAATGAAGTGGGTGGGTGCTTCGCTACAAATGTCCATGCAAATGCAACACGGCCAGCCTTGGCATCGGGGGTCTGCCCCGAGACACAACAATCTCATGTTGCCCCTCATCAGCTGGCTGGAGACTAAGACTCTTTCGTCTTTGGCTCAGCTCCGTAGCCTGGTCGGGGAAATGCCGACAGGCGAGGAGATTTTTTCCACTCGCTGGCACATCCCTGCTACATCATCACGCAACTTCGGATCTGGCATTGTCAAATGGATGGACGAGACTCTGCTGGGCCCATCTGTGCGCACACTATCCCTATGACCCCTGGGCTAACAATATTGGCCCTGGGAGAATGAGGTCCAGCGTCAAACGTCAATCCTTTCGGGGTGCTCCGTGTTGCTTCTCCGAGGCAACTCTGCGGGGACAGGACAATTGGGTTACACTACCCGCTTGCAGTTAGCTCTGGTCACTTCGTCGTCACAAGTTTTCGCTGCGGATACAGCACAAACTAAATTACCAGGCCTGACGAATCCCCGGTAATTGCCCCAGACGAGCCACCGCCGAGTTCTATGTGGTCCACCATGCCCCAGATTCTGAATGTGATTTTGGTTGGAGAAAAATCCACCATGTGCGGGGATGCGTACACCATCTCCTGCCGGGGACTGTGGCACTCACATCAGGCAGGGAAAGCAAAACTTGGGACTTCCCACCGAGCGAAGCATCCCAGCTGTGTCCGGGTCGCTTTCGGCTTCCAATACACCGACTGTGACGGCCCAGGGTGCTTGTCAAAGTCATTGGATGCGTTGGTGACGTTAGTATAAGACGTCTGTGATTGCCCAGACATCTTGCTCGACTTCGCGACTAGCACGACTCGCAACAGCCTCTGCTGTGAAATCTCCATCTTATTTTTTCTTGCAACAATCTTCGTTCAACACACGCCGCGCACCTGGTCCTTCATTATAATGTCATCTGTGGTGGATCTGGACGATATCCAGACAGCCATCCGACAGTCTGCACCATGGTACAAGACGGCAAGTTTGGTCCAGTTGTACCTCCTCCTCATCTCGCCACTTCTCACATCGGCGGCATGGGGCTTCGACTTGAGTATGACGAACAGCTTGCAGTCGGTATCCGTCTTCATGGATAATTTTGGAAACCCGACTGGCGCAACTCTCGGCTTCTACGGCGCATCCATGTCCGTCGGCGGCATCATCGCTTGCATCATTGGCGGCCCTCTCAACGATCTCTTTGGCCGACGCGCTCTCGTCTTTGTGGGTGGTGTTTTGGTTGCCAGCATGGTCATCATGGAAACGTTTTCCACGTCATTCCACATGTTCTCTGGTGCTAAACTACTGCTTGGTTTCGGAAGCAACCTCCAACAATTGGCAGCACCAGTGCTTGTCACTGAACTCGCTCACCCAAAGCAGCGCGAATCTCTCACCTCGATCTACAACAGCTGCATCTTTATTGGGCTCATTATTGGTTCATGGGTCACCTTTGCAACTTTCAGCATGGAGTCACAGTGGGCTTGGAAGCTGCCTTGTCTCCTCCAGCTCATGCTGCCCGTCTACCAAATTGCTACCATCTGGCTGTGTCCAGAGAGTCCCCGATGGTTAGTCTCGAAGGGACGTATCGAAGAAGCGCGGGCGATCCTGATCAAATACCACGGAAATGGAGTCGAAGACGCAGTGGTCAAGGCGGAAATGCAGGAAATTCTTGCTGGTCTGGAAGCCGACAAGACAATGCTCAAGTTTAATATGGAAGGCATCAAGACTATTCTCGGGTCTAAAGGCAATCGACATCGGCTTTGGCTTGGTTTCTGGACTGCCATCGGCTCCCAGTGCTTGGGCAGCAACTTCGTTTCCACCTACTTACCACTAATTCTAGATCAAGTTGGCATGACCAGCTCCAAGGACAAAACTCTGATTAACGGCATCATTAGCATCTGGCAGTGGGTTTGCGCCGTGGCTGCCGCCTTTGTCATACCCCGAATTGGTCGTCGTACAATCTTCCTGACATCAACAATCGGAATGACAGCAACATTCATTGTATGGACTGCCTTAACCGCGACATACCTGGAAGATCCGAAAAGGGGTTACGGCATCGGAACTATCGTAGTCATTTTCATCTTCAGCTTCTTCACGGCGATATGTTGGATCCCATTAGTTATTACATACCCACTCGAGGTAGTAACTACGAAACAACGAGGCATCTTCTTTTCGTGGGCCATGTTCAGCATCAATGCCTCCTCTTTCATTGCAAGCTACCTTAACCCTGTTGCTCTGCAGAATATCGAGTGGCGCTACTACATTGTTCAGTGCGTCTTCAACGCCCTGGTCGTGGTTATCATCTACTTCACCTATGTGGAAACCAGTGGATTGACCTTGGAAGAAGTTGCAGTTATTTTTGATGGAGAAGAGGACTTTAACAATGCCAAGGTAGTTTTCGGTACTGAGATGGAGAAGAAGGCCGAATTCGCAGCAAGTGTTCATGAAGAGATGACCAGCAACAGTCCCGTGGCCAAGGGGGTTTAGGAATTCGCTGCAACAGCAAGTGCCCGTGAAATTCCAGCATGCAAGCCAGCCTGGGATTTTGATCCAAAGTGTAGCCAATTTACACCAAGTTGAATATCCTCTTCTTCCAACCTTTCTCTTCAGCTTCGTCCAATGCTTGTCCATTCATATATCCTTGAACCATACATTCTCCAACAAACTCAAATTGTGCCAGACTGTCCCCGGTTAACGGGTCTGCAATATTTCCTTGGGGAATCATCTTTTCCCTCAGTAGGTAAAGAACTGAGCCCCCAAGCAACATACAGATCAAGTCTCCTGGACGTGCATTATGCGGACAAAGTCCTCTTTGTGGTGGTTGAGATTCCGCAATCGAAAAGAAACTCGGGCTCATACATGGGAAGTAATTGACCCTTCCCTTAACGCCCTGGATGTGAGACATCATGTGTCGAGTTAAGAATGCTCGCATGGTCTGGTTGAACATAGGGTCCTCGAGGAACGCCTCGTCTTGTGACAGTGATTTCCTGTGGCAGGCAGGGTCAAAGATGTGGATGTAAGCCTCCTTCAGATCCATCATATCTGTGGAACCGTCGATAAAGGGGAAAGGTACGATTTCAGAAACTGTGCCGAGACAAAAACCAGAAACTCTGAGAATTTCCGGGTTTTTCAAAGCCTCCGAGGAACTGATAAGATCAATATCAGGAATCGTTGATCCACTAGCCTTGTATGGTGACTTTAATGACAACCCCAAAGTTGCACCGATTGAATGCTCGTTTCCGATGTGCCAGAAACACCATGTCGGATAACCCAAAGTTCCTAGGTTATCCAATTGATCATTGTAAAATTTCTGCCAGCTGCGATGTTTCAGAGTGTGGATAGCAGATAGAATTCTCAATGATTGATGAGTACAGATCCACCAACGAACAAAATCCGTAAAAACGTCTCTAGTAGACTTGAAATAGTTGGGTCGAATTTGATCAGGTAAATCAGCCACATTATAGGTCTCTATCCCAAACTGAAGGAGTGCAAACAGCTTATCTCGAGGGTCTGAAACCTTCAGACCGTGTGATTGGATGAGAACCTCAAGAATGCCTTCTCTCCCAGCATTGCCTTGGGATTGCTGCTCATCGGCAAAGGATCTAAATGTTCTCGAGAAGATAGACGGCACGATAACATCTGAGTCTGAGAAGTGTGGCACCCTGCCACCTAGGATGAATTCCTTTAGTATCTTGTCCATGCTAAACTGGCGTAGGATAATCGACACGGCGCTCCATGTTACTTCGTCGGAGCCGCAGCGAACGACAGCGTTCTTCGCATTCCAAATTTCCTGCAGAACCCAGGTTCGCCTAAACCAGTCGAAACCACAGTGAGCCCAACTGACCAGGTAGTCAACTCTGTTTGTGATCTCAGAGGAGATGGTTTCTGTTTCCAATTTCTGAATCTCTTCATGAGAGAGTGTTTTTTCCAGAGCGAGGTGGTCCTGGAGACGCTTTTGAATTGCCTTTATTGGCTTGAAAATCTTTGTTCGGGCTTCATTGGCAGTTCCTAGCCACACCACAACGGATTTCGCTTCAGCGTAGATGGTCCGCATCAATCCAACTTGGTGAGAACGCTCCTCAATATTACTCTGGTTAATGCAAATAGCATCTGCCCAAAGTTTCCGAGGTGGCCCTGTTTTTGGTCTCAAATACTTCAAAGCGTCATGAAGGCTTGTGCTAACAGGAATCTCATATGTTTTTGAACCAACTTCATGTGTACGCGAAGGTTTCAGTAGCCTGATCGTATTTTCTCCATAGGATTCACCCCAGCAATATGACAAAGCCTCGTAGCCATGGTAATCGGAGCCGTCGAGAGACATATTCGTGATACTGCAAGTTATGGGCTCCTCAAAGGTTCCGGGATAAAGGGTCAAAACACGGGTTTGAGATTTAGAAAAGCTCAAGGGCTCATAGATTTCCAACGAGACCAAGGATGATGAGTTCGATGCAAGTTGAATAGGTGCTTCTGGATTCTGGAGTCTGGTCTCTCCATAAGCCCGAATTTCAATCTCGTGGACGAAGTTGACCCAACCCTGAAAAAGAGAAATCGGCGTGATCTGTATTCTATCGCCTGCTTGTACCGACTGTATCCACTTCGTTTTTTGAGAGTCGCCAGCGTTGATGTCCCATACGTTCTCGTGTCGCCGCGGCTCCCGTACTGCGTGGACATTGGTTTGGATTCTGCTGCGGCTAACTCTTTCGTGTTCCGAGGGTGTTACACAACCAATCTCAAAATAAGTGTATGAGCCCTCATAGGTCCCTTTCAAATGGTGCTGGTCGCTCCACCCTAGTCTTGGCGTTAGTGAAAAATGTCACGGCCAAGTTTCGCCATCAGCGATCTTAACCTTGATCATGCGAGATAGTGATGACTACAATACGGTGAACCGATGCAGCATTTTCCGGGATCAAAAGTTCAACATATGGTCTCCTCGGGCAGCATTCTCCAAACTCCGCGACATCCGACCGCTTAGCGGTGGCGGACCAGGTTGTTGTTGACGATTCCATTTGAGGTTCGAGAGATGACTATAGCTCCCAAACAGTGCGGGGAAATGAAAACATTTTTAGGACTGCGATAAGATAGGCGGCATGTAATAAGCTGCAATGAACTTGGGCTGTAGGCATCCACTCTTGTGCATGGCCTTGGCGAAAATACCGCATGAACATACGACCGACGTTGATCTTGACCTTATCAAAGACGAAGACTGAAGATTTGAATTATGAGTTTGCTACATGAAAGTACATCACATTAGTAAGCCTAATATAGGGCTTGGATATCCCTAAGGTGTAACTGGAACAGGACACTGCGAGGAGATCCGGACGAAAATTGCTATAGGGTATGTCCTCGCTAAACCACAAGTCATGATGAATAGCTAGAGTGGTCAAACAAATAAGTCGATGAAGAACATTGGTCATGAGACTGACAGTATTTATTACGCTTCAACTTCCTGAGTACAAATGTCGGTGCCTGAAGCGTGGAGTGCCGTTCGCCTTATCGAGCTACTTATTAAGTTGAGGCCTTCATTTCACAAGAATTGAGACTTAGCGTTGTGAGCTACGAACGCTGAGATGATCGTTCCGGGTCGAGCAAAATTGCATTTTCAGTTCTGTCAATGGAAATTAGTTTCAGCTAGCTATTAGAGAATGCTTTGGAGACTATGATTTAGTACGGAAACATTACATCGTTCGGGCATTCAGCAGGGAGCTATAGATTGGGGTCATCGGGCTACCCGCGTGTCCGCTGCGCCCCACTATCTCCAAGAGACGGCCACGGGTATTCTCACCGCTGGGTCCTTTCGACGTGTTCTACGTGTCCTGATGCACGAGTCTGCCTCATGCCGTTTCGGCTACCTCCGGACGGAATTGTGGGTCAGCCCGGACCCTCCGCGGAGCTGGGTCCGAGGCCGGCCGGGCTTTCGCTGTCTTTGGTCGGTGCTCCCCTTTTTCTTGCCGAGTTCCACCCATTTGCTTACTTTGACCCGGTTATTGATTTTACATCAAAAATAACATTTTGAAGAACACTTGAATGCGTTTTGTTATTCCTAACCCAAACCCTAGGCCCATCATCAACCACCGCCGAGACTCATCAGTCGTCCTGCTTGACCGTCATGCCTTCGGACCATGTCAAGTTGGTTGGCAAGGCCATTGGTTTCTTTGTACCTTATCTGAGAACAGTCGTTGTTCAGCGTGCAGCTGCAACTTACCACAACTGGACATGGCACGACACGCCCGATGCTCAGAACGTGGTCGTTCTCGGCGGCTCCTTTGCGAGCATTGAGCTGGTCAAACGACTGGCGGAGACGCTTCCGACAGGATTCAAGGCTGTTTGGATCGAAAAGAATTCGCATCTGAACTATTCTTTCACTTTCCCCCGATTCTCTGTCCTCACGGGACACGAGCATAAAGCCTTCATTCCTTATGATGGCGTGGCTAAGGGTTCACCTGCAGGAATCTTGACGCGTGTTCAGGGCACTGTTGTGGATATTACAGAAAGTCAAGTCATCCTGGCGTCCGGAGAAAAGATTGACTACGCCTACCTTGCCATTGCGACGGGATCTTCGCAACCGCTCCCCGTCCAGGTCTCGGCAACGGAACGCGTTGACGCGTGCTCCGAGTTACGAAATGTGCAAGACACAATCAAGGCAAGCCAAAAAATTGCTATCGTGGGTGGAGGAGCTGTTGGCGTTCAACTTTCTAGCGACATCAAAGACTTTTACCCGCACAAGGAGGTCACGTTGATTCACTCACGGGGCCAAATTATGAGCCACTTTGGCAAGAGATTGCAGGATTATGCCTTGGCTACTCTGCAGGACGAGCTGAAGATTCGCGTGCTTTTGAATGAGCGTCCCAAGTTGCCACCGCAAGGTAACATGGCTACGTCAGCGAAGCTGACCTTTTCAGATGGGCACGAAGAAGAATTTGATCTCATTGTAAGATTTAATTGTCTTGATTATGGTGAATAACGTGCTTACGGGAGAATAGATTGGTTGTACTGGCCAGAGACCCAACTCATCCATCCTCAGGCCTCTCCATCCTAGCGCCATCTGCAAGGAGACGTCCCGCATTCTTGTTCAACCGACACTGCAAATATCCGCAGCTGATGCGCTCGATACTGGGACAAGGATCTTTGCATTCGGCGACGTAGCTGATCATGGTGGCCCACATATGGCGCGTGCTGGATGGATGCAATCACGGGTCGTGCTGGACAATATTCTCGCAATGATTCGAGGAGGAACACCGACACACACGTACAAGCCTAACTTGTTTATTGAAGGTTCCATCAAGTTGACTCTGGGAAAGACACACAGCGTCGTCTACGGAATGGAAGCCGATGGTTCTGACATCCTGGTTCCTGGGAGGAATGGGCATCTTGACCTTGCGGTTGAGCGAGCGTGGAAGGAGTTTGGAGCAGATTTCAACCAAGCAAGTTCCCTTTGAGAAGAGATATTGTTCATATGCTAGTTACAATTGTAGGATCTAATTATTGTGGTAGAAATAGCCTTGAATGAGTGAAGCAGAATAGATGGAATTTACGCACCATGGATAGTTAATGAGGCTCGGGGGGTACATGTCTAATTGCCCTTCTTCCGATATCACATAATATTAAAGGGGACTAGGAAAAAAGGACCCAGAATGTTGTGGGACTCTCTAGGAAAGGGTTGTTGATTACCTAGCACACCTGTTGAGGTGACTGCGATCATCTGTGGGTCAACTGCACCGCGGAGACTCCAGGCGTGGAGTCTCCGTGGTTGATTCCGTTGATTAGCTGACTGCCTAATTGGAGGTCAAAAAAGTGAGAGCTCTGTCACACCGAGTGATTAATATTAGACCGCGGACAGTCAGCGGACAGCGCTCGCCGAAGGCGGACACCGCGGATGTGCTAAAGTCGATCCATCCATCAAATAAAAAACAGCGAGTCGTACCCGTCCAGTTCGCCAAAGAATCTCGACCTGTCCTTACCTTGTTTCCTGAAGCCAATCACTCCTTAAATTTTGTTGACTTAGCAAATTGTTTCTTCTCTTTATTCCTGATACTGAATCGCACAACGCAGAGCTGTCGCCATGTCAACTCCAAACTCTATGGACAGGGATTTGTCAGTCTCCGAGACGGTCAATGGCGCTTTGCCGGAAGTTGACTCTGAGAAGAGCGCTTTGCCTGATCTAAATATTGTGGATTGGGATGGCCTTGATGACCCAGAGAACCCCATGAACTGGCCCACAGGCAAAAAGCTGTCGACGATCGCGACCGTGTCTCTGATCACCTTCCTATCGTGAGTACGGTGGCTCATTTCGAACCTTGGGTACCAGCAGAGACTGACAGCGCAGGCCGTTCGCCTCTACAATTATCGCCCCAGGAACCGAGATGCTCATGAAGGAGTTTGGATCGACCAACGAATCTCTAGGCGCATTCGTAACATCTGTCCATCTCGTCGGCTACGCCTGTGGTCCACTCGTCATTGCCCCCATCTCAGAGTTGTGGGGGAGAAACTTGCCGTACAATGTTTGCAACTGGGTTTTTTTCATCTTCTCTATTGCTTGTGCTGTTTCCAACAGCATGGGAAGTCTCATCGTCTTTCGAATGTTCGCAGGACTGGCCGCGTCCTGTCCCATGACTCTTGGCGGAGGCTCCATTGCGGACATGATTCCTTCTGAGAGACGAGGGCTGGCCATGGCAGCCTGGACCATTGGACCCCTCTTCGGACCCAGTGTTGGCCCAATAGGTATTTGACTTCTAGACCATTTACATTGATGGATTACTGATATCTTGTAGTGGGAGGATATGTCTCTGAAGATGTTGATTGGCGTTGGAATTTTTGGATTCTATCGATTTGCGTAAGCTTGACTCCCTGATACTCTACTCTTGAACTAACATGTTATAGACTGGCATCATAGCAGTCATCTCGTTGTTTACGCTTAGCGAATCTCACTCCCCCACTCTGCTGAAGCGGAAGACAGAGGCACTTCGAAAGAGCACCGGAAACACGAACCTGCGTTCCATCCAGCAAACATCAGAGTCAACAACAAGTGTCTTTCTACGAGCCATCATTCGACCAACCAAGATGCTTTTCAGGTCCCCCATAGTCTTTGTCATCTCCTTGTATATGGCGATTGTTTATGCCTACTTGTACCTCTGCTTCACAACTTTTCCGAGTGTCTTTTCGAACCAATACGGGTTTTCACTCGGAAGTTCGGGGCTAGCATACTTGGGTATTGGGATTGGGTCCTTTCTTGGAGTTGCTGTCGCTGGTGCGCTCTCGGATCGTATCGTTCAGAAGCTGAAGGAGCGGAACGGGGGCATCAGCAAGCCCGAGTTCCGGTTCCCTCTTATGATTATAGGATCCCTACTGGTGCCAATTGGCTTGTTCATGTACGGCTGGACTGCTGAGCACGAAGTGCACTGGTCTGCGCCGATTATCGGTACCGGGCTTTTGGGGGCCGGAATGGTTGTAGCATTTGTAAGTATTCCCATTCCATCTTCCTCTTTCTATCTGTGGCTGCTCTTCTGAGCCACTCGCAACTAACTTTCCGAAGACCGCGTGCCAAACATACCTTGTCGACGTTTACACCAATTACGCGGCGTCGGCTCTTGCAGCCGCCACGGTGTTTCGGTCGGTTCTCGGAGCCTTGCTGCCGCTGGCTGGGAATGACATGTACGATGCCCTGGGTGTCGGATGGGGGACCTCGGTGCTTGGATTTATCTCAGTCGCTTTCCTGCCTGTACCCGTTGTCTTCTACAAGTTTGGTGATCGAGTCCGGCAGAGCAAGTTCTCACAGGTTGAGCTGTAGCCTGTGAGGTGGATGGCTGTATGGTGGATTGTGAATGTTGGTAGATTTCGATTCAACTCCGTCAACCTCATATTGTTCTCTGAGGAGCCCGACGTTTATCGTTCAATACATCTCTCCTCCTACGACTCAAATCTGCACACAACTCCAGTGCTAGGTCATTCCATTGCTCGTTGTACCCCGCTCCCGACCCTGTTTACTCTCCGCAGCTCCGTCAAGGCTCCACATCCTTCAAAATCAGGCTACGGCTTCATTGGCCGACACCGGCCGGAGTCTCCGCGGACGGATCGACCCATAAGCCGGTCTGTCCGGCGCGTCATCATCCTCATCTCCCCTCGATTCCGCAGTGAAAAGGTTTGAGAGTCGGCAGCCGGTCAAGTCCTGATGCATTTTAGCTATGGGCTCGTCAAAGACACAAGCCCGACGCGCATTTTCATCCCGGCAGCAGCCTCCGCTGTCATGCGAATCATGTCGCTCTCGTAAGCTGAGATGCGGCCGAGAGCACCCGTGTTCAAACTGCACCTCGCGTGGGATTGAGTGCCGGAGGGCTCAGGGACAGACTAGAATGCCCGCCGAAGACCAAGTTGAATCATCCACCACACAAATATTACGTCGCCTAGAAGCCTTGGAGAAAATGGTCACTCTTCAGTCTGAGCACCAGACCTTGACGGCCTTGAACAAAGACCAACCCCTTGCCCTTTCGCCAGCCCGCCCAACACCGGCTTCGTCTTTTATGCCCATTAGCACCTTATATCCCATCCAGCTCCCTCAGTTCCTCCAGCAATGTGCGCCAGCATCTTCCAACGTGCACATCTCCACTCGTTGGCTCTACCAGGGATTGAAGGTAGTAAGTCAGGAAACCGTGCCAGATCAACGATAACTAATAGGAGTCTCAGCCTCAACCTAAGTTTGGCGTTTCTATACAAGTCATGTCCATCGAGCAGATCCGCCAATTCGACAGCTCATCAACTCTCTTTACGCAAAACACGACAGCCAACTCCATTAGCGTCTGTTTCCCTCCTCGGCTGGAAGGGCAGGCTATGATTGAAACGTACATCAAGGACATCCAGCCTTTCTACCACATCCTCCATACTCCAACGCTTCGGGCAGTCTTTGAAAACCTTTATTCACTTCTTGACACACCCAGCCAGATGCCGCCAGGACAAGCAGCCATGCTGATTAGTGTCTTTGCCGCCGCGGCCTATTACTCCCCCCAGCTCAATGACGCAAACGGAGCCTCGACAGCTGTCCAAGATGCCCATCGTACCGCTTCATTCTGGATGGAATCTACTCGAGCTCTGATAAACCGCTGTGTTCATGTTGATCACGTATGCTTGGAGGTTGTGCAAGCAATCATCATAATATCACATGTGGTCGGCGCCCTTGAAGGTCCTTCGCATAGGTTCCGTTGTCTGCTGAATCAAGCCCTCATCATGGCACAAGAGCTGAAGTTACATGTCAGCGACCACCTATACTCCGACCCTAGTACAGATCAGGTTCAAAAAGAAGTCCAGAGGCGGGTTTGGTGGTTCTTAGCGACAACAGATTGGTGAGTTATTGCCACTGACTTCGACCTTCCTATCACTGATATTTGCATAGGTTGTTAGCAGGATTATACGGAGATCATGAAGCGACCTATCAAGTCCACCCGCGACAAATGGTTGTCAATCTACCCCAGCATCTGCAAATTGAATCTGGCAGTGAAGCAAGCCCTGCCAACCAAATGGAAGGCCAAGCATCTCATCTCTCCTATCTTTATCAAAGAATGCGGCTGGCCGAGATTTCTAGAAACTTGAAGGACCGTAGTCCATTGGCGTCTGAAACTCTCGGATCACCCAGTTACGGAGATGTGTTGGAAGTTGATATTGAACTAGACAGGTTCATCAACGGGCTGCCTCCCAATCTCCGATTGCATGGCACTACCTGTCACCAAAAGAATAAACCGGAAACTGCATCAAACAGCTTAATACTCCAAAGATATTTTATTAACTCGCTTGCTAATACCCACCGCTGCAAGCTCCATCTTCCATTTCTAGCCCAGGGCTTCACGGATCCCACATATGCTTACTCGCGGAAGACGTGTATTGCTTCTGCACGCTTGATTATCCAGGGCGAATTGGAACTTGAGGAAACTGGAATCGGCTTTGTTCAAACAAGGCTTGCGTCTGGAGGGCATTTGAATTGTCTTTACATCGCGACTATGGCATTGTCCCTCGATCTTTGCCTAAAAGGCCCTGCCGTGGAACGCAACTGCCAACGAATAATAGAGACAGCCGAGGCTTTCCGCATGCTCAGTTCAGCCAGCAAACAGTGTATAAGTGCAGAAAGACTGTTACAGTCAATAACGAAAACACACCAGGAGCATGGGATTCTTTCACCAGCCGAGCTACAGTTGCAATACAAACAAGCGAACATGTTTGACAAGAGAGATTTGAACATGGCTGATACGCTCCTCCTTCTAGACGCACCACAGCAGAAACAAACTCCCACACCTAGTCCTATCAACGTTGAAATGACAGATAAAACCTTGAATGAAACAGCTACTGGCGACGAGATGGATATCTCAACGTTGTATGACAGAATGAGCCAGAATATGACAGCAGAAAGCAACTTAGATGACCACAGCTGGAGGGCCTTAATGTCGGAAATAGTCAAGTCGGCGTGCAAGTAGGCCAATAGTGGATGGGGGAAGTAGAGAGGACTGGATATCCATATGTGTGATTCAAACGTGGCAGAATATCTCATACAGAAATTGCAAGATGAACCTAATACATATACCGGTATCTGATATATATATGCTTAGTCAAGGATGAGTTCACCTCCAAACCATAAAATGCAAATTGTCCGTCAATCTCACGTTGTAAACCTGTTGTAAGGACGACTCCACGAGGCACCACAGATCGATCTCTGAAGAAATGCCCTTACACAACACGCTCGATAGTTCCAGTTTTGTTATCTTATTATTCAGACTTGCGAGCGTACACAACATGCCTGTGAAAAAGGTTAGAACTCCTCTCAGCAAAGCACACACTGGAGTGACCTACATCGTCCAGTAGCCATGCATCTTTCGATTTCGAATGTCCTTTCGTACGTTGGCACAGCAGGCAATTACCTCTTCTTTGGACCATCCAGCTACTCTCGTTAGAAGGGCTAGCGAGAAAGCTTCAAGCCCCATATCTAGGTTAACACATTGGTATCGACCAATCTCCTTGAGCTTCCAATCGAGTGGCCACGTGTTGAACGGCCATTTAAACTCTCGGTGCACCACATCGACGAATCCAGCCTTCTTGATAGTCGGGATCTCCTTGGCGATGCTTCCAATAGGCCTGCCAATCTTCACTGAGGCTTCGTAGAGTGCTTCATGCCACTTCCAGACGGCAGATTCTTTGGTGACGGTTCCGTCGTCGCAGCCCATGGGGAGGGAGAGATCGGCAATTTCCAAGTAGCCACCCGGCTCCAGAGCACTGTAGATGGTAAGTATTCAGAAAAGCTTGATACTGGGTTCCATACTTGTATGCCTTTTGAATCAGAGCTGGTACATCCGCGAAACAGCCCGCCATGCCTCGGCATAGAATAAAGTCAAAAGGCTTCCCCCAGGTCCAGTCCTTCTCGAGGTCATCAATTTCAAAGTGGCAGTTTGGAGGGACCCTTAATGGTGGTTATTAATGCGGGCTGCTGACTGAGCTGGATTTCTCACCAGTGAGGTTGAATGGGACTGAGGTCAACGCCAATGACCTCAGCCGACGGATGTGCATCGGCTATTTTAAGACGATTTAGGGCTTTCATGTCTTGCGGTTGCTATGCAGAAAAGGGATAGAGACTCACCAAAATCAACAGCCCAGATGCCAGTGCCAGTGCCGATGTCCAGGACTCGCTTTGCCTTAGAAATGTGAGGATTTAGAGCCAGCTCGCCATCAAATTGAATGGTCCAAATTTGATGCTGTAAATCTATGTCTGGTTAATTCCAATCCTATGGTACATTGAGACGGAAGGGCTCACCAAGACGTTCGTTCTCTTGCTAATAGGTAAATAGATTACCAAGTAAATCAAGTTCGGGAATTTATTTGCCTTTTCAACTCACGTCGTCATTCGGAAAATTGTATTCTCAAAATGCGAAACCCACGTCAGCTACTGAAACATATCAGGCGGTGAGGGTGAGGGGCAGCATTACGTACTCCCTTCGCTCATCGAGTGGTATCTCCGGCCATTCTCATGCTTATGCTGAAGAATGCTGGATCTCAGGGACGATAGAGAAGACTGCTCTTCACTCGGCTTGAGAGCATCGCGAGTTAGCAATTTGCATTCTTCGCCCGGGATGAAATTTGGAGCATGCTGGTTACATACCACATCCAAGGCTGAGTCTGTGTCTGGATCGGCGACCTACCATTTGGTACAGGCTGTTAGCGAACTATAGAGAGCTGCGGGGTGGTATGCTTCACAATTTCGCGCGCGTGGTCGTCCTCACACATATTTGAAAGCACTAGGACTTATCGAAGATCCAGATGAGGGGTTAGCGGACTCTCTACAGCCGGTGTAGGACAGGAAGACGACTAGAACTACTTCATCTCCCTGCTACGATGCCGGTTTGTGACTTTTATAGCACAAAGATTTACGCGACTGCGGACTATAGCGGGTCTCCGCGGATAGCTGGTCTTGCTTCCGTCCCTGGTCGCTGTATGATGGTGCCAAAAGTGGATAGATACCCGACGCAAAAAACCTAGCAACAGGTGGTTTTTAGAGTTGGCCAATGAATTAATAGCCCAGCCATGTCTGCAGTTTCGGCCATTGCCTCGGTTGTCAACTACCCGCTGGGTTATGTAAGCTAGCTTTCAACCCCACCTCTCCTGCCGGAGAGGTGGTAACAAAACCCGTAACCGCATCACTGGCATAACCAACTTTTCCAATGTAGTGAGTTGGGGTCTAGGGTAATGTGGATCAATCTATCATCAGGTTGGTCAGGAAGATAAAAGGGACCTTAGAGATATAGGAAATGAATAGGCAGTTTTCTCCAATCAATTTTTATTTTTGAAATTTTAAATTCCTTGCATTTAGACCCTATTAAAGTCCTAATGCAGCCCCTTATAATATTACTTTATTTATAACTTTCTGCCCTATTTTCTTTCTTTCTTTTCTTTAAGGGACACTTTAAAGCATTTAATTAAATGCTTTAATACTCTTTTAAATTATTTATAGCTACTTAAAAAGGCTATTTAGTCTTTAATTAAACTTACTTATTCTATACCCTTTTAGGTAAGGTATATATTTTAGCTAATATCTCTATCTATTAATATATTTAAAGGTTATAGTAAAGAGAAGCCTTTAAGTTATTTAAAAAGATATTAAAGTATTTAATTAAACTCTTTAATAATACTTTTAAGCTATTATTAAGAACCTAAAGAAATAGTAAATAATTAATTATAAAGATTTAAAAATTTTTAAATATTAAAAAACCTATTACTTTTATAAAAATAAAGAGTATTAAAATTAAAAATAATACTAAAAGTAAATAAAGATATTAATATAAATTTGCATTTTAAAAAAAGAAAATCTATTATTATAGTTAAGGCAAATATATAAAAAAATTCAATAATTTAATATAGTATTAATATATTAGCATAAAGGTA
Source organism: Aquanectria penicillioides (assembly GCA_003415625.1). NCBI lineage: Eukaryota > Fungi > Ascomycota > Sordariomycetes > Hypocreales > Nectriaceae > Aquanectria > Aquanectria penicillioides. The sequence continues at coordinate 7,489,982 of PYIU01000002.1, read as the reverse complement.
TATAAAGTAAAATAATAATATAAATAATATATAAGCATTTAATTAAATACTTTTAAATATTAAAGTATACTTAAGACTACTAAAAGCTTAGTTTATAGATTAAAAAAGAAAAAAGAAAAGAAAGAAAAAGATTATTTAACCCTTAATTAATTATAAAGAATAGAAAATTTTTATTATTTTTATTAGTTTTTAGACTTTAGCTAAAAGGTATATATATATACTTATTACTATTTTAATTAGCTATTTTATTTATTATTATTAACTTTAAAAAGCTAATTTAAATTTATTAAAATAAAGCCTTATTAAATATAATACTATTATTTTTTTTCTTTACTTTTTTTAATTATTTTAATATATATTTTAATTTATTTTATTATTTTATTCTTTTATTATATATATATATTATTTTATTATAATTTATAATTTTAAAAGTTAAATAGCTAGCCTATACTTCCCTATATATATATACTAGAATATTTATTATAGAAATCCTAATAACTATAATTTATTAATGCCTTTAGATAAAAAAATAAAAGGAATATTTAATTAAATGCAATTAAATCCCTTAAGCTCTATTAAAAGTAAAAAGAATTAATATAGTTAATAATCTTTAATTATTCTTTTTAAGTTAATTAATACTATTAATATTAATATTTCTAAAAAGAATAAACTAAATATATTAGCTAAAATAATAAAAGTAACTATTACCTTTATTTAATTGCTTAATATAATTTTTAATAAAAGAAATATTATATATTTCCTTAAATTATATAATAGATTTATAATTAATTAAAAAGTTATAAATAATATAAAAAATAAAGCTTTTATATACTATATAATCTTTAAAGTATCTTAAGATATTATAAACTTATTAAAAGGCAATAATTAAGCTATTATAAAGCAAAACCTTTTAAAAACCTTTAAGTATTAGGATTTAAATTAATTAAATCTACTTAAAAATAAGCTTTAATAAATAAATATAACTTTAATTTAGTCTATAAAGTATAGAATTATTCTTTAGTGGCTTATAAAGTATATTTAATTTAATAGAAAAGTAGATTCTATTAGCTAAAAGGCTTTTATAGTATAGGCTTAGGCTATTTATAATGCTATATTAAAAAATATTATTATTAATATTTACTAATAGAAAGGGAAATACCTAAATACCTTAAGAATAATAAGGTATAAAGAGATAATTAGGTTAATTAAAAACTTTTTTAATACTAAAAAAGAAATTTAAATCTTTTAAATAAAAAAGAAAGATAATAACTTTAGATATTTTAGGAAAATTAAAAAACCTTTTGCTTATTAAAATTAGCTTTAGCATTAAAAGCTTAAGTTTCTTAACTCTATCTAAAGCTTAAAAAGGAAATTAAGTCTTTTTACTAAAGAAATAAAGAAGCTATAAATTAATATAGCCTAAAATATTATAAATAAATTATAGAAGTTAAAGAGAATTATATACTAAAAGATTAATTAATTAAAAATAAGATTATTATTATTAATTAAGAATAACTTTAATTAAATAAAAGAATTTAATTATATATATTTTTATTATAACTTTTATATTAATATAAATTATAATAGGGATCTAAAGTACTTCTATTATATAAAAGTAAGGCATTTTTTAAACTATTGCTTACTTTTTATAAAAAATAAAAAAAGGGGATTTATAGATTATAATAGCAATACTAGCTTTATTTAAATAAAGCAATAGAAACTTTTATTACCCTTAAAACTAATATATAAGCTTATTATTAAAAAAGAAATAAAAAAAATAATTATTTTATAGATCTTAAAATTCCCTACCTTTAAGATTTATAGCTAAGCTAAGGTTATAATAATAAATAAGCTAAATATATAAAAATAGTAAATTGCTAAAAAAGAGAAGCATTTAATTAAAGACTTCTTTAGGTATATTAACTAACTAAAGTATAGCTTCTTAATGCTTAATAGAAATTCCCTTAAGGAGACTTAAGAACCTAAAGTTAATTGCATTTTTATTAATAATTAAGCTATAAAATTAATTAATAACCCTTTTATTATTAATATTATATTAAAAACTAATACTATAAAATATATAAAAGTAAAATTAAAAGAAAAATTAGCTAATTAAAAAGAGAAAAAGGGAATTTAATTTTTTATTTAAATTATAAATAAAGAACTTATTAAAAATAGAGAGATTGCTAATATTATTTATAAAAAAAAGAATTAAAATGCTTTTAATTAAATGCTTAAAATTATTTAAATAAGGAAATAAGTTTATAAAAAGGTAATAAAATTAAAAGTCTAAATAACTATTAAGGATTTAATTACCTTTAACCCTCCCTTAAGTAATAATATCTTAAAGATAGTTTTTAATTATATAAAGGGAATAAAAGAAATTAAATAAATAAAATTTAAACCCTTACTTAAAAAGAGATAGATTTAGTAAGCTATTAATTTAATTATAATTAATAATTTAAAAGCAATATTCTTAAAGGAGTATTTTAACTATATTATTAAGTAATATAATATTAATAGTATATTAATTAAGAAGGAATCTAAACCTTATTATATACTATTGCCTAAAGAATACTTTATTAAGGATTAAAGAAGTATTAATAAAGTTAATATTAGCTATATAATAATTAAAGAGGGAAAAGTTATATTTAATTAAATGCATTTAATAGTCTATATAAATATTTTAAACTAATAGTATTAAAGAACTTTAGCTTAATGCTAAAAATTACTAAAAATTTAAATAAAGTTAAATAACTTTAATAGAATAACTTAAAAAGCTTTAGTAGATTTTAGGTTAAAAGGAAATATTATCTTTAATAAAATAGTATAAAAATGCAAGCTAAAAGTAAAGCTTATAGAAGCTTTTATTATATTTTACTTTAATAATTAAATTTAAATATATAGAGAAGTAAATATTAAGCTATTTCTTAAAAATATTTAAATAGTATAGAGATTCTATATTACTTTAAGAGAATATATTTCTATTTCTTTTATTTTAAAAATGCCTTTTATTAAGGCTACTAAAGTTATATTTAATTATATATCTTTAAAAGAAAAAATGCTTTTATAATATTAATTTAGCTTAATTAAAATTATTATACTTACTACTAAAAATATTAAATAGAATGCCTTAAGGAGTATAGAGACTATTTAAAGCAATTAAAAATAAATTCCTAAAGTTCTTTTAAACTAATAGAATTATAGGGTCTAAAAGAAAATAATAATAAGCATTTAATTAAATAGTTAAATAAGGCATTAATAAAAGCAATAATTTAATTAATAATTAAAAATTAATTAAAAGTTAATTATATAAAGGTAATAAAGGTAAAAAAAAAGCTATAATTAGCTATATACTAAAAAAAGAAAGTAGTATTTATTAATATAATATATAAATAAAAAGCTAATAAAATATATTTTAAAGATAATATTTTATTAAATAGATCTATTTCTAAAGGGAATCTATATTAAAAAGAGAAAAAATAAAAAAAAGTAAAGAGAGACCTTAAAGAAAAGTTTAAGTACTTAAAGCTTTTAATACTTAAGTTCTTTAAAATAGCTAAAGGATTAAGGCTATATAAAGAAAGACTTTAAAAAGTAATTAATTAAATAAAAGGGATCTTTATTAATAAAGAAAGAAGTATTCTTTTAGAAATTCTTTATAATAAAGAAGTAGCATTTACTTAAGATTTTAAGGAGTATAGAAGACTAAACCCTAAAGTAGCCCCTTTATAGATTATTAAGATAATTAAATATAAAGCCTAATAAATAGAAAATATTTTAATCCCTAAAGGATTAAAAAAGAAGGTTATTAAGTTATTAAAAACTTAAATAAAAAGAGAAATCCTTTAAAAGTTTTATACTATTTATTAGAACCTATATATACTAATAGTAAAAAAGAATAATAGACTTTATTTAATTAATTTAGCTAAAAGATATAATATATATATAATATAGAATAGATTAATTCCTTTAGAAGCTAATAAATTTTTAATTAAATTTAAAATATATAAAATCCTAACTCTTTTAGATTTCTTTTTAAAATATAATTAAATTTCCTTAATAAAAGAAAGTTAAGATTTAATAACTTTTAATATACTATTAGGGCTTTTTAAGATATATACTTTATTATAAGGAAGAATTAATTTAATAGTATAGTTCTTAAGGATTATAATTAAAATCCTTTTTAATTTATTACTAAAAGTCTATTAAGCCTTTTTAAATAATATTATTATTAAAGAACTAAAGATTAAATATAATAGAGAGAAGGTATTCCCTAATATATAGAAATTTATTCTAAAGCATTTAAGTAATTTAAATAAAACTCTTTTAAATATTAAGCTATTTAAGTATATAATTTCTATAAAGAAATTAAAGTTCTATTAGTATACTATAGTTATTATTAGATATTTATATAGTATAGCTAAAAGGTAGCTAGTAAAGAAAAAAGTAATTAAAATTAATAAATAGAAAAGATATTATAACCTAAAGTAAATTAAAGCATTTTTAGGAATTATAGGCTACTATTAAATTTAAATTAAAAGATATACTTAAATTACTAAATCTTTTATTTAATTATTAAGGAAGGATGCTATATAAATATAGAGTAAGAAATAAGCTAATATTATAGTAGTTCTTAAAGAAAAGATAACCTTTATTTTTATTTTAGCAATATTAAACCTTTTTAAAAAATTTAAAAAGGTTATTCTTATAACTAATGCTAATAAAGAAGGCTAAGGTATAGTATTAATATAAATAATAAAGGGAAGAGGCATTTAATAAAGTATAAATCTAATCTTTAGATTTCTATAAAATAAAGGTATAATACTATTAAACTTAAATATAAGGGTATATTATATAGAATTAAATGCCTTTATAGCTATATATATAGATTGCCCTTTATCTTAAAAATAAATTCTTAAGTTTTAATCTATTAACTTAATAATAGGGCTAGTAATATCCCTAATATAATAGTTATTTAATAGATTAATTATATTTTATTATTTAACTTTACTATTTAATATATTTTTAAAAATAAAAATAATATAGCTAATAAACTATTTAAAAAAGGTCTAAAAGCATTTAATTAAATAGACTAAAAGGCTAAAAGTAATATTAAAGAGTTTATTAATGCTTATTTTAATATTATTAAAATTAAGGATAAATAAATAAAATTAAAAAAGAATTATAATAGACCTTTATTATAATTAAGGAAATACTTACTTTTACTAAAAAGGCTAATAGGTATTACTCTATAGAATTATTAATGCTTATAGCTAAAAGCTAAAAAACACTTTATAAAAGATAGCTGCTTATAGATTAAGGCTAAAAAATAAAGAGATAACTTAAGGTTAGTTATAAAGAAAAAAGACATTTAAAAGGATTTAATTAAATTATACTATATTAATAAAGGGCATTATAGTTATAATGCTATTTATATACTTCTCTTTAAAAGGTACTATTAATAAAATGCAAAAAGAAGTATTGCAAAAGCTATTAAATAATGCCTAATATATTAAATATATATTCCCTAAAGATTAATAGAAGTCTTTATATCTATTAAGCCTATTTATTTAATAATAAAGATTTATTTTAATAGATAGTATATACCTTTTAATAAAGAATTTAAATTTATATTAAAAGCTAAATATAACTTTTATAAATAGATAAAGGCTAAGCTAATCCTAAAATTAAATAGTTATTATATTATAAAATTCTTTAGAAAACTATATTATTAGTATAGAATATTAAAAAGAGTAATTATTAATAATAAAAAAGAGATTATAAAAGGGATTCCTAAAGATCTTAATAGCCTTAATATAAAAGTTATTAATACTTTTATTTATAACCCTAAAGTAAATAAATTTATTAAAGGTAGTTATATTACTATAATAAGTTTCCTAAAGAAAAAGTGTAAAAAAAAAGGAAAATAAATAAATATTTTATTAATAGCTTTATTAGCTAAAAAAGTAGCTATTTACGCTTTATATAGAAGATTACCTTTTTATTTACTTTATAAATAAAAGCTAGTCCTTTTTTAAAAGTAAAAGTGCCTATATAGCATTTAATTAAATAAAATAATATAATCTTTACTAAAGACTTACTTAAATAAAGGATTAAAATTCTAAAGTAAAAGCAAAAAGATATAAAAGAAGTTAGGTAATAAATAACTATATTTTAAAGGTTAATTGCTAATAAAAAGACTAAAAAGAATTAATATAGGCTGTATAAAGAGCCTTTTGCTATTAAAGATTTAATTCTTTAGTATAATATATAAAATTAAAAGAATATATTTTATATTATAAAGATAAAGCTATATTAATTAGACTTTTATAAAATTGCTAATATATTTAATAAAATAAAGAGTTATATCCTTAATACTATAGATAAAGTTAAGCTTTTTAGTATAATCTATAGTAATTAATTAAAAAAGTTTATAAAGGATAAAAATAGATAGTAAATAAATAAAAATAATAAAGAGACTTTTAGTATAAGTTAAAAAGTATTATTAAGGGTAAGGAAAGAAAAAGAAGCATTTAATTAAATATAAATTAAATCTATAGAATAGCAAAAATAAAATAAACTTAATTTAAATGCTATAAAAAGCTTAAATAATAATACTATAATATATATTTATATTAAGCTTAAAAAGATTATTAAAGTTTAAATTCTAAAGATAAATAGTAATTAATAAATATAATATTAAAATATAATAAGCAATTAATTAAATAGTTAATAATAGCATTAAGCTAAAAATAGTTAAATTACTATTAAAAAAGAAATACTAAAAATTAAAAAAAGAAAAATAAAAATACTAAAATTAATACTATACTAAAAAAAGATAAGCTATTTAAAATAAAGTAAAAAAGCAAAATAAAAAGCAATTAAAAGTAAATAAAAAAATAATAAAATTAAATAAAATTAAATAAAAATAACTAAAAATTAATTAAAAACCTTAAAAAAATACTAAAAATCTTTAAAAATCCCTTAAAAATCTATTTAAAAACTTTAAAAATTATATTAAAAATTAATAAAAATAAAATAAAAATGCCTAAAAACTATAATAAAAGAATTAAAATTATTTAAAAATAAATAAAAATATATAAAAAATAGTAAAAAATAAAGTATTAATATTTATAAAAAATTTAAAAATCTAAATATATTTAATAGAAATTAAGTTTAAAGGTTATTAAAATAATATAATAATAATAATAGCCTTAAAGGGTATAAAAATATTTAATTAATTGCTTTATAATACTATTTTTTATTTATTAAATTATTATTAATAAATTAAAAACTATATTTAGTTAATTTATATTAAAAATAAACTAAAAACTATTATTTTTATTAATTAAAATTTACTTTATACTTTTAATTAAATACTTTTTATATTTATTTAATTAATTAATAATTATTAACTATATTACTAATAGAAAAACTATATATAATTTATAGGCAAGTAATTAGCTTAAGAAAATCTACTATAAAAGTTAATAATTAAGTAGACTTATTAATAGTATTTATACTATTTAAAAGAAAGTTATAAAAGCCTTTATAAAGACCCTTTAATTAATATTTATAAAAAAAGCTTTATTTATATTTAAATTAACTATTTTAAATATAATTAATATAATAGCTATTTATATAACTTAATGCTAAAATATATATATAAAAGGAAATAAAAATATATTTATTATAGATAGAAATTATAAAAGTATATAATTAAATACATTTATAATATATAAAGGGATTAATATATTTAATAAATGCAATAATAAATGCCTTAATATATTTAAAGCAAGTTAATAATTAAGTTAAGAAGTACTTTATTAAATAAGCCTATTCTATAGAGATATATATAGACTAAAGTTAGCACTAAAAGAGAAGATCTACTTTAAAATAAAGTACTAAATTATAAAATAGCAATTATAAAATAAACTATTAAGTAAGTTTATAATTAATTTACTTACTATTTTCCTTAAAGGCAATTTTAATATATAAGGGCTAATTAAATTAATTAAAAGCTTAAAAGCTATAAATTTAAATATTAAAGTATTATTAAATCTAAAAGTATTTAATTAATTATTAAATAAAAATAATAGTTAAAAAGCAATATAAAAAGAAATATTTATTAATTATTTAATAGTAATACTAATAGTATTAGTTAAAGCCTTATAGAAGAAATTATTATAAATATACTAATAAATAGAGTATTAATAAAAGAATTTAAAAGCCTAAATATAGCTAATAGTAAGATTATATATATTAAGAAAATAATTATAAGGTATAAAGGCAAAAGACTTAAGCTTATTGCAATATAAAGCTATTATAAAATAAAAAATAAAAATTGCAATAATAACTAAAGGTATAAAAGAATTAAAAAAATAAAGAATAATAAGCTAAAAAGAAAGAAATAGAAAGAAGGGCTAATATAGTGCTTTTATAATAAATAGAAAATTAACCCTTAAGATTTAAAGTAAAAACTAAATACTAATAAAATTCTTATTAAATATTAAAAAGTATACTATTTTAAGAAATTTATTAGTATTTATATATATATAAATATTAAAATAGTAATTTACTTAAATAATATTAAACTAAAAATAAAGGCATTTAAATTATATTAATTTACTTTATGCTTATAACTCTTTTCCTTCTTTTAATAATTTTATAGTAAATTATATTACTTTAACTTTATTTATAATACCTATAAAATATTAATAATCTTTATTTTTTAAATTATAAGTATTTAATTATAAGCTTTTAAACCCTTTATTAACCTTTACTTTATTTTATAATAGGGCTAAAGAAAGCAATCTTAAGTATAACTATTTTAAAAGTGCAATTTTTAATATTAAATAAAGACCTTTATATAGCTAAAAGAGTTATTTAAAATAAAGGTAGAATTAAAGATTTCTTTTCTTTTAGTAAAAAAAATACTATTAAAATATTTAATTAATTGCTTAATAGTTAATCTATACTATTTTACCCTTAAATAAATTAGGATTATTAGTTTAATAAATTAAAAACTTAGCCTATTTTAAGTAATAAAAGCAATTAAAATTTTTAGCTTATTAATATTAATTGCTTTAAAGACTTCTTTTTTAACTTTTGCTAAGCTTAAATATTTTATTATTAAGATCTATAGGATTTATTTAAAAACCTATAAAAAAAGGAAATAGCCTTAAACTTTAGTATTTAAGCTTTTCTTATTACCCTTACCTATAGATTTATTAATATTCTTATAATTTATTAAATTAATCTTTTAATTATAAGCATTAAGATTAAAAAAAATAAATAAAAGCAAAAGAGCTTTTTTTATAAGCTTTTACTAAAAGGGATAAATATTAAAAAGATTAAATATTTAATTAGTTTTATACCTATAAAGTTCTAATAAGCAATATATAATAAAAGGCTATTAATTAGCTTTATTTATTTTATTAATACTATCTATTAAAGCTTCTTTATTTAAAATAGATAGCTAAAGTATTTAATTATTTATAATACTATTAATATCCTTTAGAATAAGCAAGCTATTATATTTATTATAGTATAAAGGGAGATTATAATTAAAATAGAGCTACTCTATAATTTCTTAGTTTTTATTATATCTATTATTAAGTAAGCTAAAAATTAAAAATATAGCTTTTTAAGTGCTTTCTTTCTCTTTTTTAATATCTATAGAATAGTTAGATTTATTAAAACTTTAATTATTAAATGCCTTATAATTTAGCCCTTAATCTTTAATAGTAAGTATAATACTATTAATAATTCCCTTTTAGTATTAATGCACTATAATTAGGTTTTTATTAAGTATAAATAAAGGAAAAGTATTTAATTAATTGCTTTAAATACTAATTAAATATAAAACTTTATTAATACTATTATCCTTAATAAACTTAATATTACTAATAGAAAGTTCTTTAATTAATATAAGCTTATAGAACTTACTAAAACCTAAAAATCTACTTATATCTTAAGATTTTAAAATAGTTTCTTTAATATTTAATAGCTTTATATTAATTTAAGAGATTACTATATAATAAACTAAAAGAAAGTTAATTATTAAACTTTTAAAAATAAATATTAAATTATCTTAAAGCTATTTAATCCTTAAGGCAATAGCTATTAAATAAGTCTATCTTTACTATTAAGCCCTTAATTGCTTTACTATCCTTTAGCTAATAATTTAATTAAATGCTATTAAACCTATAGATATTAAATAATAGATAGATTTTTTATTAAAATTAATAAATTTACTAAAGTTATTATTACCTTAAGTAATAATAAAGAAAAAGGTTTTAAATAAGCTTTAAACTGCTAAAGTTAAAACATTAAAGTAATTTACCTTTATAGTTTATGCCTTAAGTTTAAAACTTTTGCCTTTAAACCTATTATTAAGCTTAAATTAATAATTAAATTTGCTTAGCTCTTATATAAATTGCCTATTAGCTTATTAATTTATATAAATACTATTTAATTAAGTATATTTAAAAAAGAAATTTAAATTAACTAAAATATATCTATTTATTTTAATGCATTTAATTAAATATTTATTAACTTTTTAAGCAAAAAGTAAATAATTAAATTAATTTAATTAATTTAATAGATATCTTTATTTAAATTAACTATTTTATAGCAATTTAATTAAATAGACTTAAATTTATTTATTGCTAAAAATAATAAATAGAGTTTTTATAAGCGCTTTATATTGCCTTTATTAATTCCTTAATTAATTAAATATATAGCAAAAGAAAGGAATTATACTATAATTGCTAATACTATAGTTAGAAATATTATTAATACTACTATTTAAACTTAATAAAGTAATTACAATTTAAACTATATTGCTTTTGCTAAAAGAAAGATAATTACAAAAACTAAATAAATAAATTTACTTTAGATTAATTAATAGGCTATTTTTAAACTCCTTTAAATAAAGAGCTAAATCTTTTATATACTAAAAGGGTTAATTTTAATAAACTAATAGAATAAAATTATAACTATTACTTATAAGCTATTTAAACCTTTAATTTTTATTTATTAGTTTTATATTAATTAATATTATAATTAGGAATTATATTATAGAGAAAGGTAATAGTAAAGTTAAAATAGAAAGATTAAGTATTAAAAGTAAAATAAATTATAAAGGGAAATAATAATAGATTAAATAATAAATTATAGATATAAAGCATTTAATTAAATGCTTTCTTTAAGATTTTCTTTATATTTAAATAAATTAAGCTTAAAGTTTTCCTTTTATATTATGCCTTTAGTTTACTTAAAGGCAAGCATTAAGGCATTAAAAAGAAATAAATTAAGGTTTAAGGTAATATAGATTAATCTATTATTAAGTTAGTTAAAAAGATAAAAGGGACCTTAAAGATATAGGAAATAAATAGGTAGTTTTCTTTAATTAATTTTTATTTTTAAAATTTTAAATTCCTTGCATTTAGACTCTATTAAAGTTTTAGTGTAGCCCCTTATAATATTACTTTATTTATAATTTTCTACTTTATTTTCTTTCTTTCTTTTCTTTAAGGGATACTTTAAAGCATTTAATTAAATGCTTTAATACTCTTTTAAGTTATTTATAGCTACTTAAGAAGGCTATTTAATCTTTAATTAAACTTGCTTATTTTATACTCTTTTAGGTAGGGTATATATTTTGGCTAATATCTTTATTTACTAATATAATAGCTTATTTATAACTTTATTAAATAAAGTCTAAATATAAAAATAAAGATATTATTAAAATTACTTACTTTAAAATAATTAGTTCTATTAATATAAGTTATTTTAGTAGTATAGTTATTAAATTTTAGCTATATAAAGCTTAAGCTTATTAATATTACTATAACTTTAGAATAGTAATTTATATGCCTTCTATAGAAATAATAGTATTAAGTTCTTTTTTATTAAAATACTAATTTAGCATTTATTTAAAGCTAAATCCACTATAATTTATATTAGGTATTTAACTATAAGCTTAATTATTAATATCTTTATTTATTATAGTATTTTAAATATATAAAAGAGATTAATATAAAGCCTTAATTTAAGTAATTTAAATAATCTTAATTAAAGTATTATTAAAGCCTATATTTAAGGGTAAAGAAGGCAGCCTAATTAATAAATATAATATTATTAATATAAAGTCCCTTAAGCTATAATTTTAGCTACTATTTTAATCCTTAATTTAAGCAGTAATAGTAGTGCCTATTAAGTTAGGGTCTAAAGTAATGTGGATTAATCTATTATTAGGTTAGTTAGAAAGATAAAAGGGACCTTAAAGATATAGGAAATAAACAGGCAGTTTTCTTTAATCAATTTTTATTTTTAAAATTCTAAATTCCTTGCATTTAGACCTTATTAAAGTCTTAATGCAGCCCCTTATAATATTACTTTATTTATAACTTTCTGCCCTATTTTCTTTCTTTCTTTTCTTTAAGGGACACTCTAAAGCATTTAATTAAATGCTTTAATACTCTTTTAAGTTATTTATAGCTATTTAAAAAGGCTATTTAGTCTTTAATTAAACCTACTTACCCTATACTCTTTTAGGTAAGGTGTGTGTTTTGGCTAGTGTTTCTATTTATTAATATATTTAAAGGTTATAATAGAGAGAAGCCTTTAAGTTATTTAAAAAGATACTAAAGTGTTTAATTAAACTCTTTAATAATACTTTTAAGCTATTATTAAAAACCTAAAAAAGTAATAAACAATTAATTATAAAGATCTAGGAATTCTTAAATATTAGAAAATCTATTACTTTTATAAAAATAGGGGGTATTAGGATTAAAAATAATACTAAAAGTAAATAAAAATATTAATATAAGTTTATATTTTAAAAAAAGAAAATCTATTACTATAGTTAAGGCAAATATATAGAAAAATTTAATAACTTAATATAGTCCTAATATATTAGTATAAAGGTATATAAGGCAAAATAATAATGTAAATAATATATAAGCATTTAATTAAATACTTTTAAATATTAAAGCATACTTAAGACTGCTAAAAGCTTAGTTTATAGACTAAAAAAGAAGAAAAAAAAGAAAAAAGAAGATTACTTAACCCTTAATTAATTATAGGGAATAGAAAATTTTTATTATTTTTATTAATCTTTAGACTTTAGCTAAAGGGCATATATATATACTTACTATTATTTTAATTAGCTATTTTATCTATTATTACTAACTTTAAAAAGCTAGTTTAAATTTATTAAAATAAAGCCTTATTAAATATAATATTACTATTTCTTTTCTTTACTTTTTTTAATTATCTTAATATATATTTTAATTTATTTTATTATTTATTTTTTTATTATATATATATATTATTTTATTGCAATTTATAACTTTAGAAGTTAAATAGTATATTAATAGATAGAGATATTAGCCAAAATACACACCCTACCCAAAAGGGTATAGAGTAAGCAAGTTCAATTAAAGATCGAATAGCCTTCTTAAGTAGCTGCAAATAACTTAAAAGAGTATTAAAGCATTTAATTAAATGCTTTAAAGTATCCTTTAAAGAAAAGAAAGAAAGAAAATAGGGTAGAAAGTTATAAATAAAGTAATATTATAAGGGGCTGCATTAGGACTTTAATAGGGTCTAAATGCAAGGAATTTAAAATTTTAAAAATAAAAATTAATTAGAAAAAACTGCTTATTTATTTCCTATATCTTTAAGGTCCTTTTTATCTTTTTAATCAATTTAATAATAGATTAATCTATATTACCTTAGACCTTAATTTATCCTTTTTAATGCCTTAATACTTACCCTTAAGTAAACTAAAGGCATAATATAAAAGGAAAACTTTAAGCTTAATCTATTTAAATGTAAAGAAAATCTTAAAGGAAGCATTTAATTAAATGCTTTATATCTATAATTCATTATTTAATTTACTATTATTTCTCTTTATAATTTATTTTACTTTTAATATTTAATCTCTTTATTTTAACTTTACTATTACCTTCCTTTATAATGCAGTTCTTAATTGTAATATTAATTAGTATAAAATTAATAAATAAAAATTAAAGGTTTAAATAGCTTATAAGTAGCAATTATAATCTTATTCTATTAATTTATTAAAATTAACCCTTTTAGTATATAAAAGATTTAGCTCTTTATTTAAGGGAGTTTAAAAATAGCCTATTAATTAATTTAAAGTAAATTTATTTATTTAGTTTTAGCAGTTATCTTTCTTTTAGTAAGGATAATATAGTTTAAGTTATAATTACTTTATTGGGTTTAAATAGCAGTATTAGTAATATTTCTAACTATAGTATTAGTAATTATAATATAATTTTTTTCTCTTGCTATATATTTAGCTAATTAAAGAATTAATAAAGGCAGTATAAAGCGCTTATAAAAACTCTATTTATTACTTTTAGCAGTAAGTAAATTTAAGTCTATTTAATTAAATTGCTATAAAATAGCTAATTTAAATAAAAGTATTTATTAAATTAATTAAATTAATTTAATTATTTGCCTTTTGCCTAAAGAGTTAATAAATATTTAATTAAATGCATTAAAATAAATAAATATATTTTAGTTAATTTAGATTTCTTTTTTAAGTGCACTTAATTAAGTAATGCTTATATAAATTAATAAGCTAATAGGCAATTTATATAAAGGTTAAATAGATTTAATTATTAGTTTAGGCTTAATAATAAATTTAAGGGCAAAAGTCTTAAACTTAAGGTATAAACTATAAAGGCAAATTGCTTTAATGCTTTAACTTTAGTAATTTAAGGTTTATTTAAAACCTTTTCCTTTATTATTACTTAAGGTAATAATAACTTTAGTAGATTTATTAATTTTAATAGGAAATCTATTTATTATTTAATACCTATAAGTTTAATAGCATTTAATTAAATTATTAGCTAAAAGATAGTAAGGTAATTAAGGGCCTAATAGTAAAGGTAGACTTATTTAATAGCTATTGCCTTAAGGATTAAGTAGCTTTAGGATAATTTAATATTTATTTTTAAAAGTTTAATAATTAATTCCTTTTTAGCTTATTATATAATAACCTTTTAAATTAATATAAAGCCATTAAGTATTAAGGGAACTATTTTAAAATCTTAGGATATAAATAGATTTTTAGGTTTTAATAAGTTTTATAAGTTTATATTAATTAAAGAACTTTTTATTAGCAATATTAAGTTTATTAAGGATAATAATATTAATAAAGTCTTATATTTAATTAATATTTAAAGCAATTAATTAAGTACTTTTTCTTTATTTGCACTTAATAAAAACTTAATTGTAGTGCATTAATGCTAAAGGGGATTATTAATAGTATTATAATTGCTATTAAAGATTAAGGGCTAGGTTATAAGGTATTTAATAATTGAAGTTTTAGTAAGTTTAACTATTCCTTAAATATTAAAAAAGAGAAGGAAAGTGCTTAAAAAACTATATTTTTAATTTTTAGCTTGCTTAATAATAGGTATAATAAAAATAAAGAAATTATAGGGCAACTCTATTTTAGTTATAATCTCCCTTTATGCTATAGTAAGTATAATAGCTTGCTTATTTTAAAGGATATTAGTAGTATTATAAATAATTAAATGCCTTAACTATTTATTTTAAATAAAAAAGCTTTAATAAATAGCATTAATAAAGTAAGTAAAGCTAACTAATAGCCTTTTATTATATATTGCTTATTAGAACTTAATAGATATAAAACTAATTAAATATTTAGTCTTTTTAATATTTATTTCTTTTAGTAAAAGCTTATAAAAAAAACTCTTTTACTTTTACTTATTTTTCTTAACTTTAGTACTTACAATTAAAAGATTAATTTAATAAATTATAAGGATATTAGTAAGTCTATAGGTAAGGGTAGTAAGAAGAGCTTAAATACTAAAGTTTAAGGCTATTTCCTTTTTCTATAGATTTTTAAATAAGTCCTATAGATCTTAATAATAGAATATTTAGGCTTAATAAAAGTTAAAAAAAAAGTCTTTAAAGCAATTAATATTAATAAGCTAAGAATTTAAATTGCTTTTATTACCTAAAATAGGCTAAGTTTCTAATTTATTAAACTAATAATCCTAATTTATTTAAGGGTAGAATAGTATAGATTAACTATTAAGCAATTAATTAAATATTTTAATAGTATTTTCTTTATTAAAAGAAAAGAAATCTCCAATTCTACCTTTATTTTAAATAACTCCTTTAGCTATATAGAGGTCTTTATTTAGCATTAAAAATTATACCTTTAAAGTAATTGCACTTAAGGTTACTTTCTTTAGCTTTATTATAAAATAAAGTAAAGATTAATAAAGGGTTTAAAAGCTTATAATTAAATGCTTATAATTTAAGAGATAAAAATTATTAGTATTTTATAGGTATTATAAATAAAGTTAAAATAATATAACTTACTATAAAATTATTAAAAGAAAGGAAAGAGTTATAGGCATAAAGTAAATTAATATAACTTAAGTGCCTTTATTTTTAGTTTAGTATTATTTAAATAAATTACTATTTTAATGTTTATATATATGCAAATACTAATAAGTTTCTTAAAATAGTATACTTTTTAGTATTTAATAAGAATTTTATTGATATTTAGTTTTTACTTTAAATTTTAGGGGTTAATTTTCTATTTATTATAAAAGTACTATATTGGCCCTTCCTTTTATTTTTTTCTTTTTTGCTTATTATTCTTTATCTCTTTAATTCTCTTATACCTTTAGCTATTACTATAATTTTTATTCTTTATCTTATAATAGCTTTATATTGCAATAAGCTTAAGTCTTTTGCCTTTATATTTTATAATTATCTCCTTAATATATATAATCTTACTATTAGCTATATTTAGGCTTTTAAATTCTTTTATTAATGCTTTATTTATTAGTATACTTATAATAGTTTCTTTTATAAAGCTTTAATTAATGCTATTAATATTGCTATTAAATAATTAATAAATATCCCTTTTTATATTGCTTTTTAACTATTATTTTTATTTAATAATTAATTAAATACTTTTAGATTTAATAATGCTTTAATATTTAGATTTATAGCTTTTAAGCTCTTAATTAATTTAGCTAGCTTTTATATATTGAAATTGCCTTTAAGAAAGATAGTAAGTAAACTAATTGCAAATTTACTTAATAGTTTATTTTGCAGTTACTATTTTACAATTTAATACTTTATTCTAAAGTAAATCTTTTCTTTTAGTGCTAACTTTAGTCTATATATATCTCTATAAAATAGGCTTATTTAATAAAATACTTTTTAATTTAGCTGCCAATTTGCCTTAAGTATATTAAGGCATTTATTATTGCCTTTATTAAATATATTAACCCCTTTATATATTATAGATATATTTAATTATATATTTTTATAGTTTCTGCCTATAATAAATATATTTTTACTTTCTTTTATATATATATTTTAGCATTAAGTTATATAAATAGCTACTATATTAATTATATTTAAAATAGTTAATCTAAATATAAATAGAGCTTTTTTTATAAATATTAACTAAAAGGTCTTTATAAAGGCCCTTATAACTTTCCTTTAGGTAGTATAAATATTATTAATAAGTTTACTTAACTATTAACTTTTACAGTAGATTTTCTTAGGCTAATTACTTGCCTATAAATTATATATAGTTTTTCTATTAGCAATATAGCTAGTAATTACTAATTAATTAAATAGATATAAAAAGTATTTAATTAAAAGCATAAAGTAAGTTTTAATTAATAAAAATAATAGTTTTTAGCTTATTTTTTAATATAAATTAATTAAATATAGTTTTTAATTTATTAATAATAGTTTAATAAATAGAAAATAATACTATAAAGCAATTAATTAAATATTTCTATACCTTTTAAGGCTATTGCTATTATTATATTATTTTAATAACCTTAAAACTTAATTTCTATTAAATATATTTAAATTTTTAAATTTTTTATAAATATTAATACTTTATTTTTTATTATTTTTTATATATTTTTATTTATTTTTAAATAATTTTAACTTTTTTGCTATAGTTTTTAGGCATTTTTATTTTATTTTTATTAATTTTTAGTGTAATTTTTAAAGTTTTTAAATAGATTTTTAGGGGATTTTTAAGGATTTTTAATATTTTTTTAGGGTTTTTAGCTAATTTTTAATTATTTTTATTTAGTTTTATTTAATTTTACTATTTTTTTACTTACCTTTAATTGCTTTTTATTTTGCTTTTTTACTTTATTTTAGGCAGCTTATCTTTTTTTAATATAATATTAGTTTTAATATCTTTATTTCCCTCTTTTTAACTTTTAGTACACTTTCTTTAATAGCAATCTAGCTATCTTTAGCTTAATGCTATTACTAACTATTTAATTAATTGCTTATTATATTTTAGTATTATATTTACTAATTGCTATTTATTTTTAGAATTTAAACTTTAATAATCTCTTTAGGCCTAATATAAATATATATTATAGTGTTATTATTTAAGCTTTTTATAGTATTTAAATTAAGTTTATTCTATTTTTGCTATTCTATAGATTTAGTTTATATTTAATTAAATGCTTTCCCTTCTTTCCTTACTTTTAATAGTACTTTTTAATTTATACTAAAAGTCTCTTTATTATTTTTACTTACTTACTATTTATTTTTATCCTCTATAAACTTCTTTAATTAATTACTATAGATTGTATTAAAAAGCTTAACTCTATCTATAATATTAAGGATATAACTCTTTATTTTATTAGATATATTAGCAATTCTATAAGAGCTTAATTAATGCAGCTTTATTTTTATAATGCAAAATATATTCTTTTAATTTTATATATTGTATTAAAGAACTAGATCTTTAATAGCAAAAGGCTCTTTATATAGCTTATATTAATTCTTTTTGGTCTTTCTATTAGTAATTAACCTTTAGAATGCAGTTATTTATTGCTTAGTTTCTTTTATATCTTTTTGCTTTTACTTTAGGATTTTAATTCTTTACTTAAATAAATTTTTAATAAAGGTTATATTATTTTATTTAATTAAATACTATATAAGCACTTTTACTTTTAAAGGAAGGATTGGCTTCTATCTATAAAGTAAATAAAAAGGTAATCTTTTATATAAAGTATAAATAATTACTCTTTTAGCTAGTAAAGCTATTAATAAAATATTTATCTATTTTCCTTTTTTTTTACCCTTTTTCTTTAGGAAACTTATTATAGTAGCATAACTACCTTTAATAAGTCTATTTGCTTTAGGGTTATAAATAGAAGTATTAATAACTTTTATATTAAGGCTATTAAGATCTTTAGGAATCCCTTTTATAATCTCTTTTCTATTATTAGTAATTACTCTTTTTAGTATTCTATACTAATAGTATAGTTTTTTAAGGAATTTTATAATATAATAATTATTTAATTTTAGGATTAGCTTAGCCTTTATCTATCTATAAAGGTTATATTTAGCTTTTAGTATAAATTTAAATCCTTTATTAAAAGGTATATACTATTTATTAAGATAAATCTTTATTATTAAATAAATAAGCTTAATAGGTATAAAGGCTTCTATTAGTCTTTAGGGAATATATATTTAATATATTAAGCACTGCCTAATAGCTTCTATAATGCTCCTTTTTATACCTTATTAATAGTACCTTTTAAAGAGAAATGCATAAATAGCATTATAACTATAATGCCCTCTATTAATATAGTATAATTTAATTAAATCCTTTTAAATATCTTCCTTTTTTATAATTAATCTTAAATTACCTTTTTATTCTTTAGCCTTAATCTATAAGCAGCCACTTTTTATAAAGTATTTTTTAGCCTTTAGCTATAAGCATTAGTAATTCTATAGGGTAATACCTATTAGCCTTTTTAATAAAAGTAAGTATTTTTTTAATTGTAATAAAGGTCTATTATAATTCTTTCTTAATTTTACTAATTTATCCTTAATCTTAATAATATTAAGATAAGTATTAATAAACTCTTTAATATTACCTTTAGCCTTTTAGTCTATTTAATTAAATGCTTTTAGACCTTTTTTAAATAGCCTATTAGCTATATTGTTCTTATTTTTAGAAATGTATTAAATAGTAAAGTTAAATAATAGAATGTAATTAATTTATTAAATAACTATTGCATTAAGGATATTACTAGCCCTATTATTAAGCTAATAGACTAAAATTTAAGAATCTATCTTTAAGATAAAGGGCAATCTATATATATAGCTATAAAGGCATTTAATTCTATATAATATACTTTTGCATTTAAGTTTAATAGTATTATACCTTTATTCTATAGAAGTCTAAAGATTAAATTTATACTTTATTGAATGCCTCTTTCTCTTTATTATTTGCATTAATACTATATTTTAGCCTTTTTTACTAGCATTAATTATAAGGATAACCTCCTTAAATCCTTTAAAAAGGTCTAATATTGCTAGAATAGAAGTAAAGGTTATCTTTTCTTTAAGAACTACTATAGTATTGGCTTATTTCTTACTTTATATCTATATAGTATCCTTCCTTAATAATTAAGTAAAAGGTCTAGCAATTTAAATATATCTTTTAATTTAAATTTAATAATAGCCTATAATTCCTAAAAATGCTTTAACCTACTTTAAGTTATAGTATCTTTTCTATTTATTAATTTTAATTACTTTTTTCTCTATTAGCTGCCTTTTAGCTATACTATATAAATATTTAATAATAATTGCAATATATTAATAGAACTTTAACTTCTTTATAGAAATTATATACCTAAATAGCTTAATATTTAAAAAAGTTTTATTTAAATTAATTAAATGCTTTAAAATAAACCTTTATATACTAAAGAGCACTTCCTTTCTATTATACTTAATCTTTAGTCCTTTAATAGCAATATTATTTAAAAAGGCTTAATAAACTTTTAGTAATAGATTAAAGAGGATTTTAATTATAATCCTTAAGAACTGTACTATTAAATTAGTTCCTTCTTACAGTAAGGTATATATCTTAAGAAGCTCTAGCGGTATATTAAAAGTTATTAAATTCTAACTTTTCTCTATTAAGAAAATCTAATTATATCCTAAAAAGAAGTTTAAAAGAGTTAGGATTTTATATATTTTAAATTTAGCTAAGAATTTATTAGCTTCTAAAGGAATTAATCTATTTTATATTATATATATATTATATCTTTTAGCTAAATTAATTAAGTAAAGTCTATTATTCTTTTTTGCTATTAGTATATATAGGTTTTAATAGGCAGTATAAAACTCTTAAAGGATTTTTCTCTTTATTTAAGTTTTTAATAACTTAATAATCTTCTTTTTTAATCCTTTAGAGATTAAAATATTTTCTATTTATTAGGCTTTATATTTAATTATCTTAATAATTTATAGAAAGGCTACTTTAGGGTCTAGTCTTCTATACTCCTTAAAATCCTAAATAAATACTACTTCTTTATTATAAAGAATTTCTAAAAGAATATTTCTTTTTTTATTAGTAAAGATCTCTTTTATTTAATTAATTACTTTTTAAAGTCTTTCTTTATATAGCCTTAATCCTTTAGCTATTTTAAAGAACTTAAGTATTAAGAGCTTTAAGTTTTTAAACTTCTCTTTAAGGTCTTTCTTTACTTTCTCTTATCTTTTCTCCTTTTAATATAAATCCCCTTTAGGGATAGATCTATTTAATAGAATATTATCTTTAAGATATATTTTATTGGCTTTTTATTTATATATTATATTAATAAATGCTATCTTTCCTTTTTAATATATAGCTAATTATAGCTTCTTTTTTGCCTTTATTACTTTTATATAGTTAACCTTTAATTAATTTTTAATTATTAATTAAATTACTATTTCTACTAATGCTTTATTTAATTATTTAATTAATTGCTTATTATTATTTTCTTTTAGACCCTATAATTTTATTAGTCTAAAAGAACTTTAGGAATTTATTTTTAATTGCCTTAAGTAGTCTCTATATTTCTTAAGGCATTTTATTTAATATTTCTAGTAGTAGGTATAATAATCTTAATTAAGCTAAATTAATATTATAAAAGCATTTCTCTTTTTAAAGATATATAATTAAATATAACTTTAGTAGCCTTAATAAAGGGCATTCTTAAAATAAAAGAAATAGAAATATATTCTTTTAGAGCAATATAAAATCTTTATGCTATTTAAATATTTCTAAGAAATAGCTTAATATTTACTTCTTTATGCATTTAAATTTAATTATTAAAGTAAAATATAGTAAAAGCTTTTATAGGCTTTACTTTTAGCTTATATTTTTATGCTATTTTATTAAAAATAATATTTCCTTTTAACCTAAAATCTATTAAAGCTTCTTAAGTTATTTTATTAAGGTTATTTAACTTTACTTAAATTTTTAATAGTTTTTAGCATTAAGCTAAAGTTCTTTAATACTATTAGTTTAAAATATTTATATAGACTATTAAATGCATTTAATTAAATATAACTTTTCCCCCTTTAGTTATTATATAGCCAATATTAACTTTATTAATACTTCTTTAATCCTTAATAAGGTATTCTTTAGGCAATAATATATAATAAGGTTTAGATTCCTTCTTAATTAATATATTATTAATACTATACTATTTAGCAATATAGTTAAAGTACTCCTTTAAGAATATTGCTTTTAGATTATTAATTATAATTAAATTAATAGCTTATTAAATTTATTTCTTTTTTAATAAAGGTTTAGATTTTACCTATTTAACTTCTTTTATTCCTTTTATATAATTAAAAATTATCTTTAAGATATTATTACCTAAAGGAGGGTTAAAAGTAATTAAATCCTTAATAGTTATTTAGACTTTTAATTCTACTACCTTTTTATAAACTTATCTTTTTATTTAAATAACTTTAAGCATTTAATTAAAAGCATTTTAATCCTTTTCTTTAAGGATAATATTAGCAATCTCTTTATTTTTAATAAGTTTTCTATTTATAACTTAAATAGAAGATTAAGTTTTCTTTTTCTTTTTTTAATTAATTAATTCCTTTTTTAATTTTACTTTTATATATTTTGCAATATTAGTTTTTAATATAATATTAGCAATAAAAGGATTATTAATTAATTCTATAGCTTAATTATTAATAAGAATGCAATTAACTTTAGGTTTTTAGGTCTCCTTAAGGGAATTTCTATTAAGTATTAAGGAGCTATACTTTAGTTAATTAATATACTTAAGGAAGTCTTTAATTAAATGCTTTTCTTTTTTAGCAATTTACTATTTCTATGCATTTAGCTTATTTATTATTATAACCTTAACTTAGCTATAAATCTTAAAGGTAGGGAATTTTAAAATCTATAAAATAACTATTTTTCTTACTCCTTTTTTAATAGTAAGTTTATATACTAGTTTTAAGGGTAGTAAGAGTTCCTATTGCCCTATTTAAATAAAGCTAGTATTGCTATTATAGTCTGCAAACCCCCTCCTTTTATTTTCTATAAAAAGTAGGCAATAGTTTAAAAAATGCCTTACTTTTATATAATAAAAGCACTTTAGATTCTTATTATAACTTATATTAATATAAAAGTTATAATAGAGATATATATAATTAGATTCTTCTATTTAATTAAGATTGTTTTTAATTAATAATAATAATTCTATTTTTAATTAATTGATCTTTTAGTATATAATTCTCTTTAATTTCTATAATTTATTTATAATATTTTAGGCTATATTAATTTATAGCTTCTTTATTTCTTTAATAAAAAGACTTAACTCCCCTTTTAAGCTTTAGATAGAGTTAGAAAACTTAGGCTCTTAATGCTAAAGCTAATTTTAATAAGCAAAAGGTTTTTTAGTTTTCCTAAAATATCTAAAGTTATTATCCTTCCCTTTTATTTAAAAGATCTAGATTTCTTTTTTAATATTAAGGAAGTTCTTAATTAGCCTAATTATTTCCTTATACCTTATTGTTCTTAAGGTATTTAAGTATTTCCCTTTTTATTAATAGATATTAATAATAATGTTTTTTAGTATAGTATTATAGATAGCCTAAGCCTATACTATAGAAGCCTTTTAGCCAATAGGATCTGCTTTTCTATTAAGTTAGGTATACTTTATAAGCTACTAAAGGATAACTCTATACTCTATAAATTAAATTAGAGTTATATTTATTTGCTAAAGCTTATTTTTAGGTAGATTTAATTAATTTAAATTTTAGTACTTAAAGGTTTTTAAGAGGTTCTACTTTATAATAGGCTAATTATTGCCTTTTAGTAAGTTTATAATATCTTAAGATACTTTAAAGGTTATATAGTATATAAGAGCTTTACTCTTTATATTATCTATAACTTTTTGGCTAATTATAAATCTATTATATAATTTAAGGAAATATATAATATTCCTTCTATTAAAAATTGTATTAAGCAATTAAATAAAGGTAATAGTTACTTTTATTATTTTAGCTAATATATTTAGTTTATTCTCTTTAGGAATGTTAGTATTAGTAGTATTAATTAACTTAAAAAGAATAGTTAAAAGTTATTAACTATATTAACCCCCTTTACTTTTAATAGGGCTTAAGGGGTTTAATTGCATTTAATTAAATATTCTTTTTATTTTCTTATTTAAGGGTATTAATAAATTATAGTTATTAGGATTTCTATAATAAGTATTTTAGTATATATATATAAAGGAGTATAGGCTAGCTACTTAACTCTTAAGGTTATAAATTGCAATAAAATAATATATATATATAATAAAAGAATAAAATAATAAAATAAATTAAAATATATATTAAGATAATTAAAAAAAGTAAAGAAAAGGAATAGTAGTATTATATTTAATAAGGCTTTATCTTAATGAATTTAAACTAGCTTTTTGGAGTTAGTAATAATAGGTAAAGTAGCTAATTAAAATAATAGTAAGTATATATATATACCTTTTAGCTAAAGTCTAAAGACTAATAAGAATAATAAAAATTTCCTATCCCCTATAATTAATTAAGGGTTAAGTAATCTTTTTCTTTCTTTTTCTTTTCTTTTTTTAATTTATAAACTAAGCTTTTAGCAGTCTTAAGTATACTCTAATATTTAAAAGTATTTAATTAAATGCTTATGCATTATTTGCACTATTGTTTTGCCTTATATGCCTTTATGCTAATATATTAGCACTATACTAAATTATTGAATTTTTCTATATATTTGCCCTAACTATAGTAGTAAGTTTTCTTTTTTTAAAATGCAAATTTATATTAATATCTTTACTTATCTTTAGTATTATTTTTAATCTTAATGCCCTCTATTTTTATAGAAGTAATAGGTTTTCTAATATTTAGGAATTCCTAAATCTTTATAATTAATTATTTACTACTTCTTTAGGTTCTTAATAATAGCTTAAAAGTATTACTAAAAAGTTTAATTAAATACTTTAGTGTCTTTTTAAATAATTTAAAGGCTTCTCTTTATTGTAACCTCTAAATGTATTAATAGATAGAGATATTAGCCAAAATATATACCCTACCCAAAAGGGTATAGAGTAAGCAAGTTCAATTAAAGACTAAATAGCCTTTTTAAGTAGCTGCAAATAATTTAAAAGAGTGTTAAAGCATTTAATTAAATGCTTTAGAGTGTCCCTTAAAGAAAAAAAAGAAAGAAAATAAAGTAGAAAGTTATAAATAAAGTAATATTATAAGGGGCTGCATTAAGACTTTAATAGGGTCTAAATGCAAGGAATTTAAAATTTTAAAAATAAAAATTAATTAAAGAAAACTGCCTGTTTATTTCCTATATCTTTAAGGTCCCTTTTATTTTCCTAATTAATCTAATAATAGATTGATCTATATTACCTTAAACCTTAACTTAATAGCTAGCCTATACTTTTCTATATATATATACTAAAATACTTATTATAGAAATCTTAATAACTATAATTTATTAATGCCTTTAAATAAAAAAATAAAAGGAATATTTAATTAAATATAATTAAACCCTTAAGCCCTATTAAAAGTAAAGAAGGTTAATATAATTAATAATTTTTAACTATTCTTTTTAAGTTAATTAATACTATTAATATTAATATTCCTAAAAAAAATAAATTAAATATATTAGCTAAAATAATAAAAGCAATTATTACTTTTATTTAATTGCTTAATATAATTTTTAATAAAAGGAATATTATATATTTCTTTAGATTATATAATGGATTTATAACTAGCTAAAAAGTTATAAATAGTATAAAAGGTAAAGCTTTTATATACTATATAACCTTTAAAGTGTTTTAAGATATTATAAACTTATTAAAAAGCAATAATTAAGCTACTATAAAGTAAAACCTCTTAAAAACCTTTAAATACTAAAATTTAAATTAATTAAATCTATTTAAAAATAAGCTTTAGTAAATAAATATAACTTTAATTTAATCTATAAAGTATAGAGTTATCCTTTAATAGCTTATAAAGTATGCCTAACTTAATAGAAAAGTAAATTCTATTAGCTAAAAGGCTTTTATAATATAGGCTTAAGCTATTTATAATATTATATTAAAAAATATTATTATTAATATCTATTAATAAAAAGGGAAATACCTAAATACCTTAAGAATAATAAGGTATAAAAAGATAATTAGGCTAATTAAGAACTTCTTTAATGCTAAAAAAGGAATCTAAATCTTTTAAATAGAAAGGAAGAATAATAACTTTAGATATTTTAGAAAAACTAAAAAACCTTTTATTTATTAAAATTAGCTTTAATATTAAAAGCTTAAGTTTCTTAACTCTATTTAAAGCTTAAAAGGGGAGTTAAGTCTTTTTACTAAAAGAATAAAAAAGCTATAAATTAATATAGCCTAAAATATTATAAATAAATTGCAGGAGTTAAAGAGAATTATATACTAAAAGATTAATTAATTAAAAATAGAATTATTATTATTAATTAAAAATAACCTTAATTAAATAAAAGAATTTAATTATATATATCCCTATTATAATTTCTATATTAATATAAGTTATAATAGAGATCTAAAGTGCTTTTATTATATAGAAGTAAGGCATTTTCTAAACTATTGCTTACTTTTTATAAAAGATAAAAGAAGGGGATTTATAGACTATAATAGCAATACTAGCTTTATTTAAATAGGGCAATAGAAACTCTTATTACCCTTAAAACTAATATATAAGCTTACTATTAAAAAAGGAATAAAAAAAATAATTATTTTATAGATTTTAGAATTCTCTACCTTTAAAATTTATAGTTAAGCTAAGGTTATAATAGTAAATAAGCTAAATGTATAGAAATAATAGATTACTAAAAAAAAAAAGTATTTAATTAAAGACTTCCTTAAGTATATTAATTAATTAAAGTATAGCTTCTTAATGCTTAATAGAAATTCCTTTAAGAAGACTTAAAAACCTAAAGTTAATTGCATTTTTATTAATAATTAAGCTATAGAATTAATTAATAACCCTTTTATTGCTAATATTATATTAGAAATTAATATTATAAAATATATAAAAGTAAAATTAAAAGAGAAATTAGCTAATTAAAAAAAGAAAAAAGAAATTTAATTTTCTATTTAAGTTATAAATAAAGAATTTATTAAAAATAAAGAGATTATTAATATTATCCTTAAAGAAAAGGATTAAAATGCTTTTAATTAAATACTTAAGGTTATTTAAATAAAAAGATAAGTTTATAAAAAGGTAATAAAATTAAAAGTTTAAATAACTATTAAGGATTTAATTACTCTTAACTCTTCCTTAAGTAATAATATCTTAAAAATAGTTTTTAATTATATAAAAGAAATAAAAGAAATTAAATAAATAAAACCTAAATTCTTACTTAAAAAGAGATAGATTTAGCAAGCTATTAATCTAATTACAATTAATAATCTAAAAGCAATATTTTTAAAGAAGTACTTTAATTATATTGCTAAGCAATATAGTATTAATAGTATATTAATTAAAAAGGAATTTAAACCTTATTATATACTATTGCCTAAAGAATACTTTATTAAGAATTAAAAAAGTATTAATAAAGTTAATATTAACTATATAATAATTAAAAAGAGAAAAGTTATATTTAATTAAATGCATTTAATAGTTTATATAAATATTTTAGACTAATAGCATTAAAGAACTTTAGCTTAATACTAAAAACTGCTAAAAATTTAAATAAAGTTAAGTAACCTTAATAGAATAACTTAAAAAGCTTTAGTAGATTTTAGATTAAAAGGAAATATTATCTTTAATAAAATAATATAAAAATATAAGCTAAAAGTAAAGCCTATAAAAGCTTTTACTATATTCTATTTTAATAATTAAATCTAAATATATAAAGAAGTAAATATTAAGCTATTTCTTAAAAATATTTAAATAGTATAGAGATTTTATATTGCTTTAAAAGAATATATTTTTATTCCTTTTATTTTAGAAATGCCTTTTATTAAGGCTACTAAAGTTATATTTAATTATATATTTCTAAAAGAAGAAATGCTTTTATAATATTAATTTAGCTTAATTAAGATTATTATGCCTATTACTAAAAATATTAAATAGAATGCCTTAAGGAGTATAGAGATTACTTAAAGCAACTAAAGATAAATTCCTAAAGTTCTTTTAGATTAATAAAATTATAAAGTCTAAAAGAAAATAATAATAAGCATTTAATTAAATAATTAAATAAGGCATTAATAAAAGCAATAATTTAATTAATAGTTAGGAATTAATTAAAGGTTAACTATATAAAGATAATAAAAATAAAAAAAAAGCTATAATTAGCTATATATTAAAGAAAAAAGGTAGTATTTATTAATATAATATATAAATAAAAAGCTAATAAAATATATCCTAAAGATAATATTTTATTAAATAGATTTATCCCTAAAGGGGATTTATATTAAAAGGAGAAAAGGTAGAAGAAAGTAAAGAGAGACCTTAAAGAGAAGTTTAAATACTTAAAGCTTTTAATACTTAAGTTCTTTAAAATAGCTAAAAGATTAAAGCTATATAAAGAAAGACTTTAAAAAGTAATTAATTAAATAAAAGGGATTTTTATTAATAAAAAGAGAAGTGTTCTTTTAGAAATTCTCTATAATAAAGAAGTGGCACTTACTTAAGATTTTAAGGAATATAAGAGACTAAACCCTAAAGTGGCCCTTTTATAGATTATTAAGATAATTAAATATAAAGCTTAATAAATAGAAAATATTTTAATCCCTAAAGGATTAAAAAAGAAGGTTATTAAATTATTAAAAACTTAAATAAAGAGAGAAATCCTTTAAGAATCTTATACTATCTATTAAAACCTATATATACTAATAGTAAAAAAGGATAGTAGACTTTACTTAATTAATTTAGTTAAAAGATATAATATATATATAATATAAAATAGATTAATTCCTTTAGAAGCTAATAAATTTTTAGCTAAATTTAAAATATATAAAATTCTAATTCTTTTAGATTTCTTTTTAAAATATAATTAAATTTCCTTAATAAAGAAAAGTTAGGATTTAATAACTTTTAATATATTACTAAAGCTTTTTAAAATATATACTTTACTATAAGGAAAAACCAATTTAATAGTATAGTTCTTAAGGATTATAATTAAAATTCTTTTTAATTTATTACTAAAAGTCTATTAAGCCTTTTTAAATAATATTGCTATTAAAGAACTAAAGACTAAATATAATAAAAAGGAGATACTCTTTAGTATATAGAAATTTATCTTAAAGCATTTAATTAATTTAAATAAAACTCTTTTAAATATTAAGCTATTTAAATATACAATTTCTATAGGAAAGTTAAAGTTCTATTAATATATTGCAATTATTATTAGATATTTATATAGTATAGCTAAAAGGCAGCTAGTAAAAGAAAAAGTAATTAAGATTAATAAATAAAAAAGATATTATAACCTAAAGTAAATTAAAGTATTTTTAGAAATTATAAACTACTATTAAATTTAAGTTAAAAAATATACTTAAATTGCTAGACCTTTTATTTAGTTATTAAAAAAGAATACTATATAGATATAAAGTAAGAAATAAATTAATACTATAGTAATTCTTAAAGAAAAGATAACCTTTACTTCTATTTTAGTAATATTAGACCTTTCTAAAGGATTTAAAAAGGTTATTCTTATAATTAATATTAGTAAAAAAGGCTAAAGTATAATATTAATATAGATAATAGAGAGAAAAAGGCATTTAATAAGGTATAAATTTAGTCTTTAAACTCCTATAGAATAAAGGTATAATGCTATTAAACTTAAATATAAAGGTATATTATATAGAATTAAATGCCTTTATAGTTATATATATAGATTGCCCTTTATCTTAAAGATAGATTCTTAAGTTTTAGTTTACTAGCTTAATAATAAAGCTAGCAATATCCTTAATGCAATAATTATTTAATAGATTAATTATATTTTATTATTTAACTTTACTATTTAATATATTTCTAAAAATAAAAATAATATAGCTAATAGGCTATTTAAAAAAAGTTTAAAAGCATTTATTTATTTATTTATTTATTAATACTCTATAGACCTATAAGGTAGATAGTGCTTCTATACTATATAAATAAAGGAAAAAAACTATACTAATAGAGTAAAAACCTTTATTTAATATAATATTAGGCCTATTGCAGGTCCTCTATAAAGGGGCATTAGATTAGAAGTTAGTTTAGTGCTATCACTAAAATATCCCATTCACCTAATTGTAGGGTTAGTAAGTAGGGTGAAAGTGGGGCCCGCAATGGGCCCAGATTGTCTATGCTATAGGCCTATTGCAAGGAGTGGGGCGCCAATCCAGCGCCGGCTAGCAGCCGGCCGGCTGCTAGCTATCTAAGTGCTATTGTTATTATTTCTCAATCTTTATAGGCACGCCTAATTCCTTTTCCTTTCTTCCTTCCTTATATGCCTCTATAAGAGCTTCCTATTGCCTTTAAGTGTGCGCTTCGCTAACGCATCGTTCGCACAGGATACCCGACTTATATGAGCGCCGATTACTGTTCCTGTTGCTATTCTATGCTGATTGTATGTAGCCGAGGACGACGACTACGACGATAACGACGACAATGACGATAATGACGACGGCGACGATAATGATGACGACCATAACCATGACCACGACCATGATTATAACGGTTTGTGTATGCTGCGGGCCCGTTATGGTTCCTATGTTGACGCTTGTATAGATGCCAAGACGCCAGGCTGGCTGCGCTAGGGCAGGGGGTGCCGAGCCATCCTTGGGGGCGGTGCGGGATCTGCCCTGCTCTACATGTGTTACGCGGATGGCGAGAGATGGGGAGGAGGGTCTGTGCCGGGATCAGGCCAGTGAGTTGTGTCCCTCTATTGTGACTTTAGGTAGCTGATGGCAGTAGATGCTAAGGCCAGCGGCTATGCAGCTTGTTTAGGAGCATTTAATTAAATAAACTAAAAGGCTAAAAGTAATATTAAAGAGTTTATTAATGCTTATTTTAATATTATTAAGATTAAAAATAAATTAATAAAATTAAAAAAGAATTATAATAGACCTTTATTATAATTAAAGAAATACTTACTTTTATTAAAAAGGCTAATAGATATTACCCTATAGAATTACTAATACTTATAGCTAAAGGCTAAGAAATACTTTATAAAAGGTAGCTATTTATAGATTAAGGCTAAAAAATAAAGAGGCAACTTAAGGTTAATTATAAAAAAGGAAGATATTTAAAAGGATTTAATTAAATTATACTATATTAATAAAGGGTATTATAGTTATAATATTATTTATGCACTTTTTTTTAAAAGGTACTATTAGTAAAATATAAAAAAGAGCATTATAAAAGCTATTAGGTAGTGCTTAATATATTAAATATATATTCTCTAAAGATTAATAAAAGCCTTTATATTTATTAAGCCTATTTACTTAATAATAAAGATTTATTTTAATAAATAGTATATACCTTTTAATAAAGGATTTAAATTTATACTAAAAGCTAGATATAACCTTTATAGATAGGTAAAGGCTAAATTAATCTTAAAATTAAATAGTTACTATATTATAAAATTCCTTAAAAAACTGCACTATTAATATAAAATGCTAAAAAGAGTGATTATTAATAATAAAAAAGAGATTATAAAAGGGATTCTTAAAGATTTTAATAGCTTTAGTATAGAAGTTATTAATACTTTTACTTATAACCCTAAAGTAAATAGATTTATTAAAGGTAATTATATTACTATAATAAGTTTCCTAAAGAAAAAGGGTAAAAAAGAAAGAAAATAAATAAATATTTTACTAATAGCTTTATTAGCTAAAAGAGTAGCTATCTATACCTTATATAGAAGATTACCTTTTTATTTGCTTTATAGATAGAAGCCAATCTTTTCTTTAGAAATAAAAGTGCCTATATAGCATTTAATTAAATAAAATAATATAATCTTTATTAAAGATCTATTTAAGTAAAGGATTAAAATCCTAAAGTAAAAGCAAAAAGATATAAAAGAAGTTAGGCAATAAATAATTATATTCTAAAGGTTAATTGCTAATAAAAAGATTAAAAAGAATTAATATAGGCTATATAAAGAGCCTTTTGCTATTAAAGATTTAGTTTTTTAGTATAATATATAAAATTAAAAGAATATATTTTATATTATAAAGATAAAGCTATATTAATTAAGCCTTTATAGAATTGCTAATGCATTTAATAAAATAAAGAGTTATATTTTTAATACTATAAATAAAGTTAAGCTTTTTAGTACAATCTATAGTAATTAATTAAGGAAGTTTATAAAGGATAAAGATAGATAGTAAGTAAGTAAGGATAATAAAGAGACTTTTAGTATAAATTAAAAAGTATTACTAAAGGTAAAAAAAGAAAGGGAAGTATTTAATTAAATATAAATTAGATCTATAGAATAGTAAAAATAAAATAAACTTAATTTAAATGCTATAAAAAGCTTAAATAATAATACTATAATATATATTTATATTAGGCTTAAAAAGATTATTAAAGTTTAAATTTTAAAGATAAATAATAATTAATAAATACAATACTAAAATATAGTAAGCAATTAATTAAATAATTAATAATAGTATTAAGCTAAAAATAATTAAGTTACTATTAAAAAAAGGGTACTAAAAGTTAAAAAGAAAGAAATAAAGATATTAAAATTAATACTATATTAAAAAAAAATAAGCTATTTAAAATAAAGTAAAAAAGTAAAATAAAAAGCAATTAAAGGTAAATAAAAGAATAATAAAACTAAATAAAACTAAATAAAAATAATTAAAAATTAATTAAAAACCCTAAAAAAATGCTAAAAATCCCTAAAAATCCCTTAAAAATCTATTTAAAAACTTTAAAAATTATATTAAAAATCAATAAAAATAAAATAGAAATGCCTAAAAACTATAGTAAAAGGGTTAAAATTATTTAAAAATAAATAAAAATATATAGAAAATAATAAAAAATAAAATATTAATATTTATAAAAATTTAAAAATTTAAATATATTTAATAGAAATTAAATTTTAAAGTTATTAAAACAATATAATAATAGTAATAGCCTTAAAGGGTATAGAAATATTTAATTAATTGCTTTATAGTACTATTTTCTATTTATTAAATTATTATTAATAAATTAAAAATTATATTTAATTAATTTATATTAAAAAATAAGCTAAAAACTATTATTTTTATTAATTAAAACTTACTTTATACTTTTAATTAAATACTTTTTATATTTACTTAATTAACTAATAATTACTAGCTATATTATTAATAGGAAAATTGCATACAATTTATAGGCAAGTAGTTAGCCTAAGAAAATCTACTATAAAAGTTAATAGTTAAGTAAACTTATTAATAATATCTATATTACCTAAAGGAAAGTTATAAAGGCCTTTATAAAAACCCTTTAATTAATATTTATAAAAGAAGCTTTATTTATATTTAAATTAACTATTTTAAATATAATTAATATAATAGCTATTTATATAATTTAATACTAAAATATATATATAAAAGGGAATAAAAATATATTTATTATAGGCAAAAACTATAGAAGTATATAATTAAATATATTTATAATATATAAAAGGGTTAGTATATTTAATAAAGGCAATAATAAATGCCTTAATATACTTAAAGTAAGTTAGTAATTAAGTTAAAAAGTACTCTATTAAATAAGCCTATTCTATAGGGATATATATAGACTAAAGTTAGCACTAAAGAAGAAGATCTATTTTAGAATAAAGTATTAAATTGCAAAATAGCAATTATAAAATAAACTATTAAATAAGTTTATAATTAATTTACTTACTATCTTTCTTAAAGGCGATTTTAATATATAAGGGCTAGCTAAATTAATTAAAAGCTTAAAAGCTATAAATTTAAATATTAAAGTATTATTAAATCTAAAAGTATTTAATTAATTATTAAATAAAAATAATAGTTAAAAAGTAATATAAAAAAAGATATTTATTAATTATTTAATAGTAATATTAATAGTATTAGTTAAAGCCTTATAAAAGAAACTATTATAGATATATTAATAAATAGAGCATTAATAAAAGAATTTAAAAGCCTAAATATAGCTAATAGTAAGATTATATATATTAAAGAGATAATTATAAAGTATAAAGGCAAAAGACTTAAGCTTATTATAATATAAAGCTATTATAAAATAAAGAATAAAAATTGCAGTAATAATTAAAGGTATAAAAAATTAAGGAAGTAAAGAATAATAAGCTAAAAAAGAAGGAATAAAAGGGAGGGCTAATATAATGCTTTTATAATAAATAGAAAATCAACCCTTAAGATTTAAGGTAGAAATTAAATACTAATAAAATTCTTATTAAATACTAAAAAATATATTATTTTAAGAAACTTATTAATATTTATATATATATAAATATTAAAATAGTAATTTACTTAAATAATATTAAACTAAAAATAAAAGCACTTAAGTTATATTAATTTACTTTATATTTATAACTCTTTCCCTCTTTTTAATAATTTTATAGTAAGTTATATTACTTTAACTTTATTTATAATACCTATAAAATATTAATAATCTTTATCTTTTAAGTTATAAGCATTTAATTATAAGCTTTTAAACTCTTTATTAATCTTTACTTTATTTTATAATAGGGCTAAAGAAAGCAACCTTAAGTATAACTACTTTAAAGGTGCAATTTTTAATATTAAGTAAAGACCTCTATATAGCTAAAGGAGTTATTTAAAATAAAGGCAGAATTAAAGATTTCTTTTCTTTTAGTAAAGAAAATACTATTAAAATATTTAATTAATTACTTAATAGTTAATCTATACTATTTTACTTTTAAATAAATTAAAATTATTAGTTTAATAAATTAAAAACTTAGTTTATTTTAGGTAATAAAAGCAATTTAAATTCTTAGCTTATTAATATTAATTGCTTTAAAGACTTCCCTTTTAACTTTTATTAAGCCTAAATATTCTATTATTAAGATTTATAGGATTTATTTAAAAACCTATAGAAGAAAGAAATAGCCTTAAACTTTAGTATTTAAGCTCTTTTTACTACTCTTACCTATAGATCTATTAATATCCTTATAATTTACTAAACTAATCTTTTAATTATAAGCATTAAAATTAAAAAGAATAAATAAAAGTAAAAGAGCTTCTTTTATAAGCTTTTATTAAAAGGGATAAACATTAAAAAGACTAAATATTTAATTAATTTTATACCTATAGAGTTTTAATAAGCAATATATAATAAAAGGCTATTAATTAGCTTTATTTACTTTATTAATACTATCTATTAAAGCTTCTTTATTTAAAATAAATAGCTAAAGCATTTAATTATTTATAATACTGCTAATATCCTTTAAAATAAATAAGCTATTGCACTTACTATAATATAAAGGGAGATTATAACTAAAATAGGGCTGCCCTATAATTTCTTAGTTTTTATTATACCTATTATTAAATAAGCTAAAAATTAAAAATATAGCTTTTTAAATACTTTCTTTCTCTTCCTTAATATCTATAAAATAGTTAAACTTATTAAAACTTTAATTATTAAATACTTTATAATCCAGCCCTTAATCTTTAATAGTAAATATAATACTATTAATAATCCCCTTTTAGCATTAATATATTATAATTAAGTTTTTATTAAGTGCAAATAAGGGAAAAGTACTTAATTAATTGCTTTAAATACTAATTAAATGCAAGACTTTATTAGTACTATTATCTTTAATAAACTTAATATTACTAATAGAAAGTTCTTTAATTAATATAAGCTTATAAAATTTATTAAAACCTAAAAATCTATTTATATTTTAAGATTTTAAAATAATTCCTTTAATATTTAATAGCTTTATATTAATTTAAAAGATTATTATATAATAAGCTAAAAGGGAGTTAATTATTAAACTCCTAAAAATAAATATTAAATTGTTTTAAAGCTATTTAATCCTTAAGGCAATAGCTATTAAATAAATCTACCTTTATTATTAAGCTTTTAATTGCCTTACTATTCTTTAGCTAATAATTTAATTAAATACTATTAAATCTATAGATATTAAATAATAAATAGATTTTCTATTAAAATTAATAAATTTACTAAAATTATTATTACCTTAAGTAATAATAAAGAAGAAAGTTTTAAATAAGCCCTAAACTACTAAAGTTAAAGCATTAAAGCAATTTATCTTTATAGTTTATACTTTAAGTCTAAAACTCTTGCCCTTAAACTTACTATTAAGCCTAAATTAATAATTAAATCTATTTAACCTTTATATAAATTGCCTATTAGCTTATTAATTTATATAAGTATTGCTTAATTAAATATACTTAAAAAAGAAATTTAAATTAATTAAAATATATTTATTTATTTTAATGCATTTAATTAAATGTTTATTAACTCTTTAGGTAAAGGGCAAGTAATTAAGTTAATTTAATTAATTTAATAAATACCTTTATTTAAGTTAGCTATTTTATAGCAATTTAATTAAATAAATTTAAATTTACTTATTATTAAAAATAATAAATAAAGTTTTTATAAGTGCTTTATATTGCTTTTATTAATTCCTTAATTAGCTAAATATATAATAAAAGAAAGGAGTTATACTATAATTGCTAATACTATAGTTAAAAACATTATTAATATTGCTATTTAAACTTAATAAAGTAATTATAACCTAAACTATATTGCCTTTATTAAAAGAAAGATAATTACTAAAACTAAATAAATAAATTTATTTTAGATTAATTAATAGGCTATTTTTAAACTTCTTTAAATAAAGAGCTAAATCTTTTATATACTAAAAGGGTTAATTTTAATAAATTAATAGAATAAAATTATAACTATTGCTTATAAGCTATTTAAACCTTTAATTTCTATTTGCTAATTTTATATTAATTAATATTACAATTAAAAACTATATTATAAAGGAAGGTAATAATAAAGTTAAAATAAAAAAATTAAATATTAAAAGTAAAATAAATTATAAAGAGAGATAATAATAGGTTAAATAATAGATTATAGATATAAAGTATTTAATTAAATGCTTTCTTTAAGATTTTCTTTACATTTAAATAGATTAAGCTTAAAGTTTTCCTTTTATATTATGCCTTTAGTTTACTTAAAGGTAAGTATTAAGGCATTAAGAAAGGATAAATTAAAGTTTAAGGTAATATAGATTAATCTATTATTAAATTAATTAAAAAGATAAAAGGGACTTTAAAGATATAGGAAATAAATAGGCAGTTTTCTTTAATTAATTTTTATTTTTAAAATTTTAAATTTCTTGCATTTAAACCCTATTGAAGTTTTAGTGCAGCCCCTTATAATATTACTTTATTTATAACTTTTTGCTCTATTTTCTTTCTTTCTTTTCTTTAAGGGATACTTTAAAGCATTTAATTAAATACTTTAATACTCTTTTAAATTATTTGCAGCTGCTTAAGAAGGCTATTTAATCTTCAACTGAACCTGCTTACCCTATACCCTTTTGGGTAAGGTGTGTGTTTTGGCTAGTATCCCTATTTACTAATATATTACTTAAGTTATATTAGCTTAATTAAATAATCCTTATAATGCCTTTTATTTAACTACTTTAGGGATATAATTAAAGTAGGTTAATAAGGCTATACTTAATAAAAGCTGCTTTTTTGCTTTATTAGCCTAAAGCTAAAGCTCCCTTAAGGCTTTAATAGCTTTAATCTCTTTTAGGATTATTGCATTTTTCTAAAGTTTCTATATAGCCTTTAGTATAGCCTAGCTATAAAGGATAGAATCTAAAAGGGCTATTTTTCTCCTTTTAGCCTTATTCTTTTGCAATTAATTAAAGAGCTCCTTTTAGGACTAAATATTCTTTTTATTTTCCTTCTTTTAGTCCTTATAAGCCCAATCCCTAACCTTTTTATGCAATTTCTCTATTGTAAAAGCCCTATTATTAACCTAAATACATTACTATATATATATATATTAGGACTATAAAGCAATTTGCTTTTAGTATTGCTAGATTATCTCTTTTTGCACTAATTAAGTAATAATTGCAAGATTAAAATAGGCTATAGCATTTAATATAACCTACCTAATTAGGCTACTTAAAAGGTCTAGCTTCTATACGCTCTAAATAGCAATAAGGTCTCTTTTAGTCTTCCTTAAGGTAATAGCTTCCTTTTTAAGCCATATAAAAAATAAGGGCTCTTTCTAATCTTTAATCAATTAGTAAAGGGGCTATAAAATGACCTTAGGAGTAAGGGGCATTAGCCCTATCTTTTTAAAGCCTATATATATATAATAGGCCTTAAATGCAGCCTAATATATTGCCTTCTATTAATTAAAAAAGTTCAATTAGGTAATATATATACCTCTAGCTTAAATAAAGTTCCTAAGGGATAACCGCTATACCTTCTTAAAGTACTAGTAAACACTAATATTAAAGGGCTAAAGGATATAATTAATATAAGCAAAAAGGCAAAAAGGGATAATATTAAAGGCATAATAATACTATATAAAATTAGGGTCTTTATAAGCTAAAAACCTATCTATTAAAAGCATTTAATATACTAGATTTTTCTTCTTTTTTAGCTAAATAACAAAAGCTTAAGTTTAAATAGCCCTTATAATATTAATCTTATACCTAAACTATTCCTTAATTAAATAGCCATTAAAGGTATTACTAAAGGCAAAAGAGTATTCATTAAAGTGCTTTAACTACTATTAAGCCTAATAGCTGTTTATATATTTAATTGCTATATTAATAAAGATAATATTTTTATTAATATTAGCTATAATATATTTCTTAAAAAGGACCTTTATTAAAAGGATAAAAAAGAAAGGAATTAATATTTTAATAGTACTAATAGCATTAATAAAGGTAAAGGACTCTTTATTGCCTAACTAAAAGGTTATAGACTAAGTATTTTTCTTTATTTAAATTAAATATATCTTTAGGCTGCTATTAATCTAGCCTATTTATAAAGGCATTTTATTAAAGTTCTATAAATTAGCTAAATTAAATAAAAGCTTTTTAATAATAGCCTTAAATTCCTTAAATTAAACCTCTATATTAAAAAGGTTATACTTAATAGAAGCTTTTATAATCTCCTTAATCTTTAGAGTCTTAAATTAAAGCTTTAAATACTACTATTTAAACCAATAAGCCTAAGCCTTAAAAATAGCTATTATAAAAAGATAAAGGACTTACCTTAATAGATAGTAGGGCTCTTAAGCACAGCTATATAAATACACCGCCACACCTTAAATAAAAGATATATTGCCAAGCAATAGACCAATACTTAGCAAATTAAAGCTTATATACAATACATAAATTACCTAAAGACCTATCTTATATTACCTTAATTAGCTAACCCTTATAATTCTTTAACTTCTATACCCTATAAAGTAATTAATATAGTATAAAATAAAAGGAACTATATAATTAATTAATAAATAACTTAAGGGATTGCTAATGCATTAGTAATAGGACCCTAATAAGCCAATTATTTCTTAATTCTAAAAGAAAGGGAGATACTAATAGCCCTTAAAACTAATTAATTAAAATTCTATTAATAGGCTAATAGCTAAAAAAGCTTTAAAAAGTCTAAAATAGAATGCATTAATAGACTTCTATATATATTAATTAGGCTATAACTTAAGATTAATATCTTAAGGCAAATAAACCTATTAAAAAATATTTAATAAATATAATATACCCTTATAATAAAGTATAAAGGAGCTATAAAGTAAGGCCTTATAATAAATCATTTAAATACTTATTAAATAATAGTTAATAATAGTAAAGTAGCAATTAGTATAAATATAGATCCTAAAATAATTAATTAATTGCTTTATAATAAACTTAAGAAAGAACTATAAAAAACCTCTATTTTATAATTATAGAACCTTTATAGAGAATGCAATAAGCATAAAGATTAATAATTAAATAAAAGCTATTAAATTAGTAAATAATCTTTAATTAGGCTGCATTAATATATAAAAGATATAATAGGCAATAATTAAATTTAACTTTAGTCTATAAACTTAATAGAGGAACTATAAAGGGAGCCTAAAGAGCCCTTTATAATAAGACTTTATTAACTTTATGCAAAAGAAGTATATAGACTTAAACCTTTAAAAAAGGGAATTATAAAATAAACTGCTAAAACTTTAATAGTTTATTAAGCAATCCCTAATAGATTACTTTTATACTTAAAGTGCAATATATCTATCTTTAAGGACCTTAAACTATAAAGAAAAAAGTAAGGATAGAGCCTATTAATATTACTATAGCTTATAGAAATCCTTAAAAAAGAAAATAAACTATAAGTAAATAGACCTTTTAAAACTAAAAGATATAGCCTATAAAGCAAAAAGGCTATAGGCCTATATTAAAAAGGAAAATAAATAAGCTTTAAGTAAAAATTGTAAAAAAAGCTATTCTTTTAATAGCTTAAATAGACCTTAAAAAGCAACCTATCTAAAGAGCTATTTAAGGCCTTTATTTAAAGGGGGCATAAGTTTCTATAGCCTAAAAGGTCTATATACCTTAAGCAAGTTGCAAGAATAATAACTATATAGCAATAAGCCAAAAGGCAATAGATTAAATTAACTATATTACTATAACTGCAATAGGCTAAACTACCTAACTATAAACTGTAGGCTACCTAAAAAGGGCTTTAAGGACTAAGGCTATAAGCTAAAGCTAGCCTAACTATAAAAATATATATAGATCTAATCTATTAATACTATACCTAAAGAACCTTAAAACTCCTTAAAAAATAAAAAGATATAAGAATTATAGCTAAAGTTTCTATATTAAAACTAAAAATAATCCTAATTAAAAATATTATTATAGATAAAGCAATTGCCCTTTAAGGGCATATTAAAGTTAAGGTTTATATAAATATAAATACCTATATATAAATTAACTTTATTAGCATAAAACTAATTAAAAAACTAAACCTATATTTAGCTAAAAATTAAAAGGCATTTAGCTTATAAGATTTCTAAAATAAAGTAACTCCTTTTAGTAGTATATATATATTAATATTCTTTTTAATTTATTTAAAGGGTTTTCCTTAAAAAATTAAGCAAATATTTATTAAAATGCTATACCCTAAAGGGGCCAGCAATCTACTCCTCTCTAATGCCTTTATAGAAAAGAAAGAAATAGAGATTAATATCTAAACTATAACTTAAAACTATAAGCCTATATCTTTAATTAACCTAAAAGCATTTATAAAAGAATTTCTATAAAATAAAAAGCAAGCTTAAGTTATATATATATATAGTATACTATTATTAAATAAGCAATTAATAGCTAAATTAAGCAAAGAGCTAAAGCTAGCTTTAGAAGTATTGCCTTTAAAGCTAAAGTCTAAATAAAAGACATTTAGTAAGGAAGCTACTAAAGGGCCGCTACTTTTAAAAGGGGTAGAGTATAGCATTAACCTTTAAAAGGGCAAGAAGCCGCTATATAGTCCAATATACTTAACTAATAGCCAGTAGGCAGAAGCCCTAAAAGAGTATATTATTAAGAATACAGTAAATAGATAAATTAATACCTTTATAAATAAGGCAAGAGCCCCTATATTATTTATACTAAAGAAGAATAAAATGCTATAATTATATATAAATTATTAAGGTCTTAATGCTATAACTATTAAAAACTACTATTTATTGCTATTAATAAAGGACTTATTAAACTGCCTAGCTAATGTAAAATAGATCTTAAAGATTAATATTTAAAATGCCTACTATTAAATCTA
This sequence comes from Aquanectria penicillioides, assembly GCA_003415625.1. Classification (NCBI taxonomy): domain Eukaryota; kingdom Fungi; phylum Ascomycota; class Sordariomycetes; order Hypocreales; family Nectriaceae; genus Aquanectria; species Aquanectria penicillioides. Next base: position 7,447,803 of record PYIU01000002.1, on the reverse strand, counting down.
TATTAAGCCTAACAATTGCTAAAAGACTGCATTTAAAATAAAATATAAATACTTTAAATATATAATAATACTATTTAGTTTAATTAATATATTAGCCACTTTTTAAGTATATATCTATTAAACACTTACTAAATTACTAAATATATATTATATAGTATACCTAAATAATATTATTATATACTTTAAAATATAAAAATAATATATTAAAGATATATTAAAGGTTCTATAAAGACTCTATAAAGTATAATTATATATTAAGCTATTTAAATATATATTCTATTAATAAAAGGTAGAGTTCCTAAAGTATATAATAATTTAAAAAGGCCTAAAAATAAAGCTAAATAAAGTGCAAGCAATTATTAAATAGAAGCTACTTTAAATATATTAAAAGGTTTAAGTATTTTTAGGCTTTTGCAATTTCTATAGAAAATTTATCTTAAAATACTTAAGTATAATTAGCCTACTAATAGTAATGCTAAAAGATAGTAAAAAAGGCTATAAAATAGAAGAGTTTATTTAAAGCCTAAAAGCTAAAAAGGCATTTTAAGAACTAAAAAAGGCTTTTTATTTTATAACTATTTTATAATACTAAAACTTTACTTTATATACTAAAGTAAAGATAAATATATCTTTTAGGGCAATAGCTAATATTTTATTTTAATTAATAGAGAATTAATAAAGACTAATTATATATTAATTAAAGAAGCTCTTAAATATAAAATAATATTAGGCAATAGACTAATAAAAGCTTTTAGCTATTATAAAAAGCCTAAAGCACTAAAGCTATTATCTATTAAAACTATTAAAAAAGTTCTTAATATTAATAGATTATAAAGCCCTAAAAGGTATAATCTTTATATTAATGCAAGACCTTTAAGGAAGGCTTGCCTATTAGGTTTATTAACTAATACCTTTTAACTTTAATATATAGTATTAATTAAAGAAGTTAAATCTAGCTAATAGACTATTTAAATATCCTAATTATATATAAAAAGAAATCTTCTATTAAAATATAATCTCTATACTATTAGTAAAGCTTTAATTAATAAATAAACTATTATTAAATATATATAAAATAATTATAAGTTTAAAGGGCAAAACCCTAATTGCTAAAGTATATATATAAGCTATAAGAGCTAGCCTTAAAAGAATAAAGCCTATAATAATTAAAGGAAAAAAGGTGCCTTTACCTTTAAGGCTAAATTCAATTATTAGATTAAACAATTACTATTAAAGCTTAACTATTTCTATTATTACTATATATACCTAAAAGAAGGGTAGTGCTATTATATAGCAATTAAAGCATGCTTAGTAAATAGCAGTAAAAAAGACTAACCAAAAGAAACCGCTTAAAGCTAAAGTTACTATACTAAAATAATATATTTTATATTTAATTATAATTAAGCTTATAAAGGGCAAAATGGCATTTTTATTGCAATTATTTTATAAGCTAAAAGACCTTATTTATAGACTATAGGCTAATAATAAATTTTATTAATAGTAAATAATAAAGATTTATTTAATAGCTAAAAAGAAAAAAAACTATTATTATAATAAATAAAGTACTCTTTTCTATAAAGAAAGATTAATAATTTTTAACTAAAGAATATTATAAATAGAGATTCTATAAAGGCACTATAATAACCCTAAAATAGGGCATATAGAAGCTACTAAAACCTTAGATCTTATTAGCTGAAAATTCTATTAAAAGAATATTACAGAAGATATAAAAGACTATATACTGCAATATTAGCAATACTAAAGCATATATACACTAAAGTATAGGCCCTATAGGCAACTTTAATTATTGCTATTACTAGTATACCTATTTTAAGAAATAAATATAGACTTTATTATAGAGCTGCCTAATAGCGCTTACTTTAATAGTAAGGAATATAATACAATCTTAATAATTATATACTATATAATAAAGTATACTATATTTATCCCTACTAAAAAGTCATTTATAGCAATATAATTAATAAAATTACTTTATAAGTAAATAGAATGCTAATTTAGTACTTTAAAAGGCATTATAAGCAATAGAAATAAGCTTTTTATTAGCTAGTTTTAAAAAGACTTAATAAAAAAGCAAGCAACTATTTATTAACTATCTATAATGCACTATCCTTAAATAGATAGCTAAATAAAGTGCATTAATTAAGTTTTAAAGAAGTATCTATAAGTATATATTAAGGGCTTACCTTAAAAATAGGCAGTATAACTTCTAAAGGCAGAATTTATATATAATAATAGCTAATATAGTATTATTAGTATATTGCTAATATAAGCCCTTTATAGTTATTACTTAAGGGTTATAAAATATATTTTATAATAAATAAAGATTTAAATTTAAGGCATTATAAAATGCATTATAACTATTTAATAAATGCATAATAAAGTGCAAAAGTGCTAATAATAGGCAGTAAAGTCTTAAGCTAAATATTATAATAAAAACTATATGCCTAAAAAGTATAAAAAAGGAGATATAGTAAAGCTATCTATTAAAAATTTCTACTTTAAGAATAAAAAGCTAGCTTTAAGATTTATTAAAATTGCAATAGCTAATAAAGTTAATAAATAAATATATTAAATATACTTATTAAAATAATACTAAAAGATATATAATGTATTTTTAATAGCATTCCTAAAACTATAATTAAAAGTATATTAAGCTAATAATAAATAATTAATTAGCCTTTATAAGCTAAAAGATAAAGAAAATAAATAAAAGGTTAAGGAAATAGTATTCTATAAAGAAATAAAAGAAAATAAATTCTATTAAATTAAGTAATTAAAATAGCCAATAAAATATAATACTTAAGAGCCTTTAAGTTATTTAATAAATATATAAAATAAAGTGTATAAATACTATAAGTAAGTAAAGTAAATCTATTAAAAATAGAACAATAAACTATAATATTAAATAATTAATTAGCAATTAATAAATATATACTAAATTAATTAACTAAAAGATTAACTATTAATTAATTTATTAAAAAACTATATTTAATACTATTATAAATTGCTATATAGCAAAAAGAGCAAAACAATACAATAATAAAGAAAGCACTATTAAAGGTTGCTATATTTAAATTAACTATTAAATAAAAAACTAAAATATATTAGCAAAAATTAATAAATAATTAAATAGACTTCTTTAGCGCTTAATAAGCACTATAATAAATTATAATAGTAAAAGTAGCCCTTACCTTCCTTAATATAAAAGCTACTTTAGCCTTTTTTAATATAGAAGCAACTTTAGGTTTCTTTACTATAAGGCTAAAAAAGAAAGCAAAAGGCTTTAAGACCGCTAAAGAAGATAAAGGTATAATAATAATAGAACTAAAAGAGCAATAAGCACTTATTAAACACTTGCCTTTACCCTTATAAATAGAAATAGCAATAAGGATATCTTTATTATTATTATTGCCACTATTAATAATAAAGTTAAATATACTCCTAAAAGATTAAGCTAAAGTTAAAGAGAGCGCAATAGATTATTAAGCATATAATAGGCCAGCAATACTATTAATAATAGGTATTAGCAGTATAATAATAAGGGCTGCCTGCCTTTTAAAAGAAGGTTAAGAAAGGGGCAATAAAGCCTTATATAAATCCTTATTAAATAAAAAAGAAATATTTAAATAGGCCAATACTATAGCATTAGTTTCTAAAGCTAAAGTAAGGCATTAAATATTTATAAAAAGGCAAGCAATTAATAGGGCTATAGGCTTTTTAGGCCTAATAATAAATTTGCCTTAAGACTTAATAGACTTAATAAAAAATATAGTAAAAGCAATACATTTATTAATAGTATAAATAGAAATACTATCTATATTATTAGCTATAAATAACTTACTATTAGAAATATTGCCTTTATTATTAAGGCTAAAACCCTTAATATTACTAAATAAAGGGCTACTAACTGCTCTATAATAAATAAAGAGGCAGCTAGCATACTTTATAATAACTTAAGGAATAGAATTCTTATAATAGAGCTATAAGGCTTTTAATATATAAAGGGCTATTGCAATTAGCCACTTAAATAAACTATATTCTTTAGCAATATCTATAGAAGTCTTATATATATACTAAAGGGCATTAAATAAGCAGTTTAAATTATAGAGCAAACTATTATTATAGGTATAAAGAGAAATAATTAAGGCAAAATAACTATAAAGGTACTTAAGACTATTAAAAATAAATTAATACTAATATAAATTAGCAATAAATAATTAATAAATAATTAATAAAGAAATACTTACTTAAAACTAAAAATCTAAAATAAAAAGGTTATAAAGTAAAGCTACTTCCTTAAGTTAATATTAAGTAAATTGTATAGTAAAAATAGTATAGCAATAAAGGCCTTTTTTAATAGCATTATAGATATAATATTAAGTATTAATAGTAGACTTAATAGTATATATAAAGCACTAATATTTAATATATAAAAAAGGGTTATTATTAAAGTTAGGCTTATTAATAAAATAGGCTTTAGTAAAGCAATTTTAATATTAAACTGCAGTTAGCTAAAGCTTATTAAGGATTTAAATAAAGTAAGCAAAAAATAAATAAAAAACATTAAATAATATACTATACTATAAGATTAATTAGCACTTTAGTAAATTATATATTAGGCAATCTATAAACTAATATAATAAATAAAAGAAAAATTATTATATTTTTATAAAAGGCAATAAAAATAAGAACTTTTATTTATAAATTAATTAATAAAGGGATTACTATAATACTATTTTTAATAGGCTAATATTAAAAAGGCCTAAAAAAAAAGATATTATAAAAGGTTTAATAAAGATATAGTAAATAAATTAAACTATTATATAAAATATAAAAAGAAAAAGAAAAGATTAAAGTTTATACAATAAGCTATTAATTAAATATTATAAAGTAGTTTATACTGCAATAAATCACTATTAACTAAAATAGACTATTATAATATAAAACAATAATAATAATAATATTATGCAAATACAACCTAAAACAACTACTATAAAACTAATAAACAATTACAAAATATTTAGGCATATATATAAATAAGTTATAGGGCAATTACAATATATATATAAGCAGTAATAATCTTAAGCCTAAGGGACTAGGCTCAAGAGAAAGGGGGATAATTGTGAAGAGATAGAGGACTTACCTTAATAGGTAGTGGGGCTCTTAAGCACAGCCATATAGGTATACCGCTATACCTTAAATAAAAGACACATTGCCGAGCGGTAGACTAACGCTTGGCAAGTTAAAGCTTACATACAATACACAAGTCACCCAGAGACCTATCTTATATCACCCTAATCAGCCAACCCTTACAGCTATCTTTAGACCTTAAATTTAATATTTTCTTAAGAAGCTAGTATAATTGTATATATAGGCTTCTATTATAGTAAATACACTCTTCTTTATATTATATATATATATAATAATTGCTTGCTTTTTTTCTATAGTTATAGCTTAAAATAACTCTTCTTTATTAATACTAAAAGAAAGCTGCTTTTTTATTTTTAATAATAATATATATTTTTTAGTAAAAGACTCCTTAATATAGTATAAATAAGCTAATTTATTTACAATTAATATATAAAGCAGTAAAGAATTTACCTAAATTATTTATATAATATTTTAACCTAATAGATATATATAGGCAGTATTTACTATAGTAGTATAGAATTTATAAGAAATTTAAGCTATATTAAAATTAAAAGTAAAAATGCAAGAATAATAAATTTAGTCGATTTTAGGCTTTAAATAAAGAAGTTATTGATGAGTTACATTAGAAAAGTTGGTTACGCTAGTAATGCAATTACAGGTTTTATTACTACCTCTCCGGCAGGAGAGGTGGGGTTATCTACAAGCCCAGCGTAGCGCGCTTCTATATGACCCACCGGGTATGTTCTAGTGCCTGACCTACGCGTCTTCAGTGAGATGACCCGACTCTCTGCATAGAAAACCAAAACACCTGCCAGATACTGCCAAGTGGCGCTGAGAACAGTTGCCAATATGCCACGACAAGAAAGCTTCATCGTAAATGCAACACAGGGATTCTAAATCAGCGACGTAATGCATTGGAATGCGATATGCAAGAACAGCGACAAGAGGGTGCGAAACTAGTGCGACAGGATAAATGAATTCCACGAGATTGATACACGGCATAAGGCAATGAAATATAATTAATTATTAAATTCTGAAACTGCCAAGCGCTATTTCTGGCCTGGGCTATCCGGCAAATAAGGCGGTAGGGTAATCCCTGGCCCTTGCTCAGCAAAGTATTAGGGGCTGCTAGTGGTATACTTCGTTCTATACAGACTCTCTTTCAACTGACCTCAATCCCCGTCTAGCTACTGAGTTGGGGTCTAGGGTAATGTGGATCAATCTGTCATCAGGTTGGTCAGGAAGATAAAAGGGACCTTAGAGACATAGAAAATGAACAGGCAGTTTTCTCCAATCAATTTTTATTTTTGAAATCCTAAATTCCTTGCATTTGGACTCTATTGAAGTCCCGGTGCAGCCCCTTATGACATTCCCTTGTTTATGACTTTCTGCCCTATATTCTTTCTTTCTTTTCTTTGAGGGACACTCTAGAGCATTTGATCAGATGCTCTAACACTCTTTCAAGTTGTTCGCAGCTGCTTGGGAAGGCTATTCGGTCATCACCGAATCTGCTTACCCTATACCCTTCTGGGTGGGGTGTGTGTTTTGGCCAGTGTCCCCGTCCACCAACAAACTACCAGAAGTTCTAAGCTAGTTCAAGCATATATGCTACATTTTGTCATAGTCTTAATCGAACAAGTTCCACGTAGCCTTTGTGGCGAATATTCCTAGTGTTAGGCATCTCCATAGACACGAGAAAAATTTGTAGTCTGCAAGTACTCAGTAGCAAATACCCAAGAAGGGAGCATGCAATGACCATTCCATCGTTGGCGATGATCTAGATGCAGAGTCCAACAATTTAGTTCTGTTATCTCTGAAAGCAGATAATGTTCCAAAGCCGGGACCATTCAATAGGTTGATCGCACACAGCCACCTTTGTGAGATCGATTCAAGTCCACGACAGGAATGTATACTCCCTAGCCGAGTAAAGCTGAATGTCGTGTCTACGGAGAGGAGAATACCGTAGAGACTTTGCATTCAGTAGACATGAGCTCCACATTACTATCGATTCCAAAAGATGTCGAAGATCCACATTAATGAACAATATTGGATTTTTTGTTTTGTTTGCAATCGAGTTCATTGCTTGCTTTGTTTCATTTTAAACCTGGTTTCTGTGTTAGAAATGAGCTTGCTGGGGAATTGCACTTCGTGGCTTTTGTCCTTTTTCGTCGCATCAGCTATTTCAATCTCTATCTAGCTTGAGCAGTAGTGGATTGGAATTCATCAAATCTAACGCTTTGGTGGCAATCTTTCAGTCTAGTTCAGATCTTTACGCTAAAGCACCTGTATTTCCGACTATTGGAAATCTCGAAGACAGTACAACCTAAACTCTTCCGTTGGAATTCTTTTAATAATATACTGTATCTAACACTCGCTAATAGGTTCGTGGATGTCAAGGCGAAGCAAACATGCCCTAATAGTGTGGCAAACCCGCTAATTAGTGTAACTTCTGACGCTTAAATCAAAAGTGAAATTGCTTTACGCTTGAAGCGGCCATTCCTTGTTTATGCTAAATTGATCATGGCAAGGTTGAGGGGGTGTGAAAATAATTGTGTCATTGGCGTCATCGACTCGAACCATATAAGGCTGAATACGGGGAGTCATCAGGCCTGCCGCAAGATTCAGTGGAGTAAGCACTTCTAGAAAACCCTCATTGCCGAGCCGACATGTAGGATTGGTGCGCAAGTTCGCAGACATCCCTGCTCCCGCCCGGGAGATCGCGCTCGGCTCAGTTGAGGGGAAAACATCTTTAGCCGTCGTTGAGGTGTGGACCAAAGAGTGCGCGGGGCTGGCTCCAACTGGACAGAATGTCCTAACACACAGGCAATTCAACCCCCTCTTTCCATAATGTTACTCTAACTAACCAAAGTCTGCAACACGCCATGTACCAGAAGACTTTAGAGCGAGCGAAACATCATCATCACTATTTTGGGGATGAACTCATTCCGAAGTTAGTGAAACCAAGGCGACAGCACCATTAAGAGCCGCAGGAGACAACGATCTCAGAGAAAGAATGCCAATGATCCCTAGGGTGACTGGGAATAATAAGGACTAATGATGCGAATCAGTGCCTTATTGACCTTAATATCCTGTGTTACTAGTAACCGTGGCACAGGGAGACATTTTGGTGTAGCAATTTAAGGGTTACCTCCGATTTTCCGTATCAACTGATGAGATGAATATGCAATAATAGTTCTCCGGTGTGTATGTTCACAGCCAGGCTTGATGGGGGCGGGACTCGAGCAGACTACGCATTTTCAGGAAAATATTTCACGGTCCAAGCTCAAATCACTCACGCAATATGCAATCAAAGGACTGGGCTCGGCAAGCACATCAAATAAGGTTCTCTTCACTTAAGCTAGGCATTTTTAAATGAATCAACTTGGACTGATCCTCCCAAGGCCTTTGTAGCAAAATTGAAAATGGCATAGCGATAGCCCATGAAGAACTCCCATGAATTGTTCAACTCGAAGGCGGACCCAATGATTTCAAAGGTGTCTCCATCAGAACTGTAGCTGAAAACAGCATTACCTGACCCCCCAGGCTGAATGTCAGCTACAATACGAAGGTGGACTTGACGAAATGAAATATTCGATTTTCTTTCAATCACTGTCCCCGTAGAATTTGTGGTCCAATCGCTATTCATATTAAGACCCGTCACAAGAACAAGGGAGAAGTCGTCTCCATCACGCTCGATTCCGATGTATGCAGTCTTGTCGCGGAAAGCTGCGAAGCCTGTGCGATCACCATCTGCCATTGCAGAGAAGTCCAGAAAGACGGTTCCGGTACCCGTGGGGCCGTGAATTCGGTGGGTAAGCGTATTGCGAGCCTGGTAGAGATCGTCCGTTACCGTGACCGTTCGTAGTATGAGACCATTGTTGACGGTGTAACCATCAGTGTCGGGATTGTGATTCCACTCCCATTGTGGCTTTAGGCTTGTACCAGCAAATTCGTCAGTGCCAATCGCAGTTGGAACGTCAACTCGAGGTAGAGGATAGTCGTAGTCTCCCCATTCGCCGTCCACTGTTACCAAGGATGGGAATCCATCATCGCCCCAGGTGATGGGTGCCAGAACCGGGGAGCGCCCGCCTGGGTATAAATCAGAGAAGCCCATGTAGTACCAGGACCCGTCTTCTGTGTCCACAAGACTTCCCTGATGGGGGGATCCAGAATTAGGCACGGAGGTGAGAGGAATGGTATCAACCAAAACTTTGATCTCATACGGACCCCATGGGCTCGAGGACTTCAGCATGTACTGGGCGTTGGGAGGCCGAGTAAGGAATATGTAGTAATTTCCGTCCCGTTTGTACATCCGAGAGCCTTCCAGAGCACCAATTTCCGCGGGAGTCTCGTATACCACTTCCTCCTTGACTTCAGAGAACACATCGGCAGAAAGCTGGGCTACTCGGATTTGCGTGTTTCCAAATGCCACATACGGGGTATCGTCGTCGTCAAAGAGGAGCCCCACGTCGTAGTAGCATTTGTCTATTGTCGCCTTCCTTGACCAGGTCCCAGCCGGGTCTGAGGAGGTGTAGATGTATGTTTTACTAAAGTCGACGCAGGCAACAAAATACCAAAGATTGTCGCTCTCGCGGTGCCGAAGAGAGGAAGCCCAGATGCCCCCACGTAACCTCTTTGTCCATCTAAGAGGTTGTATTTGGATGCAAAGTCAAGAGTTGGAACGGAATGGCCGATGTATTCCCAGTTGACCAAGTCGTATGAGCGGAGGATTGGAGCGCCTGGGGAATAATGCATGGTAGAGGCAGACATATAAAATGTATCGCCGACACGATGGACTTCATTATCGGCCAGGTCTTCCCAGATCACAGGGTTGGTGAAGGTCTCTGCCATGGCAAGTGCAACAATGAGCAAAATTATCAGGGTAAGAGATTTTGGGGCCATGATGGATGTTGATTCCGTTTGGAAATGAATTCTGGCTTGGTTGATCAACTAATTTTGGATCAATAATCAAAATACAACACGACTTGCACCTATTTATACTACCTCTGGATTTCATCTCATAGTGTGACTATCCCCAAGCCCCATTTCGTAGAATCGCCCAGTGGCTAGCATTTAGCCTATGTAACGCGCTGAAGCTACTCCAGACCCCACACAGTTCCCCATGAAGTCTCCACAGCATCGCATGTTATTGTGACCGGGAAATCCAGCTGTGGGGATATTTCCTTGGCTGTAACCCTGCAGCCAACTTTATCAACGGCTGTTGGTGTCCGTCGGTCTTTAGACTCAAATCGGGAAGCCTGTCTGACCACACCTTTCATCCGCACGTATCAGACATATTGAAGGATGAAGTAGATTTGTCAAAAGATGGGATCCATATCGACTAATACCCAGGGCCGCTTTCGCCGAGCGGCACCATCGGATAAAGTGATGCTTTCAGTTTTGAGCCTGACCAATTGCCAGCGTTTCTCAAAAAGAAGGAGGAGTGTCCAGTTTTGCACGCTGAGGCATTAACCTGCGATGTGAGACACGGCCATTTGCACTCTCTTTGTCGAATAATGTGTCCATCTAACCAGCTAAGATCTTGGCTGAAAACCACCATCCCACCTTCTGGAATTAATTGATGTAATCCTAAACGAGCAATCTGGTACGTCGTCTACTGGCAAAGAAATCCTCCTTTCTCATCAATATTCCTTGCATAAATTAGACATTACTACATTCATTGTGTGAGAAAGACCAACAATTCCCGCACTAAAAATAACCCATCTAACATTCATTCAGTCGACTCATTTTGTGTATTTACGCTTTTCATGGATTAAACTCGTCAAGGATGCCAATATCATCCCCTCGCCTCACTTATTCTCCGAGTGGGGCCTTCGGGTTTTAGTATGTAGCCGCGCCGCCAGCATCCTCTTGATACATGATGACCTTGGTGTTTCGGTTGCGGACATGGGTTTCGCGACAGGCGATGATGAATAGGACGAGGTGTGTGAGACTGGAAAATTGGTATGTGAGCAAGAGATCTTTGCTGAGGCAGAAAAGGTAATTCGAGTAGTCCACGCACAATTCAAAAATGGCGAAAACGAAAACGGTGCGAGCCATAGAAAGGTCTTCATCGTAAACGAGCCCTGATCCAACATCTGGATCATAGACAATGCCGAAAATACCGAGAAACGAGTTTCCAGCAATGTAGCCGAGCCACAGAATGAGATGGACGCCAACACTAGCGCCAGGGTGAATTCCGCGGCGACCTTCACGCACGTTGAGACAGATAATCTGCGCAATGTTCCAGAAAAATGCAAACACGGCCTGGGTCGGAGGTTAGCTTATGGAAATGGGGACCTCGAGGAGTATCAATCTCGAACAAGGCTGGTACGCACCTGCGGGCCAACAAAAACGACAGTCACGGCACCCCATTTGGCAGCAATGGCGGCGCCAACTGCGATGATAATGAGACAATTCAAGATGGAGAAACCATGAAGGCCAAGCTTGGCCATCCACCGTCTGGTAGAGGGAACCGGGACAAATGCTACACGGCTGCAGTGCGGCATAGGGTGCTTCTGATCGTGATCCATGGGTGTGGTAGGCTTCGTTCAAGGTCAACGTTTTGTGTTCCCCTCAACAAGATCAATGCTGGGGGGAGAATTTAAGCTTATATGAAGAGTAAAAGTCTAAGTTTGAACATAGATTTGCTTCATGATGCTTCGCCACGTCACAGGCGTGCTGCGCCCCTTGGCATGACGGGCGATGATCCGATGATCCTGCACATCGCTTCCTTCGGGCCCACAAAAGTGTTTGGATAGCGTCTGGAGACGACATTCTAAGCATTCCTTCGGGGCAACAGGGCTCACTAACTCTACGCTATTTCAAAACGCCAAGACGAGGGCCAAGAGGGCAGACCAACAGAACTGGGGTCAAGGCTGAGAAAAGCATTTGATCAGTGGATGATTCTACAGATCGGTGTGGAAATTGCTTAGCCACGCGAGCTAAAGTGCTACGCTTTTTAGCTGAAACGTCATGTTTTTAGGGCGACTGTTGGGTTAGCACATCGGTGGTGCACAAAACACTCTGCGCTGCCCGTGTTGTAAAGATGGCAGAATTAAAGCCAGGGCGAAGGGATTGAAGAGCAGAACTGGATTGATCTCCCATGGTTCGCTCGACGGATAACCGACGGTTCATTCTAAACATGGTGCATTAATACCAGTAGTCAGGCACACTGTTGCTGGAGGCACACACCGTGGCAGTGACTGCGACAGCCGAATTTCATTTACTCGTTGGTTGCTAATGTCGGATCTGATTGGCTCGTGATGGCCAACATTCAGCTCTGAGGCCTCCGTTTTGCCGTGGTAGTAGTTTCGGATGGATCGCTGATATGTAGTGCTTCGCCGACATGATTGAGACTGGCTGGTCAATCATTTCTTAGGTGGGCTTGTCTGGAGCTAATTCTGGAACGTATTGATGTCGATAGAGCCTGTCCATTAGCCATCTATTCCCGACTTCGCGCCATGGTTTGTAAAATGGATTAGCTGAATTCATGAAAGCGTGGCTGAAACAATGGTTGGTGGTGTTGCAACGTTATTTTCCGCCAACTTGTGTTGGCGAGTGCGCAAGGATCAAATCAAAACTGGACGCAAATACATTCTCTCGGTGTCATTCAAAGAACATGACAGTACCTACATTTAGATCTAAACGAAGAGCTTTCAATCCAGAAATTGACGGCAGATGTCGGCAATCGGGACCTCACAGTCTCCTGCATTGTTGACCAATTTCCGCTAAACCATTGCTCTGTGAACTAGCCGTCCATCTCATAAGCAGAATAATGTGTTTTTCGGTCACTTGGCCCTCTGCGGTGATTACTGAACTATATCTCCTTGACATAGTTTTTCATTGTGCGCCCACATCTCCTAAGTCCCTATATGATCTCTCTTCGAGAATAAACGCCTCCTACTCCAAAATCAGGTTTTATTGATGCCATGCCAGCGTCACTCAATACTGGCCCATGGCCTGGAAGCCAGCGCTTCCATCGTCCAACCCCGATGGCGTATGCCCCAAATGAGTTTCCCATCCAAGAAAATGGGGCAAGAAAATCAGCGCCAGAACGAGGCCCGGGAGCACCGTAGATAAAAACAAAGTAAGCAGCGACCTCTTCGAGGGATCAATAGTCAACGCAACAATGAAGGCACTGTCTGCTTCTGCTGTCCCTCCTTTTTCGACGCTAACATGCACCTGGAAGTCGTCAAGGTTCAGCCTTGTCTTCCAATGTCGCTGGGGGAAAAACTTGAATGGAGCAAGGTCGGTTGATCTGTCTTGGCTATCCATGAACGGCTGTTCTGGTTCCTGCGTCTTCTCTTCCTCAACTACCCAGACACGGTCGAGATACAGTGTATTTGAGTCTCCAATTGGATGGCTCTTGATGCTGCGCAGCGTCGTGGTCGTCAAGTACATAGCGATGCCCCTCCCGTTTGGACCTGAGAATGCTAGACGGGCTTTGAACCCTTTCTTGGGGTCATCCCGCCGAATTCCCTGCCACATGGGGTCGAACGAAGCGTTCGCACCGGCGAATTTCACTGGCAACCGGAAGTCGACAAAGCCTCCAGACTGTGAAAATATCTTCTTTTTTCCAGGCATAAAGAAGGAATATTCCACAATAATATCAAATTTCGGTCGGAAAAAACGTCTTGGCACGACGGGCTCCTCTTTTGACACGGGGAGTCTGTCATCCTTGCCTTGCCGACGAAAGCCTTGACTAACAATGCTTAGGGGCCATAACCGGGGCGTCTTTCGAATGGGCAATATAAATGCCGGGGCTTGTGTGCCCATGCGACAGTAGATTGCAAGATCGGGAATATACTCGACAGGGATGCATATATAGTAGCGCATGCGCTGGAGGTCACGGCATTGAAGTCGAACGTATTTCCCAAAGCCGTCTGGGGCTGCGATAGGGCAGTTATCGAAGCTTCTCAAGAGGACGGTAGTATTTGTCGTGCCTAGTTGATGTCCTTCCTCCGGCCATGCAATGACTGAAGCTGATCCTGAGAAGCTTCTGGGTGAGCGGGCGAGCAGGCCGCGACGCGCATCAACCTGGGCGTCGGGTTTTCTGCTGGCGGAGTGCTTCTTTATGTCCTCTCCCCACCATGCAAAAATAGATTCGTCGTTTGATTTCTTGAGAATCTCCTCCTGCAGTCTTACAAAGGCTTTATCACCCTCGCCGTATAAAAGAGGCATATTAATGTCGAATATTCCGAGGAGGCAATATGCAATATCTTCTCGACGTTTGGTTGTGCGCCTTGATGCCCATGACATTCTCTGCGCGATACTCGCCGTGCGCAAGTCTTCTCCCGTGAGGTAGGAGACATCAATAAACGTGATTAGCGATAGCTGCTGGGCGAGTGATTCTTTCGTGCCTAATAGAGTCCAGGAACGAGAAAAGAACCGGATATGTTCTGGAGCCAAAAGTTCCTGCAATGTCCACCCTCGTGTAAACCACTTGCACGACTTGAGGTCTTCGGAATCCAAGGGTTCCGGTGCAATGGCAACTGGATCTCCATCACATCGCTTTGATGGTTGAACTTGGAAGTCTTCCAGGTAAACGTAACAGGTTTCCGAGTCCTTGTACCACGTGAACATGGAATTGATGGCCTCGGATAGCTCAGCGCTGCTGCGCTTGTCAATGCAGCAGGTATCCACCCAGAGATATTTGAGGCCGTCTCTCCGGGCCTGGTCCTGGGCGGCAGTGATTTTGGCGTATCCTTTTTTTTTCACTCCTAGTATTGACGCATCCTGCCACTCACAAAAGTCGACCTCAGCGTTGCCCCATGTGTGCGAAAGGATGGCATACCGAGGGACCTCGATGTCGAGGAATTCTTCAATCTCCGATGTCTCAACATTGATAAGGCGCATTGTACCTTGCTCTACGTTACATGGGGACGGTTGAGAGGTAGAAAGGAACTTATATCAAATAAAATTTGCATGGAATTGGGCCAGCGACGTCAGCATCATTATCACCATGGACCTAAGGTGAATGTTCCATCTGACGAAGGCAGCCATCGTAGCTGGGTTTTCTCCTATTGTGGGGCACACTTAGCCAATCAGCTTCAGTCAATGAAACGTGAGTTTTCTGAGCTCGCTTGAAGCATCACGATCGATGTCACAACACTTCCTCATCGACACTCAGCTTCTTTTGTGTAGATGGTTCCGCTTGGACCGAACGCAATGCAGAAAGCGTTCTTGTCCCAGCGTTCTCGTCCCGGACCACAAGTTATATCACTTGACCTCAAGCTATCCAGGCCGTGATCCTTGGCGATCTGAAACGCCCTAGCTGCATCGAGGCGGGTACCGCATAGCAACCAACGCGCTGTGTTGTCTCACAAATAGGTACTGCACAGCTGCAGGTTTTTCGATCGAATCGAGCATGCGACCTGTACCTGACTAATCCGCAACAGTGTATGCGTCTCCATTTTCTATACCCCAGCTTTATGGCCGGTATTTGCTTAGAATTACGTTCCTATCCAACCGTTCCAGGCACATGCAAACTTCTATGATCGTGAAATCCACAGGAGAGTATCCAGTTCACAACCTAGAAGGAGGTGGGTCGGGAAATCAGAAGATATGATCCCTGTACATCCCGGCCCTTGCCGATTCCGATAGCATCACTTCTCCCGACTACCGGTACTTCACGGGTTTCAATAAATCGGATTCTTCTATCGATTGATAAGGTTGAAGTCAAGGGAATTCCCGGAGATATTGTACTTGGGCGACTTAAAATCGATATGTGGAGTGTGGGGATAGCTGAGTGAAAGTTGTAGCACGTATCACGATTGAGCTACGCCACTAACGTGCTGCAATGCGATGCATCAGCAACAAAAGAAGACCGTTGGACACATGGGGAGTTCTATCCGAATTCTATCCGAGCTATGTAGCACTAACGCAATTCAGCTACAGGTATCTAGGATTCCTGTCTGTTTCATGCCCTGGAGCGTGCAGCGATCATCAATCACATGCTGTCACACGAAGCCATGAAAGCCACTGCACGTGGTGATGTTGCGCCAGCCGATAATGAACCAGGCCATTCAATTGGTGTATGTTTGCTTCTGTTACTTTGAATAACGCGCATTTAACAACCATTGCTTCTTGATACTGTGTTTGCAACTGTTGCGTATCTTCTCCATAGCTGTTGGGCAGACGCCAGCGGCTTTTATTACAGTCATGAAGAAGCAAACCATCTAATTGGAGCTACTCTTGTGAAAACCAGAAAATATGATGAAATTATGAGCTACAAGCCTTGAGCATTTAATTGCCTCTTGCGTACCCAAGCAGCCCACTTCAATATCCATTCCGATTTTCGCCCACCCCGTCAGTATTCGGTTTTGATCTAGAACACGAGACCAAGTGAGCAGAGCGAGCTTTAATCACCAGAAGTCTCCAGTGTCCGATAGACTAAGTGCTAGGAGCCAAAACAACGTAGCCTTGCATTGCAACTACCCTACATCTAGATAGTGTGATATGTCCCGTTCCATTCTAGCTACACATATATGGCTTGGAAAACAAGCAAGGAGAAGAGCCTGATAATGTGTGCGGTTCTGTTGCTAGCAGCGGAGTGAAAAGCGTGTGACATTATCGCATCGCAACTCAACTCTCCTAGTTGCTACGAACACAAAATCCCCAACCTCTTCTGGGACAAATTACCCGCCATACAAACTCGCGTATAATTCAAACATCCTTAGAAAAAATCACAAAAGGCTTGAGTAACGATCCTAGATGAAAGGCTCTAGAATCGCTAGTTGTGTGAAATTACGAGAGGGCAGCAACAAGACCACAAGATGAAATGTCGAGACAGGCTGGTTGACAGTTTCTTTATCTCTTCAAGGTACCTAATGATTACTGTTACATATTTATATTCTAAGAATTGGACACTCGAATGAGGCATTAGAGCATTGAAGCGTCTCTGCCCACTACCGTCCGGCGATGGCTTACTGGTAGGCATGAAATTGAACCACCTCACCAGCCGTATGGAGTATGAATGAGCCTATACAACGTATACCGATTCAATCATCAGCACTTTTGATCATGTCCGATAAGGTCCATTTGTCTCGTGACCATAATATTTGTTTTTAGTGTGGTGACACAGTTCCCGCGGGAGATAGGAGTCAGCCGCCGCTCTCTTTCAAAATCAGCCTCAAACGGGTCTCTGGAAGACTGCTATTCCTTCTCAAATACACCCCCAACAAGTTGATACAGCCTGGTCACACAATCGTGAAAATATGGATGGCGGCGTTATGGCACTGCCTGCTATAGTGGCATATGGCTGTGCGTAGAATATACAGGAATAGAACAGGTAGGACTACGGAAGTAACACCCTCCCTGACCAGTGCATGTCGCTAGTCCAGTAGAGGTGGGAAGATAGATTCAAGAATAACTCAATATCGAGACAGGTGCCTGATAATAACCAATTCAGCCTCGATTGATTCAGCCATATGTCAGCACTAACAGATTAAGCTATGAATGATTACTCCGAAATCCGGCAAGTTGCTGGGCATTGTTAGCATGTTGGTGTTTCATAAATGTCAGCCCGATGGATTTACCGCGCCCAAACTTAGTCAGCTGGAGCAATTAGGGCCTCCCACTGATCCCAAGCCACTATTCCCAGGTCAAAGCCGCAATGCACTGCATCATCTATAGAGCGCTGATCTCAGACGTAGGCTTCAGCGATGGTGTATCTCTTGGGTAGCAGAAACACTCAGCCAGGTCGCACAGCTTTCACCATCTCTTTCTGGAAAACGCCGCACCCAATCTGATTCAAAGACTGCCAACTACCACAGTATGTATCAGAGGTGTGCCAGATGGTGATTACTCTGCCCTAGCCACAGGGTATGATTCGGGAGCCGAAAAGCTTTGGTGCACGGGCTCGGGGATCAAAAGAAGCTTTTAACTGGCTCCGGTCCGCCGAGTTCAACAAAGACTTGCGTCTTGCGTGTGCATGATCAATGCATCCTGGCGCAGCCATTGGCCTTGCAATTGGATAATTGCCATGATGTCCGATGCGCGAGAGTACAGCAGCAGGTTTTCTTTTGTTGGCCACGCTTGCAGCTGACATGACTCGCCCGCATTGAGTTGTGCAGTGCACATCGGTACTTCATTGCAAGCAGGGACTGCCCTGCTTGTCTGCGCAAAAGTGGCACTATTTGTTGTGTTTTTTGTATTTCGAAATTGATAGACAAAGTTGCCATCCTCACCATCCCTAAGCTATGGATGCTGAAGCCTCCTCTTGTTGCGTAACCCTGAATGTCGGTCGTCCTTGTCGTGGGGAGCCTCTGAAAAAAACGAACTTCTGCAGTGGAGGATCACCGCCCTCACCCTCAGCATTGCAATACTTCAGCATAATGTGAAACTCGAGGTCATGCTATGCTGAATCAATTTTATTTACGCTTAGTCTAGTTTCTGCACAAAAACACCCCACCGTCCATCCCCCCTCCTGTCCCGCCTCGGCCACTTACGCTTGGCAGTCAACTTGACGCATCACATCCTTAATCATGTCTGCAATCTTGGTCGATACCTCGGTCGATCTTGGTATGTCATGGCCGCCTCCATGATCGTATTCTACCCGTTCATCGCAAAACTCAGCCAGCTGGATGCCTGCAGGCCAACGTGGGTCCTTGGACCCGTAGATATGTACAGTAGGGATGCGAATACGGGCGTTGGTAGGAAACCTCGTAAAGTCCAGACCAAAGACATCATGAGGCTCTGGTCTGGCGTTGGGATCATGAACCAGCTTGCCCAACCCCTCGTCCCAAAGACCAACGCCGCGCTTGATGAGTTCCAGATTCGCGGCCAGCTCTTTAAGTCGGCTGGCTGTACCGTTCAACATGGCACCTGTGCGTTGGTTGATTTCATGCGCTCGAGGCGGAACCTCCAGTCCCATATCCTCAAGCACAGGCAGCGGGACACCGCCGCAGATGAAAATTGCAGCACGAAAAGGTAGCTGTTTATCATCGTCGTCACCTATCATTTGCGCTGTGGCAGCATCAACAGCCTGGTACAGCGCCATGCTGGCGGCCAAGGAGCATCCCTGAGAGAAGCAGCACACAGCGTCGTATTCGCCATGCTTTTGGGCATAGTCAGCCACCCACGAATGCGATTCGCGAATAGCCTCCGGGGTAGACTGCGGCCACCATGTGTACGTGGACGACTTGTATATAGTATCAATTCCCGGGGCTCCAGCGCTGGAAAAGGGAGCGTCAACGAAGTCGAAGACGTAGCTTTTATCTAGCTTGGAACGGAAAGCCGCTGCATTTTTTACATGTTAGTTTCAAACGGCATAACGGCAAACTGGCCCAAGCCTTTGAGGACGGAAAGTGCTTACCTGTCTGCGATTTAAATATGGCTGCACTTGTACCGTGGCCATGGAGGCACAATATTCTGGGCATTTTGATGTATGATGATGAGCAGCAGGGAAAGATTTGTGTTACGTGCTAGGAATAGAATGCAACGACAATGGACAGCCTTTTGCCTTTTGTACAATCCGGGAGATTGAAACTTCATGAGTTTTCGACCAGTACGAAAGACTCTAATCGTTAATCGCGAAAAGAGAGTTTAAAGTCACGCCCTAAAAAGGCCGATAAAACCTATCACTTCGGCGTTGCTCTCAGGTCATGCGGTGTTTTGAAATAGCTTTCCATTGGAAGCATCTCATTCGGGGACCGAAGTCCCGTACCGGCCGGGGATCTCCTCAGCTTTGAAATGCCGTGCCCACTCGTAAGCGAGGGAATGTAACCGTTTCCCGGCATACGCCCAGGTGTTCGCCGGGAACATTGCGCCCAATCACTGAGCTTTGTCGAGACCGGAGGAATCAAATTCGAGCATCCTCGAGCATGGCGCAGTTAGACTCCGTTGCATTATCCCTACCAAATCACATGCCGTTGATGCCATACATGTTGTATAGGCCAAGCCATCGGTCAGTTCCGGTTGAATAAGCATGGAAGAACTTAGATAATAACCCGTTGGTCCGTCGTGTTCCACGACTGTCCTCTCTGATCGTACCATCTCCTCTGCCACTTCTCAGCTCTCAGCTAAAAATGGCACTTATCATGAATATGCTGTTGTCACATAATCTTGGTGGTCGCATCTAGAACCCAAGCCTTCTTCAATGCTCCTTTCATCTCTGTTACATTTTTTTTTATCGCGAGGGGGGCATCCAACTCCGCCTTGATGTAAATTTGGCTACATTGGAGGCATTGCCGGCGGAGAACTCGACACCGACTTCTAGTTGCCTGGCATTGGGCATCGATGAATGTCATCGGCGTCACTTGTGCTGGCAGCTGAAGGTCGAGTTCACTCATCCATTGGAAAAATGATGAATGATGCATTCTCTTGGCAGTCACAATCTCCTAGCCTTTGAATTCCCAGCTTATGGCAGCGCAGAGCTGCCTAGAACCAACACTTTCTCTGCACGGCGCCAACGGTTGGAAATTGGAGACACGGCCGATTTCCGCTGCGGGGCGCATTGGAAGTTCCCTTTGCTTTTTCCTTCTCTCGTATCCTTTACAGCAAAATAGGTTCATGTACATCCCCAGATTAATGTTGTGGAATCATATCGCCGTTTGTGGAGCGAAAGCCTGTCTAGGACCTCGCTGTCATGTCCAATCACCCTTGGCGAGCTTCCTACTATTTGACCAATCACAAAATGTTGAGTGCCGTCAAGGGTAGCAAATATTTTCAGTGAAAGATGCTGGACTGAAAGGTTTGTATCCAGTTTTGTTTTCATTTCTTGGGATGACAGTGGTGGCCTGCGTTTCCCCATGGATTGAGGGGAGTCATGTGCTCTTCACGTTCAAACAGAATGATGGAGCAAAAAATGGGGTTCACTTTATCTATATTTCTATTTCGGAGTCTAACAAGCTCCTCCCATTTATTCATGGTTTTCCCTGCCAGGACTTTGGCGTTTGGCGAATTTATTGGCCAAAATGGAAATGATCCTGCGCCGAGAGCGAGTGTGAGATCAAAAGAACGGCAAAAAGGGAAGAAGAAAAGCAATAAGTCCAGGTGCAAACCACCAAAAGTACACACGGGAGGAAGGACCTAGTTTGAGACGCTGGCCTCTTGCGTTACTCAAGCGTTCAGTTCTCTCAATATTGACTTCATCATGCTGGCTATCCTCGAATGCTCACCCCTTAGCCATGTATGCAAACTCTGATACAATCTATCAAGGCTGCCGAAATTAGATTCGCTACTAGAATTTGGCGTGGTAAAGTGGTCAATAAGACGAGCGGCTCTTTTCATCTCTCCCGATAGTAGTTGGATCTTGAGAGCGCTCTCTATACGGAGGTCGTCGACGTTGAAGGACCCGATGGTCATCCTCGCTGGGGAAACGGAAAGCATACTAGGGCCGCCTTCTGGCATGCTGTGACTCCATGAATTGCCGTGTGTGCAGCTAGCCGCTTGCTGGTACCATATGAGGATCCTGGAGATGATTGCGGCATATAATAGGGCGAGGTGGGGAGATCTCGCGCAGGGGCAGGCCAACAGAGGGCCCAGTCGCTCGCTGGCTTCGTAGTTGAGGCGAAGAACGTGATCTAAAGGTATTTGATTTGCAATGCAGCCTGCAGCCGATGCGGGGCCTGCCGTTGACGGGAAATCAAAGTCACCCGTGCTGGGGTTCATGAAGGAAAGGTTTCGGAGAATTTCGTGCGCCTCTCGTGGGCAGTCGTGGCCTCTGGATCCTGCGGGAGGTGTTGGTGTGCTGTCTGGAGTAAATTGATATGGCGTGAGATGGGTCATGGGAGCTTCAGTTGGTGGGTAACTGCTCCTATCAGCTGATTCCGGAGTGAGTATCGGGCTGAACTGCAGATTGCCTGATATATGTTTGTCGTTGAAGTGATCAGGCAAGGCCCATTCGCTAAAGTCGAGAGAAGGTGAGGCGGGCAAAAGCGGCCCGCCGAGGTCGTTGAAGAAGCCATCCAGAACGCCAGTGCCCATGCAGTTGGTGTTGTTGTCGACCATCTCCCAGGCTGCTCCTCGTCAGCAACACTCACGATCAGTTTGAATTTCACAGTTATACCATCACCGCTGCTACTCGCGTCGGCCTTGATCAGATCCCTGCCACCAGGATGGTCGCATAGGGGTCGTTTGAGGCTCGGACGAAGCTTCTCTCGCGGCGGCTTGCCCATTTTGCGCGATACCCCGTAGACGCATGATCTACCGTGAGAGACGCAGCGTCCGCATTTGGGGTGACCGCGATCACACTTGACCTTTGCAGCACCACATTGATCGCAGCTAGTTCGCAGCTTCGGTTGACTAGGTAGTTTTCGAGGATCATAGGCCATAGTGGGCGAGCATAAAGGGCAATGTTGACGGTGTGAAGGTCCTAAAGCCTTGCTAAAGCCTTTGCATTCCATTTATAACTTATATCAACTACGATTGCTCAGCCGCTTCTGCGACCAGCTAACGTCAGATTTCGTGTTCTGCATAGCATACCAGCGTGGTGTGCCGTCCACTCCGGCATGCCATTGAGTTAGTACCGCTTACTTCGTATCGAAACCAGTCGACTCCACGGTGGCTTGTTTTTTTTGTGTAAAAAAATCCAAAAAAAAAAAAAATCCCATGGCTTTTTGCTGTAGCCTCGGCCTCAAGTGTTGCTTGCTCATCCTTCAGGACCCCCCGGCCGCCAACCAACAAACATCTTGCGTCCAGCTATGAGCACTCGCTTCCAACACCGCAGCCTATCCAAGTTGCTTCGCCGATAGGTTCTCTTGAATCAATGAATAGAGATTCGTGCGTTGCATCGGCGCACTCGCTGGGAAAACGCACTGCACAAATCCACTAGTGCACGCAATGAGTTGGTGTGTATCTTGAGTGTGGCAGCCTGCATAGGACGGCATCTTTGCCTAACATTCAGGTGCCCGATTGCTTTTAAACTTGTCGAGCGAATGGCTTCATCTACCGAGACACACAACATCGGGTCGTTGGTGGTTCTTTTCAATAAGCCCTTATCGCCTTCGTGGCACCTGTTGCCTCCCCCTCGCCCCGATATCAAACTTCAGCTTGTCTATTGCAAAGCCCTTGAGCCGATCCCAACCCCACGGGGATACTACCCACTGCGAGCCACTACGCTAAATCGCACCGGGGGGGAGGGGGGTGGCATGATGTACTGATCGACACCTCGTAGCTCGGACCGTCACAATCAATTTATCTTTTGCGGCATGAATACGAAATAACCCCTGCCTGGGTGGGCGTGGCGTGTGCAGATAGGACGGGCCGCCTAAACTGTGGGTGGCGGCGGAGCGGATATAATACTTACAGGGGCGCAATCAGAGTGAGAGACGAGTGTGTGAGTATCACGTTGCAGTGGGTGGGCGATATCCGGTACGACACGGTTCTGTACCGCCTTATCAGTCGGTCCTCGACTCGAGGCATGTCTTATATGCATGTCCATTCGGCATCATCCATCCCCATCCCGCACGCTTCCCAAAACTTGGTCGTGTGTGTGTGGTGATGATGTGTGGATTCTAAAATAAGGTGGCAAATACGCGGGCTCTAAGATACGGAACAGAGGTGTTGTGATGGTGGTGCTGCTTGGGTGCGGGATGAGGCAGAACACTATCTGCCAGGTCGATGGCACGGCACATCCACCAATACCAGAGGCGGAGATATGATGCTATATCTCTATCGTGAGAAGGATCGTTTGGCGGGCGGGAAAGTGATGTCAGAAAACCGGTACTTTGCGACTCCGGTGAGATAGATGTACCAGTGATTCCTCAGCCTGAGCCCGTCTGAGCCGCACTAAGACAGTGGTCAGAACTATCCAGCAAAGCATGCAATAGCAGCTGAAGCGATATTCGAGTCTGGCGGGAGCTGTCATTGGAGCCATATTTCTGGAATCGTTACAAATGCTTCCTTTATTACTCGAAACGGGTGCAGGGAGTGCCCTATGGATCTCGATTTGACGGGAATATATCCCTGTTGGGCGCCTTACCACCCCCCTCCCCTCCCCTTCCTTTCCCAACACACCCTCACCACGCTGAGCCTCCCGGAGCATCCCTCCTCGATAGGGCTAATCAATAGCGAGGTAGTAAGCTGCTGATCGTCCAGGTTTGAAAATATCCCGACAGAACCTTGCAGGACTCCCGGGCGTCCAAGCCGAAGTGCCGAGATGCCGAGCCTAGCGGCAGTCTTAGCCCGCATACGCGTGTCTTGGCGGTTCCCGTTAGTTTTCGAGGCGACTCGGGAACAGCTGGGGATGAGCCACTGGGACAACGACGCCGGGCTGTGCCTGTCCATCTACGATGCATAAGGTTGGACGCTACCTCGTTCGATGGATCAATGGACACTTGACGGCAACAGGGACCCGGATGGCTCGGATCTCTGACCGAGCTGCAGTCTGCAATGTCGGGGGCGAGTGTCTCTCGGAACCCGACCTGGCATGGCAAGGCGCAGGACGACAACCGTTGGAATTATCAGGTCGCCACTTACGTAGAGTATGCACAGGGCACGGGTTGTTGGCAAGAGGATCATAATCATGAGAGAATCAACTTGACGGGTGCGTCATTATATTTTATTGTCGTGCATTATGCATGGGGTGAGACCTGCAGCGACTGAACCGAGTACTTGTCGTGTCTCGTAAGATGCAAAGCATTCTTGTGTACATGTACAAGACGATAGCGTAACGTTTATAAGATAGGACCAAAATTTTTATTTACAAACTGCCGCGATTGAGATTGACTTCTCTTTGAACTGGAGAGCCTGCATGTCTTGTCCCTTATCTGAAACAGAACTTACCCTGGAATGAACACCATAGCCTAGATCGTTTTACAGACAACCTTTCAAGAGTTTGTCCACTGTGGTGCGTCTTCAATTGGACCAAAAATACATAAACCTTTTTTCTTCGTTCGTCCTTGTAATCCTCCATCATTTCTCCATCTTCGGTAGCAGTCACTTCTTCAGGCGTCAGTTCGGTCGGTAGTTGGTTTTCAAGTTGTGTGGGTCTGAGCTGACATCACTCTCCACGGCCACAACACACAAAAGATCCTGCAAGCAGGTCCCCCGAGTAATGTCCCCGGGGCTGACTGATGAATCCCGACCAACATGCCCGATGATTGGATAGGACAGAGTGAGATGATCCGGATGTCCGAAGGCGGCATCTCGTACGGGTGGGCTATCGAGCGATTGCAGGCAATCAACCCAAATCGAGCAACAGGTGGCATAGGCTCGGAAAACGAGCTTCAGGTTGTACACAGAAGAGTAAAGATAGCATCCGTAAAGTCAACATCGACGTACTCGGGTAATCATAGTGCAAGCTGAGAAGGGCTGTGCATGACCCCCGAGACAGGAATACCATGGCCGACAATGGTAGACTGACTGGACAATGAAGCGCTCAGCCTCTTCAACTTCAGATAGTCCGGTAGTTGTGTCGAGAATAAAACCTGACGAGATGGCATCGAGCTTTGGGGAGAGTTTGGTCTAGATCCGCAATCCAAGAGTCACCTGGTTAAAGATTTCGAACTCGTCTCAAAGTCAAAACAGCCGAAACCGTCATAATGACTCGCCATCTTAAGCTCTATGTCTTTGGGGACCAGACTTTTGACATACAACCACACTTGAAAGATTTGCTTCAGCACAGAGATAACCCAAGCCTAGAGGATTTTCTCGTCAAGGCATATGATGCAATTCGAGCCGAGATCTTTACGCTCCCGCGCCAGGTCAGAGATGACGTCCCCCGATTCACCTGTTACGACGATCTAGTGTTGTGGAATCAGAGTGGAAAACGATGTGTGCCGCTCGACATGGCCGTAACCTGCATGTATCAACTGGGTGTCTTCATCAGGTAAGCGCAGGCCAACAGTATTCCACGGTCTAGGCCATTTGACGGGCACTAACATATGATTCCACAGCCAAGCAGACTCTTTCTATTCCGACAGAACCCTGTCCAAATGTATCGGCCTATGCACAGGAACCCTGGCTGCCGCTGCTGTTAGCTGCAGCCGTAATACAAGGGACCTTGTAGCATTGGCTGTTCATGCAGTCACAGTTGCCTTCAGAATCGGCATGCATGTAACCGATGTTGCAACTCGAGTGGCTCCTTCACACGAGTTTGGTGAAAGTTGGTCAATCATTGTCCCCGGGGCGAAGGCCTCGGAAGCTGTCGAGAATTTCTGCAAAGAAACGGTGAGTGATTCCCTGCAACCTGCAACCTGCAACCTACAACCTGTATCCTGCAAACTTTGGTGATGCTTCTGTATCTGCTGCATCGTATCTGTTGTATCTGTTGCTAATAATCCCACGCTATCAGACACTGCCCTTGACAAGCAAACCTTATATCAGCGCATATGCTCCAAACGGCATTACCGTGAGCGGGCCTCCAAACTCGCTGGCGCAGTTGGTAAGCTCTGAAACATTCAAGGATGTCAGATCCAAGAGCATCCCAATATACGCACCATACCATGCCCCACATCTACACTCGCAATCTGATGTCAGCGACCTCGTTGCGGAGCTGGTTGGTGACAGGCCAGCCGCAAGCTCTGGCACGGATTCGTTCTCTCCCGAGACAGGGAGCGAACTGCCGGAGACCGATTTTAGGCTCCTCCTGGAGGATGCTGTCAAAAATACACTGCTGGAGCCGATCCGGTGGAGCGCCATACTGGATGGGTTGCACACTTACATCCAAAAGTTAGATCCGCAGTCGTTTGCCATTGTTCCTATCGCAACTACTGCGGATCAGCTCATTCTTACTGCGCTGAAGCAGACCTCTTTGCGCTCGTTGATGCCTTCAGTAAAACCCCAAGGCAAGCGGGAATACTCGAGAGATGCATCGTCGTCAAACCCGAAGAAGCCCAAGCTTGCCATTATTGGTATGTCGGGCAGATTCCCTGGTGCCAAGGACAATGAGGCATTCTGGGATCTTCTTCACCAGGGTCTAGATGTCCACAAGCCTGTCCCAGACTTGCACTGGGACGCCAAGACTCATGTAGACCCGACGGGAAGCCGCAAGAACACAAGCACAACGCCATTTGGCTGCTGGCTGGATGACCCTGCTGTCTTTGATGCGCGCTTCTTCAACATCTCGCCACGAGAGGCCCCGCAAATCGATCCCGCTCAGCGTCTTGCTTTGATGACAGCCTATGAGGCGATCGAGCAAGCTGGAATTGTGCCCGACGCTACTCCCTCTACCAGACGGGATCGTGTGGGAGTGTTCTTCGGAGTTACCAGCAATGACTGGATGGAGACGAACAGCGCCCAAAATATCGATACGTACTTCATTCCAGGCGGCAACAGAGCCTTCATTCCAGGCCGAATCAACTACTGCTTCAAGTTTAGCGGTCCTAGCTATGCAGTTGATACAGCCTGCTCCTCCAGTTTGGCTGGAATTCACTTGGCCTGCAACTCTCTCTGGCGAGGGGACATTGATACTGCCATTGCCGGAGGAACCAATGTTCTGACCAACCCCGACTTCACTGCTGGCCTCGATCGAGGTCACTTTCTCTCCCGCACTGGAAACTGCAAGACCTTTGATGACGGTGCTGACGGTTACTGTCGTGGCGAAGGAATCGGCACGGTTATCATCAAACGTCTCGATGACGCCCTCGCAGACCACGATCCTATTTTGGGGGTTATTCTTGGTGCTTACACCAACCATTCGGCGGAGTCGGAGTCGATTACGCGTCCTCATGTGGGTGCTCAGCGTGCTATTTTCAAAAAGATTTTGAACCAGGCCGCCGTCGACCCATACACGGTCAGCTACGTCGAGATGCACGGAACGTAAGTACTTTGCTTTGAGATTATTTGCCATGACCTTTCCCAAGATAAAAAGCCCTACTCCATTGTGAAACACTTGCATTTCTACATCGGTACATTGCTGACCTACATTACCACAGGGGTACCCAAGCCGGCGACGCTGGTGAGATGTCCAGTGTCCTCGACACCTTTGCACCGCCTCTTTCTCAAGTACCAAGTGGCAGAACAGACGATGAAGCCCTCTACATCGGCTCAGCAAAGGCAAATATCGGCCATGGTGAGGCTGCTTCTGGCGTGTCGAGTCTCATCAAAGTCCTGTTGATGATGAAGAAGAACGTCATCGTGCCCCACTGTGGTATCAAGACCAAGATCAACCGAAAGTTCCCTACTGACCTAGAGGAGCGAAAGGTTAGGATTGCCCTTTCTCCAACATCTTGGGAGCGAGACTCTGTCTCCAATGACCCCAGACGCGTTTTCGTGAACAACTTTAGCGCTGCGGGTGGCAACTCAGCTTTGTTGCTCGAGGATGCCCCATTGAGACCCGAACCCTCGGCTGAGAACGATGACCCTCGAAGCCTACATCTTATTGCAGCCTCTGGAAAGACAGGACCCTCTCTGCAGGGCAACCTTCGCTCTATGCTTGAGTTTTTGAAGCAAAACTCTGATGTCTCCCTTGGGCAGCTCTCGTATACGACTACTGCTCGTCGTATGCATCATCAGCATCGAGTTATGCTCTCTGGGGCAACCGTTGAAGACATTTGCACGCAAATCGAGACAGCTATCCGTGACAATGTCGGAAAGACTCGACCCAAGAGTGCTCCTGAGGTTGTCTTCGCCTTCACTGGCCAGGGCGCTCAATACCCAGGAATGGCAAAGCAGCTATATGAAACCCTCTCATTCTTCCGCACCGAAATGCGCCGGTTGGTTTACATTGCACAGAGCCTGGGTTTCCCTTCTCCTCTGCCCGTCATTGAATCTGAAGATGCAGACATTGGCACCTTCGAGCCTGCTGTTGTCCAGCTGGCTAGCATCTGTATGCAGATTGCCTTGAGCAAGATGTGGGCATCTTGGAACATTACCCCTGCTGCTGTCGTAGGACACAGTCTGGGTGAATACGCCGCCCTCAATATTGCAGGAGTTCTTTCAGACACAGACACCATCTATCTTGTCGGAAAGCGAGCTCAAATTCTGCAAGAGAAGTGTGCCCGAGGTACCCATGCCATGCTCGTTGTCAAGGGTTCTCTGGAGGAGATTTCCGCGGCTTTGAAAGAGACCAAGTACGAGGTTGCCTGCATCAATTCTCCCGTAGAGACTGTCTTGGCTGGTTCCAACGACGAAGTCGCCGCATTGAAGGAGTCGCTCACGGGCGTGGGCATGAAGTCAACCTTGCTCAAGGTTCCGTTCGCGTTCCACTCGTCTCAGTTGGATCCTATTCTGTCGGATTTCAAGGACATTGCTAAGGGTGTCACTTTCAATGAGCCGCGAATTCCTGTGCTATGCCCTCTCGATGGCAGTGTTGTCACAAAGAGCGGTGTCTTTGGCCCAGAGTATCTTGCAGAGCATTCTCGCCAGCCTGTCAACATGTTCAAGGCCCTTCGGACGGCCCAGAGTGAGCGTTTTATCTCGGAGAAGACTACGGTGGTTGAGATTGGCCCCCATCCCGCCATTTCCGGAATGGGCAGAGCCGTCCTTAACCCCCAGTCACATTCCTAGCTTCGCTGCAGCGCGGTCGCTCAGCTTGGCAGACTTTGGGCGCAGCTCTGAAGCATCTCTACGCGGTTGGCTCCGATATCTGCTGGCCAGAATACCAACGCGACTTCAAGACCTCGCACCGAGTCATTTCACTTCCAGCCTACAGCTGGGACTTGAAGGAGTACTGGATGCAGTACGTGAATGATTGGTCACTGCGCAAGGGAGATCCTCCTTTGACGATCAAGGACAACGCAAGTCTTGAGAGCACCACCATTCACAGAGTTGTTGAAGAGTCGGGTGATTCGAACAAGACCCGCATTGTCGTTGAGGCGGATATTGCACGAAAGGATCTCAGCCCTCTGGTGCAAGGTCATGAAGTTGATGGAATCCCTCTCTGCACTCCCTCTGTCTATGCAGACATTGCCTTGACTCTAGGTACCTATCTCCTCAAGCGCTACCGCCCAACTCAGGCAGAGAACCTCGTGGATGTGTCAGACATGACAATTTCAAAGGCTCTGATCCTGCGAGATGGTGCGGAGCATCAATTCCTTCAAGCACACGGGGAAGTGGACTGGAAGTCCAAGTCGGCGTCCATCAAGTTCATGTCATTCGATGTAAGTCTTTCCCTTCAGGCGTATGAGCGGAAGCTAACCAGTTTACAGAGCAAGAACAAGTTGCAGGAGCACTCTCGCTGCGTTGTTCGCTTCAAGGATAGAAGCCTCCTGCAGAAGCTCCAGGACGATGCCACAAGCGTCAAGCAGAAGCTTCAAACTCTCCGAGATGGAATCGCTCCTGGCACCACTGCCCGTTTCAACCGACCCATGGTCTATCGTGCGATTCGACCTCTAGCCAGGTTCCATGACGATTACCGCGCTATTGACGAGATTGTCCTCAACAGTAACACGCTGGAGGCTACTAGTACTCTCAGCTTTGGCACGGTCAAGCGTGGCGGCGACTACCACACTCATCCAGCCATCATTGATTCTCTCACACAGTCATGTGGATTCACTATGAACTGCAACGATTACACCGACCTTGACGTGCAGGTGTACATGAACCACGGATGGGGTTCTTTCCAGATCTTTGAGCCCATGGACTTTGACAAGACATACACCACGTACACTCGCATGGTGGAGGGACAAGACAAGCTGTGGCATGGTGATGTTGTCATCTTTGATGGCGACCGAGTTGTGGCCTACTTTGGGCAGATTGCGGTTTGTTTTCTCCTATGCCTCCATATCCGAAGTCACTTATTCTAACCGTTTTCCAAAGATCCAAGGCGTGCCACGGCGCGTTCTCAAGGTCATTCTCGCCCTTGAGAGTGGATCCAAGTCGCAGAAGCAGCAGCCTGCTCAGAAGAAACAAGCTGCCCCCGCGGCTTCTTCTTCTATGCTGGCGCCTCCTCAGCCTTCGCCCTCTTCCAGAGTTCCGGATGTCTCCAGGATCACAACTGCCCTAACAATTATTGCAGAGGAGAGTGGCCTTGCTGTATCGGACTTGACAGATGGTACCGTCTTCGCCGATGTTGGCATTGACTCTCTCCTAGGACTCACCATCTCTGCTCGTTTCAAAGAGGAGTTCGACATGGACTTTGAGTTCACCGCGTTCCTCTTTGACTACCCCACTGTTGCTGACATCAAGGCGCTCTTTGGAGACTCCACTGCCAGCACAAACGGAACTCTTACGCCGAGTTCTACTGCTAACGGCTCAGAGTCTCCGAGGTCTAACGCAACAGGCATGACTACACCTACTGTCGATGAGGGTTTCCAAACCTCCAAAGTCGACTTCCAGCGGGCGCTGGAGATCATCTCCGACGAAAGCGGAATTGCGACTGAGGACCTGACTGACACCACCAATTTCGCCGACTCTGGTGTCGACTCCCTCCTGTCTCTTGTGATTGTGAGCCGGTTCCGCGACGAACTCGAGCTTGACATTCAGCACGAATCTCTTTTCCTCGAGTGTCCTACCGTGGCTGATCTGAAGCAGCTGCTTCTAGGCAGTGTTGACGAGAGCCATATTGCTCAGTCTTTACAACCCTTGGAGGAGCCCACCCCGGTTCCTATTATCGTTCCTCAGGTGGTAGAAGAGCCTATCAAGGAGGTTATTGCGCCGCAAAACGATCCCATGGAAGCAGCTGCCCTTGCAGCTCGCAAGGCAGCGGTTGACGAATATGTTCAAAAGTACACCGCTGGTTTTGTGAGCCCTGACGCTTCGCCTTCTGCGACAGTACCAAACGACAATGAGAAGGTCGTCCTGGTAACTGGAGCATCTGGAAGCCTCGGAGGAAACTTGGTCTACCACATCGCGCAGCTGCCCGATGTCAAGACGGTTGTCTGTCTCAACCGTGAAAACAAGGCCGAACCCTATATCCGCCAGCAAAAGGCAATGAGGGAGAAGGGCATTCGATTCCCCGAAGCTCTCAAGCCTAAGCTGCTCGTGATCCAGACCGACAGCGCCAAGCCAATGTTTGGGCTGCCCAAGAGTGAGTACGAGTCGCTGGTGAACTCGGTTACTCACCTTATCCACAATGCCTGGCCGATGAGTGCCAAGCGCGCTCTGCCTGGTTTTGAGTCTCAGTTCCAGGTCATGCGAAACCTCATCGACTTTGCTCGTGAGTCCGTTTCTCGTCGTCCGGACAGCTTCAGATTCAGCTTCCAGATGGTCTCTTCCATTGGCGTGGTCGGCCACTACGGCCTCGGCAACGGAGAGACGCACACAATAGTGCCCGAGGACCGAACCAGCATCGACTCGGTGTTGACAAATGGCTACAGCGAGGCCAAGTGGGGATGCGAGAGGATGCTTGACGAGACCCTTCACCACTATCCAGGTCGATTCCGCACCATGGTTGTCCGGCTCGGACAGATTGCTGGCTCTAAGACGAGCGGATACTGGAACCCGATGGAACATTTCGGATTCCTCATCAAATCGTCACAGACGTTGAACGCGCTGCCGGACGTGGGCGGCAAAGTCTACTGGACGCCAGTCAACGACATTGCCGGTGCCTTGTCTGACCTAGTGCTCTCGGATCGCAACCCCTACGCCGTCTACCACATCGAGAACCCGGTGGGTCAATCCTGGCGCGAGATGAACGAGATTTTGGCAGATGCACTCAACATCTCGAATCTCATCCCCTTCGAGGAGTGGGTCGAGCGAGTGCGAAACGCGCCGCAGAGAAACAACCCAGCGGCGACTCTGCTCGGCTTCTTGGACAGCAACTATCTTCGCATGTCCTGCGGCGGGCTGGTATTAGATGTGAAGAACACTCTGGAGCATTCGAAGACCCTCTCTGCCGTCGGTCCCGTAAGCGAGGAGGTGGCTAGGAAATACATTCACATCTGGAAAGAGATTGGCTTCTTGAACTGATACGGAGCAGTTTGACGCCAAAGAATACCAAGGCCCTGCTGTCCAGGAAGAGATCTTGGCGGATGGGAAGGGGGCCCGCTTGGAAATTTGACATGTTCATTTGTTGCTTAGAATTGCCAGTGTGCAAGGTTAAATGCTTGTATTTATTCGGTCTTGGTTATTTATGTTCTTTTTCGGTCTTGGGAGGTCGGGGTTATATAAAATCTAGATTGTATCTACCAGTTTACTATTTAGCTCTGAATAATGGAATTGTATCAATCATGCCTTCTATCGACTACATGGGTGGTGAGTGCCGCAAAGCTGATCAATAGCTTTGCTCCGATGGTCGGAAGAATCCAAAGTCTAATTATCGGTGTTGAGACGATAAATCCATTTGTTCAGTATGGATGGTCCGTTGTTTTCCATTTTCCTTCCAGAATCATACTCTCAAATGCCAAATGGAGTCTTCCCAAAAAGGTAATCCCGTAAAGTCGGAGCATCTTTGTTCAGAAATGATGTGCAGCCGTTGAAAGCTCAGAGTCACAGAAAGGAGGGGCTTTGCAATTGTCAGCAGCAGTCATTCCACAATGATTTCTAGTTGCATGAAATCCCCACTGGTGGGCACTCAAGGGGAAGGTGGATGACATCCTTGCCGCCAGACACCAGATGATTTGGGTGCAACAATCTAGCTAAGACGGAAGTTCGGTGAGGCATGATCGACGTGATCCGGGACTTTTTACAGAGGACCCGGCAGTGTTCCACGTTTGGCATCAACCACAGGCTCATCCACGGCGGTAACTCTTGTTCTGCCTGCGTTTCTTGCGGAACGCTCGGTGCACGAATCGAGCCAAGCGGACGGGGATGCTGCAGGGATACAGATACAGCCCGTGTGGAACATGAGCAGGACCAATCACGATGACTCTTCAAGTGCGTTTTGTCATGTTTCTGGCAGGAGATTGCATTGAGGAAGACTATTTGTCGCACAGCTACTGCCTCGACGTGCAATCCTCCAGGTGCTCCATCAGCTCCATCGGCTCCGTGAAACATCTCCACGATTCAAAAGTTCCGGTGTTTGCGCCCATCACTCTGCTTCCTTGCAGCGGCTCTGAGTTTGATTGGCTGTGAATCCTTGGCCAACGGTCCTTTTAATGTTTAATGTGCTGACAGCGTTGCACGCGGCTGTTTGCAAAAGCACCGATGGTGAGGTCGCGCAGCATTAAGCGGCATCAGCATCTAAAACACCTGCTGCTTTTGTCAGTTTCGTCCGCACCGCAGTGGCCAAAGGATTTTCCGGTCGATCCTATGCGGATATGGACTCGCAAGACATAGAGCTCCGGATACACAATATTTATAGTCCTTATCTCTGCCCACATCAGACAGATCATATACACGTTCCTTACCCTCGTTAAGAAAATCACAGAAACACGTATAAACACCACAAGATGGTTCCCCATCAGGCCCTTGTTCCTTTGGCCGCTGTCCTGGTAGATGCAGCAGCCGCCGCGAGTGTTTCGTGTCCCAACAACTTGCCCCTATCATGCCACAACACGACGAGCGTGTCCAACACATGCTGTTTTATTCCATCTGGACAGATCCTACAAACCCAATTCTGGGACACCGATCCTGTTGCCGGGCCCTCTAGTGAGTTCTCATGACGGAGGATAGACCCAAACCATCTTAACCGCGACTCAGATTCTTGGACCATCCATGGACTGTGGCCGGATAATTGTGACGGCACCTACCCTCAATATTGCGACTCTAGCCGCGAATACACGAATATCAAAGAGCTTGTGTCCCAGTTTGGCGGCGACGATCTTTTGTCCTACATCAACAATTACTGGGTCAGCGATTCTGGCTCTGATGAATCTCTGTGGAAACACGAATGGGACAAGCACGGCACTTGTATTAGCACGCTAGACATAGATTGCTACACCGACTATCAGACTGGCGAAGAGGTAGCAGATTATGTCAAGAAAACAGTTGCACTGTTCAAGACGCTTCCCACCTATCAGTGGCTAGAGGAAGCAGGCATCGAGCCCTCGAATTCCCAAACCTACACATCTAGCGAGATCCAGGCTGCTCTCCAGGCCCAGCATGGTGCTGAAGTCACAATTGGCTGCGATAGTGGCTACCTGAATGAGGTGTGGTATCACTTCAATGTCAAGGGTTCTCTTCAGGATGGTACATTTGTTGCTTCTGAACCTGATGGTACAAAGAGCAGCTGTCCCAGCACTGGGATCAAATATGTTCCTAAGAGCTAAATGAGAGTGTTGGGCCTGGTATCTGCGCCCTCTCGCGTCTTACTTGCGAGATGGATGACAAAATGGGTTATGGAGCGCATTTCTCAAATCCGCTACCCATCTCCCGCGATATAACCAACAAAGAAGCAATAGGTTGTTCTTTAAATAACATGGCAAAATAAATACAACTATGAGTTAAATTTCCAATTCCATTGTCTTGTGCGAAGGGTCGTGCTGTTGCATATAGCGAAAATGCCACAAATCATCTCCAACCCATCAGTTGATGAGACATGTCACAATGGATTCCAAAAAAAAAGAAAAACCAACTTTATTATCCATTCAATTTGCATGTTTTAGGCCAATTCAGCTAAGATGCATTGCCTCGTCGAAAGGAGTTGCTGGTCTCATGAGTGGTTCGTAACATGGCCATCGCCCACTCTAAACTAAACAAAACGCATATTAAGTGTTTAACCATGAAGATTAAGCATGTCCAATCCCGCTGATGCTGACTAAATCATGTTTTATCGAGTTTGTAGGCTTCATTTGTCAAGGTTCTTACGATATAAGACTTACACAAATCCGTATATGCAAAATGCCAGGAATATTCCCTGAACCAGACTGGCCGACGTTTCAATGAAAGGAACAACCAGTATTTCCATGGTGGACCAGATAGAGCTTTCTATATGCGCCGGCGTTTTGTTTTGTAATTATATCTCTATAATTAACTCTCTCTACAACATAGTGGGCATGCTATCACATCTGCTAAACTGGTAGGTCGAGTGTTGGCAACCTAGGCATTTGAATCCACCATGTACTCATTCAGGTTCGATTCCCGGCCAAATTACATCAGCACTTTGCGTCACCGAAGCATTTCAAACTTCTGTACGTCATCTTACCACACATCTACAATCTCTTACCCCCGGTGAGATCCGATCTGAGCACTGGGAGCCCGTCCAATCTGCCGGAAGCGCCTTGGTTGCACATACAGAACCATCCCGGGTTCCAGAAGGCAACACAAGAAACTGTACCCTAGATCGGATATCTCAATATCACACTGAGGCGTCCAATGAGCACTAATCACATACTGACCCAGCCCGGTCATGTGGGATGAAATAAGGTTAGGGATGCTCGGCACACAAGGCCCAGGTCATGCGACAACTGGCTGCCTCTGTGAATCTGCGGACGGCGATCTGCCATTGACGATGCATCCGATGCATCTGCAGAACCGGGGGCCAATTAGCAACAATTCCATTGCCGCCAAGATTGTGGCTATGCGATGAAGCTTATTTCGACATCGCACACCGTCGAGGCAGAGCCGCACTTTAAACCAGCAGTCGACGAGAGCGTAAAACACGACGGCGATATAATTTCACCACAGATTCAAAGCGCAAAATGAATCAGGAAGCGCCTAATTCAACGATACCAAAGTCCCTTTCTCACCACCCGCTCGCTTGCGCGCGGCTGCTGCTCGGTGTGAAGCATGAGGTGGCCATTACAACTAGGGGGCTGACGTTGGCCTCAATCACATCAAATCAAAGTGGGTAGGCTCGGTAATCTTCGGAGGCTCTAAAGGTCGATCGAGCCGGAAATATCGTGTAAATAACAATTGGGAATTGCCGAACTCAACTCCCTGGATCGCCGGGGTTTTCACCGTCACATTGCGACGTTGGTCCGAAATCGCCGCCCCCCTTTGCGGCAACTCCGGATATCTGTGGATGTCTCGAGACTATTGGCGCCCTTAAAACTACCGGGTCGCAGACAGTTGGTGCATGAGTCTTTTATTACCTTGCGAGGCTGTGACCCACCCGAGTCACGGTGATGCTCGCCTCAGAAGCAACAAGTCATGTGTCTCTCGTCTTGTTGGTGAGGTGACAATGGGTTATCACGCTCCCGGGATGCGCGGGTCATCACCACACCGGAAATAGTGCGTCCAAATTCCCTGTTTGTCAGCTGCTGCACCTTTGTTGCATTACAACCTCTTTCCGGCTCAGCCGGAAATCGGACGGCCAAACCTGTCCAATCACCCGATTTGCGTCTTCAAGGTGTGCGTCATTGCAGTTGACGTGACTGTCAATATGAATATCGCCTGACCCTCCTCTGCAAATCCTCTTGGAGCTGCCCGTCACCCAGCCAAGTCCCGGTACCCGTCTCACCTATCATTCTTCTTCCTCAGTAACATGGCTACGACCGCATCGAACCTCCCGGTTGACCCGGCCATGAGCCTGAGTGACAGTCCCCGGTCCAGCGACATTGTCGACGAGAAAGTCCGTACCAATGCAACCACGCCTGTTGGAAAGGTATCGCCACTAAAGCACCATGGCGTTGATCGGACCGTTTCAACAAAGCGGTGGAAGACGTTTGCCAAGGCGTTTAAGCACATACACCATCTGACCCCCAAGGAGGTGGACGACTTCATGGCCTCGTATGAGATTTACAACCTAGATTGGGCCAATGAAGATGAAATGATTGGCGCCTTCGGCCCCGACTATGAGCAACGTGTTGGGGATTGTCTAAAGGCGTATTATTCCGTGCTCAACCATCTCTGCAGCCTGGGAGACGTGGAGAAGATGTACATCCCGCCACTTATGGATCAAAAGGCGTCCGTCCTAGACAATCAGCTTCTGAATGAAGAGGATATCGCTCAAGAGATCGGCTTAGGGCCCAATATGAAGGCCTTGGATCTTGGCTGCGGTCGCGGAAGGGTTGCCGCGCATATGACGAGCTACTCTGGGGCAGAGATAGTCGGTCTCAACATTGATTCCAATCAAATCGCCCAAGCAAGAGAATTTAATGATTCTCTTGGGTTTACCAATCGGTTCGTGGTGCATGACCAAAATGATCTACCACTGCCATTTTCGGATAACTCGTTTGACGCCTTTTACGAGATCCAGGCTCTCAGCTTGTGCAAAGACCCTTCACTCCTGTTCAAGGAGGTTTACAGGATACTGAAGCCTGGAAGCAAGTTCTTGCTCTTGGATTGGGTCAGCCTGCCTGCGTACGACCCCGAAAATGCCAAGCATGCCAGCCTCATGCGGCGAGTCAAGCCCCTGATCGGTGCGGTGGGAACCCCGACTCCAGCGAGCTTCGAAAAGGCACTGGAAGATGCCGGGTTCTCAATTGTCAAGTCGGACAATCCCAGTATAGGTGGACTTCAAGCACCCCTTATTGACAAGGTCGACATCTACTTCAGGGCTCTAAGGCGAGCTATTCACGGCTTGGTCAGAGTGCACGCCTTGCCGCGGCACTTTAGGACCTTGTTTGACCGCTTGTGCCTTGATGGGCAGGCCTTTGTGGAAATGGACAATCTACGCCTAATCACGACCACATATCGGATTGTCGCCATGAAACCATCTGAAAAATCATGAGCATCCCCCATTTTGGCATTTTTGCCGGCAAATGAATGTCATTTTAGGAAATTGCAGTTTTGAGCTAGGACCGTCTTGTAGGCGTATGGGTTCTACTTAGACTTCTTGGGGAATTTAAGGAGCATAGTCATTGCGTTGATACTGCCTTTCCAGGACGCCGTCATCTGTGATGCCTTGCAGCACAGAGGTCTCATGGGTGATGTGGTTTCTTCATTTCTGTTTTTTCTTGGTTGTTATTGTTCTTGTTTTTGGCATTGAAATAGCCTCAGCAAAGCTGCATCTTTCCAATATACCTCATCTATTCAATGAAATACTTGAAACCCAATGAATGCATCCTACGTACAACGAAACCCCGAAGTTGGCTCTTTCACCCCACATGTAAAAGCTTGAAAGTTTAAGTTTGCTGGGTTCACCATGTCATTGATGCGTACTTGTGGATGTGGCGGAAGCTCATCCCTTTACAGCGAGGAGAAAATGGCTACCCTATAGGCTCCATGCCAGTTACGTACCAACTGGCATTGATCTCTCACGGCTACCTCCATTTGCTTTGACCAAAAAATATCTTCAAAGATGAAATGGCATTTTTGCTCTTGAGGGTAATACATTTGTCCATTCCTTTCAACCGGTATTATACCTCAAGAAGAACTAGGTGTCTGTGGCAGTCCGATTTATCTGCTGAGGAGGATGTTCAAGTGGTTTTGCAGTCGGGTGCTTGGAGAGGTCACGGTCGGCAGCCCAGGACAAGAGTCAAATGTGGCACGCTTTCTCAAAGATGTTTCTGTGCGCACGGATTCTCGAGCCGTGTACGGAGTAGCCGTGGTGGAGATCCCCCCTAGTAGCGGAAACAGATCCTGAGAAACGAGCTCATCCCTACGGCCACGAGCACGCCTTGCCATCACTCGCCATGCCTGAGCGTCACTGGCCGATGTTGGACCGATCAAAGGTTTGGTGCGCTTGGACTTTGCTGTCCAGTTAAAACGAAGCTTCCATGGGACTATGACCATCTTGGCCGGGCATTCCATACGCCAAATGTCTGACCGTCCAAGCCAAGCACTGCCTAGCGCAGCTCACATCTTCATCCAACCCTGTCAGGCCGAGTTCACCACGAGTAATGCACAAGAACTGCCGGCTCGGCTCAAACGGCGGCATTGGAATACGGGGAGCCGCAAGGAGTTGGCCAATCGACGACCGTGATGATGGAGTGGGTGGCTCTCAGAGGTTGCTAGAGGCTGCTCTGATTCGTCTGATATCACCTCCAACACCGGAGGCTTCACAAATTGCTGATGGACGGGAGATCTCCCAAGGCACTAAGCTAAGGCGTAGCATCGACTCCATACGGAGGCAGGAAAAGGATCTGTGTGTTGAGGCCCAGGGTATCAGTCTGTGCACAGGCCGAGGGCCAGCATTACAAGACCACACAAGTCGCCACATCAATCCCGAGCAAGAATGAGACAACAACAGAGTCGAAAACGGCCCTTCCCACCGGCGGGTCTGTGCGTTGAGGCATCACGATGCTGGGTGTGATGAGGGCAGAATCCATTTTGCTGGCTGCGGTTGTGGCGGCGGCATTGCCAGGGAGCTTGGCCGCCTTGTCTCCGCTTGATGCTCTCGCCCTTTTACCAAGTTGCGCGGTACGTCTCTGCTGTCTAGCCAATGACTCTATCGCTGACCTTGTTCCTTCGCCCGCATTAGGCCAATTGCATCACGAGCGCCGTCTTGGAATCTGCATGTCTTCCTACGAACCAGACATGTATGTGCACCGACACGCAGTTGAACAACGAGGTGGCAGCCTGTGTCATGAAGACATGCACCGTTAGACAATCTCTTTGTATGTCTCTGGCGATTTGTCGCTGTTTTGCCACCTGCACTAACAGATTCATTGCAGTTTCAAAAAACGTTACCCAGGTCGCCTGCGGTGTTGAGCCTCGTGACAAGTCCCGCGAATACGCCGTTATATCCAACACACTCATCGTTGTCGCCAGCATCTTAGTTTTGCAGCGCTTCGCAAGCAACCTTTACTACAAAGTGGGCCTCTGGATGGACGACTGGTTCACCCTCCTTACATTGGCGTGCAGTGTCGCGTGCGCCGTTATCAACGTGAGAGGTCTGGTCGCAAACGGCCTGGGGCGAGACGTCTGGACCGTGCCGCTCGACAACATCGACTATTTCGGCCTGTACTTCTACATTGGCGCCATTTTATACGTTGTACAGCTCACGCTGCTTAAGCTGACGGTCCTCTTTCTGTACCTTCGCATCTTCTCAACCGGCTCAGGCGCAGTGTGCCATTTGCTCTGGGCCACCATCGTCTTTGTATCGATAGTGGGCTTTCTTTTCATTGGGCTGGCCGTTAGCATGTGCCAGCCCATAAGCTATTTCTGGCACAAGTGGGATGGTGAACATGAGGGTCATTGCTTGAACCTCGATGCTCTCACGTGGTCCAATGCCATTATTAGCATTGTTGTTGACCTCTGGATGTTGGGTATCCCCCTCTTCCAGATACAAAAGCTCAACCTCGACTGGAAGAAAAAATTGGGTGTAGCCTTGATGTTTTGCGTCGGCACATTGTAAGTTACCGCACGATCTCCTCACCGAACCTCCCCTAACCTTGATCTCGCAGTGTTACCATTGTCAGCGTGCTCCGACTACAGGCAATCATCCAGTTCTCACAGGACCAGTCAAACCCCACTTGGGAATTCTTTTCCGTCTCCAAGTGGTCCGAAATCGAAATTCTTGTTGGCATCATGTGCTCCTGCATGCCATCATTACGTAAATTCCTGGCTCGGCTGTTCCCCAAGTTCCTCGGCGGATCATCGCAACGATCCTACCTCAACTACGGTACAGACAGAAGTGGACCTACCCACAGTGTTGGTCATGGGACAGACTCAAGCAGCAACTCGAAGATGAACCCAGTTGCCGAACACAACGAATCAAATACGCAGGTCATGTACTCCCATAACCATAACCAGGGTCAGCTGAGCGAGACCAATTTGGTGCAGATGAGAGATGTACGCGGGAAGCACTCCCAGTGTCAGGTACCTGGTAGTATGTTTTGATACGAGTATGAATGCGTCGTTTATTCCTTGCGAGATTATGGATAGTGAACACTCATCGGCCCAAAGCACATGCTACCCACGAAGACCAGTGGAAGGTGCTAGTAACTATTGCCGAACCAGCCTACGGCGCATGGCACTGCGCAAGGATCAGCCATAAGGTTTCATCCAATTATTGATATTAATGAAGTTACATATGTCTCCTCAAGAAAGGAGCCATTGTATGACGGAAATCAAGTTGATGACGAACTGCTGGACAGGTCGTCGAAATCTGCATAGCCCGGACTTATTCAGGAACAACATGATTCCGCGATGCCAACCCCAGAAGACGGTGTAAATAGCAAACCTGTAGATGTACATAATACCAAACAATGTAATAGAAAAAAATCATGACTTGCTAGCAACTTGCAACCTTTGTTTCCCTGACAGCGGCATTACAGCCAACCGCTACAGAAGAAGGGTAGTGCAGATCAATCACCATAGATATTGATCCCGGAATTCTTGAGAGAGTCTAATGCCGCTTCTACCATTTGCCGACGGCGAGTCCGTATTGACTGTTTCGTTACTTGCTCCCAGACTGATATCCAATCCACCCGGGTCCTCATGAGGAGGAGGCGCCCACGTAACTGTCAGCCCTGGGGGTGAAGATTGAGGCACCATGGTCCAATCTAATCTTGATACAGAAGGACCAACCAAGTCCGTTGAGGACTGTGTGGGATTTATCTTTTGAGCGCCCTCTCCCTGCATCGTAGTGGTGTCGATGCT
The DNA here is from genome assembly GCA_003415625.1 of Aquanectria penicillioides. Classification (NCBI taxonomy): domain Eukaryota; kingdom Fungi; phylum Ascomycota; class Sordariomycetes; order Hypocreales; family Nectriaceae; genus Aquanectria; species Aquanectria penicillioides. The sequence goes on along the minus strand of PYIU01000002.1, from coordinate 7,405,497 downwards.
CGGGTCTTCATGGTGAGTATCGAGATCTGTCGACGCCGAAATGGTCGGCAATACGCCCGAAATTGATGCTTTGGTTGCGCCCTTCGCATTTATAGCCCACATGTCAATGTTATGAGCTGACTGTAGAGGATAGAGTTCCCACTGCTTAACTGAGTTGGACTTATTGGGACCTGCTCGACTCGGTGTTTCAGTTCCATCATCGTGTTCAGTAGGCGGAGATGGCGATTTTGACGCGACGGCTGCATTAAATGCCCTTTCAAGATTATCATTTGTCGTTGTTTGCCAAAGACGGAGCAGAGCATTCTCCGTCTCTCGGAGCCGGTGTTCTAGTGCTTCGGTATATCCTTTAGCCGGGCCACTATGAAAACCTCCAACGTCAGACTCTATCAAAAATACCAGAGAGGGCGCAAAAACCCCGATCGGGGTCCTGTGGAAACATGGTGGTGATCTCACCGTTTCCGGGACATCGGCCAGAGACAAGGTCGACCTAGGGTACTACACCGGGTACATACAGGCCTATCACAACACACGCGGTTAGCGAATGAGGAAAAACGACAGTTCGTGCAAAACTGCGTAGAGAGAACGTTGTCTATACCTTGTTTCATCGCACTAAGCAGCGAATGTGGTTGTCAGCAATAGCATGGTGGGTTCTGCTCAATCGTAGGCATTACCTTTTGTTTTCGTGCTCGGCATCCATTGCAAGCCGCCCGGCCTCTAGGCGTCACCATAGTGACAAAAATAGAGGGTCACCGACCGCCGATGATTTCTTTTGCCGACAAGGATGATTTTGAGATATGCCGATCAGAGTGAGGGGAAATCGGCATAGATTAAGCCGATTGGTACTCATCATGTCACATGAGGATTAGGCGAGCGCATAAACTTAAAGCCGATAGCAAGCTGGTGGTAAGCTATGCTTGTTGCGGGTTTGCTAATCATTGTGTGGAAGGTTCATTGGGAGATCGTTGAATGAGGATTGGTTTATTTCGTCTTTCATTTCTTCGTCTCGTTTTTCATTCTCTTTCCATCAACCTTGCACATCATATCAGCAACTCGGCTCAAATTTCAACATATCATCGCCATCATGTTTGAAGGATTTCAACCGTTCCAGGTCGAAACACAATCCAATCCACCTGTCGACATCCATGGATTGAAGAGTGGTGACCCCTCAGCATCTCGCCCGACGCTCCTTTTACTTCACGGGTTTCCCCAAACAAAGCATATATGGCATCGCGTTGCTCCTCAACTAGTTGATCGCTACACAGTTGTCCTACTTGACCTTCGCGGATATGGGCTATCGTCCAAGCCAGAAGATGTATCAGCTTATGCAAAGAGCGTGATGGCGCGTGATTGTGTGGCCGTTATGGACTCTTTGGGTTTTGCAGATTCGTTTTATATTTGCGCCCATGATCGTGGCGCACGAGTGGCGCACAAACTCTGTGTCGATTACCCCAATCGAGTTACCAAAGCCATCTTCCTCGATATTTGTCCTACACTTGCAATGTATACAAAGACCGACTTCGAGTTTGCAAAGGCATATTTTCATTGGTTCTTTTTAATCCAGCAAGAACCACTTCCTGAACTTCTTATCTCAGCGCGTCCCAGGCACTTTGCTGAAATGTTCATGGGTGGACGGCAAAAAGATGGATTACAAATTTTTGACACATCATGCTTCGAAGTTTATGTTAAGAGCCTGGAGGATCCAGCTACTGTTCATGCCATGTGTCAGGATTACAGGGCAAGCGCAACTTTGGATTTGGACGAAGCTCGGGAGGACCTGAAAAATTCGAGATTGATTCAATGTCCCTTATTGGTTCTCTGGGGCGAACACGGGGTTATTGCAAAGTGCTTCGACGCCGTGAAGGAGTGGCAAGCCGTGGCTGGATCAGATACGCCCGTTACTGGGAGAAGCGTCAACTCGGGGCATTATTTGCCAGAACAAACTCCTACAGAAGTTATTTCTGCCATCGTTAGTTTCCTAACATGATAATAAAGATTACATGATACATAAAGCACTGCTTTTTGTTTCATTTTTCGTTGAAAAAAACAGCCAATCCGTAGATACTGGTGATCTGACTTTAATGAATGTGAATGAACATCAACGTATGGTCACAAGCACTGAAAAGTTATACCATATGCTCATAGGACGCTAATGGAAGGAAATTTTAAACACGATCAAGATTACGCACCTATCATTGTCATAACTGCAGTGATGAAAACCCTGGAGAAATGCCTCCACAGAGCAATGCCTCATTGACCCACCTCTCACGACTGAGCGGCTATTATTTTTGCCGATGCTCCCGCCTACAAAGCAAGCTCTCGTTCAACATAATGCCTCCTTAAACATGCACATTTTGCTCCCGTTGCTCTTCTTTAATTTTAAGCATATTTATCTTTGCATAATTATCGACGCATCAACATGTCAAAGTCGCTCAGGATTGCAGTCATCCCAGGTGATGGCATCGGGGTTGAAGTCATGCCATTTGGAGTACGATGTCTCCAAGCCGCAGCACAGAGGTTCAATCTCAAACTAGAGTTCGAGCACTTTGATTTCTCTAGCTGCGACTACTATGGTAAGCATGGATCAATGCTACCAGCTGATTGGAAAGAAACCTTGCTCAAATTCGACGCCATCTACTTCGGCGCTGTTGGCATGCCAGACCAGGTGCCCGATGACGTCTCTCTTTGGGGCAGTCTGCTCAAGTTCCGCCGCGAGTTTGACCAATACATCAATCTTCGCCCTTGCCGCCTAATGCCTGGAGTTGCATCCCCGCTGGCTGGGCGAAAGCCGGGCGACATTGACTTCTGGATCGTTCGTGAGAACACCGAAGGAGAGTACAGCAGCATTGGTGGCACAATGTTCGAAAACACAGAGCGTGAGACGGTTATCCAGGAGACAGTCATGACACGTGTGGGCGTAGACAGGGTGCTCCGCTACGCGTTTGACCTCGCACAGAGCCGACCGCGCAAGAAGTTGACGAGTGCAACCAAGAGCAACGGCATCAGCATCACAATGCCCTATTGGGACTCTCGGGTGCGAGAAATGCAGAAAGGCTACCCCGATGTGTCAGTGGATAAATACCACATCGATATCTTGACAGCGCACTTTGTGCAACGGCCTCATTTGTTTGATGTTGTTGTGGGAAGCAATCTCTTTGGTGACATTCTCTCAGACCTTGGACCAGCTTGCACTGGCACAATCGGAATCGCCCCGTCAGCAAACTTGAATCCCACAGGCAATTTCCCCAGCCTCTTCGAGCCTGTGCATGGAAGCGCTCCTGATATCGCCGGAAAGGGAGTCGCCAACCCCGTCGGCATGATTTGGGCGGGCCAGATGATGCTCGAGCACTTTGGATTCAAGGAAGCGGCAGCGAGCATGCTCAAGGCTATAGAGAGTGTCCTTGCCAAGTCAGATCAGACCATTATCACAGCTGATCTTGGGGGCAAGGGCAACACCAAATCGCTGGGAGATGCCATTGAACAGGCCATTCTTTTGAGTTGAGTGGCCAAGGCCTAGTTCTAAAAGTTTGGTGTTTGCTCGCGGGAGAACGCTGAAGCCTCACATTCACGTCTTTCCGGCTATGTTACCGGCTTGTCCTAGCACCAACCAGCAGACCCGGCTACTATCAGCCAGGTGATTTATATAAGCGTTGCACGGAGGCAGAAAATGCAAAAATTTCATCATATTGTGTTTATAAGTCTAAATTTGATGGGTAAATTACATCTCGAATTTGACATGGCGAAGAACAAGATCAATTGCTGCCATTGCTGTGCCTCGAGAAGAACGACCTCATGGCCCATTGCGTCCTATTCTTGCATAGATAACGCCTTGTAGCACCGAAATTAAAGCCTCAATTCCAAATTATGCAAACCCCATAACGATTACTAAGTTAGTGAAGCGCCTGACATGCTACGCTCCTGTTCGGGGAGCCTACTATATTTGCTCCTGGTAGATTGCTGGGAATACCTCGTATGTCCAAAACCTCAGAAGAGAATATGTTTCGGGGAATAGCCAGTTGTATTTCCGGTAACAATGAGTGTGCATGCCCTTTTTGTTTCAAATGAGGCCTAAGATATTTGCTCGCTTGTACCGAGCCATTCATCCCACAGTTTCCCACCAAGAAAATCAGAATAGTAACAGTCATCCCAAATCGAAGCTGTAGCAACATGATAACCATCCTCTTTCTTGACCCTTTAAGCCTCAGGCTTCTTGCCAAACATAGAGCATCTGTCTTCTCGTTAGCACATGGTATCATATTCACCGCCTATAAGTATTACGTACATGGGCCAGTAGGCATGGATTCTTGGGTTGTTCAGATCCTTCCGTACGTCAACCAGGAAGACATCAATCTCCTGTTTCGACCATCCGTGACCTCTGGTAAAGGGTGCCAAAGTAAGTGCTTCTATGGCGACTGTTGAGTTCTCATTGTTCCAGGCGCCAAGCTCCTTGTATTTCTTGTCCTTCGGCCAACGGTTTGTAGGCCACTTGAACCGGTTGTCGGAGATGTCAGTGAAGCCAGCATTAACCATAGCCTGCTTGATAGTATCGAAAGACACCATAGAGCGATCTAAAATTTCAGATGCTTTAATTAAAAGGCTGCACCATTTAGCAATCTCATGCTCTTCCGTGAGTGTGCCGTCATCGCACTTGAGAGCAATGTCGATCTCCTGTACTTCAAGGTAACCCCCTGGAACAAGATTGCTTGCCAGATTTCAGTAAACTGCTTGGATACTGGAGTGATTAAGTTGGACCTACTCATATAGTTTGCGGAAATACTTCTCCCAGTTTCCAATGCTTAGGGTCATCATTCGACTGTGGATGTAATCAAATGGTTGCGAATAATTCCACTCCTCCTCGATGTCATCAACAATAAATCGAACATTCGGGGAACGCTTTCAAGTATTAGCAAGCATTTCCTTGAGAGCCACAGGTAAGTGGGCCATACAAATTAGGTTGAATGGGTGAGAGATCAACGCCAATGACCTAGGCGTTCATCAGCCACAAACCATCGTTTTTAAATGGACATTTTACCTCGACTTCCGGGTGCTCATCGGCATAATCCATGGCCCAAATTCCAGTTCCAGTGCCGACGTCAAGGATTCGTTTGACCTTGGACTCGGGATCGTTCGGTGGCGCTAAACCAAGCTTATCGTCATAGGTAAGAAGGAACAAATGGTGCTGAAGGTCTGACTGCTGTAAGCGCGAAAGTAGATGCCTTGATATCATAGCACTGTACCTAATCTTTCGTTTTCGACCTCGTCGTTTGGGAGATTGTATTCTTTGGCCATTAGTTCTGCCGACAACCCTTCAAATTCCAAGGATGATAAATAAGCTTACTTCCATCCTTGTATCCATGGTATGTTCTCCCATTTTCACGTCGATAGTCAATGATAGAACTCGAAATGCTTTGAGTCGACGATGCTACATCCTACTTCCAAGGGGTAATGATCAGCGAATACTTTCCCAGGAAGTGCCAAGGACTCAATCTTACAAATCCAAGTGTAGAGTCAACTTCAGCATCCTAGATCATCGGTCAACTCATGAAAACCTTGAATTTTCCAATGCAAGGGACGAGACATTATCTGCAAGCAAAACAGGACCTGTATTAGGGCTTGACATTTTCAACTCAAACTGCGCACGCTGCTGTGCGGATTCTTTGTCAAGCACGAAATACTATGTTGGTTGAACATGCGTTTTGCCCCTCATCCGTCACCTTTATAATCCTTAACCCCTGTTGAGAACCCTAGGAACGAGCCAATCACTCCTTGCCGGGATTGCATGATTTTGTGACAGAACCAACAGATTTGTGCTTCTGCAGCGTTACCGCGCGTCCACCAACAGAAAAAAGTTACTCACCACAGAACCAACAAAGACTTGGATGAAATTCACTAATAATTAGACATCTAGATAGAGTTTGAGTTTGATCCTTGGCGGTCGATCATTAGTCCCGCTGATGAATAACTTCGCCTTGCACCAACAAGTGCCCAAGTCGTCGCAATCAAATAATAATATATTGTTGCCTCTTGACATTGTGGAGGCGCGTACTCCGCGCGTACCCGCAATATCGAACGGATCATTCAGGGTGGAGTGTCAGTAGACCAGGAGCTCGGGAAGCATCCGCTCCAATCGCCTAGTGAAAGTCAGAAGTCCAGGATCAACACAACGGCTAGTTCTTCTTTTTATTCTGGCCTCGGATCATTGCACGCCAGGCAGTTGCGAACTTTTATGCAAATGAGTGAATAAGTCACCATATGCCTGCCCAGCAAAGGGCTGTGGGCTGTGGCTCAAGTCCTTAGTCTTAGCAGCAACCCTATGCCATCTGTCGTTAATATTGGCTTGAATTCGGCACTTTGCATTTATGGCTTCTTTGAAGATGACTGTAATCCGATCAATCATGGCACAGTAACCGAGGCTTCACCTCAGCATTTCCGCGCGTTGTAGCGGTCCCTCATGTATTTTTATAAGCTCTTGATACGCCCTTTCTCTGCCAGCGTGTTCGGAACCTTTTTTTGCGTGGGCCGGTTATTCGGAAGTCGGCAAGATATTGTCCATTGTCGATTGATTCGTTCGGGTCACCAGGGTTCATGGAATTTGACCCCGCGCAAACATGCGGAACGCATGTGCACATTAAATACCTAGGCTAATGCAGGCTACGTTGTTGCCCGGCCTTCCGGTTTTGCTTTGCTTTTTGAGATGATTGTTATCTTATCATCATCCAGGGAGAGAAGAGACAACAAGGACCGCGCTAGAAATACCCATACCCATAAGCCAATATGGAGCAGGGCTTGAGGGAAAAACTTGGTGTCATGACCCTGGTCAGACAAGCCACCAACAGTTGTTCGTGCCGCCATCTTTTATCAATCCACACATCCTTTACACTAATTATTACCCTACATCACTTTCGTCGACAACCCAAGGTCAAGAAGCTGACGATTCTACCGAGCCTATCTTCTCTAGCGTTGACGCTTGATTGAATATCGATGTTGCAAAATCCCTCAGGGTCTGGGTGAGGAGGCGATGGCATTATTTCAGGGCGCTCCCCCTCCAAATACCCCATGCATGATTCTCTTGTCGCCTGCTACATTACTTAGCCATGTCATTTTTTTGTGTGGAGAGCGTTGTTGGAAAGCCTTGTCTTGCACAACTGTACACGGTAGCTTATGCGCGCTTAGATCTTGTCCGGCTATGTTGACACGCACACCACGAGCTTTTGGGCTTCCTAATGCTAGTCAGAGCTGCTCTGAAGATCACTCCCTCAACGTCAGAATGGTTCAAGATTAGAAGCTACATCTCAGTCATTTCGCTCATATAATTTCCCGCAAAGAACAAATTAAGAATCTACACTAACATGGAGATTGCCAGCTGCGAAGGCATGAAACACAGCTCCCCACCAGGCCTAACAAACTGAACTACTTTCTTTCACTACATAACATAGCCGCCGTAAATTTTCCAGAGCGCCAATAAAGTGATGGGATGTGAACCACAAGCGACCAAGGCGAGGAAAGGACTGATGAAAAGATCAGGCACCCAATCAAAGGGCAAAGAAGTATTCAGGACTTGATGCCCTCAGACTTCGCCACCACTAATTTGCCCCGCGTGGCTGTCGCTTATTACGCTTGGCCCTCCTCATTATCCCGCATTTACCTAAGAATAGAGTACATTTGTGTATTTATAAGCCCACGCTCTCTAGTGATGATGCCACCAGAAGGACACCATCACCTTTCATTTCTCTAAGCATTTCCGATATCAAGACTTATTCTCTTTTATAAATGAGAGTTGGCACGCATTTGATGTCTCGGCGATTTCTACAAACGTCACGCCAAGTCTATTCGAATCTCGATGGCCGACCCGCTTTCACTCGCAGCGAGCATTGCTGGCATCATTTCTCTCGCAGATGTGCTCTTTCGTACCGTGTACAAGTATGCAAGGGCAGCCAGTGGTGCCAAAGAGGACATACAGGCTATTGCAGATGAGCTAAACGGTCTCGGTACCGTCATGCGGTCGCTTCAGGCGCTGGACTTGGAGTTGGAGGCGGAACGGGATACCTTTGATCCAACCCTTAGCAGCCATCATCTAAGCAGCTGTTACAGGACACTAGAAAAAGTAGAAAAAAGGGTAAAAAAGAAGGCTGACAAATTTACTCAGTTTAAACTGAAGGGTATCGCATGTCAATTGAAATGGCCCTTTTCTGCATCAGAAACCAACGAGCTTTTAGCGCAACTTTCACGCCACAAGGAAACAATCAACCTTGCTCTATCTGCAGATTCAATGCGGAAGCTGCAGCTGGTTTTGTCGGGGATAGATGACATCAGGAAGCAGAATTCATCGATTACGGAGATGGTGAAGAATATTGAGATCAATACTCGAGTTGCTGTCAATGATCAAAAGCAAAAGATCTTGAACTACTTTATGAAAATTAGCCCCCAAACAAATCTTGAAATGAGCATCAAACTTCGACATCCCATGACAGGATTATGGTTGATTGAGTCACCTTCCTTTAAAACTTGGCTAGAAACCCCTGGTTCACGGCTCTGGCTCAATGGCATCCCTGGGGCTGGAAAAACTGTGCTTGCTGGGGCGATCATTCAGCAAGCCATTGCAAGAACCCACGTTGTCCAGGATGCAGCAGTGTGCTTCTTCTTTTGCGATTACAAGAACTCTGCAACTGGAGAAATAAGCAATATCCTGGGAGCGTTGGCTTCCCAGCTTGCCCTCCAGAAAGAGGAAGCATTCGCGATTCTGAGCGCATACCACGATGAATTAAACCCGCCATCAGGTCTTCCAAAGTCGCCGGACCCAGACGAACTCAAGGCGATAATATTCAAGATGGCGACACTCTTTAGGGAATGTATCATTGTCATTGACGGACTCGATGAGTGTGAAAACAAGACCGATGATGTGGTGACGATGTTCTCAGACCTAGTGCAAGACGATACGAACATCTCAATGGCATTGCTTAGCAGAGATCATTACAATATTCGCATCCGCCTGGAGGACGATTTTGAGGATATTCCTATTTCTGCCCATACCGAAGATATCGAGCTTTATGTGAGAGCAGGGGTAGAGAGCCGAATTCTGACACAGCGGTTACGGCTCTCACAAGTCATGATGAAGGAAGAAATTATAGAGATACTTGTCAAACAGGCAAATGGAATGTATGTATGCCATCCCTTTGGACGAGACATGGGCGTTTAAACTAACAAATATTAGGTTCCGGTGGGCTTCCTGTCAACTTGACTATCTCTGCGACTGTGCCCACGACGAAGAAAGACGAGACGCGTTAAAGAGGTTACCTCCAGATCTTCCAGAAAGCTACCGACGCCTACTAGAGCGGGTGGATGGCTTTTCCGAAAAGATTCAAGCAATGGTTAAAATGTGCCTCCAATTTCTCGCGATTGATGACCTCAAGTTGACGATTCGAGAATTGCAACAGGCTGTCTCGGTGCCAGAAATCGTCGGTGGGCACCTTGAGGAGAGTAACACTTTTTCAGAAGAGGAGATTACTTTGCGATGTAGCAGTTTGATTAGAAAGTCCAAAGACGGAATGCACTTTGAGTTTGCACATTTCTCTGTCAAGGAATTTTTAAGCAACAGGACTGCTTTAGCTGGACCGACCGGCCGTCCGAGCCTGACCCATTACCTCATTTCGCCCTCCCAATGCAAAGACCAGCTGGCGGCCCAATGCCTGAGATTCTTGCAATTGAAGAACTTTGATCGTCAGCCGGGTGAATTGCAACTACACCTGGACTATATGAAGGAGCGAAACGCAAAGTATCCATTTTATAAGAGTGCATGCTGGTTGTGGCTGAACATGACACAATCGGGGCTTGGAAACGGGCGCGTTTTAGATTTGGCAAAGTCTCTCTTCGATTCCTCCAAGACGCCATTCTTTTTAAACTGGACGCTCGAAATTCTACAAATTCTACAATTATCAGAGGAGCCCTTTGACACAGAAGAAACTACGACCGAGATCCAGAGAGTTTCCAAGCTTGCACTTCACTCCGACATGCGACCCTTGCATTTGGCATGTGCATTGAATCTAGACGAAATATCCATCCTGCTACTCGATGGAGGTGCCAGCTACAACAAGAAATTTGGAAAACAAAGGCCGATTGATTTTGCCTTCATCACTGTATTCAACATGTTTGGTATTTCGTTTGATGACAGCACCTGCTTTCATGGCATGTTTGACAAAATCTACCCTGTACCGGAGAGGCGAAATCGAACAATCCATCACTTGCTGAGTTTAGGAGCAGTACCGTCCAACGAGTGGAAGTTAGATGGCTCTATCTTTCGAGCTACATGCCACGTCTCCTTTCTCTGTCAAGATCTCACATCCCTCATCCAGCTCCTTTCCTGTGGGATTGTCCCCGACGGCTATGAGATTGAACACCTCATCAACCACCTTGACCTTGTAACAGACTATGCTACAACGGGTTACGTTGGTAATCTGTATGCATCTGCTTTGAATCTTTTGGAATATCTCAAATCTTCTGGCGCCTATGGATCGGAGTGGGGTTTACGGGTGGGCACAGTGGTATGGGAATGGATTGTTCACAGAGGAGTGGAGTTGACCAAGCTTCCGGCCATTGTTGACGCCCGGATTTCGGTATCTAAACAAGTTTGGCGGGAGAAGATCGTTTCTGCTATGAAGTTCGATGACCTCGAAACCGTCAAACAATGCATAGCAGATCACCCATCAGAACTCTCAGGACTCTCCGGGCCCGACTCTGATAATGCTCTTCATTTTGCAGCAGAGGGCTTACGCCATGAGATCATAGAACATTGTCTACGTGCAGGATGTGATCCTTACCTCCAAGATGAAGCAGGCGATTTACCTATACACCTGGTAGCTAAAGAGCGTACGGCCGGGAAAGAAGAGATATTAAAGTGCATTGAAAAATTCGTGGATGCTAACGTCTCTCTTGTTTCCCCAAATGGCAATGGGGATACAATCTGGCACATCTGGGCCGAGAGGAGGCCATCTATGATTTTGGAATGCCTCAATACCATCAGCTCCGAAAATACCGCCGAGGCGCTATTAACAAAATCGAGGGACGGCCATACACCCCTTTCGCTTGCAATAGAACTAGCTGTTGAAAACAGAGAGAAAGAAGTTGAAGATTTGATCGAGGTTTGCGGGAAAATCCAGGGCTTTTGGGATGATCCCGGGCCCATTTTTAGAGCGGCCGCGAAATCGGGTTCTGAAAAGCTCACACGCCTGCTCATCAAATGTGGTGCGAAGTATGATGGTACCGAATCTGGGGTCCCTAATCCATTACATGTCCTGGGCAGTAAAGCATCCGTCGGGTGTGTGAACCTTCTAAAGGACTTGGTCAAGAAGGCAGAGGAACAGCGTTTCGAAGGACGCCTACCTATCGAACTCTACATTGAAAAGATAATTGATTGGAAGGCGGATGCAGACTTGAATATTTTTCAAGCTTTGACCTCTGAAAACGTTTTTGCCAGCCGAGATGCCGAGGGCAAGGTCTTTTGGGAGGTTGTGTGCAAGTCCCCACGCCAGCATCAACGAGGGCTGGATCGCGCGTTGTTCTTGTGCGTACAAGGAGGCGCAATATCGGGTTACGAAGACCAAAACGGTGTGTCGGGCTTGATTCCACTGTTTACTGGTCTGATTCAAAATGCTCGGCCAGAGTTGTCAGTTCCTGTGAGTGCGAAAACGCTACGCCAAGCAATAGCATCAACCCGATTTTGGCCGACGGTGAAAAGTTCCGACGTGATAATACCATTTCTCAAGCTGGTTATTTTCCATCAAGAGTTGGAAATTGTCAAGCTACTTCTTTCGGAGGGCGTGGAAGTACACAAACGCAGCAACGGGCAGTCAGCAATTGAAACAGTGTGCCAGGGTTCAATCGCAGTTAGGCTCTCTTCGTCAACCAGGGGCAAGGAGGTTATTCGCATTCTTCTCCAGCACTCGACTTCTGATGGGCTCAATGAGAGCGCTATTGACGGGACTGGCCTTACCTTGTTGCACAGACTTGCCGTCTCTGATAACGGGTCACGCGTTGCTTGGGTTCTCAAAGAGCTCGTTCAAAGAGGCCTCGATGTCAACAAACGAGCTCTCCTTCGGCCATGGAAATCGGCGTTAGCCCACCATGTCCAGAGTGGGTCCATTGCATGTGCCGAGGTCTTGCTAGAAATGGGGGCATATCCAATTCTTGATGCAGGGTTTCTAGACGTTCTTGATGTTGCACACCTCGCTACGTGGAATGGTCATGTATCGTTCTTGAAGACGCTACATGCGCATTGTACCAGTCACAATCTTTCTATGCCATGGTCGCGAGCTATTCATGCCCCTTTCAACTTTGGACATCGCAACGTGTTGCTCCGGCGGGTGAATGCACTCCACCTCGCTTCAGCATCCCTTGTGGGGATCGACTGCTTGAGGTTTTACCTCGATGAAGGACTGATAACGGATATCAATGCTAGGTCGGAAGAAGGTGTGACACCGCTTCATCTTGCAACTACCCACATTCGCATGGAAGCTATGCGTCTCCTCATCTCTAGAGGAGCCGACGTGATGGCGCAAAGTCGTGATGGGCGTACGCCACTTCACCTCGCTGTTCAAACTGGTGATGTTTCGAGTTGTCAACTATTACTTGAGCATGGTGCTTGTGAGATTCTAGATATTTTCGGGAATGCTCCTCGACGATTCATCCCAGAAGAACATCGGGGTGACATCATTACTTGTCTCGACAGAGCCATTGAGAAAAGTGGCATCCGGCCTAAGATGGAAGTGGATGCACATGTGACACCTAGAAAGTTGGCACTCATTTCAAAGCTCTTTGAAAAGGCGATCATGACGGGCGACCTAGAGCAATGCAAAGGTATTGTATCCAGCGGGTGCAGTATCGACGTCGAGCTATCTCAAGGAGACTCTCCATTGATCAGGTCTCTGAGATCTAAGAACATGGAAATCGCTTCATGGCTCCTCAGTCAAGGCAGTGATGTTCTCAAGGTGACCCCCTTGGACCAATGATTGAATGTAGCGCAATTTGCATTGCAGCTGCATCATCAGAACTAGTATCCATCCTGCCTCAAGTGCTGCGTATGTACTTGTCCCAAGGAGGCGATTTCGTGCGAAGCGACGAGACTCCACTTCATCGTGCAATTGCGGAGTCAAATAAAGAAGGTTTTCGCATAATCACAAAATTTATGGAAGAAAGGATCGAGCTTATTGCGTAAGCCTAGTTTCAGATTCCGTCGATGGCTAAGTTGATTAACATTTCCAAACAGACAACGAAGTCAGCTGTCACAGCAAGAGGCGATGTCATTTATTCTCAATCGCATGGCGCCCTTAAGCCGGTTAATAAAGAATTTTAAAGGCCAGGACAAATTAGTATCGGCGTTGCACGTGGCTTCATCTCACGGAGACGAAAATGTTGTTGCCTGGTTAGTTAGCAATGGAGCGGACCTCAACGTTACCGACGATATGGGCTTGACGCCTTTGCTTTATGCCAAAAAGCCCGAGATTCAAACTCTTTTACTAGGCTTGGGAGCATCATTTGGCCCAGCGTTCATGCGGGGAGTATTTCCTACTCTCCAGGCTTGGAAATCTTTGCAAAGTACGAATCTTCTTCGCCCGGTCGTCGGCAGTCACAACATTCGAGGCCCTCTGCGCGATAACAAAGATTTTTTGAGAAAGATTCAATCTCAACGTCCAGTTCACTGTCCTCAACCGCTCGGAGGTATATCAGAGGCTCTCGAATTGATGAAATGTCGCCAGAGCCTGGTGACTCAAGATAGCGGTGGCAGAAGCTTGATGCATTGGTTTATGTCTATGAGGGAGTTTTCTGCCTTTGCACTAGACAGTGCATCTGGTTTGGAAATGGCCACTGCGTTCCCTTGGCACCTAGAATGGATGCTATTTCATCAAATCGCCTTCCTGAGGTCGGGGTTTCGCAAGTTCCGGCTACGCTTACCAAAAGACTCGTTTCAAAAAATCTTGAACCTAGAGCCGTCACGAGGATGGAGCCCTCTCTGTAGGGCTGCGAGCTGTGGTTTGGTAGATGTGATGGAGAATTGTCTCTCGGTAGGTGCAAACATCGACTTCAACGGATCACCTTTCGGCTCCGCCCTAATGGTAGCAATCGCGTATGGTCAGCTAGATTGTGTCAAGTTTCTGCTTCGCCGGCAGGCATCGATCCAGCCCATGAGCCAGAGCTTTCTGACAGAATTCTCGGATTTTGGGTGTTCTAAACCAATTCGCGAATGGCTCCTAGTTGGGCGATTCAATGAGCAACTGCGAATTCAACCAGTGAGAGAACACACCCAGTTCACGGACGCACAGGATCCCGGCCTCTGCAACTGGAGTGGCATCGTCAAAGCGAAGCTCTGGCTAGTTGGCTGCGGGCAGAAATTGTATTTCGAGTCTTCTCTCGAATACGCGTCGAGACTTTCTGTATGGAGCATGAGGTTGCGTGGGGAAGTCATATCCGTGTGGGGTGATTTGGTCTCCCCTGAACACAACAAGGTCAAGACCGAGAAACGGAGATGGTAAAATTCGTGATGTAAAGAAGATAATTCCAGAAGTGGATTGTAAATCCTGCCAGTAGCAACACAACTTCTCGAGCGGGCGCAGAATCCAGGGCGGTTCAGTCAATCCTCACCAAGGGCGCTGCAATCCGACTCACTGGTGTCAAATTAGCCACGCCTGACACAATGTGAGCGTCCACCTTGTTGCCGGGCCCTCTACTGGTAGTATTTGCAGCTCTGGGATATTTGCCCTGCTATGAAATCATCAAGATGATCCTAGCAGCATGGAAGGGAGCTCCCCGCAACTACAACCCCTTCATTCTCGTTTCGGACAACTCGTGTACCTTCAAGGCCAAGGGTGATCTTGTAGCCTCTTGAGCTGGAAACTCGATGCTCTTCCCTGTGGAACCTATGACAATCTCAAGGGTGGAAACTGGGGTGGCGTCACTCTTGATGACATTGTAATCAGCTCCTGGAACGGATACAAGCTGAATGGAAACAAGAATGGATATCAGCTTATTGACAATTCTGAGGCCATTGATGGCCACGGAAATGTCGGCAATTTGATCTTTGAGGCTGGAGTGCACACTCCAGGTTTTAGCACCAGGCAGATCTGCGCTGTCGACACTTTGATCAAGGATCTGAAGTACTGCAACCGAAACAACGAAGGCTCCCTTGCAGGCAAATTTCTAGCAGGAGCTGCAACTGGGCGGATAATGCTTTGAACAAGATGTTTGGTATGGGTGTTACAATTCTTCTTCCAATATTACGTGGATTAGATCAGATTGATAATTAGTCTGTTTTTCAATACTCATTTTATGTTGCGCCCTAATTGCGGATATCAATCTCGTAGTCATGAATTTTCACTTTGTCATAAGTCATTCCTAAACCCAACCTTTCAGATCCATCGAGTAGTTCAGACAAGAGGAGTAAAATAATCAAGTTGTATCCATTATTCTTTTCAAGACATGTTCTGCATCATAACCCCAGCCTAGCCTCACCGATTAAGTCGAGCATCACGCGTATAGCTCCTTCTGCCGTTGAACAACTATCGGGTGCAACACGGCGCCGGGTTTGAGCTTTCCAAAGTCCAAGTTTACATCTTCTTCGATATCTGGGAATGGCCCCAATGGCGTGATGGCAAGAGGGTTGATTTTGTAATGGCTCTTAGTATACTATCAATCCAGTCAGCATGTCAACTAAAAGACGATTCTGGTTGTTACTCACGTTCTCTTTAATATGCCTAAAGTCGGTTGTCTCCTTGAACCCCTTGACATTCCAGTACAGGTTCTTCAACCACTCGTGGATGACGGGGTAATTGGCGCGGATGGTTCCGAGATTGCATTTGAAATGCTGGACGTAGACAACGTCAAACCGAATGATAGTCGCATACGCCCTAATGTCGATCTCTGTTAAGTCTTTGCCTAGAATATACGGACCGCCGTTCCTATGGATGATTTGTTCGACATTGTTGAGGGCGGCAAATACTATCGGCACCTTGGCGTCGTACGCTTCTTGCGTAGTTGCGAAGCCCACCTTGTAAACGCCGGAATTAAGGTCTCGCTGCATCCATACACTTATTTCGTCGATAGTAGTCCTGAGGTGCTCCGGATACAGATCTAGCTCGCGTCCTATGCTCTTTTCGGGCAGGATTGAGTCGAAAGCTTGTGGGAGCCAGCGCAACAACTCAGCGCTCTCGTTGTTAACCATCTTGCCTTGCTTCTTGTCCCAAAGTACTGGAACACTGTATCTGCCCTTGTAGTCCGGGTCATCTTTGAAATAGACCTCATGCATGAATTTGGACTTGAATAAATGGTCCTCTGTCGCGCCTTCATAAAGATCGTCTGGACTAGGAAATTTCCAGCCTGGCCAACCCTTGTCATCGCCTTTAGGATATGGCTTGACGACCGAAAGATCGATAATAGATTCAAGACCTTTCAGGTGACGAACCAAATTCGCTCGATGCGCAAAGGGACAGAAGAGTCCGATGTACAGGTGGTATCGCCCAGCCTCCGGCGGGAATTGACCCCCGTCAGCCACAACTCCATGCCAGGAATCGTCAGGGCCACTGTGGACAATTTCACTCATGCTGTCGAGGCACACTTCAGATGTGTCAAAAGTTGAATATCGACCTCTTGTTCACCTTGGGTAGTTTTCTAGCTGTGGTGGAAGAAGCTAGGAGCATCAAGGCTAATAACCCCGCTCGGAAAGTCGGAAATACGGCAATAGTCAAGAAAGCTGAGTAATCCACTCCAGCAACGTCAAAAAACCTCCTGATGGTGAATAAGAACATTGACTGTTTTGGGTGGATATGAGTAATGCGCGCTTGCGGTCTTTGCACAGAGGGCACTCTCATGATTTGTATACTTCTCTGAGATGCCTCGTGCTAAGTATCGCCAAGTATCGGAATGTGATCCGACCAATCCCCAATCCATCCAGCAGGAAACGGCTAATTGGACTCAAGCTTGGGTAGTTGTTTATGGACGGCATTAACATCCATTGTGATTAATTCGAATCCGCTTTGACGATATTGGTTTTCAGATTCCAAGGCTATTCGGAGGAGCAGCCTAACGAAACATTTCCAAGCCAATGCATGGGTCTGCTGCCACAGAAAACGGTTCGCCTCCTATACGAACATCGACAAGGGTTACACTTACCATTCAATTATTCCAGCAAGTCCGCAACGACTTCAGAATTTTCGCGCCTCTCATCGCGAGCTTATACCCTGTTGAATTGTTTGTGTTACTGTGGGGATTGAACCTTCCAGCCGATACGGCATGCATGGGTTCATGGTTCATTCTCCGTGTTTCACTCACGTTTTGTAAACATAATGCGAACAAGGGAGAGTCCAGTGAGAGCGGCTGAATGAGATGACAACACGGAAAACACGGCAAGAATGGGAATTTTGACAGGGCCGTCTCCACCATCCATGACCCGAAACCGCGGGTTGATGCTAGGCCTCTAATACGAAGCAATCCGACAAATCGGTCATAGGTGGAAGAACCCACGAAGATGTTCTAGATAAAATTCAAGGTCCGAGACCCCCTGCTGTCCTTCCCTTTAAGAAATGATAAATACCACAGTATGCTCATAGCCTATCAAAACAATTGAATTCCAGATCTTGAAGTGCATCACAAGCAATCGCCATAATCTCAACATGCAGCTGTCCAGTTCTCTGAGCCTTCTGGCTCTTCTAAGCGTTGCTAAATGCCAGACCATCTATGGGTTTGGGCCTGCTTTCTCACTCGGCCCAACGACTTCATGGATTCGTGAAGCCACCACGACATTAGTACTTCCGGCGGTGCCGAGCCCCCAGAAAGATCGGCTAGCCCTTTGGCCAGGAATGGGAACAAGCGGCGGCGACCTCATCCAGGCTTTGGCTGTCGCCTTTTCAGATCCCTCCAGGTAAATATTTGGAACAGAGTGAGTAGATGTGCAGCAGCTAACATATAAGTAGCAACTGCGGCGCAAGCAATGGCCAATGGTGCACATGGGCCAGCACATTGCAAGGTGTGTATCAAACCGGGATCTTCGAGGGGTACATGTTTACTAACTAATGCAGGCGAGCAACTAGGAGGTACAGAGGTGCCTGCATCAGCCGGAGACGAGTTGACCATTCACTGTAAGCCTAATTGTCCACAATATTCTCATTTTCATGATGGCTTACACCATTCTCAGATAAATACAACGACTCCACGGGAAAGTACGATCAAACAGTCACAATCAACGGCACGGTTGTTTCGTCTCTGTCAACTTGTGAGTATTTCATATTACACCCACTTTAGTAGCTGCCTTCTAATGTCTTGTAGCTTCGGGACAGGCCCAGGGATGGGGCACGGCTGTTGAATGCCAAGACAGTGCTTGCGTTGGCTCCACAGATGCTCACGGTGAGTCCAGCCTTAGTCTCGTTTATTCAGGAATCACTCTAAGTACAAGCAGAATATCTCTCGACCACTATTATTCTAAATGCGGCCGATCCATCTTTTGGTGACACCCTTGTTCTCACTGACGCTACTTCATCTGGCTTGGCTACTACTGATGAAGGCAAGACTTGGAAGGTCTCAACAATCAACATCCAGGCGCATACCTTTGATATTACCAGTTAAATTTGAAATTCGTCCCGAACGGTGTTGGTTGGCTTTTGTATAGTTATAAAGCATTCAAACATAGCAACTTGAAATTGACAAGTCAGTCATTTGCTCATCTTGGAATTCCCCAACCTAACCCTGGAAGTCTCCCCCGGCAATTGTATCTTCCTGGATATTCATGGAAATAGTAATGTACCAGGCCTATTTTAAATCATTTCTCGCATGCTTAAAGGGAGCAACCTCCAATAGTCGAAGCTGAGGATGCTTCTGGATGCTCAATTTGCCCGCCGTCGGCCCCGCAATTGACCCTGGAAATCAGCCTCGATATGCCTAATTCGGAGATTCACCCGCAACACGATCGCGCCACGGCCACATGTAGCTCTAAACATCGAGCTTCCGGCCCACATGACGTACGTAATAGTGTCATGGGGCATCGCCGCCGCTCGCCGCCGGGCGGAAGGCTTATGCCGTCCGTAGTTATTAAAAAGGGAGACACATCGTCTGGATAGAAAATCGAGCTCAGCAATTTGGGAAATAGAAATACGCCAAAATGAAAGGCCAGACTGTTGAACGCATCAGTATTCGGTGGCTGCCGGACCCGGCATACGAAGACACGAGGACAATTGCCCTTAATGTCGGTGGATATTTTATCGATCTACGAACAACCATAGACGGCCCTTCAATCCAATGGAGTCATGCAGGCGAACTCACAATCTTAAAAGAAGAACCATGTTAATATCCCTCTTACTGTGCGCGCCCAATTGGTAGCTAATCACTGTTCCTAGTCACTTGTCGATGGACCCATATCATTGATTCACTCGGTTTCACAGACCCTGATGAAGCGTCCTTCGCCAAGCTCCCAAACGGTGATGAGCTTGAAGTTGGCGAAACCAAATGCCCCCACAAGGGCGATGCGATGACACCATACGAAGAAGTTTGGAGAGATGTAACCGCACACTACAGCCCCGAAGAGCCATCATGGATCTTGAGGAGCGTTGAGGGCAACACGTTCATTGGCAGAGTTGGAAATATTTCTCAAGCCAACACCCAGGGGCCGAGTGGATTTGCAGCAAGAAGAGAGGATTTTCCCAAAGACGGCGGAGAGTGGCAGGTTTCTTTTGACAGCGGCGACACCGGCACCATCCCGAGCGTCGCTGAGGTATTGAAGCAGCTCATGACAAAGGCACAGTGGTCTATTGGAGACAAGATTGAGATTGAGGGACAGGAATTTTTAATCATTGCTATCGAGGATAATTAAGCAAATACAAGCGACGTTACATCATGAGATCTGCCATGGCCAATATTTTGGTTATGGCAAGTACGGCATTGTTCGTAATCATGTACATTCTTTGAGGCTCTTCGCTATATAAAATTCGAGCGCAATTTTTAATCATCCCTTTGAATCAGGATAATTAAATGCAGCTAAATGGATCTTACAGATTGGGGCAGACTGGAAGCCACTCAAAACCTCAATTCTCCATATCAAGATGAGCGACTGTCAAGAATGTGCGAACAATCCTCAGCAATCTCGTCAATCCTCGAGTCCCATCAGAAGGCCCTCAACCAATGCAACGATACTCATCGCACCAGGATCTGGCACCTTCTCCCACCCTTTTTCATTTACATACACAGCCCTTCCAAAGGCCGGTGACAGCCCTTTGGTCTTCTCCCCTCCGTCCCGAGCGGCTTTCACTGCCTCATTAAGTCCGTATTTAAGGGATTGAACAAACGGTTCCAGTGCATCCATTATGGTTCTGTCACCAGTTCGAGCAGGTGTAGCCCTCTGGACTGTCTTTAGGGCTTCCTCGGCGACAACACACCAATCTGCTAGTCCCATCTCTTCGGATTTGATCTGTCGAGCTGCCGATGCAAGACCATTGAAGAATAGGCCATAGATGGCTCCCGAGGTTCCATCCATATTTTCTTCTACTGCATGTGCCACTAGTAGTAAATGATGCAGAACTCGATCAGTACGAGATAGTTCCCCCCCACTTAAGAGCCTGAGAATTGCCTCACAACCACGTTGTAGAGTGAGACCACAGTCTCCATCTCCGACAATCACGTCATATTCTGTGATCAAGGGAACTTTCTCGATTGCATTTTTGCAGCATGAAGAAAGGGCCGAATGTAAAACTTCGAGGTTCACTGTTTTATTGTTAGTGTTGGCCGAATGGGTAGGTCGAAGCGACTACAAACCTCTCGCTGTTGCACTTTCACTCTGAGAATCTTTGTCTTGGGTAGATGCGTCGAATAAATGATTCTTGATTTCACGTCGGGATTGTTCTTCACCCAACATAAACCTGACAGGCCATCCTGGAGCCGAGGTTGGTGCATCTAGGTAACTCAATATCTCTTGGTCAACCCGAAGCACTGTGATGCTAAATCCCGGGCCGTTCAAGCTGCTCATGAATGTTCCACTATAAACTCGGATTGGATTGATCCCTCGTGTATCTAAGACCGTTAGCTGTGTACGAAGTAGCCACGTAGATGCCTTACTTAACTGTCGCACAACGTGTGTGGTAATCGCCGAAAGCTCTAGAACAGACAAAGACCCGAGATTGTTAACCATCAAAACTATGTCATCGGTGACCGAAAAATCAACATAATTGTGACCCGGGCGATTCCCATCCATTAAATAGCCAAGCATTGTATGAATCAACTCCGTCGGGGCCGATTGATGTTTGAAGCGCCGGACTCCTGGTTCATTGTGAATGCCCATGCCGAGCTCAACCTCGTCTAATCCAAGTTCATTTGCAGCACTTGAATTCTGACCTGGAATATGAACATGCCCCAAAGATGCCCCGATTGTAGCCAAGCCGGAATTGACCCTGTCTGCCACTTTCAGGCATTCCTCGAGGGGTTTCTGAGATGAGGCCATGGCACCTAGGATTTTATGCATGAAAACAGTGCCAGCGAGGCCTCGTCGCCCTACCTTTTTGGTTCGTTCCCTATCTAGCGAGACGTCGTCACCAACAATGACCACCTCGACTTTGAGGCTAAGTTCAGCCCGCAACTTCTCGGCTGCTTGGTGGAAATGAAACAGATCACCTGTGTAATTCTTGACGATGACAATCGTTCCTGCCACTCCATGCATTCCTTGGATACACCGATAGATCTGGCTAACACCGGGTGATGCAAAAATGTTTCCAGATACTGCAGCACTAAGCATGCCAGGCCCAACGTACATGGCGTGGGCTGGCTCATGGCCCGCACCGCCACCCGACACAAGTGTCACATCATTGTGCGAGTCGTGTGAGGTTGAATAAATAACTGAGAATGGTCAGAAGTTATATTTACTGAAGGGTAGGTTTTTACTCTTATTTTGCTTGTCTAAAGCAAGCCCCGAGTGCTGAACCGTGAGAGACTCCAAGGCATCCACCACCAAGTCGGTGCCTGTTTTGATAAAGTGTTTTGTCAACATTGCGCCAGTCGATGTTGGATTTGTGCAAGCGATATCCTGGGACAAACTGGTCTTCTAATGTACATCTTTAGTTCTCAATGCTAGCATTTGGGGACTGGTTTGAATTTGGACTGTCGATTTGGTGATGGTAATGGTTCCCGGGCTAAAAGCAATTGTGTCAAACTAGTTTGAATGATTTCCGGTCGGAAATTCCATCAACCCCACAGAACAATAGCCTGGGTCGGAGGCGAAGACGAAAAGTACGATCAGCTGAGTCATGACATGACCGCTGACCTTCGGCATTTCTTGGTAGTCGGAATAAGCGCACCGGCCCAACAGTCAACTGATCTCGGTCGGAAATCGGTCGCAATTCCTTTCTCCGCCTATCTCAAGCAGCGGAGAATAGCACTTGGAACTCAACCCTACCACACACACTTAGGTTGTTAAATAAGTAAATTAATCATATCTCAGTAATCCAGTATTCCAACGTTAACTTTTGTTGTTTAAACATTGTTAAAACATAGTTGACGCAGATATGGAGTACCCAGCCAACAACAGAACCTGGCAGATTATCCATAATGCCAGAAAAGGCGGTTACGCTGTTGGCGGATTCTGCGTGTTAGTATTTCCCCTGCATTGATTTAGTTTACTTCAAGCAATTCTGACGACTTGCCGAGCAGCTATAACACGGAGGGTGTCTTGGCTGTGATCAAAGCTGCGGAAAGATGTCGCTCGCCCGCACTGATCCAATTTTTCCCCTGGACAATGCACTTCCAGGGCCCAGCATTTATCAAGTACGCTGCAGAGGTGGCTCATAATGCATCCGTACCCATTTCGGTCCACCTAGACCATTGTCTCAAGCCAACGGATGCTGACTTGGCCCTGGAGTGTGCATTTGACTCAATCATGGTGGACGGTTCCATGTTTGACGAGGAAGAGAATATCAGGTATGTTCGGTCTGTAGTTGACAGGGCAAAGGTAAAGGGGATCACTGTGGAAGCCGAGTTGGGGAGAATGGAGGGTGGAGAAGATGGTCTTCCTGAAATAGATCTTGAAAGTGTGTGGACAGACCCTGAGGCCGCCGCCAATTTTGTCAAGTCGACTGGAGTTCATTTCCTAGCCCCGAGCTTTGGCAACGTTCATGGGCCTTATCCTCCCGGCGGTGCCGAAAAGCATTGGCAGATAGAAAGGCAAGTAATCTCTGTATCTCCTCCGTGCTAGGCTAACTCTATATGAAGGCTGGAAAAGATTCACGAAGTTCTTGGTGAATCGACGCCACTCGTGCTCCACGGTACGCATCCCCTGTCAGATGAGATGGTCCAAGTGGCCATTGCCCGGGGAATGGTTAAGGTGAACCAGAACCGCAACGTCAGGAATGGCTACCATAAATACATCGAGGAGAATTTCCCAAAGGTGGAGCTTACCAAGTTACAAATGGAGGGCGTCGAGATATATTCACAAGGCGTGGAAAGGCTCATGGTTGAAGTTTTCAAGTCGGCTGGTCAGGCATAGATGGATATCCGGCATTGGGAGGCCTGAGTTCGCCATCTGGTATATGCTATGCTAGATATCAGATATACAAAGATCATCCCATCGTGATGCAAAGACCTTTTTTCCAGCTGCAATAACGTGTCAAACGTAGAGCATTGAGTTGAACGACGCCCATCCAGCAGCTTGAATCCAGCAACACAACAGGGATCCAGGATATTCACTATGGTGAAGTGGGGTTTCCGATGCTGCTTCTGGTCAAGCGTCGGAATTGTCGACGCTGGCTCGGAATTCATGACGCCAGCTCCTCGGTCCTGTCCAGCTCTTGCATTATGCCCCTCACTTCAGTCCTCGTTGTTTCGATTTCTTCGAGATTACTTGAGATTGCCGATTTCTGGAGAAGCCTGCAAGGCGTCATTCACAATACCCGATGAGAGCCCGCCCGAAACTTCTCCGAACCCTCCGTCTAGGAAATATGTGACCAGGTGCGTTTCCGACATGGCCTGACAATTGTGATTTGTACTGCGGTGCGACTCGATAACGAGTTCCTCAGAGCGTGCGATGCCTGTAAGAAGCGAAAGTCCAAGTGCGACGGTTGCGAGGTATGACCCTACTCATTGAAGAAACACACACAAAAGTTGACCTCTACGCGTAACAAAGCCCTGTGTCCGCTGTGTAAATTCTGGCGTTGGTAAGTTGTTTCCCATCTCTCATCTTGGCATTGATTGATAATTAATTTCCACGTCCTTCAGACTGCACGTTCAATACCTCATATAACCGCATCCAGAGACGATTCAATGTTAGCAGGTTTCCGCCATCAAGCCAGCCTTCGCTAATTCACTACAGCCATATACGCGGTACCAGGCACAAGAGTCTTCTAAGCCGTCAAGTATCCCAGAAGGAACTACACGCACTTCGGCTACCAAAAGAAAGGATTTGGGCAAAGATCATGCCGATCATGGTCGCTTCCGAGCTGAGGACAACTCCAGTATGGAGGCTTTCAAGTCCAACTGTGTCAAGAAAGAGAGATTTACTTACCATGAATTCAGGTGATGCGAGTGTACACGCATTCTTACGAAGGGTGTCTGGCCACCTGGCACAAATCGGACGGGGCTTGCCACGCAATCTGTTCAAAAGAGAGCAGGATGTGCTCAACGGTTTTGACGATATTCAATCAGTCATACTCCCCGACAAGACAACAGCACGAGAGTACATCGAATGTTATTTCGATCATGCCAATGTAACTTACCGATACCTACCCCGAAAGGATGTTTTTGGACTTCTTGAGCAAGTGTACAGTGACAATGATGGAATTTTACAAAATCACTCCAAGATGGCCGTTATTTTTTTCGTCATGGGAATGGGGTAAGTAACGTTTTATTGTTATAGTGTTTTTGGATTAATATCTATTTAGTTGTATTTGGATGGCTTCATGGCGAAAAGAGCCTCTTGCGCCATTCAAGGCCAAATCGTATGTTTGACATTCCTTCCATTCAAATACTTTTGTCCAATTCTAATCTTTCCCAGATACAAACTTTTACAAGCCGGACGTATTAGACTGGAAAGGTTACAGAATATGTTTCCGCCAACCCTTGAGCTTTTACAAATCCATTTGCTCAAGGTATGTGCTATTTTTCATGACGTAAGAAAGGTCTGACAGAATTTAGTGTCAACTTGAACTTGCGTCCAGTCGATTCAATTCGGCATGGATGACACTGGGATTGACAATTAGGCTTGGCCAAGTCATTGAAATTCAGAAAGAGCAAGAAAATCTGAATTCTTTTGAATCCCACTCCAGGAAATGTTTATTCTGGGCCATGTTTATGATTGATCGGTGATGAGCGCCTCTCCCTAAGTTTCATACTATGCTAATTGGGTCCAGTTATCTCTCTGCCAGTCTAGGAAGACCAATGGCAATCCACGAACATGATGTGATGGTTTCCTTCCCATCAGTGTTTGATGAAGCCGTTACTTCTCATTTTGGTGGCTCGGAAGCTAAAATCTGTGCTGGAATGATCGCACATGCCAGGTAGGCTATTGGTTGGTTTTCGAGTATGATCAAGAAAACTAATGAACAAAAGACTTACAAAAATACTGGGTCACGCCATAGTACGGCTCTACCCTGGAGAAAAACGGAGCTCAGAACCAGAAGAGCAAGCAGTGGGCGAATTGGAAGCTGAACTAAGTCAATGGATGCAGGATACGCCAGTTTTCTTCCACCCACAACGAGATGTGCCTGCAACACCAGGTCAAGACTTCTATGATGTTCCGTGGATTTTTCGACGACAACAAAAGACTGTCAGAGCAGCGTTTTATTTTGTCAACATGATCATCTACCGCAGATATCTGTTGAGAGAGTTTCTTCATCAAGCACCCAGCACTCCCCGCTCAAGGCCTTCCTCTGACCAGGTGAAGAAGTGTATGGATAATGCTTTAGCCATGGCTAAGCTTGCTGCAGATGCTGTAGCGGAAGACTATCCTTACAATCCAACATTTTGGGTATTTAGAAATGATCCCCCCACCAACAACTGCTGACTGGTGGCCAAATAGACAACTTCATATTTCATCTTTTGCGCGATATCGATCCTTCTTGTGTATCTTACTTTGTATCAAGATGCAGAAAATCGTGTTGCTATTGAGAATATCGTCCAAGAGGCTATGAAAGTCCATCGGAAGCTAGACACAAGCGCGAATATGAATGCCCAGAAACTACTTGAGGTGAGATGTGTTACTCTGAAAGGCCTGTGTAATATTAAGCATCAACATAGGAGTCGCGCCACATGGCAAACAATATTAAGGGGAATTCTCCGTTAACATCTACGGCGCCGCATCAATCAGCGCCGGCTTTTATGTCGAGGGCTGACAGTCAAGCGCCGTCGGAAACAGAACAATTCATGTTACATGAAGACAATGAGCCACATCCAGCATCTCAGTATCCTAGCGGACAATGGCAATCCATGTACACAGTACAGGCTCCAGAGATAATAACCTCTTCTGTAAGTAGCCTCGGCTCACGCCGTTACCTGCAACCCTTGCTAAGACAAAATAGTATGGTGCATCTGAATTCGGAAATGTTCATGGCTTTGACATGATTATGGATATTGGCTTTGATAGCACCATGCTTCCCTTCAACCCTGAAAATATCCAATTCTAAAAAGCCGGGTTGTATTTATTGTGTTTATACTAACCAGATACGTTTGTCTAATGTATTCTAACCAGTCGAGGACGTGATGCCACCGTCAACAATAATTTCTTGGCCAGTGATGTAGCGACTCTGCTGTGAAATCAAGAATGCAGCGGCCATGGCTACATCATGGGAATCGCCCATTCTGCCCATCGGCACTGCTTTGTTTCGTTTCTCAACAAACCCTTCGAGATCACCTCCAGCGTACTTATCAGCAAGCATGCCTACCAGCGGTGTATGCATCAAGCCGGGGACAACAACATTCAAGCGAATGTTCTTGGGTGCATAGATGACTGCGGTTGCCTTGGTGAACTGAATCACACCCGCTTTGGTGGCAGCATAGGCGACCTGAGGTTTTCCGATGTATCTTATTCCGGCAATAGAAGCCACGTTTACAACAACACCAGACCCCTGTGCCTCCATGATAGGCAGGATATGATGGCAGCACAGGTAAACTGACTTGAGGTTAACGTTTGTCTGGGCATCCCAAACCTTTTCCGACATCTCAGCCGGGCCCCCTGGTTCCGATCTGCCCACATTGCTACCGAGCAGTTAGCATTACGCATGATTAAAGAAAAGGCTTGTGTTCTTCCAACATACTTGACAAGAACATCAATTCGGCCATATTTAGTAATGCATTGGTCCACCGCAGCCTTGACACCTTCATCGCTCGTGGCATCAGCCGCAATAACCGTGATGTCTCCACCCTCAGCAGCAATGCGCTTTTGAGTGTGCTGAGCAGCCTCAAGATAGAGGTCGCATCCAAATATCTTGGCACCTTGCCGGGAGAGAATGCGCGCAGTAGCTGCGCCATTTCCCCACATAGTTTGATCACCGGTTTGGCCGATTCCAGTCACTATGATGCCAGGTTAGTGCTGAAGACAGAGATGCATCTTGCGGAATATGAATGCGTAAGAACGTACAAAACACAACTTTCCCATTGAGGTCTGGGTACACTGGGAATGGCACCTCATCAGTGCCATTTGATGCGTTTCCATTCGAAGAGACAGTCATTTTTTCAGCGTTTTTGGATCTATCACACTGTGGAAATGGAATAAGCCATTGACAGAATGTTGGTTTTATACATGTCTTGTGGGATACATTTATGTGACATGTCCTCGGCTAAGGGTATTTCCACACCTTTCAACTCCGGCTTAATTGCCAACTACGCCGACAATAGAACAACACGTCGGAGGATCTAAACTAGTCGGAATTTCTGTCGGAATTTCTGTCGGAATTCTTGAGTCAGAATTTGTGTCACAAGGATCTCTGCTGAGGGGGAGCTAGCGGAAATTTATTGGCATTCACTTCTCCGAGATCGGAATCTTGAACCCCATGGGGAACCTGTGGCCTACCCCATGGTACGTGGTGTGTTTGTGGAGCAAGAGGGGGCCCATGATTCATGTCCCAGCCTTGCCATTGCGAGGCGCTCACTCATACGTGCCTCTCTCACAACTGATACTCAGTGTCAGGCCAAGCAGGAAGTACAAAGGAGTCTTCATTCGCCCGGAACTCCGCCTCCACCTCGATGCGATCAGTGTCTAAAATAAACTCGAACTCCATCATACAACAACAAATCGTCCGACTCCAGACCCTTCGCCATGACAACTCATCCCGAAGCCCCTGAGCCCCATAACGGATCTATGATATCCATCCAAGACAAAGAACATGGCTCTGCGGTACACTCTGAGACCATGGTCGACCTGCGACCTGAGGATGCCGAGTTCCTGAACAATTTCACAGAACAACAGAGGAAAAAGGTCCTTCGCAAGGTTCGGATCTCAAGGGTTTGAGACATGTTAGATTAATAAGTGCTTACTATATGACAAGCTCGATATCCGCTTGGTACCGATGCTAGCATTTCTGTATTTGATCTCCTATCTCGATCGTGCGAACATCGGTTTGTAACCTATAAAGTGTGAGAATGACAGACTTGCTGATCTTATCAGGAAACGCCAAGATCGAAGGACTCGTTGAAGACCTGAAAATGACTGGAACAGAATATAACATAGCCCTGTCCATTTTCTTCGTCCCTTACATTCTCCTCGGCAAGTCAACCACAAAGATGTGTGCTAAATGGAGGTTGCTAACAGGCATCAGAGATGCCCAGCAATGTTCTCCTTGTCAGGTTCAAACGACCGTCGACTTATTTGGGTCTCCTCATCACTACTTGGGGAATCGTCATGACCTTGACCGGCATTGTGAACAGCTTTGCGGCTCTTGTGGCTGTGCGCTTTCTCCTTGGAGTTTTCGAGTACGTACATAATACCCTTTCAAGTAATTGGGGTTTCATATACTCACATAGATCTTCAGAGCTGGATTCTTCCCGGGTGCCGTTTTCATCATTTCGCGATGGTATCTACCTCATGAGACCCAAGTTCGAATCGCCCTATTCTACTCCGCAAGCGCCTTAGCAGGTGCATTTTCTGGCCTTTTGGCATTTGCGATCGCGAAAATGGATGGCTTGGGTGGGCTTGAAGGATGGAGATGGATCTTCATTATCGAAGGTATCGTTTCGGTTGTTGCAGGCGTCCTTACTTTCTGGCTTCTCGTCGACACCCCGGCTCTGTCTAGCTGGCTCGAGCCCGACGAGAAAAGATACTTGGAACTTCGACAACTTGCTGTTCAAGGAAATAGCGCGCGGATAAGAGCATCTGAGAAGGCACGAAAGCGGCAGATCATGCGCTCTGTCCTCCTTGATTGGCAACTCTACCTCCTGGCTATTGTCTACAGGTCCAACACTGCCCCCAACTATGGCATGAAGTTTGCCATGCCGCAAATTATCAAGAATATAGTGTTCAAAAACAGCAGTGCACAACTCATGACAATCCCACCTTACGTGATTGGAGCAGTTTCAGCCTTTCTCGCATTCTTTCTTTCTGACCATTTCAAATGGAGAATGCCATTCATTGTTGAGGTTCAGACACTGGTCCTCATCGCTTTTGCTGTGCTCTTCGCTAAAGCGGACAAGATTTTCTCTAACATTGCCACTTGTTACTTCGCTATTATATTAGCCAGCATCTGCTTCTACCCAATCAATCCCGGTGGAAATGCATGGACGATCAACAACCTTGCCGGACCGACAAAGCGAGCACAGGGCATCGCTTTCATGATCGGCCTTGGAAACATCGGTGGTATTATTGGCAGCTACATCTATATCGAAAAGGAGGCTCCCAGGTATCCTAACAGGTTTGGTGCATCGTTTGTATTTGCCTCGGCTGGAATTGTCGCCTGCCTGCTTCTTGAGTTTGGGTATTGGTACAGCAACAAGAGGAATGCTAAGCTGACAGAGGAGGAAATCAAGAGCAAGTATACTGAAGAACAGCTCAAAGAAATAGGAGACCGGTCTCCTCCTTTCAAGTATACTCTCTAAATCAATAGGTTGTGTCGGATCCCTAGTTTACCAGCTCACGCGAGCCAATCCGATATGCAGGTCTAAACTAGTAGTACATTAATCAATGATGAGACTTGTACAATGAGGAATTCTATTCCCTTTTCAATCCGTAATTAAAATGAAGGAAGGTCCCTGCTCTATATGGCCAAGATTCGCTTCCCATTTCCCCTCAACACAGTCATCCATAGTGGACTGTCTTCACAGCCTTGATCTCTCAAAGTCCAGGACTCCCTCACTACGGCCCACAAGGTGTTAATATTCCCAATCCTATACTCAAGCATGCTGTTCCACCACTCATTCCACACGTTTCTCTGCGATGGCCTTGCTTCGGAAGCTGCGATAAATCCGGGCCAAGAAATAGTTGCCGTCTGCACCGCGTTATAACCAGTTCTCTTCTTAATGTTTTCAATGTCGTTGAGATGCCCTGCGACAATATCCACATGAGTCTCCATCTCAGCTGGGGAACATGAAATGACTCTTGTATGATACAAGATTCGGATGCTTTGAGCAAAGGCTAGAATATGTTTTGATGCTAGAAGAACAGTAATATCATCGCTGGCAGAAAATGATACCAGATCTTCTTGAGAAATATCCCATGTGAATATATCTGCAATAAGGTCATTGCAAGCTGACAGGAGCCCGTCCGGCAGACCCTGCCTTCTTGATTTGTAATAAGATGCATGTCGCCCAAGCAGCGTGGTGCGGCGAATAAAGTCCGCTAGTGTTGCTGTGATTCCGTAGGTAAATTCAAGTGCATGCCCATTGCCATGAAATAGGTTGGTGACCGGGTATACATCTGGTGAGTCAGCCCATGGTTCAGGCTCGACGCTGGAGTCGGTAGACTCGGATATTATGCGAAGGAAACATGAGATATTGAGTAAATGTTCTCCTCTTGAACCCGGTACAACCTGGCCCGTTAAATGGTCGGTAATTTGCTTGGTAGCATCTAAATGGATCCAGAATTCGCTCATCTGGCCATCCAGCACCTGTGAAGAAGACTAAGTCAGTACAAGTATTGCCTCCAGTCAAAATCAGAATGCTTACATCCGTTGTCACCAAGGTTAACATTACCGACAAGACTGCCTCGCGTCTTGAGTTGATCTTTGCGCTGTTCAGTTCTGTAAGGTGGTCATATGACCCTGGTAACGAATCCAGGGCAAGTTGAAGATGAGAAAGAGCCTTATTTCGACAGTATCTTGCTAGGAAGTCTATCCCAGCATTGCCATTGTGGCCCCGGAGGTGAAAGGCAGAAGAGGTGAGAAGAGAATAGAGCAAGGCGATTTTGCTATTTGAGAACCTTGAATTTTGCAGTAAGGGTTCCCATGGTATCCTTTCAGCCACGGCCATTGCACTGCTTGCATATATCGAGTTGTAGGCATTGCGTGCGTGTTGAACTGGCTGCAGGATATTGGCAACATTATGAATGTAATGATGCATTAAAGTACTAATCAGGTTGTCTCTACAGGTGATCCTGTCGAGACTGGGCGACATCACCAACGAGCGCTCGCCAAGATCAATGGGTTCACCGAGATTTGATTCTACATTCCCCGGTCCGTGGGACAGTATTTCCAGAGGGATCTCACCGTCAATCTGCTTGGTCGCGAGAGCCAATTGTAGATCAGATGCAAAACCACCAGAGGGCACCATTGCCGTTTCGGCGTCCTGTTCTGCCACAAATATGCCGTTTAGAAGATTGTTTTCGTCAACCTCGTGATAGTCCGTCCACAGATTGGTCACAGAGGGGTTGGCTGGAATTGCATTACCGTCGTTGGCCAGATGTGGTTGTGTGTTGAAAACACCAAATGGGCCCAAACACAATGTGTCTGGGCCGAGGTCATTATCACGATGGTCCAAATCATGTAAACAGTCATCAACATCGTCTACACCATCAGGCCAGTGCGGATTTCCTACTAAACATGGCGTCAGTAAGTGGTTATCATGAGCGAGACTCCAGATTGGGTCGAGAAGCTCAGATAAGACTGGGTCCCTACATATCAAGCTCATGGCCTGCCGCTTGATGGCAGACGGGGCAACCGGTTCATCGCCATCGACCCAATGCAGCCGAATATCATAGCCCTGGCAGACAATGCCTGCCTTGACGCATCTCGTGCAGGTTGGGCGAGTTGTATCGCACTTCACTTTTCTAGATCTACAAGTCCAGCAACTTGTTGAGCAAATTTGTCAATAACCGTCGTTTAAATTGCACGGGCAAGGCATTGTCTTACCCTGTGAACGTCTTGGTCTTTGGCTTAAGCCGTGACGACTCCATGGGACCACCTGATAATCGCTACCGGATACGGCGGCGGTGAAGGCGCAATGGCTGCATAGAGTTGCCTCAGCTTGCCTTCGCCTCAAATCCGAAGGCTGATGGCCACGTCAAATCAAGTACCGGTCACGGCCTGGACAGCGAGAGGGCCGAAAGCGAAATAGTCGGCTTCCGTTAAGATTACCGAGCATTGCGTTGAGATAAGGATGACGCTGATAAGTCTGTGCGTACTGATTGGGCAGTTGATGAGAGAGGGGAAGCTTTTTGCAAGTGACCCACTTTGTCTCGGACCGTAAAATCTCTTTTCCGCTGTTGATGGCATCATATATGCTTACCCTAAACAATACATTTCCGTGTTGAAACTTAATGCCTCCATATCCTCAACCAAGTGGTATGCCACTCATGGCCAACACGATTATGCCCGGTGTAATTAATAGGTTATTGTGAAAGCGGTTTTTCTTGGTTGTAAAATCCAGGTAGTGGTTGGGTATTGTTAATGGATATAGCGGCCGGGCGAAGGTGGTCATCGCTACAGACATAGCGGCCGGCCACAAGCCGACCTTAAGGGCCTTATAGGCCTAGGTCTTAAGGCCACATATCCTCATAAGGGAATCCCTGCACTGTAAATAGGTAACTGCATTCTGCAACCACTATCTAGCTGCTCCTTATAAATCCTAATTGATCTGGACTGACCTATTGCATATATTGCCTGCTATAACTATCTTTATGCATACCTATATATTGTTTATAGGTTATAAGCCTAAAGCTTTAATTTAAGAAGAAATTATAGCTATTTAAAAGGTTTAAATTAACCTAAAGTTTATTCCTTAAAGTTAGTATTTATAATATTAATTAATTAAGGTCCTAAAACTTAAGCAATAGCTTTAAAGCTAGCCTTAAAGCTAATTCCTATTATTAAAGCAATTAAATAAATTAATAATAAAGAAGATTCTATTAAAAAAGAAGATAATCTTAAGGATTTTTTACTTTTTTTTAAAAGGTTAATAAAGCCTATTAAAAGGGATCTATAAAAAATTTAGCTAAATTTAAGTATTATAATGCAATAAATAATAAAGATAATATAATAAATATAAAAGCTATAAAAGCACTTTAATTAAAAGATTAAAAATAAATTAAAGATTAAATATAAAATATAGCCTAAAAATAAATTAAAATTTAAAGTAAAAAATAATAAAAATAAAAGCTTTAAGTATTAAAAAAACTAACTTTTCTATACCTTAAGGGAGCCCTTAAGAGCTTTAAATAAAATATTTAGTTTCTTAAGGAATAAAAAGATATTAATAGAGCTTACTTTAAGCAAAAAGAAGATTATAAACTTATAATTAATTAAAATTAAGAATTTTATTAGTCTTAACTTTAAAATAAAAAGAGATAATATACTTAAGGGATTAAAGAATTAAATTGCCTAAAAGAAATATCTTTTTTATATTATAATTGCTATTAAATAGTATAAAGAGATTAAAATCTTATATTTAAAAGAAATATATTTAATTGCTATTATAAAAATAGTAGTTTTATAGAAACTAAAGCTATTATTATCTTTAATAAAGATTAATATAAAGGCTATTAAGCTATTAATAAAAAGATATAATAATATAAAATCTTAATAGAATTTAGCTAATTTCTATTAAGAATTAAAGTCCTTAACTCTAAAGAAACTATAAGGGGTCTAAAGTTATATTAATAACTTTTACTATATTGCAAATAGTATTATTAAAGCTAATAGTAAGCTTCTTAAGTATTAAAAAAAGATAAGGTTTATAAATAGTATTAAAAAGGTCTTTTTTAAATAAAATGCACTTTAATGCAACTATAAGCAAAAGGGAAAATACTAATCTATTTATAAGATATAAAAAGACTTTATTAATAAAGCTAAAAGTCTATAGACTTTCTAAAAGAAAAGTAAAGACTTTAGCAGTAAAAAAGGTATATAAATAAATGCTTAATTAAATAAAAAGAATAATTATAGAAAAGATCCTAAAAGCAATAAATGCTTTAACTATAATTAAAAAGGTTATATTGTAAAGAACTGCCTATCTCTATAGAAAGAGAGTAAAGGCAGTAAGAATAAAAGGTTAAAAAAGAAAGATAATAGTAATAAAACTATTAAAAAGACTAAAAAGACTGCCCTATATATAGAATTAAGTAAGTAAAGTGCTAAAAATGTAAAAAAAGCTAAAGATAACTTTAATAATAATAATAATACTATTTTTATATACTATAAAGGCTTAAAGGCAAGAAAGTTCTTTAATAATGCTTTTATAAGATTATTAATAAAAAAGGCAGCTATAGCAATAATTTTTAGTCTATTAAAACAATAGTTATATAGTCCCTTTAATATTAATAATAATATTGCACTAAAGGCTAAAGGAAATAGTAACTTTATTACTATTTTAATATCTATAGAATTAGGCCTTATTAACTAAAAAGATTACTAGCTTTAGGACTTAAAAGCTAATATATATACTATTAATAACTTTAAATAGTTTAAAAAAGATAAATAGTATAAACTTAATAAAACAATATTAATTCTTATAGGTAAAGGCACTATATACCCTATAGCTATAGGAATAGTAATAGTTATACTATTTATAAAGAGAAAGAGAATAAAGACTATAATACTTAAAGATATAGTCCTTATTAAAGATTTTCTACTAAATATAATCTTTAGTAAAAAAGTCTATCTTTTTAGTAATTATATAATTAAAAATAAAATCTTTAATAGTAATAATAAGATCTTTATAACCCTTAATATCCTTAATTAAAGGTTTTTACTTAAAGCAATAAAAGGCATAATAAGCTATTACTTTACTTTTAAAATAATGCTAATATAAATAGAATAATCTAAAGTAAAAATATAGCACTAAAGACTTATTTATATAAATTAAAAAGCCCTTAACTATACCTTTAAGGTTATAAAAGGTAGGCTTAATAATTATAAGCCGCTTAATATACCCTATAAAGACTATAAGCTTACTAAAAGCATAAGGTTCTTACTAAAAATACTATAAAAAAGAGCAGACTATATACTTAACCTCTTTTATATAGACCTTATAGAGCTAAATCTATATATATATAATAGAAAGAGGTATTTTAAGCTTATAACTAATAATAAAAGCTATTATTTCTATAGTAATTTACTTAAAAAGAAAAGCAATACTACTACCTTAATAGAAGAAGATCTTTTAGTATTTAAAACTATTATAGCTTATAGTCTGCCCTAAAAGATATAGTTTAATAGTAGCTATAAATTTATTAATAGAAAGGTCAATAAACTCCTCTTAAAGATAGAGATCCCTATAATTATTATACTGCTATATAGCTATAAATAAAATAGCTTTATTAAATAAGCAAACTATATAATCTAAAAGAAGGCAAGAAGCATAATAATAGCAATAAATATCCCTTTTAGGCTATAAAGAGAGATTATCCTTACAGTTATATATATTGCTAATATTATAGCAATAAAATCACTAAACTAAAAGACCCTTTATAAGGTTTACTTTATAGATTTAATCCTAAAAAAAAAATATATATTAAGCATTAAGTATCTATAGATTTTAAGGTTAAAGGCATTTATTTATATTAAATAGAAAAAGTATAATAGATCTAAAAAGATACTGCTTTATAGTTAAAAAGGAATCTTTATAGGATTTTAAGGAACTAAAGTATATAGAATTTAAAACCCTAAAATAAAGAAAGTTATTATAATAATGCATATAGTGTTCTATAAGCCTATTTCACTACTTATAGCAAAAGGTAAAGAGATTATTTAATTATAGCTAAAAAGAGCATTTAATAACTCTAAAAGATACCTTATAATACTAGTAATAGCTATAAAGAAGTAGATTCTAGCTGCCTATACTAACACTAATCTAGCTATAGTCTATAATGCCCTTAACTAGCTAAACGCCAACCTTTAGAGAGAGGCATTCTTTAAGGAGATTTATGCCCTTATTAATAAAGGTATTATATTAGTAGATAGGGACACTAGCTAAAACACACACCCTACCCAAAAGGGTATAGGGTAAGCAGGTTTAGTTAAAGATTAAATAGCCTTTTTAAGTAGCTATAAATAACTTAAAAGAGTATTAAAGCATTTAATTAAATGCTTTAAAGTGTCCTTTAAAGAAAAGAAAGAAAGAAAATAAAGCAGAAAGTTATAAATAAAGTAATATTATAAAGGGCTATACTAGAACTTTAATAGAGTCTAAATGCAAGGAATTTAAAATTTTAAAAATAAAAATTAATTAAAGAAAACTGCCTATTTATTTCCTATATCTTTAAGGTCCCTTTTATCTTTTTAATTAATCTAATAATAGATTGATTTATATTACTTTAGACTTTAATTTATTTCTCTTTAATGCCTTAATGCTTGCCCTTAAGCGGACTAAAGGCATAATATAAAAGGAAAACTTTAAGCTTAATCTATTTAAATATAAAGAAAATCTTAAAAGAAGCATTTAATTAAATGCTTTATATCTATAATCTATTATTTAATTTATTATTATTTCCCTTTATAATTTATTTTGCTTTTAATACTTAACCTTTCTATTTTAACTTTACTATTACCTTTTTTTATAATATAATTTCTAATTGCAATATTAATTAGTATAAAACTAATAAATAAAAATTAAAGGTTTAAATAGCTTATAAATAGCAATTATAATCTTATTTTATTAGTTTATTAAGATTAACCCTTTTAATATATAAAAGATCTAGCTCTTTATTTAAGGGAGTTTAAAAATAGCCTATTAATTAATTTAAGGCAAATTTATTTATTTAATTTTAGCAATTATCTTTCTTTTAGTAAGGGCAATATAGTTTAGGTTATAATTACTTTATTAAGTTTAAATAGCAGCATTAATAATATTTCTAACTATAATATTAGCAATTATAGTATAACTTTTTTCTTTTATTATATACTTAATTAATTAAGGAATTAATAAAGGCAGTATAAAGCGCTTATAAAAACTCTATTTATTACTTTTAGCAGTAGGTAAATTTAAGTCTATATAATTAAATTGCTATAAAATAGCCAATTTAAATAAAGGTATTTATTAAACCAATTAAATTAATTTAATTACTTGCCTTTTGCCTAAAGAGTTAATAAATATTTAATTAAATGCATTAAAATAAGCAAATATATTTTAGTTAATTTAAATTTCTTTTTTAAATGCACTTAATTAAGTAATACTTATATAAGTTAGTAAGCTAATAGGCAATTTATATAGGGGCTAGGCAAATTTAATTACTAATTTAGGCTTAATAGTAAGTTTAAAGGTAAGAGTTTTAAACTTAAGGCATAAACTATAAAGGCAAGTTGCTTTAATGCTTTAACTTTAGCGGTTTAGGGCTTATTTAAAACCTTCTTTTTTATTATTACTTAAGGTAATAATAACTTTAGTAGACTTATTAATCTTAATAGAAAATCTATTTATTATTTAATACCTATAAGTTTAATAGTATTTAATTAAATTATTAGCTAAAGGATAGTAAGGCAGTTAAGGGCCTAATAATAAAAGTAGATTTATTTAATAGCTATTACCTTAAGAATTAAATAGCTTTAAAATAATTTAATATTTATTTTTAAGAGTTTAGTAATTAACTTCTTTTTAGCTTATTATATAATAACCTTTTAAATTAATATAAAGCTATTAAATATTAAGGGAATTATTTTAAAATTTTAGGATATAAA
Source organism: Aquanectria penicillioides (assembly GCA_003415625.1). Lineage (NCBI taxonomy): Eukaryota > Fungi > Ascomycota > Sordariomycetes > Hypocreales > Nectriaceae > Aquanectria > Aquanectria penicillioides. The sequence goes on along the minus strand of PYIU01000002.1, from coordinate 7,367,464 downwards.
TAGATTTTTAGGTTTTAATAAGTTCTATAAGCTTATATTAATTAAAGAACTTTTTATTAGTAATATTAAGTTTATTAAAAATAATAATACTAATAAAGTCTTATATTTAATTAATATTTAAAGCAATTAATTAAGTACTTTTCCCTTATTTATACTTAATAAAAATCTAATTGCAATATATTAATATTAAAAAGGAATTATTAATAGTATTATATCTATTATTAAAGATTAAGGGCTAGATTATAAAGTGTTTAATAATTAAAGTTTTAGTAAGTTTAACTATTCTTTAAATATTAAAGAAAAGAAGGAAAGCGCTTAAAAAGCTATATTTTTAATTTCTAGCTTACTTAATAATAGATATAATAAAAATAGAGAAATTATAAAGCAACTTTATTTTAGTTATAATCTCCCTTTATACTATAGTAAGTATAATAGCTTGCTTATTCTAAAGGATATTAATAGTGTTATAAATAATTAAATGCTTTAGCTATCTATTCTAAATAAAGAAGCTTTAATAAATAGTATTAGTAAAGTAAGTAAAGCTAATTAATAGCCTTTTATTGTATATTATTTATTGGAACTCTATAGGCATAAAACTAATTAAATATTTAGTCTTTTTAATATTTATCCCTTTTAGCAAAAGCTTATAAAAAAAGCTCTTTTGCTTCTATTTATTCTTTTTAACCTTAATGCTTACAATTAAAAGATTAGTTTAGTAAATTGCAAGAATATTAATAAGTCTATAAGTAAGGGTAGTAAAAAGGGCTTAAATACTAAAGTTTAAGGCTATTTCCTTCTTTTATAGGTTTTTAAATAAGTCCTATAGATCTTAATAATAGAATATTTAGGCTTAGCAAAAGTTAAAAGGGAAGTCTTTAAAGCAATTAATATTAATAAGCTAAGAATTTAAATCGCTTTTATTACCTAAAATAGGCTAAGTTTTTAATTTATTAAATTAATAATCCTAATTTATTTAAGAGTAAAATAATATAGATTAACTATTAAGCAATTAATTAAATATTTTAATAGTATTTTTTTTACTAAAAGAAAAGAAATCTTTAATTTTGCCTTTATTTTAAATGACTCTTTTAGCTATATAGAGGTCTTTGCTTAGTATTAAAAATTGCGCCTTTAAAGTAATTGCACTTAAGATTGCTTTCTTTAGCCCTATTATAGAATAAAGTAAAGATTAATAGAGAGTTTAAAAGCTTATAATTAAATATTTATAATTTAAAAGATAAAGATTATTAGTGTTTTTATAAGTATTATAAATAAAGTTAAAGTAATATAACTTACTATAAAATTATTAAAAGGAGGAAAAGAGTTATAGGCATAAAATAAATTAATATAACTTAAGTGCCTTTATTTTTAGTTTAGTATTATTTAAGTAAATTACTATTTTAATATTTATATATATATAAATATTAATAAGTTTTTTAAAATAGTATACTTTTTAGTATTTAATAAGAATTTTATTAGTATTTAGTTTTTACTTTAAATTTTAAGGGTTAATTTCCTATTTATTATAAGAGCACTATATTAGCCCCCTCTTTTATTTCTTTCTTTTTAGCTTATTATTCTTTATTTCTTTAATTCTTTTATACTTTTAGTTATTACTGTAATTTTTATTCTTTATTTTATAATAGCTTTATATTGCAATAAGCTTAAGTCTTTTGCCTTTATACCTTATAATTGTCTTTTTAATATATGCAATCTTACTATTAGCTATATTTAGGCTTTTAAATTCTTTTATTAGTGCTCTATTTATTAGCATACCTATAATAGTTTCTTCTATAAGGCTTTAACTAATGCTATTAATATTGCTATTAAATAATTAATAAGTACCCCTTTTTATATTGCTTTTTAACTATTATTTTTATTTAATAATTAATTAAATACTTTTAGATTTAATAATGCTTTAATATTTAAATTTATAGCTTTTAAGCTCTTAATTAATTTAGCTAGCCCTTATATATTAAAATTGCCTTTAAGAAAGATAGTAAGTAGACTAATTGCAAACTTATTTAATAGTTTATTTTGCAGTTACTATTTTACAATTTAGTACTTTATTTTAATATAGATCTTTTCCTTTAGTGCTAACTTTAGTTTATATACATTCCTATAAAATAGGCTTATCTAATAGAATATTTCTTAATTTAGCTGCCAATTTGCCTTAAGTATATTAAGGCACTTATTATTGCCTTTATTAAATATACTAACCCCCTTATATATTATAAATATATTTAATTATATACTTTTATAGTTTCTGCCTATAATAAATATATTTTTACTCCCTTTTATATATATATTTTAGTATTAAATTATATAAATAGCTACTATACTAATTGTATTTAAAATAGTTAATTTAAATATAAATAAAGCTTTCTTTATAGATATTAACTAAAGGGTCCTTATAAAGGCCCTTATAACTTTCCTTTAGGTAATATAAATACTATTAGTAAATCTACTTAACTATTAATTTTTGCAGTAGATTTTCTTAAGCTAACTACTTATCTATAAATTATATATAGTTTTCTTATTAGTAATATAGCTAGTAATTACTAATTAATTAAATAAGTGCAAAAAGTATTTAATTAAAAGCATAAAGTAAATTTTAGTTAATAAAAATAATAGTCTTTAGCTTGTTTTTTAATATAGACTAGCTAAATATAGTTTTTAATTTATTAATAATAGTTTAATAAATAGAAAATAGTACTATAAAGTAATTAATTAAGTATTTCTATACTTTTTAAGGCTATTACTATTATTATATTATTTTAATAACCTTAAAACTTAATTTTTACTAAATATATTTAGATTTTTAAATTTTTTATAGATAATAATACTTTATTTCTTGCTATTTTCTATATATTTTTATCTATTTTTAAATAATTTTAACTTTTTTACTATAGTTTTTAAGCATTTCTATTCTATTTTTATTGATTTTTAGTGTAATTTTTAAAGTTTTTAAATAGATTTTAAGGGATTTTTAGGGATTTTTAGCATTTTTTTAGGGTTTTTAGCCAATTTCTAGTTATTTTTATTTAATTTTATTCAATTTTATTATCCTTTTATTTGCCTTTAATTGCTCTTTATTTTACTTCCTTACTTTATTTTAAGTGGCTTATCTTTTTTTAATATAGTATTAGTTTTAATATTTTTACTTTCCCCTTTTTAACCCTTAGCACCCCTCCTCTAATAGCAATTTAGCTATTTTTAGCTTAATGCTATTATTAACTATTTAATTAATTACTTATTATATTTTAGTATTGTATTTACTAATTGCTATTTATCTTTAGAATTTAAACTTTAATAATCTTTTTAGGCCTAATATAAGTATATATTATAGTATTATTATTTAAGCTTTTTATAGCATTTAAATTAAGTTTATTCCATTTCTACTATTCTATAGATCTAGTTTATATTTAATTAAATGCTTCCCTTTCTCTCCTTACCTTTAGTAGTACTTTTTAATTTATACTAAAAGTCTCTTTATTATCTTTACTTACCTACTACCTATCCTTATTCTTTATAAACTTTCTTAACTAATTATTATAAATTGTATTAAAAAGCTTAACTCTATCTATAGTATTGAGTTAAGGTCTAGGGTAATATAGATTAATCTATTATTAGATTGGTTAAAAAGATAAAAGGGACCTTAAAGATATAGGAAATAAATAGGCAGTTTTCTTTAATTAATTTTTATTTTTAAAATTCTAAATTCTTTGCATTTAGACCCTATTGAAGTCCTAATGCAGCCCCTTATAATATTACTTTATTTATAACTTTCTGCCCCATTTTCTTTCTTTCTTTTCTTTAAGGGACACTCTAAAGCATTCAATTAAATGCTTTAACACTCTTTCAAGTTGTTTGCAGCTGCTTAGGAAGGCTGTTCGGTCTTTAACCGAACCTACTTACCCTATACCCTTTTAGGTGGGGTGTGTGTTTTAGCTAGTGTCCCTATCTACCAATATAGTATTAAGAATATAACTCTTTATTTTATTAAATATATTAGTAATTCTATAAGGGCCTAACCAATATAGCTTTATTTTTATAATATAAGATATATTCTTTTAATTTTATATATTATACTAAAGAACTAAATCTCTTATAGTAAAAGGCTCTTTATGCAGTTTATACTAATTTTTTTTAGTCTTTCTATTGGCAATTAACCTTTAGAATGCAATTACTTATTGCTTAGCTTCTTCTATATCTTTTTGCTTTTACTTTAGGATTCTAATCCTTTGCTTAAGTAAGTCCTTAATAAAGGTTATATTATTCTATTTAATTAAATACTATATAGGCACTTCCATTTCTAAAGAAAGAACTAGCTCCTATCTATAAAGTAAATAAAAAGGTAATTTCCTATATAAGGCATAAATAGCTACTCTTTTAGCTAGTAAAGCTATTAGTAAAATATCTATTTATTTTCCTTCTTCTTTACTCTTTTTCTTTAAGAAACTTATTATAGTAATATAACTACTTTTAATAAGTCTATTTGCTTTAAGGTTATAAATAAAAGTATTAATAACTTTTATATTAAGGCTATTAAGATCTTTAGGAATCCCTTTTATAATCTTTTTTTTATTATTAGTAATTACTTTTTTTAGCATTCTATACTAATAGTGCAGTTTTCTAAGGAATTTTATAATATAGTAATTATTTAATCTTAAGATTGGCTTAGCCTCTACCTATTTATAAAGGTTGCATTTAGCTTTTAGTATAAATTTAAATTCTTTATTAAAAGGTATATACTATCTATTAAAATAAATCTTTATTATTAAATAAATAGGCTTAATAGATATAAAGGCTTCTATTAGTCTTTAGGGAATATATATTTAATATATTAGGCACTATCTAATAGCTTTTATAATGCTCTTTTTTATACTTTATTAATAGTACCTTTTAAAGAGAAGTATATAAATAGTATTATAACTATAATGCCCTTTATTAATATAGTATAATTTAATTAAATCCTTTTAAATATCTTCTTTCTTTATAACTAACTTTAAGTTGCCTTTTTATTTTTTAGCTTTAATCTATAAGCAGCTATCTTTTATAAAGTATTTCTTAACCTTTAGCTATAAGTATTAATAATTCTATAGGGTAATACCTATTAGCCTTTTTAGTAAAAGCAAGTATTCCCCTAATTATAATAAAGGTCTACTATAATTCTTTTTTAATTCTATTAGTTTATCCTTAATCTTAATAATATTAAGATAAGCATTAATAAACTCTTTAATATTACCTTTAGCCTTTTAATCTATTTAATTAAATGCTTTTAAACCTTTTTTAAATAGCCTATTAGCTATATTATTCTTATTTTTAGAAATGTATTAAATAGTAAAGTTAAATAATAGAATATAACTAATCTATTAAATAACTATTGCACTAAAGATATTACTAGCCCTACTATTAAGCTAGTGGACTAAAACTTAAAAATCTATCTCTAAAATAAAGGGCAATCTATATATATAGCTGTAAAGGCATTTAATTCTATATAATATACCCTTACATTTAAGTTTAATAGTATTATACCTTTATTCTATAAGAGTCTAAAGACTAAATTTATATTTTATTAAATGCCTTTTCCTCTCTATTATCTATATTAATATTGCACTTTAGCCTTTTTTATTAGTATTAGTTATAAGAATAACCTCCTTAAATTCTTTAGAAAGGTTTAATATTACTAAAATAAAAGCAAAAGTTATTTTTTCTTTAAGAACTGCTATAATATTAGCTTATTCCTTATCCTATATCTATATAGCATTCTTCCTTAATAACTAAATAAAAGGTCTAGCAATTTAAATATATCTTTTAACCTAAATTTAATAATAGCCTATAATTCCTAAAAATGCTTTAACTTATTTTAGGTTATAGTATTTTTTTTATTTATTAATCTTAATTACTTTTTCCTTTATTAGCTGCCTTTTAGCTATATTATATAAGTATTTAATAATAATTGCAGTATACTAATAGAACTTTAACTTCTCTATAGAAATTGTGCACTTAAATAGCTTAATATTTAAAAGAGTTTTATTTAAATTAATTAAATGCTTTAGAATAAACCTTTATATATTAGGGAGCACTTTCTTTCTATTATATTTAATCTTTAGTCCTTTAATAGCAATATTATTTAAAAAGGCTTAATAGACTTTTAGTAATAGATTAAAGAGGATTTTAATTATAATCCTTAAGAACTATACTATTAAATTAGTTCCTCCTTATAGTAAAGTGCATATCCTAAAAAGCTTTAGTAGTATATTAAAAGTTATTAAATCCTAACTTTTCTCTATTAAGGAAATTTAATTATATTCTAAAAAAAAGTCTAAAAGAGTTAGGATTTTATATATCTTAAATTTAACTAAAAATTCATTAGCTCCTAAAGGAATTAATCTATTCTATATTATATATATATTATATCTTTTAGCTAAATTAATTAAGTAAAGTCTACTATTCTTTTTTACTATTAGTATATATAGGTTTTAATAGGCAGTATAAAACTCTTAAAGGATTCCTTTTTTTATTTAAGTTTTTAGTAACTTAATAACCTTCTTTTTTAATCCTTTAGGGATTAAAATATTTTCTATTTATTAGGCTTTATATTTAATTATTTTAATAATCTATAAAGAGGCTACTCTAGAGTTTAGTCTTTTATATTCCTTAAAATCTTAAGTAAGTGCCACTTCTCTATTATAGAGAATTTCTAAAAGGATACTTCTTTCTTTATTAATAAGAATCCCTTTTATTTAATTAATTACTTTCTAAAGTCTTTCTTTATATAGTCTTAATCCTTTAGCTATTTTAAAGAACTTAAGTATTAAGAGCTTTAAGTATTTAAACTTCTCTTTAAGATCTCCCTTTACTTTCTTTTACCTTTTCTCTTTTTAATATAGATCCCCTTTAAGGATAGATCTATTTAATAAAATATTATCTTTAGAATATATTTTATTAGCTTTTTATTTATATATTATATTAATAAGTGCTACTTTCCCTTTTTAATATATAGCTAATTATAGCTTTTCCTTTACCTTTATTACCTTTATATAATTAATCTTTAATTAATTCCTAATTATTAACTAAATTACTACTTTTACTAATACTTTATTTAACTATTTAATTAAATACTTATTATTATTTTCTTTTAAACCCTATAATTCTATTAGTTTAAAAGAACTTTAGGAATTTATCTTTAGTTGCCTTAAGTAGTCTCTATATTCCTTAAGGCATTCTATTTAATATTTTTAGTAATAGGCATAATAATCTTAATTAAGCTAAATTAATATTATAGGAGCATTTCTCCTTTTAAAGATATATAGTTAAATATAATTTTAGTAGCCTTAATAAAGAGCATTCTTAAAATAAAAGGAATAGAAATATATTCTCTTAAAGTAATATAGAATCTCTATACTATTTAAATATTTTTAAGAAATAGCTTAATATTTACTTCTTTATATATTTAGATTTAATTATTAAAGTAAAATATAGTAAAAGCTTTTATAGGCTTTACTTTTAGCTTATATTTTTATACTATTTTATTAAAGATAATATTTCCTTTTAACTTAAAATCCACTAAAGCTTTTTAAATTATTTTATTAAAATTACTTAACTTTATTTAAATTTTTAGTAGTTTTTAGCATTAAGCTAAAGTTCTTTAATGCTATTAGTTTAAAATATTTATATAGACTATTAAATGCATTTAATTAAATATAACTTTTCTCTCTTTAGTTATTATATAGCTAATATTAACTTTATTAATACTTCCTTAATCCTTAATAAAGTATTCTTTAGGCAATAGTATATAATAAGGTTTAGATTCCTCTTTAATTAATATACTATTAATACTATACTATTTAGCAATATAATTAAAGTACTCCTTTAAGAATATTGCTTTTAGATTATTAATTATAATTAGGTTAGTAGCTTGCTAAATCTATCTCTTTTTAAATAAGGGTTTAGGTTTTATTTATTTAATTTCTTTTATTCCCTTTATATAATTAAAAACTATTTCTAAGATATTATTACTTAAAGGAGGGTTAAGGGTAATTAAGTCCTTAATAGTTATTTAAACTTTTAATTTTATTACCTTTTTATAAACTTATTTCTTTATTTAAATAACCTTAAGCATTTAATTAAAAGCATTTTAATCCTTTTCTTTAAGGATAATATTAGTAATCTCTCTATTCTTAATAAGTTTCTTATTTATAACTTAAATAGAAAATTAAGTTCCTTTTTCTTTTTCTTAATTAGCTAATTTCTCTTTTAATTTTACTTTTATATATTTTGCAATATTAGTTTTTAATATAATATTAGCAATAAAAGGGTTATTAATTAATTCTATAGCTTAATTATTAATAAGAATACAATTAACTTTAGGTTCTTAGGTCTTCTTAAGGGAATTTCTATTAAGCATTAAGGAGCTATACTTTAGTTAATTAATATACCTAAAAAAGTCTTTAATTAAATGCTTCTCTTTTTTAGCAATTTACTATTTTTATGCATTTAGCTTATTTACTATTATAACTTTAGCTTAGCTATAAATCTTAAAGGTAAGAAATTCTAAGATCTATAAGATAATTATTTTTCTTATTTCTTTACTAATAGTAAGCTTATATACTAGTTTTAAGGGCAGTAAGAGTTTCTATTGCCCTATTTAAATAAAGCTAGTATTGCTATTATAGTCTATAAATCCTCTCTTTCTATCTTCTATAAAAAGTAGGCAATAGTTTAGAAAATGCCTTACTTCTATATAATAGAAGCACTTTAGATCTCTATTATAACTTGCATTAATATAAAAGTTATAATAGGGATGTATATAATTAGATTCTTTTACTTAATTAAGGTTGTTTTTAATTAATAATAATAATTTTATTTTTAGTTAATTAATCTTTTAGTGTATAATTCTCTTTAATTTCTGCAATTTATTTATAATGTTTTAGGCTATATTAATTTATAGCTTTTTTATTCTTTTAGTAAAAAGACTTAACTCCCCTTTTAAGCTTTAAATAGAGTTAAGGAACTTAAGCTTTTAATACTAAAGCTAATTTTAATAAATAAAAGGTTTTTTAGTTTTCCTAAAATATCTAAAGTTATTATCCTTTCTTTCTATCTAAAAGATCTAGATTTCTTTTTTAGCATTAAGGAAGTTCTTAATTAGCTTAATTATCTCCTTATACCTTATTATTCTTAAGGTATTTAAGTGTTTCCCTTTCTATTAATAGATATTAATAATAATGTTTTTTAGTATAGTATTATAAATAGCTTAAGCCTATACTATAAAAGCCTTTTAGCTAATAGAATCTACTCTTTTATTAAGTTAGGCATACTTTATAAGCCATTAAAGAATAACTCTATACTCTATAGACTGGATTAAAGTTATATTTATTTACTAAAGCTTATTCTTAAGTGGATTTAATTAATTTAAATTTTAATACTTAAAGGTTTTTAAGAGGTTTTACTTTATAGCAGCCTAATTATTGCCTTTTAGTAAGTTTATAATATCTTAAGATACTTTAAAGGTTATATAGTATATAAGAGCTTTGCCCTTTGCACTATTTATAACTCTTTAGCTAATTATAAATCTATTATATAATTTAAGGAAATATATAATATTTCTTTTATTAAAAATTATATTAAGCAATTAAATAAAGGTAATAGTCACTTTTGTTATTTTAGCTAGTATATTTAATTTATTCTCTTTAGGAATATTAGTATTAATAGTATTAATTAACTTAAAAAGGATAGTTAAAGATTATTAACTATATTAACCCCCTTTACTTTTAATAGGGCTTAAGGGGTTTAATTGCATTTAATTAAATATTCCTTTTATTTTTTTATTTAAAAGTATTAGTAAATTGTAGTTATTAGGATTTCTATAATAAGTGTTTTAATATATATATATAGAGAAGTATAGGCTAGCTGCCTAACTCCTAAAGTTATAAGTTGCAATAAAATAATATATATATATAATAAAAGAATAAAATAATAAAATAAATTAAAATATATATTAAAATAATTAAGAAAAGTAAAGAAAAGGGATAGTAGTATTATATTTAATAAGGCTTTATTTTAATAAATTTAAACTAGCTTTTTAAAGTTAATAATAATAAATAAAGTAGCTAATTAAAATAATAGTAAGTATATATATATGCCCTTTAACTAAAGTTTAAAGACTAATAAAAATAATAAAAATTTCCTATTCTTTATAATTAATTAAGGGTTAAGTAATCTTTTTCTTTCTTTTCTTTTTTCTTTTTTAGTCTATAAACTAAGCTTTTAGTAGTTTTAAGTATACTTTAATATTTAAAAGTATTTAATTAAATGCTTATATATTATTTGCACTATTATTTTGCCTTATATGCCTTTATGCTAATATATTGGCACTATATTAGATTATTAAATTTTTCTATATATTTGCCCTAACTATAGTGATAGGTTTTCTTTTTTTAAAATGCAAACTTATATTAGTATCTTTACTTACCTTTAGTATTATTTTTAATTTTAGTGCCCTTTATTTTTATAGAAGTAATAGGTTTTTTAGTATTTAGGAATTCCTAAATCTTTATAATTAATTATTCACTATTTCTTTAGGTTTTTAATAATAGCTTAAAAGTATTATTAAAGAGTTTAATTAAATACTTTAGTATCTTTTTAAATAATTTAAAGGCTTCTCCCTATTATAACCTTTAAATATATTAGTAAATAGAAATACTAGCTAAAATATATACCCTACCTAAAAGGGTATAGGGTAAGTAGGTTCAATTAAAGATTAAATAGCCTTTTTAAGTAGCTATAAATAACTTAAAAGAGTATTAAAGCATTTAATTAAATGCTTTAAAGTATCCCTTAAAGAAAAGAAAGAAAGAAAATAAAGCAAAAAGTTATAAATAAAGTAATATTATAAGGGGCTGCACTAAGACTTTAATAGGGTCTAAATATAAGGAATTTAGAATTTTAAAAATAAAAATTGATTAAAGAAAACTACCTATTTATTTCTTATATCTTTAAGGTCCCTTTTATTTTTCTAACTAACCTAATAATAGATTGATCTATATTACCCTAAACCCCAATTTAATATACTTAAATTTATCTTAAAGAGGGAGTTACTAAAAAGTAAAAGACTACTTATAGTAAAGTAAGTAAATTAATATAAAAGAAATAAAAATAGTATAATAGTTATATATAAAGCTTAACTTATAGTATATAGCTTTATGCAAAAGGAAGGCATTAATTACTAAAAGACTTTCTTCTTTATTATAAAAGCTAACTCCTAAAGAATGCTACTTATTTATACTATATAAACTAAAAAGAAGCTATTATAGAATAATATAATTATAGCATACCTAAATAAAAAGCTAAAAAAAGATATTTATATTATAACCTTCTCTTTACTTAATAAATTCTTTAAGGATCTAAAGTATAAACACTTAATTAAAAAAGTAAGCTATAAATAAGGCATTAAATATATTATATAGTTGCTTATAGCCCTATATAGCCTTAAGTAAAGTGCCTAATAGTAGCAAAAGAAACTAAAGAAAATACTTAATAAATTAGGCCTTAAGAGGCTATAAAGTAATACTATAATCTATATAGATTAAGTAAGGGAGATTATTATAGCTATATATATAGATAATATATTTATAGTTACTAATAATAATAAAAATATAAATACTTTTATTAATAAACTTATATAAAAAGTAAAAATAAAGTTATTTAGATTTTTTAAGCTCTTTTTAAATATAGCTATTATAGTAAAAGAAAATAAATTGCTTATACTATTATAAAGAGACTATATAATAAGTATTTTTAAGCAATTTAAATACCCTAACTATAAAGCTATAAATATATTAATAGAAATAGAAATCTATTATTTAATTAAAGTAATTAATATCCTTAGCATAAAGGCTATTAGTAAAAAATATATATTAATAGTAAGAAAAGTTAACTATCTTTTATAATAAAGCCAGCTTAATCTAGCCTTTATATATAGTCTTTAGGTATACTTTTTAAATAGCTTAAGTAAGTAATAACTTAAGGCTATAAAAAGAATACTATAATATATTAAAAAGAGCCTTAATTACTCTATTTATTATTACTGCCTTAAGAAAGAGTTATATAGCAATCTATTTAATCTTTATAGCTATTATAACTTTAACTATATTAGCTACCTAAAAATAATATAATTAACTAAAAAATATATATTCTTTATAAATAAAGGCCTAATTATATAGTTTAATAAGTATTAAAAAACTATAATAAAGTCCTTAATAAAAGCTAAATATTATATATTAATAAAGGCAGTATTATAAATTATATAAATAAAGAGCTTTATAAAGAAATTTAATAGCTTATTAATTGCCTTAATAGTAATCTTTATAAATAACTAAAGCACTATAAAGCTAATATATAACCTTAAATTTTATATCTATATAAAGTATATTTAAATATAATATTACTTTATAAAAAAGGCTATTAAAAATAATATAATTAAACTATAATATATTCTTTTTATTAAAAATATTACTAATATATTTATAAAGCTATTAATAGGCCTATTATATTACTCTTTTATTAATGCCTTAAAATTAAAGCTAAAATTAAAGGAAATACTATACTAAAAACACTAAAGTAAGCGCAAATAGTACCTATAAAAGCTTATAGCAATACCTTTAGCTATAGTAAGAAAGTCTTACTTAAGTAAATAATTGCCTTAATAATAAGAAAAAAATAACTCTATAATTATATAAGGAATATATATATAAAAAAGGTTAAAATAGCTTTATAATAGCACTTAAGGATAAGCCCTTAATTAGGCTTAAAGGGAGTATTAATAGATATAGCGGCTAGGCAAAAGTAGTTATTGCTATAGATATAGCAGCTGGCTATAAGCTAACCTTAGGGGCCTTATAGGCCTAGGTCTTAAGGCTATATATTCTTATAAGGGAATCCCTATACTGTAAATAGATGACTGCATTCTGCAACCACTATCTAGCTGCTCCTTACAAATCCCAATTGATCTAGACCAACCTATTGCGCATGTCGCCCGCTGTGACCGTTTCTGCGCGTGCCTGTATATTGTTTATAGGTATTATAAGGCAACTCAATAAATGATCACTTGCTGGCACTATATTGGTGTATTGCTAAAATAGCTTTAAGTTGTAACCAACTCAAAGAATTGTCACCCTTAGATAGAACATGATCTTCTAGATTCTGGAAACAGTGTAGAAGATTATAAATAAAGTCAAATGCATAAACTATTCGCTTGATTGAAAGGACTGACAGGCGCTTTCACAATCTTCTTTTCGCTTTCCCTCGGCACAACTATGCAGTATTTGTCCCGAATATGCTTCTCTCCCTTCATGTGTTACCGTACCATGGTATGCAGCCGGTATGCATAAAAAGTCGGATCGGGATTGAATCACATGCTCCTGAAAGGATCCTTGGTGCCGACCTATGAAGCACAAAAATCTTAAAGGCGGTGACGATCCCTCAGTTTCTGCATGTCTCAAGTCAAAGACAATGCTAGTCGGTCCACGGTATTAGGTATTTCGTACTTTGATTATATTCCGAGCCACACCAAAATCCCATCAAACCTGCTCTGCTTGCCAAACCTTTCCCATTGCTTTTCCCCACTACCTTGTTGTTTTCCCCAAGCCACCCAAATTCCAGGGGTTCGTTCGTGAGTTTGTCCACTTCTGCTGGCGGGGGCTTTCTTTGCTCGGGCTTGGTTTTGAGTAGATGTTCACGTAAAATTACCACTGGACCGTTTCCACGACCTCTATGGTACGTTCTTCCTATGCTCACCACTTAACGGAACCCACTATGCTTTGTATTTCAGTGACACAACTGTTACCATAGCTATTGTCCTTGCATGTGGTCAAGCCACAGCATGCACCTGAAACCTCAACCAGCCCTTTAGTTGGTCTGTTTTTTGACAATCCGCCGTGACGCTGGCACTTCGCCATATCGGCACTAGCACTGATTCTGTGCCGTATTCTACGGAAGACGTTCTAGACCTATATCGGCCGAGTCTAGTCTGAATGGAGCTTAATGAAGCTCGTGATAAGGATCTCAACAGAGTTAGACAACGATGAGGTTCATTTGCAACCAGACTGCTGGGGACCAATGAAAGTTTGTCACAGCGAATCAAGACCTGTGAAACCACCACATGAAGGACCCCCCTCTTATTGTGCCACCCCACATCGGACTTAAGACAAATACTGCCTCTCAGGCAGTGCCCATAGAGTATAAATAAGTATTTTTCTCTAGTTTTGAGTTTCTTTTGGCCAATTAAGCACACATTCCACCAAACACAACCTGAATTGACAACACCACAACCGGGAATTTTTGTTTGAACCTTGGGTAGGATGAAGGAGATTTCTGAGCCAAAGAGCTCTATTGCTACAGATCTCGAAAGAGCGGTATGCAAAGGAAAAGTCGTTGCACAAACGTGTAGCAACAAGTCGAGATTTTCGAACCAGTTCAATGCCCAGGATGCAGATTTTTATATCCACCCACACCTAGCCCAGAGCTACGATCCGACTATGGGAAGACAATTGCGCGCTGCAGCTCCGATACCAGCTGGGACAGTCCTGATGATGGACACTCCTTATGCAATGGTGCCTACCGCAGACTCTACTGAGAAAGATCCAGTCCTTTGCAGCAATTTACAGTGCCGCCGACTCGTGACTGACGATGATGGCGTCTTCTGTGTCAAAAAATGTCTCCAAGATGTTGTTTGGTGTAATGAGACCTGCCAATCCACAGATCAAGCCCGTCATGATTTTGAATGTCTGTGGCTGAGGGAAGTTGGACCCAAAGTCCGAGCTGAGGAAACTCCGTACGACTTTGGCACGCTTTGGCTCGTTGTTCGACTTCTCGCAGGGCTGAACCTTGAGAAGTCCAGTACAGCTGTAACTACAAAACGTCGGTATCCATGGGAGAGCGAACTCAAACGTGGTTGGGAAGCTATCCAATCATGTAGTCCAAATCGTGAACTATGGTCAAAAGAACAGCTTGAGCATTGGACAAAACTGGCTGATAACTACCTTATCGATTCACCAGCACTACCGAATCTATTGAGTCGTGACGAAACACTATCGCTCATATGCCGAGAGGAGACAAATACATTTGGGTTGTACCCGAATGCCACAGGACCAATTTCATTTACTGAGGCTCCCATGGGTAGAGGCGAATCCTACGCCTGGGCTCTGTATCCCAGAGCGGCAATGTTCAATCATTCATGCCGCCCAAACGTAAGTCTGGTTGGGAAGAAAATGGCACGATACCCCCAGAAGCCGAACCCGTATTCACGATTTTTAGGTAGCACATAAGCCAGATAGTCAAGGGAAGATGGTTTTCACTGCAGCACAGAATATTGCTAAGAATGAAGAGTGTCTTCTTACATACTTTGACTTGACCGCACACGTTGACCTCAAAGTTCGGCAAAAACACCTCGAAGATAACTTTCGATTCTCCTGCACATGCGACAGATGCTGTGAGGAACAGGAGACCGAGCAGGAGGAGTGGATGCGGGCCATGCAATCCTTTTGCCCCTGTGACTAAAACACGGCGAAAACCCACATGCGAGAACAAGGATTTACAGGATATTGAGACTGAGGCGTTGGTATCATGGTTAAAACTATGTGGGATAAAGCCTAACAAGATGGGCTAGGCATAGAAAATGCATTGAACAGCTGCAACGCAGAAATTCATCAATCATTCGTAATTTATAGATGCCTTGACTACAGCGGAGTGTTAGAGACTCATTTCCGGTGCCAGAGTCCTCACCCACAGGCTACAGGGGTGGTCTATTCCAAGCGCTTTTCAACAACCAACTCCTTCGCGAACTAAACGGCTTACACAGAAAATGAGGAACCATGTTTGGTATTTCTCGCGGAACCTATTAGCGTCAATACTTGGCGATGACTACACTGCAGTCTGACCCATCTATATGAACTATTATTTTCAGGGATGTCTAGAAAATTATATTACTGTAAGACTGTGGATAACAACTGTGAGATAAGGAGAGGCGAAGCGGCCCCTGTGCAAGGCAACCGATGCGAGGCGAATTATTGAACTACCGGATCTAGGATAGTGCATGCATTGATGAATGAAGTGGTGCCATCGCTGTCCAATTTTCGTGCGTGGTTGGGCACTGCCACAAACTTGGCAAACAATACGAGGTGTATATTCGTTTAAACGCGAGGGGCATTGACACACCACAGCCTAATAGTCGCATGAGAGTCCCGAAATGCTGCCGGTTGCAACGCGAATGTCCTTTAATTTTGCTCATGCTGCCACCATTTCCAGACTGCTCTGATGATGGTGGAAGATATTCCATAGACGGCCCCGTATACAGTTCCAGCTGCTGCACCAGCCTCGGCGCTAAACACATGTATGCCTTGCAGCAAGTTAGTTCATGGAATCGGAAGTAATTTGATCATCTATGTACCTTGATTCTGTACCATCTGAGCAAGAGTATATCCAACCAAGGTGTACCATCCGATAGCAACGAGATATTCGGCACACATTCGACGGGGAGCAGGCCGACTAGCTTCAGGATCGTCATTGAACACCTTTGGGAAAAAATGGTCAACTAGTTCAAAAGGTTAGCATTTGAAAGAAGCGACATTTGTCAACCCTATGCATAGAATGATTACTTACTGAAGTGAAAGAGTATCATGGAGGTCTCTGCTAGCCAAGGAACAGTGGCTACTATTGCTCCAATGACTAGCTCGCGAGGTACTTTGTCAAGGTTAGGGAATGAGGTTCTTTGGCAATTCCGTCAAACACTTACTTTGTCCCATCGTTTCGCGGGAGATTTGTAGCGTGACTATCAGCGCGATGAGGAACTGTGCAATGACCAGGGTGAGACTGCCCCAAGAAATTGGTTTCTTTCGTCCCATAGTGATGAAGCCAACGACAGCGAATAATGCACCCTTGGTGACGCCAGCTAGTGTGCCAACTCTTACGGCATACGCTGATGGTGGATTTGGGTTGACGCTTGCTCCTGTTGCTGTTGCAGCGGCAGCCCCGGCCGCAGAAAACCCGATTTCGACAAGAGACAGAAAGGCATGGAGGAGAACTAGTACCGGAAGAGAGAGGTTAGAGTATCGTGAAATATTGGGGAAAAATCGCAACTTACGGCGCTCCGATTGTTTGTCGGGTGCCTTGAACATCGGAACTGGAACGTGGATAGTGATATGTGGACAGGACGTTGTTTTAGGACTGGAGGTCGAGATTGAACAATGAGGTTAAATTTAACGTTCGTGATGAGGATCCTTCAAGCGATATCTATCCCCAATCGATCAATGATGAGCGACGCCATGGCTACGCCAAGCTATCAAGCTCTCTGCACAGCCCATGGCGGGGCTGTGCTGGAGTTGCCTTTTTGCCGGAAAAAGAACCAACCGATGCCAATGTTATGATGGATTCGGATGAAAGCAGGGATTAGGAAGCTCGTCTTTCTCCATCGTTATTAGGTCTCCCTATTCGCGTCGGACCGTTGGCAAAGGCGCAGCTGTTCTCCCCTGGTAGTCCAAGTCTTCCGGCAGTTTTCTAGTTGAACGTGCCTGACACAATTGTGGCACAATTTGAAGGATTGAAGCCCCAGCGCTTGGTTTTACCGAATTTGAGGGCATCCCTGTCGTGTTTATCATGTTGGGCAGAGCCCAGAAGTCATGCAGCATCCGTGCCATTGGTTGAGCATCTGGACATCGTCTTGGCAGAGGCCGCCAACGGCTTATCCTCACTGCACCCCTCACTTTCAATGCTCAAAACTGTAACAATGTCTGCATCTGGAAATCTGGATCAGCTCCAATGTTGAATATCCCTTGAGGTGCTCCGACGACGTTGTTTATGCAGGGCAATTTCTCGTCGTCAGGCGAGTTACTGGATTCATGCGCCGCTATGTGGAATGATATGAGACATGGAGTCTGCTGCTCAGAACCCGTTAGGTAGAGGCGCGCTGTCACCTGGCCCATCTTCTTGGCGAATGGGGATATTCGTTCATATCTAGTGTACGCTAATGCGGACTGGAGGGTTTGGTGAATTGAAGCAATGAGACCTGGTGAACCCAGGATTCCACGAGAAGAAGCCCCCAGAACTACCCATGTAAAAGTATTTCTCCGCAAAAAGAGGTCAAAACCCATTGCATTCTTGTTGGGAACAGATGATTTTATGAGAACTCTTAGGGCCAAGTGACTTGAATGGGCTCATTACTCTAGGCGGTCTTCCATGGACGGCCATCTTGCCGAGATTTCGATGCCATTTTGGGGCCCCTGTTATGATTTTACTGCCCCTGGCTATCAAACCAGAGGCCCCACCATGGTCGTTAGTAGTTATGTCTGCGACATGTTTCAGTCAATATGTTTGGGTCTCAAACGAGGTTTTTAGTCGTATTATTGATAGGATAGTGCCCGTTTATCTAGAGTTGTCAACTCAGAAACTTATAATACTTTTTCAATTAGTCGGTCTAAGCATATATATCGCTAGTCATCATCTGGATTTTCTTAAATGTAGTATGGCCTAGCGGAGGCCGCGTTAGGGTTTACCCTAACCACCAACTTTTCTCGCCGTCAATAGAAGCCATCCTGCAATCCTGGGCTCTCGTAACGGCAATCGCGCTGAAGTCATAACTCATTCTAATTCTAGTGCTAATTTGTTCCAAAACAACCCTTCACCCAAAAGGTTGGGCAAAATTATCATGGCAACCACTTCTACACTCGCTGGAGGCGAAACCTCACTCTCTAAGCTTTTGGCCACTCTCACTACAACTCTGCACCCATCCACCTACGTCTTCGTCACTCTACCACTGACTGCTACGCTTCCGCCTCTGTCGGATATCCAAATGATCTTCCGTGAATCAGAGGGAGTTACCATCATCGTAACACGCGACTGCGCAATTGAACGTGGACTTGAGTACTCTTTCCCCTCGAAAATGATCACCTTGAACGTCCACTCGAGCTTGGAAGCAGTGGGATTCATGGCAGTTATTGCGACAAGATTAGCCACGAAAGAGATGGGCGTTAATCCTGTGAGCGGCTTTTATCACGACCATTTGTTCGTTCCCGAGGGTCGAGAGGAGGAAGCGGTGGCAATGTTGAAGGTGCTTGCTGAGGAAGAAAGTGAGAAGGCTGAAGGTAAGGAATAGCATTCTAGCATCTGACATGGTTTGAATAGAACAACTCTAGAGTTTAATTTCTAATTAAATAATTTGTCCATGTTACTTTTTCACAAACTTCAGTCTCAAATATGTGCTCTATACAAGTTGCTCTCGGTACCTCTTTTATTTCATCTGAACTGGCATCCCCAGCGTGGATGAAGATTTCGTTTCTCGATGTCCTAGTATCAATTTGTGTGCCGGGCTTGTTTTGATTCTGCCAGGTTGTATTTTCACCATGTTCGCTCAAAAGAATGCTTCCTGGTCCTGGACCACTACGTCGGCTATTATTCGTCGTGCGAGATTTTCTCGATGAGAGGAGGGAGCTGAGATGAGGTCGTAATTTCTGCCTTAGATAGGCCTAGTTCATATGTAAATTGGACATTACGACTGCAACGAACGACTCTCACATAGCCCACGTGGCTCCTTTTGGGCCTGTAGTACTGTTCTGCATTTGGACCGGCTGATTAGCATGCAATCGCGAGGAGAGAGATACAAAGCTGCTCTGTGAATACTCTTACCCCAAGGATTGAGATGCATCAAAGAAAGCCAGCCGCAATGATGGAAATTCCTCTGGAGAAGAGGATGGTAAGGCCGATTCGCTTTGCTTTTGGAATTTGGGCTCCCAAAGCATAGGAAGAGGAATGAAGAGTAGGTGAAGATCGGTGGCAACGTTGAGGACCATAGAAACCTACGCATTTAGGC
Organism: Aquanectria penicillioides; assembly: GCA_003415625.1. Taxonomy (NCBI): domain Eukaryota; kingdom Fungi; phylum Ascomycota; class Sordariomycetes; order Hypocreales; family Nectriaceae; genus Aquanectria; species Aquanectria penicillioides. The sequence goes on along the minus strand of PYIU01000002.1, from coordinate 7,347,597 downwards.
GACTGATGGCTGGTTCGCAAAGATCTTGGGCAAAGAAAGTGATGTCAGTACTCCATCTTTCCAAGAAAGTGTAAAACCTTTGATTTATTGTTTAACACGTACTTCTTGGATATGGATTGATTTGCCACATCCTGTGCATCGGCCGACAGCTGAAAAGAATGCAACACGCAAGCAATGTATGAAGCAACAATGCCAAAGAATCCGACGTAAATTCGGATTTTATAGCCAGCGAGGCTGGAAAAAGAAATGGGTCAGCACAATTCTCTGATCATCATCCGGAGCTTCCCGTACCGCTAGATGGCGACGAGCAGCACGAGGTAGTCATCGGCCTCGAACCCACGAAATCCAACCTGCTTTACGCGGCAGACTGTTTGAAGGGAAATGATGGCAACACAGATGACGAGGTAGGCGAATGCCTCGACGATGAATGGATCTGAAGTCATAGTTGCTATCGACATGACTGGAGTTGTGAGCGCGATCCGTGTGATGCCGTTTTTTTTTTTGGCCACGACTACCTCGGCCTGCATCATGCTGAGGCAACCGGCGTACCGGAGCTTTCTCAGCTGCCATCTTGACACCTGTGGGGCTGTGTTTGCTTGAACCTTCCTGATTCCCGTTATAGTCTTGAATGCTTACCAGTCAGATGCCGTTCACAACTTGACTAGTAGAGTCTGTCTTGCAGCATGGATCCGAGTGACTGGGCACTCAGGGTCCGGCCACTGCGGTTGCAGCATTTTCTTTTGGAAATTTCCGTCTTGATTTTTAAATTCATGTTGGAGTATTCATCGGAGCCTTCAATAGCCTATGTAACCATAAAGAATATTGTGTAAATAATAATGACATGACGATTCTCGTGTCCTAGCTGGAGTACAAGTCAGGCGTACCTTACTGCACTAGTACGCCTTAGGCAGGCGGTGAGCTTTTCTAGACTACGACTTGATGACTGGCCAATCATGGACTCTGTATTACGCTGCTTCCCCACAGCATAGTGCTTTTTTATTTTTCCCAAAGTCACTCCGAGGCCGGCATTTGCAGGCGAAATTTGAAGCTCTACGTTGGTCATATCGACACATCCAACGTGGACTCTCCAGCCTGACCACATTGCCCGTCATGGCTGCGCTTGTATGCTACTCCCTTTATATATTGACACACGGCTTTCATCCGAGTCGCTCATGTGTCTTTTCCCAAGAAGCCTGACTTACATATAAATGTCCGTGTGTAGCGCAGAGCCGCTGCTGTCGCCGTCGTGCGGCTGCAGTCCCAGTCCCAGATCTCAATTGCTCGCTCCCGATCGCTCCCCGTAGCCGTATCCCGGTTCCGCGCGTACTCCTCGACCAGCTCGCGACCGCAGGCCTTCCATTCGCAGCTCGAGAACACTCCCAATGCCGCCGACCTCCTCCGCTCCGCACAGAAGCCCGCCGCTCCGGGCAGCCCACAGACGCTCACCGAGAAGATCTTTCAGCTTTACGCGGTTGGCCTCGCCGAGGGAAAAAAGATCAAGTCCGGGGACTATATCACACTTGCTCCTCATAAATGTATGACTCATGATAACACTCGTGCCGTTATGAATAAGATGAGAGACATTGGAGCCACGAAAATCCATGACAACAATCAGCTCGTCTTCACCATTGACCATGATATTCAAAATCCAAACAATGCCCGCAAGTACCGCGAAATTGAAGACTACGCCAAAGAACATGGTGTGTACTTCAGAGGCGCGGGACAGGGCATTGGGCATCAAATCATGTCGGAATGTGGTTTTGCTTGGCCTCAAACTGTCACTGTTGCTAGTGACAGTCATTCCAATATGTACGGAGGCCTATCTTGCTTGTTCGTGGCCTCCATATCCTCGTCTCCAACGACTTGCTTCTAACTTTGACTGCAGAGGAACAGTTGGTTGAGAACTCCTATTTATAAGGAATTGAGTACTAAACAGGCTGTAGCCAGTTGTCAGAACAGATGCCGCTAGTATCTGGAGTACCGGTCGCACATGGCTTCAAATACCTCCTGTTGCCAAGGTCACTTTCACTGGCATCCTCCCTCCTGGTGTTGGAGGCAAGGACGTAATTGTAAGCATTGCAGGTACTTTTGAAAGAAGACATCTAATTTTTCTAGATTGCGTTAGCTTCATTGTATGGAAACGATGAGGTACTCAACCATTGCATTGAATTTGCCGGTGCCGAAAGCATCCCGATTGGTAAGAATGACTGGGATTGACTTCTTACACCAACATCTAATAATTGCTAACTTTGTACTAGACGACCGTCTCACCATTGCCAACATGACTACTGAGTGGGGAGCCTTGAGCGGTAAGCCGTCTTCAGGAAGAAGAAAACATCCCTGGACTGAGTAGTTGCTAATGTTTCGCCTAGGATTATTCCCTGTTGATGAGATGCTCATCTCCTATTATCGTGCCAAGGCTACCAATGAAGCCATGTTTGATGGCCCTAACAAGGACCGTATAAACCATAAGCGGATTGATGAGCTTATCGGGAATAGGCTAGTCGCTGACCCTGGTGCTGTCTATGCCAAAGAGCTTTACATGAATCTGTCGACTCTCTCCCCCTTTGTTGCGGGTCCTAATTCTGTCAAGATCGCCAATCCTGTTAGCCAGCTTGAGACCCAGAATATCCCTGTTGACAAATGTTATCTTTTGTCCTGCACGAATGGCCGAAGTTCAGATTTTGCTAGAGCTGCACAAGTTTTCCGCGAGGCTAGCAAGGATGGCGTGCCTGCTAAGATTGCTCCTGGTGTTAAATTATATATGGCTGCGGCATCTCTTGCTGAAATGAAGACTTCCGATGAGGCTGGTGATTGGAAAGTTCTGCTTGATGCTGGTGCTGAAGAACTTGAACCCGGCTGTGCTGCCTGTATTGGGCTTGGGAAGGTTAGTCACTCATCTAAACAAACTAAGGAAGAGAATTGCTAATATAGGAGATTTTAGGGTCTTCTTGAAGAAGGCGAGACTGGGTATGTTTACTAATGTCTGTTAAATAATTCTTGAGCTAACAACGATTGAAGTATTTCGGCTAGTAACCGTAACTATAAGGGCAGAATGGGCTCACCAAAGGTTAGGGTCATATCTAGTTTAAGCAATGGGGTAGTAGCTAATTACGCTCTAGGCACTGTCTTATCTTGCAAGCCCTGAAGTTGTTGCTGCTAGTGCTCTTCAGGGTAAGATCGCCGGCCCTGGCTGGTATCAGAAGCCTGAGGGTGTTGAGAAGGTTATTATTGGCGAGGGCAGCGGTGACTATGTCAATGACAAGGCCTTAGCCATTGAAGACGCCCTTGACCAGCTTATTAACCAGGCCGAGAGTTTAATTGCTGCGGCTGAGGGAGCTGGTGAGCAATCTGGCTCGACCGTTTCTGCCGTTGCAGCTGAGGATGAAACTTTGACCGATATCCTCCCCGGATTTCCTGAGAAGATTGAAGGCGAAATTGTTTTTTGTGATGCTGATAATATCTCGACCGATGGTGTTTACCCTGGTGAGTGATTTTTGGGTTTGATAACTTAATCCTGTACTAACCCCGAGCAGGCAAGTATACTTACCAGGATGACCTGTCCAAGGAGAAAATGGCCGAGGTCTGTATGGAGAACTATGATGTAAAATTCGGTTCTATTGCTAAAGCTGGCGATATTGTCGTTGCGGGCTATAATTTCGGGTGTGGCTCATCTCGGGAACAGGTTCGGACATTCATGCCCCGATAGCCGAAACTTCGACTAACTGGTAAACAGGCTGCTACTTCCATCCTTGCCAAGGGAATCCCTCTTGTTGTTTCGGGTAGTTTCGGCAACATCTTTAGCCGCAACAGTATCAACAATGCTCTTATGGGCGTTGAAGTGCCCCGGCTTGTCACACGCCTTCGAGAATTCTATAAGGACGATGCTGAGAAGCCCGCAACTCGTCGCACCGGCTGGAAACTAGTCTGGGACCTTCGCCGCTCCAAGGTTGTCATTACCGAGAAGGACGGCTCCACCTGGGAACAGAAGGTTGGCGAGCTGCCCCCTAATGTGCAAGAAATCATTACCCGTGGCGGTCTTGAGAATTGGGTCAAGGCTGAGATTGGTGCTTAGTGCAATTATGCGGTTCGTGTTTTGAATGTAAATAGGGTAGCATTTTCATGAGCAGAACGAAACTCGTAAGATTTCACACAGAGCTGGGAAAATAAGCCAAGGCAGTAAAGTGTCTGGACATGGTCAGAGAACTGCTTGTATTAAACCGGATTCCAATTGAAAAGACACCTTTAACCAACCCTGAGCCTTACTGCCATGCCCATACCGCTGACTCAGGGGCAGTCGCGAGTATTAGCACTGATGATATGCTGAACCTGGCTGTAGGAGTATCAGCAAGGGTGGTTGTGACGCCAATAACGGGGTTAGAGTTTCTATCACCACTTCTATAAGTGTAGCCTAAGGTAGCAGGGCACCTGATTCCTTACATGAGGGCCCCGTCTACAACTCCAGCGTAACGCCCTTCTATATGACCCACCGTGTAGGCTGCGTTGGGTTTCTGGTGCTATTACATGATATGCGGAGAAATGGAGATGCGGGGAAACGGGGAAGCGGGAACCCCAACACAGTCAGGGGTTGGATTGGCAGGATTCGCGATACAGATCACAATGACGCTTGGTGGAAGTGCAGTTTATTCTACCAGAAGTGCCATTGAGATATAACAGCTCGGATGTAGCGGCCAAAAAACAGGGTTGGCACGGTGGATAGTCGATGTAATGGCGACGTACCTCCGCAGGGCTCCCAGGCTTCAGCCCCATCCGGAGATGAGATCCGTCCATACAACGGAGGGTATTCCGGTGTATCAAGTCGACGCCCCATTGCGACAGAGAGCCAATCTCTGCCGCTACGTGCCGTGCTTTCCGATCTCGAGGAGGCCAAGCCAATCAACAAGGTTTGTAGTTGAGCCCCAACCTTTCGGAGATAGCCCGTACGCCGATGCCATCTGATATCTACAACCCTGTAAACCATAGGAAAGGTAGATTGTGGAGTCTATCAATGCGTAATTGCCAACGTGCGCCCAGGTCAAGATTGCACTCGCCTCTGTCGAAGGAGATGGCGAATAGGATGAGTCTGATGGCAGACCACACGACGCGGAGGGAGGATGGTTAGGTGAGTATAACGAACAGATCAATACTGACTTCAACCAAAAATTCAAATAAAGAGACTCATACGATCCATCTGGCATCATCGAGACTGAGCGCGGAAGAAGGCGTGCGACCTTTGTAAGATCTTGACGACCCGCTTCTCCGCAACTCCTCCAGTATCCACAGTGGGCCACGGGATATCTATCCGGGTAATGGGCAGTGGCCCTGGGGAAGTTCCGGGGAGACAGGGCCGTTACTCTTGTTAAAAAGGGGACCGAGCCGTCGAACCTGCTCCAGCCATCTCAGCATCATACTTGAACGCAAACGACGCAAACATGGCTACCATGGATAAACCGGAGGAGCAATACGTCGAGAACGGGGTCAGTGACACCAAGATTGAGTATGAAGACAAATAACATGATGCTAACCTAATTTTAGGCCAAGGATGACTCGCTCTCTGCCGCCCATAGGTCTTTCCTCCTTGAACGCCATGGAACTGTGGACTTGGAGCCGTTGCCCAGTATGGACGATCAAGATCCTCTGAACTGGCCCAACCGCAAGGTAATCTCATACTGCCATATATTGTCGAGACTGTATTAAATATGGATGCAGAAAATAATCAATCTGACCCTCATCGCTTTTCACGCCATGATGGCCACGTTTACAGCAGCGGCGATCCAATCGGCCTATATTGATATCGCAGAGGACTTACACGTCAGTGTGCAGCGAACCACCTACCTCACATCACTTGTGATTGCCATCATTGGATGGGCTCCTCTGCTCTGGAGGCCCCTATCCAACGTGTACGGTCGCCGCCCAATATTCCTAATGTCTTTGGCTTGTAGTGCTATTTGCAACGTCGGCTGTGGTCTCTGCCATTCCTATGGTACCATGGGGTTCTGCCGTGCCCTCACTGCCTTCTTCATCAGCCCAGCTGCATCTATTGGAAGTGCAGTGGTCTCTGAGACCTTCTTCAGCAACCAGAGAGCGCGATACATGGGCATCTGGACTGCCATGGTGACATTGGGAGTCCCCATTGCTCCGCTGATCTTTGGGTTTGTGGCCATGAGAGTTGGGTACCGATGGATTTACTGGACTCTTGCTCTTGTGAGTATCCATACACATGGGTTCTCTTGTACCATTTACAAGACCAATGCGCTAATCATGCTTCTTAGACAAACGGTGTGCAGTTTATCCTGTACTTCTTCTTCGGCCTCGAGACGCGTTATGTAAAGTCTGAGAGCCAGGTTGGGAAGAAGTCGCTGTCGGCTCGTCAGCGCTACCTTGGGTTCCGCCGCATTGATCCTACCCCTTTGACAGCCAAGGACTTTTTCAGCCCTCTGCTCTTCATTGCCCGAAGCTGCGTCATTATCCCGGCCATTGCACACGCAATGGTATTTCTGTGGGGTAGCATCGTGATTACAATCGAGATCCCGCAGCTGTACCCCGAGAAGTTCGGTTTCAACACTCAACAGGTTGGGCTTCAGAACATCGGCCCCATCGTTGGCACCCTGGTCGGCGAGCAGATAGGCGGAATCCTATCGGACCGATGGATGTGGCTGCGACAACGTCGCGGCATTTCTCCCAGGCCCGAGTTTCGCTTATGGGTCAGTTACCTGGGTTATCTGTTGACCATCTGCGGCGTGGTTGTGTTCTTGGTGCAGACAGACCGAGCCTCTGACAAATGGAACGCAACCCCTATTGTGGGGGCGGCGATTGCTGGTGCCGGAAACCAAATCGTGACGACTGTCATGATGACCTACGCGGTTGATTGCTACCGCCCGGACGCTGCGGGCATCGGGGTATTTATCACTCTTGTTCGTCAGACATGGGGCTTTATTGGTCCTTTCTGGTGAGTTTGCAGTGGATCGAGGGAGATCATCCAATAGTGGTTCAATGTGCTAACTATGATACAGGTTCCCACAGTTGCTGAGCAAGGCTGGCCTTTCGCCCAGTGCGGGAGTGGCCACAGGAATGATTGTAGGAGCCTCCATGTTGCCGACCATGCTGCTTCAGTGGAAGGGTTCAGGGTGGCGTAAACACTCCATGGCCTCGGCGTATGAATCCTAAATCACCGAGCAGGCTTCCTCCGGACAATTTGAAGGCGAGAATGTACGTAAGGGTTCATTATTGGTTCTTGTGAGGGACCACAGGGTGGGAAGTGGATGGATAGTTGCAAGGATCCACTGCACAACGACGGAACAAGTGCCGGAACCCCAGTTCGAGAGATTTGGTGATGCGTTGATGTCATTTTGTGTGCTTGTTTAAACTTAGCCTTGCATGGTATGATTGAACTTGAAGGAGAGTTGAGATTGAATCTCGTGTACCCCAGACTTTGCTTTGTATTCCGGGGAGATCGAGTGATGGCTTTTCGAAAATCGATCGTCTTCGAGGTTGCTAAGCTGTGCAAGTCGGCGATGTGACACGGACGAAACCCTTGTTTTGCAGGGAAACGCGTAGGAAGCGATTGGATGTTATTGGAGTTGTCGGCGCACCCTCACGTCTTGAACCACGTGGATGCGTCGAGGAGCTGAAATCGAGGCGGCTGCATCTCAAACCGTTCGTTCATGGGCGTAGGCAGATTGCCACATGGGGACTGCACAGCTCGATCTGGAACAGTGCAATGGTTGGTTTCATGACCGAAGCCTTCTTTGGCAAGGACAGCCGTAGACGCAGCCGAAGAAACACCCGTGGACAAGTCCCGAGCCAGCAGAATACGCGGAGCTCGCATCCCTCGCATCCTCTCAACGCAGTTTGGCGGCACGGAGGCAATGAGTGCTGCGGAGGGCCACATCCTTCACATCCTTGAGGCGGGTAATCCTGATCCTATTGGTTCACTGCTCGTAAGTGGATATGCAGCTAGTGCGCCACCGGGTATAAGTCCATCCACGGAGTCGTGTCAGGGCCAGACGGAGATTTATAATGAGGAGGCCGGGACGAACGAGGCCGGAACAGGTCTTTGCCACTTGGTATTTATGCGTGGAGACTTCTCCAATTCTGTCCATCTTTTACCATCCTTGTCCGTGTTTGGTCACCATGGCCGGCCGCGTATTGGAGCAGACGTGGCCACCCTCACTCCGGTGGCTTGTGTCACGGATGGTTCAGGTCTCGCAAATGGCACAGACGAAGGGGTGATTGATATAACTTAGCAAGTGAGGAAGCCGTGTTGGCTCGCTCTCAAAGGGCTGGTTGTTGAGTGGTGGGCCGTGGCTGCAAGGACGAATTCAATCACGATGCGGCAGGGCTGTGTGTAAGTTGGGGTTCAATACGAAAACTGGAGCGGGATTACGTATTAAAAAGAAGAAGAGGAAGAGATTTTCTTTGATCGAATTGTGTAAAAGGGACTGTTTGATGCTTGTCTCAGGGTAGCAGACGAGAAAGCAGGGGAGATGGAACCTATTCTTTGCCAAATCGTCATGATTCCAGAGCCATCAGATCAATGGCAGAGGCGGATGATATGATGCATGACCAGAACCAAACAGCCAACCAACGGCATCACCAGCCCAATGCCGTGACATGCCGCCAATACTAATACCCGAGGAGCAAGGAAAAAGGTGACGACTATCGGCTTCGCACAGCGGCGCAACGTCTAGCTCTGGCCTTTGGCGAATTTCATAGCCGAGCTAAGGATGCTTATATTTAGCTGACGCAATGGCGGCAAAGCCCAGAGACAAAGCGCCCACTTAACGTTACCTACCACAGACAGACTTGGGCTTGAGCCAAATCAATCCCCTCACTGCAAACTGGACATACCCCACTCTCCGCTCTCGCATCGACGCGAGCACACGCACACGCGCAACTTTGAAGTCTCACGGAGTCTGTTTTTGCTGCTCAAACTCACCCCACAGCTGCCGCCCGCGTTGCACCGGTCGGAAGAAACCCTGCTGCTTCTGCTTCTGCTTCTGCTTCTGCTTCTGCTTTTGCTTCTGCTTCTGCTTCTGCTGCTGCTGCTACAGTTTCACCTGGTTTGACCTGATCTGATCTGATCTTGCTCTGATGGTGGCCTTGAAGCTTGGCCTTGGTCTCTTGCCATGATGCAACACTCCAGCGCTCCGCTGGTCAAGCGCCCGCGCGCAGCCGTCGCCTGCAACGGCTGTCGACAGACGAAATCAAAAGTATGGCGCTGCAAGTAGAAACATGTGTGCGCTGGAACATGCTGACAGAGGCCTAAAAATCCAGTGTGATAGCAACCGGCCCGTGTGTGGGCGCTGTGCGTCGCGCAACGTCGAATGCGTCTATACGCAGACCGTCTGGGACAAGCGGCTGGAGCGACAGGAAGATCGAAGGTCAGTTCCATCACTTCTCATCTTGATGCCCCGCGCAGTCACTAAAAACTGCAAAAATGAGTGGAAGAAATATGAATATTAAGAGTGATAGATGGCCACAGGGCACTTCTGGCTTTGCGAAACAGAGTGGCAGAGCTCGAGACTCGGCTGGCCGTCGTATCAACCTCTGGACAGGTCCTCGACCCCGGCACCAGCCTCAGCAATGAGCAAGGTAGATCGCCACTGTTAAAGGACACTCCCGGCGGTGTTTCAGAGGCTGAAAGCCAGGAGACAAATCCCGAATCTGCTGCCGACATCTTGGCAACCGGCGCATTCGATCGCCAGCCGGGGGCGGATATTGGATACTTTGGTGAGTCCGATATCGCCCATCTCACTCTCACTCTACAAGATGAAGCTGCTCATACTTGCTTAGGCCCCAGTTCTAACCACGCAGTATTTCGCTTTATTTCCACCGTAATTACTAATTTGCGTGTCCGCGGTGCACACATTTATCAGGAGGGTCCATCTTCAAGTCCCATCACTGAAAAGTCTTTCCTTAAACAACTAGACCGACCGCCGGGGCCAGATCAGGCTGCGATGCGGAGATCCGAGCAAGGCTTCCCGGATCCTCGTACCTGCATCGAATGGATTGCGCGATTCTTTGACACTGTTGGCGCCGTTTTGCCTTACATTACTGAAGCGCCTCTACTACGAGAGATTAATAGAATCGGCGGCAGTTTTGGGCAAGACACGCCACATTCACGACCGACCAGGGCCTTGCTGAATGTCGTCTTTGCTCATGCCTTGTCAACGCTTGACAGCGTCTCTCCGGAGCCCTTCTACCACCGAGCACTGGGACTTTTATTAGTGAATGAACAGACCGTGGGAAGCTGGAATTTAGAAACAGGTGGAGTTCCTGTCCCCAACACTCATAGGCTCCATCAAACTAATCCGTCATAGTTCAAGCATTACTCCTCCTGGGGAGCTATCAACAAAATACTCAACGCGCCATGACTAGTTTAACGTCTCATTCCCTAGCAGTCAAAGTCTCATATCAGCTTGGTCTTCATTCGCCGTCTTCATACGAGCATCTCGGTGTGCAAGAGAAGGAGCTTCGAGTGAAAATCTGGTTTGCCGTAGTTAATCAAGACAGGTATGGACGCATGAAGATAGGGGATTGTCATTGCAGAGCTGACTAGATGCAGGATTCTAAGCGTATCATTAGGACGCCCTTGTCTTATTCCTCCCAATTATGTTCGGATTGAAATACCAGACAGTATTGCTCCGAGACTCCCAGCGGGAAGCATCAAGACATCTTCGTCATTGAAGAGTTCTATTTTCTTTAGTCATCTCATGTACGAGTCGCCCATCGCGTCGAAACAAGTTCATAGACTAATAACAGATTCAGATCGTTGCACGAAACGATAGGGGTGACAATGGACTCCATTTATGGCTCCAATTTGGAACTACATACTCAGTTACCGCCGAGAGACATGGTTATGAAGGCCCTCGAACTCTTAGACTTGCTGGACCACCAACGATACCAAAACGACCACTTTGTCACCCTCAGCTCCAAGGCCGACCTGGAGTCGTGGTCAGGAGACACATTTCAGTCCGAAGCCCATGCGCTACTTCTCTCGCTATACTACGACCGGACGGTGATGATCGTCAGCGCACCAACTTTGTTGACGGTACTGGGGCAAGCTACGAACAACAATGCGGGCGATACCTTGTCTGGAATAATGTTGGAGACTTCGGTGTCGGTGCTGAAGAAGGATTGGGAGGCCATTAAGGAGTTCCAGAGGATTTTATCTGCGATCCTCCGTCAATCGCGGCCATTTCTTCGAGGCAACGCTGCGTGGTGGATATGCAATTTTACAGGTAGGCGACATGATTCCATACCCCTTCAAATTAAAATCTGACTTGGGCCCATAGCCCTTACCAGCTGCTTACATGGCTTCTCCTTCTGGCTGATTTGCCTTCACTCCAATAACTTGGCAACCGTTATTGGCATCACAAGCTCTGAAGTAGAACAATTCTTGCTCGAAGGCCTGGACTCATTGAAGTCCGTCGGTGGCTCCAGTCTTTTGAGCGCAAAGGCCCACCAGTGCCTACACAGATACTTGGATATGATTAAGACGGCTTGTATGGCGATGCCTTCCCCATTGTTCTATCCGACCCCGGACTTGACGAGAACCGTGCTGACACAATGCTCCATTTATAGCCCTTGATCCAGCGGAGAAGCAGGGCTTGGAGGAATCCGCAAACGGTCCCGCACTGCAAGACGACTTTCTGGACTTTATGTTTGGGTCTGTGGACGATGTTTTTCGTCAGCTGGGCGATAATGAGTTTATGGGATCCGACGTTCTCAGCATGGAGCATAGCCTCAACACCTATGATTCAAGTGGTATGACGGAAAGATGGAATCAATGACGGAATTTACTGAAAAAAAAAAGAAAAAAAAAAGAAAATGGCCCAGATGGCATATGGATGAATCTAAGCGTAAACATAATGAATTCTCAAACTATGGGTATTATGTGAACTGGCATGGCACTGGGAATTGTTAATATTCTACATTTAAAGGCGTTTTATTTTTCAAAGGATAAATATTCTATAGGAATATTTCTTGGGGAACTATTGTACGCTAAAAATAAATGAACTTGGGATTTTATGCTAGTCCGTTGAATAGCTCGTCAAACTTCTCTCCGGCCACCTTCATGCAATCGTGTCCGTAAATCATCTCCTGGACTTCGGGAGAAGCCCACTTGTCGGGGATATTCTTCCCGCTCTTGTTCGCCTCCGCAAACTGGCGATCTCTCTCCTCCTTGGCCTGGCCGGATCCGAGATGCAGTGTTCGCCCCGAGAGGGCGGCCAGGTCGACCAAGGTTGTGGCGCGCTCCTTGCGCAAGAGCTCGTACACTTTCAGGCACTTGTTGATTGTCTGGCGCGATGAGTCAGGGGCGCGGGATAGAACCTCGCCTAGAACGGCGGCATCTTCGATGGCCAGGCCAGCGCCTTGGTTGAGATGCGGGAGTGTTGGGTGACAGGCATCGCCGATAAGGGCAATGGTGCCGAACGACCAGGTGGGCAAAGGCGCGTGCTTTCGCAGCTTCCACTCGCAAACCTCGCCGTCGGGAACCAAGTCGAGCATGCGCTTCACCAAGGGGCAGTAGTCGTCGTAGACGTCCATCATATCCTTCTTGGAGCCCGTGGTTGTGTAGGTTGCTGAGGGCGCAGCAGCGAATTTCGTGTCGGGCTGTGTCGACGACAAGTTGTAGATGGTCTTGCCGGCCACGGGGTAAGCAATCCAATGGCGCTTCTCTCCGATCCATCGCGTCACGCGGTCGCTGTTGATGAGCTCTGCCATCTCGGGATCCGCTAGCATCTTCTCGCGAGGGAGCATGATGCGGTAGGCGGCCTGGCCGGTGTCCTCAACCACGCCGGGGGCTCCGATTCGGGCGAGGATCTGGGCGCGAGCCCGAGACTTGATACCGTCTGCGGCCAGGAGAATATCGCACTCAACTTGCCGGGACTCTCCATCCCGAGTGTTCACTGTGAAGGTTGGGGTAGGAGTGAACTGGTCGATGCCGTCGAATGTGCAGCCAAAGCTCCAGGTAATTGCGGATTCTTCCTTGCATGCATCGTAGAGACCTCCAGCCAGGGAAGCACGGTGTCCAGTGCAGTGCGGGTAGCCGTACTTCTTGCGGATGTCGGGCATCATAACATGGGTCAACTCCTTGTTTGTGGCACCATCTTGATTGCCATGTTAGCGATTCAACATTCGATAGACGGTTGGCAGAGTCACATACCTCGAACACTCGCCTCGAGCACCTCTGTGGCCTCGGCCTCGATACTCTCCCAGGCTCCAAGGCGGCTCAGAACACGAACCATGTTGGGTGCCATCTGAATTCCGGCGCCTACAAAGCCCAGGCCGGGAGCATTCTCAAACACTTCAATGTTCTTGAAGCCCTTTCTCGCCAGCGCAAGCGCAGTGGCCAAGCCGCCCATGCCTGTGTCGCAGTGAGCGTCATGCTTTCAAGGATCCAAGGACAAGGGTTCCAGGATTGGTTGGAACGATATCATACATACCTGCGCCAATAATAGCTACGCGCAAGTTGGTAGCACCAGGACTAGCACCATCACCATTGGCCGCCTGTGTCTGTGCCTGCGCATGACCATTCTGTGCATGGCCGTTTTGCTCGCGGCCGTTTAGTCCATTGCCGTTCATGATGAAGAGTGTTTCTCGTGTCTGACGGGGCTCAAGCTCAATGGGTTCAACTATTCAACGTTTCGATCTTCAGCAATCGATACTCTGTCGATCCGAGGAGAGACCTAGAGACTGGCAGTTGCTCGTGGGGAGACCGACCTTCACCACCGGGCCGCCAGCTTGATATGTATTCCTCGCAGACGAATCCTCTCCGGCACGTCTCCGGCACGTCCCAGAGACGGCTTCGGACTTGTTCTCGGGCTCGAGCCTATCGGAACGGCGCTCCCACTGGCCCGATCGACGACGCGGCATATCCGCGTCCGATGACCGCTTAGTTGGCCAATCGGATGCCAAACGTCCGGTTTGTATGTCGCCTTTAGTGGCCACTCACAGCGGGGTTATTCGGAATTACAGAGTCGGCAACAGGTGTCGGGATGTGGCCAATTTACTTGAGAAGTTCATTTGTAATTGGAAAAAGACTTATAAAACGGATAAATGAAATGAGACTTTGTTGATCATTCTTGGATGCATGTCGTGTTCTTCCACTGTGCTGTCCAGTCCAACCAAGCCGATCCTTCTCCAATGCCTTTTTTTTTTACTTTTTTTAATTTCTTTTTGTCTTTTTTTTTGTCCTGGCTATTCCCAGACATTTTCCGTCCACTCCTCTCGGTTACGCATCTGCCATCAATGAGCAAGCAGCATTGATCTTATTTCAGAAACTCCAAGAGAGTATTTTGTTTGACTCAACTAATCCTCACCCGTGGTGTAACAGTCTGGACTACCAGTCTAATTCTTCACACTCAATCACAGGCCGACTTTTGCCAACATAGTCACTAATCTCAAACCTCTATCGGCCTTTGACTCTGGTCAATGCGATAACATCACTGTATTAGCCTCGCTGACGCTAAGCCAAATATTTTGTCTATTTTGGTTCTAGTAAGAATTCAGAAACCGATCCCGAGCCCAAGTGAGGTTACATATTGTGGCACTCTGCATAAAGCTGCATCCATAACTGTGATATACCGTCCTTCGGCTGTTATTGATGCAACTCTGCTCGCTGCGACAGAAATACTTGCTCTTAGATAAGACACGTAGTAATCTATATCTGGATAGTAAATTTTTCTTCCCCAAATTCCGGAAGGCTCTCCTTGAGAATATTATGGATTGTTAGTCTGCTAGAGCCCCGAGACATGCCAAGACATCTCTGCAGTGCCCAACTTCCTCCGCTTGGTCGGGCAACCCATCCTGTTTCCAAATAGCATTCTAATGCCTAAAAAGATAGCTCAGCTGAAACCACTGGGCTTTTCGCCTACCCGAACTAACAATGCGGGTTGCAGATACAGGCCATGGCTATGAGAAGGGTTTCCCTTCTGTTCCACCCAAAAGCAAGATGAAAATGCATTTGAGCTATCGACCGCCCTGTGTTCTCCGCAGCCTCCTTTCTCTTAGAGTTCTTTATTTCTCATTGTTGTTGAATATTCTCGTTTTTCATCATGGCTCGACAAGAACCTGGGAATCGCGATGCAACGCAAGGAGAAATGCCCATTGTTTCTGAGATCCTGGGTAGAACTCGAGTGAAGTGGTAGACCTCATATTTATGGAGCTTACTTGAGAGACTAATATGTACGTTGACTGAAGTCGCTCCCATTCATAATCAAACTTTTGCATCAACTCACTTGGTTCTCAGTAAATTTAGCAATTGCCGTCGCCTATTTGGTTTCCAGGAACCCTCTTTATCGAACACACCACAGAGGGAGTTAGACATGCTCTTCCAAATCCACTACGGCTGGCCAGCAAGGTTGGTCCTCTAACAGCCATAAATCTAACTATACATGTCTTATGATGGTGGCAAAACGTGAGGGAAAAAATGCAAGAGGTTTATATGAACCGTATGGTTATGTCTTGTGGTCTCAAACTCTTGACGACATATCGTAGTTATTTTATGACGCCCGCCGGAGCCGTTACTCGCCTATGGCCATGGCTGTAGCAGTCTATTGTCTCGGCAAGGCCGAGATGTAACTCTGGTCCCACTGAAGGATAGGCCGTCGTCCATCGGGTTTTAGGAGATGGTAAATTTAGCGTGCATGGCAGCTAAATTGGATGCGTCAGAACTGTCAGATGGTCCTCGACGCCACTTAATAGCAAGGGAATTTGCTCAAAATTTAACCATTTTAATTGTCTATTTCAGCACTAAGAATCCATAAAAACTTATATGTGGCTTTAATATAGGTCCAGGTCATGTCTTGCCGTTTTGCATCCCTTCCCATCTCTTAAAATCCCGTGTGTCCAAGTCGAAAAGATCCAAAAGTCGCCCAACCATTTGGTTCAATACATCTTCGATGGTGTAAGGGTGTGAGTAAAAGGCCATAACTGGAGGTGCAATGATAGCACCAGCTCGGCTCACGTCTAGCATATTCCTAAGATGGATGTCGCTAAAGGGTGTTTCCCGTACAGAGAGGACAAGTTGCCTGCGCTCCTTGAGGCAAACATCAGCTGCCCTGGAAATGAGGTCATCGCAAATGCCTGCATTGATAGTTGCCAAAGTCTTTACGGAACACGGCACTACTATCATGCCATCGATTCGATATGAGCCGCTTGAGATTGGTGCGGCCAAGTCGTGTGAGCTGTAGCTGTAATCTGCGAGAGCGCGCACTGCTGCGGGTGTGTAATCTGTCTCGTATTTGATGGTTTCAGCTGCCCATTTGCTGATAATGAGATGTGTCTCCACATTGAGTCTCCGAAGGACTTGTAAAATTTGAATGCCAATCTGAGCCCCGGTGGCACCGGTCATGGCCACAACAATTCTCTTCTTCTCAATCTCTGTCATTGTAGATAGATTGAGTAGGATACAACAACGAAAATTGTTGAAAGTACTGAAGTTCTTCAAGATGTAATGTAGAAGAGAAATGTTGAGTGGTAGTAGCATAGAAGAAAGGTCTTGCTAATGGATAACATTGATGGGCATTTAAACCAAATCCAACTCTTCCCTCGTCATATTCCGGGCTTTCTCGGACCTTGTGTGAAAGCAAAATACTGGGTCACTCTGAGCGAGTCCCGCTCCGCCTCGGAGGTTGTCGGTGACCCATATATCCCGAACTCTCGGAGCTCGGAGCTTTTCGGATCTCTGCGTCATAGACAAATTCGTAGTAAAGATGTGGATTTGGGAGCAAGATGTAGTGTTTAAATATCAACTAGAGTGGCTGCATCAAGTTTGGATATTCCCCAAGAATTCGCATCATTCAGTTCAACATTCATACAATCTCCAGTCTCAAACATAAAACGACAAACTATAACTTACAACCTATAACCTGCAAATCTCATCGACATGTCTTCACAAGATCTTCCTCATATGAGCTTCCGCTCGTTTGTCGAGGCTTTGAAAGCTGACGGTGATCTCGTTGAGATCAACGAGGAGTGTGATCCCAACCTCGAGGTTGGCGCGATTATCCGAAAGGTTTCCGAAAACAATGAAAAGGCTCCATTGTTCAACAAGCTCAAAGGACAAGACGCAGATGGCTTTTGGAGAATTCTCGGAGCTCCCAACTCCCTCCGAGCTGATCCCAAGCAACGATATGGAAGGCTGGCCAGACATCTTGGCCTGCCTCCCACAGCATCGATGAAGGAGATCCTTAACAAGATGATCGCCGCCAAGACGCAAAGACCAATCCCACCTCAGATCGTCGAAAGTGGCCCTTGCAAGGAAATCCGATTGACCCGAGATCAATTTGACCTAACAAAGCTGCCAGCTCCCCTTCTTCACCAAGCTGATGGTGGAAAATACATCCAAACATATGGTATGCACGTCGTGCAGTCACCGGATGGAAAGTGGACAAACTGGTCCATCGCACGCGCAATGGTGCATGATCGAGACCACTTAGCCGGTCTTGTCATCGAACCCCAGCACATCTGGCAAATCCACCAAATGTGGAAGAAGGAGGGCAAAGATATGCCCTGGGCACTTGTATTCGGTGTTCCTCCAGCAGCCATCATGGCAGCCAGCATGCCTCTCCCCGATGGTCTTTCGGAGGCTGAGTACATTGGATCTCTAGTTGCTTCACCCTTGGAGGTTGTGAAGTGTGAGACAAATGACCTCTATGTTCCGGCGAATGCCGAAATCGTCTTTGAAGGAACTTGCTCCATCACCGAGACAGCGCCGGAAGGACCCTTTGGCGAGATGCATGGGTACGTTTGGTGTTAATATCTCCTCGGATCATTCACTAATTCCCAATAGTTACGTCTTTCCTGGAGACACTCACCCGTGGCCCAAGTACGTTGTCAACTTGATTACCCACCGAATGGATGCTATTTTGCCGGTGTCCAACTGCGGCAGACTGACAGATGAGACGGTATTACCCTCACCCTCGGGTTGTTGAACATTGAACTGACGGTCAATAGCACACCATGATTGGTCCTCTTGCAGCTGCAGAGATCGGGTTCCGACTCAGGGAGCAGGGACTCCCCATCAAGGAAGCATTCTCGCCATTCGAGTCTCAAGTCACATGGGTTGCTCTCCAAGTTGATACCGAGAAACTCCGAGCCCTCAAAACAAATCCAGAGGAGTTTTGCCGAAAGGTTGGTGCCGTAGTGTTCAACCACAAGGTCGGCTACACGATCCATCGCCTGGTTCTTGTAGGAGATGATATCGACGTGTACGACTTCAAGGATGTTATTTGGGCCTTTTGTACCCGCTGCCGCCCTGGAATGGACGAATATCATTTTGAGGACGTTGCTGGGTTCCCTCTGATTCCTTACATGTCTCACGGAAGCGGACCAAAGACTCGCGGGGGAAAGGTCGTGTCCAACTGTCTGCTGCCATCAGAGTACACGACCGGCAGGACCTGGGAGGCGGCTGATTTCAAGAACTCTTATCCGGTTGAGCTGCAGGAGGATATCTTGGCTCGTTGGAAGTCCCTCGGCTTCAGTGATTAGAGAGAAATACGGCATAAATCCCATATAGAAACTAGAATTAGAATGAACATATTATCATTATGCTATACCGATATAGCTCGGGTCTAGATCTAATCCGTTTTGGTCAGACATGATAAAGTCGAAAGCTTCCAGAGGGGAATAATTTTCAAAATCGAAAGAACGTAGCCAGTCATCCATGTCAAAATTGCTGTAATTTTATTAGTATTTCTTTAGCGGTGCTAGAGTTTACACTTACCCTTGAACTTCAGCCCCGTTGCTTAGGTTAGGCTGCTTTGGTGACGAGCTGAGGATGACTTCGGTCTGACCAGTGATGTCACCTTGGCCCCTAGTGCCATCGTCTTCGGATAACTTGCTCAGAGCCAAAAGTGCTTTCAGACTCTTTTTATGCGGATTCGACAATTGAGTAGTGTTTCCTGGGTCGGTGCCTCCAGCCCACTCTTGTTCTCTTTCCATCAAGCATCGAATAAGCTCAGCCTGGATTTCTTTTGTCTCTGGTGTGTTTCTGGTATCTGCCATGAAGCTAAGTAGGAGAACTGAAGCCAGCCCATTGTGGACAAATGCCCATGAGCGCCGCGCATAGCTCGAAGTGGAATGCAATTGAATAAAAGCCCCGGCACTGCGTTTCAGCGTTGCTTTAAAAGTGTTCATCACGAACTCGGCATCTGATGGATCCATTGTTGAACGAACGCTGCGGGAGACTATAGGTCGACATAATGTCGAGACGGCAAAGTTTTTGTGTAACTCGAAACTATAGTGTTCTTGAATTTCCTGTAGACTAGAGCAACTGTGTCGACTTTGTAAGTGGGGGGCCTCGCCGCGCTCAATCATATGAATATCATCAAAGAGTTGCGTGAAATCAATCATTGAAGGACGGTTTGTACGCCTGGTGGAATGTCGGAGCATAGTGTGACAGAGCCAATTCATCGATTCGCGATAGCTAAGGGTTCCATTTCCATTCGAAGGTATAATTATTGGTAGATCGTCTTCATGATTCATTTCGTGCGAAGCCGGAGGGCGGTCAAAGGCAAGTGAGAGAAGAGCATCTTGCCACACGATGGCTTGGCTGTCGTCAATGATAACTAATTAGAGCCTTGGTATGAATCAACTAGACAAAAACGCACCGTAAACTTTTAGCATCTTGAGGCCGTATTGAGGTTTTTGTATGCCTTCTCGGCGACTTTTGAATACCTAAAGAAAGAGCCAGCCGAATCGTGGTTCCACCCAAAATCCACGCGGCTTGAGGATTCATGTTATTTTGCAGAACATTCCCAAGAAGAAGGAGCGTCTGCAAGGCCTCTTGGCATGGTTTTAACAGGTACTCCGTGGTTCGTAGAACGTCAAATGCCAATTTTGCTGTACAGTTAGCCATGACATGAGCGAGCCAAGCATGAGACGGTTCTTACAATGTGTCTGGGATAATGAGAGGCGACGATCCGCTGGTAAGTCACAAAACTGTGCACCGCAGGCTAATATTGCATGCAAAAGGCCCAAGAAATGTATTCCAACTGGTAGGCCAGGGTGTTCTTCTTTACCCGATCTCGTGCGTGTGAGAATGATGGCGCATATTGCCCTCTCGATTTGGGGTAAGTCAAACATGATGAAATGAAACGGGTGTACTCGGTCGCGATAAGACTCAAACAACCTGATCATTTCTTCATCCCTAGGCAGCGAGTTGTAAGAGAAATCATTGCGGGTTTCTGCCTCACTCCGTGGTGCCTCGTTGTCGATGCCAAGAAGCGGTAGGATGCCCGTCTCAAAGGCACGTTGCCGGTCTGGATCTTCCAGAGGCTGGACGCTGTTTTCTCGTGTCACAGCGAGAATCGACCGGCCACCGAGCAGAGACGAGCTAGTTCGAGCCTCAGCTGGAGTTTGCATGCATTCGGTGCCTGCAACTGGACTATCCAGAACATCGGGTCGCCGTTGGCTGCCAGGGCCCATGTTATTACCGCTTTGGGGGCTTCGGGGGCTGATAGGCCGAGATCTGCTACCGGCTATAGGGCTCCCACGGTGAATTGCCGCGTGCTGAGATGGTTCCTGGTAATGACAAAGATCTGGATGTCCTCGTTTGCAGCAGGTTAGGCACGGATGGTCTCGATTGCATCGCACTTTGCGCTCACGGCATGGGAGGCATGATTTGCGATTCCGGGCCTGCTGGCGGTCGCGCAAGACATGTTTGAGATTCGACGACATAGCATCTGTTTTGGGGCTTTGTCTTCCAAGAAACGTTGAAGTATCTTGGATTTCAGGTTCCATGCTGTTCCGAGCATCCCGAGACCCTCGGGGCTCGCTTTCGGGGATAATTTGGAGGAAATGACACTGTGGTAGATCAAAATCAATGCTTGACGCTGCGATTCCAGTGAGCGCTGCCTATCACGTGGTGTGGTTATTTTGTGGATCATTGTTTAGAGGAACATGGACTAAAAAGTGATGGGGCGATAGTGCGTTGAAGATCGTACACTCATGAGACCTAAGGAAAGTACAAAATGCACGATGGAAATTCACGGTCCCGGGTAGCTTACGCCGAACAAGAAGCAGCAGGCCCATATAGTGTGTGCTTGTCGATCTCAACCCTCTCGCGCAGTTTTGTTTTGTTTTCGAAAATCTAATTCCGGGTAGAGATTTCACAATACTTAATTGATGCGTTGGCATTGGATAAACATGTTGGCGCAGATGGTAAGGTTTACTCAAGATCTAACTTTCCGTTGGCCCTCGAAATTCTCTCTGCACGAAGGCATGCACCACCATGGTACCCGTGTACTGCTAGCCAGCTCTCCTCCTTGTAGTTTATAAAAAGACAAGCTTAAAACAAGGTATGAAAGTAATAATAACATGGTGAAAAACTATTTTAACAGCGAATAAAAAAAAAAACACCAAGTTGCCAGCAACTTATTTAACGGAAATGGTGTAGGCGGAGGTCTTGAAGACAGCGTTAGTGCCAGAGAAAGGCTCGGTGCCGGCCTGGAGGCTGGTCACAACAGAGCTGGTGCTGACTCCCTGGCTGGAGGTCAAGTAGTTGAAGAAAAGCTTGAGATCACCGTTCCAGTTTCCGATGTTGCTGGGAGCGACGAAGGAGAAGACAGTGGTGTCGCCGTTGGGGCCCTTGAAGAGCTTCCACTTGTAACCAGCAATGGTAGGAGTAGCGAGGGGAGTGCTGCCGGTGGAGGAGATGGGACCAGCGCCACCGTACGAGCCCAGCCAGATCATGATCTCATACTTGTTGTTGGCGCCGACGCTGGGGGCAAGCCAAAGATCGTACGAGACATCAGCAACCATGTTGGAACCGGTGTATCTGAATAAAACAAAAGGTTAGTTTATGGGCCGTGTAGTAATGGCATGGGCCTTGGGATTGACGTACCTCCAGGTCCACTTGGAAGGGATGGAGCTGATCTCGGACAGCTTCTTGTTGACCTTCTCAAGGGCGACGTTCGAGTAAGACTTGACCTGACCAGCACCTCCGGCCCAGGTCCAAGAGGTAGACCACACAAACGAGCTGCTCTTGTAAGAAGTGAAGGTGGTGCACTGGGATCCAGAGGTGGCCTGGCCTGCGCCCCAATTGTTGTGGTAGACGGTGAATCCTCCGGTCGAGACAGTGCCCCAGTTGCCGCACATGGTGGAAGCGCGCTTCTCGAGCGTGGGAGTGGGAGTGGCCGAGGCGACTGTGGCCAGCAGAGCCGTCACGAAGTAAGAGAGAGACTTCATTTTGGAAGAGAATGCGATGCAAAAAAAAAATAATAAAAAAAATAATCCGAATAGACTTGTGAGCAAAGAGCGAAGTTGAATAGTAACGAAACGAGAGATAGCATTGAGAAACGCCCTGTCAACTGTCCATCTGCGCATCTTATATGGCTGATTCTCTGCCCCTTCCAAACCGCCGTCTTTGAGGTATAGGCTCCTCCAATTACGGAGAGCAGCCCTGATTGGGACTCTTGATCTGGCTCTGTTTGATCTTCCAGTAGCCCTGAGAGCCGCCTCAACCTGAAACTCAGCTTCGGACGACGGCTTTCCATGGCATTGGCGGCCAAGCTAGGGCTCGCTGGGCAGTCTTGCCGAAGCAACCGAATTGACCAAGCTCTATCGAATCTTCCACCAATTAATGGCGCGGGACACCATGTCACATTCGGGCCAGACGACCGACAGAGCTGGTCAGGGCTCCATCCGGCTCCATCCGACTCCACTCACCGGTGTTTTAGCGTACGGTTACTCGGTACTGGCAGGGGACTTTTTACGCTGCTTGGGGCGGACGAAAAGAACTGGCATTAATCGTACATACAAGAGAATATATAAATATGCAGCGAGACTAGCCTCCTTGCGGAGGTTAGAAAGGGGAGACGCTGCCGTCCATGTCCATGGTTGGCTATTGTGGATGATGCGCATTGGCACATGAACACATATTCTCCTCAATCCCGCAAGAGGCAAGCAAGATGCACCGAATTACATACAGATAGAGACTATACTGTAGTTAGCTTAAGTCCCTGCGACAATACCTCACGTACGGCCCGTCGCTCTGCGCCGTCACAAACTCCGGAATGGGAAGCTCTGTGACACCCGGCACTGGAGACGCCACCAGTCCCTCGACGGTGATGAGGGCGCCCTCGCTCGTGACCGTCTCAAAGTCGAACCTGAAGAAGATGTGCACCATCGAGAGCATCAGCTCGCGCATGGCAATTCCCTTGCCCAAGCAGCCACGCGGGCCGATCTGGAACGGGCCGTACGCCTTGGTTCGTGGTTGACCAGGTCGGTGGCACCGCCGCGGCCGGGGAGCCAGCCCTCCGGCGGATACGTAAAAGGATCCGAAAAATGGGCCACCTTGTGCTGGATGCTGTAGATGCCGGAGCCCGCCGGCATTCCTTCGGGGATCTAGGTGCCATTGATGGTGATTCCTCCGACAGGGGTCTCGCGTGGGAGCGACACGCCGACGGCAGGGGACAGACGCAGTGCTTCTTGGATGCATGCCCGCAGGTATGTGCAGGAGTTGAGCGTGCTGCCCAAGCTGATCTCGGAGATGCTGTTGAAGTGAGCTTGGACTTCCTCTGCAGCAAGTTCATACGCCTTTCTGCAGCGGCCCAAGTAGAAGAGACAGGCGGCAAGGCTTGTGGCGGTAGTATCGGACGATGTGTCAGTACAGGAGAACTTACTGACACTCTGCGCTTGTGGTTGTGTCTGTATCCCTTCTTCCCGAGAACGAAAGGATGATCTCCTCGGCGCGATGACCCGGACGAGGGTCAACTTTGTCAACTTTACTCCATCCGTCATGAGGATCTTGAGTGGCGATGCACCGAGGCCTATCAAGACAGCTGTGATGGGGGGTGAAGCACTATTTCCAGGAGACATGGCAGGTTGGCCATCGACAACTCGCATTATCAACACTTATCGTCCTAGTGAATGTACTATCTGCTGCGTTATGACAGACTACCTTCCTCATGACCGGCGTGTTTTAGCAAGCGCTCTAGGGTGCGATATCTGGGTTGTTGACCGACAAGATCATCACAAGCTCGCCCCCATCGGCGCAGTGGGCGAACTGACGATTGAGGGCCCCTCCGAGTCGCGAGTTGGATATATCAACAACCCCGAAAAGACTGCTGCATCATTCGTTGATTATCCCTCGTGGCTCTCGAAGCTGAGAAATTTCAAAGAAGAACGGCTGCATAAGTCTGGTGATTTGATCCAGTACAGAGAGGATGGTATAGTCAGATTCGTCGATCGAAAGAACAACCAAGTCAAGGTCCGAGGTCAGCGAATTGAAATTGCAGAAGTCGAATATCAGCTTCTTAGCCCGTTACCGCGAGGCAAAACAATCGTTGCAAACATCATCACTCCCAAGGATGGTAGCTTTGGTAACGGAGACTCTTTCTAGGCCGCGTTCGTCATGCAGGCTGCAGACATTGAGACTGCGAAACAGCTACCGTCAGAAGAACTGTTTTCTTACACCACATCAATCATTGAGAGACAACCCCCGTCGACCCCGATGGGGGTGGCTATCGGGGACTTTGTCGCCGAAGTACTAAGGCTGTCCCGGGAAAAGATTGGCATGGACGATGATTTCTTCCGGCTCGGCGGAGACTCGGTCGGATCCACGAAGGCAGTCTCTATTGCCCGGCGGAAAGGCATCATTATGTCGGTTGTCAACATCTTCGAGCATTCTAGAGTCTCCGATCTTGTCCTTACTTCTACTCTTAGAAAAGGCATCGAAATATGGGATCAGTGTAATCTTGTTCCTTGCTTCAAGGTCCGACAAGAGCAGAGCGTTTGGCAGAGATTTTTCACAGCCATTGGTTCAGTGCTTCGGATGTTGTCGATGGGCTTCCGACTACGCAATTTCAACAGGAGTGTCTTGACCAACCCTGCACTCATTTTGTGTTGAACATTCCTAGTGAAATCAACGAGGTGCAATTGAGACATGCCATTCAAAAGATAGTCAAGACCTACGAGGTTTTACGAGCCGTTTATGTCGCATTCGAGGACACAAATATCCAGGTGATCTTCAGAGATTTTATCTCTCAATTGGATCTCATTAAGTTGGAATCATCCGAAGATCTCCGTTCCCGGATTGATGCGGTTGCTCAACGAGATGCTACAGAACTGGTCCCGTTGGGAGAGGTTACCTTCAAAGCAACACTAATCAACAAAGGGACTTGCTCTAATGCCTTGATCCTTCGCCTGCCTCATGCCCAGTATGATGGAATGGCCAAGTCGACATTATTTGGGGGTTTTAAAAAGCGTTACGATGGTCAAATCTTGGAGACGACTGGCAGTTACTCGAACTATTTGTCACACAGAGCCCACCACCGGTCTCCACAGGCCCTCCACTCCTGGAATGAGCTGCTCAAGTCTAGTTCAATCACCTAGCTGAACTCAGAAGTTCTCGTAGGCATTGAACCTAGCGTGACAAACCCAGAGACTCTCGTTCTTTGTGTTCGTCGATTCACGGCGCCAGGCGTGCCAGAAGACATCACCATTGCGAACATATTCAAGGCCGCCTGGGCTGTAGCCCTTGCTCAATTGACTGGAGAGCGTGACCTGGTATTCAGCTAGGTTGTCAATGGCCGCAACCTACCTATGGAGGGAATCGGCCGTGTCTGTGGAGCTTACGTCAACATTGTTCCAGTCAGGGTTCTGATGCGGCCTCAGTGGACAGGACTGGACCTACTCCACTACTTGCAAATGCAGCACGCAAAGACGGTTCCGTTCGAAACAATGGATCTTGATGAAATGTTTCTCAGTGCACTGACTGGCCAGCGGGAACTCGACATGGCAGTGTGGTATAGCACAAGAACGTCGACGTTGACCCAGAACTGAATCTCGCTGGTGTCTATTGTCCTAGCTCTACCTATGTGTGCAATCACGTGCCAAACGACCTTTTTATAGAGTCCAGCCCAGATACGAAGTATCCCAACGTTAGATTGATTGCGTCGACCCGAATGGTGAATGAAGCCGGCGCTGAGGAGCTGCTGGATCGGCTCAGTGTGGTGTTTAGATAGTTATTACCATCGCCCGAGCAGAAATTGACGGAGATGTTGGAGTTGCAAGCAGAACCAAATGGAGTTTGCTAGGCAGGGTCGGTGGAGATCAGGAGGCCCCATTGAACGGCTCTAGTAGCATTTACTCTTTTTATGTTGTATTCCCGATTCAATTCTTTAATTCTGCGTTGTTTTGTAAAGCCCTTCAACCAGGGTTTTAGGCACGCTGCCAGGCTATAACATACTGGAATATGTATCAACTCCACTTTGCTAGCATCCCAAATGATGTGGCCATGGCCTAAAGCTGACAGGTGGGTCAAATGCGAGCGAAGCAATGAACACCCTATAACATAACCTACGCTCCAGGTCAAACACGCGAAAAACGGAAATCAACTCAATTGACTGGGTGAAATCTATTTGTCAAAGATAAGAAACAAGAGGCTAATCCCAAATTGGTCTACATGTTCGTCATCTACTAAATCTAGTCCACTCGTCAATACTCTGTTCTCAATTCAACGGACGAATAATGGTCCACACATTGAACCATCTCAACCGTCTGTACTAGCTTAGTCGAATCACCTTCGACTTGTAGAGGCTCGACAACCAAACCAAAACACTGGGTTCAGAGGATCGGGCCTCCAGGCAGCCGTTGACGTGGGATAGAGGACTGGAGGATCTCCTTGCAGTTGCAGGGCCGCTTCAGCCTGGCCAGGCGTTCCCACAGTGCCGTCATTGGGATCCGCACCTTGAGTGGTGCCACCACATCAGCCGAGCTTGTGCTCATTGCTAGATGCCCTACGGACTACGGAGTACAGCACGGAGAGCTACGCCAGCCATGAGTCGTCACCCTGGCATCCTTACGAGGCCACATGTCGACAAGATTGGGGCTTGGTGGAGCATTCCATCCGGCCCCTGCTCGGGCTCTGCATCAACCCGTGCCGCAACTCACTCACCTCACCAAAACAAAACCATGTCTTTGTGGTCTGTAGACACTGAACACGAACGCTGAACAGTCAACACTCAAACCACCGCAAATCCACTCTCCCTCCTGCATCGCCAGTGTCACCACCGTCTCACGGCAACGCGCAACGACAATGTCAGCTAGCTCAGCCGTCCCCAGCGACGAAGCCGTGCAGTATGTCTCGCACCCACGGTTCCACCAGACCTTCCAGGCCTCCATCTCCAATGTAATCTCTGCGGAATCCTCTGCCTCCGACAGTGGTCACCTCACCGTCAGCTACTCGGATCTCGGTCGAGCACCCGACGCGCAGGGTTCGGGTCCGGCGCCACCGACGGTTCTCTTCATGCAAGGCATGTTCGCGTCCCGTTACCTGGGTGTAGGCATGCATGCCGTTGCAGAGAAATTAGGAGTCCGGGTTCTAATGGTTGATCGGTGCGTCTTATCTCGTCCGCCGGCGTGAAACGCCTTTGCTGTCTTTGCCGACTGACGCGTCAATCGGACCAGACCTGGGATTGGAAAATCGACTGATGTCCCACTGAGCAATCGCATCACCGCCTGGCTCGAAGTGGTGCCGCAGCTTCTGGCGCACTTGGGCATTCAGCATGTCGCGCTGGCATCGCATAGTGCGGGTACGGTTTTCTTGCTCAACACTCTAGCTGAACACCGTAACATTTTGCATCCAGAAAGGCCCTTTGTAGCGTTGCTTGGTACGTGACCTTTCTGATTATCCTCTTTCCATCTCCACGTGCTAACAGCAAGGGGCTTTGGTTTACAGCGCCATGGGTTCATCCATCCCACTCCCATGTCTTGGCTATGCAACTAGCGCAATATGTGCCCATGTCTGCCTTTAATGTCTGGCATCTCATTCCAAAATTCTTCCTCCTCAACGCTGCTCCTGTTTTTGCGTCTAGTGGAGCTGTTGTAACAAAGGCCTCAAACATGATCTCCGGCGTGAGCGGGAGCCACGACGATTCTCAAGTTGAAAAAAACAGAGCAAGGATAGAGGAAAACTACGGCATTTCTCGAGGGCTGCAGGCCCAAGTAGACGAGCAAGTTTTCAAGTCAATGTTTGGTGAGAGCACCGTCGGCGCAAACGACGAGGCTCGTCAGTGCCTTCGAAAGGGTGCCGGCTCCTCATGGATCAAGTGTGACGACTATGAGAAGTATGTACGAGAATTGATCGAGAAAGAAAGGAAAGATAGACCAGCCGGGACTGGTGCCAAACTAAAGGTCAGGACATATTTCGGAGTGGAGGATTCTATGATCGGAAAGACGGGCCAAGCATATGTGGAGCAATGCTGGATGGGGAAACAGGATGGGGAGTTCCAAGACGTGTTGGACTTCGAGACCACGGTTGTTCCCGGGACGGACCATGATACCTTGCTCTACTCTATGGATGTATTGGAGAGCATTTTCCTTCAGGCCGGGGTAGCAAACCTGACACACGGGCCTAAGTTTGCTCGCACGAATGTAATGCTGCATGTTTGCCTGTAGATATATACAATATTGTTCTTTTATACCATTGAGCTAAGTACCTGTGTACGCTTAGAGGAGCGACAAGGCAGACGTCTCAAATTCGGCCTTTGTTTGCGGCGAGCTTTTCATAGGAGCTAAGAGGCTATGATTAGATACATTAGACGCACACATGAAACTGATTGGCTCAAGGGATGAGATGGAGAACGATAAAAAAACCAAATATGAAGATGTAATGACGCTTAGAGTCACGAACCGTGCCATACTCGCAACTACTACGAGTTCCTAGAAAGTTGATGTCTCCCATCCCACTTTTCATCCTAAATCTCCACTACAATTTGGGTCTTCTCTGCAGAAAGGATATGGAATCAGCATGCTCGTCGGCTCGATGGCATCTACAGCCCGTTTCCACTACCATAGCACTGGGCCTCATGCATTCTGCCCTTACACGCATTGTAACGATGGTGGAGATGGAGGAGAGATGGAATAATTTCATGCAAACAAAGCGGGAACCGAAACCTGAGCTCGCGAGTTCAGTGCAACGGGGCCAGGCGTAGTAATCAGGATGATTCGGGATGTGGTCTACTCCATCTAGCTGAGGGACAGCTCTATACTGTGAAATCGCGCGGATTCTGTAGTTTTCTTATTATTTTATAAGATTTCATCATCGTTATTTAATAAAGAAGACATTTGAAAAATCAAGACAGGTCATCCTTGACATCATCTTGGCAAAATGAGTGAGAATAGTGCGAGTGACATCTTTGATGGGATGTGAAATTTCTTTTGCAATAATCAAAATTAATGTGTTGGATTTGGGGTCTTGGTAACAAACTGACTAAAGAAAGACGCCGGTACTATCACACTGCAGTGTAAAAACCACAGATGACTCATGTCTTAGCGCTGCTTCTATGGCAATAGCCTCTTCCCCCCCCTAGGAAGAATTGATGGGAAGGGACAAAACATTGAGCTACGAAAGAGTTTGAACAGTTTAGGCCCAAGATGCATCCAGGCTATCCGATATTGTGGGTTCAATAGGCAGACCTCGATACAATACCTAGATGCCTTGGATGTTGTCCTTCGTCGACCATGAGACGGGTATACATCGCTACCACATTCATCGCTCATAATTAGGCCCGTAAGATCTTAGATAGATGCACAGGGAAAATGAGAGACAAATTTGATTTGATCTAATGGAAATATCAAACGAAGCCATGCACAGTGGTGGTTCCATGGTGACAGCTCGGTTTGGGCTAACTAGGCGGCACCACCATCAAAACGCCGACGGGTCCCATCACCAATAGAACTCGGATACGATGGAATTAATGTTGGCCAGCTGCACCAGGTCATTGCAGGAATTGGAAGATGGCCATCCGTGAGCCCCAAATGGAAACTTGACTCCCATCAGCACTTATAGGCCCAATTAAAGCCTGTGTTACTCATAACCGTGGCACAGGTAGACCTATTGGTGTAGCAGTTGAGGGTTACCTCCGATTTTCCGTATCAGGTGTCAAAGCAGATAAATAAATGAGGATATGAACTATTGTTTCGATTCTCTACCATTCACTATCTAATATGATTTTCACCTTTCCAATGATGTTCCTCTTTAGTTTGTTTTTCCCGTAGCTCGTTATTCTAGCGCCCAGCAAGCAAGCACGGATCAAGGTTTCGGGAAATTAATCCAACCCACACATTTAGCTCCCATGCTGCGTGACTCTCCCACAATCCTAGCCCAGCCTTTTTCAGCCTAGGATATTTGCTTGAGATGATCACCGGAGTATTCATTCAGACGAAGACCCTACAAACCATGCTTGTCCGTTGTTATCATATGCATGTCGGGACATAATCGAGGGTAAATATTTCTACCAACCTGTCTCTCACTTTCCTTGGCTTTGTACCTCAGAGTAAACATTGCGTATACTGTTTTGAACTGACTATATACATTTTCCCGTTTCATCTGAAGATTCAAGTGCAATTTGTCAACGGTGATTGTCGACGCTATTCAGTACACGAAGAAGTTCTCGGTCTCCAGGTTCTCCTCTCTCATTTTGCGATTCATTCGCTTCAGCGACCATTTCATGGACAAGGCACAAACGATAACTCCAATTGAGAATCCGATGCTAGCCACCATGGCTCTCAGGAACCGAGGAGCGTCTGAATCTAGCCATAGGTATGGGGTATAGACCGAAGCTGCGTTGCCAAACGTGTTTGCGAGAGCAATTGCAACGGCTCGCTTCTCCTTTGTCTCTCCCAGCACGCTTGATGCTCACCCGAGGATCAGGTTATTCACACTGTAGGTCGCACCGACAAAGATGACAATGCCAATATAACGAGCTAGAACATTAAGAGTAGCGACAGTCTGTATAAAGCCAATCATTGTGACAATCTTAGACCGAGTAATGTGCCACGTTCGTTCATTGTATCGTCCAGAGCTCCATGACACTAGCACGGTCACGATACCGGAGAAGATATAAGGTGGGCATGTTAGGGCGAGTGTGACAGTGGTGTTGAAGCTAAATGTATTGACCACGGTGGGTAAAAAGTTCTTAAACCCATTAGTAGACAAGTGCAGGTTGGCCATGCGACAGAACGCCCAAGTGCGCCAATCAACCACAGCCTCGCGCAAGCCGGTCCATACCGACATCGGCTCTTCACGTCAGTTTGTAGTATCGATACAGATCCAATTATAAGCCAATTCTCATTATTCGATAGTAAGCCAACGTATCTAAAGCGGACTATCGGGCAGCAAGTAAAGTGCCAGCAAAACGACTGCAAGAGAACATTCGCCCTAAAGGATAAATAGCCTATAACTGTAAGTTAGATGCGGACTACCCGCTGGGTAGTTGTAGACCGAATTCACTTACCAGCGCCATCCGGCCAGTCCATTATTGCCATCCAGTGCTACGAAAACGCCAGCCGCAATCAAGCCCAAAAAAGCGCTAGCTAACATATTTCCAGTATAGAAAATAGACATTCAGCTTGGAATTTCTTTTCAAGTATACAGCATACTCATAACATAAATTGCTCCAAAATAGAACTAAAAACATCAGGATATCAGCACATTTCCCACTTAAGATTCAACCATATATAGCTTCATTTAGTGGGCAATCTTACCGGAGCTTCAACAACTCCAAGAAAGAATCGACAAACCAACATAATCTTAAAATCACAGGCCTTGCAACTCAGCAGAGTATCGACAGACCACACAACCATAAAAACTATCATACTATTCGGCTTTTACCAAAAACATATACAAACTCTCATTTTATTCATACCAGCAATATACCATAAAGGTCGAACCTTACTTAGAATCATATTTAAGGGAACCTAGCCGCACAAATGCCCAACAAAGAGAATAGACACCAAGATATTAAATTCTATCCCTTTAAGGTAACGGTCAGTGACCAGACCATTGAGCTTCCCGTTGGCAATAGCATTTCAATCAAGGAAGTTAAAGAAATACATCAACCATAAGATAGGCTACACCACAGTTAGAGCAATGCAAATTGACATATCTGATAGCAAATACAAACCAAGCAATACAGACCAATCTTGCAAACCAAAGCAATCTCCTTTAGGTCCATCTTATTATAGACTCCAAACGCATACACATCAGCATACAACGGCTTCATAATCCCATTATCCACTCTATCAGCCGTCTCAATACAATCCAACTGCTGGAAGTCAGGGTTTTCTTTGGCATCTTGGCCGGGCTGCTGCCCTCCCGAAATCGTATCGCACCCCATAATTTACATTCAAAAAAAATATAGGATAATCAATAAAGTAAATGATTAAGCTAAGATGCACTACCAATAATAGAACATAATATAACAAGCATTAATATATGCACAAACTTCACCTCAGTCACACAGACCGCTTCACTCAAACTAACGCTATAGCATGCCTGCACCCTATGGGGAAACAAAAGAAGAGGGGTCTTTCAACACTACACCGAGAAATCCGGCCTTAGCAACCGGGGATGGCTGCTCATAACACGCAAGCCAAGCGGGAGACACTCTGGCACAGCCAATTGACACGAACAGTAGAATCCCCAGCCTTCGTTGGTTCCAGCGGGACGCTATGTATCGAGGCGACAGGCTCATGGATCTCATGGGCCTGAGGCTGGCGCTACGGAGTGATGTCCGTCATTCCAGCCCCCATCCCAAATTGAGAGAGCAGCTGACCCCGCGCCAACTCATTCCCCAAACTTGACAATCGAATTCACGACTCAGAGCAAGTCCCGAAATATGGGCAGTAGATATCCGTCTTTGGATGGAACAGACTGAGGAGAATATCATTGACAATTTTGAAGATAAATTTTTGCATTGAACTATAGCCATGAATGAGTTTGAACTAAACTACGATTCCTTCTTTCCCTTGCATTGTCTTTTCTATGCCCTCGAGCTCGCCCAAAATGTCTATCGCCTTCTTCTTCATATCCTCAGAAAGGGGCAGATACGGTTTTCTCATTACAAACATGTTCTCATTGTCAATGCCAATGTGACGCCCAATGAAGTACCAAGCCCCATACTTGGTGTTGTTGAGAGATTTCTTGCAGACCCATTCGGCTGCCGATATTTTTTCTCGGAGAACTGTCGCCTCTTCGATGCGACCAGCTCTCCAGTAGTCATAAAGCCGCGATACAGTTTTCGGGAAGACATTGCCCATGCCTACAACACAGCCGCTCGCGCCGCTCATCAGTGACGGTAGCAGATAATCCACACTGCCACCATACACTGCCATATGCTGAGGTCCGAAACGAGCAGCCACTCGAATTGCCTTTCCCACTTGGCCGCACGTAAGCTTTGCAGCTACAATGTTGGGATGAGATGCCAGAGCACAGATTTGGTCCGAGTCAAGATCGACGCCTGAAACAACGCCGGGATACTAAATTGAGGAAGTTAGAGTTTGATGATTCATACAAGATTCTGGAGTGTTTATGTTGTAGATAACAATGGGCAGCGGACTGGTGTTGGCTACCTCCTGATAAAAGCCCAAAAGCACAGCGTTTGAGATCGCTTTGGTCCAGTAGTTTGGCGGCAAAAGGAGACCCACATAGATGGGTTATCAGTATCTGCACATAAAAACATGATTTCCAAGAATACACCCTATATGAGTCGAGGATCAATGCTCCAGAATGCCAAGAGAGACACAAAGGGTCACAGAGCTAGCGGAAATTTAAAGCCGGTTACGTCGCGGTTTACTTTAGAGTTCCGTGCAATTGGTGCAATAGATCTCTGTAGGATAAGATGTTGCAGCCCTTGTTATCCCCCTCCGGACCTTGCTGTCTTATTCTTTCATTTAGAATAATCTCAGAGCCAATGATCAAATGCTCTATATAGTCTAGTTGTTTATCGCTGCCTGAAAGACGATCTACTCCGGCCAGCCTGCCCAATACCTTCTCTAGAAAGGGTGTTTACTTTTCGGCCGATTTTGATGTTTCTTTTGGGTGCTTCCGATTGACCAAGTTGGCCTAATATTCATTCACTTTTATCTTGGACGATTTGGTCAAGGTTCCTACTTTTTAGACATTTATTTATTTTCCAACATCAGTCAAATTGTCACTAGAGATTTCACGCGCATTAGATGCTGCAGTCCCGCCAGTTTGACTAGCGATGACGCTTCATCAGATTAGACATCTTTTATTTATACGAAGCGCTTCTCTATCACGCCGGGAAGAATCTGCTTTCCCTCAGCTTGTTCGTAACTGACGCCTTTTCGCTGGTTCCACTTCTGTTTCAGCTTCGTGAATTCCATCATTGTTGGTATCTGATGTTCGCCAGCCTCAAAATCATTCTGCACGTATCCTTCTCTCTGAAGAACAGGGGAATCTACTGTTCTGAGCGGTACATCATTTCGAGGTCGAGTGAAGTACATCAAGCCTAGTCGATCGACGTTTCGCTGATCCTTTGGTGGGACCGCGACCTGTGCATTTGCCATTCATTAATTAGAAGTCGTCGACATAGTAATGGGATAAATGCCACTTACGCGATGTACAGTAGACTTGATGTAACCGCCCGTGAGGTAACTGAGGGCATCGCCGGCATTCACAGTTAGGCTCCCATCAAGGGGTTTTGCCCATTTCCATTCCTTACTCTCTGGATCCCGGATTTGGAGCCCCGCGACGGGCTGGCGGAAGAGCAGAGTCCAGGATCCCAAGTCTGTGTGTCCACGGATCCAGAGACTATCTTCAAGGGAATCAACTTCCGCTTGGGTGAATTTGGAGTACTTCATGTATCTTAGATGAGATTCATCGTTTGTGTCCCATCGGTGAAGGTTTTTGAAGTAATCCTCAGGCAGTTCAAGCGCCAACGCAATCAAGTGATTTAATGGATCCAAAATGTTGTCGTGTAGGGCCTTGTATTCTCAGAATATTAGCGACCGGTCCTCCACTACGTGCCAGAGGGTATTGACCTTGGAGAAGCTCTGAATGTCGTCACGGTAGCTATCCAACGGTGTTGGCAGAGGCTGCCTGATGTTCCCATCCTCGGCTATATAGGTCAGCAACTTCGGCGAACCAGAAACGAAGTTACGACGTACTGGACGTGTTCCACATTTCTATTTTCTCTGGAAGCCCTCCTGTCAGAGGTCGCCTACCAGCAGGTCTATATCCAGTGTAGTTTCCAGCGTCGAGGTCTGCAACATACTCTAGCTTCTTCTCAAGCGGAAGTTTGTAGAATTCCTGACCAAGTGCAAATTGGAGGTCGACATCCTGCTGAGAGATTCCAAAGTTGGTAACATAGAAAAAGCCCTTGGTATTAATTGCACGAATTAGGGCCTGGGAGAGTTCTTTGTTGCCTTCGGGAGTGCCATACTTGGACAGGTCGATATTTGTCACTACGAACCATTCTCGTTAGTACTTCGGAACTGAAGTCATTTCAGCGTGTTGAATTGCAGTGCCAATACATACAAGAGGCCCAGTCAAGCTGTTCTTTGGTCTCAGGAACATGGACATATGGTTCTAGTTTAGGAAGAACTGCGGATGGCATTTTAGAATCGTTTGGGTGCTGAAAAGCTCTCATATCGTGTTATTGAATTACATGATGGGCTGAAGAGTCGGATATATATCAATATGTCAGCATCAAAGCGCAAAATATCCCACTTACGCCAAGAGTGGGCCAGCATGCAGCTTTAGTTGAAATAGGAGGACATATTCTGCTAGCTAATGTCGTGACTGGGTCCTCGGCTTATAGATAGTCTAGCTTGTTGGTTTGCGGGGCTTTGTCTCGTATCTCATCATTTCCTATCATGTTGCGTCATCGAGGCGCGCCAGCCAGTTGCCAGCGGGATAAAGGACATTCTACGTCCCCGCCTTTCCAAGATCGGATTGCATCATTATCCCACATTTATGCCGGACATAGGGATATGCCGGGCTCAAAAGACCCCCCAAGAGCCATGTGCACATGGGAAGTAATTGAGTCAAGCCAAAATGGTGGGCGCGGAGTAACAATCCCGTACTTGTTTTGAGGCACAAATATTGTTTCTTTTTCTAGTTGAGCACTTTTTCGTCATATTAGTAAGTCGCCTCAATATTAGTCATTGGGCTGATTGTCAAGGGCGGTATACTGGCCCTTGAGGACTATAGACACATGCTGGATGATTCGGTCCATTGCATCTTACGTGCTACGTCCTTGCTCAATCCAAGACATCTTAGAGTGGCATCGACAATTGCAATCCCAAAGATGTTCATTTCGCTGCCCAGAGCTTAATTCTGGAATTGAGTTGGTGAGTTGGAGTTGACTGCTAGCGAATACAAATTTGTTGAGAATTGAGGCTATAGAATGTGATACATGAGTGGCTGGGGTGTAGTGATGGACTTGACAGTCCCACCTAAAGCCGTTTGCTGTCAAGCGTAGTCAATGTTTTCAGCGTTGTCAGCGCCGATGTCACCGTTGCTTTCAAGGTGGTAGCTATTGGCTCCGAAATATGAAGAGGGCTTTTGTTATCTTTGGTAGCCGAACACACAAGGGTCTTCAATTTGCACGTAGCAACAGGTCGTGTAGCATAGAGGATGCAATGGTGATATACCGGTAGAAGATTAGTCCGAGGACGTTATTAGAAGAACGGTTTTCCTCCACGCTTCCGTCTCTTGCAGAGGGAACCATCAAAGGGATTTGGTGAAATTTGGGCTTCAGACCCCTCTTCATCTAAGTAAATATCTCCCTTTCCTTTCCAATTTCAGGCATGGCGTCGGATTGGGGATTGTCCAGGACAGTCCCTACCCTGGACCTGACCTGGCGATACCCGTCGCGTTTTGACGTTTACTATTCGCCTCACTACGATACAAAACTCTTTCAAAGAACGAAAGGGAACCAATGAAAAGCCCAAAAGTGTAAATGATTCTAGTCAGTTCATCTTAATTTTGGGTGGAATATTGATTCTTACAATACAGCTCATCGCATTTGTTGTAGCAATCACCCCTCACTCTCTCCCCCGTTACTGAATGCGTCTCGTGCAACCGCTCTTGCTTACGGCATCGCAACAACCAATCGGTTCGACCACAACTTCGTGCAACTCACGGCTTTGGGCCGAAATACCGCATTACCAAGACGCCCGGGGTCATTTTCCACGTGAAACGCGAGAGTGTGCTGATGATCAGCGGGAAAGCGGGCCGTCTAACTCTGCGGGGAAATGTTCGGGCGTCAATCAGAGTGCCAAGAAACTGGTGATTCTGAGTGCTCTGCTCGGGTCGGGAAAATAATGGTGCAGATGCGAACCCGCGACAGACGAATAACGTATATAATCCAATGGCTTGGTTCGCCTCGTGTCTGTGACTCGGTCAACTCTTTTAATTGTCTCGTCTTGGCTTCCTGCCAATCGGTGGCTGTTGCAACAATCGCTATTCAATTGTCCTCTCATTCGACTTCCTTAAATACACGATGGCAGACCCCATTTCACAATCCAATTGTAAGTTCA
The DNA here is from genome assembly GCA_003415625.1 of Aquanectria penicillioides. Classification (NCBI taxonomy): domain Eukaryota; kingdom Fungi; phylum Ascomycota; class Sordariomycetes; order Hypocreales; family Nectriaceae; genus Aquanectria; species Aquanectria penicillioides. Next base: position 7,310,295 of record PYIU01000002.1, on the reverse strand, counting down.
CTGCATCCTGGAACATCCTTGGAAGCAAAATCCTTGGTGTCGACCGGACGCCCTTGTTAATCGCTCAGACTATTAGCCGTCGTCGTTAATGGACTTTCCTTTGCACTGAACGGGAAGAATGTCTCGTACCGATTTCACGTAGATGAAGGCTCTGGCGACATCATCTCCGATCACTTTGGGGCAAGTGTTTCCGAAGATCCCGTCATTCAAGGTCTCCGAAGTTATGGAGGTTGGTCGACACAGACCCATTTCAGACGCGAGTTTCCCGATCTAGGTAGGGGAGACTTTAGATCTCCCGCGGTTCACATCAAACATGCCCAAGGCTACACAGTCAGTGCCTTCAAATACCAATCGCACACTGTCATAGACGGGAAACCCAAGCTTCAAGGTCTCCCCTCTACTTTTGGAAGTGAAACCGACGTCAAGACCCTTGTGCTGCACTTGTTTGACAGCCACAGTTCTGTTGCGGCGAATCTCTCCTACTCGATCTTCCCCAAGCATGATGCCATCGTTAGGAGCATCAATATTACGAACAAAGGGAAGGGTCAAATTTCTGTGGAGAAAATAGCCAGCTTTTGTGTCGATTTCCCTGACCAAGACTACGAAATGTTGGAACTACAAGGCGAGTGGGCGCGAGAGTGCACACGGACACGTCGCAAAGTGGATTACGGAACCCAAGGGTGAGTTGAAGATCGACAAAGTACACATGAGCAGAGCCACTGATAGGGAACATAGCTTCCAGAGTACTACAGGATATTCCTCTCATCTACACAATCCATTTCTCGGCATTGTCACTCCGGATACGACAGAATCGCACGGTGAGGCATGGGGCTTCTCCTTGGTCTACACAGGCTCATTCAGCGTCGAGGTCGAGAAGAACACACAGGGCTTAACGCGTGCCTTGATTGGCATGAACCCTTATCAACTGTCGTGGCCGTTGGAACCGGACGAGTCTTTGACATCCCCAGAATGTGTCGCCGTCTTCTCAAACGGCGGAGTCGGGGCAATGTCCCGAAAATTTCATCGCCTCTACCGTCAGCATCTCATAAAAAGCAAGTTTGTCAACGAGACACGACCCTGTTTACTCAACAGCTGGGAAGGCCTCTACTTCAATTATGATGAGAATACCATCTACAAGCTCGCTCAAGAGTCCGCTAAGCTTGGTGCTAAGTTATTTGTCCTGGATGATGGTTGGTTCGGTGTCAAATATCCTCGACTCAGCGACAATGCTGGTCTGGGTGACTGGGAGGTAAACCCGCAACGATTTCCAAACGGCTTGAAACCTCTTGCAAACAAGGTGCTTGACCTCAAAGCCGCAAATTCAGAAGAAAATTTGAAGTTTGGTCTTTGGTTTGAACCTGAAATGATCAGTCGCAAGTCTTCATTGTTCGACGAGCATCCCGACTGGGTTTTGCACGCTGGCGATCACCCTCTCAGTGAAACTCGACAGCAACTCGTGCTCAATTTGGCCCTACCCCAGGTCCAGAGATTTGTCATTGACTCTATATCCAACATTCTTCAAACCGTACCAGTCAGCTACGTTAAGTGGGATAATAACAGAGGAATGCACGAGACTCCGTTCCCGCACACTCATCACGCCTACATGCTAGGGCTGTATCAGGTTTTTGACGAGTTAACCACAAGCTTCCCAGACGTGCTTTGGGAGGGATGTGCTTCTGGAGGTGGTCGCTTTGATCCAGGCATCTTGCAATACTTTCCGCAGATTTGGACGTCAGACAACACGGATGCCCTCGATCGCATTCATATTCAATTCGGAACCTCTTTGGTTTACCCACCTTCGGCCATGGGCGCGCACGTATCCGCAGTGCCCAACGAAGTGCATGGCCGAATCACGTCAATTCGATTCCGGGCCCATGTCGCCATGATGGGTGGCTCATTCGGGCTAGAGCTGGACCCCGACAAGACACCAGATGCGGACAAGGCTCAGCTCCCAGAGCTCATTGCAATCTCGGAGAAGGTCAATCCGATTATTATTCGAGGTGATATGTGGCGACTCAATCTGCCCGGTGAATCAAACTATCCCGCAGCTCTGTTCATCTCTGAAGATGGCAAACAGGCTGTTTTGTTTGTGTTCCAGATACGAGCAGCTGTATGTCACAACTTTCCTTTCATTCGGCTCCAGGGTCTAGACCCGCAAGCAAAATACTGTCTTGATGGCGAAAAGACCGTTTCAGGTGCAACGTTGATGAATGGTGGGGTTCAGTATTGGTTCAGAGGCGACTACGACAGCAGACTTGTGTTTATCGAAAAACAGTGAGGTGGTGGTGAGAAAACGCAACGAGTGGTGCTCGACAAGACGACCAAGACGGGCTTGAGTAAAATTTGAACTTTTAATTCATTCCTTCATATTCAATACAGTGCGTTATTACATAAACCCAGGCTCATGATTAGGTTGTTCATCCTCGGTGAGTAGACCGTCGCAAACGGGAGGGAGACAAGAGCTGTTGGCGTCCATGAATACTGAATCGTTCGACAACTCCCAGCCAGCCTCATGCATCGAGTCATCCATGTTCCTTGATTGATCACCGTTGACAAGAAATTCATCGATATTTATGGTGTCCTGGCATATTGTCCATGGTGTATCAATATGAGCGTTTGGGTCCCCACAGCCCAGGATATCCTCAGAATGCTTCAACAACTTCGGTAGTAAATGCGATTGGCTCCCTCTGATCTTGGATAGTGCTTTAACTACGGCACAGAGTAGGTCTCTGGGTCCTATTTCGAACGACGAGTAGCCAGAGTTGGATAGCAGGGCGCTATCGGCAAGGCTTACTCCAATGTCGAAAAGCTTCTGCTCCTATGAATTTATTAGCATCAATCCAAAGCCAATTCTTTCCATCTGAATAAGTAAATTTGGCTTACCACTGAAATTCCGTGACAATCCTTGGATGCTTGATCCACCGAGTTCAGGCTTTGCATCACTGCTTTGCCTGCATCAACAGGCAAACCAAACGGTAACAACAACCTGCCACTGTATGCAGAAGATGGCTTTGTACCAAATGTCAGCCGCCACATCGAAACTCGAAGCCATTGTTGCGTAAGAAGCGTGTCAAATCGTTGGCTTTCAATGACAGAATTGTGTGGATGGATGCTGCTGAGTTTGACATTGATCTGATGAGCGAGAGAAATCTCCTCGGACTCGCATCCTTCGCTTTGAGGATGCCATTCATACAGAGAACAAGGTAGTAAGTCGAATAGTCGAATATGGTTGAGAAAGTCGTGCATGACGACTGGGCAATCGGAATCTACGACTTGTGGCTTTGTGACGCGTCCTCGAAGCATCACTGGCCGTCGGTGTTGTAGCGCGAAGGTTCTAGGTGGAATGAGCAAGGCGTGTACGCAGACGGGAGATGCATGGAATCCTTGGGTCACCTTTCAGTTACAAACAAAAGCCAAAACACCCGCCGTCTTGTCTCGCGCTCGCTTTCTGATAGGTCGAGATACCCAGCATCGCAAGTAAGGTTGAGGGACTGAGCCAGTGTCATACTCTGGTTCAAATAAAACCAGGCGTGACGAGCATTGTCCAAGTTTCCGTATGCTGCAAATATGAAAAAGGAGCTTAATATGGAGTCCATGGTACAATCATCCAGTACGTTGAACTGCCGAAGGGAATCCTCGGCAATGCCTAGCAGCATGCGGCCTGTCAGCAGTGGCTCCAGGGGTATGTCTGCACCCAGTCCATCTCCCATGCTATTTTCTATGTCGTCAAGTTTGAGCTGGATCCTAGTTGCGGCGCACAATGCGATGATGAGCGAATAGCGGGATGGGGGGAGTTCGTTGACCCGAGCGGCATCGGCGAGCAGCTCGTCCCCGTCCACGGCCGGCATTATAGGGAACATGTATTTCATAAAGACTCGGACATGAGAAACGAGCGATGCAGCCAGCTGCTGATTCTGAGTTTCTGCGTCCGTTGATAGACTATCTGGCGTAGAAGTGGATCGGCTGATAAGTTCAGGTTGGAAGATAGAGTCGTCCGATATACTGTTGGTGCGAAACGGTGGAAATGGGCAGCGCTCTGCAACCTGGCTTGGACATTGCTCTTCGCTACCTGCGATACTAGCAGCAGCGGTAAAACTCGGCAGCTTATTCACGGTGACAACTTCAAAGCGATCTTTGTCCAACTCTGTCAGGCCCTGCCGCAGCTGCGACAGCCGCCGGCCGATTCCTCGCTTTGGGCCTTTGCGACGGATCACATGCAAGTAGCGGCATGGCAACGAGGTGCTGACGCAGGTGCTGCAGGGCGAGCCGCGGTCGCATTTAATTTTACGAGAGCGGCAGTTGTCGCACGCTTGCTGGGGTTGCTGTCGGTCGCCCGCCATGGCGATAAGAGTGAAGGTGGATATGGGAATATATATGAAGGCAAGGCAAGTGTTCTGAGTGAGGGGGCAACAAACTCGTGAGCTTCCCTAGAGTACGTACAAAGGGACACGCGCACGCACGTTCAAAGAAGAGGGGCAGAAGAGGAGCAATTCAATTACCCGTTGGTCTAGGGGGGGTGTGGGGCTCATGCTGAGGCTAATAATTCGTGTTAGTTCAGTGGTTTGATGGATGGTGTTGTTGGACTGTGGTTTGCAACGTCGCAATATTATGGTCTGCTATGCACAGGAGGGAGTCGAGACTGTGGCCGACGTGGTAAACAGGGCCATCGACGCGGTACCTTGCGTTGATTCGCACTTACATAGCCTTCAGACATGGGCTCGCCATTCTTTTCGCGTCTCGACAAGTCCCGTCCCGGCATCCACAGAACCTGGTGGCTTTGGCCTCGTCTAGGACAAACATCCGTGCTCACACCGACGGCAAAGCTTAAAGCGTCGCATGAACACGGGCAAAGAACACATGAATGACGAGGTAGTTGCCTCTTGAGGAGCGTTACGACAGTCTCTGCCCAACCACTCCAATAACAAAGCGCCAGACAACACTCGACGTAGTATTCGTTCGGGCCTGGCCAACCCACCATTCGGCGAGTAGTTCGGAGAAAGCATACGAAAGGCTTGGCGGCCGGGCTTTAACTCAATGGGGTAATAATCGGACCTCGAGAACAAGTTTGCCCACTCGCCTCCGCATTTTCCCCAGATGCATCACACCATCTCGTGGAGAAGATGGGTTTTGCGGCCACCCCCAAGCGTCTATATAATGCCCAGACTTGGGATATCATCACGGCGACAGGACAGGTCTTGAGATCTTCTTGGCACGTCGCCTGCTCTTCAGACTACAATTGCATACTTCTTCTTCTCCATCTAATTACTCTCCTCAACCCATTCCTGTTGTGGGTTGTCTACGTGAACAGCGGCACGGCGCCTCAAAGCAATGGAAAAACCAACTGTGTCCCATATCACGGCCCATCCAGAAGATCTGGACGCCGAATCGGTAGCAAAGCCGTCTGTCGCTCATGAAACCATCCAGCAAGCCAAGCAAGGTGCTGAAGATGAGCACAGCTTGCCGCCGCTGCAGGCAATTCGGAAATATCCATGGACCCTATTTTGGTGCCTCATCATTTCCATGTGTGTCGTGATGGAGGGCTACGACACCAATCTGCTAAGCAACTTCTACGCCTATCCAGGATTTGCCAAGAAATATGGCCATTACAATGAAGCAACGGATAATTACCAACTTACAGCGCCTTGGCAGGCTGGGCTTGGCAATTCGTCAGGAGTTGGATCCTTCTTCGGCACGTTGCTGAATGGCTACCTCGTTGCCAAATTTGGACATGTGCGCGTGCTGCTCGGCTCCCTAGTCGCTCTGAGCGCCTTCATCTTCATCGTCTTCTTTGCCCCCAACACCACGGTGCTTGTAGTTGGCGAAATCCTCTGTGGTTTTCCCTGGGGTATCTTTGCTACCACGGCCCCGGCCTATGCCTCAGAGGTGCTTCCAATGTCGCTGAGAGTTTACATGACCAGCTGGACCAACATGTGCTTCATCATCGGCCAGCTCATCTCGGCTGGTGTCATGGCTGGTTTGGTGAACAACCCGACAGAGTGGTCCTACCGAGTTCCATTTGCCATCCAATGGTTCTGGCCCGCCGTGCTGCTCCCTATCATTTACTTCGCGCCTGATACGCCGTGGCACCTTGTTCGCCAGAGTCGATACACGGATGCGGAAAAGTCATTGAGGAGGCTGCGACCCAAGGCCACCGATGCAGAGATTCGAGACGCATTGGGCTTGATCATCTACACAAACGACCTCGAGGAAAGACTCTCCGTTGGAACGTCTTACTGGGACTGCTTCAGAGGCTTCGAGCTTCGCCGAACCGAGATTGCCTGCGTTGTGTTTGCAGGCCAAATTCTGTCTGGTCTGAGCTTCGCCTACAACTCGACATATTTCTTCCAGCAAATTGGCTTGAGCACGGATCAGACGTACCGTCTCAACGTGGGTGGAAATGGCATGGCTCTGTTTGCAACCATCATTTCTTGGATCTTTGTCATGCCCTATATCGGCCGCCGCACCGCGTATGTCTGGGGCATGTTCGCCATGGGCGTCATCCTGTATTTGATCGGTGGACTCAATGCGCGGACCAGCAATGACAGTGTCGCCATGACGCAGGCCGTCTTGACGCTTGTATGGACCTTTGTCTTCCAGCTCTCGGCCGGACAGCTTGGCTGGGCCTTACCGGCAGAACTGGGCTCGACGCGGCTCCGCCAGAAGACGATTTGCCTGGCGCGCAACGCCTACGCCGTTGTGGGAGTCATTGCGGGAGTTTTGCAGCCATATTTCATGAACCCTACGAAATGGAACCTCAAGGGATACACGGGTTTTGTCTGGGGCAGCACAGCCTTTGTCATCTTTGTCTGGTCGTACTTTCGACTGCCCGAGACCAAGGACCGCACGTACGAGGAACTTGATTTGCTCTTTGCCAAGGGCGTGTCTGCTCGCAAGTTTAGCACATACAAGATTGAGGTTTTCAGTGAGGATCCAGACCTGAAGAAAGAGGTGGTCTAGTTTTGTGTTGTCTACAGGAAATAGCGGATAGCTCACATTTTGTACCAGCAACGAGGTTAGTCTAGTCATCATGAATTTACTATTTGGTGAGGACTACTTTCCGAATCTCAAAGTCATAAATAGCAACTTCCAATGTCCTTTTTTTCCCGCGCTTCGTGGCGGCGATCCACATCCAACTCCAACACATCGACCCAGAGAAACGGCTGTGGAGCTTCTGACGTGATCTCAGTGGCACAGTGGACAGTTCAGTTCAGTCTTTCTTGTTCCAACGCAACGCTACATTTGCCAAGGCCGGAGATAATGACCCCAACGCGCCCAACACGCAACATGAGGCCTGGTTTTGGAGCTTCCCTGCCCACCGGACCAACTCAACTGGCGAGTCAGACACCGTCCCGGTGGATCCGCCACCGTTGCCAATTGCAAGCACAATCTAATTACCCCAGCTTGTCTCTCCCTCTGTGTGCTCATGTGTGCTCATGTGTGATAGGCTCACCCCGCAACTCTCTATCTCAGCAGAGCTTCTCCAAAAAGCCCGTAATCGTCTTCAAAGCTGCATCCCGCCGCGGCAACGAATCAAAGTCCAAACGTACTTGGACGGAAGCAGATCTCGGAGGAGGCACCGGGAGCCCACTTCCTCCGTCTCCTCCCCGGTTCACGAGCTTCTCAGCATCACAGCAGCCGCATGCATCGTCGACTGTTGCAGTATCTGCCTCGGTCTCCAACGGCGCAGCCAATGAGCCGGTGAATAGCGATGTCGACCAATACCAACTTCCCGTAGTGATATCCCACAAGGTCAAGGCGTGTGTAACATGCAGAAAGCAAGAGGTATGATTATATTCCAAGCCTTGGCTGGATGATTCTCTCTAATATGTCTTGGTCAGGTTCGATGCTGGATGGAGGCACTGGCCCTCCGTGTCGCCGTTGTGTTGAAAAGGGGCTTTCCTGTGTCTTAAACAAGAGTCTGTAAACCTTGATTGATAAGCGAATTCCGTGGGTATTCCAACATTAATTATTCATAGTTCAATAGTTGACTCAATCTTGACAGCAAAACCGATGCATTGATTCAAGATTTTGAAATGGTCTGCTCAAGCGCTCAGCATATCCTCAGAACCTTGAACCTTGCAGGCCTAGGCCCGCTGCAAAGCCTTAGATATGTCGCACACACGCCAGTATCCGGTGACCAAAATGACTCTAATTTCCCTGACGAGGCCGGGCCATCATGTGACAATTCCCCAAAGCTATCCCCAGAGGATGATCGCGATCTCCCCAGGGTCCCCATTCAGTCCGTCTACCACATCACTAAGCTGAGGGCGCTGAGATCGCCAGGTGCAGGTGACGAATCTCGCCCAGATCAGCCGACTGCACAAGGAACATTAGGCGACTCCATCGCACAGAGTTTGCTCCCTCTAGAAGATGCGGAGCGCCTGTTCTGTCTCTACACAAATCGTCTAGACCACTATATGTATGGTGTGGTGCTCGGTACGGGTCGCTAGCAGTTCTGCGACAGAAAAGCCCAATTCTCACGTTCGCGGCGATGCACGATCCGCAAAGCAACAACATCTATCTCGTTTGCAATCGCGAGTTCCGTAGGCTCATGACGGAATCGCCTTTTGACCGCCAAATCGACAGGGGCCACTTGCGGGCTCTCTGCGTGGCTTCATACTGGCTCAATGATGCCTCGTGGATGCTCGCAGGAGTTGCATCCCGACAAGCGGCGACGCTGAATATCTGCACACACTTCCACAAGCTGTCGACGGAAAACAGCGAAGATGCCGCTGACTCTGTCCGAGTCTGGTACCTCATCTACATCTGCGACCAGCACCTATCAACCCTGTATGGCCGGCAGCGCGAAACAAGAGAGGACTTTGCCATTCAAAAGTGGCAAACGCTCATCAGCACCACGACCATCACAGTTGGCGACCAATGACTTGTTAGTCAGATAGCCCTGCTCATGATCATATACAAAGTTCGTGAGCTATTCGGTGCTAATACAGGAGAGCCCATTCCCATCGTGTTCCTCGTGCAATTAATCGCTTCTCTCGTCTCTTAGACCAATGGGCCGGACATTGGTCAACCACCTTCCCAGGTACGCATCCACATCACTTTTCATCGGCCTAAATTCTAACCCTTTTCTCCATCAGAGTATCAAGAGAACTTTGGGGCTTTCCCCCGCAAAAGCGCGCTATTTCACTTTCAATTTGCCAGATTATATCTCTTCTCCCATGTCTTCTTCCGTGGGCTCAAGGATTCCCCTGTTCCACCAACCTTCCAAGAAGTCGCCCATGGGGCAATATCAGCAGCTTTGTCAATATTGAACATGCTCATCACCGATCCAGACGTTCGAGCTGCTCTCGTCGGGCTCCAGAAGCTCTTGACAATGATTCAGCAGCAGCCTCCTGCAGAGCCGAATCATTCTGAGTTGTCTAACATCCAGATGGTCCCCAATCTGGGCCAGCTCAATTTTGACGGAATGGACCAATTGGATGTGTCAATAGCTAATCCGGGTCCTTACTTTTCGATGGATGCTGGAACGGGTGTTGGATTGTCCGAAGATTTGTATTTTGGCCGAGACGATGTTGGATTCAACGAAAATTAGTTCAATGGTGATGTATGATTTATTCTCAACCCAGGCAAATCCACACGAACCGCCCAATTGCCAGACGCAGGAATTTATCATGGCATCAGAGATTCCCTCTCCCCATTATGAATTCCTGGTAAAAAGATCTTCCAATTGCCTACTCTCATTCTCAACTCTAATCCATCGGTTCCATTCAATTACCTAAAAATTAAGGAAAGAAAATACATGGCTTTACTTTGACTCATTTGCCGTCACCCCCAGCCTCTTAGAGAATGAAGTCACATTCTGAACCAAATCCACATCCGCAATCATGCCCAAACCCTCCGCCACCCTCGTGTCGAACCGTGCCGGCCAGCTTCCCACAATTGCCTCCACCTTCGGATCTCGTTCCTCCTTGATCAGAGATATGGCTTTAGATCCGCCAACAGCCTCCAGCGCATCCAATATCTGCTGCACGGTCACAGTAATGCCCGGCAGATTCACGACTCTGGATAGTCCAAAACGGCTTGCCGGTACATCCTTGATGAGGATGAGGTTCTGCACCACGGTCTCTGGACTACAAACCCACATCTTCAAGCCTCGAGCCACCGGCAGCACAGTCTCCACGCCGTTCAGTGGTTCGCGGACGATGCCGCTGGCAAAGGAGCTAGCCGCAGCAGAAGGTGCTCCTGGACGGACAATAATGGTGGGCAAGCGAACAACACGGCCGTCGAGGAGTCCACGGCGCGACATGTCACCAAGATACGTCTCAACCATGTGATTTTGCGCGCCATAGCTCGATTGTGGAAGAGGGCACGTTGCCTCGCTCGTGATGCCATCGCCATCCGTAGGCCCATATACGGCTAGACTGGAGGGGAAGACGACGACAGCACCACGGTGATTTTGTCGAAGGAAATCTAGGATTCCTCGGTGCGAATCCCAGTTCACTCTCCAGCCGAGCTCAAGATTCGCCTCGGCTCCTCCGGACATGAGGCCATGGAGAAGATAGACTGCAGAGTATGGTGACTGGAAGAGCTTGGCAATGACAGACGAGTCTGTCAAATCGCACTTGATGGTCTCTATGCGGTGGGCATGTTTGCTGGCTGATTTCGGAATAGGGGGCTCAACCACATCTGTGAGAGTCAAACGCAAGTCATCAGACTGACTAACAAGGGCAGCTGCCAGATCTTGTCCAACAAAACCGGCGCCTCCGGTAATGAGGATGTGTTTTGAAAGGATCCGGCTTCCCATTGTAGTTGCCCGCCAGAAATACGTTAGGCTGTCGGGGAAAAGGAGAGATGTAGAAGCTGTGGAATATGCTCTCAACCATCCAAAAACACCAAAATTTACCGTCTATATTATTCAGTGTGCCCTTGTGCTTTTGGAGATCTTTCAGAAACCCAAAATGATTGGACTTGGACTTGTGGGTTGGTTCCACAAAGGGACATCGGCCGCTGACGCCGCTGGAAAGGGCGCTACGGAGTTAAGTCCGGGCGCTAACCGGGGCCTGGGCCGCTGGAATGGCCTCGCTGGACGCCGACTCCGCAGTAAGCAGAGAAACACACGAAGAGAAGGGATTTGGCTTGGATTAGTATAACGTCTGTTAATTCCTTTGTGTGATAGCCATCACTTGGAAGGTATCAGTTTTAGTCGATTCCGTCCATCGCTCAACTTCAACGCCACACTCGTAGCAGTAGCACTGAAACAGTCATGCCTACAGCCGCAAAGATGGAGTACACACGGTGAGTTCCGCATCCCCGACTATAATCACTGGCTTGCGCCCACTAACTTTGACCAGGCTGGGCTCCAGCGGCCTCAAAATCTCAAAAGTCATCCTGGGATGCATGACCTTTGGATCGAGCAAGTGGGAAGGCTCCCCTTGGGTATTGGATGAGGATGAGAGTTTGAAGGTGGTTAAGAAAGCATTCGACCTTGGAATCAACACCTGGGTATGAAATCTTACGTCCATTCATCATATCTAGTCACACGTCTAATTAGCGGATGGTCTAGGATACCGCAGATACATACTCCAATGGCAAATCCGAGGTGATCGTTGGTAAGGCACTGAAGAAGTTCAGCATTCCGCGCAGCAAGGTTGTCATCATGACAAAGATCTTTAATCCCGTCATGGATGATGACAGTCGGCCTGCAAGCATCAATGATGGGCCTCTGGTCAACCAAATGGGTCTGAGCCGAAAACACATTTTTGACGCAGTCGACCGCTGTCTGGAGAGGTTAGACACAGATTACATCGGTAAGCAGCCTTAATCCAACATCTCTAGTATGAGTAAAGGCTAATGCAGACACAGATGTCCTACAATTGCATCGCCTGGACCGTGAAACCACACCAGAAGAAATTATGAGGGCCCTGCACGAGGTCGTGCAGAGCGGCAAAGTGCGTTACATTGGCGCCTCAAGCATGTACACTTGGGAGTTTGCGCGTCTGCAGTACGTTGCCAAGATGCACGGCTGGACCGAGTTTATCAGCATGCAGCCATTCTACAACCTCCTTTACCGTGAAGAGGAACGCGAGATGATCCCCTTTTGCCGCGCCACTGGAGTCGGAGTCATCCCCTGGAGCCCGATCGCGAGAGGCATGCTCGCGCACTCACGGAATGCCGAAAAGAGCACGAGAGCCTCATCGGACAAGAAGACAGAGCTATGGTTTGCCGATGCCAATTTGGACATTGTCGATGCCGTAGAGAAGATTGCAAAAGATAAAGGCGTGAGCATGGCGCTGGTGGCCATGGCCTGGGTGCTCCATCAAGGATGCTGGCCTATCCTAGGCATCAGCAGCGAGAAACGTGTTGAAGAGACGGTCAAGGCACTGGAAGTGAAGCTCACTGCGGAGGAGATGCAATATTTGGAGGCAGGATATCGACCTCGAAAGGTGGAGGGAATGTAAAATAGAGTCTTTAAAATAATTTGAACCATTTTTGGTCTTGCATTGATGATTCCACAACCGCCTATTGTGATGTTTTTTTTGTACTGCTTTGTCTAGTATCCTAAGTGAGGCAGAAATTCACCTTTGCACAGGGACAAAGTAGAATCATCTCATGTTCTAACATCCCATAGCAATCGATTGCATTCCATATGCTAAACATTAACCAAGTCAATGCAGCTCTTTCTTCCCATCAACCCAGAAGACATCCATCACGTCATCCAGCCCTTGCATTAGTTCCCCGTCCCGGTCCTCGGTTCCCCGCATCAAGCATCGGAGTTATGACCGCCACTACGGCTGGATAACCGTCAAAGGATCCACCTACATTGTACATACGCCACACACCTCCGGGAATGTCCTGGAGATTTGGAAAGGCGGGGGTTGTTGTTGTGGGGAATCACGCTGTTAAATCCATGGGCCGTTGAGACATAGATCATCGCGATACAAAAATAACGGCTCGTCGGGCGCTCTGGGTCAGGGATATTGATCTCAAACTAGTTTAACCATTCTCTCTTCGCTCATTCGTCATGGCGTCAAGTAAGCCGGTCGTGCTCCGCCTCGGCGAAGACATCAAGTACAACCACGACTTTTTCAATGACGTTTTTACAAAGCGGTTCCATGTGGTGGCCAACGAGGAGCCCGACCGAGAATCTTTCATCAAGGCACTAAAGGATAAAAAGCAATACTTGGTGGCAGAGCCATTCCCATCCAAGCTGTCAATGACATGACTAACATTGCTGGCAGATATGGAGATTTCGTGGCCATCTACCGGCCCCATTTCCAAACTGGTGGCGAGATGGGTCAGTGGGACGACGAGTTGATCGACCTCTTACCATCATCAGTCCGCATCTTTGCCTCAGCTGGCGCTGGATTCAACTGGGCAGACACCGATGCCCTTGGTCGTCGCAAAATCTGGTATGCCAACGGGGCTGGCGCTAGTGACGAGGCTGTTTCTGATACAGCCCTCTTCATGATCCTCTCCGTCTTCCGCAACTTCTGGCGCTCGCAAAAGGGCGCTCGCACCTGTGACCCAGAACAGTTCACCGCCATGCACAAGCTAGTGGGCAGCATTTCATACAACCCACGAGGACACGTGCTGGGCATCGTCGGGCTGGGAAATATCAGCAAACTGGTGGCCCACAAGGCTCGGGCCGCCCTCGGCATGGAAATTCATTACTATGATGTCGTGCGTTCGCCTCCCGAGGTCGAAAAGGAGCTCCACGCTGTCTTCCATCCTAGCCTGCACGAACTGCTTGCAATCTCCGATTGCGTGACCCTGCATACACCTCTTAATGCGCATACCCAGGATCTCATTAACGCCGAAGCTTTCTCGCACATGAAGGATGGGGCTCGGCTGATCAACACGGCGCGAGGGCAAGTCGTCAACGAGGAGGCTTTGATTAACGCACTGCAGAGCGGCAAAATCTCTGCTGCAGGACTTGACGTGCACTACCATGAGCCCCAGATCTCCAAGGAGCTGGCAGCCATGGACAATGTGACACTGACATGCCACAACGGCGGAGCCGCGATTACGACGCGAATCAACTTTGAGTTAAACGCCATGAAGAACATTCTACAGGTCGTAGATGACAAGGGTGATTTCTGTGGTGAACCATTGACACCAGTCAACCGAAGGGCATTTGAGGCCACGTCATAGCCTCACACTGGAAGGCGAAGAGCGAGAGCAAACAGGAGATTCAAGGATCACGGATTACGGCAGAATCGGGCTTTGGTATCAGGGGATAATGGAATGGCCTCGACTCAGGTGTGTACTACAACATGACCAGGTGGGTGGTAACCATTGGAAAACTCTGATGTGGGGAACATCTAGTCAACACGGCACTTTGCCAAGACTTTATATTTGGGCAAATAGAAGAAGTGTTATTGTTAGATGTCTCAATGAGACTTTTTCCTCAGTGTCGACGGGGGAGTCCGGTAATACGGATATTCCACCAAATACGTAACAGAAAACCACAACAAAAAATCTGCTCAGCAGTGGATACCTGACTGTCGAAAGGGTTCACCAGACTTGTTGGCCAGTAGCTGGGGCCTCTAAGCGAGAGACGGAAGTCCACCCTGGGATGGAATAATGGGTCGCCCCTCGAGTTAACCAACGAAGATGGACCTTGGTCTCTAGAATGTTGAGACAAAGGATTTGGCTTCAAACTAGCTGCGTTATCTGATCAGACGTTCGCCGCGTAAGGAGAGACATACATACATAGACGCTGCAGAATGCATCATGTTAGTAGGAACACCGATGGTCTGGTCTCGGTCTGCCGGTACCGGTACCGGTACACAATATTCTACAAGCTTCAGACCCCGCAGAAACTCAGATCGACCGCTAGCAGGCATTCCTTCAAGCGAGAACCCAATCTCATATGACGACCACGTCCTCGTGATCAGATTGATAAGATAAATTTACTCGTAGTTATTCAGCCAACAGTAACAACTTGGGGGCAGCTAGGATGGGAATCTCGAAAAAAGACGCGTGGGATTGTTCCGCGCTTCAAGCGACTAGCCGATCCTGGAAACGGGGACATGAACTACGTAAGTTGGTCGTAGCCCTGCGGTCTACACGACTTCCTTGGCGTAGGATGCAGAGGCCGCTTTAGAGCCACAAGTTGTCTGATGTCAGCAAACAAGCTTAAATGGGTTATTCAACTGCAACAGCGGCAATCCATGCAACATGTGATGTCTGTTATTAGACGGGGATGTGTGTAAATATTTGCTCGCCGGCCTCCACGTCCAAGAGCAGGGGCAACTCTTATAAAGGAGCAAAGTCTCTTGCGAGGACGCAGGGCATTCGAGTGCATCAACGTTTGTCTATATTCCAACCTGCAATATACTTTCCTCGTCATGGGTTCCACAGCTTCCTTGGAAGTGGGCACTCCTTCGAGCCCAGAGGAGAAGACCAGCCCAGAGGAGGTGGTGACTTCAGAATCCCAGGACCCCATCTCACAGGATGAGAAGCTTCCTGGTGTTATTCGGATGGAAGTTTTTAATGAGGTGCTGAAATTTAACGAACGGTGCATGTTGTTCGTCAGCATATTTCTTCTCGGTTACGCCTACGGTCTCGACGCCCTGGCTCGGAGCACATACCAGGGCTACGCAACTTCGAGCTATTCGAAGCACTCACTTCTCTCAACCATCAACGTCATCCGCGGAGTCATCGCTGCCGTTACTCAGCCTCTGGTTGCCAAGCTGTCGGATCAATTCGGGCGCCTAGAGATGTTCTTGGTCGCTCTGCTGCTCTACATCACAGGCACTGTCATCGAAACGTGCTCCTCAAACGTCCAGGCGTTTGCCGCCGGTGCCATCTTCTACCAGATGGGGTACACTTGCACACTTCTCACTCTAGAAATTATAATTTCCGATCTCACGGCTATCGAGAGCCGAGTATTCTTTTTCCTCATCCCCAACTCAGCTTACATTATCAACACGTGGGTCAGCGGCAATGTCGCCCAAGCCGTGCTCGGCGCTACCACTTGGAAATGGGGCATTGGCATGTGGAGTATCATCTATCCAGCCTGCACATTTCCATTCATTACTATCATGGCCATTGTTGGGCGCCGGGCTTCGAAAGCGCTTTCCAACAAGCCCAATGCTGCAAGCGCTCATTCAACGTATAACTTGGAAACTTTTATCGATCTCTTCTGGAGGCTCGATATGGTTGGAATTTTCCTACTCACCGCTGCGCTAACCCTTACACTTATCACCCTTACTCTAGCAGGAGGTGAGACGAGGAAATGGAAGTCAGCCGGTATCATCGCTCCTCTAGTCCTTGGGTTCCTTACATTTCCGCTCTTCATAATTCGGGAAAAGAAGGCCACCTATCCTCTGATACCATCTTACCTTCTTAAGGATCGTGGGATCTGGGCTGCTTTAGGGGTTGCGTGTTTCTTGACGTTCTCATGGTACACACAAGCCGACTTCCTTTACACTGTTCTATACGTAGGATTCGATTTCAGCATCGCAGCCGCCACCCGCATCGCATCCATCTACAGCTTCTGCGCCGTGATCGGCGGTATGTCTTTTGGTTTGGTTATTAGAAAAGTTCGCCGGCTCAAGCCGTTCATTGTCGGCGGAATTGGCCTCTGGCTCCTCGCATACGGGCTTCTGTTTCATTTTCGCGGTGGTGCCGGACCGAGTGCCAAGTCTGGTGTCATTGCAGCCCAGGTTTTGCTCGGCATCGCCGGAGTATTCTTCCTTTGTCCGACCTTGGCTTCTGCCCAAGCTCTCGCGAAACATGAAGACTTGGCCGTCGTTACCAGCATCATGCTGATGATGAATCATCTTGGCATGGCGCTTAGAAACAGTGTTTCTAGGTCCATCTGGACGCAAACTCTCTATCAACGACTCCAAAAGGACTTGGCGCCCAATTTTCAACTGGCCCAGGCAGTGTATGCTTCACCTTTGTATGTGGTCCCCAAGTACCCCGTTGGCACTGCCGAGCGCACAGCTATCATCGAAAGCTATCGATACATCCAGAGGCTCCTAACAACCACCGGCATGTGTCTTTATATTCCAATTCTTATTTTCGCCCTCTTCTTGAGGGATTTAAGACTCTCTAAATAAGGTACTGCGCAGAAATAATGCCAAGCATCGTCTTTGGGATGTGGGTAGGAGGGATAAAATGGTTGGTAGCTGCACCGCGTCCCAGCTTGCTTGTGGATTAGCCTTAGACTAATGTCAAGGTCAGGAATAAACCCAGTTTTCATTTAGTTCCTTTCTTATCGTAGACCTCCCTTTCACCCATTAGTGAGCACGAACTCGACCACTAGTGGCACGAGTTGGAACTAGCTCAATGCTTCAGATAAGCTGTACGTTATTAAGCATCTACAGCTTATTTCCTTGCCTCTCCTTCCGGCTTAAACCCGAATACCTCTGGGGTTAATGTAGGATCGGACCCGGACAAGTCTGTCCGACACCACCCACTCTTGATAGCAAGCAATCATTGATAAGTTCCCCCACTCTTGATCAAATTCCTGTTCATATCTTCTATTGAGACACATTCACGCCCGCTGCACGTCGTTGTGGGCTGATTTTAGCCCTATATCAGGCGGGCTCGGTTGTATTTGATATCATGGTTCCAGTTAGTTTTGTTTGATTGACCAGCTTAGCCATGCGGGGAAGTGTTTGTAGAAACAGAGCCTACAGAGGTGACTCCGATGCAGATACTTAAAGTGACATCGCCCATCTAATGTGAATTGTTGAAACATAGAAGTTTTTAATTACTTTGTCTCCAACTGTCCTAGTATTGCAAGATCACCGGAAGGCAGCATGGATGCCAACGAAAAGAACACCGAGTCTCAGATCCAGTCCGACAGGGTTGGATCTGAAGAAGAGATTGGAACTTCTACCAACGTGACAATCAATAAGGTTCAAGACAGAGCATATGGTAAGTATTCAACTTTTGAGGGGCAGAAATGCATGCTAAGTGTCTTTTAGTCAGGAAGATGGACCTTTACCTTCTTCCGTACCTGTCAATCATGTACTTCTTCAACTCTGTAGATCGTGTATGTAACATACATCCCTTGGGATCAGTGCATGACATTTTATTCTAACAAAAACAAGAGCAATCTTGGAAACGCAGAAACTGATGGCATGAGCAAAGATCTGCACTTTGTTGGAGAGCAATACTCCCTTCTGATTCTGCTGTTTTACGTCCCCAATGGTCTTTGTGATCTCCCCCTCAACCTGCTTACCAAGCGTTTCTCGGGACGAGCCATCCTTCCAAGTCTGATGCTTGCCTGGGGTGGCTTGTCGATGATCCAGGTGGCCTGCAAAGGCTTTGCCAGCATGTTGGTTGTCCGACTGCTTATTGGTGCGCTTGAAGCTGGTTTCTTTGCAGGAACAGTCTTCTATCTTACTTTGTTCTATACTCGTGGAGAGCTAGGCTTTCGAATTGCCATCTTCTTTGGAAGTGCTCTCCTAGCTGCTGCATTCTCTGGTCTCATCTCGTTTGGTGTCTTCCAGATTGAAGGGACAGCTATTCAAGGTTGGCAGTATCTGTTTCTGCTGGAGGGTGGTCTCACAGTTATTTTCGCCTTTGGTGCTTTTTGGTGGCTTCCGGAATCCCCTCGCACAGCTTGGTTCTTGTCAGACGAGGAGAAGGAGGCTGCGAGGGCCCGCCTTCTCCGCGATGGGTCTCAAGAGCTGGGTTCAGAGTTCAACATCAAGGAATGTTTCGCATCATGGAATAACTGGAAGTTTTTCCCCTGGTGTGTCATCTCCTTCACCTACCCAGTGGCCTTTGCTACAAGTGCCAACTTCCTTCCCCTTGTTCTTAGGAGGCTGGGATACAGCACTGTCATCACCAATCTCCTTACTGTTCCGCCAAACTTTGTAGGCTTTTTGGTTCTTCTGGGAGTCACTTTCAATTCTGACAGAACTCGTGAGAGAATGTTTCACATTGTTGGCTCTCTGTCTCTGTCCATGACTGGCCTTATTATCCTGGCTGCCATAAATGCCGAGGCCAACAGAGGAGTGGCTTACTTTGCGACATTCCTCGTGGCTTCCGGAGCATACATCCCCAGCTGCCTGGTTCACTCGTGGCACAATAACAACAATGTCAATGAAAACTCCCGAGCCGCAACTACTGGACTTCTAGTTGGTCTTGGTAACTTGGGTGGAATTCTCAGCTCTGCTACTTTCCGAACCACGTATGCGCCTCGGTACGCGCCAACTCTGATCGCCACGGCAGCCTGCAACTTGACTTGCATTGCATTTACGTTTTGGCTCGGTATGTGGATGCGCCGAGAGAACAAGCGACGCGACGAGGCGCAAGGTGTGATCGTGAAGGCTGAGGATGTCGATACTAGCGAACTTTCTGATGGAGAAAAGGATCCCCGCTGGCGATATTTCATCTAAGAGCCGCAGAGTCAAGGTTATTACGTGGGAAATGTGCGACTAACAATCATTCCTATTCCCACTACGGATATTCTAGCTTAAAAAAGAGGACGTTATTTAATCCTTGTCTGCTCCAATCCATTTTATGACGAACTATTGGCGTTCACGAATAAGTAGCTGAACCGAACCGAACTGAACAATGAATTGTACTCTCAAGCAAAGCACAGCACAGCACAGCGCAGCTTATCGGCACATCAAATTTCTCCCCACTTCCGCCACTCCCAGAGCCTTCTGTTGCCCCATCTACGGCCATAATCGGGAATAGCCAGAGTTCATGCGGGAAGACAGGATGAACCAGGACAAGTTCAGAATTTCTCGGCCGATTGCCCTGGGGAAGAGGAGATGTGAAGATATCAAGAGTGGGTGAAGGAGTTCCTTGTTGCCGTTTCGACAGGGGCTCATGTCGGGTTTGAGCTGACATCAGCCGAAGTCTGGGGTTCAAATATTAGTGCCGCTCACAACCTGTGCCTGTCTTTTTACCCCGCTTTCTTACTGTTTTCAGACTCCCATCATTGAATGCGTCTTTGTGGCTGATTTTTAATCCGCATTCAGCGACTATGGAGCGAGCGAGTGTTAGGAACTCATGGGAAGGACAGAGAGGAAGAAGAAAGAGGAAAAAAGGAAACCCTGCCAGTTCAACAAAGGCCAATTGACCCTCATTTAAGCCTTACAACTTGCTGAACTAGCTCAGTGCTTTTAGCTTGCGCATAATGGTACAGGGTAGCTGTCCAAAAGAGGCTCCGCATCAAGTTAGACGATGCCAACAACGCGATATAATTGGTTCGTCTCACGATGGCTCACTCGGTGACGCTTAGGGGGTGTGGATCTCACCGGCTTATCCGATTACGTACCTAGTCTCAGCTTTCGCCTCAATGAGCAAAGGACAGCTATCTCTTCTTTTTTCCCGTTCCGCAATCAATCAGGGGGCAACCCACCAGCCTTTCCTCACAAACCCGTCACCTGCAGGTGTGCCGCGGGCGCCCAGAGTCCATTCGTTTTGTCATGACGTAGAGATTAAGAAGACGAGAGAGCCCGTTAAACCATGCGCCGGGCGCTCAATCTCCGGCTTGCGGGCCAGGCCATGGCGCTCAAGGTCTCCGCCAACCTGGTCGTGCAGCTCCTGAGCCTCTATAAGGACCCAACCAAGACATCCATCGACTGGCAGCAGGTCGGCGAGTTTGCCCTGTATGGCCTGCTGGGATCCCAAGTCGGCAACATCGTCCAGTTCCTCCTCGAGGACTGGTTCCCAACCCGCAACACGCCGGTCGGCGAGTTGCTGCCAGACACGCTTGGCCATGCCAGACGCCCCGAGGAGAAGAGGGTCGACGACCCGGACAAGCAAAACAAGTGGAGGGCGTGCCTCAAGGTCGACCAGGACATCAGCTACCGCAACATCATCGCAAAACTACTTCTCGACCAAACCCTCGGCCTCTTCATCAGCGGCTGCATCTTCCTCATCTGCACAAACTTTCTGCGGGTCCCGCACTTACCCATGGTTCTAGACGTGGTGAAGAAGCGCATTTTCCCCCTTATCAAAGCCGGCTGGCACATTTGGCCGCTGGTAGCTATATGCAATTTTCTTTGGGTCCCGGTGCGGTCGCGCGTTCTCGTGGCCGTGTGTGTAGGATTTGGCTGGAGCATATTCTTGAGCATATTCGCAAATAGGACTTAGAAGAGACCCGGGGAGGAGCATTTTCCAACTGGTCTGGATGAGGCGTCAATTCTTTGGGGTTCATTTCATGTAATACTATAGAAATTGGCATCAACCGAGAATTGGGTTTTGAGTGGTGGTGTTCACCGCCAATGTAGCGGCATCTGGTTTCTTATTTTCAATTTCTCATTGTTTTCTTCTTCAATAGAACTTTACATTCTATGCTAGGCAGTGTACAGAAACATCATTTTAACCCGCCTTCAAATAGAGCGGATACAAGACTGATTTGCACGCACCCCACTGACCAGCCGTTTCTTTGCCTTGTTTCTTGTACAAACCGTCAAGATTTGAACAAAGACTGCGAAAAAATTACCCCAGAGAAAGATCTAAACAAGGAAATCCCTGGCTCCTCTTCTCAATTCATAGCTCTTTAGTTCAACCAAAGTTAGGAAAGGGCCTGACGTAAACCTAATAAAAATAGTGGCTACGTGCCAAGCACCAGTAACCCGGTGAAATTCGCACCAAGAACCGGCATAGCAATGATGTAATATCTGCACTGTAAAGAAAGCTACTCTTGGGTTTGTCCTAGTTAGCTGGAGTCTTGACAATCAATTTTAGCCAATGCCAAAATCGTAGGTGAGCCCTGTTTCACCCTTTCCGTTTCCTTTGTCCCCATCACATGGTTTCGGATCTTCAGTCAACCTATTCATAGGTAGATGTACTTGAGGGCGTTGGCTTTGAACGTAGACAGGGCAAGTCACGAGTACATGATACTCACGACTCACAGACCCTCTTTAAGTAGGACGCCTTAGACGGGCAGGACTTGGATGACCGAGACACGGGAAAATCGGTCTGCGTTCGACACCAGTCCAACTTTCAGTCAGAGACTATGGAATAAAGCTTGAAGTACAGGTAAGAAGCAAAGCCAGGTGCTGCATGAAGCTTGATGAGAGATAAATTTTCTGACGCTGGGCTCTAAATGCTTTGAGAAGACCAGCCAAGGGAGCAGTGGGCAGAACAAAGGTATTATCTGGACTGCCGCGGAAATTATTGTTGGCAGATTCGTGGATTTACATCCCAGCCGCACCCTGCCCCAGGACCCAATCAAAGCTTCCAAGTAGATTTAAACAAAGACATACGTATTTCAACTCTGCAAATCATTTACTGTGAGACCAAGAGAAGAATGGAAGGTTCCCCAGGGTAAGGTGCGTAATGCATAAAGAGGCTAGGTCTCGTCCGTGGATGGGTTTCCGAAAAATTCCTGGTCGTCTTTGTGAAACCTACGCTGCCTCCCTGCACACAAGTATAGTCACCACGACAACGTTCAACTACAAAGGAAACCATCAGATATTGCGACAGTCTAATGACAGATTATTTTTGGAACCTTTGACTGGGCGGAGAACAGTGGGCTTCCAAAAACCGCGTCAGAACACCATGATAGAGACTACATTATGCTTTACCTCTATCACATGGATCGCTTTGAGGACGGGGCCGCTGGCGGGGGAAACTGAACTGAGGAGAGAATGGAGGGTCAAGGCAACTGCCTTATTTGCAAATGTGGCTACGAAGTTTTTGAGGAATGGACTTCGACAGCTGCTAGGAGTTTAAAGCTATGAGCAATGAGACGCTGGGATTGATTCCAGCACCTGAATTGCTTTCATGATATAAATAGCACCTGTTTGTATTGTTTGAGGGAGTACTTAGAAACGGACACAACTTGCGACTGGAAGGTTGGACTGGAAAGCTAGCGGGAATTATGAAGAAGGATTGCACTGTAGGTTTTTTTTTTTGGCATTAAAACAGCATTCGGATTCATCATTTCATATCAAGTTTCAGACTCTCACTTGGGCATCATGTAACCTTGTCGCTCTTTATGAAGGGCCGACAGCTTCCCATACTTTCCTGCCCCCGAACCACGTTTCCTTAATCTCTGCATTCAAAAGTTTCGACGGTTCCCACTCCATGTCCACAACAATGAAATCTCCAACTTTGCCCACAGCCAAGGACCCAACCCGCTCATCTGCGAACACGCTCGCGGCAGCACCAGCAGTGCCAGCCACAATGGCTTCACAAATGCCGAGGCGGAAATGTGGATTGACTGTTTTCTCCGATCGAGGCTCTTTAATTGACCGTCTTGTTGTTGCAATGTAGAGGTTCTTGAACGGTTCCCAGGGAGCGGTCGGGCTATCGCTGCCAATAGCCATCAAAGCGCCGGCGTCAGCAAAGTCGCGATATGCAAACGCCCGGCCGCACCGCTCTTCACCAAGAAGTCTGGGCCATTCTTTCAGGATTGATGGGTCTGCATGCACCGGCTGAATAGATGCGGTCAAGTTGAGCTGACCGAGACGCTTCGCATCCTCTGGTGAAGCCAGCTCTAGGTGCTCGATTCGGTGACGGCGACCCGGGGTTGCGTATTTCTCGAGGACATCGACGGCCATTTTAATGGCGCCATCTCCGATTGCGTGGAGTGCGACTTGCAGACCGCCAGCGTCTGCCTCCTTCACAACTGGTTCCAGGTCTTCCTGGGACCAAATAGGCGCCGGTAAGCCGATCACAGGTGCGTACGGCTCAGAGAGGTAAGCGGTGCAGGCGTCGATGACACCGTCGCACATGATTTTGATGCCTACCACGCGCAAATCTGGAGAGTTCGAATGGCTGAAGCTCTTACTGAGCTCAATGGCTCGTTTCACCTGTTTTGAGCGAGACTCGGCATCTCCGGTCGGCTTGATGAGCCAGTATGCGGCTATGCGAAGGGGAAGATCCGGACGTGCCGTGAAGAGAGTGACGAGTGCATCCCACGCTGGTTCGTCCATGGCCATCTCGACAATACCGGTATAACCGGAAGCGTTATAGGTCTCGACAGCAGAGACTATAGCCTCCATGCGCTCCTCAATCGAGGAAACCAGGGCCAGGTGAGGCCAAATAATGCCCATGTTTGCCCCCTCAGAGAGGATCCCGGTAGGGTTTCCATCCGCATCTCGGTGAATGCTACCGCCAGCTGGATCGGGGAGGCTTGCAGCGCCAAGTTCGCTCAAAGCAGCCGTGTTGCACCAAGTTGAGTGTAGATGCCTGTCCTCGATAAAAATCGGCCGGGGGTCGATGCCATCCAGCAACGATGCAGTGGCGCCCTCCGGGGTCATTGTCCTGACCCAATTTTTGCAAAGAATGCGAGGAACGCTTGGATTTTCTGCCGCATATTGTTTAACTGTCGATCGAATGTCTTCCATGGAGCTGCACGGGTCAAGATCAAGCTTTCGGAGGGCCTGTCCTAGTAGCAGGAGATGCATGTGGCCATCAACGAATCCTGGAAGCACTGTGCGCTGCTTCAAGTCGATTGTTTGGACGTCTGAATTTTGAGGGAGAGTCTCGTCTTGTGACCCAATCGCCGTGATAATGCCATTTTCGATCAGCATGCTCTCTGCAAAGCTGGGTTGGCCGTGGAGTCCTGTCCCGGCTTTGGACAAGATGGATCCATTGATGAAGCGCGTGATGCCCATGTTGTGGCAAATGTCTGGGAAAATGATGAGTAAAACGCGGGAAATCGACCAATATTCTTAGAGACAATGTATAAGGGAAAAGAGGAGCGAACGAAACAAAATACAAATGTTGCGCGAGATGCTTGTTCTGCTCATATCATGATCCAGTTCGCCTCGACTTGACTTCCCAGTAAGAAGCCGGTGTGGGGCAGCGGCTCGAACTGCCTTCCCAGGCCTTGATTAGCGTGCTTCTCATCTCACGAGATCAATCAACTATCACAGACGCGTCGCTGATTTGACAAGGTTCGACACCGTGGGCTCAAGCACAAACAGACCATATTCCACCTGGCCCAGAAGCAAAAATTTAGGGTGCAAAATGCTTCCAACTGAGTTGCCAATGTCATGGCGCCTAATAGACCGACTCACATCGAGCATCGAAACCCCTGAGTGACCCCCCCACAGTCATCAAAGGCCTGATCGCCAAGCGAACTTGGACGCCGGCTGCACATCATCAGCTGACAGGTTTTCCTTATCTTGAGGATTCATGTTCCAATGTCGTTCTGACTAACTTTAGCTGTCAAGTGTCTAAAGTGGTTTTTGGCTTAACCGCCCTATTGTATTCGAAGTGTGCTGTAGAGTACACACTCATGTTGGGATTTGAGACTCCTGCGTCATTGTATTACTTCTTTCTTGTAGATGTTGCATTTAGCCCCTCGAATGAGGTGACCGGGGACCTGCTGGGGACAAGAGCGAACATTTCCATGCATCTACGATCTTGATTGGGAAACCCCACAACATGAAAGTTGAATAGAGCCTTCTCAATCAGGCACGTGAGGTATGCATCGGGATGTAATGTAACAAAACACTTGCTTCCACGCGTTGAGATGATGCCATATTTGAAGTTGTAATCAAATCAGGCGTGATATTCGGGAATAAAAGAGATGCCCTCCCGAGAATAGCCAAACCAGTTCCACACAAACCCACGTGCCCAAAAAAACGAAGGTAAAAAACTCCCCATAAAAAGAAAAACACAAGAAACCAGAGGTGTGGCGGTGACGAGAAGCTCCTTGGGAACAACCCGGGATTTGTCAATCAATGCGTCTGGTAATTTCGCCAAGCACCACCGGCAGCCGCCAGCAAAATCGCTTAGCAAACCAACAGACTGGGCCACTTTAAAGTTCAATTGAGACAAGTATTCCAATAGTTTACTCAATAATTACAAGCCATTACGAGCTTTTCAAAGTAGTCCATTTTGCTATTAGACTGATAAATGGGTCTCTCCTCGCCATATTACGAGAGTGGGCGAGTTCTTTGGCCTCCGAAAAGTAAGTTGGAGATTCCCCAACTTACGTTCATTTTTCTTGGTACATGTAGATGGTACTGTCGCTCATTAATATGCATTCTTTAATCCTTGTTATTAATGCCTTTCTGGTGCAGAGGGCCGTCACCTCGTGCTGTCGCAGCGATACTTGTTCGAGAGGTAACAGTCTTTCAATGCCACAACACCTTTGTCTACTACCGGCGACCTTGAACAGCCGTTGCTGCACCTGCCTTTGCAAATGTTGATAACATCGCCGACTATTCTTCCCTCATTATATCAACTGTGACTCCTAACACCAAGTGAACCACCTGATCAGCGTGGTCCAAGCAATAACCTCCAGCTCACGCCAACATCCCTAGCACTGTCTACACTACCGCCCAGTATACCGCGGTTCAATACACAACCCTCTACGAGACAGCCGTCATTGTCGCGAGCCAGACCTCAGTCTTGACCCATACGGAGTGTTATACCGTTACCCTAACCATCACAACAACCCCTGAATATGAGCGCCATACGGAGATCCGCACTGTTGCTGCTACCGAGACTGACGGCGACACAATCACGATATCCGCAACCGGGTTGGGGGCGGTCCACGCTCGTGAGGCTACGCCGCCTTCGATCCCCGAATACGCCTCCACGTGTTCGGCCTGGGACAAGTATGTCGCTGCTTGCAAGTGTGTGGGTGTCCAAGCTACCACTGTTACGGCTCCGACACCAATCACAACCGTCACAGTCTCATCTACCTACGTATGTATGTTTGCAACCGCTCTGGCAATGCTAGGCTAATTCGACTATGCTTTGAGGCTGTGGTCTCCCCCATCCACGCTACCATCACCAAGACGGAAACGCAAGTAATTGAAGCCACTGCCGTTGTGTCTCTGAGTGAAACCAATGACATCTCCATTTTCCCAGCCGAGATAGTTACGGAGACGGATATTGCTCTGTTACCACAACGCTCCGCCAGACTCAAACCGTGACCGACGCCGTGGTTGCCTCGTGTGTCGTCAACACTGGCCCATTTAAAGCTGTAGCAACTCAATATGGGAGCAACCCACTCCTCATGTATGCCAACATGCTGAATGGTCTGAGCGGTGGACTTAATTGGCAAGCCTCGTCGTCTTCCACTGCAGCCTCAATCCAGAACAAGTATATATGGGCCATCGGTGGCGATGGCTACCAGAAGCTTGCTCAAAATGTGCCTCCGTACACTGACATCTACTACGCGTTCGCCTTGACGTCGAACTCGGGGTCCGTCTGGCCGCAGGTGAACATACAGCAGAGCGTCAAGTCGGCGGTTGCAAACAATCCTAACGGGGCATCTTATGTCAAGGCGCGTGTAAACTCAGTGACGGGTGAGCTTACACTGAACGCTGGAGGAAGACTAAATCTTCTGTGGTGTGGCAATCAATTGTCGAGGTCCCATGGCACCGGATCGGATATCAACCGAGGGGGCTGCACCACCATGTTCCCCACAGTTCAGTATCTGTAGTCACCCGTGTGACCACACCTCGATTCCGGAGGATGCAAGGGAATTTTTTTCTTTTCTTTTTTCTTCTTGCTATTCGCACATCCAGTCGGATTTACCCGGTGTTGGTGTTGGGGTCGGCGTGAGATTAGAAGAAGACGGCACATTCCATTCTCAGTACATATTTTGAAGTGCAAAAAGAATTGAAAATAAGATAAATCGAGGAGAGTCAAGATGGATCTTGTTGTGTCACCAGAATTATCCACTGAATGGTATGTCATCCATTCAAATGGCAAGAGACAGCGAGCGACCCCAGGTGTACTGGTAACTTTCACAGCTGAACTTCATGACCCCGCTGTTGATCCCCACGCTAGATTCGTTCTAGAAATTTGTGCCTCAATGGTCCTCGCAGAGAGTTGAGAGACTGGGAGGGAAGGGCGAAGCGTCCTATCTGGGGGGAAGGCCGAACCGAGAGCCGCTCATTGAGCATGATTGTATACAAGTGTTGACAATGACAAACACGCCAAGCAATGCTATGCGCTGGTACTTGATACGACACCACGTAGTCACGTACAGTAAGCGAGGGTTGAGGCATTTGTCTCATCTATAAAGGTGGCTAGGTGAACCATCTTTTCATGCTTCCCTTGCAACCCTTCACTGCGATCTCCCGATCTCCCGATCTCGATAGATAGATCGAGCCAGACTTCGTCTCATTCCATTTACACAACATTTATTCACTTGATCTCGATCAACCTCTGCCAAAATGAAGTACGCCCGCATGCCCATTGAAATCGAGTCTCCAGAGGAGTACGGTTACGACAAAATCAAGCACAACCTATCCGAGAGTTCTGTCACGGACCAAACCCTCAATGACCTTGGGCTCCAGATTCCAAACCTGACGCTCCTTTACAACGAGCACCGGGGAAACTCACAGCTGAGAAAGCTGATTGTGGGCGACTCGGGCCTGGATAAAGACGATGTTCTCATCACCTCTGGCGCTGCTGGTGCCCTGTTTATCATTTCGACCTCACAACTAAGCCCTCAGGACCACCTGGTTGTCGTCCGACCAAACTACGCCACAAACCTCGAGACACCGAAAGCAATCGGGTGCGATATAACATATGTGGACCTCAAATTTGAATCCGAATTTCAGCCCGACCTCTCAATTATTCAGGGTGCCATTCGCCCAAACACAAAAATAGTGTCGGTGACCTGCCCTCACAACCCCACTGGAACGGTCATGTCTCTCGACGCCCTAAACCACCTTGTCGCTCTTACAAAAGAGCGCAAGTGTCTCCTTCTCGTTGATGAGACCTATAGAGATGTTCACTACGGCACTCAGCTACCAATTGCCGCATCTCTTGGCGACTATGTGCTCAGCGTTTGCTCTCTATCTAAGTCGTACGGAATTCCCGGCATCCGCTTGGGATGGGTCATTACCCAGAACAAATCCCTCCAGGAGACCTTTCTCGCTGCGAAAGAGCAAATTTGTATTAGCGGAAGTGTAATTGATGAATGGATTGCCGAACAGGTGCTCTCACGAGGTGCTGCCATCCTGCAGTCTACCCGTGAGGAGATGAAGATTCGACTGGACATGGTCGAGACCTGGATTGAGAGCGATGACCTGTTGGAGTGGAAACGACCGCAGGGCGGAGTTGTTTGCTTCCCTCGCATGAAACAAGAGCCGGTAGGAGGAACCAAGGCATTTTACGAGAGACTCTTGTCCAAGTACCACACCTACTTGGGACCAGGTCATTGGTTCGAGATGCCCGACACCTACTTCCGCGTTGGATTCGGGTGGCCTACTCGGGAGCAGCTGCAGGCTGGAATGAAGGCAGTTTCTGCGGCACTTCGGGATGACAGTGGTTAGATCATACTGGTGGGATGAATAGGACCGGCTTTTGTGGGGAAGCCTTGCGTCGAAATATGAATCTAGGATTTGGTAGGGTTTCAAAGGTAGAACATTGAAGCCTACCCAACGATATTGAAGGGAAATATGAAAATAGGTAAGGTGACGAATTCGAAGGAGCGAAAAGTCGCATGGGCAGCGGGATTAAGGCCGGCGACTGGTAGCCTAGAAACGCACAATCATTTCGCGATTTGTTGGTTCATCTTCAAAGGGAGACTTGAAAATTGAATAGTTTCCCAGCGCCCTGAAATGAGTTGAGACTGGCTTGTTCAGGGTGGCATCGTGAACACCATTTGCCAAACACCCGTTGGTTTCTAAAATGTGAATATTTCACGTGGGTCTCTCGGACAGGTGCGAAAGCACATCTTTCCGTATGAAAATAATCCGGGGCTTTGAATTCCCTTCTATTTGTTTTGAATAGCTGCATAACTCCTTAATATGATTATTTGGCCATGCAGAACCTTTAGTGTGGAGTTGTAGACCTATGAGACAACTGCATCACGAAATGTGACAGATCGCATGGTGCATAGCAAAACTGAAAATGCCAGCTGAAAAGTACTATTTAGACTGCCCTTTCCCCTACTATGCCTTCAAATGCGAGTGTGCTTTACGAACATGTTGGTTCACGATGGCCGAGGGTGATGAAAGTTAGACATCCGATTACTTCAGTTTGGATATTTGTGACCGACAAACTCTCACATTCTATTTATTATGAAAATGGAATACTATTTGACTAGAAGTTACCCCAAACGAAATGCAACTGAAATATCTATGAACTGAAATGTAAGCCACTGCTTCAAAATCTACCACCATCTATTTATGAAGCTTCTAAGATCCTTTGGCTCTCCTTATGTCTATACCTTCTTTTTGCCCTTGGGCATTCGCACAAGCCAGTAAAGCGCCAAAGAGGCAGCGATGTTAACAAAGATGTAGACCATACCGATTCCAAAATCGCGCCATCGGTGCTCGTAGCTTGAGCTAATGCTTGTCAAGAACGTGTTGGTGCTGGAAATGGTGCAGTAGCTGCAACTGGTGGTGCTCTGTGGATTTTGGAGATAGCCACCAGCTAACTGCATATACGACTCCATGTACTTCTCACACGTCTGCCCACTTGGAACCTCGAACTTTACATATTCGTTGCTAGAGCATGTGACATGAGTGTTCGCAAGTCCCGTTGCCATCATGGAGGACACCAAATATGTAAACGGAGAAACGCGATACAAGAAGATCCAGAAACCCGGCATCTTGTCAGGAGAGGCGAGTACACCGCAGAACAGAAGACACATCATAAAGAGAACGTTGGCTAAGTTTCCACCGGCTTCGGCTGTATCAGTGATGGCGATACAAGCGTGCGCAAAAGTGCATGTGAAGACCAGGAATTGCCAGAACAAGAGCCACATAAGACCGCCTCGTTCAACCGTCTGACCAGCCGCAGCGGCATTCTTGTTGAAACCGACAGGGTAGTAAACGCAGATAAACATGAAGACGGACATGAGCGAGTTCCATGGAATCTCAGTGATAATTTGAGAGAGCATAAACACCTTCCAGCTATATGTTTTGGATGGGCGTTCTCGAACCTCGTATAGAGATCGCTGTGTGACAAAGTGGGGCATTTGCTGCTGAACCAACTGGCCGAAGATGGTGAGGATGTTGAAGACGGCGAACATTTGGTTCTGCAACCCTTGAATGCTCAATGGGGCATTGAGAAAGACGAGACCGATGAAGAGAGCAACCGAACAGCAGAGGGTGAATTTGGAATACAGGTAAGATGGCGTGCGCCAGTATTGTTGGAACACACGTCGAGTGACAACCAAGAGCTGATCCCAAAGAGGAGAAGCAAACTCACGGAACTGCTCCTTATTGGAATGGTGATCAATAGGAGCCTGAGAAGATCCTTCTGCCTTTAGCCGCTGAAGTTCAGTCTGGACCTCTTGATATTCGGGGCTGTCACGCCAAACCTGATGCCAGTCGTGGTTGGTGGTAGAACCGGGGGCAGCGCCGATGGCACTGAGCATCCATTCCGCAGGGTTTTCTTCCTTGGGACAGGTGGGAGCGCCATGTCTCTCGAAATATGAGATTAGAGTCTCTGAGTTCTGTCCAATATCTCCGAAGTAAACAGTTCGACCACCCTTGGCAAGGAAGAGAAGTCTATCAAATCTCTGGAAGAGCATTGCGGAGGGTTGATGGATAGTGCAAAGAATTGACTGGCCGGCCTTTGATAGCTTTTCAAGAAGGTCCAGGATTGCCCACGATGTCTGAGAGTCAAGACCGGAAGTAGGTTCATCAACAAATAGCAGCAGAGGAGGCTTTGCTGCCAGCTCAACACCGATGGTAAGTCGCTTCCGCTGTTCAACATTCAAACCCTCGCCAAGAATACCTACAACAGCATCGGCATATTCCTGCATGTCCAATAGCTTGATGACCTCATCAACATAAGCAAGTTTCTCAGCCCTTGGGGTAGAAGCAGGTTGACGGAGGAGGGCACTAAATTCCAATGCCTCGCGAACAGTGCTTGTTTCAAGGTGAAGATCCTGCTGTTGAACATAACCAGTTTTGCGTTGAAATGAATCATCTCGAATCTTGCCGTCGACAAGCATTTCTCCAGTGATGACGCCCATAGAGACACGGTCTGCCAAACAATCCAACAGAGTGGTCTTGCCAGCACCGGAAACGCCCATTAGAGCGGTCAGCGTACCTGGTTTGACCCAGCCATCAACGTGATCTAGAATCCTTCTTGGTTCCTTCTTGATTTTGATGTCATAGCAGACATTGTTCCAGTGGAAAACACTAGTCGATCCCTGAATCGTGCCGTCATTTCCCTTGGCTCCACTCGTCTTCTCAGCAACTGCAACGGGACCTGACATGGATGCCTCAACATCGCTGCCAATCTTCTGGGTAGCGGGCAAGTTTCCTCGCCGGAAGATGAGAACCTCACCCTTGGACTTCTTGGCCGAGATGACTTCTGTGGCAATAATGTACACGGCGTGAAAGAAAATGGCAAATGCGATGAGAATGCCTACGTTGCGCCATTTATGACCGTTGTAATACTTGTAAGCTGAGTTGATGTAGTCATCTCCGTTGACGTAGTTGCGTCCTGGTACAGACCCGACAGCACTGCACGCACGGTTTTCGGGTGCAATGTTTTCGTACCCAGGGGCGAGAGTACTAGGAATAAATGCAGTGCAGGTGAAGTTGCGATTATGAAACTCGTTGACCATTAAGGCTTCGAATCCGTATGCAACAGGGTCAATGTAGTTTATCCAGCGGCACCATCCCAACATATAGTCGACTGGAATGACAAATCCAGTAAAGATGACCAATGCTAGGATAAGAATCGATGCTGGCACCATAGCCTGGGATAGTGTACGTGATAGGGATGCACTAAAACGTGTTAGGGGCGAGGTATATCCTCGAGCAACAGTGTCTTCACTTACATTGTGCGGAAAATGCCCGACATAGTCAAGACCATGGTGAATGAAACAAGCCAGAAAAAGAAGAAATTGCCGGCCTCTCGGTTCAAGTTGGTCATGAAGTACAAAATCAAATTGTACAAAATACTGTTCGAGATTTTATACGGCATATCGACAAGGACTGATGAGACGGCTTCGGCAGACGGATGATAAAATGCGTAACGGGTGTGCTTTTCAACAATTGGACGCTGAGCGTACTGAGTCAAGATCTCAAGAGCACTTGAAAAAGCATTGGTCAAGATTGCAGTGAACAGGACGGCGGCGCGGTTATAGAATGAACTGGTAGTCGGGCTCATGTTATAGAAGAGCGAGGAAACGATCAAACCCATGATGGAGTTGGCCAGCAGTTGGAAGATGGTGAGACCCGGGTCACCCCTGAGACGCTTGAAGCCACGCCATAGACAAAGCTTGACTTGCTGAATGTATGAAAGTGTGTATGGCGACTTGACTCGTTGACCATGGGCTTGGGTTGTCGACTTATGCTCACGGAAAGCCTGAGCATCTGCTCCGTTGAGAGCGTGGGCTTCCTTGTACAACTCAATCTCTTCTTGAAGGGCTTTGTACTCAGCACTCTGCTTCCAGCAAGCAGCAAACTCATCAGGAGTGCGAGGGGTGCGGCCTTCCCAACCCTTGCGAACAACACGCTCGCCTGGGGCAGTCATGGATGTGAGAAAGTCGGGAGTCGTCTGTCGGTCAGGGCACTCAAATCCCAAGTTGATAAAGTATTCACGGGCCTTGTCCCCAGGGCCAAAGAAAATCTGGCGGCCTTCATACAAGACCAGTGCCTTGTCAAAGAGGTCATAAGCGCTTTGGGGAGCCTGATAAATGGACACAGCGCAGGTTTGACCAAACAATTCGGACTGGAGCCTCAAGGTCTTGCAAAACTCAATGGCGTTTGCAGAATCAAGTCCACGGGTTGAGTTATCCCAGCATTGGAATGGCGCTGTTGATAGAGTAGCCTCGGCGATGGTAACACGCTTACGTTCACCGCCAGACACTCCACGGATGTACTCGTTACCGACGCGAGTGTTGACAGTGTGGCTAATGCCGTACATAGCCATAACGACATCTCGCATGTGGTCGCAAAATTGCGTAGAGGAAATCCCAGGAGGCAAGGTCTGAGGGCATCTAGCGCGCGACGCGAAGGTGAGAGTCTCGCCAACAGGGAGCATGGGGAAGTGGATGTCGACCTCAGCGGTGTAAATAGCCTCTCCCTTATGATGGCTGTGCATTTCTTCCGCAGTCACACCTTGGTAGTTGAAATATGTCGAGTCGTCAACATAGATGCCATTTGTCTCACCAGAGATGGTCTTGAGAAAGGTTGAGCAGCCTGCACCAGGGGGTCCGAGCACGACGAGCATTTCACCAGATCGGAGGACTCCATCAAAGTTGCGAAGAATATCAATTCTTCGCTTGTTCTCGGTCCTCATGATCTTGCGGGCCATGCTGGGAAGCTCAAGCCAAACATTTCCAACGTCCTTTTGGTAATCGGTCTCAGCACCATATCCAAAAACGTTCATGTTCTGGAAGCAGAGACCGGTCCGACGAAAGCCAGCTCCTCGTTCATTCATCGTGTGGGCAAGGGTCTTGGCCCAGACACGTGCGTTGAACTTTTCTCCACGGGGGTTCAGTGGGGAGTTTGGATCTTCACCGGCAAACAGCGATTGGCCGTGAGTGGAAACTCGAGCAACGGACTGGGTAGTGTACTGTCGAGCCAGGTCTTGAACAATGGAATGGCGACGATCCATTTCGACTTCATCGGCATCCTCGATCGATTCGTTTGGGTCGTCACTAGACGTGTCGAGCTTTTCCTTGCCGGCGCCATCGTGGGCTGGAGGCGGGCTACGCGGTGGAGAAGTTCCATTGGTACCGTCGACGAAGGTCTTAAAGCTGCCAGTGGACGATTTCCATGTCATTGGATCCGAGGGATCACGACCCGGTGGCTGTGACATGATGGTGGCTCAGTGTTGGTAATCGACGTTGGAAAGATGGCTTTCGAAAGATACGAGGACGAAATCGTGACAAAGGAGAATCAAAGGAGTGTGGGTGGTAACAAACAGTCTCAGGGTTTGATGGAGGGTTCGGGTCCCTTGCAGAATTCGAGTTGATTGCCTGCTTGGATTGACCGTCTGCTCCTTGGACTCTGGACGTCGGTTACTTGAAGGTTGTGATCAAGTTAGAGACAGGGACAAAGTATTAATAGTTGATCAAAATGATCGATGTAGTAGGCGGGGGTTGTTTGAGACTGGACTCCTTGCAAGGGGAAGAAAAATTGCACCGGGGTCTAGATCGATGAGTAGATATAATAATCCTTCTCTATTACGTGGAGATCTCGGTCCTGCCAGTTTTCACACCTCTAAGTGGATCTTTTGGGGCACACTACGCAATTGCCACCAATGTGTTGATTGCTAATGCAGGTAGCAAAACCCACTTCGGGTTGTTGGCGCATCCCGAGGAAAGATGAGCACACCTGGGGATGTCGGGGTGAGTTGAGTCCGGAGCCCTGTTGGTCCCCTTGAGGCACTTTGTAACAAATCGAACCCGAGAGACTGGTCCGAGGAAGCCGGCGTCTTATCAGACGTGTTTGGGGTATTGTTGGCTTTATTTTGGGCGCAAGTGACGACATGGTCGTGTTTGGATGATGCATGGTTGGTATGGGATGGACCATGGGTGAAAATGTCGTCATTGTCATGCCACGGCTGTATGAAGTATCAACGAAAGATTGGATGGCAAGGCCTATGTAAGAAGATAGATTTGAAATTTCATCCGGAGACTACATAGCTATGTCATGATAAAAACAAAGCCAGTGAAACAAACCAATAAGGCATCGGGGGACCTGTGATGCCGCATCTGGAAATCCAAACCATCATCCGTCAAATGGCAGAGTGGCGGGTAAAATGCAAAAAGTCGCGTGAGTTGCTGGGAATATAAGTCGCGATTTCAACATGGGGATGCGAGGGTTCTCGGAGAAGTCAACAGCCGCCAAGTGGGTCATCCCGTCAACTTTATTGGCATGACATCAACGCCAGGGGCCCGATTGTCCGCGATGCTCGGGCCAAAACAAGGCTCCGTCGGCCGAGTTTTAGTGTCCGAAATACGATTACGGCCGTTTTTTCTGGGGTTTATGCAGCCCGGAGCGCTCATCCGGGGTAGAAGCTGATGCGGCTGTGAAGATTAATAAACCCGCCTTGCAGCCGAGATGGAATTTCTTCGATAAATCCTGCGTTTGACGCCAATGGTTCATGACTCGTCCATGGCTCGTCCGTGTCGTCCCCCGCTGCGATTATGCGCCCCTAAGCTGATAAGCTGAGCGAGTATCAGGACGTGTCGCTGCAAGAATTTTACTCACTCATCATCATGTCATAAGCATGATATCAGCCAAGGATGCACGTGTCTCTGTGGAACCAAAACAACACCCATGCCACTAGTGCTGGAATTTTACCAGAAGCAAAACAACATCAGGTCTCAGCTTCCATCAAGTCTCTGCTGTACTGCAGGCGTCAAACATTCAGATTCCGGACCCTGGGTTGTGGTCAATATTTGCATAGCGGCTAAAGAGTCCAGCCCAAGGGCACAACAAATCAGCTATTCCACATAAATAACAACCCACAAAAACCAATGTCTGCCTGGAAGCCATTATCAACCTAGCCTGGCTATCGTCAAGGACACTGGGTCACTCCTTGATCAGTCCCAGTCCGATGCCCGCCTATTCTACCTCCTCTATGCTTGATTCTCCCACATTATGGATTGGATTCTATTTGAGCCTCACATTGGAAGGCAACCGTCTTCATGTTTTGATGTCTAAATTGTCAATAAATAATATGTCTTGTGACTATTGCCGCGAATCTACACTGATCAAGTTGTGATTTTGGAGACATGAGCTCAATCTAATCCAGTGCAAGAGACGAATTGGAATTGAAATGACTCTTCTCAATAACTAAATTCTAGCTAACAGCAGACAAAAGGGGCAGAGTGGAGACTCCTCGCCATCTGCCCGAATACGCTGAGCACGGGTGAGCCTTCATGATCGGGAACAGGTGTAGGGTAGCGCGTGCTCTCTTAAAGAACAAAATCACTGATGGAGTCCCATCAAGGAAACGAGGTTAAACTTTTCTCTCCTTTCTTGTGATAATGTGAGAGGTGCCATGGGATGGCTTTGGACCTAGCTTGCAATCAGAGTTAATTTTCGACATGGCATCTAAAACCTAGTAACAACAATGGTTTCTGAGGCAAAGGAAAGCTGGCATCTCGAAGCCCCAAACTCGTGATTTACCAGATACGCGGCTTCTATCATGTACTTGTATGTTCTGCATAAGTACCTATGCAAATGTAGGCGTTCTCACGTAAGCAGTCAGAGCCTCAAACATCTGTGACAACGACATGCAAGATAGCCATCGTTCAAGCCGCTCATTCGCATGCTGATGCGATGATCCCGCTTATCGGAGGTTGCTTCTGTGATTACGGTACTGTTGGAATATTCTGTCATCTGACACGCCGCTCCTTGATGCAGGCTGAACCCTAAAATGAACAATTTTATCATCCATAATTAGGCCTTTGTGATACCTTGAAAAAACGTCAAGGTTCTTCTTTTACAAGGCGACGCGTTCAAATCTTACGGTCGGAGCCTAACACGTAGACTTGGAAATTTGGCCCGACCTTCTTCCTTTACGTTCAACAATACTCTACTCTTTAATGCCACAGCCTCACGACGATCGTCTGCCTAGGAGAGACGCCATTTTCATATTTGCCTGATAAGAGTTAGGTCTGTGTGCAACCGACAAGGATGAGATATGCGTGAGCTTGAATTATTGGGCTGAAAAGTATGCGGCTCTTGCGCTGCGTCATTGAGCATGCACACACCATATTGATTAGATTTGATAGGTCGTCCATTTGCCAAGTCGTTCTGATGAGAGCCTTGTTTGCGCCCGGTTACGAAGAGGAAAATGGAGTTTAGTGCAGGATCGACGTTTAGCGTAGGATTTGTGCGCGCATTGTCCGTTGTAAGAGGGAAATTTGTAGGGCTGACCAGATGTTTCAAAGCTTCAAGACGCGAGCCTATAGGCCAAGTGACACTCCACTTTCGTGATCTGGCGCTTTCTGTAATATAGATGGCGTGGGCTATCGGACGTCAGCACCAAAATTCCCAGGCTATGTTCCGCCATTGTCTGTAGGAAAACTACTATCAGGGGTGGAAATGTGGGCAGAAGGCGGTCCTCAAATGCCATCGTTTTAGCTCATTGTAGGTTTGTGATTATATCAATCGGCTTGGCCGTCACGAAGAGGATTCATCTCTGCCCAGTTCTATATTTTCTTTCTTTCTTGGATTATCCTCATTTATTAGTCGCCCTCTTTTTCGAATTATCGCAGGTCCTTCAATTCACTCTCCTTCACGGTTCCAATTCCGTGTTTTATTACTCAGCAGCTTTTTCTGTCGTTTTGTAGTTGGTCGTCTGAGCTGACATCATGGCCCCTGCAAAACTCATTGCTGCGCTCGCCATGGCAGGACTTGCACGTAACCAGATCGACAACACTCAGCCTGCAGGCACTAATCCGATCGGCAGCTTTAGCGTCGAGTTCTTGGGTAACCAAGTCGCTGACAACAGCTGCAGCCACCGCGACTTGGGTTTCACCGGGCACCTCCAAGGGAAGTGGTACGCCATCTACGGCGACACCCTGTGGTGTGCGCAAGGCGTTACTGATCCAACCAAGGACACTGACGGGTTCCATGGCATGGTTCGTGACTCTCTTTCAGCCTTGACAGATGATGCTCTTATTGTCCACGATTTACACTTGAACAACGATCAGCCCGTGGCCCACCAGAACCAATTTGTTCCCTTCAATGAGTCATGGGGCGAGACGAACCTGTTCGGATTTGGCGGCACGAGCATTGTGGAGACGGATTCCTCCACCGGGACTGGTGCTGTCTACTATCTAGTGGTAAGTTTGGTCACGTTTTATGCTATCCATCCGATGAATGTATGCTCACATCCGTGTTATTAGAACGACGCTGAAAACTACAAGGGCGCTGGAGTCGCCAAGGTCGAGCTTGTCAACGGTGTACCGACTGTCACCAAACGCTTTGGTGAGAACGGCTGGTGGTGGAAAGGGGAATCGACTCCCAAATACGGCGATGTTGCGGCATATCAGGACGTCAACGGCGAGTACAACTACGTCTTCGGCAACCCACCAAACAGCGAATCCGGATTCCCCGCCAGCTCCTACGTCTACCAAGCACGTGTAAAAGCCAGATATGCGTTCAACCTGAGCAGCTACGAGTATTGGTGGGGTAGGCAGCAAGGCTGGAAGTCTGAAGTTCTCACCACATTCACTCCTGAGACAGCCGTGATGTGGGGAGTTGGTCAGGGCCAAATTGTGTACAGCAACTATTTCAAAACGTATATTTATGTGCATCTCGGTAGGTTTAACCTCAAAGGTAGCGTTCACACTTAGTGGCCCGAATCTAACATGTTTGGTCTTCTTAGGTGGATCTACCGTTTACCTTCGTACTGCTGCCAGCCCTGAAGGCCCATGGTCTGCCGACAAGGAGATTTACACGGCCACCCCCATTGATAACGGACTTGTGTATGCAGGGCTGGCGTACCCGCACCTGGACACGACCGGAAAAACACTCACCATAGGTTTCACCAACAATAACCATATCCAGATCATCAAAGTTAGCTTTTCCTAAATGGGATGCTGAATGGGGTGGTCACACTCAGCAGGCCAGGCTCTGTTTGTAAACAATCTTTATTCTGACAACACCACACAAGTGTAGAGCACTTCCTCTTTTGAAATAATGAGAGATTTACTTTTGTATGGCAATGTGCCACCTGATCAACGGTCCACGGCTGAGACTGGGGTGTAAATCACGCGAGAATCGAAACCCAAGCTCTGCTTCGAAGTATTTTCTACACCGCATCCCAATGCTTTAACCCCCTTGGGTCGAATTTGGGAGGTTTCTCCCTCGGCTACTATACTCCAGTCAGTGATTACAGCCAATAGTTAGAAACTTGTTTGGGCCAAGAACTCATACCCCGGGCACGGATGCAACGTGATGCGCCATTGCTTCTAGGCACCGACAAAACGATTGCCCGGTCAGTGACCAAAAGTGAGACGCCATGCGATATTTCTACTCAACATGCCATCGTCTCCTCACAAGTATTCCCCTCATTGGGGTTGAGATGCAGAGCAGTCGTCCAGTCATGGCGGTGTTTGTAAATTAACTTGGAATCCATGCCGCTGTTCGTTTTTACCGATGTAACCATGGGAAATCAAGCTTGAGGGGTCAAGCTAGCAAGATGCTCTGTATTGTCGCTGTGAGGTAACCCTCATTGACACTTAATTGGAGAAGCGTGGACTGATCTCCGCACCCTCCCCGGATAATCATAGTACGGAGGCTGTGGAACAATTGGCTGGGCCAACCTCGGCCCTTTCCCCAGACATGGGACAAAAAATCGGTGCCTAAAACTACCCAGATCAAACCCGGGATGGCGATAGAATGATGCTTGGATTAAAGGTCGACCCACCGTGCCGCAGCAGCGCAACTGCCGGGCCACTGCCGCCGAGGAAACACGAGCCAAAGGTATCATTCTAACAGGCGGTAGGTATCATCATCGTACTGTACTCCCCAGGATATCTTACTCTTGTAAGATACCCCATGACCTTTGGTTGGGTGACATTTGTCATCAGCTTATAGCCCGCTCGGGCACGCCGACCTCGAGCTATGAGTTGCAAGATGCGGATGCGAGACAAGGATCGGCAGCTTTCGAGCTGCGTCTGATAACACCCTCTCGGCACTCGACAGCATGATTCAAACACAATGGTACAACGGGGGCAGATCAATGGTACATTCAGGTGCTCCAATGCGTCTTTGTGACGCCATATAATTACCCCTCATCAACCGCCGCGTCTCACCACGTCAATTGAAACAACCGCTCCTCCTCGCTTTGAATTTATCTCCTCTTATTCAACTTCAACTTCCTCAGGACGGAAAACCGCACCTGGCCGTTGCAGGACAAGTCCCTTGAACGCCTTGGCAAGATGGCTGGAGAAAAGAACGGGTCCAATGGAGTCTACGACTCGTGAGTTCCACTTTTCCAACTGCCGGGCAGATCAGACCCGCTCAATTATCCTTGTCGACGATACTCACATTAGCGTGTGATAGGAAGGGAGTTGATGACGGTCCCGTCTTGAACGAACATCAAGAAAAAATCGCAAACCTGACCGAGAACATCGCTGGTGAGATCCGCAACCCGCTCAAGGGGATTCCGCGCGAGCAGTTGCTTGATGATGTCACCAAGTTCCACCAAGAAAAGGCTCTGCCAGATGACATCCTCCCGCTTTTGAAGAAGGGAGCTCTCGTGGCGCAGAACCCAGCTCTGTATGATGAGATTGAAGATCTCGACGAAGATGACAAGACGGCTCTGGCAGAGGAGGTTACCCGCAGATGGAAGCACCCATGGGCACTATACTACACAATCATCCTCAACTCGATTGCTGCAGCCATTCAAGGATGGGATCAGGTCAGTGACGATTTGTCTTCTAGCTTGATATTCCTTTCCTGACATTACATCTAGACCGGCTCCAACGGCGCCAACCTCACATTCCACGAGGCATTGGGTATCCCTGATAGCGCGGGCTCCTCATGTGGCCCGGTCGCGAACGAGGGCACATGCGCCAAGAACAGTTGGATCATTGGTCTAGTGAACGCCATGCCTTACATTACGATTTGCATTTTGTAAGTCACCGTTCAAGCAATATCCCCATTTTTAATTTATTTACTGACACAACTAAGTGCTTGCTGGATCTCTGATCCCTTGAACGACCTTATGGGACGACGAGGCGTCATCTTTGTTGCTGCCATCTTCTCGCTCTTGGCCCCATTTGGCATGGCTGTATCGCAAACTTGGGGACAATTAGCAGCATGCAGGTGAGTAATTAGTATTCAATTAAGGTTTGGAGATGCTAACTTGACTTGACAGAATGCTCCTCGGAATCGGCATGGGCTTGAAGGAAGTTACTGTACCTGTCTACTCTGCTGAGAACTCGCCGGCTATTATTCGTGGTGGTCTGGTCATGTCATGGCAAGTCTGGACCGCATTTGGTAAGAAATGAACCCCCAAAAGTTCATAGAATTCGACTGATGGTCAATGATCAGGAATTTTTCTTGGAAATTGTGCCAATCTCGCGGTCGGAAAAACGGGCGACATATCATGGCGTCTCCAGTTCGGCTCAGCCTTCATTCCCGCCGTTCCCCTCGTTCTTGGCGTGTACTTCTGCCCCGAGAGTCCTCGTTGGTACATGAAGAAGAACAAGCACCTTAAGGCCTGGAAATCCCTGCTGAGACTCCGCAATACCCCTCTTCAAGCTGCTCGAGATCTCTACTACATTCACTGCCTCCTGGAACAGGAAGAAATTTATGTCGAGGAAGCTGGCTTCAAGGCCACGAGCAACATCGTTACCCGATTTATTGAGTTATTCACCATTCCCAGAATCAGGAGAGCTACCTGGGCCTCTGGTATTGTCATGATTGCCCAGCAGATGTGCGGTATGTGAATTAGGCTATATCGGGCTGATGACCCCGCTAACATGAGCTTAGGTATCAACATTATTGCCTTTTATAGTGCAACCATCTTCAAGGAGAGCGGCATTGGCGACTACACGGCATTGTGGGCCAGTTGGGGTTTCGGATTGATCAACTTCTTGTTTGCCTGGCCCGCCGTCTTTACCATCGATACCTTTGGACGTCGCACCCTTTTACTGTTTACATTCCCAAACATGTTTTGGACACTGCTAGGTTAGCACTCAGCTCAACCTCTATGATATGAAATCACTGACAATAATGAAAGTTGCTGGCCTCTGCTACCTGATTGACAAGGGGGTCGAGGACAGCAGTGCCCGTATCGGAGCGGTAGCCACCTTTGTTTATCTGTTCGCAGCATTCTACTCTCCTGGTAAGTTGAGAACACTGTGATGTTAGAAGTCTTTCAAACTAATTCGCACATGTTAGGGGAGGGACCTGTGCCATTCATGTATTCCGCAGAAGTCTTTCCACTGTCTCATCGTGAAATTGGCATGTCCTGGGCTGTTGCGACAAACAACTTCTGGGCTTCAGTGCTGTCATTGACCTTCCCTCGAATGCTGATCGCCATGTCGGCAACGGGAGCGTTTGGATTTTATGCAGGGCTTAATTTAGTTGCCTTGGCTCTCATCTTCTTATTCGTACCCGAGACGAAGCAAAAGACACTGGAAGAGCTTGACTACGTGTTTGCGGTACCAGACCGCACCCATGCGGCATACCAGCTTAATGTTGTCTTGCCCTGGTGGGTCAAGAGATGGATCTTTTGGCAGCGGACTGCAAAGTGCCCCGACTTGTATCATGATGAAACATCTGGTGCGGGGAAAGTCGATGCTTGAGATAATACTTATGGAAATGAAGGGAATAATCACGAGCCGGAGATACCATATGATCAGTGCTACTGTTATGATTGGGCAAATTGACTATTGGTGGATTTAACTTGGCTTTGCCTTATTGACTACCTATCGGTCGAATCTTAGTTCGCGTATTTAATTAAGATTGGTTACACAGGTGCTAAGTTTTACATGAGGTGGCTCATAGCCAGTTCCATCAATAGGATACACATTTTCTTCGAACAATACCCTTGTTCATTCCGTCAACCATTGGACATTATGCGTGTTCATTGCCCTACATTTTCACGCTCAGGGCTGCTCTTCCTAAATCTTGGAGCAATTGTTTCAGATTTTCTAATAGAGGTGGGGCGGTTTCAACTTGGAGCCTGCATGGAAAGTTTCCCTGCAGTATATCCAATACCGCACTGATGACTGCCTCCTGGTTTGAGAGAGGGACGATGGTTATCGTTGTTGTGTCGGTAATTTGGGGATATGAAATGCTTGGGATGCCCTTCCCAAGTGTTACGAAACGTTGCACGGCCGGAGAGTCTGGTCCATCAAGACAGACCGAGTGAGAGGCCGGATGTTCCATTGTTAATTCAGTCTGCATCCCGTTGGCGAGAGAAATAATGCTGTAGGCCCATAGAGCAAGGCTGGCATGGTAAACTGCAATTGCGAAGAACCCACGGATATGTCTAGGCTGAAATCTCCTTGCAGCGCGAATGACTTGGCCCGCGTGCCAGATGGCCTGGCGTGATTCGGGCCCATCAACCCATCGTTGGAGCGAGGGTAAAACGCGACGAGCGTCTTCTAGATCGCCCTTCCCGGCAAAGAATTCGATTTCTTCAAGAGACATGTGAAGGTACATGAGAAGAAGCTCAAGAATCAGCATAGTCTCTGCGGATGGCGGCTCCGGATGCCCCGAGATGTTCATTCGGAAATGATGGAGTGTCTTGATCAGGTCTTGGTGTCGAAGCGCGGCTGCTGGGTCTGAATGACCTGGCCGTTTTATCGTCGAGACGACCTGGGAGTGTTGCCAGATCATCCCCCAGATGCCGTGGAGGATGACAAGTCGGAATAGGTGAACGTCGCAATCGTCTGGAATCTCGATGGGATCTCGCAGGAAATCGACAAGACTAAAATGACGGTCGTGCGCTCTTGGCCTGCTTAGGTAGATGTTCTTCCACTGCTCAGCATCCTCGGCTGCCCACAACTCTTGGGAGTGTGGTAATGGCGTGGCGAGTTCAGCAAAAGATATGACGGGGTTGGTGAGCAAAGCCATGCTC
Source organism: Aquanectria penicillioides (assembly GCA_003415625.1). NCBI lineage: Eukaryota > Fungi > Ascomycota > Sordariomycetes > Hypocreales > Nectriaceae > Aquanectria > Aquanectria penicillioides. The sequence goes on along the minus strand of PYIU01000002.1, from coordinate 7,265,943 downwards.
GTCTGTGCGTCCACGATAAATGCGTGGAAGACAAGTCGCTTGAAGCTTTCTTGTTCCACCCACTCGAGCCACTTTCTGTGCAGGAGCTTGCCGCTATCCTGGGGCAGGGGAGCTAATGGCTGCCTGTTGGGTCTTCGAAATCGACCGCCTCGCCTTAACATCTGTTGTTCAAGTCAGCTAGCCATTCCTTTTCACAAAGAATAATACCATACCGTATATAAAGTCTGAGTATGGCTCTCTGCAATCTCCGTTTTCCGCTTGATGCCACTCCAGAGGCCAATCTCAATCTCCGTCATGAATGTCTGGATGGCCCACAGCTGTCGAGTTCTTGCGTTGGACTCCTCAAACATGGATGGTAATGTGATGCGTACAGCTTCTTGGATGGCAAATCCCAGTTTGTGAACAGATGTGATGTCGGTCATGACGGCGCCTGTTGCAATAAGAGCACCTAAAAGCTCTGGCCTCATCTCGTTGGGCCGAAAAGACGGGATATGAATGTAGGAGTCGGTTTGGTTGCGGTGATGGAAAAAGAATCCTTGGAGTAGGTCGTCGAGCACTTCTGGCGTTGGAAAAGCCTTGATCGCGAAATGCGCCTTTTCTAAGCGGCAATGATTTAGTATCATGCCCAGAAATTTGTCTCTTGTCGGGCGGCTGAGTCTATCCCGCAGACAGTGCTCATTCAGTGGTGGTTGGGTTTCGGGAGACCCATGATCGGTCCCGAGAGCTGACAAGTCTTCGAGTTCTGCTGAAATAGAATCCTCCTGCGTCGGCTCCCAGACACTTAATGACGACCTCTTGTAGGCTTCGGCTCCCAGCGCAACATGCTTCTTGGGGTTGTCGACTCCCAAGGCGTCGAGAGCGTGCGCAAGCATTGGTTGTTGGTGGCTGTCCAAGCTGTGCGGGTCGCTGCAGAGCTGATCAATGAAGCCAAAGTCTGCGTCGTTGAAATCGAAGCCTCCCTCAATTGTAAAGTCCAGGAGGCCACGAGTGCCAAATCCGGCATTGACGTCTGCCCAGGTGGGAGATGAGTAGGCGCATGAGCCGTCAGTCAGTTGCGGTGTCATTACGCCCTTGAGGAATCCCGACATGTGGTGTTCTTGAAAGTCAAATGGTGAGGTAGTTGGAAGCGGCAGAGGTGCTGAAGAGTGAGCTGCGAATGGAAGCGTCAGTAAGAAAACGAAAGATGATGTATTTGAGATGCAAGGTCTCACTTCGAATCATTGAGTTTGGAGTTGGCAGCGTCGCGACCTGATCAACCGAGTCGACAGCGACTCCGATAACTGCCGACTCGTTGCTCGCCTGCGGCGCGGACGGGGACACGCCATTATCTAGTTGACGTTTGTTAGTGACGACTCAACAGCCGGGGATGACGAGGCATCGAATCACTGATCGGGAGAAAAAGGAAGATAGGGGAAAGAGCTAAAAAAAAAATTGAAATGAAAAAAGGATATCTTACCAGACTGCGACGTCTCGCTCCTCGACACTTTGATGGTGTCGCGTGCTTCGGACGTACATGTAATGCCTCTCTGGAGGCAGCGCCCACAGGGCTTCTCGTCATCGCACTTGAGCTTGGCCGCGGCGCAAGGCTTGCAGGCCTGCGACACTCTAAGAGACTGGTGGTGATGGCGCTTCTGTCGCTTGCCGGTCTTTTCCTCGCCCTCATGGCAGGCAGAGTGTCTCTTGAGCAGGTCTCTTGAGAGCGGAGTCAGATGTGACGATGCTCAAATCCAGCGCATTTGCATGGGAAGGGGCTTTTGGGGGACAGGTGAGTTCAACATACGGGCGGCCGAAGGTCTTGTTACATGTCTGACACTGAAAAGGCCGTTCCTGCAGATCTATACCGCCGTGGATTAGAACCATGACGCTGGCTTATGTGGAGTGAAGACTTGGAGTTGAACTCACGGCTACGGACATGGCGTGCGAGATGGTCGACTCGCGTGAAGGTGCGCTGGCAGGCCGAGCACTGGAAAAGGCCCTGGCCTGGCGACTTTTGCTGCTGCTGCTGCTGCGTGGACGGCTCCATTGTGTCCGCCATGGTGCTCGGAGGGAGGGAGAGTGTGTGGAACAGACTCGGGACAGACGAAGAGTCGGTCGTTGATATGGATATGCGAAGCTCGAGAGTCGCCTCTAGCGCGGGTTTAAACGGACAGTCGGCGGGCTAGACTTTGTATGTATGTCGAAACGGGCCCATCCACAACCCCGTTTTGACGCCTCCGCGCTCTCCCTTTTGGCCCCATGTCCACTGCGTGCCCTTGGCTTGCTTGGCTTCCCTTGGCCGCAGTTCTCCATCTCTCCATGCTCGCTTCCCCGCGTTCCGCCTTCGGCTAACCTGGTAGATTGGTCTGGCTCTGGGCCTCTGACTCTACCCCCCCCCGGAACCCCGTGAGATTATGCGGGGTTTATGGGCTTCGGGGCGTCCAACCAGCACCGTCACTATTCACGAGTCGCCGTGGGCTAGCCTATGGCGTCTGTGAGTGCTCCCCCGCGCAGCCGCCCCCCCCGAAGGACACCCCCGGCAAGGACGACGAAATCGACGGCACTTGCAGCTCTCGCGGGCATGGGCCATTCAAGATCAACCTTAAGCGTCTCGGAGATGGCCATCATGGGGTACGCACGCCAGGGTTTCCGCCAGGGTTCCCGCCAGGGCCCAGGGCTTCCACAGGGCTTCAGTCGCCGTCGTGGCCAGGCGAGCCCAGGCTTGTCCTGCCTGTCCTGGCGCCCTGGTGTTGCCGTCGTACATACGGGTCGTCCATGGGGCCATCATCGTCTCCGTGCTCGGACGGCTTGCTGCCGACCAGATCTGCCTCTGGCCCAACGGCTATCTACATCTCAGAGGGAGGGGCCCTGGGGGACTTCTGGGGTCTCGCGGTCCGCTGGTGGTGCGAGGGCAGGCTACCCTGCGGCAGTCCAGGGGACCCTTTGGCTTCAGAGGCCCTGTGGCGGGTCTCAAGTCCTGCTTCACGCCCTGTTGGTCAACGTCCGCGCGTCCTCTACCCCATGGGGGCGTCGATGACAGCCCTCTTTTCATGGGGACGATTGCGGGGACGGGTTCGGGGAAAGCGTCCTTGGCCAGCTTCGACCTGCCTGCAGGTGGGAGGCAAAAACCACCATGACATGAGTGAAAGGGCCCCTGTTACGTCCACGTGCGTTCCTACACATTTTCTAGCTTGATTAGAAATGGAAAGGCCAAAACTAGGGCTCTTGAGACCTGCCCCCTCACGGCTCGGAGGAGAGTTGGGGACTGTCGTGGTGGTTGCTCTGGATGTTACAGAAGAAACCCTCGTATATGTTTGGCCATGATACTTTGAAACGCCCTTTCAGTATTGGCTTCTGTATTGTTTGTTAAGCTTGAGTAGTTTATCAGTCTCCATTGAAGGCCAAGAAGAACCCAATAAAAACCTCGGCAGATAATCAACCGGGTTTATAACGGAACCCGACATCAGAGACCCCAGCGACCCGGGGGATTTCGCAGATTCCTGTTAGATCACCATCTTCATCACTTCAGATCTTGTGAATCGAGCAGGGATCCAAGATGGGATTCAATGCCTCCCCTGTTTTCTTGGTCAGCGGCTGATGAGCTGCTTCATCCCAAGATTCCATGCCATCCATCCAGAAGTTGTAAGTTCGTCGCATCTCACATTGTCGTCGTCATTTACAATTTGCAAGACGCGTGTCCATTCATTCATGGTGGTCGAAGCATTTGGACTCTATTCCCCCAAAAAGTTTCTCTCCAGAGTCTCGCCTCCGTCTTCTCCCCCCCCCCCCCCCCTGTTCCCATTCCCCCTTCCATTGCGACCCCTCACGGCTCAACACTTCTCAAAGCGCTCTGGCGATCACTGCAGTTCGCATCAACTCGTCCGCGCTAGCCTCGCACGCCAGCTCAAAGCCGAGCTCGACTGCCAGGACCTTAACAGCGCCTCCCCCTCACCTGGGAAAGAAGAGGGATTGGCTGCCATCCCCTGTCCGAGTGTGTGCCACAACTGGGGCAAACAACCAACGGGATGTGGGGGAGGTCCCGAGACACAAGTGTCCAGCGTTCCGGCGCCTTTGTCTTTGTGCACGCCCTAACCTCAATCCTCTAGTAGCTGAGATCAAAATTCATTTTGGAGTTGGCCATGTCAGAAAAATTATGGGTCAAGAGTTGAACGAGTGAAGAAGTATTGCAAATCGTATTATCAAACGATGATCGCTACAGACGAAAAAGCGGCCTGCTAGATATCCAGTCCCCCAAGCTGCCATCCCATCCATCCCCCAAGCTCTTCGGTACCATGTTTCGGCAACTAACCAGACATAATTATCCATGCAATGCATGCACACTGTAAATTTTTTTTTATGCCCGCTCCCAGTTGTGCCCTCGCCACCGTCGTCGTCGTGTCAGCCACCCTTGCCAACCAAAGATGAAAGGCCATATGGACATGCATGCAACACAGGGGGGGGGGGGGGGGGCTCTGGTTCAGGTGATGATGACGCGCCTGTAGGGGTCAGTAGACTTGGTGTGCAAAATCAGATCATTCGCGAGGCATTTCAGCTTGGTCCAACAGTTCTCGCAGCAGTCTTGTGTATGTCAATAAATGATGGACTAGGGTGAGTATTGCGTGTCGAAAGGAGTGGACAAGGTCAGATAGGACAGGAAGGACAAAAAGAGGACAGAAAAAGAAGATCAAGAAACAAAAAAAACAACGCAAGACAAAAATGAGTGTGACAAATGAGTGTGACAGGAAAAAATAATGACGCGTATCTTCTTAACCTCTATCGTTAGTACAGAACATGGTACAAACATGGTACTGCCCGTGGCAGGATTTGATGGGGAGCTCAGATCTTGGTCTTTGCATGCCACTCATTCTCATTGCTCAGACCCTGAACACCGCTCTGGTCGCCTTTGTCCAGGTACCCTGCGACCACCCCATTGGGGTCTCGCTGCTTCCTAATCTCCATCAGCTTCTTACCCTGCTCCTCGCCCCAGAACTGCGAGTTCCGGACCTGGAAGTCAGCGTCTCCCAGATAAGATCCTGCCAGATGGGGCTGCGCGTGCGCAAAGATTTCCCGAAGCCAGGATTGGCAACGTCTGTCGTCTGATTCGTTCTCCCAGACTGTGTATGTTGCAAAGTAGTGGTCAGATTGCATTGATAGTGCCATGTCCTTCATTGTGCCCTGGGTAGTTGTGAAGCGTGACGCTGGGCTCATGGCATACCACAATGCAAACGACTTTTCCGTGGGCAGCGTGGTAAATGCCCTCTCCATGACTGAGATGACATCTGAGTCATTGTTTACGTAGCCGTTGTCAACGGCATATCTGTGGCCGTTGGGGTTGGCCGCGTGTTGGTCATCGTACTCCTGAGCAATTGACGTCTCCTTGGCAAACCACGATATCACATGGCCTGGAGGCGCAGAATCGTGTGCAGGCCGCAGAGCGGCTAGTGCCTCTTCCTCGCTGTTCTTCATTGTTACAAAGAGGATGGTAATATGTCCCCCGGTCCGTCCGGGGATGTGATTGCCAACCGCAACAATCTCCGTGCTGGTGTCGTAGCCTGGGGTGATCTACACGAGTTGTGGCATCAATATGAGATTCTAGCAGGGCAGGCGAGTTTGGAATTCTTACCCCCACAATCCATTCCAATGCTTTGCGGTAGTCCTTCTTCTCGTAAATATACGCAGAGGACTTCATGTGAGTAAACTTGGGAATTGTCTGAAGGTAAAATCGAGTCACAATGGCAGGGAATCCTGTTTTCCCGTTGTGAGCATTCAACGCTTGAACTGCATAGGACGGACTGCGATCTTCTTACCTGGTCCTGCACCACGAGCCGCCCAGAAGAGATCGCTGTTTTCTTTTTCATCACAATGCAACTTTTCACCGTCAGCTGTTACTACATCAATGGCCAGCACTCGCTGGCAAGCAAATCCCCAGTTCTAGAAAGCAGTTAGTTTCGTGAACGGCAACAAGGTCCTCAAACTTGGCGCATCAAGCCTTCTCACCCTGCAATTCCAGCCCATGCCTCCTTGCAGGAGAAATCCTCCCAGGGCAACGTCTGGGCAATGTCCTCCGGGGAACATGCGGTTCTGGGCGTCCAACAGCCGGTTCACCGTCCTGCCGGTCATGGACGGTGAGGCTTCAAGGATGCCAGTCTCCTTGTCCAGGTTGAAATGGACGAACTTGCCCAGATCAATGAGAATTGCGTCATCTCTGACACTCCACGCGGCCCAGCTGTGGCCGCCAGATCGGACAGATACCCGGCAACCGAGCTGATTAGCGATGCGGACCGCCTCGACGATGTGACCCTCGGTGGTAGCCTCAACTACTGCAAGGGGATAGCGCGAGGGCCTGCGGTAGTTGAAGACGCGGCCGATGCGGGCACGCTCATAGACGACGCTATCCTGCCAGATGATGGGAAAGGAGGGTGGCAGCTCAGGCCGGGTGATGCTGCGGAGGTCTTTGGCCATGGTGCGGTGCGGGTGCCGGTGCCGGTGCGGAGACAAGCTTAGCGTTTTTTGGCTGAATAGCTTAATAGAGTAAACAAGCACGAAGATGACGAATCAGAAGAGTGATGAACAGGAGAAGGACACTGGCGGAACGGCCTCGGGTCCCCTTTAAGCAAGTTGAGGAGCAGAGATGCGAGGATGCACTGACATCAGAAGCCCGGGAGAAGCCATATGAAGAGCGAATCTGGCCGGGAGAAGGATCCGTCCCCGTGGGGTAAATGGGCCCAGTCTGCCGTCTCCGCACTCCGCAACGCAACACAAAGCATAACTAATCCTCCACTTGTCCCGTCTCCGCTCGAGCTTTTTCGGGTGCGTCGGGTGGCCACATGACGACCAATGTCGGGCTGTGGGCTGGCACACTGAAGCCGGGACCCTGGTCGAGGGAGCAGCTCATGCACGGCGAGACGAAAACAAGGTGGCCTCCCGACAGGGACGACGACACTGCACGACGCAAACACGACGCAAACACGACGCAGACACAAGACAAGACGACACAGCGCCGGACAGTGCATCACACAAGCTCGAGACTGTAGCTTATGCAGTCAGAGACCGGACCCTGCGACGCCTGAGAACCGAGGCGAGGCTGAAATCACAGCTCGTTTGGAGCTGCCACTCGACTCGTCGACATCTCGCCTAGGTTTCCCCCATAACTGTAACGACCTTCCCACCACCAGGCCTCATTCCACAGCATTGGCTGGTGCCACGGCTAAATTTGAAATAAGACACACCCATTCTTACTCCTCATCAAAAATCTCCCCCCAATTATCGCCTTTGCATCGCTCAATCGCTGTTCCTGTTCTCGGCGCACCGCAGCAATGCCCCCTCCATCAGACCTTGACAAGGAAAAAATCCCGAAAAAGGGGACGCTGGGCAACGTCCAGCTTCGCCACCATGAGACCAACGAGATCATCTTGGTCCCGACCCCGACCAACGATCCCAATGACCCTCTGAACTGGTAATGCGCGACTCTATCAGAGGCTCCGTGGGGCGCCATAGCTAACGTACCAATCTCTTCGTATCCAGGTCCAAGGCGTATCGTCTATACATTGCCGCACTCGTCTCCGTCACCATCTTCCTGAGCAACTTCTTGGCTGCCGGGCCCACAGTCGCCATTGTTCAAATCGCCCAAGACTTCTTTGGTGATTCCGACCTCGACCTCAATGGAAGCATTGCAAAGGTCTCCTACTTCTTCACCACCACGGCCCTGCTCCAGGGCATGGGTAACCTGTTCTGGATGCCCATTATGATCAAGTTCGGACGGCGACCACTATACATCTTCACCTTTGCGCTATACACAGCCACCGCTGGGTGGGCGGGAGCCCCCACGTCATATGGTAGTGTTTTGGCCGCCCGAATATTCATGGGTCTTGCAAATGGCGCGGCCGAGTGCCTGGCTCCGTTGACTATTTCCGACATTTTCTTCCTCCACGAACGAGGCACTATCATGGCGTGAGTGACATTCTACACTACCTCATCCATTCATTGGGCTAAAAAAAAAATGTCTTGTTTCGCAGTGTTTATACAGCCTCACTATCGGCCGGAGTCGGCGGTGGCATCCTCATCGCAGGACTCATCACCATCAGCCTGCACTGGCGCTACATCTACTACATCTCAACAGCACTCATCGGTTGCTGCACCATCCTCATCTTCTTTACTCTTCCCGAAACTCAATATCGGCGATCGTCTACAGCTAGCGAAAACGGAGATGCATCTGATGAGGAGGGCACATCTGAGGGCCCCAAGAGCAATGAGGAAGCTGAGGTGGCGCACTCTGAAAATGCTACCGCAGGGGCACCAGCTCCTCCACGTAAGCGCACATACGTCCAGGAATTGCGCATCTTTACCGGATCCTACACAAACGAGAGTGTGCTTAAGCTCTTCGTCCGGCCAATTGTGCTCTTGGCTCTGCCTCCAGTTCTGTGGGCAACCCTCGTCATGTCCGTGACCATTGGGTTCCTTGTGGCCATCACATCCAATTTCGCCAGCGCGTTTAGCACCGTCTACGGCTTCAAAACCTGGCAGACGGGCCTCTGTTTCAGCGCATCTCTCGTCAGCTCTCTTATTGGCGTCTTTTTTGGCGGCCATCTGAGCGACATGATCGCCGACTACTTTACAAAGCGCAACGGTGGTATTCGAGAGCCGGAGATGCGTCTGCCTGCCATGATGGTCTCGCTGATCACCGGCCCACTAGCCCTTGTCCTGTATGGCGTTGGGATTGGCAAAGCCCTTCACTGGATCGTCCCTACGATCGGCCTTGGCCTCTGTAAGTTGTTCCAATCTCACCAATTGCTCGAGTTTCTCCTCGCTGACCGCTATTTGCAGTGAACTTTTCAATTGTGCAGGCCACCAACATCAGCCTAGTGTATACAATCGACGCTTACCGGCCCGTGGCTGGTGAGATTACGGTTTCTCAATTTGCATTCAAGTGTGAGTCCTTTTACCCTCCCATCGACGATCAAAGATCAATTGGCTGATTTTGGCTTTTTTTTCCCGCGATAGCTGCCTTTGGCTTCCTACTTTCCTTCTACACGAATCCTTGGATCGCCAAGAGCGGCTACGAGGCGGCTTTTGGCGCAATGGCAGGCATCTCGGGCGGAGTTATCGTCTTCTGGGTTGTGTTTTACCTTTTCGGCAAGAAGATCAGGCACGTTACATGGAATTGGGGCTTCATAGAGCGGCTGGTTCACTGGCATGAGGATCGGGAGGTCGGCGAGTAGACTTGGAGCATTCATAGACAAGAGGCGAGGCGCTGGCGGACGAATTGACAAGACCGAACCCACACATGTCTGAGATGCTTCCGTGCCATGGCTTCATCCTGCGACGCATCGTGATCCTGCATCCGGCTTCGGTCGAATCAAGCTTCATGACCATGCTCCATCTCAAATCCTAGCACCTTGGCGGCTTCTCACACGTGAACATGCATGGTCTGACTCCAAGCAGATGAGATGGATGCCAGCCGTGGCTCCTCTTCCCCACCACAGCACAGCACCACAGAGCGCAAATCAAAAGCATTGCCCGTCCGCCGGGCACGCCATGCTCTCCATATTCAATGATCCACCGAGGATATCCGGGGAACCGTGCAGAAATACGACAAGTCCCGTCCCCGGATTCACATCCCGGGCGGTTCATTGGCTCCCTTGGCCTTCGGCTCGTGGTCCGCCGCGCCGACAAGTGCGGGGGAAGCGAGCAACGGATGTCGTCTCCCACATCCCGTCGCTGCGAAGCCTCGCCTCGTGTCGTGTTAGTCGCAGCGCAACGCTACGGGACGCCACCGACGGGCAGCGTGGAGGCGGCGTAGCGTTGGATCTCCAACTTGCGGCCTCGTGGGAGGGATCGGTTTGCCGCGTCAACATTGTTCGATGGCTCAGCTCACTAGCAGCCGGGCCACGCTGCCTACTGCCAGGTGAAAACACCATATAAGGATTGGCATTTACAAGAGCATCTCGAGGCCCATCACCGCCCCCGTGCCCGTACCCGTCCCCGTCCCCGTACCCCACACAGCCACCTCCACGACCCCAATCCCAATCCCAATATCCGCCTCTATTCGTGCCGTACAAGTCATCCTCCGTCATGGACCCCACCGTCCTGTCGCCCGCTGCGTCGCAGACTCTGGCCGGCAAAGTGGCTATCGTCACGGGAAGCAACAGCGGCATCGGGCTGGCCATTGCGAAGGAGCTGGCCTCGCGTGGCGCCCACACCGTGGTCAACTATCCCTTCCCCTCGCTATCTGCCGAAGGTAACAAAGCAGCTGCCAACCTGCCCACCAAGTCGATAGCGGTCTGCGCCGACATGAGCACCGTTGATGGCCCAAAGGCGCTTGTCGACGCTACTGTCGGGGAATTCGGCCGAGTCGACATCCTTGTCAACTGTGCTGCCCTGGCGGTCAACTTGCCGTTGGAGGAGCAGACCCTGGACCATTGGAACTCGCTGGTCAACCTCAATGCTCGCGGCCCATTCCTCATGACACAGCAGGTTCTCCCGCATCTCCCCCACGGCAGCGGGAGGATCGTCAACATCTGCTCCGTGAGCGCTCGCGGGCCTCCGCCGCTGCAGACCATCTACGCCGGCACCAAGGGCATGGTCGACTCCTTCACCCGATGCTGGGCCAAGGAGCTCCCGCCCAAGTACGGCTGCACGGTGAACGCCGTGTCCCCCGGTCCCACCATGACGGAAGGTTTCCTAGCCGCTGGCGAGGAGGCCATGAAGGTGCTCCAGCCGACCATTGATGCAACGCCTGCCGGGAAGCGAATGGGGAAGCCGGAGGAGGTTGCATACGCCGTTGCATTTCTGTGTGAGGAGCGGGCCGGGTGGGTGAATGGCACGCATATCTTTGTCAACGGTGGCTTGTTCGTGGATTAGTCGCATTGTCTGTGCCGCATCTGGTGCATTAGGAGCCAAGCAATACACACAATTTTGATTCCCTCTAACCCTCCACTCTCCGGTTCCCCATTTCCCCCACATGACCCGGCCCAGCAGAGATGAACCCGACCGGCTAGCTGCCGGCAATCATGAGCGTGACCGCATGCATTCGCATCTCGTCTTGCATCAGCCATCTCGGTCATGATGCTGCAGTCGGGTGCGTTGAGCAAAGCAAGTTGACGGGGGAAGCGCAGGATATATAGGCTAAGTAACGCAAAAACAGAGCCAATTCCTCTTCTACAGCGGTAAACTCTACCAAGATCCTCCTACAAAATGCCTCGCACGTATCTGAAGAAAGCAATTCCTTCCGTGAAGCCCGCCAGCGGGTCGGGTGCAGATGTCCCGAGCATCGTCAAGGGCGTCATTGACACCATCCGCAAAGAGGGCGATGTTGCTGTTCGTCGCTATAGCTCCAAATTCGACAAATGGGAACCCAAATCCTTCAAGCTGTCGCCTTCAGAGATCCAAAATGTCATTTCCCAAGTTCCAGCCCAGATCATTGACGACATCAAGGCTGTTCAAGCCAATGTCCGCAAATTTGCTCTCGCCCAGAAAGCCTCTCTCAAGGACTTTGAGATTGAGATGGAGCCGGGTGTATTTCTTGGACAAAAGAATAACCCAATTGATTCCGTCGGAGCGTAAGAATATTCTGGTCGCACACAGTAATTCGCCTCATCACGCTGACTTTCACGAAACAGCTACATTCCAGGTGGCCGATACCCACTCCTCGCCTCTGCACACATGACAATTCTTACGGCTAAGGTCGCCGGTGTCAAGAATGTCATTGGCTGCACTCCTCCTATTGCTGGGAAAATCCCCTTGCCACCGTCGCTGCGATGCACCTCGCTGGTGCTGACGAGATCTTCATCCTCGGCGGTATCCAAGCCGTGGCTGCCATGGCCGTTGGCACCGAGACGGTTCCCAAAGTCGACTTCATTGCCGGTCCCGGAAATGCCTTTGTTGCTGAGGCAAAGCGACAACTATATGGAGAGATTGGGATTGATCTGTTTGCAGGTCCTACAGAGGTGTTGATTGTGGCCGATGAGACTGCAGATCCGTTCATGGTTGCCACAGACTTGCTATCTCAGGCCGAACACGGTCCTGATAGTCCGGCGATTCTCATCACCACTTCGGGGGAAGTTGGAAGAAAGACGATGGACCTTTGTGGCCAACTTCTCAAGACCCTAGTGACAGCTCCAATTGCGAGTGTGTCCTGGGGAAACCTTGGAGAGGTCATCGTAGCAGACTCGCTAGATGAGGCATTCAAAATTGCTGATGAGTTTGCCTCAGAACACGTCCAAATTCTCACACGTGAGCCAAGGCAAGCTCTACAAAAGATGCAGCACTATGGCGCCTTGTTCTTAGGACCAATGACTTGCGTATCATATGGAGACAAGGTAAGTTTCCCTTATGTTCAAGTACGACGGATATCAAACTAATTCCTCACTCACAGTGCATCGGAACCAACCATGTTCTACCTACCCGAGGCGCAGCTAGATATACTGGTGGACTGTGGGTAGGCAAGTTCCTCCGAACCGTCACATATCAAGAGGTTCGCAATGCCGAAGGGAGTGCCAAGCTAGGACGACTTTGCGGCCGCGCAGCTCGAGTTGAACTATTCGAAGGCCACGCGAGATCTGGAGACTTGCGAGCGAATTTGTATTCGAATGACGAATTTGAGTGGATAACCCAGGGTAAGACAGGCAACAGGGCTTCCAAGATTTGAATTACATCGACAAAGGCTTATCTGCCATAGCGAGAATCCAATCAACAATAAGGATTAAGGCATTTAATAGGTCCATTATTTATACATTACGTTCTGTATTACTGAAAATGAAAAATCCCAACCTCATCAATATGATTTCTCACTCGTTACTTCATACTCCTCTGTAACGTAGATGGCATTTGACTGCAGTCGTGTCTCTGTGTCCTTGGGTATTGCCATCTCTTCATCACTTGCGCGACTTTCAACTCGAGCCCCACTGACTGGCTCCATGATACCAAATCTACAGGAGGAATGTTTACCAGTTGGTGAATCACCGGGAAACGTAATTCTGCGACTCGAGCGCGCCGTGGCGTTCTGATCGAGTTGAATCTGAATGGGCAGACCGCTAGCGTTACTGTTGGGATCTTTCGAAGACCATTTGTCGTGAACCAGCCTAAATATGGGCCGGCATACGGGTATACCGATACAGACCATTGTGACAGCCATCTCTGCAACTGACCAAACTGCGGCGGGAACTGTAGCCTCTGTTTTGGCCAAGGAAGACCAGACTTGTTAGCTTCACCATTTCAAGCCAGTGAGAAGAAATCGACAACGCACTCAAAAATTCCTCTTGGTTTAATTCCCCTATCTCTATTGTGCGTTTGATGCCGCATGCGCCAGCACTGTTATCTATAGTTAGCAGACGTTCGAATGCTCACGAGGAGGACAATGGTAGAAGAACACTCACAAGATACCGAGACTCAAGCTCGTGAGGATAAGAATCTTATCGCGACGTCCCATTTGCAGACTCCAGATGACTACCCATGGGAACATGGCGAAGAAGAAATCGGCAAAAACACATGTGTCTATACGTAGGCCAGTCAGCATCTCGGCGATTATATGATGTGCATTCATAACTCAGCAGGGGAATTCTCCGTCGCAAGATGACACCTGCAGAATAGTGAGGAGCGAAAAAACTTACAACCAACGGTATAGCCTGCTGGGACGAAATTGAGCTTACACACACCGTCCACCCGCTTATCCCAGATATAGTTGACAGGCGTGCACTGAAGCCAGTAGACGACCACGCATGCAATTGATGACAAGACGAGGAGGATCAAAACTGACCAAATGGCCACCTTTTGCCATCGCTCTTGTACGATCCGCAAAAGAAACAGTCCCAGTGACCATTTCGCGATGACCATTCCCATCGAAACGAGGTTAATTCCGATGCCTTCAAAAAAGAGGGCGGCCGCTTTGTCGCCAGGATCGTCAACGGTTTCCTGACCAAACCCATAGTGGGCAGAAATGGTCATCATGATGCATAATACTACAATAAAGAACTCGAGGAAAATTAGTTCCAATATTCGCTAAGCATTGCAACCGGCTAATTCCATGCCACTTGGGATGAAAGTAGCCAGGACTCACTTACAAAGGCGACGAGGTATGCTAGGTCATCAAGACCGTACCAGTGCAGCAGGACAACGCGGCAATACATCCGCAGTATGACGAAGATGAACACGAGGAGCGTGAACCCCCACATGACACTGATGGCCCATGGGCCATCACCTCCGAATGCCATCTTGCTGGAGGTTTCTGAGGTTTATCGCCAAGCCCAGCGACACTCTTGCTCTTTGGGGCAATCCGAGCAACGCGGGATCTCGCGGTGCCTCGCAGCGACAAGCGATGTCGAATCCTTCGAGCGACGCAACAATGCAATGGTCGACGAGTCGAGAGTCGGCACTATCTCCTCCTTCTAGTGTCAATAACCCATCTCCTTTGACACGTCCACCAAAACCTGGAAGTCGACGGCTGGGCGATTCCACAGGGATTACTGTGCTCCAGTGTGAGGCATCCCTGACTTGCGATGAGAGTTGTAGGATTCAGTCGACCTGACCGTGAGCTGAGCACCCCAAGATACCTAATTTCAGTTTGTCCAGAAATGCGCAGGGTGGGGATTTCTCCGTTCCCAGGAATGTGCGCCATCTTATAACAGTAACGTTTACAGCTTCCCACCGGGCGCCGCCACTTGTGGAAGCAGATTAACTTTACCAGGACAGGACGAGAGGAATGATACCATCCGAGTCACGTCGCACAAGAACAGCATCAACACCACCATATCCCGAACTAGTGCAAGCCACGCGTGCACGAACGACATGCTCGGCCCAATTATGGAAGAAACCACTCTCACAGTGTCGCTGCGTCGGCTCATATTCCGATTGAATAAAAAGGGAGCCTTCTCAGTCAAAATGGCATGCTTGTCTCAGTTCAAAGCGGTATGTGCGCAACGATCTCCTGGCGACTGGATCCATGGCATGCCAAACAGCGCTTACCTACCTACCACGTCCCAGGTGAGCGATGGCCGTTTAGTCTCTTCAAGGTTATTCCTGGTTCTAATTCTTTGTCAGGCAATCGCAGAAACACGGAGTTAAGGGAGGGTGGGTGACACACATGAAAAAGCAATAACATAAAACCAACAGGGGCTAACAAAAAGAAATCACTCGCATCAATTTTGATCATGGTAGGAAAAGCAACGAACCTTGGTTGCCTTATCCGCACACACGGATGAAGTAGCAAAGAGGCAACGATATGGTTTTCCAGCCCGCCATTCAACATCGTAAAAGGACGAATCGCATCATTGTAAAATTTTCTGACTTCTTTTCGCAGACCAGCAATGAAATTCCAGACTCATCGGGTCTTGACAGGAGGACAAATATCGATGCGCGTGGCTACATCATTCATTTCACGACCAAATTGATGGCTCAGCAATCGGCATGTTAGAATTCGTGCACAGCCGCTAGCTAATCTCTTTTGGGTAAATTGAGGAGTTGTCAAGGCTAGCGCATTGGGGTGAAGCTTTCTGGGCTTTGCGCCCGGGAGAAGACACGCATGTGCGACTCTGAATATTTGAAAGGTTAGCATGGTGGTTGGAAACGTGGTAGGCTCTGAAGTACGGGAACTTGTCTTCCTCAAAATCTAGCCCACGCGGCTTGTATCGATACAATTTTCCCATCTGCGTCTAACAATTGTCTACGCAATCCGAAAGGGAATGGAGCGACACAAGTGAGTCAACCATGATGACAATACATGAAACATGTGCGAAAACCATAGCCACTCAGCACTTCGCTTAACATGGCGGTCTAGTATCTCTCATCAAAGTCTTTGTGAAGTCCATGAGGCGCCAAGAGTCGACGATACTGTTTGGGGCCATTGATCTACCTCATAAGACACACGTGAGAACAGACATTCAACAAGCTGGGGAAACTGGTCGTTCTAGAATTGATCGACTATGCATCGGTCGCCGCTTCTTAGACACTGACACTATGCATGTGCAAGGATAGTCAGTCCTGCCCGGGTTGTAGGGATCATGGAGCACTTGACATGCGCGGAATCTTTGATGGCAACTAACTGCAGCATATCCCTTACTGTCGGAAGACTACACTAAGGTCACTAGAAAGGTTTCTGGCCAACCAAAGAGAAGCAGAGGAAGGGTACACTAATCCTGGCCCATTTCACGTACCCATAAAAGTACCAAAAATCGCTGATCTACATTGCACAACTTTGCAAATCCCCCCACAAAGTCGTAATTAGTGATCTTTTCTGTTTTTCTATTCACTGTCAAGTTACAATAATTGCTTCAACTTTCTTGCGAATCGTTTGTCACCTAATGTACCCCCATTTTGCGGAGCCCGGTGCCTAAGTGTGGTCTTACGACAGTCTAAGGGATTGAGGTTGAAGTACTATCAGCATAACCTATCCCCTCCATTGTACATCCAATCAGATGCCCGGCCTTGACGGAAAGAGACTCTGTCTAGAAACCCAGTGAGAATCATGATTGAGGAGTGGAATAGATTCCAATCAAATATTGAATGAGGGACGAAGGCCCAGAGAGGAATAGGTCGAGAGAACACACAGGCCGCTAGAAGGAACAGGTGTCCTAGCAAGAGATGCGGAAGGAGAGGAAAATGAGAAAATACATATCTGAAAGTAGTAGAGAGAGTGAAATCACCCAAATAGATGGTGACAAATACGACGTCGGATTGATCAACTGGAATCGGCGAAATGAAGCTGGAAATGGCCAAAAACACCATGCATTGAGAATGCTAGGCTAGAGAACGTTCGTATGAAGACCAGAGGGCTTTTTAGTTGCCACGGGTATTGTATAATTTTCCGTACCAATCAAATCAAATCTGCAATGCTAATAAATACATTTGTCTTGTATCACCATCTCCGACTCAGGCCTGCTCTTTTTGGACGGAATGAGGTCCAAGTGATTTTGTCCGTGTTTTTTTTTAGGCCCGCAGGCTTATGGACCCGTGTTTTGGGCACGAGCGTGAGAGAGATTTATTTTTGTCCTCTCACGTCTGCATGCCACCATTGGCAATTACAATGTAGAAGCCAGAAAACTCTCTTGAATCCCTCAATGCATGCCGTGGGTGCCTAAATAGGCCCTTACTGCTGCTACTAGCAGACACTGAGGGGGGGAATGTTTATGGCAGGGGAGACATGGTCTAGGGTAGGGGCGTGTGAGAAGCCCATACTTGGTCCACTGTCATGTGAGGTGAGAAATACAGTAGCAGTAGTGCAAATTAAAGGTGTCTTCTTCATTTGACATACGAATGCAAATGGATGATTCAACTTATGAAGTTACTAACATCAAAGGCGGAAGTATGTCTCTCGTCCTTGCAGCTGAGGAGAGCAGAAAATATGAACCACATTTTTTCCAAGACTTCGCACCGAACGGCAGGGTTTTCTGTCACCCTACACGCAATATTCAACAATAGTTCGTCCATGTATTCAAATCTCCTCGACCCACAGCCATCTTCCCTTGACTGATGCCCTCATATCAACCACGCCGGCATCATGTGATCGAGCAACAGGGATTAGACCAGCGCCTTGAGTATTTTGCAGCTGGGGACCCCTGCTGCCTCTCCACACGGTCATTTGCAAGGATGATTCTCCGCACCCGCTTATAGGTTAGGGAGCGACTGGCTTGTATGCATGCATATGTAGGTATACGTACCTCCGAATAAATGTCATACAGCGAGACCTCCTAGGGACTGACACTGACGACGACTATGGCGATGATGACTATGACGATGCTGAGGATGATTTCCACACCCTCCAAAAGCAGATCCCCGGGACAGCAACCTTATCTCCCAAAAGCGTCTTAATGTGTGGTACCAAATATGACGCTGGTACCTATTTCCAGTACCCTGCCTTCCCAGCAGGCGCCGCTTACCCATGGGAAGGAATAGATAACGGCGCCTGGGACACAGTGTCTCGATATTGGGACAACACCTCTGGAGAATGCACAAATTGGATCATTGCGCAGCTTACCAGAGCGACATATCAAATACTCCATTCGAAGTTACTTGATCCATTTCTCGCACGATTCTGTGTTGCATTGGCAACTGTTTGGATGTATCAGTCATCCCTACAAACTAGTTAAAGAACTTGGCTTATCATCATCCGCGACATTCTATCATCTAGATTATTTCTTTAAGAAACTTGATTTATCCTGTCAATTGTCTTATCCTTCAACACGATCTCTATTCTTGCCTACACATGTCTTCTTATGCTGATCCTTAGCTCGGTATAACTCAAGCTCTATTCTTTCTCGGTCCAATCGTTACATCACTGTCGCCACCCTGCCACTTGCTTATAATCCCTTCCTACAAGGTTTAAATGTGAGGAGCGGCCCTTTCAAGCCGAATATCTCTGTCAATAATTCTCATCGCGTGCAAACATTCTTCATCTCGGTATCGAGGTGCAATGACTTGAAGTGCGCATGGCGCTCCATGCAGGGCCTCTGGTTCGTCTTTGATGGGTTAGCATCTATCTAACATCGCATAATTTACAAAGGACAAAACTTACAATCAGCATCAAAGTCTGCTGTCGCCTTTTGGAATTCGGGGTCCTTTTCTTTTGATGCGTTTCCGTAGGGGATGATTCCAGCGGGGTACTGAATCATCCAGTCAGCAAATTCACCACTCAAAGCATACGTAAATAACACTTACGTTTACAACATTCCACATCAAGGTGTAGACTGGGTTGCCGTACGTATCGTGAGGAACCGCGGTAGTGGCAGCTCCGGGTGCCAATACCACATCCAAATCATGCTCTATCCAGGCATCTCGCCAAACCTCGGCATAAGTTTCACAGACCTCGTTCAGCTGAGAGAGCTGGTTGGTGATGTCCAAATCTGTAGGAACGGGAAACGGGGCCTTCGTAAACGGGTGCACGAATCTTGCCACAGACGGGACGAACGGCTCGCCGATCTCTTTCAAGAGCGTTTCGGGGTCAGGCCCTCCCATGCCGAAGTACTGGAAGCCAATTCTTCCGCCGAAACCCGCACTTCGACGTGAATCCGCTGGCAAGTGAACAACCTTGTGGCCAGCCTTTTGCAGTGCTGCTCCCGCTGCCTCGAGGGCTCGCTTAACAGGGGGGTGGAGTGGATAATCGGGATCTTCAGCCATGAGGCCAATGACTAAATGTTCCTTCTCGCCAGACTCAATGGTTCTCCAGGGGATATCAACCGCAGTGGAGTCGTATTTCCAAGGGCGCTTTCCAAGGACGGCTTTCATGAAAACCGAAAGATCGTCAACAGATGTGGCCATGGGACCACCAACGGGGATGACTCCTGGGAGGTGCGGCTTGGGCCAGGGATACTCGGATTGGCCTGCAAACGGAACGCGATCCGCTGTAGGTTTAAATCCATAGATGCCGCAGCAGAGCGAAGGGATACGGATGGAACCAGCAATGTCACTTCCGACACCTAGTATAGATCCGCGAAATGCGATCAGCGCACCCTCGCCTCCAGTAGAACCACCGGCAGTAAGATTGGTGTTGTGTGGGTTGAGTGTTCGTCCGAAGACGTTATTCTCGGAATCAGCAGTCTTTGGCGGTTCAGTTAGCATTTTGGAAATTGTTATAAATTGAATCCCATGTGCTTACCATCATAGTTTGAGGCAGATTCGTTTTGCAGTACAGGACCGCGCCAGCATCCAAAAGCAGTTTGACCAGTGGTGAACTGGCGGTGGGAACTGGCCTCTTCAGAAACTCGATATAACCCACTGTCGCATGGTGTCCTTCCACAACATAAGAATCCTATTCGAGATGAGTATGAATTCAATGTGCTTTTTCATGGATATTATTTGTTTACCTTTAGACTAATAGGCAAACCGTGTAGCGGACCAACAACCTTTCCGGTCTCCTTCAGCTGCTTGTCGAGCCATCGCGCTCTTTCCAGGCCCTCCTCAAAGAATATTTCCGTCAAACATGAAGTCTATCCGTATGTTAGCCACGTCTTCTTTCCATCATATGTGTGTGAACGACGCCACTTCACTGACCAGTTGCTGGGCAATTCCTGCACGCTTGCAGAAAGCCTCGGTGACTTCCTCTGAAGTGAGCTGCTGTGAAGAAATCTTCTCCAGCAGCTCAGACGCAGTAAACTTTTCAGTGATTTTCAAATCACTATCTGATAGAATGCCTGACTTTCGAGCTGCTTCCGTCTCGAGAAGGCGACCCTCAGAGGCAGTCCCTGCATTGCTTAGTTGGCTAATCAGTTCAGCACTCAGCGTCCATTTCTCAGGAATGGCGCGCTTCTGTGTCTCCCGATGAGCAGCGGCCAGAGCTTCCCAGCTAGATGCCTCGGCCATTATTCAGATGGGGTTCGGTATTCGAGAGCGGGTAAATTGGAGAGGGGGGGTGTGGATGGCTATGGGCTTCCCAAACAAGTAGAACTTGGGAGAGATAAAAGAGGTTCAACTGCAAGGCGACCGAAAACTAGCTATTATATGGACTAATCCGACTTCTCGGAACCGTCCCATGTCCCTGGTATTACCCCACAACCATAACCGTTATCGTTCCGGCATGTTGTCCCTGCATGACAAAGTCGTGTGTCAAAATAGGCCGGGCGGCGCATGTAATGGCCCAATTGAGAAGGTCGAGGCGCCGGCGGGTTTATCAGAAGATAGTCGCGAAAGCTTATCGTGGTGGAGTTCATGGGGATGGTCGCATATTGCCCGGCTTGGCCATATAATTTGCGTTTACATTGGGATAAATGCTGGCCATCCCATCATGAATTTAACAATTTGAATAGCCCTTGCCCCTATTCGAACATTGGAGCCGCCTGATTAACCCCGTCAGCTCTTATCTCCCAATGACTTCCCAACAACACGTCCCCTCGCCGGGCAATGCCCACTCTCCGCCAGGCGCCGAGGTCCCGCCAATGCGGATGCCTCACCTAGAGTTTGTATATCGTATTGTGGCCGAGATGGATGCCGACGGAATCTCGGAAATCCCCTCGGTTGATGGGACTAGCGTCACGAGGATGGTTTTGCCAATTCTTGGTGGCTCCGTGAGCGGCCCGCGAATTCAGGGCGCCATCGTCGAGAAGAGTGGTGCTGACTGGGCCCAAGTCGTTCATCCTGACAAGGTTGGTAATACAGTTTACCCGAGTAGTTCCATTAGGGTTCCGAATTGAAGCCAGCTGACTGTGAGACGTGGCAAGACATTTTGGAGGCTTGACGCCAAGTACACGCTGAAGACGAATGACAACTTCTACATTCTGGTCCATGCCACTGGTATTTTTCGCAACGGCCCAGAGGTTTCACCGGAGGCCACAAAAAAAGAGACGGTATCTCAGGATGAGGTAGAATATTTTACACATCTCAAGTTTGAGGCTCCTGGGAGCAGTCCCTACAACTGGATGAACGGGATTGTGGCATTAGGTGTCATGACAATGTGGGAAGAAAAACCGGTCATCGACTGCTATCGACTTACAAACTTTCCGGGGCACCAGGCGATGGGAGTGTGATATGGGCATAATGGATGTAAAATCTTTCAACAATTAAACAAATTTTATTGGAAATTAGAGAACCAAACGGACAGACATCTGCACACATTCTGCTCCTGATACTAGATCACTACATTCCACATACTTCATAGCTAAGCTAATACACAATTTCAAGCAAATAACACTCCAATAGACGTAGATCCGTTCAGATGGAGGCACGCATCTCAACTAGGCGCCAGTATCTAGGCGCCAGAGCAGTTCGGATTCGCTTGCCCCAGATAATCATGGGAATAAAAAGCAGACCAATGGCGAAGGCGATGAAAGCGCTAACAATGTAGATGTTGGTAAGGCTCATGGTATTCATCCAGGGCACAAGGGCGAAGGGGACGGCGACGGAAACGGCGTTACGGATAAAGGCAACTCCAACGAATGCCTCGGCAGTGAGCTACAAGTTCGTTAGTGTGTATCCGTTTTGTCGGAATTTGCGGAAGCCTTACCTCGCGATAAGTGTCAATAACCATGGTAAAGGTGATGTCACCGTTGGAGCCCAGTCCAAAGGCAAAAAGAGCACCTCCAACAGAGGGCAGGATCCAATGCATTCCCTGCATTCGTTAGTGGCAGCCATTTTCTGGTGAGTTTAAGGTAACTTACTCTGTCAGCAGTAGCACCAAACATGATTAGACCCCCAGTCATGGTCAAGACGGAAAGCAAAAGAGGATAAAGTCGCATCTCAGGCTCAAAGACACCACCGTTTCGGCGAGCCAGCTTAACAATCAGCCAATCAGAGAAAGGGCCACCGTAGATGCTTCCGAAGATGTTGCCGACAAAGGGGCCCAGGGTCATGTATCCAATGCCAGCAGTGGTGAAGCTGTACGGGGGCACGGAGAAGACGATGGAGACGACGGACATGAACAGAACGAGCCAGCAAACACCAGAGGCGAACTGCAGAGCCGTGAACATGACGTGGGGGAGAGTGATGACGCGCAGGGGCATCAAGAAGAGCTGGACAAGGGACTCGGGAGTGGGTGTGACGAGGCGAAGGCGTTCACGCCAGGTGTTGGTCGGGCCCGTGAGCTCAGTGCGAACCACAACGGTATGGTTGTCTAAGCCCTTCTTCTCATCGTCGTTGGTCGAAGGAACGGTGGTTTCCTCGACTCGGCTATCCATAACCGGGACGTATTTCGTCTCTTCGAACATGACGATGAAGACGAGGGAGAGAATGGTGAGAGAGATGGAAAGCGCGTATTGAGACCATCTCCAGCCCTGCTTCTCGGCCTGGGAGCCGGCGGCAATGGGAGTGAGGAAGGAACCGATCATGACGGCGGTGAAGTAGATACCGTTGGCGGTACCGCGCTGGTGGATGAAGAAGAGATCGGCAATCTAGTGATGGAGTTAGTTGGTGTTGACGGTTTGCTGCAGTGGTTTCGCAACTTCTGCAACTTGCATGCAATGACCATCAAGAGTCATAAAAAGAATACTAACCGTCATTTGAACTGAAGTCTCGTTGACTGCACCAGAAAGACCAGTAATGACAGCGGTAGCAATCAACTCGCCGTTGGTTTTCATTCTCGATGTCCACCAAGACACGGCCGCCATCAAGATGGTGGAGGCAATGTAGGTGGAGCGACGGCCATATTTGATGGTAAACGGGATGAAGAAGATGCAGCCCATGGCCAAGCCAGCAAGTTGCGCAGACTGAGCGTTGGTGAGGTCGGTGAGGGTGACGTCCATGTCAACCAGCATCTGCTGCCAGAAAACAGTCTGGACCGACAGGTTGGTAAAGGCGGCAATGGTTACGGCCATTGTGAGGCCAAAGTTGAGATATTTGCGCCATGTCGGCCAGTTCTACGAATGTGGTGAAATGATGTAGTTAGTTGCGAGTTGTGATTGTTGGCTTCATGGAGCCAAGGGCGAAAAAGCGGTTGCTTACCAGGGGCTCGTTTGGATCTGAGGAGGGCGTCGGCGCCAAGACAAAGACGGAGCCATCATCAGCAGCCGAATCTGCAAGATCGCCACCAATTAGCATCAAGATCCCGTTGGCGATTTTCTTGTATTTATTTATTCATGATTCGTCTTTTTTCTTGGTCATTCTTTATGGAAATTTCAGCCAACTCACGGTGCATCAGGCGAACCTCGCCGGGTACCATGTTGATGTCGTCCTTGGTCGCCATGGTGAAGCTGTGGTGTGTGTCTTGGCAAATAGGGGACGTGAGCTCTGCGTGAGAGACGAGGAGGCGAAGTGAGCTGTTGCGGAGAAGGCTCTGGCGAACACAACAGGACAAAACAAACACGGTCGGCAGCCGGACTGCGGGTCTCTTTAACGGATTGGAATAACAATAGAGGAACCAGCCCTGACTCGGATTGACGCCCTGACAGCAGGTGAAACCCGGGCAGGGAGACGTCGACTATATTATACTCGTGGTTTCGCGGGCGTTGTCTGGTGGCGCTGCGGCACTAGTGGTGTCGACAGAATTGCCGAAACATGCATGACCTGTAGCGAGTGATAAGGGCGAGCAGGCTGCTGGTCTAGGCTTCAGGGTTCACTGGAAAGCAGAGCCGGCGAGGCAAGGCCCTGGTCGTCACGAGTGCGAACAGGGCATGGGAAGGGTGCGCATCCGGTCATGAAAGTGAGAAGATGGCTCCTGGGTGAGGCAGCAAGAGCAGCGTTAGCGTTAGCGTTGGCCGGGACAGAAACGTGCAAAGGATGCGCAATCTCTCAATGCAGCTCTCCCGTCTCCTGCAGATCCCCAATACGGATAACAACTAGTAAATTTAAGCATCAATCCACTGCGACGTGTGAATCTCGCCCACAAGCTCCCCCCCTCCCCGCATTCGCCCACACGCACCGCGTTGGTGGCGATAAGCACATCGCCGCCAGTCCGAAAGCAGCACCTGGATGCGCCCCGGCTCTATCTTCCTATTCTGTCTATAATAGACTTCGCCCCCAGCAGCGGGTTTTACTCAATTGCAACTCTCATTTCTCTCTTCAAAAATCTCCACCGCTGCTACTGGTCGAAACCCGTCGATCCGCCGGCCGTTCGACTCAACGAGTCAAACCCCTCGGGACAAGCGGAAGGGGTCCCCCCCCCGCGAGAGGCATCTCCACCGAACCATTCGACCCGATCCAGGCGCCATTCCAGTACCATTTAGTTCCAGTACCTGGCTATTATCGATCAGTATTCAGTAGTACTTGCAAGGCCAGGCACAGGCAGCCTTGGTCCTGCTCCCTTGGCTGAGGGCCGCGTATCGCCCTGAATCCGAGGGTTGAGCGGCATCATCTCATCTCATCTAGTCGCCTCACCTCACCCGCCCGTCGCCACCACAACACACACAAACACAACACGGCACGCACCGGCATCGGCACCACCATGCCCAGGTCGCGCGGTGGGTGCGTCAACTGCAAGAAGCGCAAGCGAAAGTGCGACGAAACGCGCCCCAGCTGCCAGGCCTGCGCGCGCCGCGGGATCCAGTGTGATGGCTACGCCACGCCGCTGCGCTGGACAAACGGCATAGCAGTCAGGGGACGTTTTGCGGGCGTGTCGATTCCAGACATGGCTGTTGTTTCTGCTGCCGCTGCCGCTGCTTCTGCCACGACGGGAAACAAATTGACTCCCACAAGCGACTTGTTGGTGGCTGGCCTAAACCCCGTCGTCCCCGGCCCCGTGCTGGACCCGGCCCTCGAGGCCGCGGACGTGTCTACCTCTTCCCCGGCCTCTGGCTCAGTCTCTGGCGCTGGCGCCTTTGGCGGCTCGGATTCAGCCAGCCAGTCAGAGCTCTCGACGTCGTCGCCTGGCGACGTTGTGGGCATTGAGGGAGAGCTGTTTAGAAAATGTTCGTTGGTTCTGGTTGGCCACAGCGTCATGATCCCTGTTTTTCTTCCTCTTCTCTTGTTCCGTGTGCGTGTGTGTGTGCAACAAATATGCACGACAAGTGTTCCGTTCCATACATATACGGTACTGGCACTCGGCATTTTCCCTTTGTGCTCCATGTATCTGTAATGCTCCTCGGCTGACCAAAGACTCTATTGCCGCCCTCCAGTCCTCAGCTCTGGTCTCCGCCGTCTCTATGCCACCGAGGCCCAATGCTGGATTCAGCCCTTCTTCGAGGAAATGGCCCTCCAGAGCCCTGCCCTGGTCACCATCTCAGCCGCCATCCAGGCCTATCTTGACGATGGCAAGGAGAGCCCGTCGGTTTCGTCCATGGAGCGTGTGGACCTGGCCTTGCAGACTTTTCGACGTGAGCTCGTCAGTCGGCACGAGTCCATGCATGCGGCAACGCTGTGCGCAGGGCTGCTGCTGTGCTCATTACGTGTATGTGGGATGTTTTATCTCCTTCTTCCTCTTTTCCCCTTTTTGCTGCTCTATTTTCCCTTTCTTTTTTTTTTTCTTTCTTTCGCTTTAGTAGTATTCGCAGTATGCATGCCTGCTACCAACAGCTTTAATGCTACCTGCAGGGTCTGAAGACGACAGTGTTCGACTAAGGAACAACTAAATTATTTCTGTGCTAACACCCCTTGCTCACAGCTCCTCCAAGCCCAGCCATGGACAATTTACATCGACCTGATCGTCGATGCATATCATCTGAGGACCCGGCTCCTCTCCCCAGGTCAAGTCCGGATCAACGAAATGGCAATGCGCCATTCGCTCGAGGTGCTGGGCGTCATGGACATCCCATCCATGGTCATCGGCCGTTTAGGCCCACCAGCCGGCATTTGGAAGCTTCTGCGCAACCTCCAGGACGCGCTAAAACACGGTCGCCTTGGCGGCATTGAGGTCGTCTCCGGCTTGCCGAGATCGCTGCTCGACATCTTTGCCAGCATCCTCGACAACGACGACGAGTACACCGAAGGTCGCCTCTGGACCTGGCCCGGCGAGATAGGTGAGTACCTACAGAGCCATCTTTGGGACTGCTGGAGGTACAGCGGCATCCTCGAGGTGCGACGACGTAGGAGGATGAAACAGCCGAGAGGTTCTGTTGTGGCCAACGAGATGAGATCCGAGAGGTCTCACGGTGCTCCTGGGAGCGAGCTCGTTCTATGCCGGTTGCTGGCATCCATGGATGCGCTAAACAGAGCATTCGAGCTGCCCCAAAACGAACACCTGTTGTGCCACAACGGAATGATGTACCCCTTGGTGACTGCAGGCCTCGAAGTCGAGCTCCTCAAGTCTCATCCTCACTGGAAGCGGACCCTGGACGAGGTGCGCGCAGCCTTCCTGCGGCGAGACTCGTTCAAGCTGGTCAATGTGACTTTTGGCCTGCTTGATGAAGCATGGGAAATAGGGACGTCGACTTTTGACATTGATGAAGCTGCGAGAGACAGGGGATTTGAAATCGCCATTTTTTAAGAGAAATGTATTACTAGATGATGAGTACCGGAAATAACGGGTCATGATGATGCACGATGTACTTTCATGAGAATTAGCCTTGGCGTTTCTGCTTCTTGCATTATAACTTATATCTTTGATACCCCAGGATATACATTTAATGGTTCATTGATCGCTTTCTTGGTCGTTGTTGCATTGTGAATGAATACTTTTCTTTTTTACACATGGCATTGTGGGGACTGGGAGCTGCTCTGATAGCTACCCTACATTTTGAAGCCAGGAAACCAACCCTAAATTCACCATCAACAAACCTGCTCCGGCCTAGCTCATTCTTATTTCGTGAATGATTATATATAGGAATTAAGATATTGTTTAGTCTCATCACCTATACTTGACATCCCTAATCATCAGTTGACAACCTTCGCCTGTTGTTTTGGTCTTATAAGAAGAATCGGGAGGCGATTCTTCCAACATTCTATACCACGCAACTTACTCAGCGGTATAAGGATGAGATGTCTATAGCAATGTTGAACAGCGTAGAAAAACTGATGAGAAACAAATAGGTGTGCGAGCATACGAATCCTTTGCGATTCATTGATACCGTTTCAAAGCAGAAGAGACCTGTCCCAAGAATGGAATGTAGTACATACGCTACATGATCGAGTATTTTATTATTGCAAATGAGCAACAACACATGCCCATTAGACATGCCGAGTCCGGTGTACACAACCTCGCGAAGCAAAAAATCAAGCATATTGATCTGTATCCACACAGGTGATCCCAAGCACGGCAGATGAGATGTTGTCGCACAGGAAGTTTGAGGTTGAGGCTGGTGTTGTAACTGTCCAGTTGTCTACATGTATTTGACAGTTGGAACCCTGGATTGGACAGTAAACCTCTGCCATTGTTGGGGCGTACTTTGAGCTTGTCGTACCGCTCCAGTTCTTCAGCTCGATCCCAGTGACTACTGCAGTGCTTGGGTTCGCCTCGCAGTAAGATTCGTCTGAGTTGTAGCACGCCGAGTATTGAAAGGCATAGCCACAGTTATCCACCTGGATGTCTTCCCACGTTACGTTCGTTACTGTTGCAGTCCCATGGGCCGTACCCCCAGGGTACATCTTTATCCCAGCCGCTTTTGTTGAGTCTTTCATGATCGCCCCTTTCACATAAATGTTTGTCACGGTGTCGACCGATCCAGCAGACTTTGCCAGAGAACCAACAGAGAGACCATGCGAGCCGTCGCAGGTAATGTTAGTTACAGTAACGTAGTTCGCACCGGCCTTAAAAGCCACGCAGTCATCTTGGTTGACAACGCTCACTGAGTCCACGGTGACGGAATCACAGTCTCCAATATCAAAACCGTCCGTGTTTTTGGGAGCATAGGAGCTCTTACTCGCCGCCGTCATAGTAAGCTGGGAGAAAGAAATGCGTTTGCTGGCACTGCCAACACTGAAGAAGACATTCTGAGGATTTTTGACCTTCAAATTCGAGACTGAAACGTCTGTCGAGCCCGAGATCAGGAATAGGGTGGGGCGCTTTAGAGTACTCGACTGTGCGAACGAATCATAGGCTGCTTGGCCATTACCGTCAACCTGTCCAGCCCCGGTAAGGCTACGGATCTTGGCCCCATTGACCTTGCTCAATTGAATCATGTATTTGGTGTTATTCCAGTAGGAAAGGTCGTCAGAAGCTTTGATTCGACCCTCAATTTGAAAATCGCAGTTTGTGCACCCTGCAAAGTCAAGCTGTGACTTCAGCATATAAGTGACGCCAGCTGGCAGTACGATAACACCGCCATCACCACATGATGCAATCGCTGCTTTGATGCTTGGAACATCGTCGACAGATGCCGTACCGGCACTGGTTGGCGTACATGTCGGGATACGCTTCAAAACTTGGTCAGGCTTGAGAATTGTCGGTGTAGCGATGCCAAAGTTGACAATCGCAAACAGACACGCAAAAAGAAACAACTCTCTGATAAATTTGTTTGCCATGACTTCATCAATAGGTTTAAACCTGGTGATAAAAAAAATGAGTGTATCTACTTAAAGAGTCGAAGGTTGATACGACTCCCACAGCCCTTATGTGCAAACACACAAGCTCGACCACTGACTGGTAAACCCTGTTGCTCGACTGAATCGGAACCGTCAACACTGACTTCCCGCCGAACCTCGAAAGGGTTAAGCGGTGCTTTCCATAGCCTCTTTCCCGTTCCGCTCTTTTTTCCCCCACTGATCTTCTGTGAGGGTGAACGAATTTTCCCACCACTGACTTATTTTTCCTTACTCGTTCGAGTCTTTTTGTGATGCCTGGGTCAAACTATCCGCCGCATAGACTTCCAAATACCCACAATAAACGTTACAGATTTTGCCCGAGAGAGAATCATGAACAATGGAGAGCTTGCAGGTACATTGATGTCTGAATAATCTAGTTTAGCCTGATTACGACAGGCCGCCTGTCGTCGTCGCATTATTGTGAGGTATCTCAATGACGGTAGCTGGTTAAGTATCCAAAATTCTCCACGAACGAGAACAGAGAATATCTTAATATTGGCTCGTCTGCGAAGAAGCTAAGCGACGGGATTTAGACTGGAAATAAGAGTCATGTTTGTGATTTAGGCTATATTACTTACCCAGCGCCCATGCGGGGTGCAAGGTTTGATCCTATAGCTGCATTCGTTTAATACCCCAGAATGCAGAGCACCAGCTAGCACAATGCAGTACTTAGTTTCAGCTTTGATGGCCTGACGGGTGCTCGAGAAGACATGTTGAATTCAGCCTAATATCTAACCACTGCAACTTGCTGATAGTGGCATATGCAGTCAGTAACAGACCCTGGGGTCGTGAGGGAACAATCAAGTAAAACGACCATGTTGTAGTCTTATCATCGGCGTACAATCACAGATGGGAAGCTAAAGCACCAATACAGACGCATCGATACTCTGGAACGCACCTTGAAATATTATCAATATTTTTGAATCTTTGGAGATGTCTAGCTATGAGAATCCGATCTTACCAGGATTTTCTCCAGATCCATCAGTGATTCGCGTCGATGACACTTATTACCTTATTAACTCGAGTTTTCAATTCTTCCCTGGCCTGCCTATCCATTCGTCCAAAGATCTTGTTAATTGGGAACTTATTGGTGGGTCTCAGAACCCCTAGTTTGGCAATTGTGCAGAATTTGATTTCTCATGCACAAACCCTGGCATTGTATGCCACGCTATTAATCGACCCGGCCAGCTCAGTTTGCGCAACGCTACCACTAAAGCAAATAGCATCGAGCGTAAGGAAATTTTCACGGGTGGACTCTATGCACCTACAATTCGGTTCCACGATGGGACGTTCTACGTTGTCTGCACGAATCTTTCAGGCAGTACCAACATGTGCTCCAACGAGGATTTCCAGCCTCAAAACTTTTTGATCACATGCAAAGACCCCCGAGATCCAAATTAGTTCAGCAACCCCATCTTGTTTGACTTCTTCGGGATAGACCCAAGCTTGATCTTCGATGATGATGGTAAAGTCTATATGCATGGTAGCTACATATACGGATATAGCAAAAGACCAGCGACAGTCATCAAGCAAGCAGAGATTGATGTGCAGACGGGGAAATTGCTTTCAGAGACTCTCGAAATCTGGGGTGGCTCAGGTGGCCACGTTCCTGAAGGGCCTCGTAAGTAACCCTATATCTAGAACAAATTCAGAAGCAGAGTCAAAGGTGGCTTCAAAAGAGTTGCTACCATATTTCCAGCCTCACAGACTGTCATAATGTTGCTGTAGCGCCTTTGCAAGCTGACTAGCGCGCAATCTAGACGTATACAAGCGAGATGGCTTTTACTGGCTGATGATTGCTGAAGGCGGCACGCATCGCCGACACAACGTCACTATGGCTAGAGCCATGGATATTTGGGGACCGTATGAATCTTTCGAAAACAACCCGCTCATAACAGGACTCGAGGGGAACCCCATAACATGTGTAGGCCATGCGGAATTAGTTGAGGATATCAAAGGGAGATGGTTCGCAATGATGTTGGCTCGTCGGGAGTTCGGATCCTCCTATCCTCTTGGCCGCGAAACATTCATGGTTCCAGTCAAGTGGTCCCCAGGCCAGTTTCCCCAATTCGAACCGGTTAACCTGAGTCAGACCCTCTTGGACGGCATGATTGTCCAGAAACAGGATGCCGAAACCAGTCATCCGGTAACACTATCCTCACTGTATTCACTGTTCATAAGGGACCCGAACCTAGAAAATTACCGGCATGGAGATGATCAAGACACTCTCATTCTGCGACTCACGGCATTCCAGTTGGGAACGGTCGAAGGCAGCCCAACTCTCATCAGCCAGCGCCAGACAAGTCTCAACTCAGTAGCGCAAACTGAGTTCGATCTGATCTCAGCACCAAAGGATGGTCACTGCGGTTTAGCTGTATACAAAGATCCCTTCAGGTATGTATCATTGGATGTGAACCTTGAGGAGCGCACCCTCTCTCTAGCCGTGCATCATTTGAGCCAATACCTCGCCTACGTCAACAAGAGAAGCCTCTCGGCATGTGAAGCGATAAAAATGTGGATCACTTCCTCCACGGACAAATATCAACTTTCATATAGCGTTCTGAAAGATTGTGTTTGGTCTCTGGAAGAACAAGTTGGGGAAGTCTTATGTTCCGACCTGAGCGGGGGTGATTTCACATGTTCGTTCCAAAGTGGTGTAACCATCGCTTTCAGTGTAACTGACTTGAATTCAAACATTGAAGGGTCTGTGTACGGAATATATGCAAATGGGCTGGGAGGAGAGGGTGTGTTTAAGTCATTCACAATCTCTCAAAAGCGCTAATAGCCTGCAACTGTAGCTACGCCTGCTCTCGCAATGGCTTCGCGATGAAACTCAATCGTGGAATTTTCATTTCATAAAACTGGCATAATACTGTGCTACCTCTACATATTATTTCGAAATGAAGTGAACGGAGTGGAATAGGAGTGGCTCCAGCAAACATTCGTTGTTGTACTGGAAAGCATGCTTGGAAGTGTTGCTGCGCAAGTGGCTATGAAGTAGCTGCAACACAGTTGAAATTCAGGTTGTCATCATCTACGTTTACACACGTGTATTGTGCAGGTTTCCCGCTTGGAGGGGTAACCGTCACGTTGTGAGCAGTAATGTTGGTGCAAACGTCGGGCTGACTGCAACGCAATTCACCAACCACCGGGTCGTACTTCTTGCTTGTAACTCCCCAAAAGTCAATAAATTTGACGTCAGAAATAACGACCCCAGACTATTCTCCAGTTAGGTATTGCATAGAATTATGTGATAGGACGTGTGAACGAACAGGATTTTGATCACAGAAGGTTTGGTTGGGCGCCGAATAGCATTGAGAAAGGGAGATCGCATCTATGTTTATCGGTGAGCATTTGAAGGAATGGATGCGCAAGTCACTACTTACGGTCGTTACCAAAGTTTTCAAAGACTTCATAGGTGGTGTTGCGCACTTTACCAGTCCCACAGCCAGAATCCTCGGTGTTCTTGGATGACCCGGCCCATACCTTAATACGAGCACCATCCGTGGCATTTGACATTTTGACATTGTAAACGTAGATGTCCTCACATTATCGATTTTGCCAACGCATTGACCAAGACTACCGACGGAAATACCGTGAGAGCCAGTACAATCCAGATTTTGCACGACGACACCGGTTGAGTTGGGCTTGAATGATACACAGTCTAGGGCAACTTTACTAGAAATCAACTTGAGTTGGGACTCTGAAAACGCTTACCATCAGTGTTGACAACCTTAGAATTCTAAATGACAATATTGGAACTCCTAAAACTATCAAATGCATCGGTATTCTTAGTGACATTGTCAGCAAAGGCACAATCTCTTTGGTGTATAGTGTAACACGTCACCTTTGCCGGGGAGGATGAATTTGTAACTTTGACGGTCATCTCAAACTCACCGAAAAGAACATTTGTTGAGTTGGCGATATTTACCCAACCGGGCGGGTTTAAGACCTTTAAGCCGCTAATCGTAGATCTGTGAAGGCCTTCGTACCCAATCGTGGATGGCCGGACAACATTGGATATAGACTTCATAGCAGTCCAGTAGGTCTGTCCGCGGCCTAGGAAAACTATTAGTTTTGATTCCGCAACAGCTTCTCATGTTAAATTGAGAAATTCCTACCATCAATACTCCCCTTTCCACCACCGTGGATGTTCACATCAGTACCACCAAAACGCCACCGAAGGCTGACAGACTGGAAAGGGAAGTCGAAGGTCCGATTTGGCTAGAAGTATATGTCGTCTTTGAAGACAATATTGTCATAGATCGCAAAATTAATGTGATCGAGGAACGTTAGATCAAGAACACTGGCAATAGTGTAATTGTTGCCTTCGGGGAAGTATACAGTCCCTCCGTGGTTGCATTTCTTTGCAGCGCCGAGAATCTTGGGTCCAACATCATCTGAACCCGACTCAACAACACAGACTCGTGCTCGTTTAGGCCCCTTGGGGCTCAGAAACCCACCAGGTAACTTGGGGCTGGGCTGGAGATGTGGGAGTGGTGGTAACTTGTATGAGGGTTTGCTGAAGGTAGGAGAAGCAAGTAGTAGCCCGGCAAGGGAGTTGAACAGGCTGAAAGATTTCATGGCGGTAGGGTGTAGGTCCTGCGCACAATTCGCGGGATCTTTTTCAAAAATTTCTGTTATTGTTCTCACAAAATCCTTAGTACTTCAGGAGTCATGATTGTTGAACTTTCCTGGATGGAAGTTTTGAGTATTTTCTTAAGCTTTTCAATCCAACTCAGTCATGAATCCAATCCCGGTATTAAGGCATGTGCAGCATTGTCCAGAAACCAGGGACCCAAGGGACAGAGAATAGCCTAAATCCCACGAAGCTGAAGTTTGGATATCCGCTGCGGGTTTCTTATTCTTAACCAAGATGCGGGGTCCATTGCCCGAAAATATCCCTAGACGATCAATTACGAATAGACATAGACTAATACAGGGCAAAACTTGAGCAACACCAGTTGTAGTGTGGATCACTCCAAGTCCAAGTGGTGCGACACCACACCCCAGCCGTTGCGGTTAAACTTCTACCAGAGTAAAGAGGAACTTCAAGCAATTATCAGATGATACATCCATTTCAGAGTTTTCGGAATTGTAGGGCGCTTGGGTATTCCGATTTTCTTGTTGTCTTGTTCTCCTCCACACTGACCCACACCTCTAAAACATCATAGCTTCGTGATTATGAAGGCCGCAGGATCGCATTCATTCCCCAGCAGATCTCAGCTATTTAGCCTAAAGTTATTGTCCCCAGTTGATTAACAGGCCTTTCCATCTCTCATAGGCTTATGTCAGTCGTTTTGAGACCACAGCACTTCGCCGTAGTTAACCCAATGTGAGCGCTTCCACCGCCTAGCCGACGCAGCGGGGAAGAGGTTGTTGCAGGCTCTGAATTTACAGTCTTACAGCATCCTCCACAAGTTTCCTGTAAGATATGAGAATAGAGAGACGGAATAACTCGATAAACTTCAATCTAAGTCAAGACAGCAGGAAGTAGGTATTGGGACAGAGTTACTACGTATTCGAAGTCTGAGCTAAAGTATCGAATAACAATAGTGTGCCTTGAAACCTCCTCCCAATCAAGTTTGACTACCGTCACAATAAGTAGTTCTCAACTTAGTATGCTGTATCGTACCACTTCCAATTGGCACCCCACATAGTTGCCTTTGTGACTGGGCCAGTCGCCACAGTCTCATAGAGCCGCTGAGAGGTGTCTGATCCTGCGCCACTGTTCTCCCATTCCTCAAAGATACTACTCTGAAGTTAGCAAACAATGTTTCCGGGAATAGAAATTCCGATCGCTTCCCACTTGCGAGTTGGGATACTCACGGTGTCGCATTAGCCGCCAATGTGTACCAGCCATTAGGATGGACCACACTCGTCAATGTGTTGAATTGATACATGACTCTCGAAAAGACCCTCCACGGTCGACCAAGGTATACCTTTTGAGTCAAATCTAGGCCCGAGATAGATGTGATCTATAGCAGATCAGTGGATGTGTAGTAATCAGAATACAGAGCCAGGCCCTACCGTGCTGTGATCAATCACATACCAGGCAGGATCGGTATCGTATGTTCTTGAGGTAGCAGTAATGTATCCTTTACCAGATGATGCGATTGTGCCTTTGACCTAGTTAGAAATTGAATTCGCCAGTAGCCCGACCAAACGCATAGTACACTTACACTCGCCGAACCAAGCATTCGCATTACCAAACATGTAGTCAACCGCACCTTTGCAAATGTTAAATCAAGCGCGAAATAGCAAGTTAGGGTTAAGAAATCACAGACCTTCAACGTAGCAGTTGGAGTAGTATTGAATGCCCGCTTTGGCGTAGAGGGTATCCTGGTATGATTTGAAAGA
Source organism: Aquanectria penicillioides (assembly GCA_003415625.1). Classification (NCBI taxonomy): domain Eukaryota; kingdom Fungi; phylum Ascomycota; class Sordariomycetes; order Hypocreales; family Nectriaceae; genus Aquanectria; species Aquanectria penicillioides. Next base: position 7,230,804 of record PYIU01000002.1, on the reverse strand, counting down.
GCAACCGTAGTAGCCTTGGTAGTCTCCGTTGGCTGTCAATGCAACTGCCTATACAACAGTTTGAGTCAGTAATGTGTTTCATGGCTCACCTAAGGTCTATTTAGTTACCTGGCCAGCTGTCCCATATGTGTTGACCACATTGATGTTGTACATGGTGAAGTTGGTGTTCACTACATTAATAGTGGAGCTGGCATCCAATGAACCGGCATCAGAGGACCCAAGACTGTGTGTTATTGTAACGATGTTATTTTTATAGTTGCTGACACTATATCTCTATTAGTATCCCCTGGTCTATACCAATTTAAAAGCACTCTGATACGCACTCTGTCGTTGAACCATAAATCGTGAGAGGGCCTTTGGTCTTGATGCTCACAGTCTCGTTATAGGTGCCCCCATAGATGAAAATGCATTGAGCGGTTGTAAGAGAAGCCACTGCATTCACAGCGGCCTGCAAGGTAGCATACTCGTCTGAACCAGTCCCAGATCCCCTCACAACGAGACAGCCTGAGGGCGGGCTAGTACGTGAGACCGCACGCCGAGGCAGAGATGCGGGTGAACATGGACCGGCAGCGGCAAGAATTGCCAGAAAGCCCTTTACCAATGCCCGATTCAAGAGCATCACAATTTTTTAGTAGTGGAGAGTCGTTTGATTAGAAATTTCGTTAAGTTGTTTTGAGTACAAGAATGGATGCAAACCCATCTATACATCCAATGCTATAAGTAAATGCAGGGTCAATTCTTCCAGCCTCAATAGTCCATGGCAGCTTCCATCCGATTGTCAAAACCATCATATGAAAACGGACAAACCTAGGATAAATTCTGAGAAACGGCGAAATATTTTCCGTGGGCCATCTGAACAAGCAAGGATGGAGGTATTACATGGAAGGACAAGGGTGGTTAGAAACTTTTGCTATGGCTAATGTTCGTGCGGCGAAACGGGCAAATACAGCTGTGGAGATGGGATCTTGCACCCTATATTAGGCTCTAGCTAATACCGTTCATTCTGGAGTGTCGGGCTTGTACACCCGTGGAGATGGGTTTCCTACGCCGCGATCATTTCGGGCAGATTCCGAGTATTCTGAGGTATCTGATGTATACAGTTTTGAGCAGGGTCCTTGCTGCAATGAGCCCCGGCTAATACCCCTCATTCCGGGGTATCTGATATATCTACACGGCCGTAAAGATGGGCCTGGGCCCCGCGGTCGGCTCTAGCTATCTCCTAGTCTGGAATACCGGCAGATGCAACTGAAGCTTCCACACAATTGAACCCGGGTAAATAGGAACGCCACGTGCTTGTCTAACATCCAGTAGATCGAATGCCGAATAGCCGTGCCGAGTGCTATTATCTGCGCCGCACAACGTGCAGGCTCGCGGAAACCTCATGATTTGGGCGTGGATCATTGGTGCAAGATAATTACAAGAGAGCATCCACCCCTGGTAAGGAGGTGGCCTCATGGCGCCGTAAATTCGCAGTGCAGTGGACGAAAAAAGAATGTGGGGGTGGGGAAACATGGAGAAGGCATATCACACTTACCGATACGTAAATTGCTTCAGCTATCTCGTATCTGTATTTAGCCTGAACTGCCGACGGTTTTCCAAACCTGAATATCGAAATGTAACTTTCAGGGCTATGGTAATCATGACCAGTCGCCCAAGAAGCCAACCAACCGTAGCTACTTAGCACACCAGTTCTGAGCAACCCTCTAGTTGGATGCCATTTCGCTCGCATGATCTTACACATTTGGAAATTGATTTAACAGAACGTCACCACCCACTAAAGATCTGCCACTTCCTCAAGAATCTTGCTTAAGCATCTAAATCTCGACTGCTTGACTCGTAACATCTTTTCTCTGCCTATTTAGATTGGGTTCCCTCTAACCGGGTCAAATGCCTGATAAGCAGGTTGTGTATAATTGGCGAGTAATCATCTTATCAACGTGAAGGCAAAGTATCTAAAGTTATTAATAGGTACTGTGGCTTGCTAGCTGTAGGATGCATGGTTCTGATGGGCTATGATGCGAGTGTCTTCAATTCAGTCCAGGTATCCACAAACTAGAAGAATTGGTTCAACAACCCTGTATGCTTTCTAATTATCACTGTTACTATGCTCTTTACTGACAAGTTTAGAACTCTTACATGCTGGGCTTGTGTAGCACAGTCTACAATGTTGGAGGTATTGTGGTCGGGTGGTTTGCCGCCGGGCCAATTGTAAGATTTTTTTTTTTTTTGCCGAATGCCTTTATTAATGCACGGAGTACTAATCTCATGGTCTAATAGTCTGACTTCTTCGGTCGTCGCTGGGGTATGGCTATTGGCTGTATGATGACTATCGTCGCCACTTTCGCCCAAGTCTTTGCACCTTAACATGGCATAGGTGCTTTCTTAGCTGGGCGTATCATTATCAGCGCTGGTCAAGCGATTGCAATTAGTAAGTGGATGATTTTATACCCAGCTCTGGATCTCTAGTGGTAACCTTTTGACAGCATCTGGGCCCATTTACATTGGCGAGGTGACTCCAGCCACAGTGCGTGGAAAAATAATGACGTTTTGGCAAATGTTTTACTCTGTGGGGGCGTTCATTGCCTATTGGATTAACTATTCTTGCGCAAGGCAGATGGACAGACTTGGTGAATGGGACTGGAAGATGGTGTGTGATATTCCCTACAAATGGGTTTCTATCCCCTACGTGCCGAGATCCGTGCACATGCATGTTTTTTCTAACCCAATTTCCATTAGGTTGTTATCTTCCAGCTCATGTTGCCTATTATAATCACGGTCCAACTCCCATTCATTCCTGAATCACCACGATGGTTGATCGGCAAGAGAAACGATGTTGAAGGTGCCAAAGCGGCTTTGAGGCGACTACGTGCAACTGAGGAAGAGGTAGAGGCCGAAGTCCTAGTCATCAGAGAGGCCATCGCTTTCCAGGCGGAGGCTGCACCTACAACTTGGAGGGGTTACCTCGAGCTTTTCAGGGATCCGAGCATCCGAAAGAGAGTTCTCCTTGCTTTCATGATCAATACTGGTCAGCTGCTGAGCGGTCAAGGAACCCTCAACAACTACTCTTCAACAATATATAAGTCCGCCTTTCAAGACGTCGACAAGGTCAATCTTATCAATGCTCTTAACTCAACTTTTGGAATAATTTTCACGCTCAACGCAATTTGGACAGTCGATAGGTACCTACTCCTGTCAAACATGACTTGTGTGATTATTCTAACTTACTATCATCATAGATTCGGTCGAAAGTTTCTATTCATGATTGGAGGTGCGGGACAGGCCGTGTGCATGATGCTCATCCCCATCGTGGGCTTAGCTACTCCTAATATTAACGGGAAGAGCCAAAAGTCCGAGGCTATTGGTATCGCAATCGCATTCCTAGCTTTTATTTACATCTTATTCTATAAGCCATCGTGGGGCGCGACGGTCTGGATCTACACATCAGAGATCTTTCCCATGCATGTCCGCACTCAAGGAGTTGCCATGAGTGTACAGATGCAAGGAGTAGCAAACACAATCTTCCAACAATTCTTCCCTGTCTTCTATCAAAACTGTGGATTGTAGGTTCTTGCTTCTTGGAGGTTATGTTTTGGCTCAAATTGATCCTTACAGCGCCGTAGGAAAACCTTCTTCTTTTTTATGTCGACCAATATCTGTCTTGTATTCCTGGTATGGTTCCTCCTTCCCGAAACCAAGAACGTTCCACTAGAGCAGATGGATGTCATATTTGGTGGAGTCGACCATGGGGCAAAGGGATCCGAAATGATCGACATCGTCGATGATATACCCGCTCCAGTGACGATTGGTGACCAACAGAAAGTCGGGCATGCCAGTCAAATTGGAAAGGTTTAAAGACTACAAGTGAAGATTTAGTAGAAGGTGGCACATATAATGGCTTATTACCTGTTATGTGATCATTCATAGCCAATTCAAGTAATCTGCTATTGCACCACCGACGCCAAATACTCTACAACACTGACACTATATAGCTTGCTACCAACAAGGTATTCGGAATTTATAACTGATGAATCATTCATTCTTGTTCCACTTCATGATTCCAAAACCTTGCAGTGCTAAAATCTACGCTCTTGAGCTGCACGAGTTTCGTCTTGCGAGTAAACTTCCAACCGATGCTCAGAAGCACAAAGACCAGTACAATGATGTAATTCATGAAAAACGACTCGACATCCCAAGGGGCAAATGAAGTCCATCCCTGGAAAAACACGAAGAAAAGGTTCCCAACCAACCCAAAATAGGCAGTGAATCGCCAAGCTGGGGCCTGGAATGGCAACACATCACAGCTTATGTTCTGTAGAGCAAGAGCCTGTCTAAGGCGGATATGGCACAACGAGATGAGACCCCCTGGGGTAATTAGTGAGAAACACAGATAAAATGCAATCAACCGACTCCTCTAATTAAACTCACAGGTGAGAAAGGTAGCGACGCCAGTTATTGAGACGATCCATGTATACACGTGGCCAGCACCGCTGGAGAGGTTGAGAAATGACAAAAAGCCAATGAGGTTCATGAATATGAGGGAATAGACAGGCACACCTCGGCCGTTGCACCAAGCAAAGAGCTTGGGTGCTAGGCCCTCGTGGGCCAGACCGTAGAGAGTACGTGACCCGACGTACAGGGCACTATTGATGGCCGAGAACATGGTGACAAGAATGATGGCGTTGATGACATGAGCGCCGCTATCAGCACCAACACGAGTGAACGCGATGACAAATGGCGATCTTGCCGTCTTGCTCTTAGCTGAGAGAAGATTGGGGTCGTTGTATGGCACAGTGAGGGTGAGGAAAAAGATTCCGAGGATGAAAATTCCCACGATGCGCCAGAGGACGCTCTTGACGGCCTTCGGGACATCTCGACTAGGGTTCTGGGATTCTCCCGCGGTCAACCCGATCATTTCAGTGCCGCTGTACTGCAGAGCCGCAAAGACAAAGATCTTGAATATACCTTTGACGCCATCGGCAAAGGGACCTGGGTCGCTGTAGTACTTGAACCCAATCTTTTGGCCACCAATGACGCCAGAGGTGATAAAAATGGCACACAAGAAAAAGGCCAAGATGGCAAGGACTTTGATCAAAGCCAGCCAGAATTCAGCTTCACCAAAAGATTTGACGCCAAGGAAAGTAAAGGCGAGGAAGACACCCCTATACACGTGTTAGAGGAGATGATTTGTGGAGACGAGTCACCGGTGGGACCAGAAAACGAACCAAAAGATCAACACCCAGCCCCATCTAGGGATTGGTGTGTCCCAGTACGCCAAGACGAGACCAAGGTTATCTAGGCTTCAGTGTAAGTAATGTGACAAAAACGCGGCTTCTGCAATGCATGCAACTCACTATATTCAGCGATAATGATGCCCGCCCAAAGCAGCCAGTAGTTCCACCCCAGTGCGAAGCCTACAGCAGGATCGATGAGCACAGATGTGTAATGCGTAAAAGAGCCTAATAAAACAGCAATTGCGTCAGAAAACCCAAATCCGCGTATCACGTGGGTTATGAGTGTCTACACACCAGACATGGGGATAAAGGCTCCGAGCTCGCCCAGCGATTGCATGACAGCCCAAAGGAGCGTGCCTACGATGCCGAAGCATATGAGAAGACCAGCAGGTCCGGCAGTCGACAAGCCAGTGCCCATGCCAACAAAGTATCCTGGGCCAATGACTCCACCAATTGCCAGCATCATCTGCAAAAGCCAAATTCAGCCTAGTGCTGGAGTCTCGTGGTTACGGTTACGTGCAAAGTGGGGAGGGAGGGGGAACAGATCTGTGTGATCCGTCATTTTGCACTTTGACTCACCAGATGGCGACTCGCCAGCCCTCGCTGCAGGCCAGGGTTCTCGTCGGGTGTGGGCTTGAGCTCTCCATTCGCAGTTGTGGTTGTCCTCTCGAGGGGGACTTCCTTGATGGAGTCGGCCTTCATGTCGCGTGTCTTTTTTTTCCTCTTTGCAATATAAGAATTATGAGTGGATGAATCGATTGACGCAGTTCCCTCTCCTAATGCATCTGAAAAGCAGAGGCGGATTGGGCTCTGTTTCTATAAATCTACTTCTCTTCCCCAGACAGAGCTGGGCTGAGTCAACTCCTCGATGCTCACCCGTTTCGGCATAGCGCTGGGCTTTGACTTTTGGGCTGAGTCGTATCACACTATTCACAAGGCCCTGTCACTGATAACTGAGCCCACATCGAAATGCTCTCTTATCGTGTCCTGGGAGCTGGGCCAATCATATGACGCTGGCATCTGGACTCTACTCCTCCACCTCCACCGGGGCTCTCGGACCTTCTCCCGATACCCGGCAGGGCCCCGTCCTGTAGGAGGAGGATGAAAAAGATGATATGGAATCAACTGAATGCACTTGGAATCAGCTGCTTGTTAATAGTCTACCATGCGTGATTACCATATAGAAATTGGTATTTCTCCATCAGAAGAAGTGCTAAAGTATTCTTCACCTAGGTTCTCATGGGCAAATCGTTCAGAACAAACACCTGTGGAGCTTGCTCGACATGACCCCTGATGGGCTTTAGGTTAAACAGCACTCCCAAGACCGGTTACATCTCTTTGGGTAAATAAGGTTATAGAAAATCACGTCAACAATTTCATGGATAACATACACGGCCTAACGAAGACAATGTCTTCGAACAACGGAGAGAAGTCCGAGCCCAGACCAGGTCTATCAGCTGAGACAGGGAATTCGGAATCCACCAGGCCGAGTCTTGATTCCTCGAGCACCGCGATGCTTCCGCCAATCAGTTCTTGCAATGATTTCAGCGCCGGGTCAGCAAAGAGCAAGGGTAGGGTCTTTGATTAATATGGGATTTAACTCTTGTGCTACCTATGTGTTCTATCGACAGCTCCTTCATCTTGCAATTCTCCCTCCTGGTGCGCCGGATGGTTTGGCGCATCGGACTTTGTAATGTGATAGTGATAGTGGTGGTGCACATGGACAACCTGATGAGGAGGACCACAAAATCGGGATGTAATTTCTTGGGCACTGGGGTTGAAGTCATCCCCTAAAAACTCCCAGTACTGTGGATCTGGGGGGATCGAAGACGGGCCAGACCACACATGATGCGTCGAGCTGGGATGCGTCGGTGAAGGGGCGGCATCATACTCCATGGAGCTGATGGAGGACCAGCTTGATGGTTCGGGAGGGTTGTCACGGGTAGTTGAAGCATTTCTTAATCGCGAAGGCGGATGTGAATGAGGCGGCCTGGCTAGATTGGCCCAGTTTGGCCTCGGTGTGGACACGGTCTGGTCGGAGCTATCGAGAGAGACTACATCTAGCATCATGGACGTCTGTGACGACTCGTTGTTGGGAATCTGCAAATCTAAGTCTGACTCAGCACCGGAGCCAGTGAAGGTCTCGTATAATGCAGGATTGAGGAAGCTGGCGTCATCTTGATTTCCCTCGTTGAGGCCACCTTCTAGAAGGTCGAATGTAAGGCCATCGAGATCAAGCTTTCCTGGAATATCTGCAGTTGATGACTCGGAGTTGACGCCCGCATCCTGCGAGATGGGAGAGACTCCCTGTTCCGTAGGTGTCATCTGTGAGGCCACTGAGGATGGTGTATTTTTCTTGGACAGGCTCCGTCTCAACTGAGCTTTCCGAGACAGTGTGCGCCACCGGTTTCGACAAGTCAGTGGCGGGCGACCGGGAATCCTCGACGAGATGGCAGACCAGCGGTGACCGAGAGTGTGGACGCCTTGATGAAGAAGCTCGTCTTCCTGAGGGGTCCAGTCGGTAAGTCGATTCCTGGCCAAGGGGTTAAGGATGTCGTTATATCTTTTGGAGCACTGGTCGTCTTTCCTTCCCGGGATCAAGGCAGCTGACCAGGGCTGGTTAGACGATGACAGCCTCGGAATAACATGCAAGAGACGGAGCAACTCACCAATATCATGCCAGACAGGCCCAAGACGAGCGTATGCTTCGAGCAAAACCTCGTCCTCTTGTGCAGTCCAGCGGCCCTTTCGAAGGGACGGGTCCAGCGAGTGAAACCAGCGTTTGCGGCAATCCTAACTCGGCATCAACCCCACTGTTTCGCGCCCAAGACCCCTGGAATCTGGGGGAAGTGTGCACAACTCATGCACGATGAGGTATATGCGGAACCGGGGGGGGGGTTGCTTACCTTGGCTGTGCGGTTTGCGACAGAGGCGGCAATTTCTTTCCAGTTGCCGTCAGGGCCCCGAGCATCGCCGTAGTGACCTACAAGGGCCTTCAATATCGCGTCTTCTGCTGGCGTCCAGGGTCTTCTCGCCCGGGCACCATTGACGGAGGGAGATTTCGGTGAGGATCCTGAGGTGGACATGGGGGGCCAGCAGGAGAAAGGAGAATCGAGGCCGAGTGGGAGGGAGGCCAGGGATATTGCTGAGGATGCTTCTGACTCTGCCCTCGGGTCTTAAGACGGGAAGATGCGACTGCGAGTCCAAGTTACGCAGCGTCACGCAAGTAACTATCTCGTTTGATGCTCGGATCGATTGGCTTATCTCCCTAGTGTCTGAGTCTCCACATTGTCACGTTGATATCAGCATTGCGCCCACTTCCCCGCATTTTAAGTGGAGGTTGCCACCATTGACTCGGCCCATGCGGCCCCTGATCAAAGATAGCCTCATGTCTAGGGCGCGCGGGCCGGGTGTGAGGACGTTATCATCATGACTCTGCCCACTTGCAACTTGGACCTGACTCTGGCATCAACATGGGCCGTGTGAAACTCGGTCTCATGCCATCTCTAGGATATAAGCCGCAACCATGGACAGCATCTGGAAATCACACCACTCCATCCTTCACCAGCTTTTCTTTCCTTGATCCTTGCCTTCAATACCCTGTCTGTATTCATCATGACTGTCGAGGATTACTCCCACCCCTTGGACCCGGCCACGGCTGAGGAGATCCAGCTGGCTACGGACTTGGTCAAGAAGCTTTTTGCGCCCATTGAGCTCCACTTTAAGGCCGCTGGTCTTGAGGAGCCCCCTAAGAAGCAGCTTGTCGCTTACCTTGATGCTGAGCACAAGGGGCTTGCTCTGCCCGAGTTGCCACGATGCGTCTTTCTGATTTGGTACATCAAGCGAACTCCACGCTTGTTTGAGGCCATCGTTGATGTCACCAACGGCAAGATTATCCAGCAGCAGGAGCTTCCCCGTGACTTCCACGGCCCTGTTGACCGGACTGAGCTCAATGAGGCCGCTCAGGTTGTTATGAAGCACCCAGAAGTCGAGCAAGAATTTGCCCGACTTGGAGTTGAAAAGGAGAATGTTGTGCTCGACCCTTGGGACTATGGTGTCGATGGCATTGACACTCAGGAGCGCATGACCCAGGTAAGCGTTACCAACAAAGCGTTTAAAACAATCCACATCATCCTAACTAAGCGATTAAGGTTTTCCTATACATCAAGAACCCCAAAAATAACGATGTCGACTCTTCGCACTACTCATTCCCTCTTGACTTTATGGTCATCGTCGACCTCTGCGCCATGAAGGTTAAAAAGATTATTCGCCTTCCTCTCGGCTCTGATGAGAGCACCACCGAGGGCAAGGCGGTTCCTCTGAGGGAAACCGACCCCGCGGAGCCCGAGTACGACCACCGCCTCCAGAAGAACCCTCCCCGAACCACTCTTAAGCCTTACAACGTTATTCAGCCGGAGGGCGCCTCCTTCACAATGAAGGGACATCTTATTGAGTGGGAGAAGTGGCGCTTCCGTGTTGGTTTCAACTGGCGTGAGGGTATGTTGAGCAACATCAATTAGACTTGCTCAATCATCAATGACTAACAAGCGCACTCTAGGTATCACTATCCATGATGTTCACTTTATGGGCCGCACCACTTTCTTCCGTCTCTCTCTCTCAGAAATGTTCGTGCCTTATGGTGACCCTCGCAGCCCCATCTACCGCAAGGGTGCTTTCGACCTGGGCAATGTTGGAGCTGGTGTGACTGCCAACAACCTTCAGCGTGAGCATATCTACATTTAAACAAATGTCTTTAAAGCGCTAACGTGAATATAGTCGGATGTGACTGCCTCGGAGTCATCAAGTATGTTGATGGCCACGTCGTCGCCGCCGATGGTGCTCCCGCTCCACGACCCAACGCCATCTGCATCCATGAGATCGACAGCGGCATCCAGTGGAAGCACACCAACCACCGCACTGGCAAGGCCACCGTTGTGCGAAAGCGACAGCTTGTTCTCCAGCAGATCATCACTGTAGCCAACTACGAGTACATCTTTGCCTGGGTCTTTGACCAGTCCGGTGAGATCGCTTTCGAGACTCGAGCCACCGGTATTCTGTCAACCCAGCCCATCGACAAGGACGCTAAGGTGCCCTGGGGAACCCGGGTTGCCGACGGAGTCATGGCTCCTTACCACCAACACTTGTTCAATGTCCGTATCGACCCTGCCATCGATGGCCATAACAACTCCTTCGTTTACTCGGACTCTGTTCAGATGCCCTGGGACGAAAACCTTAACCCCCTCGGTACAGGATACATCAGCAAGGAGACCACGGTACAGCGCGCCGGATCTGTTGAGGACAGTCTCAAGGACGGCCGCGTCTTCAAGATTGTCAACCCTAGCGTTGAGAACAGGGTGTCAAGGACTCCCGTTGGATACAAGTTAGTTCCAATTCGCTCTCAGATGCTCCTCGCCCAGCCTGACTCTTGGCACTGGCGCCGATCCGAGTTCGCAGAGTCTCCTATCTGGGTGACCAAGCACAAGGACCGTCAGCTATTCCCTGCCGGAAACTATACCAACCAGTCCCTTGGTGGACAAGGAATCAAGTCGTGGGTCAAGGACCGAGACTTCGTTGTCGATGATGACATTGTGATCTGGCACACTTTCGGATTCACCCACAATCCCCGTGTTGAAGATTTCCCCATCATGCCGGCGGAGATTGCCCAGTTCCACCTGAAGCCCTACAACTTCTGCGATTACAACCCAACCAACGATGTGCCGCCCTCCAACCAAGCTTTTAACAAGAGCACTCTGTATGAGGATGCTGCCAATAGGACCAACGGCACCAATGGTACCAAGGGTGCTAGCGAAGGGGGCGAGACAACCTGCTGCATCAGGGATGGAAAAGATGAATAAAAGACAAATTTTAGTTTAAATCAATAAGAGTCTAGATAACCATGCGGAAAGTACATTGGTATTTTAATGTTTTCAGACAAAACCTAAGTGACACACTAGTCTCTATTGGTGGCCGCTTTTGCTTCCTCTCCACCTCACGCTTAACATCATTTCAGGTATTGGTAATGTATCAACCATTGGTAGGTACTTGGAACCAACTAGTAAGTCAGAACCATAACGTTACAAGGAACATACTGCTTCTACATATAACAGGGCTCTAATTCTATAGGGCTTTTGAATCTGCCTCGATAAGGGATATATTAAGAATAAACATAGCCCATAGATGTGCTAAATTTCATGTTACTCGAGAATTGGAAATAGATTTTGCCAAACTCAGGTGCCGGGTCCGTGTTATGCGATATTTGGATCTACATCACAATATCAATATTGACCAACATTAACTAGGATTCATCGAATTGGTATCCGTTGTAGAAGGCGTGAAACCCCATGACGGAGATATGAATGCTTTCTTGGTATGTCAGAAGAACCATAGAGATCATGACTACCAATAACATTAATAACATGGATTACTTGACTTATGCCAGAAAAGAACCGCGCGTATTTGTTCCTCATTTTACAGTGTTGTTCACTCCGGGATGTGGGCATCCTTGGCGTCAACTCCCGCAGCCCATCGATACTTGGCTGCTGCATGTTCTTCAAGAGGGTATTTGGCTCCCTCGGTACCATAAAAGTTTTCTCTATAGGTGCCTCCGGGAACAGCATAATCATCCCAGAACAGACCCCTGGCGCGAAGCTCGGGAAGTAGCAACTCGATGATATCCTTGAAAGACTGCGGCCAGACGGCATATGCCTGTGAGATGTTAACATCAGTTGGCGCCACTTAAATCATGATATAGAACCTACAAAGTTAAATCCGTCAACATCGGCTTCCCGTACCCACTCCTCGAGGCCATCGGCGACCTGAGCAGGGGTGCCCACCAACAAAGGACCATTGCCACCCAGGCTGACGTGTTCGGCTACAGTATGCTTCGTCCATTTGGAGTTAGCAGGTGAGAACTTGGCATAACCCTCAACCGTGGATCTAGTCCATTGTTAGACTTGTACATAATCATTTGCCTTGGGCTTGGCTCACCGGACAGCATTGCTCTCGACTTGTCTTAACTCTTCATCATCGCCATACTGGTCCAGATCAATTCCGGTCCAACCGCCGAACAGAGCAAGTGCGCCCTCGAGCGATGCATATTGCTTGTAGTCGTTGTATTTAGCAAGGGCCTCTTCCTCAGTTCTGCCTAGGATTGGAGTGACAAGGGCAAGGACCTTGATGTTGCTAGGGTCTCTACCAAAGCTATCCTTTGCGAGTTGTCGAATCTCAGCAATGTTTTTCTTGCAAACTGCAGGGGCATGTGCCGATGTGAAGATGGCCTCGGCATGCTGCGCGGCAAAGGCTTTTCCAGCTCGAGATGCTCCGGCCTGGAAAAGAAGAGGGGTTCTTTGGGGGCTGGGGTCCACCAGGTGAGGGCCAGGAACAGTGAAGTATTTGCCTTGATGGTCGATGGTGCGGATTAACTCCGGCGAAGTGTAGACGCCCTTCTCGCGATCGAGCTGGACTGCATCGTCACGCCAAGATGACTGGAAGAGCTTGTACATGACTTTCATGTATTCCTCTGCCTGTGCATAGCGATCATCATGCTAGAACGTGTTAGCAAGTAGCAAGACAGATACGAAGAAACCTTACACTAAGCTGTTCCGTGCGGCCTAGATTCCTCGCCGCCGAGTCCAGATAACTGGTTACAATCTGTTGAAAGTTAACACACGACTACTCATTCTGGCATCCAATTTCATACATTCCATGCGAACCTATTTTATTTCAGCTTAAAGACCAGTTTCAAGTGACAAAATTGCTTGCTTACCTGCCCTTGGCTAGATGGTCTACTGTTGACAGACGTCTTGCAAGGTGAAAAGGCTGCTCATAGGTAGTTGATACGGTCACACCGAAGCCGATGTTTTTTGTCGCAGCTGCCATTGCTGGTACAGCGACGAGAGGCTCTGTCAGAGGCCATTGGGCGCCAGAAATAATGGCAGGATCAAGCGACTTCTTGTAGACATCATATCCTCCTAATGGGCATTGTTAACATCTTCTCTCAAGGAAGTTAAATGGGCTCTTCTTACCAAGCACATCAGCAATGAAGATGCCGTGGAACTTGGCATCTTCCAAGAGTTTAGCCAGTTCAACCCAATGATCAATATCTTTAAAACGCCAGGATTGGTCGTCAGGATGTCGCCACAGTCCTGGCGACTGATGGCCGCTGCCTGTCTCACCAAGCCAGTGGTTAGCAAAGAGGATGTTCACAAATAGAGGTTTAAAGGTAACATACACATCATAACAAATGCATTGACAATGAGGCTTTTCTTAGCCTGTTCTTCCCCCTGGGATGCCATGTTTTCCTTTTTGCTGAGTCACTTTGCCTCAAGATGAGAATTCAAACAATTCAGTTGCCGATGTACCAGATGTTGGAAATTAGCATTGGCAAGTTGTCTTTATTCTTTGAGCAGTGTGACTAAGCGCGGGATACCAGCAGTAGATCGGATACAGAATTGCGTGATTGCTGCTGCCGATGATACACTCGCCAGTTATTTTCCTTGATTGTGATAGTGGGCATTGAATGAGGGGCGATGCACGCAACATGTTTTTCACGTGGGTCACAGAGAGTTACTAAGGTGCTTACACCTCGCAGGGGAAATTCGATGGCGCGATATCAGACGCGAGTTGCAAAATACCCAACGTCGTACAGTCACGATTAGTTGCTTTTTAAATGTACACTAGTGCACGCAGCTAGCCTTAGTCATTGATAAGAATATCGCGTTTCAATTGTGGCTACTGAACAGCATGGGGATGGTATGGATCCGACCGAAGATGCGATTCGTGCGAAAGGATCCTGTTTCTGGAATACTGAGCCGAGATTGCGGGGAACCATTTACATAAACACAGCCAGAGCTCGCGTCCACTAAACCTCGGGTTGGTACTGTGTGCAGAGTAGCGTTGGTTGGTATCGTGAAACAGCGTTTCAGAGGCTTATTAGATTGGATCACGTCAATTGGACACTTGGGATGCTCTCAAATCCCATTCAAGCGGACAGGATGCCTCACCACAGATATCCATTACGCTAATTCTAAATATATTGACTGTAGTTTTGTTGATCACCTCCAAGGTGAAAACAAAGTCTAAACTCTACTCATTGTAACTCGGCTAGTTTTTGCTACCGTCAACATGCTTCATTCTATTTGATGTTTCAGGCCTTAGTGACCGTCTCCGAATCCTCACCAGAGTTCGAGACATCATTCTGGCTACTAATAGATCCAGATGCACCAGTCTCGTCTCCAGAAAGAGAAAAGGTTCCGAATTCTCGAATCGCAAGCCATGCTGGGAAAATCGCGACGGCCCACAAGCCAAAGTTGAGGTAGACTCCACCGACGGTGGAGAAGACAGGCAAGGAGGTCAAGCCGTAGCTCACAGCTTGCCACGCAGACTCTGTACCTCGAAGAAGAGCCGAGTAGCGGATGATTTCGTCCTGGGTGTCGGCAAAGTTGTGAATTATGAAGTAACTATGCATGTTAGATTACGGACTGTTTGGTAGATAGTTGACGATAAACTCACAGGAAGAGGTAGTTTATCTGGAATCCGATTGAGAGGAAGATAAAAACACCAAAGGCGGCGCCGAAACCAGAATCGACCCAGTCATAGGTGGGCTTAGAAACATTGAACCTAGCCACGTTGACAGTCGCCCAGGTCCACCAAGCACCCTGCAGAACAACGATGGTCCAGAAAGCGGATCGAGCCCTGACCTTCAATGCGATACCGGTTCGGTCAAGCCAGAGCTAAAATCAAAATTAGCGATGCCAAGTTGAATTATCAGGATAGATCGCGGGAAACATACACCGAGCAGGTTTCCACAAGTGACGGCAATGATACCGGCCAAGAATGAACCCAAGGCACGAGCTCGTACAGTGAACCACACTATTTGTTGTTAGTCGAAAAGTCGTCAACATGGGCCTCTTTATGAACTTACTGGAGAGGTATGTGAAGAAAACGGCCTCAGCAAATACAGCTTGTCCAATGAACAGGACGACGAGGAGGAACTTCTTGGTGAAGAAGAGCGATGTGGTCTTCTTGATCTCGTACCAGGGGTTCTGAGCAATGGAAAGCTCGACCTTCTTTCCATCCTTACGCTCGACATGCTCGGGACGGTTAAGGAACAAAGCAACCAGAGGTCCTGCGGCCTGGAGAGCGATAAAAACCTCAAACACGGTGTAAGAAACTTTGCCGGCCTTGTTGTCATCAGCGTTCAAGCCCAGGTTGATGGCACCACCCAGGACTTGGCCAGCCAGACGATAGGTCAGCCAGTAGCCCAAGGCCTTTCCACGGTTCCATGGCTCAGGGTATGCGATGGCGATGGCGGCCTCGGCCATCCAGAATACACCGGCAGAAATTCCACAGAGCGCAGCGCCGAGAAGAACGAGCCATTCGTTTCCATATCTGTTGTTTGTGTAGAGACCCGCGGCGAACGGCGCGTATCCAATGCTTTTGGAATGTTAGGTATTTTGCTAAAGAAGCCGAGCTCGGCAAGCAACTTACGTTCCAAAAATCAAGGCACCTTTGATACCAATATAGCGCACCATCGCACTGGAGAAGTAACAGGAAACAACCATGAGGCAGAAGGTCAAGGCGTTGGCAGCGTTGACCAGATGCGGGGACTCGGCGCCGCCAGCACCCAAGGAGTTCATGGCTCCCCAAATTCCGGGCGCGGAAAAGTTGCAGAGACCCAGGATGGTGATGTTGAAAAATGTTGATTTATGCCATCTGACTATGCAATGGTTAATGCCTGACCAAGCCCATCTAGAGACTTGACACATACCCGGATGCTGCTGGTCCTTGGGAGGCTCAACCTCGCTCTCATTGTGTCTAGATGAGACTGCCATTGCGTTTACAATTTGGCTGAGTTGAACTTTGATCACAGGAACTTCAACCGTGTGGTAGGACAATGTTGTAGGCCGGTGAGCTTGAGATCCCAAATGTCTTGGCACAATTGAGGTTGCAGATCGCCATTTATATTCGGCCATGGTTTTTTCGCATTGCCTGCTATATAGCCCCTACCCCTACTATTTGAAGAGGCCCTAAGCATGTCATACCTCGCCCTTGTTGCTCTTACATCAAAGTTTCAATAACCCCGGCACATCACATGGGCTTAGTGTGAACACGTTTGCCGTTGACCGATGGCGTATGACATCTAGAACCGTTTAGCACGGCAGCTATTCGTTAAACGACATCCTTTGTTCCTAGCTCACTTGGCAGAGACGCTGCTGCTCATGCTCGAACCAACCTTGTGGGAGGCTGTCAAATACCCAGACGTTCACGCTCGCGCGTGGCTCGGGTAGAAAGACGGCGACCCACAATGACAAGGATAGGCAATTAGGCGGATGAGAGGAGAGCTAGTGTGGGTTGCATCCCTGCTGCACGTGGATAGCAGCATTCAGGGCGTGTGTCGCGAGATTGGAGACAAATGGCGTGCAGAGCCCTCGTACTATGATCTAGTCATGAGAGTGATTCTATTGCTCAAATTCTTCCTCTAGATAGGCTATCTTCTACGGCACGGCCCACCAGTCCTCGTGTAGCCCTTTCAAATCTACCTGGGATGGGAGTTTCAGATAGGGAGTCATGTCCGACTCGGGATCGGTCTCTAGCCTTGTCCACCCATTTCCAAAGTACCAGGCGAATCTATTGCCGGAGTCGGAGAGGTACTCATACTCCCAGTCTTCCCAACGGGGATCTCGTCGAATCACAGTGAGATGTGCTGCGCTTCCCGGCCACAATCCGTGGATGCGGCCGCCGGGCTGACCACCATTATACCACGAGCTGCAGCGGTCTGTAAGAACCGTCTTAGCGAAGAATGCATCCGAGAACTCGGTAAAGTCATCCGCCGCCTTTGCAGTCGGGGTAATGGACTTGATTCCTTCCCGCGATGCCTTGCGGAGCAACTTTGCAAAGTAGGTTAGTTGAGTCTCGACGCTTTGCGGGACAGTCCCCGAAGGACCCGTAGCTTGGGGACCATGCACAAAGAGGAAATTGGGGAACCCAGGCGCTGCAAGTCCTAGATACGTGTATGGGAACCCATGACCGGATTCGTCTCCCCAGAAACTTTGCAGGTCCTTCCCGTTTGCTTGGATGGGAAATGGCGGGATCATATCGACGTTTGCGCCAGTAGCACAAATGACAGCGTCGACATCGCGCTGCACGCCGTCCTCGGTCTCAATGCCAGTCTCGGTGAATCGCTTAATTTTAGTCCTGATGTACTCGACATTGTCCTCGGAAATCGCCTCCAGATATCCCGGTCCGGGAGTCAGACGGCGGCAGTTTGGCGAAAAGTCGGGGACGATGTACTCTAGCAACTCGGGCTTCTTGGCAAGCCTCTCCTTCATGATCTCGATGAACTTTTCGCGAAGCGCCTGATTATCGGCATTATTCTTGAAAAATGTACCAAAACGGCGCCAGTATTTGTCCTCGAGCTGTTTTCTGAACTTTAAATACGTCTCTGGATTCTCGCTCCATTGACGCTTCTGCTCTTCAGGGTACGGCTGGGGCTCAAAGGTTCGGTCGTCTCCAGCCCATGATGCAGCGATCCACGTCTTATTGCGCGCGTAATGATCCAACCTGCCGACAACTCTTTGTAGATTGGCGACAACCTGAATGCCGCTGGCACCGTTTCCAATGACGGCAATCTTTTTGCCCTTCGGATCAAATGACGGGTCCCAGTTGGAGGCATGTCGCAAGACGCCCCTGTACTCGGAAATGCCGGGGTAGTCGGGCAGTCTCCATGCGTTAAATCTGCCAATGGAGGACAGGACAAATTCTGCCTTCTGCTCTATAACCTCATCCGTCGCCAGATTTCGTACTTTAATTGTCCACACTCCCTCATTGCCGTCCCACGTCGAGCCTTCTACCTTGTGCTGAAGCTTTGCGTACTGGTAAACGTCGTACTTTCGAGCCACAGCCTGCCAATAATCGCGAATCTCTCCTCCTGGGGAAAACTGGTCGGACCAATTCGTGTTGGGCTCAAATGTCGACTGATAGACGTGTGATGGAATATCACACCTTACACCAGGGTAAATGTTCTCAAACCATGTTCCAGCCTTAAAGGTTGTTAGCAATGTGCCATTCGGCTGCGAGGGGCCGTGTGAGCCATACCAAGTCGGCATTCTTCTCATAAATCGTAAGTTGGATCCCAGGCACCTTCTTAGGGAGCAAGATTCCAGCCAGGATACCAGAAAGACCACCTCCAATCACGGCAACTCTCAAGGATCGAGGTTCATCGATGAACCTGTCCACCAGGGTGAGACGAGGGTTGTCGTATGGGGACGTGGCTTTGCTGTTGGTGCCATTTGCAATCGGAATACCGTTCTTGGCCTCGGGAGCTTGGATCACCACCTCGACAGGCACCTTGGAGCCTGACTCATGTAGCAGGCCAGGTTTCTCAACATTATTGATGGCTGCAGTGCCATTTTGCTGGACCGCGGCCGTCATGGTGGCCTATGGAGAAGAATTGATTTACCAGAGGATGCACAGCAAGCAGTCGGGCTTTATCGAGCCAAGTCAATCCTTTATTCAACTCTTGCAACTCATGCTCCCCTCACTGCCGCCCCGTTTCAACTGAGCACGTTAGGACATTGCTGAGTGACATCATCATAGTGCCAATGATCTCGCATGCAGCTGCTCACTATTACAATTCGGCATAGCTCCACGTAGCTCTGTCGCCATGTCGATGGCACCGCGATCACGTCTCCGCCCCACGCTCTTACACCATCTCCGCCCCACCACCCATCAGCGTAACCGGCATAATCTGTGCCCAGTCGGAGGTCTTCGATTGATGAAACCGCCTGGTCCCAATCGCATGGGATTCTTTCAGGGGAATTCGGACCTCGCTAAGATGGCCCAGCATAATCTCCTACGCTTGGCATCCCACGGTGCGCCAGAGTGCCGTAGAAAACTCAATAATGCCCGTGAAATTCCAGAATGATTGCGTGCTTAATCACCTATTTGGCTCAGACAGGTTTTCTCTTCAGTTCAATATTTCGAGTTTTTTAGAAACGGAATCTAGTCAGATCCAGATAAAACTGTTTTACACATATTCCTAGGCTGCGGCAAGCATCCATGAGCTCAAGATCTCACTGTGAAGGCCAGTCTACCTATCCCACCTGTGGCGCCGATTCGTCCACGAATCTCGGATTGCACCTTATCCAACATCAATGAGGTTTTTCAACGGATTCTCACAATCAAATTTTGAATAGCCATGGAATTTCTTTTTTTAGACCGGCAGCAATAGGTTAATATAACACATTTGAAAATTGCAAGATGGATGAATTCAGACTCTTGATACATGCATTTATTCGCCACAGCGTTGGTTCCATTAATCCTTTATGTAGATTCAAAGAAAATTTGTCATGAAAAACAAAATTACAGGGTTTTCCCGTTGGAGTGACCAGTGGCTTGAGTAGAGCCTTCCTACATGCTGATTCTATCTCCGCATCTGGAATATTTAACTATATCCGGCAACGAATTCCCAACATGAAACGGGCGATTAATTCTTATCACTATCTTCTACCATCAAATATAGACATTGAAAGCCAGAAATGTAAGATTCTCGCAGCTCAATATCCGAAGTCCAGCTCATGCGTGCCCATACTCCTCACTATTAGGCCAAAATCGTCGTTTCGCCCAAAGCCTGACGCGCCGTCCGAAAAGGTAGGCGATGATTCCAAACCCGCTCAGAACGCCGCAGATAATAGCAAAGATATTCATAGCGCCATCATATCCAATCAAGTTGATGAGAGGAACCGTGGAGTAGCTCAGTCCAAAGGAAATGAATCCACGCCCAGCACAAATTACAAGAAGCATTGGTCCCGCTTTGTGCGGGAAGCTGTCAATAGCAAACGTGATTCCGATCAAATTAGCACCCAAGAAAGCAAAATATCCCAGATGATACGGCGCCACAATCGCCATCCAAGACCAGTTCTCGGGTGAGGCTCCCGCGCGACCATAGACAACGCAGGAGACTATGGATGCTGCAGCAGGGATGGCCAAGGTGATGAGTCGATATTCAGGCTAGTTAATGAGATTAGCGAGGTCGGCATTGATTATGGCGGTAAAACCACGTTTACTTACCTCAAAGACGCCTTTTCGGCGTCTACTCATAGTCTTTGCGATAAAATCAGAGCCAAAGCCAAGGAGAGGGATCATGACGGTGCAATCAAGAACCTGCACGAGCTGCACATAACCAAGCCACTCGGACTTGAAAGAATACGGCGGTGCCATCAGAATAGTCGCAAAGGTTGATGCTTGGTAGACATAGAGTCCTAGGAATGCACCGTTGAGAATTAGCATCCAGAAAATGGTAGGCAGCACCAGCGACTGGGCGGTTTCTTTGTAAAACCCAACCATTGCCTTCCAGTTCGGCTTGGAATGAATCAGGCGCAAATCGTCTCGCCAAGTCCTCGGGCCGTACTTTTCGGGTTGCAAGAATCCTTGTTGTTTGGTTGTCACTTGGAACAGGATCTCTTGGGTTCCTTCCTGAGAAATATTGCCATCCTTGTCAAGTCTCAATCGGACGGTACCATCTAGGCCGAGTCAGTACCGAAGACATGTAGAATGCGAGGAGAAAGTGAGCATATCTTACCAACAGCATCCTCTGGTCGCTCAAATTGGCTCTCGATAACAAAAAAGAAGGATAAAACCAGGGTGACCCCGTTCATAATTGTCATGATTCCGTACCACCATCGGAGGCCAATGCTTGGTACGATGTAGGTTGTTGCAACGAACATTGCAGCAGTAACCGTGGTCTGCACGCCAACAAAATACGATAACTTAGTCCCATGCTCGTGCAAGAAATGGATCTCTTGGACAATCATGGGTGCAAGCGCCTCACTCTGGCCAGCCGCCATACTGAAAATGTCCCTGCCGGCAATGTGGCTGGTTAGAGAGGTCGAACAAGCGCACCAGATACCGGATGCCACCAAAATGACGAGTGAGAAGAGGAACACAGGACGACGGCCTAGAGCTGCAGCAACGGGCATGGAGAGTAGATTGCCAATGCCCATGAAAAGTGTTGGGTAAGTCAGGAGGTCGGTGATGCGGCCAGGGTCGTCGTGTGGGTATGCCGCCATTACTTCAGGATAAACGGAACCCAGTCCAGATGTACCCAAAACTGAAATTGCAGAATAGAGTCCAACAAGGAAAATGACCATGTACTTGCGCCATGGTGGGAGGTTGAGGGGATCTGCGAGAATGGTCAGAGACGCTCAGATGCATTATCGAAAAGTTAAAACACTGTTATCATTATTGCGAGGACTATTACATGCGAACACTGACCTTTTGGATCTGGGCTTGGTGTGGGGATCAAAACAACAGATCCATCCTGAAATAGATTGACAGTTCCAGAGCCGTGGTTTTGAACCTGGCCGTCTTTGACGTCCTCGATGGTGTCAACTTCAGGCGCATCTTTATCGATGGGTCCAGGATAAGACATGTTGGAGATTAGTTCTTCGAGCGAGTCGATGTCTGCTGTAGAAGGAGTTGCGGATCGACAGCTTCGAACGTTGCATTTATACATTTGCTGTGCCTTCAATCAGACCTGTCTCAATGAGCTAGGGTAAAGGGGCGTTGAGCCAGGTTCCTCGTCGATTGCGGCTCGGTAACTGTTCCCTGTAATGCGAGGTTGCTACTGAGCAATTCTCTGGATTCCGAGTGGTCGGGCTCTGGTGACAGTGTCAACAATCTAGATCTAGATGCGCTTCCCCATACCCCACACTCGGCACCCCGCGTCCCACATTCCGTTTGGATGGATTCCGACGGCTCGGCTTCTGAAGAGGGGAATGAATCTATTTCGCATCTCCAGTCCTCCACGGCAGCTTCAGTCGGTATTCAAATCATGAGACAGCCTATATGGCACATCTCCGACTTGACCCATCTCCAACATCTACCGAGGTCCAGCGATTATTCCTGCCAGAAGTTGGAGATCTGAGATCCTCCATCCCCGCACCCGCATTGCAGTGCCGGATTATGAAGCCAATGGTCAAATCCTCAACGTAGTCGAAGACGAAAGTTCTATCATCATGCAGTTATCTCGTTACTGCATGAGTAATCACAGTAAACACACTGAGGTTGGATTCCCGTCTCGTCGAGATGCGTATTCCCATCTCATGAAGCATGTAGGGATCGCTCCAATAAAGGAAAGGCATGAACATTGACCAGCCGTCCAAAACCAATTATTATCAACTTGTGGAAAATACTCTACTATTTGGGCTTAATACCTGTTCCAATGAGGCACTCTCTCATTCAAAATGGCGCGTAAAGTGACTCGTTGGTAGAGTGGAAGGTTCGACTTCGAAGGATCTGAACTAGGACATAAATACAGAAAATGCATACTCAGTTTCCAGCTAGCATTGATTCCCCAGTTTCCTATACTTGAACATATGGAATTCCCGTCAGCTCGAACCCGCGCTCCTGAAGCGACGGTCGCTGCCTCGGCTTGCGCGTGTTATATGGGCACGGCTTCCCGCGACGGTTCACAGGTAGCTCGACCAAATGAAGCGCGTTAGGCCAGTGGGTCGTGCCTTGGAGATTCTCAAACGCAGCCTTCTTTCGACGAAGGTCCTCCTGCGAAGCTTCTGCTGCGGGCATGTAGCAAGTGTAAACGCAAAAGCGCGGGGACTGGCCTTCGGGGCTGACGTTGTAATGGGGCAAACGACTGTCCCAGAGAAGAAGGTCTCCCGGCTCCGCATTGACCTTGATCCATTCACAGCCCTTCTTCTCAAGCCATGCCAGTCCTTTGTCCGTGTAGCCATACCATTCGTTGGTCCACCTCCAGATGGGATTCTCTTCATTCTTGAAGTCCTTGTGGAACTCTTCACTCAGATGGTGAGCGCCCTTGCACACAATCAAGCCACCATCCTTGTCGCCGTTGGGCAAAACATTCACGATGCCCTGAAGGCATCGGAAACCAGGCTTCTCGGGGTCTTGATCTTGATGGGCCCAGGGCTTGTTGGCTGCAACATCCTTCCGGTTGGGGAATGCCATATTGACGCCGTCAAACGAGACAATGAGATCCTTGGTATCGTACACTTTCTCAAACGCCTCAATGACTCCGGGTTCTTGACGAATATCCCAAGCAAAAGATTCATGTGAAACACCATATCCCAAGATCATTCCCTTTTCGGTAATGATAGGGAGGTTCTCTTCCTTGACTGTGGACGGATCGTCGCGTTTGAAACCTAATCCACCAGCACTATCCGAGCAATTAGTAACTCGTGGGTTCTCAGTAGTAATATTTTATCCAACTTACAAGGTCTCCAGGTAAGTCATCATGTCGTTTCCGTACTTGGCAGCCCGCTCACGGGGGACGGCACCCTTGACAACGACAAATCCATCGCGGACAAGGTCGTCTCTCCAGTCACTGTAAGTGGCGTTAGCATCTGCGAATAATCTGTTGGGGCCCGAAGGCTTGGCTTGGCGATGCTTTGCTGCATGTTGCACAGCATCAGCTGGAATTTGGGTGACTTTGGATGTCGTTGAGTCCGTGTTGATGCCCATCTTGGTTGTGATTTGCGTTGTTGAATTTCTCGATGAAGTTGCAGATGCGCTGTGATCCTGTAAATAGATTGCCTTTTCTCTACGATACCAGCCTATGCCTCATTCTATTTCCTTGTCACATATATACTTGAATTACTTGTCTGGACTACATCCTGTTCAGGTAAGCGAGCGCGCCTCAACGCTGTCGCTTCGGCTCGGAGTCTGGGAGCTGAACCAAGACTCCGATTCCGAGCCGGCGGAGCGGGGCATGTGGGGGATCTCTTCGGCAACCGGAATTTGATGCGGTTAGGGAAATGAAGACGCTGAAAATGATGAGCACAGGCAGATAGATAGATAGATATTGGTTGATTTGAATAGGCATTTCATTGCCGTGCTTGGTGCCGAGTGTGCATTAAATGCTGACAGCCTGCATCAATATCATGTTGTTCAAAGGCAATGGTATAGGCAACTTGCGCGTCACACTCCGGCAACGTGAATGACCGGCGGGGTAGGAATATTCCAGTGGCGGTTGTTCCAGCCTCCAAAGTTACTGTATGCTCATCCGATTGGTCAAGGCTATCTTCAACGGACGGAACCCGAGGGGCTTGGAGATGGCATCAACCAGGGCTCGGATTTGAATCTGTTGTTCTCAAAACTTTGCGCTTCACAAAATCCCGTGCGGGGGGCCGCCTATGGAAGACTTTTAGTCTCTTTCTTTCTTCATCGAAACTCCCCGTCTCGAGGAAATGATCACGGATTCATCCCTGGGAGATGCTAGGTTCAATATTTCCGTTGGCTACCAACTTCATCCTTGCCTACGATCCATATTGTCTCGTTATGTCCATGGCCTCAACACCCCCGTATTCATACTGGTATTCATAATGCTTTTCACATATCTCAGTGAATCTCCTTCATCAAAACGCATCGACCACCCGCGGCCTCGATCTGATCTCCACGGGCATTAAGTTAGTCAAGTTGCGCCGTTTTGGTGTCATGCACCCCGCAACTCCCCCACACTCCCCGCTCTAACCGGCCTCCACATTCCGGGATCTCGTCCAAAGAAGAAACGCACAATAAGTAAACCACAGTTGAGTGGCAACTGATCTCTGCTGTGAGGGGCTATTCCGGTCATAAATGACCCCGCTGGCATCCTCGCACGTCCTGGCCCGTGCCGTCGCTTCGGAATCTACGAGGCCGTACAATGAATGCAACGTGTAGTGCTGTGCTATGGAATCATCACTGACAACCAACCAATCTCCCTCTTCGGGATTTTCTGACGCCGATACAAGACCCCAGATTGACCAAGGGGCTTCAGTAGCGATGCCGAAGCGAAGACGTCTCAAGTTTGCCTGCAACTACTGTCGGAGTCGCAAGACGAAATGCGACGAGCAGCAGCCTTCGTGTCAGCCATGCATCCTCGCTGGGGTTGTGTGCGTAACAGAGGACCGTCGGAAGCCAGGCCATCCTGCCGAGAGGCGAGAGGCGGGTGTTAAAAGCACCACGGCCGGCGAGAACAATTCGATAACCACAGCCAGTCAGGGCGGATATTCAATCCCAACCATCAGCCCCGCAGCCATAGACTCCAGTGTGGTTGTGGTAGAAAGCGCCGCCGATCAACTGATCAGCCCTCAGATAACCTCAGCATCTCCTCGCTCAAGTGTGGCCGATCTAGCAGAGGATACGGGACGTCAAATCAAAAAGAGAAAGTATGCTGGGGCCTTGCCCATCTGGCGTCGAACCTCTGGGGCCACGCATCTAGAGATCCTCACTGACTGGCTCAATCTTGCCTTTCACCGTCTTGGTATGCAACACCGGGTTAGTCCACAGGTTGGTCTATCCAGTGCCTCTAATGAGGCATCACTCTTCAGTACCACGGTCAAGGACTTTTACCCATTCCCGGATGTTGGGACCTGCAGCACTCTGTTACGCAACTATCTGCAGGAAGTTAACACCATATTTCCAGTTCTTGATGGCGAACAACTTGAAAAGGAAATACAACAAGCGTGCCATCTCGGTCCTGAAAGATACGCAGCAGCATTCGGGGAGGTTTCGGTGCTACGCCTGTATCTTGTCATTGCCGGTGGCACGATAGCCCGTCAGGTTGTCGAATGGAAGTCCTGGGCCCAGCGAGCGCTCGCTCTGGGCAAGGAAAACCTAGGCAACTTGGCAGGCTCAATATCTCTAGAGACGGTAGATATCCTGTTTCTTCTGTCTCTCTGCCTCAAGTTGAATGACGACATCACCTCAGCTTGGTCCACCTTGAGCCTCTGCATCTCCTGCTGTTATTCCCTTGGCTTGAATCGGTTGAGCATCGCTCAAGCCTGCAAATCGTTATCTCCAGATGATTCTCTTAACTGCCGGAAGCGGTGGGCAATCTATAGCTTTGAGAAGCTGTTCTCATTCGAACTCGGATACGCCTCTGGCATCATGGACGAATGTTATGATAGATTGAAACCAGGCGGAGCGCAACAAAATGGTGTTGTCATGTCTGATACGGTAGTGTCTTTTGCCCAAGTGCTGAGTCAAGTGAGCCGGCGATGCGTCAAAGCCCGATACGACGAGGAACTCGCAGGAAAAGAAACAGTGGACGTAGCCATTGCTGAAAAGGTAAAGGCAACGGGAGAATCTTCTTTGCAGCTGCTTAAATGGGCCGACAGCCTCCCGCCGGATCTCAGGTACGCCTCATCTCCTCAATATCGGGGCCCACAGACGCCGGAAAGCTTTAATAACTTGGATACAGGCCCTCGTCAGATGTCATGCAAGGGTGCCGGAACTTTGAGCTGTCAACCTTTATCTCGCTGCAGTACAACAACGCGTAAGTAGCCTTGGGGTTCGACCTCGGAAGCATTACATTATGATTTTACGAATTGGGCTGACAATTACTCTGCAAGACTGATCATGTTGACGCGCAACACGCTGCTCATCAGCAAGAACGCGCTAAGAGTGGCCATGGAAGTCATCGCCAAGGATAAGCCTTGGGACTTCCTCGTGCGCAGCGGGCACTCGATTGCAATCAATTCTGCAAGAAGGATCATCAAAGCGCTAGCTGAGGTGGAAGACTCGCCGTTCAACCTGTGCTTCCACTCGTACTACCCTGCCCTGCATGCATTCTACGTCCTGTCCATTCACATCTTCAAGCACCCGGACACGCGCATGAGCAGGGCCGATTTGAATGTGAGATGCCCCATAAAAGCCATTTATCAGTTTGGGCACCTCCCTGTTACGAACAATGACTGATCACTCTTGTAACAATCTAGCTGCTGTCGGACGCCGCAGAATTCGCCCGGTCACGCTACTCATATGTTGGGTCACCGCATGTGCTGGACAAGATTTTAGCCGAAGTGCACCGAATCGTCGACGAGCCGTTGAAGAGGGCAAGACTCTCAGGCCACAAATCGTTCGGGGAGCCCGAGACCGGTGCATCGCATCAGCATCACCAGCATGCGTTAAGCGCGATCCCAGATGATGCCCCAGGCAATGCCCCAGGCGCTGTGGCCATGGACTTGTTCCCTCACAACCGAGCCGCGTCCTCGTCGGAGATTCCGTTTCAGCAGACAGCGTCCGAGGGTGGTATTTTCAGTTCTGCCATGGCAGGGGACCCCGGCAGCGCTGGCGGCATCCAGCCTAGCAACGGCTACCCATCCCCGGGGCTCGCAGATGAGATTGGCTATGACTGGACTAAATTTGTCGGGTTTTTCTCAGACTTCTTGCATGATGACATGGGGGCGGCTCGTCGCAGCTAGGTTGACTCCATGCCAAGATTGTTTTGGCGGCTCCCCGTACGACGGTCACACTTCCTGGGAGGCAAAATTACTGCTTTTGTACATTGGATACTACATACAATTGCCTGGGTGGATGGTGGGAGCGGGAGAAAACAAGGAAATATCTAAGGTTGCTTGACGATACGCACCGCGCGTCGCTGCAAAACTGGGGAGGCGGACGGTCTGAGCACAGCACGCACAGCTGGAGCAGACAGAGAGAGGCCAGTTCGGGAATAACCTGAACCCATGAAATGTCACCCACACGCATACGAAAGTACATGCGCAGGCACACACCCAACAGGCACACACACACACACACACACACATACATACATACTACATACATACATACATACAAATACCGGGCACAGTCACACTAAATTACAGTGGGCTTAGGGTACCAGACGAGCTAGGTACCCAATCTCTTGCTCCATGGGGACAAAGATCCCTCTCAGTTATGCCTTACAGTGGCTGCTTGGTTGGTTAGTTATTTGCATCTGTTGTTCTCGTTGCAGCAGGAGGAAGAGGAGGAGGCGGCTCAGTCCCCCTCCCCCACTCCAGTATTACTCCAGTACTCCCACAAGGATCACGCCTGGATGGAGCCTTCGTGGATCAGCCCATTCGTGTGGTGCCTCATGTGGGCCGCCACCTAACCCGCGGGGCGAAGATAGCGTATTTGGCGTGCCCGGGAGGTCATGACGGCTTTCCTTTACGTGCTGCTCCGCAATGAGGCTCTCGGGCGAAGGCGTTGATAGCTCGCCGATAACGCTCATCATGCGAGACAGGCAAAAGGCAAAAACGGGGCAGCACCAACACCAGCACTAGGTACCAGCACCAGCACCAGCAAGGATGGGGATCATCTTTGTGGGCACCCAGACGTGCGTCAGTGGCTTATCTTGGTCTATCAGAGAGAGGGTGGGCTGCAACGGTGGATCTTTAAGTGGAGGCTTGGCGATCTGCGATCCTCTCGGAGTGAAGCTTTGCCAAGTTTGCCAAGTCATGCACGGGATGCCCGTCTGGCTGTGGGGTAGCGGCACCACTGAAAAAGTAATTGCGAGGCTGTGATTGCATTGTTCTTCTTAAGCATACATCCACCAGTGGGATCCAAGATCTATATCAGAGTCTGGGGCAGCGAACGCCTCTCGTACTGTAACTTACGGGACCTTTGCAGGACGGCAAGACACCGGCAGGGCACGCCATGTGTGTTTGTTTCGGACGGGCTCTTCTGCATGCAAGGGCTTCTCTGGCCAGGACTTGGGCTGACTTGGGCTCGTTGTGGCATAGCGGATCGAGCGGATATAACAAGTCGATTCGGTTTTAATTCCCAGCTTCCCGCGGCGGCCCAGCCCGGAACTTCAGACCGTTCGCCCTCCCCTCCCTCCCTGTAACTACGCGGAAGCTTCCATCTTATCATGCTTCTTCTTCACAGACCTTCCTCTTGCGGCTCGCACGCTCAAGCTGCCTGGCTGCGGCGACGCGGCACCATCACGGGAGCCCCACTGCGCGTTGGGTGAGACAGCCATGGCCGTCCATCCATCCCATCCTGCGTGGCTTGCCAACGGGAAGCCAGTCGACAAGATCCGTCTTCCGTCTTCCGAATACCGATAAAGGAGCCCCTTATCTTTGATTAATTGGTTCACGGAGCCTGGCCTACCCCATGTTTGTTGGATGGACGTTGCGTGTGTGCTGGGGGCTTACGCCCGCAACGTGTTTGAGAGGGCCACTTTTTCTCCGACAGGGACGTGCCGGTTTATCCGTAGAAGCCTTCTCGAAGATCTGCCAACTTTGCACTTACAATTCGTATTACGTCTTTGTGCTTCCCATGGCCGCTCACCTTCCCCATTGATCCAAGGCGGAATTGGGGCAGTGACTTTGTTGGAAACGCCCCCTTCGAGTGCAAGAGTGCAGCGTGTGCTGTTGGTCGTTGCCAATGGCCATATATATGTCCTCTCGCGCTGCCGCTTTGTGGCTTGTCCGCAACTCGTCTGCACTAATCTCCCCAGAGTCAACTACTCCTACCCGAACGTAGCCATGGCGGACATCACTTCCAAGAACGAGGCCAATGAGAGCGCCCTCTCGAGCGACGAGAAGCACATTCCCGTCGAGCAGACTTCCACCCGCCCCGAGAAGTCCTGGGCCACTCGCAATGGACTCAACTTCGAGTCCTTTACCGCACATGAGGACCATGGCTCCGGCACCGTGGAGCTGGAGCGCACCATGAAGCCTCGCCACCTCAACATGATTGCCATCGGAGGCAGGTTAGTGCCACTACATACCTATCGTTGGGCGGAGTCGACGTCGCAGTACACGATATTCAAACACACAACACGGCTTGAACAAGTGTCTTGCAACGACAACGACAACGACAAAAGGCTCTTACATCAGGACTAGTTTTACTGACTTTGATTATTACAACAGTATTGGTGCCGGTTTCTTCGTCGGTAGCGGCGGTGCCCTCCGAACTGGTGGTCCCGGATCCGTCCTGCTTGGTTTCCTCATCATGGGTATTATGATGTTCAACGTCGTCTACGCCCTGGGTGAGCTTGCTGTCATGTACCCTGTGTCTGGTGGTTTCTATACGTGAGTCGTTGCACCCTTGCCTCTTTCATCCCTCCCCAATACTGACCCTTGACCAGCTATGCCAACCGCTTCATTGATCCCTCGTGGGGTTTCGCCATGGGTTGGAACTACGTGATGCAGTGGGCCTTCGTCTTGCCTCTTGAGTTGACAGTCTGCGGTACTGTGATTCAATACTGGGCTCCCGACACTAGCGTTGCCATCTGGGTTTCCGTAAGCCCCCTTCAAGCTAGCACGCCTCTAACCTCGATGAACTCTTCACTAACGTTTGGTCTCGTCAGGTCTTCCTTGTCGCCATCATCATCATTAACATCTTTGGTTCCTTGGGATATGCCGAAGAAGAGTTCTGGGCTTCTCTCCTTAAGCTTTCCGCCACTGTCATCTTTATGATTGTTGCTGTCATTCTCGTCTGCGGTGGTGGTCCCTCTGACGGCCAGTACAGCCACTACTGGGGTGCCCGCCTCTGGTACGACCCCGGTGCCTTTCAGAACGGCTTCCGAGGCTTCTGCGGTATGTTCATCATTTCTCCTCTTCCAATACTCGGCGGCTAATTATATTGATCCAGGTGTGTTTGTCACTGCTGCCTTCTCCTTCAGTGGTACCGAGCTTGTCGGTCTGGCCGCTGCCGAGTCCCAGAACCCTGCCAAGGCTCTTCCCAGCGCTATCAAGCAGGTCTTCTGGCGAATCACTCTCTTTTACGTTGTCGGTCTTCTCCTCGTCGGCTTCCTCGTCAGCTCCACCGACGACCGTCTCCTGAACGCCGGCAGCGATGACCCAAGTGCCTCTCCTTTCGTTATTGCCATTGCCAACTCTGGTCTCAAGGGTTACGACTCCTTTATGAACGTCATCATCCTAGTTTCCGTTCTTTCCATCGGTGTCTCTTGTGTCTACGGTGGCAGCCGAACTCTCGTCGCTCTTGCTCAGCAGGGTTACGCCCCGAAGTTCTTCGCCTTCATTGACAAGTCTGGCCGACCCCTTCCCGCTGTCGCATCCATTATTCTTCTTGGTGCCCTGGGTTACATCAGCGTCAACGGCAGCGGTAGCACCGTCTTCACCTGGCTCCAGGCCCTCTCCGGTCTTGCCGCTCTCTTCACCTGGGGCTCCATCTGCCTCTGCCACATCCGCTTCCGAAGCGCTTGGAAGCACCACGGTCACACTCTAGATGAGATCCCATTCCAGGCCATTGGTGGTGTCATCGGATCGTGGATTGGTCTTGGCCTAAACATCATCGTGCTCGTTGCCCAGTTTTACACGGCCATTACCAACACTGACGGCTCGCTCGGCACTGCCGAGGGTTTCTTCGAGTCCTACCTGGCCTTCCCCATTGTCATCCTCTTCTACATTGGTGGCTACATCTGGAAGCGACAGGGCTGGATGAAGATCAGTGAGATTGATCTCGACACTGGCCGCCGTGAGCACGACTGGGAGACTATCAAGATTTACCGCGAGGAGCTGGCTTCCGCCCCCGCCTGGAAGAGAGTCCTGAATGTCATCTTCTAGTGGCGTCCGCTCGAGCAGAAACATTATACCATAAACCTTTTCTTGCGATACATGTACACTATTGAGCGCGGTGATTAGCCAAGCATAGCGATATTATAATTACTCTAAATCGAACAATCCATTGCGTATATATTCCTGATCATGAATTATTTTCGTATGTGACTCGTGTAACTTAAATTCAGTTTCGGTCTCTTTTAAATGTAATGAATTTCTGGCACCCAGTTCAACGAATTTCATAAACTGTCTTGCATAAAGTTATTTCCCGTGTAAATAAGAGACACCATGCTTTTCAACGTCTAGAAGTGCTCACGTGTCATTCCATTATCCTATGTCTCGTCAGAAGACTGGTTCGTTCTTTTTCAGCCTTGGAGAATTTTTTCTACATAGATCATTACACAGTGCCCTCCCACTGCGACATGAACGCCATTACTAATATGATTTATTGAAACCTTTCCTTATTATTGCAGCGCTAACCACTTGTTCAAGCGCAGTCTTGGAATAGTGTCAACCAGTCACATTGGCAAAATGAGCACCCCCTCTATATTATCTTCTTGAAATCTAGGTTTCCAATCTTAGTTGCGCACTGAGCACTAGATTAAATAAGATGAGGGCCGTGGAGAATTAAATGGGGAATTGGTAATAGTTGTTGATACGTAATGGAATCATCCTGCGAATCTGGATCTACATATGTGGAGTGCTTCAAGAACCCTAACCATGTCAATGTAGATACAACTTTAAATCGATGTTGAGTTCAAAATCCACTTTATTGGCTCACAATTGAGATTTCCTCTTCTTGTTTTTCTGAAGGGTCATAACGTTTCGCTTTGGGCTATAAAGTGTACGACGCGTCGATTTGGATCCGAACCCCAACTTAAGCTTTATTCTCGTTCATGCAGCTAATAGGTCTTTTTCAGCCGGAGACTCCCCCAACAATAACCTGGTCTAGTTATTCTATCTGAAAGCTTTTCCTCTTAGCTTGCCTGCATACCTAGCTATCAGTGTCATTTAGCTCTCTTGCCCAGTCATTTAGCTCCGGTTCCCTCCTTCTTGTCACCAAAGTGAATCGAGATTACCTAGTGTTACCACTTGCCATACTGAAGTTGGAAGACTCTCTATATTTCAACCATATCATCAACCTAAATCAAAACAAGTTGCTCAGCTGATATGCAGTGATAAGGAAGAGGTTCTACGTACGGTGGGTAGGGACTGTTGTAATGAGAGCCCTATAACGGAAATCAAACAGGCTGAGTAAATGAAAGAATATTCACGTTTTCAAAGGCTGTTATAGATTGTTAAATAACGGAATGCAAGACCCAGATATATCATTCTTCTTGTTTCTGAAAAGATGAAATGGCAAGGATCGATGAGCAGCGATCTGATCTTGGATCACAGAATACGACCTAGATCTTAGTCACATCAATATCGACAATGTTACTTAGCAAGGGACTACACTTCATCAATCTGTTTATTCTTATTATGTTCGGGCTCTTTTAGATTATTAGAGTCATCATTTACTCAGCACGCCGTAACCAATTGAGCACAAAAAACCTTGGTGGTAGCGGAATCCCGGTATCGGACGTTGCCCCAACACGTTTGGCTACCCTAGAGCCTAGATTTCAATTTGCACAAATAATCCAAGCCGGGTCATGCCTGCGCTACCTACCTGTGTTAGAAGTTTTCTTCTCATTTTCATTATCCAATTTGTCTTTAGGACATATATGGCACTATGTAATGGGATGTAGTTTGTTGTGAACGTTGGGACCGTATTCCTAGCTAACTTGGATTGGCAGACACAGCCCAGTCCAATTGCAACTCCACGGGAGCTGCTTGGAATGGAAAAGCCAGATACACCGTTGATACAGAACTATCGAGGGCAGTATCTGACCCGAAGAATAAAAAACTTAATACGATCGGTCATCACCGAGAGTGAGGGTCTTGCGACATGATAAATCAGGCCATGCCCATAGCAGTTCATTCTCCGCATAGCTTATCTACGATTGCTTATCAGACATGACTCCAGGATTCTCCTTTCGGCCCGGTTCGTTAGGCCGGTGCATGTGAGAATTGTTCTACGGCGACCCTAGAATATTCTCGGTCGCCAACTGCCGTCTCGGCGCAGGTCCTTGACGCGACGCTATATGCAAGATCCAAGTCGGCACAAAAGCCAAGGCCGCGAGAAGGAATTAAGGTAACTAAACACTAAAGACACCAAGCCGGTGCCTGCCAAGGCGGGCGATGATAGTGATCGGCCCTAAGAGCCGTTGTGGGCTCGGGGACGATGGAAACCAGGAAACGGGAGACGCAAGCAGCATTGCATTACCGCGGCCACAGCTCCTACGCACCCCGATCGCGTACCCCGAATGTGCACTCTCCTTGTTGACCCTCAGACCCTCCTCAGACGCTCAAACACATGCCCCAAGCACGGCTCCGAATGAGGAATCAAACAGGAGAATATCTTGCAGACGATCGAACCCTGTTTGGGAAGCTGGAAGATCAAATCTCTCCACCCTCTGGCGAGCCCGGTCCAGTGACCGTCCAGCGACGCCGCGGTGCGTATCTCGAGGTGGAGCCATTACCAATAAATACGTGTACGAAATGCTGCCACAGGGACCCCTTGACGGCCCATGCTTATCGTTTGTGGGGCCGAGAGAGTGGAAGAACAGTCGCGTGCGTGATGCTGGCGGTTCGGGATGGTGGTGGATGAACGAATCCAACGGACAGGGCTGTTTTTATTGCTTCCGGTAGAGAGAGAGAGAGAGCGAGGAAGGCCTGGAAGACTGTGATAAAAGATAAGGTACCCCGGGGACTTGTGGGAGGGTGGGCAGCTTTGTTTAATGTACGATGGTGGTGCCGGTATTCGCGGTGGTGTGGTGGTGAGTGATGACGACACAAAAGCTTCGTCCGACTTCATGGCAAAAGCCGTTTCCGGCCAGCCAACCCATTCAACCAACGCTGTCGACCGGCACATGCGGATGGGTTCACACACTGCATGTGCCTTACATACCTCAATCACAATGTGCGTGGATTGCACAGTATGTACAGCGCCATGAGTCTAATTTCTTCTCAATCCAAACTCCTGCAGTGGACTCAGTTCGGATGGTCTAGCTGATTCGGGCCAAACCTCATTCTGGGGAACGCCGCCCTCCGCATTCACTGGCGTAGCTCGCTGCACCTTGGCGACAGCCCGGCCGGTTCGATTCCCATTTTCTTGTCTCTCATCCTGTCCTCTCCAGTCCAGTCCAAGTCCAAGTCCAGCTCAGCTCAGCTCAGCTCGGCTTAGCTTGGCTGCTCCAGCTCCAGCTGCAGGCTGGCTACCCGCCATGACTCGTTCGAGCTCCATCTGCTTCTGCTGCCACTGCTATCCGTACTCCTCCTCCTCCTCCTCCTCCAAACTGAACCGCCTAATGACCCCTTCCTTTTCTTCTTCTTCTTTATCTCGTCCTCCAGGTCCCTTGTCACGTCGCCCACCACCCACCACCCTTGCTTGCTAGCTGGATCCTCCTAGGCCAGGTCCCTTACTATCTGTATCTTATTGATCCTGAGCACCGGCGGCCTCGATCTGGACCACAGACTGCTGGGGGCTTCTTATATTACCTCTCCGTCCTCTCCTGTGCCTGCGTCTGTCTTGCGCTTGTCTGCGTGTGCGTCCGAGTCCATCCCGGAGGTAGAAGAACAGGCCTGATCCCCGTCCCGCCGTCAATTGCTCCCTCCTCTCCACACCATCCATCACCTCCGTCTGTCTCTCCAACGTCCATCTCCACTCCACCAAAAAAAAAAATACAGACAGAATAATAACATCAACCATCTACTGCAATGACGGCTGAGAACGGCCAAACCAACGATGCCGACCAGGCGCTCGCCCGCCTGGGCTACAAGGGCGAGCTGCCGCGAAACCTCAGCATGATGAGCATTCTCGGCCTCTCCTTTGCCATCATGGCCGTGCCCTTTGGTATCTCGACCACCATGTACATCACCCTCACCAACGGCCAGTCCGTCACCATCCTCTGGGGCTGGGTCCTTGTGTCCATCATCTCGCTGTGCATCGCCGCCTCGCTCGCCGAAATCTGCGCCGTCTTCCCCACCGCCGGCGGTGTCTACTACTGGTCCGCGATGCTGAGCACCCCCAAGTACGCGCCCATTGTCAGCTTCATCGACGGCTGGCTGACCCTCGTCGGCAACTGGACCGTGACGCTGTCCATCAACTTCTCCGGCGCCCAGCTCATCCTCAGCGCCATCTCTGTCTTCAACGAGGACTTTGTCGCCAACGAGTGGCAGACCATCCTGTGCTTCTGGGCCGTCATGCTGGTGTGCGCCCTCGTCAACGCCTTTGGCTCGCGTTATCTCGATCTCATCAACAAGGTCTGCATTTACTGGACTGCCGCAAGCGTGCTCATCATCCTCGTCACCTTGCTCTCTATGGCCGATAACAAGCGATCCGGCGAGTTTGTCTTTGCTCACTTCGATGCCTCGGCTAGCGGCTGGCCTTCTGGATGGTCATTTTTCGTCGGGCTGCTGCAGCGTAAGTCTTATATTAACTTGGGGAAAAAGCAATTCTCAATTCTTTTTAATGTTTTGATGCTAACCGTACATGAACAGCTGCATACACCCTTACAGGATACGGCATGGTTGCCGCCATGTGTGAGGAAGTCCAGAACCCCGAGCGCGAGGTGCCCAGAGCTATTGTGCTGTCCGTCTTCGCTGCTGGTGTTACTGGCATCATCTATCTCATTCCCCTCCTCTTCGTCCTCCCCGACGTTCAGATGCTGCTGTCCGTTGCCAACTCGCAGCCAATTGGCATCCTGTTCAAGACCGTCACCGGATCTGCCGCCGGCGGCTTCGGGCTCTTGTTCCTGATTCTCGGCATTCTCATGTTTGCAGGTATCGGTGCTCTCACTGCCGCCTCGCGCTGCACCTACGCCTTCGCCCGCGACAAGGCCATCCCCGGATACAAGCTCTGGAGCCGTGTCAACCACCGCCTCGACATGCCCCTCTGGGCCCTGTTCCTCTCTACCGTTGTCGATTGCCTCCTTGGCCTCATCTACTTCGGCTCCTCGGCTGCTTTCGGCTCCTTCACTGGTGTCGCTACCATCTGCCTTTCCACCTCTTACGGTGTGCCTGTGTTGGTCAATCTGGTCCGCCGGCGCGAAGCTGTCAAGAACTCGCCCTATCCCCTCGG
Organism: Aquanectria penicillioides; assembly: GCA_003415625.1. Lineage (NCBI taxonomy): Eukaryota > Fungi > Ascomycota > Sordariomycetes > Hypocreales > Nectriaceae > Aquanectria > Aquanectria penicillioides. Next base: position 7,194,088 of record PYIU01000002.1, on the reverse strand, counting down.
CAAACTCGGTGCCCCCATCAACATCATTTGCGTCATCTGGATTATTCTCTCCGTCGTCCTCTTCTGCATGCCCGTGTCGCTGCCCGTCGATGCCAGCACTATGAACTACGCATCTGTCGTTTTTGCCGGATTTGCCGTCATCGCCTTTGTTTGGTATTTTGCCCACGCTCGCAAGAATTTCACTGGGCCTCCCATTTCTAGAAAGGACGACTTTGCGCCCGATATCACCGTCGGCATGACCATCGAGGATGACTCAACTGTGCAAAAGAACCAAGAAAAAGAGCATAATTAAGATTGATATGATTTGGAGTTTTGGAGTGAAGTAGATATACCATGCAAGCCGCGTTAATACAGTCTTTCCCACATTTTAACCACAATTGTTTCTGTTCTTCTGATGTGAAGCCTGAGTGATGACCAGAAGAAGACCTGGTCATCTCGACATGACCATGTACAACAGTACGAGAGACACCATTTTGATATCAAACTATTCAACGCCAGTGTCAGCAATACTTTGTTAAATCCAGATTGTGAAGGTGGAAAGATTCAGCATACCTCTGGTCGGCCCTCGGAACTAAATGCGGCAGCTATACCAGTGATCGTCCGTCCCTCAGGTGCTTCATGAAAGACCCAATTCTGCTGTGACTCGTCGCCAAACACCACCTTTCTACCTTTATTTGTGACAAACTGCAAAATATTCAGTTAGTCGTGCACTGGTGTTGTCTCCTTAAATCAACAGCAGACATACCATCAACCCTCCTAGTTCCACGCGACCGGGAACGCCGATTTTGGTGATGAATTCTCCCCCAGCTCCGTCAATGTCGAAATCTCGGGTAAACTGCTCTGGCCATCCGACGCGATAAGTGCCATCCCTCATTGCATTTTGGCCCACGTATCGCATCGGACCCCCGCTAAACTCGCACCGCAGCCCTAGCACATCTTGGCCGCGCTGTCCGGTCGCGGATGGTTGGAGATACGCAGAAAGGCGGGTCAAACTGCACCGATCTATAGGATCCTTGCACCAAAGGAAGACTTGATAGGGCAAAAGCCCATCTTCTGGCTTGGGAAACTGGTTGGGGAACATGGGGATAAATCCCAAGGACGGATGGGACCAGGCTGGCGGTAGCAGTGCGAATGGGACGTCCCGTGTGCGCACCAGATACTGCGAGGGTACCCAAAGTAGCCTTCGCCCGAGGATCCTTTCCGGGTTAGGAGGTTCAAGATGCTCGTCAGGGTCCCTTGGAATTTCGAGAACCCCCAATCGGGCAATGGAGCCGTCCTGCAGCCACGTTAGAGCGAGATCTCGATCAAACCATGGCACACACCTACCGGGTTGATCTGTCCTGCAAGGCCGACAAGGTAGTGGCCATCTGTCACAACCAGAGGTCTTCTGCCTAAGGTAGGCCTCGTTGATCCGAGCTGATGCCCAGTGCCGGATTGAAGCCCAACCTAGAGAAGCTTAGCTGTTAAACTGTCTGCTTCATAAACGCAGGGGTCAGGCTACTTGCGTAAACGCCCTTAATGGTAACAGAACTAGTTGTGTTCGCCAAGAAAAGCTGAATTTCAATAATCCGTTGTCCTTTGCTAAGGAGCAGCGATTCTTTTTTGTACTCAGGCTCAGCTCCCCAAGACCCAAAAATTTGTCGTCTAGACCCTAAAACGAGCCCGATTCCAGTTAGAACCCCATGTCTGTTCCAAAAGGTATCAATGACGGATGAGTAGTCAGCAGCCTCGTCCCGCGAATAGAACCAGAACGATTTTTGAACGTCCAAGTTGTCAAGTAACTCTGCCTGCGTCAGGCGACCCATGTATGGGCATTTGGCCTCAATGACTTCCTTTTCGGGGTGTGATAGAACCGAACGAGCTAAGTGTTTGGAATAGCGGTCTGCAAGTTCGACGCATGCGTTCCAAATACGTCGTCTGTTGGAAATGGCAAGAAATGGCGGCTCGATTCCAAATTTCGGAGCTACGACGGCGTTGATCCACATATAGAGAGATTTGTAGTTGAGGGGATGGAATTTATCATCCATCAAAACACTTTCCAAGTCCCAGAGCCAAGGCATGTCATTGGTGAGAAAACGCTTCCAGAAGTCGTTGTGGAGAGTCGCGTCATAGAAGGCTGGAGAAGCGTTTATCGCAGCCAGCAATGCATCCCCCGGCATATGATTGGAGATTATGTACAGAATATCAGATGGTAACTGGGTAAATGAGTCATTTACTCGGCTGGGGAACGGTGATGTGGCAATGTCCGAAGAAGCATGGAATGCTCCCGAGTCTAGTTTTTCGATCAGCAGATCGCGGAAGTCCTCAACATCGAAAGGATTCATAACAGAATACTGTGGATCAACTTAGTATTAGTATTGAATATGACGTTAGAGACTTGGAAGATACCTCTTCGCCTGGAATTGCCTCCCAGAATTCATCTATTCCTCTGATGCCGCCATAGTCTAGCTTGAGGCAAGCCCCCTTCGAGAGCCGGGCCATGAGGTCGTAGAGTACATCCTTGTCGATGTCGTCTATGCTGTTGGAGGGAGACGCCACTTTTATGAATATTTCGAAACATGGCTCGTGGAACGGAAATGCGCATGGTTCGCGACGGCCGTACTCATAGCTTGGAAAGGTTAGCCGCTACTATGTAGATGATTCACGTCGTTTTACCAAGTCAAAAACGTCTCCCCTGGTTGATTTGGATCTATGAGGCTCTGTTATCAAGAGATTCTGGAGTTAGTCCCATACTATTCGACTCACCATCTCCAAGATCAGACATCAAAGCCCCCTAGCAGAGAGGTTAGATGGGGCTTGAGAAACGGTGAGGCAGAGGGGGGTCCTACAGAGTGAGACACCCTCCCAGGTCCAGATATAAAGGCTCTTCTGATAGTCAGCAATTTCAAGACATACCACAAGAAGAAAACAACCTTGATACCTTTTCATCCCAGTCGCGTGAGGATTGAACCCGAGGCCCCTGGCCTGGCTCAGCCATGTCGAGTTCAGCGGGGTCACAATTCGAGGATCATAGCTATGTTCATCCTCGTCCCAAAACCATTCCGGTTCACCCTCGTCGCGCTCGTCGCCACTCTGCTGGAAACCCGACTGGTCATATGAGGCGGGATTCCCATATTCATCGTCTTCATCGTCTTCATCTTGGACGGCTGCCGGATTCGCTCTCCGGGCTCGCTCCCTCTCCAAGTGCTGTCGTCGCCATTCGTAGGCCTGAGGAACCGAGGAACCGATTTGAACCCTGCCGAGGGATGAACCGCATATGGCACAGAAAGAGGCCATATTGGGCTACAGAAATGCAGTAAACGAGAGAACACAAGGCGAAGGCAGAGGGTGAAGAACTGAGATTATCGAGCACGGTACGAGGTGAAACCGACAGCGGGGTATTACCTCCTCGCTGGGCGGTTTAGGCATTGAAGCTGAAAGACTGTCACACAGACTATTCTACGCTAGACAACTAGCCACTAAAGACTGTTGAAATTAGCCAGGGAGGGATGGAGGGAGGGGCTTGTGATACGCAGCGGAAATGAGGCTAGCAAAAAGAAAGTCGAAGAAATGGGTTGGGGGACAAAAATGTGATTCCGCCCGGGCTCGAACCGGGGACCTTCTCGGTGTTAGCGAGATGCCATAACCAGCTAGACCACGGAACCTCGTAATTGGTTGCAAGAGAACGTCTCATCTGCAAGTCAAGAAGCTTCGAATAGTTGCTCGGTGGAAGTGCAAAGTTGCGCGTTGTGTTGTATTGGTTCACGGCATGCATGCATGTCACCTATGATGGACGTGTCTCATGGCAACGGCGCTCAAGAGACGACTCTCTCACTTGGGAAACAAAAGTATTCCAGAAAAAAACCCTTTAATATGTCGTTTCAGTCAAGTACATGTTCATATCTGGCGGCTTGCCCACGTACTGGCAAGGCGCGGGTAGGTTATGCTTCAGGAATAAATCAACAGACTCCAATCCCATGCTGTGTCTCAAAGTAAAACCATCTCCATCGTCGCATCTCAAGTCCAACATATTACAAACGGCCATCTCGCCTCATTCCGGCCCCTCGACCTGAGAGAGATGAGTCTTTTGCCCAGAATTCCCCCTCGCCGCCAGCAGTGTCTCCAACAACGAGCCAATCTCGGGGTATATTTGCTCAATGCTCGCCAATCCTTCCGGTCCTAGCTGCACCACCACGCCAAACATGTGTGCCAATCGCGCTGCTTCTGTGCCGCGGGTGACGACGGACTGGAGGCGCTGGATTTCCGCCTCGAGCCCGTTGGAAGTCGTCTCCGCCTTGCTCAACTCCGCCCTCGCGCCGTCGAGCTGCTTCATCTTGGCGTTGATGGTAGCCTCCTGCTTCTTCACCTCGTCAATCTTGGTGGCCCTGCGTGAATCATAGCTTCGGATGGCCTGGGCGATTTCTGGGGGCAGGGACATGTTGTTATCTTGGAGCGCTTGAAGCTGGGGGGCGAGGGCATCTTGTTCTGCTGTTTCCTCATGAAGTCGCGCGAGCTTGTCCTTGGATTCGTCAATCTCGTCTTGGATTGCCCGCACTCCCTCTTGACAGACTCGGAGCTTGCCCATGGCTTCTTGATGCACAGTTCGGTGTGGAAACACATCCTTTTGCGCGGATATGAGCGAATCGCGCAGTGATCGGGCGTGTGAATCGATGGCTGAAACAAACGTTGTGGCAGCTGGCTGAAGAGGTTCGTGGAGGCTGCCGGCGTACAGAGTGCGGTTTGGATTGAGCTGTAGACGGGGAATAGGTTAGATTGCGCATCTTTCATTGACAGGTGCGAGGCCACATACCGTCTTGTTGGGCGTATACGAGGGTGTCATATGAAAGGTAGCCATAGGCGAGCTGAAGAGCATCAAACTCTGCGCGGCGGAAAGCCGGGAGCCCTCAGGAGAGCTTGGGCGAGCCCGCTTATCGACCGGGGCGGGAATCTCGGATCCAGACCTCTTGAGGGCCTTGACGGTGCGAGGCTGCGGCGGAGATGGGGGAGGATCTGGGGCAACAGTGATGGAAGACGCCATGTACTCGTCACTGCCGTTGGGCGAGGTGAAGCGGCGCGATGACGGGCCAGAGGGCGAGCTCGTCAGGTTGTTACCGGTGGTCCGACGCCTGCGACCTGATCGGCGTTCCGAGAGGCCATTCTCGTCGGCGTCGTCCGGCGGTCCTTCGGGGCCGGGCGAGGTTTGCGACGCCTTGACGAAGCGCTTTTTCGCGGCATGCACGTCCTGGGCCATGAGCTTGCCCGTGTACGACGGCTTGCGGTCGCGGGCCAGCGACTTTCTCAGTTCGGCGCGCAGATCCTCGAGGGTTTCGTTGGGGTCCTTGGCCACATGCTCGACGACGAGGGCCAGGTCCTCGAGGAGGTTGATGGCCCAGATCTTGGGGGGCGACTCGGGCACAATGTCCCACGGCCACACTCCCATTGCCCTGTAGATGCGGCGAGCAGCGCGTGCGCCGCGGACCTGCAAGTTCGTGCCGTAGGGCTCAGGGATGCGCAGCGTGTCCGACGAGGCTCCATCGGCGTCGGCCTGCGGCCTGGTTGACGGCATCGCGTCCAGCTTGCGGGCGGGCGCGTGCTGGACGCTGGCATCCAATTCGGGTCGGGGTTTCTCGCTCCGCGTCGCCTTCGCCTGCGCGAGCTCGTGATGTTCGGTCTGTTTTGGTCGTGTCCCAGCGGCGGCCAGGGCCCGTGGAGGCGGGCGGAAACGGATGTTTTGTTGCCAGCTGCTGGGCCCAGCCACAACATGATGCTAAACGGAGATTGCATCCCCAGCTCATCTCATGTTCGGTCACGTGACGCAGCACCTCCGATCCGCTCCCCGCAGTCATGATAGCTTTGTCTTCGATGCAATGGGTGCAGTTGAGATTTTACGATGATTAAAAGTCTCTGGATGGCTTTTCGACTTTTATTTCCCCCATTTTTCGTCGTCGGTGGTGGCAGGGTGCTCGTTTGGGGACCGCAGGATTGGGCTTTGATGAGCCTCCCCAGAGCCATCCGTCCTTTTACGGCAATATGGAACGACCATGTTGTAAGCTTATCACGGCGCATTGGTTGACAGAATATGATAAATAATCAATAATAGACAACAATGACTGTGGCTAGCATATCGATGAAGTGACAAGTCGGCCGATAATAACAGTATATTGCCTTCTTGACAGCGACACACTAACAATTAATTACCCGACTCTTGGCGTCTTTCTGAATGTATCCATAGCTCCATCCATTGTCATCAATAGTTGAAAATTGAGAGAAACACGAGGGACTTCTTTTCGCTCCTATATAATCCAAAGTAGAATAATATACTGCGTCATAGTGAAGTTGAACACACCGTCCTAGGCATACCGCGCTACTTGGCTGCGGTCAAGTAACACTTTCAAGGCAGATTCGAGCATTTGGAAATTTGCAAATTTGCTACGAAGCATCTCGTCGCTTAATAGATAGGGGGCGCTCGCATATGCTTTAGGAAGATTGATTGGTCGTGCTCTTTCAAATGCTCGCCAAGCTCCCTCCCTGCACGTGGCTGCGTGTTGTGGGCAGAATTTCAGCTCAGCCTCACAACCTCACTCGGCATTTCTCCTCTTCACTTCCTTCGGGCTCCAATTATCTACCTATTGTCTATCCTTTTAGCCAACTCATAGAGCATGGCTTCGGTTTTTCAATTCTAGCTTTTGATAATCCCCCTATTTCTTGATTTATCGCAGATGCGGCAATGTACCACGCGGCATTTTGGATCACGGCAATTGCCCTCGTCTTGGGCATTGTCATAGCCTATCCAGTCTTCATCAAAGTCCGGCGTCGCGGCCAAGAATCTCGAGCAGATGAAATCATAGAGATTTCTGGACCGCATGATACCAAGTTTCAGTAAAGAGGACCCAAGCACCATTGTCAAGTCTTTTCTAAGTAATCTGTTGCGCAGGATTGTCGCCATCCACGGCCTTGGAGCCCATCCAGAGTATACGTGGATGGCTGATAACCCAAACTACATTTGCGGAGCATGGCGCCCGGGCAAGGTCCACTTGCTACGTGATCTACTCAAATCCGATTTCCCAGAAGCGAGAATTCTTAGCTTTGTCTACAACTCTGACTGGCTCATCAACGCTCCTGTTAAAACAGCCCAGCAACTTGGCGACAAACTAATTGATCAACTAAAAATTCACCAGTCAAAAAATGCAGTGCGTCTCATTCAGCACTGAATATTATGTAAATGGCTAAGATATCCAAAGGGTGTACCCATCATTTTCATTGGTCATAGCTTCGGGGGCATAGTCCTTAAAGAGGTGAGAGACGTTGTGATGTAGTGATTAAAAACATGACGGCTAACCACTCAAAGGCATTATGCAGGGCCGAAAAGGATGCCCGAGACATCCTCGATAGCACTAGCGGCATCATTTTCCTTGGCACGCCTCATCAAGGATCACCGACTTCATTCGCAGGTTCACTTGTGGCCTTGCTAACTGGATTTCTCGGTTCCAGTGCCACGCTGCTATACTCGTTGAAAGACCAGGATGACAGACTCTCAGACTTGGAAGACCGCTTCATCCGATGCATTAAAAAGAAGGACAGGAGGTGTCGAAAGACGGAGCTAGTCGCTTTTTGTGAGACAAAACCCACAATTATGCTCGGTTGGCTGTCGCTTGGCTTGGTATGTGCTGTTGTCATCGCGGCGAAACCAAACTTATCGTCAATAGGTTGTTCCAAGAAATTCAGCCCGTGGCGGTCATGGGTCTGATGTCGTCCAAATTGACACTGATCATTCCGGGTTGAATAAATGTAGTTCTCCGGAAGATCCCCTCTATACAGCGCTCGAGACTCAAATATGCAGACTGCGACCGTACGTGGCATCACAAGCATATGCAGACTATGCTAACCATTTGATTCAGATCTACAGGCCCAGTTTTGAATGGAATTCAAGAATTTGTAGTCAATAGTCTCCGGTCATCTAGGGTTGCACAAGCTGAATTCAACTCGCACGACAATGAGCACGATCCAATATGTCTTGAAAACACCCGTGTGAAACTTCTCAAAGAGATTACCGATTGGACCGATAATCCAACCCCAGATCATATCTACTGGCTTCAGGGTAAAGCTGGGACAGGAAAGTCAACCATCTCCCGCACTGTTGCCTGCAGCCTCGACGCCCGGGGCCAACTGGCTGGCAGTTTCTTTTTCAAACGAGGCGAGGCAAATCGCAGTATTGCCAGATATCTCTTCACATCTTTGACGGCGCAAATAGTCGAAAGGTTACCCTCTGCTGCAGAAGGTGTGCAGCGAGCCTTGCAAGCTGATCCAGATATCGCTGAGAGAGCTCTAGGGGAGCAGTGCAAGAAACTGCTTCTGAATGCCCTTAGCGCCGAATTCCCAAGAGCTATGACGATTGTTATTGACGCTCTAGACGAATGTGAAGGAGAACAGGATGTAAGCACCACAATAGCCTTAATAAACCAGGTGAGGAAGACAGGTCTGGGAGGCAACAATCTGAAGTTCTTCATATCTAGCCGGTTTGAACCTCCTATTTGGCGCAGCTTTGAGGCACTCGATGATACTTATACGCAAATTGCGCTTCACATGATCCCAGAATCAATTATTGAACATGATATTAAGGCATTCTTCACTTTTCAATTTGGACTTATCCGAAAAAAGTTCAAGTTGTCCAACGAGTTTCCAGATGAATCTATGTTCCGACAACTACTCGGCCGTTGTGTGCCGCTATTTATCTCAGCAGCAACTGCTTGTCGATACATCGACAAAGCAATCAACGGTGGGCCGGCAAAGAGACTGGAGATTTTTCTCTTGCGTCAGAGTGGTTCTGGCTATGGAATGACATACCGACCTGTGCTTGAGCAGATGCTTGGTCTCGACGAAGAAGACCAGATAGATCTGTGTAGAGATTTCAAAGAAATTGTTGGCTCAATTATTGCACTATACAGTCCTCTCTCGACCTTTTCTCTTGAGCACCTTCTAGGAAAACGAGAGGGAGAAATGGACGGATTGTTGGAATTTCTACACTCAGTTCTCAAAATACCTACTACAAGAACTGATCCCATTACGATATTCCATCAGTCGTTTCGAGATTACCTTATTGATCCCAGGAGCGATGCAAATGAATTTTCTATCAACGAGAAAGAAGTTCACGCCATGCTTGCAACCAAGTGCCTTCAACTTCTCTCAAGCAGTGGCCATCTTAAAAAGGATATTTGTGGACTGCAGGAGCCATGGAAGACCAGAGAGGACATTGACAGAAACACAATGGACAGATGCCTTCCGGCGGAGATTCAGTATGCAAGTCTGCATTGGGTATCACACTGGAGAAGCGGCGTCAAAGTAATTCGAGATGACGATCAAGCATATCAATTCCTTCAAGAATACTTTATATACTGGCTCGAAGCGTTGGTGCTGCTAGGTAAACTAAACCACAGCATTAGGCTAATAGAGGAGCTGCGAGAAATAACTGACGTAAGTCAAGGCTTTCTTTCTCACTGTATAGGGGCTTTACTGATTAGATTATCTATAGCCTTCCCTTGGATCACAAGCTAAGGCGTTTCTCTACGACGCAAGTCGGTTCACTAGAAATTTCCGCTCAGCGATCGACGCAGCGCCGCTGCAGATTTATGTTTCGGGCCTCCTATTCGCCCCCACGTGGAGTATTATTCGCAATGGATTTATACAGAATGCTCCCTGCTGGGCAGTGAGCCAACCTACAGTACAATCATATTGGGGGACACGGCTTCAAACGCTGGAAGGTCACCATGATCGTGTCTGGTCAGTGAGCTTCTCACGCGACGGCAAGCGGCTTGTCTCCGGCGGCAAGGGCCGCAGCATAAAGGTCTGGGACTCGCTTACGGGTGCTTGTTTACAGACGCTCGGCGAATGTGAAGATTGGATTGTTTCTATGGCTTTATCACCTGATGGCCGCCACATGGCTTCAGCTTCGAATGACACAAGAACATTATGGCTTTGGGATATTACAAGAGGTATTTGCCTTAGAAAACTCCAAGGACATGCCAAGAAAGTCACTTTTATTACCTTTTCATCCAACGGAGAATGGATTGTGTCGGTTTCGAAAGATTTCACAATCAAAACTTGGGACGTGATGACTGGGAAATGCCTCCAAACATTCAGGGGCCACTTCAACTCCATCAACTCCATCGCATTATCCGATGACAACAGGCGAATCGTGTCAGCTTCAGATGATAGGACCGTCAAAATCTGGAACACTTCTACGGGTTACTGTCTGAATACACTGGGAGGCCACGGAGGGGAAGTGACAACCGTCACATTTTTGGCCAATGACCAGCACCTGGCTTCTGGATCCCCTGATTTTGCCATCAATATTTGGGACACAGCCACAGGGGTTTTCACTGGAAACTTGCTTGGGCATAGGTCTTCTATCCTTGGTATGGCATTTTCAACAGAGACTCAGACACTCGCTTCCGCAGCCGCGGATGATACCGTTAGGGTTTGGGATCCTGTCAGGGGTATCTGCCTACAAGTCATTGACATTGATCATCTTTTTCTTGGCTCACAAGTTGGTTTCTCTACGACAAGTCACCTCTTTGCATCAGTTGATCACAAAGATATCAACATTTGGGATCTACGCTCGAATGAAAGGACAGATTTCCCATCTGCCAAGGAGCTCCCTGGTTTACCAGAAAGCTTCAGATGGTCATCAAATGGCCAATTATATGCATCTGTTTCAAAAGAAAACTCAATCTCCATTTCGGATCCTGCAGGTTCTCATCGTCTCCACCTTCGATATTTTGATGGTTACATCCTCTCACTTGACTTCTCGCCGGATGAGAGCCGACTTGCGGTTTACCAAGACAACGACACAGTGGAAATTAGGGACCTATCGACATGCAGGTTGATTTTGAAGAAACCAGCCTCCGAAATCTACTCATTTTCGGCAGATAGTCAGCGATTTATAACATGCTGCAATGACGGGAAAATTAGAGTTTGGAATACGACTGATGGCGAACTACTCCATGAATTCACAGCCCATTCAAGGACAGTGATATCAGTCGCAATTTCAACCGATGGTCGATGGCTTGCCACCTCTTCCGCGGAAAAAACAAAGATATGGGACTTTAATACCTATAAATGCCAGCATACTTTAGAAACTGCCGGCCACCACATCGTCTTTTCACCAGACAGCCAAAAGTTGGCCATCTTGGACTCCTCCAGCCACGATATTATCATCTGGGACATGGCTAGGGGCATTATTGTTAACACTCTAACAACCTCTCAACGTGTTTCGCTCAAACCTACGTTCTCAGCTGACAGTCAGTGGATAGCTTGCATTTTTAGTGGAAGGCATGAAATAGGTATCATCAAGGTTTGGAATGTTTCAATAGGAACGTGCGTTAGTGACATAGATATTGGTCGCAAGGCTTCAAGTATTAGTTTCGATCCGAAGGATCGAGCCCGACTCTTGACGGAAGGTGGAACTTTGAGGCTCGACATGGCACGTTCCGTAGATGGTGCCGTTATCGAGCACACGTTTGAGGGCTACGGCATCAGTGCGGACGGGCTCTGGATTACGAAAGACGGAAAGCGAGCGATTTGGCTCCCTCCCGGCTATCGGATCTCCAAGTTCTCTGCACAGAAAGATATGGTCGCCTTGGCCCGTCCCACAGGAGGTTCACATGTAATTCGCTTGCTTGACAATAGAACCTAGGGGTAGAGGAGTGTTGACTATCTATGCAAGAGAATGCAGGATAGACTAATGGCCACCAAGGAGAACTGCGACATTCAAGTTAGATCATTCTCTTTTATTATACTTGAAAATTATATTCCCCTCGCACTTCTACTCGTGGAGTAGAGCTTTTATCACCCAAGATTGAACAGGCCTTATTTGTTGACACGGTCATAAAAAGTCTGCACTGCCTCACCAATCATTGCCTTGACCTTGGCAGAGTCTAGCTTCTCCTTTCGGTCAATTGTATAAACACCATTAACCTCCTGCTCAATATCGGTCCTGCATTGATTTATCAGTATCAGACATGTAGAGATGTCTGCGAAAGGTATCTTACAGCTGAGTATAGACAAAGGCACAGCAGTGGCCTCCATTGGTAAGAGCCTTGACTAGCTTTTCAATTCGCTTGAGAAGGTCCTCGGGGTCGGACGCAGTTGTATATCCCCAGTCGCGGTTCTCGTCACCCGTTTCGGGCTTCTTGGCCGGAGCGATGTTGACTCCACCAAACTCGGTGTTCATAACAGGTGCTCCTGGAAGGTGCGTAGCTCCAGGGTCTACACCGTCAATAGGAGCCACGAAGACGCTTCGGTCGGCCTTCTTGTCGAGGATCTTTTCAAGACTGGCGCCAGTCTTCTCCAGCTCGGGGCCGTCACTGTAATCGTGGAATGTGGTGAGATCAGTGAGGACGTGCTCCCAACCGCAGTTGTCGTTGACACTCCTGGTGGTGTCCAGTCCCCTAATTCATTGCGTCAGTTCTGAAATGATTTCTGCTTACATCGGGTTTCTTACTTGGTCAGATAGTAAAGCTGGCGAATGTGGTTACGCTGGTCAACATTGTCCTTGAGCGAAGTGTAGGCCCAGCTCTCGTTGACGGGGGTCCAGGTGACAATACATGGACGATTGATCACAAGCTTGACAGCCTCAGTCCATTCGGCATTGAAACGGTCAACATATTCAGAGCTAAATTGGTAGGCGTTTGCCATCTCACCCCAGACTAGATAGCCTAGCTTGTCGGCCCAGTAGTAGAACAGCGGGTCCTCAACCTTCTGGTGCTTTCTGCACCCGTTGAAGCCCATCTTTTTTGACAACTCGATATCCTCCTTGAGGCTCTCTGGAGTAGGAGGTGTCATAAAAGTGTCCCTCCAATAACCCTGGTCCAAGCACAAGGCCTGGAAGTAGGGCTTGTCGTTAAGTCTCCAAAGACCATCGCCCTTGGTCCAGTTGATTGACCGCATTCCTGTGGTGGTTTCTACCTCGTCTAGAACTTTTCCAGACTCGTCCAACAGTCGGATCTTGAGGTCATAAAGTTGCGGGTGCTCGGGAGACCAGAGAGCGAGGCCGTCGCGCCAGCAAAACTCATTGTCTTGGGGACCGTTTTTGAAAACCGACTCGGGAAGACTGGATCTCTGAGCCTCAGAAAGCCGCAGGTCAAGCTCCACGGCTCCCGAGTTGCTCTCACGAGCCAGAGTCACCTTGTCGGACTTGGAAACAGGAACACCAGCAAAGCTAGCCTCAATCTCAACACCAACATTCTGGCCGGCTCGCCTGCCCTTGACCACAATGTTGCTGTGCAGCTTTCCAGAGTAAATATCGTTTGATCGAAGTACGGTGCCATCGCTGCTGTCAGCAATTCGAGCAACGGGGACCACCTCCAGCCAGACAGACTGCCAGATGCCGCCGGAGGGAGTATAGAAGATGCTCTCAGGCTTGGCAGCCCAGTATTGCTTGCCTCGGGGCTGTGTGAGATCGTAGGCTGAGTCGTAGGCACGGAGGGTAAGGCGGTAGCTCGTTCCAGAGGCGGCATCAACGGCATCGGTAATGTCGAGCTCAAAGGGCACGTGGCCGCCGCGGTGGCCTCCGACGTATTCGCCGTTGACCCAGACAGTCGCGATGTAGTCGACAGCTCCGAATCGCACGACAAGGCGGTGGCCCTTTTCCTTCTCTTCGGCGCTGCGCAGGTCGCTGATGGCGCGCTCGTACCAGAGCACCTCGTGCACGCCGCGGTCGTTGATGCCGGAAGCGGGGGACTGGAAAACGAAGGGGACGGTGATCTTGGTCTTGGAGTTGGTAGGCTGGGCACCCTTGGAAAAGGCATTGTCCTTGATCAGCTCCATCATGTCGCCGACAATGCCCTTGGTGATGGCGTCGCTGGCCTCGGAGACCTTGTCGCGGGCGGCTGCGCTGGTGACGGCGACTTGGTCAGGCAATCCAGTGCGCTGCCAGTGGGCTGAAAGGCCGGCATCATCGTCGTCGAAGAGGAAGTCCCATGGCCCATTGAGCGACTCCCATCGAAGGGGATTGCGCTCAAAGTCGGGACGGGGATAGGTGGCTTGCTGGGGGACAGTCATGGTTGGGGAATTATAGAAGCTGTGAATGTGCTGTTGATTGAGCTCGAATTGGCTTCCCAGGATGCCTGTCCTGGAGGTTCACTTGTCGTGTCAATGGGTGAGGGGGTGATGATGAAGAGAGGGAGGATGAAGAAGAAGAAGAAGAAGAAGAAAAAGACTAGGCCTCTCTCAAGTAAGAATGATGAACGCAACGCCTCACAGGCATACGCGATCCATGGGCACAGGTGGAAGGATCAAAACAGCTCCAATTAACTCACCGACCAGCGTCAACCTCGTGTTTGGTGGTGAGGGGTTCTCCCTGGAAGCTGCATATCAAGCCCACAAGTCCACCACACCTCCGTCACGGTGGTGGGGCGCCGTCATCCCCTGACTCCCTAAGATGCTGACGATTCGGCAGAGAGCCGTATCATTGCATGAGGCCGCTGAGAGGATCATCAGCCATTCTCCACACGCCGTGCCTGTGGCGCCAGCTTCGGCTCCTCATCGCTTGGAGCGGCGAAACTGGATTGGCGTTTCAAGCAGATGAGGGAACAAGAGGGGTCGTATTAGGCCTTAACAGCGGGGATAAATGGGAACGCTACGTCACTCACAAGCTGCTGCTGGCTTGGCTTCTTGCTGGTCCCTTGCTGGACGGCGCCAAAACTTGCCAAACCCGTCGTCAGCCGGGCGCAATCTACCGCTCCGCCAAAACTCACTTTGCCAGAAGCCGCGCAGAATATTATCAGATTGCAGCAGGATATTCAATTTTAGATTGATCCATCTTGGACTTTATGTGAAGAATTGAGAGGCAATATGTCCCGTCCAGTATAGTTTCCCAGTATTGTACCACAGCCTTATCTATAGCTTCCAGCATCAATGTGCTCCATTGTGTGGTCAAATCACCGTTGGCGCCGGTGCCGCACAAGGAACAGTAAACCCCCCAAAATGCATAAAATACCGGTTCTTTCTTGAATTCCTTATCGTTTCTGCTTCAATTGACCAAAATCGCTTCACCCATCTCGTCCAACACGTCCGTCCACCATGCCTCCGCGCCAGCATCTCTCCTTGACCATACCGCTTCTATCAACTGTCCAATTTTCCAAACAGTAGGGAGCTTTATCTTCCTTGCAAGCATTGCGATGACATGGCGTATGAATTCTCGCTCCAGAGGATCAGTTGCGAACTGCCCTGCCGATAAGAGAGGGATTGACGAAGTATGCCAAAGCCCACTCTCAAGTGGAATCATCTGCATGAGATTGATGATGTAGCTGGCGATTTGTTCAAGAAATCGGCTTCCTTGTTCGCCGCTGCCCAACACCTGCGCCCGTTTCATCAAAAGTTCTGGACAATAGTTATATAGAGTAAGCAGAGCAGATAGGCGATATGCTTCCGAAAGGTTGCCTAATGGATTCTGGCAATCACCCGGCTTGTTGAAAGCCAGGCGTTCTTTTATTCTTGAAAGCGGTTGCAGCGGTGATTCCTCTTCATCGATTTCCAGACCAATCGCATAATGAGGGCTTTTTTGAGTTGATTGTTCATTCTCCTCAATGATCCCCCATTGAAGAAGATTGGTCTCCGCTTCTTCTAGCGATTTACCAAACATTTGATGAGGCTCACCACGTCTGAGGCATCTCGCTATGGAGCCGACGAATCCGATATGCGGCATCAAGTGTCCCCAAGTGCCAACTAGCGGATCCAAATCAAGAGGTCGAGTGTGTGTGGCCGCGTGATGTATTTTCGCGTAGCCATTGTTATCATTGGGGGTAGTGGCAGGTAATTACCTGTTTCTTCATCCGAGACGAAGCTGGCCAGCATTCTAAGAAAAGATAAGCAATTTGTTAAAAATGCAGGTATCTCATATCCTTTGTCATGGCAATGTACAAGAAGTTTGTCTGCAGCATTGAGATGAATGATCCCACTGTTCCTAGGGTCAAACCAAGACTGTACAATGATGTAAGTATGCGAAACATTAAACTAAATACTGTCATGGGCATACCTCTGACATTCCTAACAATGCTATTGTAGCAATCCCCTGAGTGGGATCAGGGCTTTGGGACAGCTCCTTTCTTAGCACATTCATGCTTATTGTTCGGTAATGCCATGCATAAGCCATGCCGTCTGCATAGGAACTACTGTATGCCATGTGTAATGCACCAATAGCGGCTATTGTCAAGCTAAGCGAGTGACTCCGTGACATGTATTGCTTCATCTCCGCATCAAATGGATTTTCCGGCCCTTGTGACATGCTGAGAATATGTGCCGTGTGTTGAAAATAGTGATCCTGGAAAAACTTCTGGCGACAAGCCTCGGAGCTTCCGAGATTGAAGTTTGATAACGAAGAATGGAGGTTTGCGGTATACTTGAGGTACGATCCGTTGCATTCTGCAGCAGTGTGATGGAGCTTTGGCCAGTCTTCCTTAAATGAAGTTGGTTGAGTTCCTACCCAGTATCAGATCAATTCTACTTGTGGGGACCATGGTACATACTCTTGACTATCATTGATTCACTGTTAATCTTCTGCTTTATAATTCCTTTTCCATCTCCATTTACCCGGCCTGATGGGCTGTTCACAACCCATTTCCACTGCTTAGGTTTGTATCCTGGGCATAAGATACCCTTCTTGACACACCTGGAGCATTGGGGATATTTTCGGTCACATCTTACGTGACGTCTGAGGCATGCTGAACACCCTAGGTTGAGATACGGCCTGTTAGTACGTATAATCTCAGAGAAATGCAAAACAGGGGCTGGGGACTGGGTCTTGCGCACCTCCAGGTGTCCGTCTGTACCTCGGCGGAAGTGGATTTTTCGATGCTGACAACATCGGAGAAATAAATCATATGAATAGTATCCCAAAGAAGTATAGGATGTTGGTAGATTCTAGAAACCTTCGAATCATTCGATCAACTATTTCAGTGGCACTTAGTGGATGGATTTGCAATGTCCCATATCAATTAGAAAACGGATGGTAATTCACATGGAGAGGAGCTTCGAGACGGAAAAGGGATTTGGTCTCTTATCAGTCCAATGAGCGACTTCGCTTCACATGTCTGATTTTGGCTAGTCTGCGGGGAACCTGGACTGTCACTTGTCCACTTGGCTCGTTGTTCCAATTGCTGTTCCTTGCATGACGGCACGGCATCTAGGCCTGGACCTTGGTCACTTTTGTAATGTTTATTTAATGACCTAGGCATACATGTACATTTCTATTAACATAGCCTTGTCGATTTTTCCGTTGAATTTTTGTCCCATGGGAAATTGAACTGCGAGTCATTGGTTGGCCAACCAAGGGTGCCTGAAATGTAACGGGATATCATCAACGGCTATTCCTTCCAACCCCTCATAGCTTTGCGCGTTGCGCGCAGTAGAACGCAAGTGCATGCGAGTCGGTTTCAGCTTGGAACGTTGCCTTGGTTCCCTTGTTAAATAATACGACATCTCCCGCACGGGCGGTCACCTTGGCGCCAGTCTCATCGCTAATTGTGCACTCGCCCTCAACGAACAGCTTTACTTCGTTGAATTGGTATTCAATTGTCGTTGGCACATCCTTTTCCAAGCGGAAGAATCCAGCAGTAAAGGGGTCTGCAGCCGACGCCGCCGTAGCAGTGTCTGTTGATTCGTCGTTAGTGAGGCTGCATTGGAACGAGATGGATCATATGCAACAAGGTGGAGCGATCATTGACCTACCTCTCATAAAGGCCTTGAGGCGAGGGTCTATTCTCGGAAGATCCTTGAATTGGTTGTCAAGGCTGCCAGGCTTGTAAACGATAGGCATTTTGAAGACGGATTATGTGCAATCAGAAAAATAAGCGAGTCTTGTCGTGCGTCAGAAGTAAAACCTCGTTGTTTTCTGTCTGGTCAGAGGTGAATGCTAGTCAAAGATGCACAATGCTTGCGTGTAACCCTTGGCGGTATTTCAAGATTCGATGCAAGAACAAGGGGCCAATTTGAGGCTTCCAGATACTCGGAGAGTTTTGGGGAATTTAAAGCACAAACTCTCCATTCTCTACACCGATTCCGTTCCGTTTCCGAGCTCGAGGTTGAACAATCCCTTGGCGAGGTAGGCTAGAATGGAAATGCACGTCGGAGTCTAGATATGTCATGCACCAAGCTCTACGTTTTTAGGCAAAAAAGTGCGAGCTGCCTGGACGTTGGCTGGATTCGGCATAAAAAGTGAGAAACGCCAGCCTCCGTTGACGATAAGCATGAATAGCTTCAAGCGTCCCCACAATCACGTTCCGCAAACGACGAGCTACCTCATGTCAAACCGTCAATTAATCAATTCTTGGAGAGTTTAATACTCTTCAAAGCAGTTATTTTTTTATTCCAATGATTTTTCTGTTCCAAGCATCAGAGGAACAACTCTCTTCGTTCTATAGCATCGACATGGACGGTGATGTGATCCTCAGTTCCGAGGCGTTCCGAGGCGATAATGAGGTCAGTATCGAGCCAATGAGAGGCCTCGTATACGAATGCTGCTTTTGGTTACCGCGAAACACTTGTCTGTACACTGGTGATGGTCCATACAGTAGGGTTGAGATCCAGCTAGACGCGTTAGAGATAATAATTTACATTTAGAAGTGAATATTTAAAGTCCCCATGTTTTCCTCATTTGCATAGCGTCTCATGACAAACATAGCCATAGCGTTGAAATTTCCCCCCGTTTTCGCATCATTAATATAAGCCATCATGTCCCCTCCACAAATGTTCGGCTCTGTCACCAAGGAAGGCGTCTACTATGATGTCCAAGCCGATAAAATCACCAAGGGACTAGCCTCCAAGGCGATTCGGTCTTCATCCGCGCGACCCGATGTCTCCTATGATGTTGTAGTCATCGGCGCCGGGTTCTGTGGACTGACAGCTGCCCGAGATCTTTCTCTCGCAGGAAAGAAAGTCATGCTTGTCGAGTCCAGAGATCGCATTGGCGGCCGCACATGGACCGCAGACATCAATGGGCATGGCTATGAAATGGGAGGAACTTGGGTCCATTGGCTCCAACCTCATGTCTGGGCGGAAATCACGAGGTACGGCCTTGCATCGAGGATTAAAGACACGCCAGCAATGTCAAAGGGTGCGTTGTGTTGTCATTTCGACCAAAAAGAAGGTAGACATATCGTGGAACCTGGCGAGAAAACGGATGAGCGACTTCTACCTCTGTTCGGAAAGTTTGCCGACTGTGATGGCGAAGGCGGACGGACTCTTTTCCCTCTGCCATTTACACCTCTAGCATCTCGAGCAGATTGGTCGAAGTGGGATATCAGTCTGCGACAGCGTGCCGACCAGCTAGACATCAGCCAAGACGACAGAGAGTTTCTGTTGCAATTTCTCAATATCAACAGTCTCTCACCCCCGAGCCAAAGTTCATATCTGAACTTGATGCGACTATACGCCATGTCAAACTACGATTTCAACTGCTTCATGGAAATATGTGGACGATACAAACTTGCAGATGGGACGACGGAGCTAGCATCCCGGATCCATGGCGAATTCACCGGAACTTCCATCTTTAATGAAAAAATCCAGGCCATCACGACAAAATGCAGTGAAGTAGACATCACAACTCACTCTGGAAAGACGTTCCATGCATCGCATGTAATTTGCACTATACCGCTTCACTGCCTCTCGGACGTTGAGTTCTCGCCTCCACTCTCAAAGGCTTGGCACACTACTAAACACGCGAACATGGGTTTCAAGGTCCACATCCACGCAAAGGAAAAGACAGGTCCCTGGTTCGCTGTTCGTGACGAGACCAGGTCTGTCGCTGCTATGCTTGTGGAATCTTTTTCGAAGAGCTCTGGCACCAATCTCGTAAGCTTTGGAATGTCCGATGGTATCCTATCGAAGGCATTGCCGGAAGAAACCCCCAAAGCATACCTTGAAGCCGTTCAACAGGACGTGGTGCCAAAACAGTCGAAAATCACACCAACCCATATGGTATGGCATGACTGGACGCGGGATGAGTTTGCAAAGGGAACATGGGCATCGCATGCGCCTGGGACGCTGAGCACCGGGCTATCTGAAATAATGAATAATTCCCAAGTCTCGAGCAGAGTCCTGCTTGCAAATGCCGATTGGGCTGATGGATGGGTCGGCTACATTGACGGAGCTATTGAAATGGGCAGAAAGGCTGCGATTAGGCTTACAATGGGTGCTAGACATCCAAGGAGCAGAGCCAAGTTGTGAACTGGGAATAGATAGTCAGAGATTAATGCATTATGCTTATTCGCATCGGCCCTCATTCATAGTCCAAGTTGGCTATGACACTATTCACCACTGAAACCTCGCGTATGGGATATTTGAGTGGAGTGCTGGCTGGGACGGACAGGGGTCAAGGTCTGATCGGAATGTGTTGGATAGCTCGTATGACCACTTGATGACCTTAACCATCTGTATGTCTATTGTCCATTCAATCTAGCTCCCCCCTTTTAGGTTAGGGGGGTCTATCTTTCCTTTTATTCCTAATATAGGCTAGCCGACTGGAGGCTCGGCAAGCCTTCTTCGAGTCGGTCCCAATAACCCCCTATTTCTCACGTAACTCCCTAAAGCATAGGTGTTCCAATATGCCTCCAATCCAATACGCCCCTTTAGCTTAAAGGCACAGCCTTTAGGCTGACCTTTAGGATCATTAGGGCTCTATTTTCTTCTTTTAATTCCTGCTTTTAGTTTTAGGCCAGTCTTATTAAGAGATTAATAAGCTTTAGCTACTAAATAAATAACTTAAAGGCTTTTTGCAAAAGGCTTTTAGTAAAACTATTAGTTAATAGTTAAGCTAATAGAGTATAAATAATATTAATTTAATCCCTTATAATTTTTTAGTAAAGCTAATAGTTATATATATTAATATACTAGAGCTTTATATATAGCTAAATAAGCTCTTTTTTAATTAAATAAATAGTCTATTTATTATTATATTAAATAATTACTTAAAAAGAAAAGGCAACTTTTTAATAAGCAATTAATAAGTATAGATTAATATATAAAGATAAAATAAAGTAGCTTATAAATAAGGCTTTTTTAGCTATTTATAATAAAGCTAATAATTTAGCTTTTATTATTAATATTATTATTATATTTTATTTATTGGCTTTTTAAAAGATTATATTATTAAAAAGGCTTATAGTAAATACCTATAAACTTTAATAGTTTAATAAGTTATTAATAAAACTAATATTAAAAGCTATTAAAAGGCTATTATCTTTATTGCTAGGCTTAGCTTTATACTATAAGAAAAATCTCTATATTTATATAAAATACTAAAGAACTTAATCTATAGCCTTATAATGCTTAAGGCCTAAATTTTAATTAAATTATATTAGTCTACTTGCTATAAAGGCAATATTTAATTAAATTATAACTATAGTATATATAATAGTGCTAACCTTCTATTAATATAAATTAATTAGTTATAGAGTTATATTGCTATTAAATAGAAGGAGCTCTTTAAGTGCTATTAAAGTTTTATATTTAAGGTTTAATAAGGAATTAATAAGCAATTAATAGGCCTTATTAATATAAATAGATTAAAAAAGCTAAAGCTATTAGATTGCTTTATTGTAAATAACTTTAATATTTAAGAACTAATAAAGGGGCTTGCCTCTTTTAATATAATAGAGTTTTTAAAGGGATTTAATTAGCTTAATTGCCTTACTTTTTAGGGTCTTTAAATAGCAAAAAATGCAATTATCTATATAAAAAAAGAAAATAATTTCTTTATATAGCTAATAGCAGTCTTTATTAGGTATTTAATAAAAGCCTAATAAATATAGGCCCTTTTTAAAATATTACTACTATAAAAGAGGTAATTATTTAAGGCTATATAGGGCCTTCTAAAGCTTAAGGATAATATTAGGTTTTTAATATTTAATTAGCATTTCTATATAAATATCTTTATTAAGGTTTATATATATAAAGGCATTAATTATATTATATTATAGCATTTTATAGTTAAAGCAGTTAGCTAAAGCTATAAGGGTTTAAAATAATATTTTAGCTAAAATAGCTATATAGATATCTTATTTATCTTTTAGCTATTAGTTGCTATAAATTATTAGCTATACTTTAATTTTAATAAAGCAGCTATATTTATTAAGCTTATATATATATATTTAATAGCAGTTAAGTATTTAATAACTATTTATTGCTATTTTAGCTACCTTAATCTATAAGCCTATTTCTTTATAGCTCTAAAGGTAGAAAGTTTTAGCTGCAATTAGCTAATCTTTATATAAATATTTATCTATTTAAGTATAAAAGCTAAAAAGCTGCTTTAATAAATATTAGGGCATTTTAGTAAATAGCCTTTCTATAAGGGGTTTTTTCCCTCTATAAATAAAAATAACTTTACTATATATATAATTAAGAGAGTAAGTTAAGCTTCCCTTTATTAGCTTTAGTAAGAAGCTAGCTAAACTACCTCCTTTAGTTTAATAGAAGTGTTTATAATGCTTTTGCCTTTATAGGCTGCCTGCTAAAAATATAGCTTTAAATAATATTTTAGGCATTACCCTTTTAAGGATAATTTAATAAGCATTTAATAGCTTTACTTTTTTAGTATTATTACTATTTTATTGCCCCTATCTCTTTATATTTAGGTAAATAGCTAAAATATAAAAAAAGGCTAATAGAGATAACTATAAAAGTATAGAAATAACCTTAAATTTAAAGATAATATAGATAGACTACTTAATAAAGGCTTAATAAATACTTGCTTTCTTTTTACTAGCCTTTATATACTTTAAACTATTAGGGTTAGGTAAGATTTTATTTAGTTTTTTATTTAAAAGCTATAATAATTATAGTAAAGGTTTCTATATTGCTATAAGTAGCTCTTAAATGCATTTCTATATTACTTTTAAGTCTTTCTTTAGTAAATTATCCTAAAGGGTCTTTAAATGCCTATTAAATAGCTAGCATTTATTAAAGGTTATATCTCTTAAGGTTACTATTTCCTTTAATAGTGAGTTTTAAATTTAAAAGGAATTACTTAATATATATTCTATAAAGAATCCAATTTAAGCTTATAGAGCTTACTTTTAAAGACAGTTTTAATAGAGCTATATATTTACTATTAATATAAAGGCTTTATAGCTATATAATTATAAATAGAATAGATTAAGTTTTGCTATATTATTAGTATAATATTATAAGTAAAATACTTTATAGAGAGACTTTTAGCTTTAGTAAGCACTTAATAAGCAATTATAGAGATAGATAGCTACTTTAATAGTCTTTAGCTAAAGGTATACTAAAAGCTTAACTATTGCTTTTATTATATAGCTTTTCTTAATAATAATTACTATAATGCATTTAGTGCCTTTATTTTAGGCTTAAGTGTTTAATATAAAGGGCTTATATTAGATCTTTATTGCCTTTATTTTAGTGGCTATTTAGCAATAGATTATTAAAAGCTTATTATTGTATTTAAAGACCTTTACTATAGCCTTATATTGCATTTTTATTATTTTAATAAAGCTTATAAAGGCAGTTTAAATTATAGGTATTAATCAATCTATAGTATAGTAATCTTATATATAGCTAAAGGCTTAATTTACTATAATCTATATTAATATATAGCCTTTATATTTTAATTCTATTAAGTAGAAATTAAAGGCAATTTACTCCTTTAGCTTTGCCCTTTTAGTAGCTTCTTAAAGTATTTAATAAACTGCTTAATAAGCCTTTACTACCCTATAGGCATTGCAGTTAATTATTATAATCCTCTAAAGGCCTTAAGGGTTATTTAGCTTTAGCTTAATGCCTTAAGTAGCATTTAAAAGGTGCCTAAGAATATTTAGGCTTAAGTAATTAAATTGCTAATATTATATATATAAATTCCCCTTAAGGGGCCTCTATTAGGTCTATAATATATATTTTTAGATATAATATTAAGCTAATAAGCAATTAGTAAATAGCACTTAAAGGGCTAGCAATTTATTTTTATTAAAGTATATATATTTTAAAACCTATTGCCTATAGATCTCTTTAATTTTATTAAGGTAGCTACTATTAGCTTTATATAGGCAGTTACTATTAGGTTTTATATTTTATTAAAACCTTTATTTTTTTAGCTATAAAAAGAATATTAGGTTTAATATTAAGGCTCTATAAAGGGCAATATTAAATAATTAAAGGGTTATTAATAAACTATTAGTAGATTATAAGGTTATTATAGTATCTTTATAATTATTAATTAAAATTAATTTTATTTCTAACTATAGAAAGTCTTCTATTAAAGCTGCCCTTAAATTATATATTTATATAGTATTTCTAAAGATATATATTAATACTCTTAAGTTTAAAAGGTAGCTCTTTTATAGTAGATATAACTTAATAATTATTAAATAGGCATTTACTATTACTTTTTTTTAATAGAAGCTTAATATTTAGTATTATTATAAGTTACTTAATATAAGCTTTTTTATTTAGTTTATAACTTTATTATTATTTCTTTTAATATATTTTTTAATTAAGGCCTTTATTGCTTAATTAAGCTATTATCCTTAAGGTTATATCTTTAAAAAGGTATAATAGTATTTAGCTAAAAGGTAATAATTATTAAAATAAATAGAGCACTATATATCTATACTATTAATAGTATTTAATAGTTATACTCTTTTTCCTTAAGGCTTTACTAAAGGTTTATTAGCTTCTTTACTTTCTTTATAATAATAATAAAATGCTTTTAGTATAATCTTTCTTTAAGTTAAAACTGCTAAGCTATTAGCAAATACTTAGCAAATAGCCCTTAAAACCTTTATAATTAATAAAGTATTTATAATAGCTTTATTTAACTTTATAGTATTATATGCATTAATTTAAGACTTAAAAGGTATGCCTTTTAGTGCTATAATTAGATCTTTAAACTATTAGCTTATTTTTATTGCTTTTTAAAGCTTTATTGCTTAGGCTTTTTAAATTGCCTTTTCCTAAAGGGTAAGTTAATTGCCTATACCCTTATAGATTATAACTTAAGATTAATAGGGTTTTACTAGCAATTTATAGAGAGTTTAATAAGCTTTATATATATATTTATCTTTTACTTAAATAAAATAGTTATATAGGGCTTTTATCTATTTAATTAATACCTTTTCTATTAAATAGTAATAATAATATAAAAAAGGTAAAATAATCTATTAGATTTAGTTTTAAATAATTGCTATTCTTTTCTAAAGGGCTATATATCTTTTTAATTAATATTTATAATTAGTCTATAATACATTAAATACTATTAAGTCTATATTTATAAGGTTAATAACTTTAATTGCTTTAATTAAAGACTTTTTGCTATTTACTAAATAAAGGGTCTTTAATTTATAGTTAATTATAGAGGTACTTAATGCAGCAATTAATATAGAGGCACTTACAGCTAATAGCATACCCTTCCTTTAGCTAAAGGACTTAAGGTTTAAGGGGATTAGCTTCTTTATAATAAAAAGGGGCTTTTTAGCTATTTTAGGGTTAATATAGGGCTAAAGGTTTTAAGTAATAGCCTTTATCTTTAGAGTTAAGTATTAAAAAATCTAATTATTGCTAGTAATTAGCTTAATTAAAATAGCTAAAGTTATTATTGCTAAAAGACTAATAATTAATTAGCAATTTAAATAAAAAAGGCATATATATAATAAGGGCATATAGTATATATTTAACTATTAATTATTAGATAGCTTATATAACTACTTAATAACCTTAACTATCTATATATCTATTGTTTATTTAATTTAGCTCCCCCTTTTAGGTTAGGGGGGTCTATCTTTCCTTTTATTCTTAATATAGGCTAGCCGACTGGAGGCTCGGCGAGCCTTCTTTGAGTCGGTCCCAACAACCCCCTGTTTCTCATGTAACTCCCTGGAGCATAGGTGTTCCAACATGCCTCCAATCCAACAGAATGAGACTAGGCTGAGATATAAGAAAATATGACCGAGTTGTGTCTGTGGCTTTCAAAAAAAATTTCTCCCCTTCTTTTCTTTTTCTATTTTTCTTTATAGAGATCTAGGCCTGTTGTCATGACAATCGATTAAAAAGTAAAAAGTTTATATGCAGGGAATCTACGGTCCGATATCTAGGGAGAGGTTGTAGTGAAACATCGCCACCGCATCGTCCCGATGAGGCTGGGCGGCTTGAAGCTGCATGACTACTCATTGCGACAGTTGATTATTGTAACAACCAAACTTCACTGACAATCAAGCAAGATAGTAAGATGTAGTAAAAATTAAAATCAAAATTTCGAATCAAAACTCCTCATTTTTGACAGAATTTTTTATTTAAGGGTATCTAGGCTAGGATGTAAATATGTTCAATTCAGTAAATCCTCGTTAAACAAACCTTACCCTACAGCCACAATAGTTGCATCAAGTGGGGTGCTTAGACCGTTCGTTCATTCCTTTGACCACAGCTACTCATATACTAGTACTCAACCATCGATGACGCACACAGCATACATTTGGCATACAAAGGTTTGTTGTTGTGAAGTTCGCTGATTTAAAAATTACTCTATGAGATCGACTGCGCCTGCCGTGATGATGAGGTATCTAATTACAAGAAAAAAAAAAGAAGCTTTCTTTTGAGCGTTGTGAACCTTTCCCTTTTCTACTCCGGAGCCAAAATCATCCTCTCAACGTCTCAGAGCCACCAGACGACGAGGCGCTCACCCGGCGAATCGTCTTGATGGCGTTTAGGCCCTTCTCAGTAGCGAAGGTGCCCGCATCTAGGAACGAGTTTCGGCCAAAGCTCAGTGTTCCAAGGCTGGGTGAGCTGGGCGAGGGACTCGGGTTGCTGGCCTCGATCTTGGTGTGGACGCCGAGCATCTGGCTGTCGAAAGGGTTCTTCCCGAAGGGATTCTTCCTGCTATCGTTGCTGTCGCGGCTTTCGGCTCGCTGGGCACCGGCCGTCGTGTAGGCTCCTCGTCTCCGTCGCCAGAAGAACAAAAAGGCCGCGCCAATGATGAGAATGGCTCCCACAGCGGCACCGACACCGATGCCAGCCATGGCCGCCGTCGATAAGCCTCCCTTCTTTCCTGATCCTCCACTGCTGCTGTCTCCGGAGCTAGAGCTCGACGAATCTCCGCTGCTGCTGCTTCCGTCGCTTCCACTGCCGCTTGATGAAATCATATAGTCTTGAGCGTTGCCCTCAGTGTTCTCAATGCCGCCCGTGCTAGACTTCCTCGTCTTCTCGTCGTGGTTACCCACGCATGTGTATTTGCCCTTCACAACCTTCTTAATGTTGTTATCAAACCAGTAACAGTCCATGGAATCTGATCCCTGGACCTTGAAATCTCCCGTCACCTCTTGGAGGTTGAAAAACTCAACATTGGTGAATGAGCCCTTCATGGTAATGCTGCGTGCGGTCTTGAGCGCATTGGCAGTCACGTTGGTCAGTTTGTCGTTGCTGTCGATGGTAACGTCTCCCAAGGAGCTCACACGAGGCAGGGCGAAAGTCGTCATCTCTGAGTTGTCCTCCACACTGAGACTCCCGCTGATGGACTTGACAAGAGGAACGGTAAGATCAGTGAGCGCGGTTGATGAGAAAGCCACCGCGCCCGTGACGTTTCGGAGGGAAGAGAATGTAATTTTGCTCACATCCTTGAAGGAGGATGATGAGTTGCTGCTGCTACCCATGGTTGAGAGCAGCGGGAAATAAACAGTTGGGTTATCTCCGTTGGATGAGAAAGAAACGGTGTCGACAAATTCCAATGCGGGCAGCGTAAAATATGTCAACGCCGTGTTCTGGTAGATGGTCATGGCCCCCTTGACAGTCTTGAGCTTGGGACATGACACTGAAGTGAGTGCCGAGTTGGTCTGGATGCTAAAGGCCTTCTCCGCGGTTGTTAATGACCCCACGGTCAGCTTCTTCATCTTGGTGTTCGAGTCCACCGAGAAATCCCCTTTGACAGTGGTGAGACCGCCGAAGTCGATGGTTTCTAGGTCGGTGCTGTATATCCTCATCATCTTTCCGACCTGTAGGCCATCCCAGTGGGTGAAGGACACAGATCCGAAAAGGCCTGTGACGGCATAGTCCTTGCCGATTGACTGGAGAGCCGGGAACGACAGTTGGAAGCTGGGAATGTCGTTGGATGTGTCCGGGTTCCAGATGGTGAGCTCCCCCCCGATTGTCTTCAGACTCTTTGCTGTCACGACAGTCTTCTTCGGCTTGCTGGATGGGTAAATGACCATGGCGCCTTCAATTGATCCCACGCTGCCGAGGTCGACGGAAGCCGTATCGGATGACCAGGAGGAACCGGTATTCATGAGAAGCGAGAGGGCGCCATCGATGGAGCTGCATGATGTGATGCTACTGACGTCGTCGGGAGCGCTGATGCTGGTTTGGTTGGAGGAAATGTTGCAGTCTGGAGGGATTGAGACGCGATTGATTAGCTGCCCGTTTCCTCGTCCATGCTTGAGGGTCGTCGACTACTCACCGGCCGCGACAAGACATCTTGTTAGTAACAACGACGCTGCCACGAAGGCAACGTGGGTTTTCGGAGCCATGAGAGACTCGTCACACCCATCTGGCTCACAGAAGTCAAACACCGAGAGTGAAGCAGATCAACGACTGTCACAGCTGTCAGACAAGACGAGAGGGGGCGGCGTCTTTTATTCATCTCGCGTAATTCGCTCCCCCCCGTCGCTGAAATTGCCATCAGCTCGACCTTTTGGGGCAGGGAGTCGTTAGCTCACGCCATGGGACGGCCCTAAAGGGGGCGACCCTCCGGCGAGTGCGACATGGCGTCCAGGAACCGCTAGGAACCGCCAGGGGTTCCATGCCATCTAGCTCAGTTTGGAGTATTTAGCGACGCTCGTTTTAGTCTAGATTCTTCAGCAGAAACGGGGTCCCGTGCTATGCCGGCAGCGCAGCTGGCTGTGCCATTTATTCAGGTCATTAAACGTGCATAGAGCTGCGGTGGGAAGCACCTAAATTATGGAGATGGAGGAGTCTGTGAGGAGAGGAGGCCGTGAGGAGCCCTTCTGGAGCCGTATTGCTTTTTGCAATAATCAACGCAGTAGGCTTTGCCTTGCCGCGAGACACGACGCAAATCCCCGATCGGCAGTGGAGGTTTCACCTGCATTAAAAGGAAAAAACAAAAAGAGTTCCGAAAAACATCAACAAACAACACAGCACACACGACAACAACAACACGGCACATGGTGGTTCACCCGTCTTACTATGTAGAGCAGGGCCCACGAATGCATGGCCACACCGCACTCACCACATGCGACAGTCCCAAGTTCATCCGGCCCTGAAACGATTGGTATTAATAGTGCGGTCGTGTGATCGCCTCCTGGACTGTGCTTGTGCCCGTCGGACGCTGCATAAAGGAGGAGTGGGCCGGGCATAGTTAATTAACCGGTCGTTCATCCCGCAATGCAGCACATCTCCCGAGCATCCTGTCAAATCTTGGTCTGGACCGGCGCAGTTTTGGGCGACGCGCCGCGTTGGTGTGCGCCTCATGGTATGATATCTTTGACAGAAACCGCCCCGCGGCGTCAGTGGCGTTTTGGAGCTACGTGCTGGACGCGTTCCTCGGGTTTGCGGAGGACTAGTTATGTGATGATGACGGGACACGTAGAGGGCGTTGAGATGGCTGAGCTGCGGTGAGGCGAAAGAGATTTTCAATTAGAGTTCATGCGGCTGGATGGAGCAGTGTTGGCCTCGATAGTCTCCTAGCAGATGCACAGTCAAGATGCAGATGAATTGGGCTTAGATGCGAGATCTTTCAGTCCCCTTTATCCGTTTATTGACCTCTCCTCGGGGCTTGCTAACTCCAATCCCAGAAATTCGTATTGGACCAGGAACATTCAATAATTAAGCCCCACCAAGGCGTTTCCTCAACTCCAGCACTGCCGCGATTCCCGTTGACTGCTATCAGTGGCGTCCTCGCAATGGGGTCCCTTTAATTATGAGGCAATTGTTCCGAGGCTCCCCCAATCCTACGTGGAAGAATTTGTTCGTCAGTCGGCGTGGTGATCTGTTGACCCTTTGCTCGAGTTTACAGGTGTTTCAACGACGGCGGGTTGTTTGGTAAAACATGTCGTTTGGCACATTCCAGGGCATGAAACGGATACAAGTATGCATGTATCAGAAACCGGAATATTTCAAGCCAAAACAAACAACATTCCTCTTTATTTGCATTGACCAGAACTGATCGTCCCAAGTGAGACCGGAGGGGTAATGCAGGAATAGGAATGGTGGGGTAGAGTAGATCACACACCGTCTACTGTAGCGGTTGAGGCAGGTACATGGCCAGTCAAGAGAACTGAGTCACATGAGGCATTCAATTCACCGGCCGAGTGCATTTGTCAGGTGGTGCGAAGCCGATAAGTTGTGACTGATTTTCGCGAAATGGCCAAATCGCCAAATGCAGCTTAATCGCAGCCCTGGCCGTCGGGATTTACGCAAATGTGGGGCCGCTGCCGATTGGCTGCTAAAACGACGGGCACCAGGTAAGCACCGAGCGCCGGAATCCCTGCATCTCCTCAACGTAATATAGAGAATTTGGATAGAACTGTCCCTTCGTAGTCTTGGATTTATTTTAATTAGGCACTCAGACATAGATTAAAATCATAGTAGTCATTGTTGGCATTTTCCAATTTTTACGGCCTCTTTGACGCCATGTCCTCAAGTTCAACCCACACGGCCCAGGGGGGTAACCCTGGGGTTCTCGAGATGACCAACACGAAGCAGACAAAAGCACAATCTGAAGACATCGAAAACGGTGACACTGCTGATAAAGACCCCATGATGCGAACCGGACTCTTGATGGCAGCCCTATGCGTATGTAATACCCAGGGCCCTTTCTTGGCGAGATATACACTGTCCTCCCACACTAACCCTTACATTCCCCAATATGTAGATGTCCGTCTTCCTCGCAGCCCTCGATATTACAATTGTAACAACAGCATTGCCCACTATATCCGACCATTTCCAATCCGCATCCGGTTATGTCTGGGTTGGGTCCGCCTTTCTCCTAGCGGCGGCTTCTCTCACTCCGAGCTGGGGCAAGTTTAGCGACATATGGGGGCGCAAGGCAATCCTTCTGCTCGCGGGAGTTGTCTTCTTTTTGGGCAGCGCACTCTGCGGCGCCGCAGTGTCCATGTCGATGCTTATTGTAGGGCGGGCTGTTCAAGGTGCCGGTGGCGGTGGTTTGCTCGCCTTGACTAATATCATCATTGGCGATCTGTTCTCCCAGAGGTTAGTTACTTAGAGTGCAATCTGTCGCAAGCTAGTTTTTTGTTTTGTTTTTGTTTTTGAGATATATGCTAACCATGGTCCCAAACAGAGACCGCGGAAAATATTATGGAATTATTGGCATGGTGTGGGCAGCTGCTTCATCTCTTGGCCCCATTCTTGGCGGTGCACTCTCAAAGAATGTGTCGTGGCGATGGTGCTTTTACATAAATCGTTTGTTTCCCCAAACAACTATCTGGCCGCTCCATTTTTAACTAAGTGGATATGTAGTCCCCATTTCTGGCACGGCGATCATTGTCGTAGCTCTCACGCTGAAACTCAAAACACCACGGACGCCGCTCCTTGACGGAATCAAAGCAGTCGACTGGCTTGGAAGTCTTTTGACAACTGGAGGCACAGTCATGTTACTTCTAGGACTTCAATTCGGTGGCATAAGCTACGCATGGAGCTCCGCGACTGTCATTGCCCTCATTGTTGCGGGCTTGGCCACCCTTGTGCTCTTCCTGGTTGTTGAGCGATCGGTCGCGCGATATCCAATTATCCCCACACACCTGTTTGCCAACATTTCAAATGCCGCAACCATCCTTGTTGATTTCTTTCATGGTATTTCCTTCACGCAGGCCCTATATTTCCTCCCTCTTTACTTCCAGTCCGTCTTGGATACCTCGCCTTTGATGTCGGGAGTTGTGTTACTTCCATTGGCTTCGTCTCTATCCTTGACTGCGGCTGGTACGGGAATTTTCCTCAAGATTACCGGGCGCTACACCGGAGTCATAAGAGTTGGATTTGCTCTTGCAGTCTTGGGCTGCGGACTACTCTACAATATGCCTCAGTCTAAGATGTGGAGTAAAATCATCATATACCAGATCATCATTGGGTTTGGGCTTGGAGCCAACTTTCAGCCGCCGTTGGTTGCATTGCAAAGCAACGTTCCAGCCCAGGACAATGCGGCCGCAACTGCGACGTTCAGTCTTGTTCGGAACATCGCCTCCGGTATTGCGGTTGTTATAGGTTCGGCCGCATTTGCAAACAAAATGACAGCCCAACAAGCCGATATCGCGATGAAACTTGGCAACGCGACGCTAGCAGAAGAGTTTTCTGGAACTCATGCGCAAGCTACAATTTCACTCATAGGGCAACTAGAAAAGTCTCAGCAAGATGTGGTCCGTGGTGCATATCTCAATGCCATCCAAGATGTGTGGATTGAGGCCGTGTGTGCTGCAGCCGCCGGGTTCCTGGCATCGTTCTTTGTCAAGAATAACAAGTTGAATGAAGTACACACCGAAGTTGTCACTGGGCTTGAAGGTGAGAAGCAAAGAAGAGAGATAGCAAGGGAAATGGGGGGGAAAGAATGAAATAGAGGCCTTCTGGTTAAAGTTTCTTGGAGCGGTTACTATGAAGGGAGGAAATGAAATTTGGCTACTGAGAATAATGTTTGTCAAGTTATATTAGAGGTATATTTGATATTAGAGACGTAACAACGTCAACTCTTATTGCTGGTGACTTGATTTATTCATTCGACTTTCCACCCGACGGGTGATTATTTGTCACGTAAATCTCTCAGTCTCCTCTAACCAATCATTGTCTGGACCGACATTGACATCAAGACCCGGCTCATCTAACGGGATTTCTGTGTTTACAAATTCATCCAACTCATCTTGAGAAATTATTGAGAGTGGGTCGACATCTAAGCTCATAGGGTAAAGGCCAGCGACCGCCGGAGCCCAATCCCCGATTTCTGAATCTCCGAGGCTATCGAATACACTCTGGGGACCAGAGTCGGGCTCGGAATGAGAGTTGGTAACTGTAGCTGCTGGGACTTCATGGGTGAGAACGGTTGAATTTGGGTCCATATCGAGATGTTTAAGCGGCTCAAGCACGTCTAGGTCAATCCTATTGTAACTCTCCTTCGACGCTAGATTTAGAAAATCGCGGAGCCATGAAGAGATCTTGACAATGACGGCTAGCCATTTTGCTGCTAGCCTACAACCGGAGGTTGCAATGTCGCGAAGCTTTTGTGTGACTTGATCCACGTAATACTGTGCTCTCGTCATTTCTGGCCTCATCGAATTTCTTAGCACACCATTTGGATGAATAATAGAAACCTCAGTTTTGACAAGAACAACAATGACGTAACCTAAGCGAGCGAAACTCGAAACTGGGCAGCATCGGAGGATCTCACTCGGCATAGACATGACAACAGTACACAGCTCCTGTGCAGACAGGACACAGTCTATGATCGACCCGAGATGGGTGGGTGTTATTGACACTTTGGGTTGTTGACGGAAATTCGATTTCGAGATGGAAATGACGTAAGGCGGCGTAAACTCGTCAGGACCGTATTGGAGATGTAGGCCAATCACATGTGAAAGACAGAAGGAAGCATGGTATTGCATACGCAGGGAGCCTGCGACTGTGTTAGATACCACGGAGGAAACAACGGAACGAACAGTATACCATTAATAATGTCGGACGGGGCAGCCATCTTCCACAGGCGAAGTTTGTTGGTGCAATCCTGGAGGCTAGCTTGGACTTCGGGTCTGGACAGGTCAACCGGAGAAGAGTTATCTCTCAGTGAAAGAGCGTCGGCAGAGTTATCCAAGACGCATTGGAGCTTCACCCAAATAGCGAGAATGGGGTCAGTGGATGCCCTCGACGGGGAGCTTTCTAGGACATCAAGGAACCCCGCCATTCGTCGAGTGAATGGGAACATGTTTTGCCGATGAAAGTTCACCGAGACGCTGAAGATATCAGATGAGACTGCACTCGAGAGGAACCTTTGACCTGACTGACCTGGAGCAACAGAGGTAGCATGCTAGTATCGTTCGGCAACAATCTATGAGTTCGGGCTTGATGGCATCATCTGCATTCGTGGTTTGAGCGAATATGCTCCTTGAGAGTGATTCTTCAAGATTCATTTCTACTGCCATGGTGGCGGCGATGTTGAGGAATTGGTAGAACTTTAAGCGGTGGTAGGTAACGGGGGGACAATACCAATTGGTTGTCACCAAAATGGCTTGAATGAGTTCAAGAGACTTGTCTCCTTGCATCAAAATCTTGTTTGCGAAAACGGAGAGTATCATGTCGTTGAGAAGGGTGCCAAGATCATCATTTTGGGTGCCGGCTGCAGCTGCCAGCAAGGCGAGAAACAGAATCGGTCGTGTTGAACGTACATCCTCGGCGCTCGTGGAGGGAGAGAAAACCACCATAGGCCGTTGAGGTACCATCTTTTCTGTATACCAATGAAATAGCTGGGTAGCTTGTTCGATGGACAGGATGCCAGCTGAAATAGGATCATCGGCAAAAGTTGCAGGAGAAAGGACAGCCGAGGTAAGGGTAGATGCCAAGGTTGGTTGATTTCCTGGAGAGGCTAGTTGAGCAGCGTTTGGTAACGGAGATGTAGTGTCTTGCTCAGACTTTTGGGCCTTGAGCAAGCCGGTCAAGGTGGCCATCTCTTTCTCAAGCTCTCTCACCCTCACATCGGTGCGTTTCCGTCGCGTCCGGCGTGGTAGAGTATAGGTGCACTCTCTTCCCGAAGCCGCACATCTCGCACAGGGTCCTCCGACTTCACCTGGATCTGGCCGACATTTGACTTTGAGTGAACGGCAAGACTCACAGGCCCGAGTGGCGTGTGATTGATGGTTCATTCTTCTTGACACCTTGGGGTTTTCGGATCACGAAGTCGTCTGGTTGAGGTTACATGCTGAAAAGCTTGTGCTCAGGGACTCTGGAGGTGTCTTTGTGGAACCCGAGAGAAATCAAATCTGCCGGCATTCACAGTAAATATGAAGCTGCATCATGCCAAGCTGATGATCAGCTCTAGGAGACGTTGCCGCGGGGCTGTTGTGCGTTGCGTGCATGCATGTGAGCGCTAGGTATGATCATGCCTGAGGCACCCGAAACGGCGCTTCTCTGGGTTGAGTTCTTGTATTGTCGCTGACATGTTGAATCTTGCGCGCACCAGAAATTAGCCTAAGAACGACGAGTCATGATGTCTATTAACATGCATGTGGCCTTGAAAGAGCTTATCTTTATGTAATTTCTCTATTTTATTTTACTTCAATCTATTTCATCTCATCTTATTTATCTTACTTTTAAAACTCATCCATGGTGATGCCAACATTCCTCTTCCTGGCCAGATGCAAGAGCGCCTTTCCAATGGCGAGATCCATGACGCCAATGCCGACACTCTTGTAGATGACCAAGCCGTCTTGAAGCCAGCTGGTCAATGTGGTCTTGTCATCCGTGCCTTGAGGATCAAGGAGCTTTCCAATCTCAAGCAGCTTCTCGCTTGGCACGTCGGCCTTGACCAGCTCGCCTGCTTCTTGCAGGCAGCCCTCTAGAGTGTCAACGGTGATGGTGCCACCGAGGTATGCCGAGCTTGAGAGGATGCCTGCAGGGTCTACCACAATCTTCAAAAACTCCGGGTCAATCTCCTGCATGTCCAAGCGATACGATCCGATGGCAGACAAGAACCGGGTCTTGGTCCTGGCCTTGTCCGAGGTCAGATAGGAGGCTGGGAACAGTGGTACCGTGCTGGGCGTGGTGCAGAAGATGACGTCGGACTCGACAACCAGCGACTCCAAGGCAGCGGCGCGATCATTTTGCCCATCAAAAACCTTGAGGGTGATGTGAAAAGGCCAAGGAGACGCGCCGTCCTTGGTGAGGGCGTCG
Organism: Aquanectria penicillioides; assembly: GCA_003415625.1. Lineage (NCBI taxonomy): Eukaryota > Fungi > Ascomycota > Sordariomycetes > Hypocreales > Nectriaceae > Aquanectria > Aquanectria penicillioides. The sequence goes on along the minus strand of PYIU01000002.1, from coordinate 7,158,217 downwards.
ACGAGCTGCTGGGTCCTCGGGGCGGAACGGTTGACAATGGTGATGTTCCGGATGTCCCCGCCCCGTAGCAAGATGGCCAGCTGGATGTGCCAGGCGGCCTGCTTGCCTGCGCCAAAAACCACAATGTTTTCCGTGTTGCGGCGGAACCTGTACATGAGCATGGAGCCCAGCGAGGTCCGGAACGAGGTAAGCTCAGCCGCATTTAGCACTCCGATGGCCTGGCCCGTCTCATCGCAGAGGGTCAAGACGCTCTTGAGACCCGGCGTGGGAGCCCCGGAAGCGGCAGCGGGGGCGGGGGCATTAGTCGGACGGATGCCGACAATCTTGGTTCCAACCAGTTCCGGCGTCGATGCGGGCATGAACAGCGTGGTCTGGCCGTCCGGGCGGGCCATGACGGCGCGGTGCGGCTGATATTCCTTCTCATTCTTGGCCGAGTACTCGATGAGAGACTGCTCGAGCGATTTTACCAGGTCTGACACCTCGTCGGTCGAGAGGGTGCTGAGGATCTGCTTGACCTGGCGGTCCGAGAGGACGGTGAAGGCCATGGCGACTGCGAGGGGTCCCGGTAAGGACTGGGCGAGGGCTTGGTAACTGCCGTGAATACCTGATCGAGATAATTATCTCGTCTTTCTTATGTGACCTGCCAATGCCTGCTTGTATTTATTACCGGCGCATGAAGGATCCGAATATCGGAACCAGAACCCGGCCTAAAGCACTTCCCGATCGGGCACGGGCCAAGTCGGACGCTGGACCCGACCCACTGGAGCGGATTGAAACATTGGGTTTTCTGGGTGATGCAGGCGACGATGGTGAGGTCACTGAGGAACTAGGAACCGGAAGAGGTGGATGGAAACATCCTCCGGGCGTATACAAGAGTCTCTAAAATATGCCATGTTCTCCAAGATGGTGGGGACTGGGGAAAAAAAAATTGCATATTTTCAACCCCATTGATGGGTTGACCTTAACTGGATGGAAAATCATAGAAAAACCTCGACGAGATCCACTTGGTTTTATAGATAAGATGTCATGCCTCGCGGTCGCCTTCCCCGACCTAGTGACGGTGGGTCAATGTCTCTCCTCCGAAGCAGGAGGGACTGAAAACCAAAAAGCTGGCTTGCCACCATGAAAGTCGGGAGTTGAAGTTGGAGGCGTTGTTGATGTCAGTAACGGCTATCATTTGTTAGTGACCGTGTTCTCGCTCTCTGGACTGTATCGATAAGACTGGATACGAGGTCACAAAGCATATCTCTGACTTGGGGCCGTTGGACGCCTACAAAAGTGCTCCCTCATGCTTTAGTCACCATCTCCTCTTACGTCTCGACCTAGGCACCTCCCGCTCGTCCAAGATTGCTCTAGAGGATACTAGTACACTTTGTTAGTTTCGGGCAAAGTTGACGTTTTCTCCCCCCACCTGATGCAATAGGGCTAGTTTCGGGGATTTCATGCCCCGCAAGAAGGTTCTGTCTGCCCGCATCTACTTGTAGACTTGAACCAACCCAGACTTCGTTCCTCTCGAAAGCGGCTTTTCAGCTGATCCAGACGCGTAACGCGCTACTAGGACAGCGGATCCTGTCTCGACCCGTCTCGGCCTGTCTCGACCTGTCTCGACTTGGCTCGACCTGATTGGGGGACCGGCCGATTTGGCCCTGAATTCTCCATCCGCGACTTCTGAAGGCTGTTTGATAGTTTCAAAATGTGCCGTCTCCGTCTATTGTGAACTGGTCGCTTTGTTGAGTCTCATGTACTGCCCTCGACCTATGCTGCAAAGCCCCAAGACGGCACTATGACGTAGTGCATGTCTTAGCATAGTGCGTTTTCAATGCTACCTGCACCTATATGGAATTATGAAAGGCATGCACAACCAACAACCAGGATGTCAAAACCGAAACATTTCAAAGTAAGGATATCCAGCTATCAAGCAGCTGCGGTAGGTTTGCGCATCTTAGCTCAAGTTAAAATCAACCCACTGTGGCCCAGCAACAGCTTGTATGTGTAACCGCGGTTGCCGCAGGAATGCTTTGGGGACAATCTTGGTCGAGAGTTTCGCAGGACCCCCAATACTTGCAGCCCTTTTGTGAGACACCTGTACGTAGTACCAACAAATCAGATCATGGGTTCCCTCCTGCACTCAAGTTGGCTTTGCTTTCCACGGAGCTTCCCTGCTTCCTACTGCTATCAATTACTGCATGTAGAAATCGCCAATCAATCCTATTCGTAGTTTGTGAAGGTGCAGCAAAGGGGACATCGAGCTACGTTGGAGATGTTGATAAGCAGTAAGCCGTATCCGGGGACGCCTCCTAGGGGCCTCGACCATTAGGGATCAATGCTCTGGATCATTAAGTATACATAGCAAAATTCGTCAGTGTAGCTGTGCCTGCCTGGAAATCCGGGCACACTCGCCAGACAAGCGGCTACAACAAGACCCCCATAAAAGGTTGGCGGCAATGCACCCCAGGAGCGTATTTGGCTTGACCTTGACTCCGGAATTGAACCTGGAGACGGGGTACGTATTTCATTCTATGCCTTGGTTCAGGCCAGGTCCATAATCAGGGTCCGTGGAATGAATACGAAAGCACATCCCTGGACTTTGGCGGCAGGACAGGATAGGTAATGTGCCTGTTGAGCCTGATTGGATTCTATATCTCTTTTGTGCCGTATTCCTTTTTCCAATAGTAGAAGTGGCTGCTGGACTTATTCGTTTACGGAATGGCCCATCCAATTCCGTCTCACACAGAGATGGGGGAAGGCCAGGGGCTATGCCGATCTGAATAGCCCACTTGTACGGCACATGCTGTAATTAAACAGAACTTCAACCGTCTTTTCAGCTCGGCCATTTCTGGACGGTTTTGATTGCCTACAAGCCATTTGATAGCGTAAGGATGCTGCTATGGCTTTTCGCCTAGGCTAACCAGCAGGTCGCACAGGCTCGACCAATGAGTGATCTCGGCAAGCCGGGTATTGACCCCCGGGGATGCGCACAGTCGATGAAACCGCGAAAGTCACTTGCAAAAAAAGCAAGTATAGGTGATTAGTCTGATATCGACCAGCCCAGACTGAAAACTAGGTAGTCAGCGATCGCATCGGACGGAGAAGCGACGGCGATTGTTAGGGCATGGCAATCCATGCAGGCAAGTGGATATTATGATCGCTTCTTCCCTGATCGAGAATTCTGCCCGATCATAGCATAGCATGTATGTATGTAAAGCCCCATCTCCAACGGCGCCGAGAAAGTTCAAGGATTGCGGGCTCAGTTGCTTGATAAATTACGGAGTCGTTCAGAACCCTGCTTTCGGCAAAGGGTCGCATTCTGTCGGTTCAAAACATGGTGGTCCACTGGGCGATGCCACGCTGCCGCGACGGACCGTTTTTAGACCCACTGGCATCCATGTCCGGGACATGGCTCTGACAAGGACTCCAACACGTGCCCGGGGCGAGAACGGGAGCAATAGGACTAGGCGTCGAGGATGAGGAGATATCGTAACTCAGACGACGGATTCGTCGTCGGCTGAACGTTGAGATGCGGAATCTGTTGGGATATACTTCCTCCATGACTCGGTTCAGGCACCATGATGTGACATATCAACGACGAGTTGTGCCCACTTCTCGGTTACTGTTCCCCCTCGGACAGAGCGGTCACCTGGAAAAGGAAAAAGAAACCATGTAAGCCAACCAAATCTTTTGAGGATGAGGTGAAGTGGGTCGTTATTTTATGAAAAAGGAAAATATCGACAGAAAAGAGGGGAACAGAGAAAAAAGCAGTAAAAAAAAAAAGGGAAGGGAAAAACCGTGCGCACCATGTCTATTGCCCAAACGCCTCGAACAAGGCAGAAAAGGGGTTATCCGGGGTATCACAAAATTTTGTTTCGAGGGATCCCGGCACAGTTGTCCGAACGGCCAAGCAAAGATGCACATTGGCTTGCAGTCATGCACAATACGCAAGCAGTCGAAGGGATGATCGGGTCATCCTTTGGGCGTAGCGTCGCTTTAGCGTTTGCAGAACATACCGACAAGATAGCTAACCTCACAGTAGTTAGGTGGGTTGCATGCAATGGCCATTGGGTGGCCAAAGGTGCTGCTGCATCAAGAAACTCTCAAGTTCTTGACAAGGTGGATGGATGGATGGCAGGCCAGCGAAACCCAGCCCAATCCAACCCCGTCTCGAGCGAGACACATCCCTCATCCCGCATCCCTCATCCCTCCCGCTCTCGTCCCAATGGAGACTGTTCACAGGACAACAAATATGCTTTGGGGCCCATTCCCCGCGGCCTGGAATGCACATCCCATCCTAGCACGGTAACTAGCCACTGCCACTGCCGATAGCGCCATACTATGGTACGGTACGGATACATACCTACATGTATCCGTATGCGCTGCTATCTCTACATCTGGTGTGGTGTCTGGGTCTGGGGCTTGAGGCGGTACCTAGACCTACCTGGACATATCTGGACTTTGCCTTGCTCTGCTTTGCCTTGACTTGTCGGCCTATATAGAGACGCCCGCAATCCCCATTCCCACACTCATAGATCCGACGCTGGGTTGTAGGAGATGCAACGTGCGACTCCAAACTAGACGACACTTCCAGCAGAGCTCCTCTGCAGCGTTAGCCTCCGCCGAGCGGAATGATCATACGATGAGCGTTGCATACCGGCGTCTTGACCCCTTGAAGCGTGAGATCCGCCTGCTCGAGATCGAGGAGAGCGCCAACGCCCACGACCCTGTTCAATGCCGCCTCATCACGGCCCGACTGACCGACTCGCTTGAATACCTTGCCCTCTCCTCCCTCTATGGCGACCCGAACGAAACTGACCATGTCTTCGTCAACGGCCGCTCCGTCAACATCAACTCCCACCTCGCCCAGGGCCTGAAGAATGTACGCACCGTCTTCTACCCCACGATATCTCGCCGCTGCCAGCGCATGCCGGCGATGCGCCAGCACGGAGCCTCTCGGTGGCTACGACACGTCATGGGCCTCTCAAGCTCCAAGGACGAGCCTGACCGGCCCAAGTGCCTGCGTGTGTGGCTCGACATCCTCTGCGTCAACCAGAGCGACGACTTCGAGAAGTCCAAGCAGTTGGTGGAGATGAAGAGCATCTACCAGTCCGCCGAGCTCGTCATCGGCTGGCTGGGCGAGAAGATAGAGCAAACCGACTCTGGAATGTGGGCGCTGACGGAGATTGACGACGCCATGCCCCTGCAGTGGGGTGATCCCGGCGACCGCGAAATACACCCCGAGGATTACTCGCCGACGCACAAGTGGACGCTTCAGATCTCGCACCTTTGGGATGACGCTGCCGACGGTGGCACCGCCTCGGCGAGACCGCACTGGATTGGCTGCGTTGACTTGTTGACCCGTCAATACTTCCAGCGCCTCTGGATTCTCCAGGAGATTGCCATGGCCCGGTGTCCCACCTTTATGATTGGCGACACCATTGTGCCATGGAAGGCCGTGCTTCGAGTCAATCGGTTGATTGACGAGCTTAGATACAACCCTTCAGATACATTCCCTGCTGTACGTCCAAGGCTCCTCTCCCTCCCAGCAGCAAACAAATTTACAGTACCTTACTGACATGCCCACCAACAGAGACTACGCGACGCCATGGCCGACTTGCCCTTGGAAACAGCATACAAGCTGCTAGACGAGCACGCAAGAAGAGCAGCCGTGGAGGATGCCAAGATCCTGCAGGAGGCAGCGACCAGGGCAAGCACGACGACTTCCTCCACCCAGTCTACCGAGGAGGAGTTTGTCCACGAGAAGTGATTTACTGGCCTTGTTGTGCACCCGGCGCGATCAAATGCTTTTTCGTTTCCCGCTCCTTTCTATGTTGTGACTGACATGGGGACTTCCCGCAGTTCTGTTAGTTTTGGTGTTGTAATGACGGGGATACAAAGGGCTTAATCTAGCTGGCGTCTTTTAGTGCACGAAACCCCTCCCGGTGGCAGCAGGAAGACATGACTCGGCCAAGCCGAGACAACGGGATTTCCAACTGCGGTTTAGTTTTATCCACTGTTTCATGAAAGGGCCTTCACAACAAAGGCTAGGCAGTCGCCGGCATACATCGTGCAAGCTGGGCACGGGCCGAAGCGATCCTGGTAGCTCCGAGTAAGCGACCCAGATAGAATAACTTTACCTGCCAAAGATGAAGAGCAATTGAGAACTCCTGGTCCGTGATTCGTTTCCGCTTTGCATAATCTCGCCTTACCCAGCCTTATTGGGAATGAGCCGAGCCTATAACATGGCAACAATTGATAGCACCAGATCGCCGCTGTCCGATGGACGGACGGGATGTGACGTGACGCGATGTGCTAGCAGCACGGTGCCGTAGCTAGCGTCGATTTCCGACTTGGTCTTTGCTCATCCGTATTAGGAGTGGTATTTGTGATGTAATGACAGGAGTCAAAAATGTTGGGAACGGTAAGTCGCGTTAATGATTGCCAGGGAGATAGATAGTCTTGCTACATAGCGTATTGGAACATCCAGCACCGTCTACGGCAGGGCTTGTAACAGCCGACACACCTACGTAAGGTTCCGACACATCTACGTAAGGTTCCGTCAACCTTCTTCTATACCTTCACGGGATACTCCGTGGTCTCAACTCTTTCCGGATATACCAGACCGCCTTGGCGTCGAACCTCATCCATGACTTCCATCATAGCAATAGTCTCCTCCAGGCCTAGGTGCTTGCCCTCTTTCCTGCCCTCCAAAAGTGCTAGTCCAGCCTCGTCTGCCTCCCAAAACATGCCCTGGCCCTCTCCCTCTGGATTCATGTAGTGCAAAAAGCCATTGTACCAACCGCTTCCCTTCCCGGGGCCAGGCTGTGGCCACTGCTTTTCCTCAACGGTACCGTCCTTGAGGACCAACTTAGTAGCTTTGGGGCATTGGGCGGTAGTTGAAAGTTGAATCTCGCCCAATTCGCCTTGAATTCGCACACAGGCTGGGGGGCTGGGATCGTTGGGAAAACCTCCGATCCTGATCGACGTGGTGGCGACCGCATGCGCATCGCCGCCAGCAGATGCCTCGCGTGGAAATGTGAGAATCATAGTTGTTGTTTCATCCGCAGATGTTCCGTGGTACTGTGCGTAGTTAGTTGCTGAACACGAACTTGTGCTGGAGATTTGAAGAGGAAACTGTCATTTCCCTAAACGTACCTTGTTCATGAAAGCGTGCACTTTGGGCTTCTGACCTTGTGCCTGATACAAAGCGACAAACGGCCAAGTCAGACTGTAAATTCCGAGGTCCAACAATGCTCCTCCAGCAAGGTCTGGGTTAACCATCCTGTGCGTTCCGCCCTTGAAGGACGTTTCTGGAGACATAGCCACACTTAAATCTGAAGTAACTCTTGAGATGGTGCCTAGCTTGCCAGACTGGATGACGTCCCGCACGTAGTCGGCCAATGGAAAGTATCTCGTCCACAGTGCTTCCATCAAGAAGAGATTCTTCTCTTTGGCCTTGTCCGCCAGCTTACGGGCCTGTTGAGCGTTCACCGTGAAAGCCTTCTCACAGAGAACGTTCTTTCCGGCGTCCAGACACAACATGACGTTCTGGTAGTGATGGGAGTGTGGTGTGGCAACATAAATGATTTCGACATCCGGGTCCTGAACTAGTTCTTCATAGGAGCCGTAGGCTTTCGCTGAAGATGGGGCATCTACTTCTTTGAGAAATTCCTGGGCGCGCGAGGCAGATGAAGAGGAGGCAGCGGCCACGACGGTGTGCTTGATGCTAGCGACTCCACGGAGCTTTGGGTCGACGAGCATGTCCTTGGTGCTAGAAATCGGCTGTAAGTTTTAGGCTCACCAAAGGACTAGTAGGAAATATCGCACAAGGTGATTGAGATTGCGCCCGTGGCGAGGATTCCCCATCGGATTTCGCGTGGCTCGGCCATGGTATCGACGACTACAGACAAAGGATACCAATTTTGTTTGAGGGTCAAAGGAAAATGGAATTGATAAATTAGAAGTGAATTTGCCTATGCTCTAATATCTGGACTAAGGGAAGGTGAATGCCTTTAAGTAGTCATAGTTTACCGCATGTCGATTTGTAAGGCGACTCGAATAATGAGCCCTAGCTACCGACTTTCCACGCCATTCCCTTGGTCCAAGTGTAGCATGCGGGGGTGAAGCTCTTGGGAAATCACGCAGCCAATACGAGACCGGGCCAAAGCCCGAGACTCCGCGAGGTGAAGAGCGGAGAGCTTTTAGGCTAAATCGGAGTAATATAGTGACAAGTGGGGCATCACCTCGTAAGGGCATCACCTCGCAACGCGAAACCGAGCGTAGCACAAAGATAAGGAGTTTGAAAGAAGAGGAAATGCCCATATCTAAGGATATACGAGGAGTTGGTCTCTCTGTGTGGAAGAAGGATATCTCCCGACTAAACTCTGTGGCGGTGAAAAGACGGCAAAGAAATATGCTTTGCTCCAGCTAATAGACCAACGTTTCATGTGGTGGTCATCCTTGTGGCTCTGGGTGAATGGTCCCTTTCGTACAATGCAGCACGTTGCTGACCTGGCCCTACAGTTACGACTATTCCAAATATCATCTAGGGATGTTTGGAAGTAGGCATGTTCATCGTGAGGGATTAACAAATTGCAACCTTTCCGATGTAAAGACACAAGTACAGGCAGGTCAAACGTATTCAGAGTCCACGTTGTAAGGAATCGAGGAAACCAAAAACTAGATAGTTCTACTAAGATCCAACCTCTCTTCACCTCGTTCATTGATGACGATATTCTAAAAGATTTGTCAAGATCGCTAGATTTTGATCCCAACGATAGAAGAAATATCACCGGATGGGTCCCTCTTGCTTTCTAGAGTCGGTCCCGAGCTCATCAAGCCTACCAAGCCCATACCCGTTGCCACTCAACGAAGAATGCAAATACATCTGGCGACCTGGGAGTCGGGATACACGACAGAAAACTGGGTGATAAATATGGTAAAATATGAACATGGGGCTGGGGATCTGCTTCCGCGGTGTGCGTTTTGCTTTCTGTGCTCCCACTGACCACAATCGGATGTGGCTGTTCATCCTTGGCGACGACTCGAATACATATTGTAACCCACGAGCCGCTCACTCTGCCATCACTCTGACTTGGGTGGAAGAGACTTGCTCTGAGGTGCTTGCGTGGGCCGCTTTTGACTTGGCCAACATTTCACACGTTGCTTATAGCCTCCGCTACTGGATATTAAATTATACTCAAAAAGACAGATCCATCGTCTTGGAAAAAGAAAAGGTGAACTAGGACTAGCAATGCTTTCGATGGCAAGCGCACGACGCATGCATTCAGACGTTGGCTAGTCTCGGACTCGCGGCTAGAGTGCATTGTCTATCTGGCTCGTCTTGGTTGTTGCAACAGCTCCAAGACGGGACACTGGGGATTTGTTTTAGTCTCTTTGGGTATCTACTAGGTATAATCCAGAGGAGTGATGGGTCATTGGGCTATACGGTCACGAATCGAACTTCTTGGCCCCTACACTGAGTTGAAAGAAGAAGCGACATGGGGAGGGAATGGGAGAGATTTGGGTGGCATTAGGCTTCTGGCTGAGGAATCGTTAGCATGTATTATGTCTATCTTGGGGCAAGGGGAGGAGATTCCGTGTTAATTTATGGTGTGGTGTATCGAATAGGCCCGTTCCTGGGTCTCTGACACCCCGGGTTTTAGGCCGCCATATCCACCATCTTGAAAAATGCGACGCTGGGCTACATGGGAATTGGAGCACTGATTTTTCCCCTGAATACCGGCACGCTGTAGGCTGATAACCCGACCGCTTCTTCTGGTGCATTTATCAATGTCCCAGTCACAACCACCGCGCCGTGCCCCGTGGACGTTTTAGCGAGATATCATACTCTAAGTCGAGCAACGTCCTCTGAGGGTATCATACGCTCGCAAAGTCACCTGCACGGCTCCTCTCCTCAATGGAACAAGGCACATTAGCCTGCATGCCTGTTCAACCGAAGAGTGGTAGTCTGCCTGTTACTCATCTAATGTTGCAAAACGACAGATCGGGGACTCGTCCACGAAGAAGCATCACTGGGCTGCGGATAGATTATTGAAACGCCGCTGCATGAGAGGCCAATACCGTAGGGACTCGATAAATTGGCCGCTTAGCCTGCCCCGTCACTGAAGACAATTGGCCACATCAGACTGGACTATCCCGTGATCTGGCTGCATAAATCATGTTCAGCTAACTATCTTAAGCTAGGATCTGCGGCCAATTTATCGAGTTTATACGGTATTGTCCAGCGTGTCCTAGCGCATCATGTTGCCAGCCTTCACGCGACGTCGGATCTTCTCTCGCTACAGCTTCTCTTGCACAACACAACGAGTGACACATCACATCACAACCACACTAAAACAAGCAAGGATGAGGCATCGCTTAAGGTGGTGACACACCATTTTGACAATCCTGCCATGGGGCATCAGAAGACAACACAACTCACCCATACCAGATCATCCCCGCCCGTCATATTTCATCAGTCATCGCACAGAAACGCGCCAGGCACAACCCACACTGTCAGATATCACAATCCGACCCGCAGAATCGCAATCTCACCTAGCACCAGATCACACCCTCTTGGCCATGTCACAATGCAGGAGAAGCCTGGCCGCATCATGTGATAAATCAATATCTACCTATCCCTTTTCTTCATTTGACTCTAGGAAGACTTCATTGTCACCCAATTGTGCCGCCGATGAACTAATCTTGCTCATTCTTCTCCTAACTTACCTACTCGTCGCCTCAAGAATCAACTACAAGACCTGGCCGGGGACAAACCAACTGTGCATGATCCAGACCTTAGTTTACTTCTCATGCTGAACTTTTTCTGGAACGGGAGGCCTTTTGCTATCTGTAGATTCTGCTGCCCTTTGGATCAAACGATCCTGGACGGATGAAGTGTCGTAGATAAGCAGACTCAACATAGCAGAGCCTGGTTCATACCTAATGTACTGTAAGTGAATTTTGACCGCCATTGCCAAAATGGCGGGGCAAGATAGACAGGGAGGTGAGGCTTACGGCTTGGTACCTTGGGGCGAAGGCTCAAGAGATTCGCTAGGCGCCATACTTGGCTAATGAAAAGTTCAACGAGAGCTTGAAGATTATGGAGCAAAGAGGCCGAAGTATGAAATCAAATGAGAGATAATAATTGAATTAACCCCGAGTAAGCTATTGAAGCATCATGCGGCAAAAGCCCTCTCACGAGGGGAGGGCGATTTTTATAGATGGAAAAATACGAGCACACCAAATGACCAAGTGAACAAAATGACAAAGCATGATTCTAGTTAGAGCACACTTGCCTCGTGAATTTGGCAATATTTGGTAGGGAACGAGCATTATGTCCCATGCAATGAGACCCTCACTCACTCACAACAGAGCTGTCCTTGGGATGAAGATCATGCAACACACCGCTGAACAATCGGCGGGGCAGTCGACTCTAGCCAGAATTGGCGACAACTCTCTTAGTTGGAAATAAGATGATAGAAATATTTAAAACCAAGGCGTATCGAATGAGCAGCTGGAGACACGTCTGTTGGAGGCATGGCTTGCGACTGAATGGTCTTAGGCTGCACCGGAAGCAGGATGGAAAGATCTTCTACTCTGGGGGTGAAGCAATCCAGGCCAGCTTAGGGCCGAAGCTCAGGCAGCTGAACATAGTAGAGTATGCTTTACGCCAGGCTCATGGCATACGAATCATTTTGGGTCACACGGATAGATAAGCGGCGTAGCTACAGGCTGTAGTGTAAGAGGTGGTTAATCGGATATTCTAAAGGGCTTGGACGTTGTTTGCCATGAGGGGTGGGCTTCAGACCTCTGGGAACGGGTTAGCCTGGAGAGCTTGTCTGAAAGCGTCGCAAATTCCACTGCAACCCTGAAGTTGAAGGTGAGTGTGTGACACTCTCCATTGCCATCATTGGGCGCCACCATTGCTACTCTGGAGCAATTGGACTGCCGGCCCCTCTGCGGGAGCTTGCTTCGGCTCTCGCTCTGGGGAAGGTTAGGTCTGCGTTGGGCTGAACAGCTAAGAATTGCAGGGCCCGGTCGTATAGACCTTGCCACTTCCAACGCCGGCACTAAGATGGGAAAGGAATAGACTCGCAAGCCCCCAGTCACGAAATGAGATACGACTTTGAGGCTGCATCGATTGCGCTGTTTCCTGGCCTCTTAGGCGAGAGCGTATATCTACTTCTTCGGTCTTGAGGATGATAGGTGCTAGGCAAAAATCGAGATAAACCGCCTATGACTTGGTTGCTCGTTACTTAACGAGAGGTATCGACCATACATTGGTGGCTATCTTTGACAGGCAAAAAAAGGTGACATTTTTTACATATGCGATTTTCTGGAGACGAGGTGCATGCAGATGAACTCTGAATACACGCTACAGAATCGAATGTCGGCGCGATCTTGGCTAACGAATCTTAAATCGGTACCCCCCGTTGACGAAATGTGATATATCACCTGGCTGCTATGTGGAGGGGAAGGGTGCAATGATGCCGCATGCGAGGGGGGTTCAAGCACTCGGGCCAAGCGGCGGCGGGGGTGAGATTGACATTAATTGCTTCTCAAAACACTGTCGGCAGGCATGACCTTTTTCCTGGTGGCAATTACAGGTCCACGCCCCTCGTTTCTCACACCGTCTGGGCACTGCGAGTCGTGATGGAACACCTCGACCCCTCCAGGCTTACCTACTGTTAGCGCAGACACAAGGACGGCTCTATGTTTTCTCCGCTGCTGCGCTTCCGATAAACATGGGATCTGGAAATCCTCGGTGTGCTGACGGAAGGTTAAGGCCCCCACGCACTTCGCCCTTACTATGACGAAGGGATGGTCAAGTGCTTTGGGATCTACCCGAGATCTATTCGCGGAGCCAAAGATAACGCAAGGGCACTCTGGGACACAGTTAGAGGCATAGAAGTGGGCATATACATAGGTATAGTGAGTTAGCAGTTAAAGGTGATATCAATTGAACTCAATGATTGGATCGGGAGATAAGGGAACTGTGGAGAGAAAGCGATTTTATATATTTTTGACATTTCGGGCATATGAACCTTGCATTGAGACCCAACACCGTTGCTCATTATTCTCTTATTTGTGTCCTTTCCTTCTGCTGTGAAGGTCGTTGACAAGTTCAAGTTTAAAAGGTGGACCATGATGGAAATAGTATATATCATATTGTATTACGGGTTCACTCGAATCAAATAGGTCGTCATTGGCCATGCCATCCATACTTCAAATCGAAGATATCCTCTAAACACTCACATGATCCTTCTCTGATTCCCCGGCGCTCGCAGTCTTCTGCTCTGTGGTGATTGTGGGCCCATCCTCGACAAACTCGGCAGGGTTTTCAACTTGCGGGCTAGGTGAAATTAGCAATTAAGCATTGATTTGACCTGGGCAATACGTACTCTTTCTTCTTCAGATACAAGTTAAGAATGTGGGTGGCAATCACCAGAGTAATTGCACAACCAAGTGAAAAGGAGAATCCCTTGACAAATCTCGGAGCGTCCACGGTCTTGTACACCAGCAAGGGTGTCCACGCCGTCGATGACTGCGCAATTGCATTGATCAAAACAAGAGTGAAGGATCGTTCTCCTGGCGATGTTCGTAGCTGAGTGTTCACCCAGCCATGGAGTGCCGGTGCCATTGCATTTGCAGAGTAGATGGTCATGAATGCGAACCATTTCGCAGATTCAGGCACATTCCAAACGACAAGAATGATGAGGCCAATGATGTTCCATGTGTACGCCATGGTGATTGCCCATGCAGGACCGAGGAATAGATCCGAAGCAAAGGAAACAAACAGAACGTAAAAAATACCCAGGGCTGGTGCGATAGTGCCAAGTTCATTGACGCGGGCGGTAGAATAGCGCCCCAGAGACTTGATCCATAGTAAGAAACTTCCGGAGCTGGTGTGCAGTTGAGAGTTCCAGAACAAAACGTCGAGGAAGATGATTGTCCAGAACTGAGGCTTCATAACGATGTTTTTGAGGGTGCCAAAGTTCAACCTTCCCTCTGACTTGTGACCTGCACGGCCCAGTCTCTCGACCGTGAGGTCGATGTCTTCTTGGCTGACGCAGATTCGGTTGGGCTGATCCGGAGTACCTGGAAGGACGAAAAACCCGATAATTCCGATTGGGATGGTGATGATTGCGCAGATGATGTACATCCAACGCCATCCTTCGAGGCCATTGACACCATCGAGACGAGCAGAGGCGCCTGCTTGGATGAGGCCAGCGGTGAGAGTTCCGAGGTAGAGTCCAACATAGAAGAAGCCACCGCGTCTACCTAGCTCATCTCCACGATACCAGGCCCCTAAAATAAATCAGTACAGTGCTTTTAGAGGGGAATTAGCAAAACGTACCCAGAACGTAGTTGACGGCAGGGAAGAATGCAGCCTAGACAAAGGTGTGAGTGGGGTTCAAAACACGCGGACAACCCAGCACAAACCTCGAACCAGCCCACTAAAAAGCGATAAGCAGCAAGCTCGGCGAAACCAGTCACTCTGTACTGCAGGAGCGTGAAGATGCCCCAAAGAATATCCAATGCAGGGATCAACCAATGAAGAGGGATGTAAGTGAGGAGAAACATCAACGGAATCTGACCAGTGACGGCGCCTACGACGTAGAACACTTGAAGCTGGACCAACTCATTTCCCTTGAAGTGGAGATCCTCTTTCAATCCGGAGACGTAGGCGTTGTCTAGATGGGAAAATTAGCTACCGATGCTGTAATAAACATTGTGTCGTTCCAAGCTCACTGAGGTTCGACTGATCCATGTATTTGACCCAGTATGCGAGAACCGCGTAGGGGACAATCAGCATGTCGAGTTTTGTGATGAGCCTCCGCTCCCGAGGGCTATCTGTGGGCGCAAACCATTGGAACCAACTGCGTCGAAGATTTCCAGTCATTTTGATATCTTTCTTGTCTCTTGAAGACTGTATACGAGTCACAGGAATTGTCGATCAATCTCAAAGGAGGCCCTGGGTTTATGTAGTGACTCTTGCAATCTATCACCAAGCCGCCTCAAGGCACCGAACAAGGCCAATTGGAGTCTTTGTCTAGGATTTAGCGGTCCCTATCGTACTACAAGCCGTTGCGATAGACTCTCAAAACGTGTGATAGAGATTAAGCTTAGAATAAACACTGATTGCATCATGAGTAGCTTATCTGATGCAAGACATTCACCGTATCCATATTGAGCGTCGACTTCCCCATTTGTAACATAAACCCCGAAGGTGACCTATCTCTGAGCTGCTCAAAGCCCGAATGGGGACGACGTACCCCGATGCCATGGTGAGTGTACGTAACTGGCTGCGGATCCGCATGGCGGCTCCGGTGAATCAGGTTGGTTCCCATGTGGGCCCAGCATCTCAGGAACCTCGAGAACGCCGGAAGCTGCCCGGGCGCTCGACACCATCCTATCACGCTGAAGAACGAAGGCGTGCTTCGCCGTTTACGGTCATTTTGAAGTTCGTTTGACTCCCTGAGTTGTCGTGTTCCATGCAGAGACTAAAACACCTGACGCTGTATTGTGGCGATGCTTCCCAAGGTTGATATTCTTCTTGGTAAACGACGGGTACAATCCCATGTCAAACAACGGTGTTTATTTGATCTTTGGTATTCGTTTAAAATTTTCTTTGTCTCCAAAAAGAAACATCAAACTGTGAATTCATGGACCTACCTGGTGACCGGAAAATGGTGGTCTCGGGGTCTATGGGACCCAATTTAAGAATCACGTTAGTGACAAGCCTCCAAACTCTATTCCCGGTGTTGTTTCGTTTGCGCTATACCATCTCAATTATAGCGGAGAATTACCGGTAACTTACAGAGCAGATACCACAATCGTTCAGAAGAGGAGAAAAAAAAAATCCACTTCTTCATTTAAATATCTCAGCTACCCAATCCTTCTGCGGGCTTGGCTGATCAAATGTGAGCCTATCTCATGGACTCAGCAGATATCTGGCGTCCTGGCGCGCGAGAACCTGGCAGAAATGGTCTAGCCAACTACTGTACACTGTGTAATCTTCAGGAAGACCTTTGATGACATTCTGCGTCCACAAAATGATCATGTTCTTGCGGCCTGCGCACCTGGGTTCGTCCATGAGGGAGATAAAAGATCGCCCAAGCACATAGTCCAAGAGGAACTGGTGAATGATGAGCAGCTGAGCTACGTGGTTTTCTGGGTCAATAAAGGACTGGAAATCATCGTTGCTCATGAAGCTTGGCATCATGAAGAGGTCGACAAATTCCCTCCATGCTGGAGAAGAGTGGGCGTTAGCGAAGTGGGAAATGGGTCGACTCGGTGTGGGTACGTGACTCACCTCCAAAGGATGAAGTGGGCACCGACGTAATTGTCTTGACCAGAGATGCAAAGTAATATCGCTCGTGGTCCTTTTGACAGAGAGGCTCGAGGTTCATGACGGAGAGTCGGAACCCTTCAATCATTTCTGTGTCCTTTGGCTGGTCATTGATCATCTTGGCGAGACTATCAATATGGCCCTGTGCGGAAAAGTTGCGGAAGATTGACTGCCCAAGGTCGGGCATTACTGATCTTGCCACTAAACTGGCCCCCCTGGTCATAACAAGGTACTCGGTCATGCCATGGGGCATGAGGGAAGATTGTGCAATGATACACACAAGGGCCGCGAAGAGCGCATCCGCTTCTTCCAAAGACTTGTTGGAAGGCTGGGTTAGCTGCTCGTTGATGAGTCGGATGGCTGTCACTCGGTGCTGGAGCGCCGCGGCGTTGAAATTGCCGCTTCCATTTACGGCGAGATGCGAAGCACCAAGACCCAAGGCAGCGTGCGCAAGGTAATTATACTGCAGTCATATCAGCATGAGCAGGGCATTCTATGGAGGAGTGTTCTGGAAGAACGAGTGAGGCTACTCACCGTGTGTGTCATGGCTGCACATTGCGACCAGACGGCATCTCCTCGCAGCGGCAGGCTTGGATATGCAACGGTGAAGAACTGGTAGTGAAAGCGCAAGTCCTCCAGGGCCAAGCTCGACAGGGGAGCCCGTGGGATCTCCTCGGGGGCCTCTAATTCACGTTCACGGGCGGGATACTGACACGCCAAGCCGAGCCTCTGACAAGGCGCGCACGACGGCCGCTGCTCGCCGCACTTGACACGCCGGCGCTTGCAGCTGAAGCAGCCGAGGCGCGACTTGCAGTGCACTCGCCGCATGGCCGGCCGGCGCACGACGGCGCCGGCATTCTCGTCCGGAGAGCCGGAGCCGGAGCTTGACGATGCTGAGCGTTGCTCCGTCCTGGTGCGCATCGGCGGCGGTGTGGAGTCAGCGATGGCGGCGCGGCTGAGGTCGCATTATCCGTAGGGAGCAGGCGAGTAACTTGACACACTACGGCAGCCGTCTTCCTGCGTCGAATCTAGTCGTCGAGGTTGAGTTATCACGCGGCCGCGAGGTTACGAGTGCGTCTCTCCTCGATGTCGTCGCCTAGGATGGTTCAGGTCGGTCACGTGTGGACTGCTGAAAACTTCGTCAAAATCGCCGAACGGGCCCCGACGTTTGTTAGTCTTGCCGCCTTGGAATGAGAGATTGCGCCTATGAAATCTTGAACCTGCGAGAAACGCAAAAGCATGCGTTATTATTTTTGCCGTCCCTCTTCATTTTAGGGTTGCGCTTTTGCGGAGCAATCTTGAGGCAAGATTTGCCTTAGTCGGCTCTTTGTCATCTCCACCATACATGCGCTTGCATTGCCAACGACGACGAGCCAACGCAAATACTGTCGCGGGATACGGAACTAACGAGGATATCGTTGAAGGCCGTATCCATTACGTGTGGCTGTCACACAGCCAGCTTGGAGCTCTATCTTTTGACCTAAGCATTGGATCCATTTTGGGTAAGCTTAATAGGGCATAGAACCCGGTTAGAGCAAGCTTAATATGGATAAAAGGGAGCTCTAAGATAATATTCCCTTTATAGAAAATAAGGCTTTTAATAGACCTTATTATATATGTATTTACTGTATAATTTTATATAATAGTTATAAGCCTAAATAGATAATATTCTATAACTTTTACTATAAGATTATTACTTTTATTATTATTATTATTATTATTATTATTTTATTGCTATTATTTCTTTTATTATAATTTTAATTATTTATACAATTAGCTTAAGCTTAATTTATTTAATCTATATATAAAATGGATATAAACTATAATTAGTTAATATTTATATCTATAAAGGTTAAACTTTATACTAAAGAATAATAGGTACTATAAATTATAGTCCTTAAGAACTATATTTAAGACTAAAACCTTTAGGACCTAATAAACTTAAGTAAGAATAATAAGCCCTTTAATACTATAAAGAAGTAAATTATACTTATAATTGCTATTATAAAAGCTAAATATAATAAGGCAATCCCTTAAGAAAGATATAGATTAGAATTCTTAGTATACTATCCTTTAATCCTTAAGGAATACTAAAAGAAGTAAGCTAATATTAGAATTAAAGCATTTAGAGCTTAAGCAATATAGATATAGATTGTAAATACTATAAAACTAAGCATTTATGCCTTTATTTAATAGGACTTTTTTAATTAACTTTAGATTTAGATTTATTAAATTACCTTAAGGCAATTTATAAAGGAAATTATAAAGCAGCTAGCATTAAGTAAAATAAGCTTAAAAAAAGATACTTATAGATACTATAGAGTAATGCTTTAAAAAGCTAAATATATAAATACTAATCCTTAAACTTAATATATTAGCTAAAGTAAGGCTTATATAAATAGAATATACTATAAAATTCTAAAGATTTAAGAAAATACTAAAATTTAAGACTTTCTTAATGCTATTAAAGAGCGCTTTAAACTAACTTAAGTAAATTGCTAATTAATAGACTTAATTATAAGTAAAATAAAGGGCAAAAAGCTAAAGGAAATGCTTTTAAATTATATTAATATTTTTAATATACTTATTACTGCTAATAAAAATACTTACTTTTAGAAATATAAAGTATTTATATTATTAGGTAGATACTTTAATAGCTAGAAATATAATTGCCTATATAAAGTAACTTTTAAGCACTTCTAAAAGGCAGAAGAATATTAAATTATAAAGTATATACTAACTAAAAAGAAGTAAAAGCTTTACTTTATACTAAAAGAAGACTATTATAAAAAAATCCAAACTTAATGTAAGGATCTAAAATAATAAAGCTTAAAAGCTAAAATTCTAGTAGAAGAAAGTAAAAATAAAAGCTTAATAAGCAATATTTTAAATACCCTAAAGGAGGTTATAGCAGTCTATATAAACTTAAATGATTTTTATTTAAATGCCTTAAAAAATAAAGTATATATAGTATTTAATAAACCTTATATACTATCCTAAAGTATACTATTAAATAACTATAGTGCGCTTTATATTATAAATAATATAAAGCTTTTAAACCTAAAAACATTTAAATTATATAAAGATAGCTAAATAGTAAAAGTAGATTTTACTATATTTTTAATTATAAAAATAAAATAATAAAAGCTTAAGAATCTTCTAAAAGGAGCTAATAGAAACTATATAATTAATTTTATTCTTTAGGATATTGCCTATATAAAAGGATTTTATATAAATATAATATCTTAAGCTTAATTATATAAAAGTAGGCTTTAGGTTTATAAATACAATAATATACTATATATAGAAATAAAGAAGGAAAGCTTAATTATGCTTTACTTAACTATAAAATATAACCTTAATTTCCTTAAATATAAGCCACTTTTCTCTTACTTCTTTATATTAATGCAAAAAGCATAAAACTTAATTCTATATAGTAAGCCATTAGTAATAACGCTTATAGAAATAAATAATAAAAAAAGCAATGCTTATAGAGCAAGAAACTATTAAGGGATCCTTTACAATTAAAAGAAAATATAAAATAGCTTTAGTACTTTAGGTTAGGCCATTTTAGCCTTAAGGCATTTAGAAAGCTAGTATTTAATGCTAGAAATATATTAATAACTAAAACTAAATGTATTAACTATATGCATTGCATTATAGTATATATAAAATAGGTAATATTGCATAAGCCTTTATAATATATATCTTTATGCCTATTTTAGTATATTTATTAAGACCTTTAAGACTTTCTATAAAGTTATAATAGAATGAAATAGCTCTTAATAATTAAGGATAAATATATAAAAATGCTATATGCATTCCTTCTATTAAATAAGGAATACAATATAGTATTTAATGCTTTAGTATACTTTAAGAAATGGATTAAAAGATAATTTGGCCTTTTAATTTATAGAATTAGGCAAGATAATAAAAAGGCTGTAATTGCTATATAAGGGTTTATAAAATATTAGACTTAAGCGCATAATAAAGGCATTATTCTTAAGCTTGCTTTACTTTATACTTATAAGCTAAATAGACCGGTAAAATAAGTAGAATAAGAGCTAATAGTATACTCAATTAAAATAATAAATAGAGCAAACCTATTATAGAACCTATAGTTAGAAACTATAATATATATAGCGTTTTTATATAATATAAGCCTATATTAATTATTAAGTATAAAAATGCTAATAGAGATACTAAAAAGTTAGTTCTAAAATAATGCTTGCCTTTAAATAAAGGAGCTTATAATAGACCTATACCTTAATTAAAATGGAATCTATATATATAGATATAGAGTATATCTATTGCATAAAGATAGGGAGGTAGAAAGGGATAAAAGACTATTTAAGATAAGCCCTAAAAAATACATTAAATATTTAATTAAATACTTTACTAGCAATCTATATTAAATATAGATACTCTAGCTTAAATAGATAATTACTATATATAATATTACATTTAATAAGCATATATTCTATAAAGAAGAAGCTTAAAAGCAAGAGATTTTAATTAATAAATTAAGCTTTTTAGTAAAATACCTTTAGATTATAGACTAAAAGAAAGAAGTAGAACTTACTTTCCTTAAGTTAATTGCAGTAAAAGATAAACTATTTAAAATAGAGATAATAAAGAGTTTAAATTTAAAGGTAAATGCATAAAAAAGCATAAAATATTAAGTAGTAAAGCTTATTAAATATAAAACTAATTAAATAGCTTATAGACTTTAAACTCCTTATTAAATACTAAAAATTAAATTAATATATAGGAATGTATTAATAGAACCTTAATAAAGAGTCTACTTTAATAATTTAGAATATAGATATATAGAATAAAAGGTATTAAATCTTTATCTATAGAAATAGGACCTAATAGAATAAGAAACCCTAAAAGTAATCCCTTAATAATAATTAAAATAAAAAGCATAAAGCTAGTTATAATATGCAGTTTAAAAAGTAAATAATAAATAAAAGCTTATTATAGATTTAATAAAAAGAGTAAATAAAATAAAGAAAGACCTAACCTTAAATAAAAACCTAATAATATTGCTGCTAGAAGCTAGTAAATCTTAAATTTAGGGCAGTAATATAACTAATAGAAAAAGGGAAAAAGTAAGCAAAGGATTAATATAACTAATATATAGTAGTAAATGCATTAAGGAAAGATAAAATGCTAGATATATATAAGACTAAAGCATTCTTTAGAAACACCACTTTAATAGGCATCTAAATAATGCATTTTAGGATGCCCTATTAATAGGAATTTAATTTAATTAACCACTTTAAGACAGTTAGAATAAAAGGAGCTATTAAATAGTATTTACTATAATAATAGCGGCCTGCTTATAAGAAAACAATATATAGATAAAGGCTATAATAATAGGCTTAAAGATATACTAATAAGACCTTTTAAGCCTATTACTATAAAACTAAAAAGAAATATAAAATTATCTACTTTATAATAAATTCATTAAGGCAGCAAAAAGAGAGATTTAGACCTTAAAAGAGAAAAGGACCTAAATTAAAATTAAGCTCTTAAAGGCAAGATCTAAACTACTACCACTAAAGTAGGTATTTACCTATAAGTTTAATAGCGCTAGTTACCTAAATAAATGCAAAGCATAAATATATATATATAGTAACCTATAGGAAAGCTTAATAATTAAAAGCACCTATATAGCTATACTTATAGTATATACTTTTTGTATATTAATAGCTTTAATAGTATAATTTAATTTAAAACTTTTATAATTTAATATTAAAAATGCATTTCTTAATGCAATAAAAAGTAAGTATAGAATATTAATAATATATAAGCTATTAAATAGATTTAAGCAATAAGGCAAATATATAGAATTGCATAAAGCATTATATAGTCTTAAGGACTTACTATAACTTTAGTTTTAAGAATTAAAAGTAACTTTTATTAAATTTAGGCTTAAATAGTATAAAGAAGAGCTATATTTATTCTATTCTATTAATTGAAAGCTCTTTTTAATATTCTTTATAAATAATATTATTATTGCTTTCTATAAGGATAATATAGGTATAGCTAATATATTAATTAATAGCTTAAAATAAGCATATAAACTATATAAATAAGGTAAGGTTAAGTATTTTCTTAAAGTATAAATTATCTATAATTGCTTTAAAAGATAGATCTTCTTTAGCTATAAGGCATATATCAATAAGGTTGCCTATAAGTTTAAAATATTAAAATAAAGCTTATTTTTATTAATATTAATTCTAGGAATAGAGCTATAAAAGCATAAAGACTAAGTAATTAAGCAAGAGATTAAGGAATATTAAGAGAAGGTAGGATTATTGCTCTATATAGTAATTATAATTTAACTTAATATTGCCTTTATAGTAGGCAAACTCTTACAGTTCTTAATTAACCTAAAAACTAAGCACTAAAATGCAATAAATTAAGCTCTTTGCTACCTCTATATAATAAGCAGATTTGCTATTTAATATAAAGGGAATAAGGAAATTTAAGCATTAAAAATAGCAAATAATGCATTCTTTATAGATAATTCTTTTATAAGGAAGTTATCTTAAGGATATTTTATTAGCCTATTTAATAGACTAGTTATTTAAAAAGCAATGCATTAATTCACTATAACTATATCTATAACTAAAGTAAAGCTACTTGCTTTAAATGAAATAGTATATAAGATAATAGCTCTTTAGTGCCTTTTTAAGTAAATAAAGTTATTATTAAATTTAAATGAATTTTTAATTTACTATAATAATTAATAGACTATATATCTAATGCTTAAAGAGAGCAAATAAATTAATACTTATCTACACTATATAAATATCCATAATATATAGTTAAAGCAAAAATATAAAAAGGGATTATTTAAAGTTACTTACCTTTCTATTGCTAAAATGCTAATAAATAGACTTATTAAAGCATTATTGCAATAGCGCTTTAAATACTTTAGAATAATGCTTAATCTAATCGATCTATATATATAAACATTATAATAGAGGCATTAAGTTAGGGTCTAGGGTAATATGGATCAATCTGTTATTAGGTTGGTTAGGAAGATAAAAGGGACCTTAGAGATATAGGAAATGAACAGGCAGTTTTCTTTAACCAATTTTTATTTTTAAAATTCTAAATTCCTTGCATTTAGACCTTATTGAAGTCCCGGTATAGCCCCTTATAATATTACTTTATTTATAACTTTCTGCCCTATTTTCTTTCTTTCTTTTCTTTAAGGGATACTCTAAAGCATTCAATTAAATGCTTTAACACTCTTTTAAGTTATTTGCAGCTGCTTAAAAAGGCTATTCGGTCTTTAACTGAACCTACTTACCCTATACCCTTTTGGGTAGGGTATATATTTTAGCTAGTGTCCCTATTTACTAATACATTTAAAGGTTATAGTAGGGAGAAGCCTTTAAATTATTTAAAAAGATACTAAAGTATTTAATTAAACTCTTTAGTAATACTTTTAAGCTATTATTAAGAACCTAAAGAAGTAGTGGATAATTGATTGTAAAGATCTAGGAATTTCTAGATACTAGAAAACCTATTACTTCTATAAAAATAGGGGGCGCTAGGATTAAAAATAATACTAAAGGTAAGTAGAGATACTAATATAAGTTTGCATTTTAGAAAAAGAAAACCTATTACTATAGTTGGGGCAGATGTATAGAAAAATTCAATAATTCAGTATAGTGCCAATATATTAGCATAAAGGTGTATAAGGCGAAATAATAGTGCAAATAATGCATAAGCATTTGATTAAATACTTTTAAATATTAGAGCATACTTAAGACTGCTAAAAGCTTAATTTATGGATTAAGAAAGAAGAAAGAAGAGAAAGAAAAAGATTACTTAACCCTTAATTAATTATAGAAGATAGGAAATTTTTATTATTTTTATTAGTTTTTAGACTTTAGCTAAAGGGCATATATATATATTTATTACTATTTTAATTGGCTACTTTATTTATTATTACTAACTTTAAAAAGCCAATTTAAATTTATTAAAATAAAGCCTTATTAAATATAATATTACTATCCTTTTTCTTTACTTTTTTTAATTATTTTAATATATATTTTAATTTATTTTATTATTTTATTCTTTTATTATATATATATATTGTTTTATTGCAATTTATAACCCTAGGAGTTAGGCAGCTAGCCTATATTCCTTTATATATATATACTAAAATACTTATTATAAGAATCCTAATAACTACAATTTATTAATGCCCTTAAATAAAAAAATAAAAAGAATATTTAATTAAATGTAATTAAACCCCTTAAGCCCTATTAAAAGTAAAGGGGGTTAATATAGTTAATAATCTTTAACTATCCTTTCTAAATTAATTAGTACTATTAATACTAATATTTCTAAAAAGAATAAACTAAATATATTAGCTAAAATAATAGAAGTGACTATTACCTTTATTTAATTGCTTAATACAATTTTTAATAGAAGGAACATTATATATTTCCTTAGATTATATAATAGATTTATAATTAGCTAAGGAGTTGCAAATAGTGCAAAGGGCAAAGCTCTTATATACTATATAACCTTTAAAGTGTCTTAAGATATTATAAACTTACTAAAAGGCAATAATTAGGCTGCTATAAAGCAGAACCTTTTGGAAACCTTTAAATACTAGAATTTAAATCAGTTAGATCCACTTAAGAATAAGCTCTAGTAAATAAATATAACTCTAATCTAATCTATAGAGTATAGAGTTATCCTTTAATAGCTTATAAAGCATGCCTAACTTAATAGAAAAGTAGATCCTATTAATTAGGAGGCTTCTATAGTATAGGCTTAGGCTATTTATAATGCTATACTAAAAACATTATTATTAATATTTACTAATAGAAAGGGAAACACCTAAATACCTTAAGAACAATAAGGTATAAAGAGATAATTAGGCTAATTAAGAACTTCCTTAATGCTAAAAAAGGAATCTAAATCTTCTAGATAAGAAGGAAGGATAATAACTTTAGATATTTTAGGAAAACCAAAAAACCTTTTGCTTATTAAAATCAGCTCTAGCATTAAGAGCTTAAGTTCCTTAACCCTATCTAAAGCTTAAAAAAGGAGTTAAGTCTTTTTACTAAAGGAATAAAAAAGCTATAAATTAATATAGCCTAAAATATTATAAATAAGTTGCAGGAATTAAAGAGAATTATATACTAAAAGATTAATTAACTAAAAATAGAATTATTATTATTAGTTAGAAACAATCTTAATTAAGTAAAAGAATCTAATTATATATATCTCTATTATAATTTCTATATTAATGCAAATTATAATAGGGATCTAAAGTGCTTTTATTATATAAAAGTAAGGCATTTTCTAAACTATTGCTTACTTCTTATAGAAGATAGAAAAAGGGGATTTATAGACTATAATAGTAATGCTAGCTTTATTTAAATAAGGCAATAGGAACTCTTACTACCCTTAAAACTAGTATATAAGCTTGCTATTAAAAAAGAAGTAAGAAAAATAATTGTTTTATAAATTTTAGAATTCCCTATCTTTAAGATTTATAGCCAAGCTAAAGTTATAATAGTGGATGAGCTAAATGCATGGAAATGGTAGGTTACTAAAGAAGAGAAGCGTTTGATTAAAGACTTCCTTAGGCGTACTAATCGACTAGAGTACAGCTCTTTAGTGCTTAGTGGGAATTCCCTTAAGAAGACCTAAGAACTTAAAGTTAACTGCATCCTTATTAATAATTAAGCTATAGAATCAATTAATAACTCTCTTATTGCTAATATTATATTGGAAATTAATGCTGTAAAATGTATAAAAGTAGAATTAAAAGAGGAATTAGCTAGTTAAGAAGAGGAAAAGGGAACTTAGTTTTTTATTTGGATTATAAATAGAGAACTTATTAAGGATAGAGAGATTGCTAATATTATCCTTAAAGAAAAGGATTAGAATGCTTTTAATTAAATACTTAAGGTTATTTAAATAAAAAGATAAGTTTATAAAAAGGTAGTAGAATTAAAAGTTTAAATAACCATTAAGGACTTAATTACCCTTAACCCTCCTTTAGGTAATAACATCTTGAAAATAGTTTTTAATTATATAAAGGGAATAAAAGAAGTTAAATAGATAAAACCTAAATCTTTACTAAAAAAGAGATAGGTTTAGTAAGCTATTAATTTAGTTATAATTAATAATCTAAAAGCAATATTCTTAAAGGAGTACTTTAACTGTATTGCTAAGCAGTATAGTATTAATAGTATATTAATTAAGGAAGAATTTAAACCTTATTATATACTATTGCCTAAAGAATACTTTATTAAGGATTAAGGAAGTATTAATAAAGTCAATATTGGCTATATAATAACTAAAGGGGGAAAAGTTATATTTGATTAAATGCATCTAATAGTCTATATAAACGTTTTAGACTAATAGCATTAAAGAACTTTAGCCTAATGCTAAGAACTGCTGAAAATTTAAGTAAAGTTAAGTGACCTTAATGGAATAACTTAAAAAGCTTTAGTGGATTTTAGGTCAAAAGGAAATATTATCTTTAATAAGATAGTATAAAAATGCAAGCTAGAAGTAAAGCCTATAGAAGCTTTTATTACATTCTACTTTAATAATTGAATCTAAATGTATAGAGAAGTGGATATTAAGCTGTTTTTTAGAAATGTTTAGATAGTATAAAGATTTTATATTGCTTTAAGAGAATATATTTCTATTCCTTTTATTTTAGGAATGCCCTTTATTAGGGCTGCTAAAGTTATATTTAATTATATATCTCCAAAAGGAGAAATGCTCCTATAATATTAATTTAGCTTAATTAAGATTATTATGCCTACTGCTAGAAATATTAAATAGAATGCCTTAAGGAGTATAGAGACTACTTAAGGTAACTAAAGATAAGTTCATAAAGTTCTTCTAAACCAATAGAATTATAGGGTCTAAAAGAAGATAATAATAAGCATTTAATTAAATAGTTAGATAAGGCATTAGTGGAAGCAGTAATTCAGTTAGTGGTTAGGAATTGGTTAAAGGTTAACTATATAGAGGTAATAAAGGCAAAGGAGAAGCTGCAATTAGCTGTATATTAAAGAGGGGAGGTGGCATTTATTAATACAATATATAAACAAAAAGCCAATAAAATACATTCTAGAGATAATATTCTATTAGATAGATCTATCCCTAAAGGGGATCTATATTAAAAGGAGAAAAGATAGAAGAAAGTAAAAGGAAACCTTAAAGAGAAGTTTAAGTACTTAAAGCTTTTAATACTTAAGTTCTCTAAAATAGCTAAAGGATTAAGGCTATATAGAGAAAGACTTTAAAAAGTAATTAATTAAATAGAAGGGATTCTTACTAATAAAGAGAGAAATGTCCTTTTAAAAATTCTCTATAATAGAGAAGCAGTATTTACTTAAGATTTTAAAGAGTATAGGAGATTAAACCCTAAAGTAGCCCCTCTATAAATTATTAAGATAACTAAATATAAAGCCTAGTAAATAGAAAATATTTTAATCCCTAAAGGATTGGAAAAGAAGGTTATTAAATTGCTAAAAACTTAAATAAAGAGAGGAATCCTTTAAAAGTCTTATGCTACTTACTAAAACCTATATATATTAGTAGCAAAAAAGAATAGTAAACTCTATTTAATCAATTTAGCTAAAAGATATAATATATATATAATATAGAATGGATTAATTCCTTTAGGAGCTAATAAATTCTTAGCTAAATTTAGGATATATAAAATCCTAACTCTTTTGGACTTCTTTTTAGGATATAATTAGATTTTTTTAGTAGAGAAAAGTTGGGATTTAATAACTTTCAATATGCTATTAGGGCTTCTTAGGATATATACCTTATTGCAAGAAGGAACTAATTTAGTAATATAGTTCTTAAGGATTATAATTAGAATCCTCTTTAATCTATTACTAGAAGTCTATTGAGCCTTTTTAGATAATATTGCTATTAAAGGACTAAAGATTGAGTATAATAAAGAGGAAGTGCTCCTTAATATATAGAGGTTTGTCCTAAAGCATTTAATTAATTTAAATAAAACTCTTTTAAATATTAAGCTATCTAAATGCATAATTTCTATAGGGAAGTTAAAGTTCTACTAGCATACTGCAATTATTATTAGATATTTATGCAATATAGCTAAAAGGCAGCTAGTAAAGGAAAAAGTAATTAAGATTAATAAATAAGAAAGATACTATAACCTAAAGTAAGTTAGAGCATTTTTAGGAATTATAGGCTACTATTAAATTTAAGTTAAAAGATATGCCTAAATTGCTAGACCTTTTATTTAATTATTAAGGAAGAATGCTATATAGATATAGGGTAAGAAATAAGCTAATACTATAGCAGTTCTTAAAAAAAAGATAACCTTTACTTTTATTTTAGTAATATTAAACCTTTCTAAAGGATCTAAAGAGGTTATCCTTATAATTAATGTTAGTAAAGAAGGCTAAAGTGCAGTATTAATGCAAATAATAGAGGGGAAAAGGCATTTAGTAAGGTATAAATCTAGTCTTTAGACTTTTATAGAATAAAAGTATAATGCTACTAAACTTAAATGTAAGGGCATATTGCATAGAATTAAATGCCTTTATAGCTATATATATAGATTGCCTTTTGTTTTAAAGATAGATTCTTAAGTTTTAGTTCACTAGCTTAATAGTAAAGCTAGTAATATCTTTAGTGCAATAATTATTTAATGGATTGATTATATTCTATTATTTAACTTTACTATTTAATACATTTCTAGAAATAAGAATAATATAGCTAATGGGCTATTTAGAAAAGGTCTAAAAGCATTTAATTAAATAGACTAAAAGGCTAAAAGTAATATTAAAGAGTTTATTAATACTTATCTTAATATTATTAAGATTAAGGATAAACTAATAGAGTTAAAAAAGAATTATAATAGACCTTTATTGCAATTAGAGGAATACTTACTCTTACTAAAAAGGCTAATAGGTATTACCCTATAGAATTACCGATACTTATAGCTAAAGGCTAAAAAACACTTTATAAAAGGTAGCTGCTTATAGATTAGGGCTAAGGAATAGGGAGGCAACTTAAGGTTAGTTATAGAGAAGGAAGACATTTAGAAGGATTTAATTAGATTATACTATATTAATAGAGGGCATTATAGTTGCAATGCCATTTATGCACTTCTCTTTAAAAGGTACTATTAGTAAGATGCAAGAAGGAGCATTGCAGAAGCTATTAGGCAGTGCCTAATATATTAAATATATATTCCCTAAAGACTAATAGAAGCCTTTATACCTATTAAGCCTATTTACTTAATAATAAAGATTTATTTTAATGGATAGTATATACCTTTTAATAAAGGATTTAAATTTATACTAAAAGCTAAATGCAACCTTTATAAATAGGTAGAGGCCAAGCTAATCCTAAGATTGAATAGTTACTATATTGCGAAATTCCTTAAAAAATTGCACTATTAGTATAAAATGCTAAAAAAAGTAGTTACTAATAATAGAAAAGAGATTATAAAAGGGATTCCTAAAGATCTTAATAGCCTTAGTATAGAAGTTATTAATACTTTTATTTATAACCCTAAAGCAAATAGATTTATTAAAGATAGTTATACTATTATAATAAGTTTCCTAAAGAAAAAGAGTAAAGAAAAAGGAAAATAAGTAAATATCTTATTAATAGCTTTACTAGCTAAAAGAGCAGCTATTTATGCCTTATATAGAAGATTACCTTTTTATTTGCTTTATAAATAGAAGCCAGTCCTTCCTTTAGAAGTGGAAGTGCCTATATAGCGGTTAATTAAATGGAATAATATAACCTTTGCTAAGGACTTGCTTAAGTAAAGGATTAGGATTTTAAAGCGAAAGCAGAAAGATATAAAAGAAGTTAGGCAATAAGTAACTGCATTCTAAAGGTTAATTGCCAATAGAGAGACCAAAAAGAATTAGTATAGGCTGCACAAAAAGCCTCTTGCTATAGGAGATTTAGTTCTTTAGTATAATATATAGAATTAAAAGGATATATTTTGTATTATAAAGATAAAGCCGTATTAGTTAGGCCCTTATAGAATTGCTAATGCATTTAATAAGATAAAGAGTTATATTCTTAATACTATAGATAGAGTTAAGCTTCTTAATATAACCTATAGTAATTAGTTAAGGAAGTTTATAGAGGATAAGAATGGGTGGTAAGTAAGTAGGGATAATAAAGAGACTTTTAGTATAAATTAAAAAGTATTACTAAAAGTAAGGAGAGAAAAGGAAGCATTTAATTAAATGTAAATTAGGTCTATAGAATAGTAGGAATAGAATAAACTCAATCTAAATGCTATAAAAAGCTTAAATAATAATACTATAATATGCATCTATATTGGGCTTAAGGAGATTATTAAAGTTTAAATTCTAAAGATAAGTAGCAACCAATAAATATAGTATTAGAATATAGTAAGTAATTAATTAAATAGTTAATAATAGCATTAAGTTAAGGATAGCTAGATTGCTATTAGGGAAAGGGTACTAGGGGTTAAAAAGAAGGAAGTAAAGACACTAAAACCAATATTACACTAAAAAAAGATAAGCTGCCTAAAATAAAGTAAGAAAGCAAGATAAAGAGCAATTAAAGGTAAGTAAAAGGATAGTAAAACTGGATAAAACTAGATAAAAACAACTAGAAATTAGCTAAAAACCCTAAGAAAATGCTAAAAATCCCTAAAAATCCCTTAAAATCTATTTAAAAACTTTAAAAATTACATTAAAAATCAATAAAAATAGGATAGAAATGCCTAAAAACTATAGTAAAAAGGTTAAAATTATTTAAAAATGGATAAAAATGTATAGAAAATAGTAGGAAATAAAGTGTTAATATTTATAAAAAATTTAAAAATCTAAATATACCTAATAGAAATTAAGTTTTAAGGTTATTAAAATAATATAATAATAGCAATAGCCTTAAAGGGTATAGAAATACTTAATTAATTGCTTTATAGCACTATTTTTTATCTATTAAACTATTATTAATAAATTAAAAACTATATTTAGTTAGTCTATACTAAAAGATAAGCTAAAGACTATTATTCTTATTAATTGAAATCTGCTTTATGCTTTTAATTAAATACTTTTTATGCCTGCTTAATTAACTGGCGATTACTAGCTGTACTGCTAGTGGGAAAACCGCGTACGATTTGCGGGCAAGTAGTTAGCCTAAGAAAATCTACTGCAAAAGTTAATAGCTAAGTAGACTTATTAATAGTATCTATATTACCTAAAGGAAAGTTATAAGGGCCTTTATAAGGACCCTTTAGTTAGTATTTATAAAGGAAGCTCTATTTGCATTTAGATTAATTGTTTTAAATACAATTAATATAGCAGCTATCTATATAATTTAATGCTAAAATATATATATAGAAGGGAGTAAGGATATATTTATTATAAGTAGAAACTATAAAAGTATATAATTAAATATATCTATAATATATAAAGGGGTTAGTATATTTAATAAAGGCAATAATAAGTGCCTTAATATACTTAAGGCAAGTTAGTAGCTAAGTTAAGAAGTATTCTATTAGGTAAGCCCATTTTATAGGGATATATATAGACTAAAGTTAGCGCTAGAGGAGAAGATCTACTTTAAAATAAAGTATTGAATTGTAAAATAGCAACTATAAAATAAACTATTAAGCAAGTTTGCAATTAGTTTGCTTACTATCTTCCTTAAAGGCAATTTTAATATATAAAGGCTAGCTAAGTCGGTTAAGAGCTTAAAAGCTATAAATCTAAATATTAAAGCATTACTAAATCTAAAAGTATTTAATTAATTATTAAATAAAAATAATAGTTAAAAAGCAATGCAAAAAGGGGTACTTATTAGTTGTTTAATAGCAGTACTAATAGCATTAGTTAAAGCCTTATAAAAGAAACTATTATAGGTATGCTAATAAGTAGAGCATTAATAAGAGAATTTAAAAGCCTAAATATAGCTAATAGTGAGATTATATATATTAGGGAGATAATTGTAAGGTATAGAGGTAAGAGACTTAAGCTTATTGCAATATAAAGCTATTGCAAGATAAAGAATGAAAATTGCAGTAATAGCTAGAGGTGCAAGAGAATTGGGGAGGTAAAGAATAATAAATAAAAAAGAAAGAAATAGAAAAGAGGGCTAATATAGTGCTTTTATAATAAATAGGAAATCGACCCTTAAGATTTAGGGTAGAAACTAAATACTAATAAAATTCTTATTAAATACTAAAAAGTATATTATTTTAAGAAACTTATTAGTGTTTATATATATATAAATATTAGAATAGTAATTCATTTAAACAATACTAAATTAGGAATAAAGGCGCCTAAGTTATATTAATCTGCTTTATGCCTATAACTCTTTTTCTTTTTCTAATAATTTTATAGCAAATTATATTACTTTAACTTTATTTATAATACCTATAAAATACTAATAATCTTTATCTCTTAAGTTATAAGCATTTAATTATAAGCTTTTAAACTCTTTATTAATCTTTACTCTATTCTATAATAGAGCTAAAGAAAGCAACCTTAAGTGCAACTACTTTAAAGGTGCAATTTTTAATGTTAAGTAAAGACCTTTATATAGCTAAAGGAGTTATCTAAAATAAAGGCAAGATTAAAGATTTCTTTTCTTTTAGTAAAAAAAATACTATTAAAACATTTAATTAATTGCTTAATAGTTAATCTATACTATTTTACCCTTAAATGAATTAGGATTATTAGTTTAATAAATTGGAAACTTAGCCTATTTTAGGTAATAAAAGCAATTTGGATTCTTAGCTTACTAATATTAATTGCTTTAAAGACTTTTCTTTTAATTCTTGCTAAGCCTAAATATCCTATTATTAAGACCTATAGGACTTATTTAAAAACCTATAGAAGAAAGAAATGGCCTTAAACTTTAGTATTTAAGCCCTTTTTACTACCCTTACCTATAGACTTACTAATATTCTTGCAATTTACTAAATTAATCTTTTAATTATAAGCACTAAAGTTAAAAAGAATAAGTAAAAGCAAAAGAGTTTCTTTTATAAGCTTTTACTAAAAGAAATAAATATTAAAAAGACTAAATGTTTAATTGGTTTTATGCCTATAGAGTTCTAATAAGCAATATATAATAAAAGGCTGTTAATTGGCTTTACTTACTTTATTAATGCTGTTTATTAAAGCTTCTTTATTTAGAATAGATAGCTAAGGCATTTAATTATTTATAATACTGCTAATATCCTTTAGAATAAGTAAGCTATTGCACTTACTATAGTATAAAGGGAGATTATAACTAAAATAGAGTTGCTCTATAATTTCTTTATTTTTATTATACCTATTACTAAATAAGCTAGAAATTAAAAATGTAGTTTTTTAGGCGCTTTCCTTCTTTTCCTTAATATTTAAGGAATGGTTAAATTTACTAAAACTTTAATTATTAAATGCCTTATAATCTAGCCCTTAATCTTTAATAGCAGTTATAATACTATTAATAATCCCCCTTTAGTATTAATGCACTATAATTAGATTTTTATTAAGCATAAATAAAGAAAAAATACTTAATTAATTGCTTTAGATGCCAATTAAATGCAAGACTTTATTAGTACTATTATTCTTAATAAACTTAATATTGCTAATAGAAAGTTCTTTAATTAGCATAAGCTTATAGAACTTACTAGAACCTAAAAATCTATTTATATCTTAAGATTTTAGAATAGTTCCTTTAATACTTAATAGCTTTATATTAATTTAAGAGATTATTATACAATAAGCTAAAAGGGAGTTAATTATTAAACTCCTAAAAATAAATATTAAATTATCCTAAAGCCACTTAATCCTTAGGGCAATAGCTATTAAATAAGTCTGCCTTTACTATTAGGCCCTTAATTGCCTTACTGTCTTTTAGTTAATAATTTAATTAAATGCTATTAAATTTATAGATATTAAATAATAGATAGATTTTCTGCTAAAATTAATAAGTCTACTAGAGTTATTATTACCTTAAGTAATAATAAAGGAGAAGGTTTTAAATAAGCCTTAAACCGCTAAAGTTAAAGCATTAAAGCAATTTGCCTTTATAGTCTATGCCTTAAGTTTAAGACTTTTGCCCTTAAACCTACTATTAAGCCTAAACTAATAATTGAACCTGCCTAGCCCCTATATAAGTTGCCTACTAGCTTACTGACTTATATAAGCATTACTTAATTAAATGCACTTAAAAAAGAAATTTAAATTAACTAAAATGTATCTATTTATTTTAATGCATTTAATTAAATGTTTATTAATTCCTTAAGTAAAGGGCAAGTAACTAAATTAATTTAATTAATTTAATAGATACCTTTATTTAAATTGGCTATTTTATAGCAATTTAATTAAATAGATTTAAATTTGCCTATTGCTAAAAGTAATAAATAGAGTTTTTGCAAGCGCTTTATATTACCTTTATTAGTTCCTTAATTAGCTAAGTGTATAGTAAGAGAAGGGAGTTATACTATAATTGCCAATACTATAGTTAGAAATATTACTAATGCTGCTATTTAGACCTAATAAGGTAATTACAACCTAAATTATATTGCCCCTACTAAAAGAAAGATAATTGCTAGAATTAAATAAATAAATTTGCTTTAAATTAATTAATAGGCTATTCTTAAACTCCCTTAAATAAAGAGCTAGATCTTTTATATATTAAAAGGGTTAATTTCAGTAAACTAATAGGATAAGATTATAACTACTGCTTATAAGCCATTTAAACCTTTAATTCCTATTTGCTAGTTTTATATTAATTAATACTGCAATTAGGAATTGTATTATAAAGAAAGGTAATAGTAAAATTGGAATGGGGAGGTTAGGTATTAAAAGTAGAATAAATTATAGAGGGAGATAATAGTAGGTTGGATAATAGATTATAGGTATAAAGCATTTAATTGAATGCTTTCTTTAAGATTTTCTTTGCGTTTAAATAAATTAAGCTTAAAGTTTTCCTTTTGTATTATGCCTTTAGTTTACTTAAGGGCAAGCATTAAGACACTAAAAAGGGATAAATTAAGGTCTAGGGTAATATAGATCAATCTATTATTAGGTTGGTTAAAAAGATAAAAGGGACCTTAAAGATATAGGAAATAAATAGGCAGTTTTCTTTAATTAATTTTTATTTTTGAAATTTTAAATTCCTTGCATTTAGACCCTATTGAAGTTTTAGTGCAGCCCTTTATGATATTACTTTATTTATAACTTTCTGCCTTATTTTCTTTCTTTCTTTTCTTTAAGGGATACTTTAAAGCATTCGATTAGATGCTTTAATACTCTTTCAAGTTGTTTGCAGCTGCTTAGGAAGGCTATTCGGTCTTCAACCGAACCTGCTTACCCTATACCCTTTTGGGTAGGGTATGTGTTTTGGCCAGTGTCCCCATCCACTAACACAGCACTTAAAAAGGGGGGCATAAAATCAATTGCCTTAAATATATATAAAGCCCCCCCCTCTTTTAGTAAAGTGCTAAAAGAGGCAAATAAAAATAAACTTTAAACTTTAGAACTTTTAAATGCTATAACTCCTTAATGCTAAATACTTAATAACTTTATTTATATATAGATTATAATAGATCTATAGAAGGTTAATGCCTTTTTTAATAAGTTGCTTTGCCTAAAGGCGCTGCTCTTTATTAATCTTTAAAATTAAGGGGTATGCAAGTATACTAATCCTAAAACTAGCCTTAATACCCAATAAATAGATAGAGTTTTCCTTTACTAAAAGATTAAGCTATAATTACAATACTATATAGTATTAATTATATATTTGCTTAAAAGTTAAAATCTATATTTATAATTAAAGAGAAGTAGTATACCTTTTTATTATTAATATTAAGGGCTAATAATATCTATTAGGCAATAAAAGCTATAATAAAGGGACTGAAATATAAGCAATTAGCAATATAATTATAAGTATAAAAAGAAAAAATTAAGCTTACTAAAAATAGCATTAATAATTGCCGGCCTTATATATAGAGCACTATTAAAAGCAATTAGCGCTCTTAAAATAATATCCCTTACTGCCTTTACTAATAATAGCTATATAGATATATCCTTTATAAAGAGGATCCCTAAAGATATAAGGCTTAAGTGTAGAAAACTAAAAGAAATTAGCAAGCTATTTATATATATTAGAAGCTTAAAATAATAAATTAAGCTTTTTAATAAGTATTAGCACTTATATAGAGAAGGTAAGAGTAAAGAAAAAGCTAGTAATAGCAATACTAAAGGTATTAATAGCACTAAGGACTTTAAAGCCTAAAAAGAAAAGAAAGAATTAGCAATATTAGGCCAATCTTTAAATTAAAAGGATATACCTTTAGAAAGGACTTTAAAAGAAAGCTATTACTAAACTTCTTTATAAAGAAAGCAGCTAAAATAAAGACCTATAATAAATTATATTAGCAGCAAAAGGTATTAATAAAAAAAGGAAAAAGAAAGCTAAAGACTAATTGCATAAAGCTTAAATATAATATAGTTAAGCTTACTTTCTTTTTACTTTATGCATATTATTTAATTTATTGCTTAAAACTAATAAATATACTAAACTAATTAAAAGTTTAATTAAATATATTAATAGAAAAAGGTAAGCAATAAATACATTAATCCCTAGTGCAACTTTAGGAATAAAGTATAAAAGCAATTAAAATACTATACAAATAGCTTTATAGTCTCTTAATTAAGGGGTATATTGCAGGATATAGAACTAATAAGAATATTATTAAAGGCTATATCTATTATATATAGCTATTATACAGCTAGCTTGGAGCTCTATTTTTTGACCTAAGCATTGGATCCATTTTAGGTAAGCTTAATAGGGCATGGAACCCGGTTAGAGCAAGCTCAATACGGATAAAAGGGAGCTCTAAGACAATATTCCCTTTGTAGAAAACAAGGCTTTTAATAGACCTTATTATATATGCATCTACTGTGTGATTCTGCGTGACAAATACATACTGTGGGTTACATTCGACTAACCTGGCCAATAGTGTTGTCGCCAGAGGCCAAGTTTGGTTGCAAAACACAGACTTGGTTCAGAATTCCTTCAGCCATGCCTTATAGATTACGCTCCATAAGAATGTTTCGCGTTTCCCACAGCGTCTTCACAATCTACTCCGCAGTCCCCAGCGCCATAAAATCCCCACCCGGATTACATGTATGTAAAATCCTCAGCGCCGTTTCTTGTAGCTCGGAGGATATGGCCTCACTCCATATACATTAGGGTATAGTGTCTTGGCCCAGCGACCTTGTATTTGAAAGTGAATATCGGCGTACCCAATTTCTATGCTCTTTTCCTGAGTTAGATCAAGACCAGTGTTGAGTAAATCGGGATAGAGCAATAAAAGATACAAACAAAATAAACATAATATCCATGAAAGAATGCATACTGGAGAAGAGCGGAGACCTGCACCGGGGTGCCTGATAGTCGGGCTGCTCCGGTCGGGGCTTGGATTCATCAATCATCCAGCAAAGCCGGGGTCCGTAACCTTCGCACTTCAGATTGAGCTGTTTGCAGGTGCCGCAAACCGGGCGCACCCTATCACATCTCGCGCAGCGGCCGCGACAGGTCCAACATCCCCTGCGGGTCCGGGGCTGCTTGGTGTCTTGCTTTCCCATCTTGACGGCGACGGGGCGGTCTGGGGAGTGCGTGTGGTCACTATGGTGTGTGGACGCGGGAGCAAGCAATTCTGCAGGTGGATGATCGAGTATGCTGACATCGGAACAGGAAATCTTTCGCGAAATAGGAGCTTTGGCTGGGCGTCGACATATTATGGTCAATTTCCAGGGACCTGAAGCAGAGAGGGGCCATGAAAGAGGAAGGCATTTGGTCCTGGCATGGGTCTTTGATCCATTTGGGGATGGACTGGCCAATCGCTATTGATTCCTCATCCTTGGATTCGTCGCGTTGATGCGAGCCTTCAGTGACTATTCCAATTTGGGAGGGCCCAGGTCTCCTAGTGCAAGTAGGTAATTGCAATGGGCCTTCACTCAGCTATGCTAGTCAATTACAAATGCAGCATACAACTATCATCATGACCATCTCCATCTCCATCATTTATCTACAGGGAAGCAAGATCGGGGGCAAGTTCATTGGCTTCTTGTTGTTAGCCGCTCGTTGTTGCCCCTTGGAATCAACTCGCTCCACTGATATCATGGAGAATTGCGGGGGCTGGTGTTTTGGACTAGAATTAGGAAGATTTCCGCGAGCTGCAGGATGTGGCTTTCACTATCACATGGCCATTTTTCCTCATCCTCGATTTGGGCCTGAATATTATACAAGGTCAAAGTCGAGCTCAGGAGAGTATTGAGATTATGATGGGTCTATCGGTAGAAACTTAAAACCACACAATGTAACTTGTAGTATTTCTTTCATCTGTAGCAAACAATAATCTAACCAGCCCTTCATTCGCCGATCCCATCAACACCTAAAAATGGCTAACCGTGGACAATCATATGATACTAATGTCTTCTCAATAGATGATTTGAAGAAGCTCGGGTCAGCTAAGCTAACTAAGTCAGTCCGAGGTGTGTCAACAGCCAATCAGCAAAGTGAAGAAGAATCTAACAACATGCAGAGTACTACAATGAAGGGGCCATGGATCTTATCTCGCGAGCATTCAAATCTGCCTGCTTTGGATTGGGATCTGATATCGAGATAATTTACGAGACAATGAAGCTGCTTTTGATCATTACCGGATCAGACCTAGAGTCATACGAGGCCTGTCAGGTCTTGGCACAGCAACGGAATTTCTGGGAGCAAAAGTGAAATTCACATTGGGGTTCTCTCCCGTAGCTATGTAGGATATGGCGCATCCAGATGGTAAAGTAGTAACATCCAGAGCCGCCGCTACAGCAGGCATCCCCATGGGTCTGTCCAGCTACGCAACAAAATCGTTGGAGGATGTGATTGCCCAGTCTACAGGAAATCCGTACGCTATGCAACTTTCATTGATGAGAAACAGGGATGTAATGAAGCGTGTGGTTGCACGAGCCGAAAGTAGGT
The DNA here is from genome assembly GCA_003415625.1 of Aquanectria penicillioides. NCBI lineage: Eukaryota > Fungi > Ascomycota > Sordariomycetes > Hypocreales > Nectriaceae > Aquanectria > Aquanectria penicillioides. Next base: position 7,118,844 of record PYIU01000002.1, on the reverse strand, counting down.
GTCCCGTTAAAATTCGACAGGGAGGCTGGCTACAAAGCTGTGCTCCTAACGCTCGATGGCCCGAGGCTTGGAAGGAGACTAAACGAATATCGAAACTGTTTTGGGTTGCCCAAAGGAATGGAATTCCCAAATCTTTTTTCGGGGGTGGATGTTTCTAAGTTAGAAGAGTCCGGGGAAGACATGAGCTACGAGGATACAATCGAATGGGGCGAACTTATTTTCTTCTTTAGAAAACACACCAAAATGCAAATTCGGTGCAAAGGCAGTAAGCATGATGGAATTTATTTGCGGTGCTATAAACATACTCGGTCAGTCTACACGAGAGAGGATGTTGAGCTTGCCATCGCACATGGCTTTGATGGAATTATCATTCCCAACCACGGAGGCCGCAGCTGGATGGTGTCCCAGCGACTTTGGACACCTTGCGAGACTGTGCGCCAGTCGCCAAAGGCCGCATTCCCATTGCCGTTGACGGTGGGATCAGACGAGGCACAGACATTTTCAAGGCTCTAGCTTTAGCGGCAGACTTTTGCTTCGCTGGCCGTCCAGCCATTTGGGGCTTGGCAGTGAGCACTCGCAAACCCCCAACATATTCCCCTTGATTTAACAATTCCTATGATAGTAAGATGGCGAAAGAGGTGTCAAACTTGGACTTGACATCTTGTATGATGAATTCCGCACTTGCATTGCACTTGCCGGGTACGACTGCATGACCCATATCGGGTTTCTTGGCAGATTGATTAATGACCATACAGGACGCGTAATATTTCGGAACTCATGGAGGCTTATCTCACTATACTGCAACTAGATGGAGTTCTTGCAAGACTTTAAAGAATCCAGCATTATGAGTATGGATACAGGTGTCAACAGGGGAGGAAATCCCATAGGTAGATTAGCTATTAGGTCCTATTCTGAGGGGAGCAAAAAGGAATCGCGAGTGAAATCCACTATTGGGTATTATTTATCAAGGCCAAACTTAGCTACGTTACAAGCTCTGCTCTCAAACGTGGGTTTTTGGACTCAGTGCTTCTCTCCTCGTTTGCGACATGAGCACGAGACATGATTATGATAGACTAGCTGGAAACTCTTGAAGGATGAGTTTTTAGACATTTCCGTGACCTAAATTTTAGTTTTTAATGAGGCTTCAAATCAATGTCCTCAGTATCGATACAGTCGCGCAATACGAGACCACAGTCCTTGTTAGACACTAAGGCTGCGATTACGGAACGGCCAACTTCTATATAAGGGCGTAGCTATCAGTGTTCAAAGTAAGGAGCGAAATCTGCAAACAGCAATCGAGAAATATCTTGGATATTTTTTATGGTCTCCAAGTCGTTCAATCTATAATAAGCCCCGCATACCAGCGTTGCGGACCTGATTGATGGCTGAGCCAGGCCCGATTTACCCAGACAAGGATGCTACCCTAGAGTGCACACCTCGGATTTCTATTGTCAAGAACTGTAGTATCCTTGTACCATCTTCTTGGCGCTCGATTGTCTATCAGACCGACCCCCATTTCTACAATTTTTAATAGGTGTCGCAGAATGATCATCACATACCACCAGGTTGAAGGATTTGCTCCTCCGGATTAAATCCCCGAGGGGCTCCGCTTAAACTCGGCATCACCCCTAACACCGAGCGGAGGAATTCTCCGAAGTTTCTGACTCACGTTCACCGCGTATCCCTCTCATCGCCGTCTCCTCCGAGCTGCCTGATTCGGATTTCGAGATGCGCATATATGATCTGCGTCTGCGCGAGTGATCTTTGAATACCCCCCTTTAATCACGGTCAAAATGGAGCAACCCGTTGGCCCAATTGTCCCCCCAAAACGGCGCCAAGGCCGTCACGCGACATTTCACTCAACGGACGATATACGTCGCTCGTCCCATTGAGGCCAGAGCATGCGAAGGCCAGCTACAAGCACCTTGGAGGCGCTGAAAATGGCCACCGATGGACGTACATGTTTGGTGGCCCGTATCCGGACACCAAAGTCTGGCAGGAGACCATCGACAACTGGTCTGTGTTGAACGATCCGTTCTACTATGCGGTTCTCTCTGGACCGGAGAGCGACCCAACCGCCGAGACAGTTGGCCTGATGAGCTACCTGTCTATTGTACCAGACCACCGCAGAATTGAAATCGGGTGTGTCATTCTTGGCGAAGTCCTGAAGCAAACTCGCAAGGCAACTGAGGCGTTCTACATGATGATCAAGCATGCGTTTGAGGATTTGAACTACCTTCGAGTTGAATGGAAAGCCAATGATTTCAACAAGCCAAGTCTTGCAGCTGCCGAGAGACTAGGATTTGTGTTTGAAGGCGTTTTTAGGTGAGCACTTTTCATGATCTGTGAAGACGATTACTAAACAGTAAACTAGAAAGCACATGATTATCAAAGGCAGGCGCCGCGATACTGCTTGGTTTAGTATTACGGACGAGGAGTGGCCTCTTGTCAAGGAGGCATTGGAAACCTGGCTGAGCGAGGATAACTTTGACGAGGATGGAAAGCAACGGAGGAACTTGAAGGACATTAGATGTTCCCTGGAGAGCAAGAGCTCTTAAAGGGGTTATTAAAGGAACTTGAGGAATACTGACGACGTGGATATTTAGGAGACACTATATTCTAATGTGGTTGTATACTCTTCGTGACGTTGCTGTCATTTATTTCGATGTACTCTAGGTAGTGGTAAAATAAACGGACCATTGACGTGGCTGGACAAGTATTTTCATACGACGTGCGATTTCTTCACCGGCGTCGTTCACTGCCCAGTCTTTGAAGACAATACCTCATGAAAGATCAGAATGAATTGTAAGAGAAATGGAAGGATTTCGTCGTATTGGAATGTTAAAATTCGAAACGCCAGAAAACTTTCCATAGAATTCACCCCCGCCCCTGGTATTCTTCAATTCAAGTGCTTTGGAAAGAACAGCTTCTCACGAATGTGGGCGAGAGGCTTGCGATGTTGTTGCTATCGCGAGACTCGGGTTTTTCGTATTCATCGGCATGGTAAGCCGGAGGGGGAATGACCCGAGTAGCTTGTCTCACGTATAGCGCTGGACACACGAGCCATGTTGAAACCCACGGAGGCGATCAACGCTATTAAATTTGTATTGAATTGGTCTGTGGCTGCTGGGCCATAGTGTCTGATGCGGATCCACGCCTTGCCAGACCAGCTGTCAGCCTTGAGCCATGCCTAAAAAATGCATCGTGCCGCCCCTTGTGATGAAATTTATAGTGGAAAGGGTGCAAAGTGGCTCGAATCAATCCACTCGGGTACGGTACCATACCTGTTTCATTTTTGACATTAACATTGTCAACTCTCTGTTCTTGTAGCTGGAGCACTGCCAGTTGAGCGCTACGGACGACTCTGCAGGGTCCGCATAGAGCTGAGAATCCGCCAAAGTGTAGTATCCACCACGGTGGCCCATAGCATGGCGGGATTTGGTAGCTGCTGCAAAGAGATGGAAACACTATGGAGAAGGATGAAGTACTTAAAAAAAGAAAAAGAAAGGAAAAAAAGAAAGAATGGCCATGTGGCATGCCTTGGCGTATTTCGCACGCCTCGTATTACTGTACAATGGCGTTTGATCCTCAAGTCGGATGTCATGGACAGCGACACATTGGATCGAGAATCACCACAGAAGTCGAGTGAGCCTAGGGTAACTCCTCATGGCAAAGCAGAAGAACCCGATTCGATGCCTCCAATGGTTTGGGCTGTGAATACCCCGTAGGATCGGCTGTGTGTATTTCAAGGACCATGAAACAAGCCACACTCAACCCGATTATAGCGAATCGTTTCAAGGATGCGGAGGTTTGAGTGGGGAACGCACGGTTGATGCGCCGGACGAAAATTTAGGGGCCGCGGCCCTGCGTGCGAGCATTTGTGCTGAAAGACGCTCCAATGTTTCATGCAGAGTCACCTGTGTCCACGCTGAGCCTGGACGTTGGCCAGAATCTAAATCCTAACCTTGTTTATTTGGATATTCGTTTCTTTTCCGGAGGTAGCCTACATGGCTGTCTCAGTTCTGGAAGTGTAATCCACTGCTGAATTGTTGCTCGACTTCAATGGGTGAAAGGGTGGCAGAGCCACTAAAAAAAACAAGGTCTAGAAGGGAAGTGTTTTTGTTACAGCGTTACTGGACTTGGGTTTTGCGAACCAGCGTACAACCGATATAATCAAAGTGGAAAAAAAAAATAGAACACTTTTTTTTTTTTAAAAGACTATGCTCGTCAAGCCATAAGAATAGGCAGTCTCGCACCATCTCACTGGATTTGTGCGACTGCCACAATCCTAATCGCCATCTTCATCTATGCAGGCCGCTATAACAGCGTGGCCGGTTGAAAGCCCTGAGACGCTACGACCACACCTGGCTGCTAATACTTGCGCCTCGGGCTATGAGATGGACTCTCGAGACCTCAAACTTCGCATGAAGGCGGGCTAAAAATGGTCCGAGTATTACAGCTCAGAATCTATGATTGTCTCGAGCTATTCAAATTTTATTGAAGGGTAGTGATGAACCGTGACATCATATACAACATCTGGCTTCTTCCGTAGCACAAAGTTGAGTGGATCCTGGCTGATCTTAGACTATGGGAACATGTTGCCGACTCAACTATTGGCAGCTAATTTCCCCTTCGCTATGGTGTAAACGCTCGTTCAGCTGGGAATTCTTTGAATTTCTGGTATTTTTTTCGTTGTATAGTACTCACCCTCTCTTCAAGCAAAGACCGATGATGTTTCCCTTGTATAAGCTATATCAATCCGTGCCTAGAAGCTGGGCTGTCAGCACAGACAGGTATGGCCCATGTGCTGCCATCCGCGGCCAAACAAGCTCGGCTACCCAAGCGTTGAGCGATAGTTGGCTCAGCTCGTTTCATCTACACTATGCATTTGCTTCAGATCACACGAACTCAAACGACAATCGCTTGGTGGTCGTTAAGGTCAAAACGCCATCCCGTCTCGGTAGGGATCAACCTAGAGGAATTCGGATCCACCTGCCGATCTGCAGGGGATGTTCGTTACTGAATGTTCAGCTCAACAGGCGCCGTTTTTGAGTTGACGTGGGCATGTCCTACTCCCTTCACGGACAGGGCTGATTCAGGTCTGGGTTATACTGTACATGCTGACCGTACGAGAAATCAAATGCTATAAGTATCGGGGTTCCTCGTCACCATTGAACACAATATCCACATCACACACACTCACCCTTCATCAGCATCATTATCAATCATTCACCACAAACTCAATCTTCTTCGCATTTTCCAACTTCAACTTTAAATCAGTCAAGATGGTTCAGCTCACTTCCGCTCTCGCCTTTCTACTTTCTCTCGGTGCCATGACTGGTGCCCAGGCCGCTTGCACCGGACCCAACGTCAACGCTGCTACTCTCGAGCTCGTCGAGAGCTTTGAAGGCTGGCGAGCCAATGTTTGTAAGTATCGTGACGAACTCACTCGGTTCCAAAATACTGACTGCGGATAAGACAACGATCCTACTGGCAACCCCACTGTCGGATATGGCCATCTTTGCACCAAGGCCAAGTGCGCCGAGGTCCCGTACTCCATCCCTCTTTCCAAGGCAGATGGCCAGAAGCTCCTCCAAAGCGATCTCAAGGTACGATAACAGAGCTTGTCAAACACAGGTGACATAGTCTAAAATAACACTTCTCTGCTTTTAGAAAGCCCAGCAGTGCATCACGTTGAAGACCAACTCCAAGGTCGTTCTCAACGCCAACCAGTACGGCGCTCTCGTGAGCTGGGCGTTTAACGTTGGATGCGGAAACGTTGAGACTTCAACTCTCTTGAAGCGCCTTAACAACGGTGAGGGTGCCACCAAAGTCGCTAGCGAGGAGCTTCCTAAGTGGAACAAGAGCGGTGGCAAGACCCTCAAGGGACTTACCCGCCGTCGCGCAGCTGAGGTTGAGCTCGCTAAGAAGAGCACTAGCACCAAGGCTCTCCCCGCTTGCTCATGAGTTATTCGATTGTTACCAAAAAGGTGATAGGTAGATGGCAATTGGAAGAACAATAAGACTGTGAAGAGGAAACCAGTATGCTTCAGACTGGCATTGTTACGCTGGTATTTTATTTAAGACACGATATATTTCATTCAATGTTACAAATTTTTTGCTCACTCCGACATAATCCGGTCAGATACGACATAATAAAAGGAGGCGCAGATGGCTTTCCACTACCAAACCAGAGCAGACTGGCTTCTTGAGGAATAAAGAAGGCATCTGGTCAAAACTGCAACATTCCTCACAGCCTGTTTCTATCGCCCATCAGCGGCGGACCTGACCTCCCCCTTTTCTCCGACCTTTGTTTTCTAAAAGAAAACACGCATTTTGGCGAGTCGCCTCCACATGGCTTGCCTCTGAGACATAAGCCAGTTGGAGAACGACAATTTTGGCCGCAACCAATAAGAGCATGTTTATCATTAGAATCAGGCTGGCGGTGTGTTGACCGAGAATGAGCAAGTGAGGCGCAGACGACCCAATAACATCCTTGTATCAGCAAGCCATCGTTTATCACAGGGTTCACACCGCATCTTTGGGTGAGGCGAAATCTGGTTTCTTATGTAAGGTACAGTGAAGAATTTTGCTCAACTTTTCGCTTGTTGACAGTTCAGGAACCACTTTCTAATCCCAGTCTTTCCCGAGATCACGACCAAGTCCCGAGTCCCGCCATCGTCTAAAATTGTCACCAAATGGCACTTTGATATTCCAGGCTTTGAGCCCACAGCACCCCATGTCCCGGAGTTATCGCTTTGTTCTCGTTCAATGTCATGACCCCCGCACGCAAGCTTCCCACTACCACATGGGAAGCCAACAAAGAGAAGATCCAGACCCTGTATCTGACAGAAAACAAGACTCTGGATGAGACGATAAAATGCATGAAGGAAGATCATGGATTCTCCGCGACGTCAGTCATATTGTTCCATTGCGCATCAAGTTCAGTATCTTACAGATTCCTAGAAAGGCGCAATACGTGCGCAAGTTGAAAAGTTGGGGCTTGGAAAAGAACTTGACCAAAGATGATTGGAAGCATGCCGTTCAATTGTTCCATGAACGGCCGAAGCCCGGAAAGGACACACAGGTCGTCATGAACGGGAAAGTCGTGTCTGCAAAGAAAATGAAGAAGGGTTTGAGCAGATACGCATACCTGCAAACCGAAGCCGAGTCTTCAGGTAACGGTCTCTGTCCTGGATAAGACAAAAATTACACAAACTGACAATATCCAAGCTGGACCGTCCAAAGTTCAACTTGAAGTCGTTCCCGACGCCCCCCCTTCCTGTGCGGGCTTGAGCGCAAGATTACACGTCCTGCCATGGCTTCAATTCGAGAGTATAATAGAACCGCTAGGTGAGTGAAACGGCAGGTCAAACAAAATCGAGAATGCACTGACACATTTTAGTGTTGATGGTACAATGGGGATCTATGCCTCAGTTACCTGAAGTTCCTCATGATGCCTTGACATTACCTCTGAGAATTGGGGAGGCAACTGCCATGAAGAACAAAGAGGATCAAAAACAGCTTTTGCAACCTAGACCCCTCCAAATTCTCAAATCATTCATATACACATCTTCAAATGGCCTAATTTCAAGAATGATGACAGAGAAACTACTACAATGGATCACCCAAAAAGGGACCGACGATTTTATAGAGCGGATTATTCAGGCGCAGAGTTCCACGATTGATTGCTTTGTTTCAACGATTTTATCGAGTGCAACTAGACTTCAGAATGTTAGCCTTGTTCGTGGGCTTCTTGCCAGGGGTGCAGACCCCAATAGAGTCAACGAAAGCCAGTCCGGGAAAGCGCCATTGATTCTTGCGATAGAAGCGAATCATTTAGAACTTGTCAGACTCTTGCTGGATTCTGGAGCCGACCCAAACGTAACGACACCACTTGAAGGGCGTACTAAATCAGCTCTGGAGCTGGCCATCGAACTCAAGGATCAGGGTCTTCAGATAACGGACATGTTGATTAAGGCGGGCGGAAAACTGACCGATTCGAGCGCTCCATTATTGACCCTTGCTGTTGAAAGTGGACAACTGGCACTCGTGGAGCTTCTGTTGGAAGCTGGATCCCCTGTCAATGAGTTTGGAACTCGAACTGGCACGGCACTGCAAATTGCAGTCTTTCGAAATCGCTTGGACATGGTCAAGGTGTTGATTGACAACGGTGCAAATGTACAATGCCCCGCAGCATACTTGTACGACTATCCTGGTCGAGACGCATCGATGACGCCAATGCAGCTTGCTGCTCGGGATGGCAACCTCCCGATGGTTCAGTTTCTGCTAGACCAGGGGGCAGATGTAAATGGACTCATGACTTGGAAAAATATGCAGAAATGCTGGGATGGCGATATAGAAGATCTTCTTGCCCAAGAGGCCATTTTCAGAAAAAATAGCCCCAAGCCAGCATTGCCGTATGCGGCCGGAAATGGCGACCTCAAGATGGCAGAGCTACTTCTAAAAGAGGGAGCACACGTCAATTCTCCAGAGAGTTTCGGAAGAACACCTCTTCAAGCCGCTTGTCAATCTGCCAAAGTGAGAAGGCTTGATATGGTTCAGCTGCTATTGCAGCGCGGCGCGGATGCAAATGGCCCGGCTGCTGAATGGAAGGGGAAAACACCCCTCCAAGCTGCAGTTGAATCCGTTGACCTGGATTTGGCGAGAACTTTGCTTGAGAATGGTGTTGATGTAAATGCTGCCCCTTCGTCTTCGGGTCGCCTGACTGCCTTGGGAGCAGCCATTGAATCAAGCAGCATGAAGCTGATAGAACTGGTCCTGAATGCTGGCGCGAATCCCTTGACCAAGGATGTTATTTTTGGTGTAATCAATTCCTACAATGCGATTGAATTGATTCAGCTTTTGGCAACGTTTGGAGGCAGTGTTTCGAGGTGGCCTTTCGGCTACCTGCCGCTGGTTTGGGCGACCAAAACAAAAAGATATGATGTGGTCAAGTTTATTCTCGATCAAGGAGCCAAGGTCAATACGAGTGAAGTGGCAGAAACTATTTTGACACCCCTGAGATGTGCGGTCAAGCTTAACCTGCCGGAAATCGTCCGACTTCTACTCGATCATGGGGCAGATGTCAAGGAATTCAAGCATATGCCCCAAGGCCTGGGCTATGGCGACATCGGTCTAGAGGCAAGGCAATGCAAAGCCGTGATAATAAGAGCACTGATCGACCACGGCGTTGATGTCAATGTTGGCCAGGGGGATGATACGCCCCTCCGGAGCGCGATTAGATGCCAGGATGTGGCACTAATCAGGTTCCTACTCTGCCGGGGAGCAGACCCGAACAAATGCGGCGACCAGCCTGCTCTTGTCAGGGCGTTAATGTCAAGTAATGAGAGCTTCCGATCTGAAGCTTCACAACTCCTGATCTCTCATGGCGCTGAGGTCAACACCTACTCAGTCTTCCACCAGGGATGGCCAAATGCGCGAAAGAACCACGCGTGCTTAGGTTCGTTCAAGACAGAGAGATTTCAGGCAACGCCCTCCAAGCTCTCTGCATATATGGCTACAAGAGCTCTGTTAAATTCTTGATAGAGGCGGGTGCTGAAATAAATGCCCCCGCATCGCAATCTTTTGGGTGTACGGCACTCCAGGCAGCCATTATGTATGGTCATGATGCTATTGCGAGAACATTACTGGACGCTGGGGCTGATATAAACGCTCCTTGCTCTCCACAAATTGGCTTGACGGCATTTCAAGCACTCATGTATGTCGGAAAATACGATGTCGCCCAGATTCTCCTAAGCTTAGGTGTGGACATTAATGCCCCTGCCGCTTCAATTGGGGGATTGACAGCACTACAAGCTGCGGCGTTGAGGAACAATACCCGGCTGGTTAATGAACTTTTAACCAAGAAGGCAGACCCTAATGCGCCAGTAAGTAAGAGTTACGGAAAAACACCGCTGCAATATGCCGCAGCGCATGGAAATTTAGACATGGTGATGGATCTTCTTGAGCACGGAGCCCATATCCACGCTGCGCGGGGATTTGATGGTTGCACCGCATTGGAAGAGGCTGCTAAAAATGGCCGCTTGGATATTCTTCATCTGTTCTTGAACAATTACAGTGAAGTTGGAAACTTGAAAGAAAAGTGCGAAACAGCAGCGGAGATCGCAGATGTCGCAGGACACAAGGCAATATCCAAGGTTCTTCAAGAGTGGAGCCAACCTTGAAGTAGGATCGTCTACGGCTTAGCGCCTCGATCAGACGATTCATTCATAAGGATATCCGTTTCAATAGCCATCTCCATCCCCTCTTTTGACGTCTGTTGCCCTCAAAGTTTTGTAGTCGAAGCCAATTCCTAAAAACAGGCCTTGTAACTGCAGCAACGGCATTTTGGTGTAGATGCCCCTGATGCGAGCAGCACCTTCTGGGACTGCTTTTCGAACCTCCCTGCACCGCTCCGCTGTTAATTTGCCATCCCTCTTTACAAAATCGCCACTCATCATGAAATGAAGCATATCACCAACGCTCGCGTGCAGTATTACTGCTGCAATTGGATCAACCCAGCCCAGAAGCGAGGGCGAATCGCGGGCATTCCATACAGCCAAATCTGCCTTGGCACCTGGTTGGATAACCCCCAAGTCAGGCTAACGAAGATCTAGGCTACTAGAACGTGTAGCTAACGTAAAGGCCTGGACAACACTCGTCGGATTATTGCGAAGGATCCGCCATTCAGACAGTACCTGATCATAAATGTGGTATCTCGTAGACTGAAGCCATATCCGGGCTTGAATGGGAATATTAGTTGAGTATGTGAAGTGTGTATCAACGCCGAGCGCCGCCTGGTCCTGAAGTAGGTATGAGTATAGACGTGTGTGACCGCTATGCATCTCGGACTCGGGTGTTATCGAAAGGTACTGGTTTGTTGTTCGGGGGAGTTGAGCGCTCTAGGGAGTCATGAAGCTTCCATGGGAAATATCACTGGAGTAGGACCGTCAAGAAGGTTAAAGCTGTGAAGATCTTCCGGAAGATCTGTAACTCCCCAAGGGGCAGCAAGGCAGTGGGTTGTCAAAGCGGCGACCTTGAACTCTTTGGTGAGCTGGGCTACCTGCTCCGCTTGAGGATGAGGAGTTGGACCCCATCCGTCGTAAGTAATTGCAAGCTCTGTATTTGTTCCCTCTAGAATTGAGTTTTCTTCAATGTCCCGAAAGTTGGGGAACTGCTGGGCGAGGGTACGGCTTAGTGCTTGAACATCCTTGGAATGTGTATCCCCAGAATACCAGGGCACCGCTTGCAACTGAAGCATTTAGCCCCGCATACGTCGTTTCGTTAGACCACGTATGATGTGCATGATCTAGGGTCGTGGTAACTCTCGCATTCAGCGATTCTTATAGACCTGCGAGCTGTCCCAAGTATACATCCTCGGCACGGAAGTTTGCTGCAGCGGCGTACTGGCCATAACGGAGGACATATTCGGCCAAGGTACTATTCGACTCAAGAGTCTAGAACGCAGTCTGCCATCCGTGGCGGTGAGTGTCGATGAAGCTAGGGGCAATGATCTGGCCCGAGACATCAATAATCGACTAGGTATCACTGTCCAATACGACGATCGTGCCCCCAGACAGTAACTTTGAAGTATGATTACTGGGCTGTCTGCCTATCCATAATGCAGCGGCAAGAGCAATAAGTTTGGCCAAATGTCCAGTCGCTGTGGCATGTGATATATACCTATCAGGGCAAGGTCTAGACCGGTCAACCACGATCAGTACTTATATACCAATCGCCATCACCCCAACCTAATGCGCCTTCATTGCAAACAAGCATGCTCTTATCTCACGTCATACTAAAATAGATACTAGCAGTGATAAATTTGAAATTTCTGGTACATTTCTTTATTGATTCAATTATATAACCATCGTCTCTTCGTTACATTGCCAAGTTTTCCCATGGTCATTCTAAGATAAAGTGCATTGACCCCTACGTCGGTCCACAAGGCTCCGAAGCTACAGGGATAAGATGCCAATCACCCCTTTAGATCCTACTCTCAAAGAAGGGCCAGAAGTATGTGGTTCTAGTTGGGATTCTCTGGGCATTACTCCACCGACCCTGATACACATGTGTAGGCAGGGTCCAGCCCAGTGTCGAGTTCAATGGAAGGAAGCGAGGGCAATGGGAGGTCTACGTATGTGCAGGTGGTACATACACCAATATCTTAGCTTCTTCAATCTGAAGTTTTAGCCAAGACCGACGGTGAACATAGTTTCCCAGATTTCTAGCGCCGAGGCAAGCAGGACCAGGACCTAGTACGTCGTAAGAGCACAAGAGCATCAAGGGTATGAGATATGGGTTAGGTTCTGCAGGTGATCTGAACTCCAATGTCTAAGCTCTCCTTCATATGCAATCATATAACCCCTCCGTCTATTTTCAATGACTCAAATAACTCGTGACAGCATCGATCTTCGGCACCCCGTGTTAACCACACTGCCTAGACCAAAAGGGGGGAGAATTCGTGCCATTCGCAAGGGCATTGCGAAAGAGAGATTCCTTCGCACCATACTAACACGTTCGCGAATTGAGAGATTGTATTGTCGATTGCTCAGATCCAACCCCAGAAGGTGGAGAGGTGTGCTGATGAGCTGGGCTGCCGCTGGCATTATCAGCTGTGCCGCCTTGAGTCTTGCTTCCTCCGATTTGAACGCGGCAAAAGGTGTCAGCTTTGAGAACGGAAATTCGGAAAGTGTAGGGGCAATCAACGTAGGCATGTTGAAGGAGGCAAACACGGTGACGGCATCTCGACCTGTGAAGAGCAGGTAACTCAATAGGGGTACCGGCGATCTGCTCGCTTTCCCAGCAAAGTATCCATCCTTATAAATACACAGCCCAGTACTAACAGCAGCCGTGGCAAAGAACTTGGAGGACGTCGTAGATACGGTCGTAGGGTCGGTACAGTTATCCTTGGCGTGCATAGAATCGAATAGGTTTGCGGTTGCGTAGGTCCCAAAGTAAACGAGGAACGGAATGAAGATTGTCTTGAAAGACGGCTTAGGTGACATGAGCCATGATCGCACACAAGCCGATAAACAAGCACCAGTTGCTGCTCTATAGTACACCATTCTGCGTAGTTGGCATGTCAGACGTCAATGAGCTCCTCAAGTTCCAGATTTGATTTGGATCTCAAAATTGAAACGCTAATCTCTGGCGAGGCAGAAATATCCTTGCACTTACTTATCCATGGCAGTCACCCATGGTGAGACGACAGCAGAAGCTACAGCAGCAGAGAAAAGATCTGCTGCAATATACTGCCATGTGCAGGATCGCTGCTCCTTGACACTCGCGACTTCGGTCATTTTGGGCTTGATTGGAAATTGACACGATTTCACAGTAGTCCTAGATTCTTGGTACATGTATTTAAGGAAGAGGCTTGGTTTCATTCTTGGTTACTTTGACTAGTCTCGGCATCACGTAACACGTTGAGAACTAGTGTCCGAGAATAGCCGATCTCACACTGAGTCACCCTCACCACAATCTAGTGGCCGCAGCAACCCGACCTCAACAGGAAAGCATATGCGTATATCCCCAACGCCAGTCATGGCTTTGGACGGCTTATTATCTTCAGTTTTGCTTCAACCATTCACCGCGGTGTGAAGACGGGACATGTGGGTCGAAATGTAGGTGTAAGCCACGGTCGGGGAAGCCAGCGGTTAAGCTAGCCGCTTGGGTACGACCTCCAAGAAAAGAGTCAAGCCAGCCATGGGGGTTTGCCGAATCCCGACAAAACAGACTTACATGAACCGAAAAGGCGAGTCTTCACTCGGGAACTCCCGGATGACGAATGTCTGAATTATGAATGCTTTGGGCATTCGGGGTAGGCAAGAAGTCCAAGGTCGGGAGCTGTACCAACCCGGGCTTCTGGCTTGATAAGATGTGATGAGGACTTGGTAAGCAATGCCGCAGCTTGGAATCTTTGCCTGTTCAAATTCATCTATGATCCTTGGATTCAGAACTTTTTCCATCTGCAATCGAGGAGAAGGGAAATGTGTAGCCTGAGAATAGTGAGACGAGCACGATTCCTCGGTTTCCCAAAGTAGGCAAGATTTCCGAATAAAGTCCACCGAATGGAAGTAACCAGTGCCTACAGAAAGAATTCAACTCTTTTCCTAATTGGGCGTGGCCTGCAGGGCACTAATCCTTTCAGTTTGATTCACCATCATGCTTTTCGCATGGGCACAGACGGTCAGACTGCTGACTTACAAGGGCCCTGTCTAACCTTTGTATTTCTCTCATCTTTTGCCGATGGAAACCCCAACAGATCTATACATGAGTTTTCCTACTTTCCATTTAATCTTAGGACCTGTCGAAGGGAGCTGGTAAGTCTGCGGAAGCCTGGAGAAGCCTTGAACTTTCAGGCCTCCCTTACGCCAAATACTAGCCAACGGTAACCACTGTCTTCTTGACCCGCTCTCAAGGCCAGAGACACGCTGATCAGGGCACTAAGAAGTAGTATATTTCCTCTTATGCTCTATATTAGGACTAATACCCTGGTGAGAACAGGAATTGGTTGTACTCCATCCTGTGTCACCATGCATACTTTCCAGTGTTCGGATACATTTTAGTCAGCCATCTCAGAGCTTTATCTACAGAGTGATCGATATTCCTATAGTCGACAGTGTCTAGCACTGTTATTCGTGTAGAATTCTCATGAGGCTTTGGGCTGAGAGGCCTTTAGAACCTGAACATTGATGGAGAAGGCACGCGAAGTCCTAACCTGGTCATTGTAATACATAGGCAAACGCACTCATGCGACTTTGCGCTCTCGATATCATACCTCGTCAATTCAAAATCCTCATTCGCCTGCTAGAGTGGCCGATCGCCGCTATGGTGGGAATGAAAAGCTATCAGTTGAGCGTGGCCGCCAAACATTGAGACACGTTGATGTTGGACTTGGTGTAGGGGATTTATTGTTGACTTATTTTATGGTGAATATGCCGCGAAGGTTGGGTTCGCTAAACAGACTAATGAGTAACTCTTCAGAAATCAGACTGAAATTTTACGATATCCCTGTTTTAGAGAAGGGAAGAAAAATCCAAATGCACAGATCAAAATCACAATGCAAGCAACAGGCACCAAGATATTCGATATTCGAAGAGGTAGAGAGATGCTAACCAAACTTCGAACGAGCAGCCGTTCAGCGAGATGCCAAGGTTGAAGCGATCCAATCATCTCACGCTTCTGTGTGGCAATTCAGAGACCACTTCAGCGCCTGAGTTCAGAAAAGACAACGCTCAACTATATTCCTCCACCGAAATAAGTAAAGATAGAAGCATAAGCAACATTGAGCTGCATAGAAAAGATAGCTATTCAACTTGCGTTGAAGTATTGATTCCTCGAGTGCTCACACTTACTCTATTGTAGTACCTAATCAGAAAGTAGTCAAAAACGCGGCATTTTAATGTCAAAGCTTGGCAATGTCAGCAGAGCTTGCCTTCGGCCTGTCCCCTGTAAACCATAGTCCTGGGGTCATATGAATGACTCTTGAAGATACTTTTCTTTCCCTTCACCTCTGCCTGATAACTGGAACAAAAATTGAGACGAAAATGAGCTCTCGTACGGGCTGCAATTCTGGGGTTCCACCCAACCTCTGCTCACTTTGCGAGCAAGTCACTAACGATGTTCTCTCGTTCAAGCCACAGCCTCAAGATGTGTATCTGTCTGCGCGATGGGTAAAGGATACAAGTCGCAATGAGTTTAGTGACTCTTTCCAACATCACGAAACTCTCAAGGATCTTCGGCAAAGCGCGCCAACGTGTCCATTATACAGCATCCTCGCAACTCGATTCATCCAAAAAGGAGCAGATGGCACGGGTGCACTGAGGCTGATACTCTACAAGACAACCATTTGGCTACTTTCAAGAACAAGGACGAGCAAATCAAGTCAGGCCACTCAGAGATTTTCAATCCTATTCTTAGTGAGTTTCGATTTACTCGCAATAGATCTTATGAGGCGGATGTTACGGCCGATGTTCCCGGTAGACCGAGAGTATGTTTAACCAAGCAATGCCCACAAGCTTTGCATCAACGCACGCATTTGATACGACTCGTTCTTTTTCAAAGGAATGCCGTACAAACCATCCCCTGCGTGATCTGAAGCAAAACAAGCTCCCTACCAGGGTGATAGACGTTGGAGAAGATGAACAACACGAAGCCAGACTATGTGTCTCAAATGGTGAGACGGCCCGTATGTGACATTAAGCCACTGCTGGGGCGGCGACATACCGTGAAAAATGGTCGAAGCAAACCTAAATTCATATCAGAGCGGCCTCCCGAAAAAAGGACTACTGAAACTTTTCCAAGATGCCATTCGAGTGACGCGCGAGATCGGTGTGCGATATCTGTGGATTGACACGTTGTGCATCATCCAAGATTCGAAAGAGGACTGGAAACGAGAAGCTGCAAAGATGGCATATATCTATGCGGATTCATTCTCTATTACTGCCATGGATGCTCAAGAAAGTATGGAAGGTTTTCTTGATGACAAGGCCATCAAGAAAGTCGATTTGAAGGAAGGATTTGCTGTTCGACAGATGGTCATTGAAGCTCAGAAGGCCTTCGATCAGAGTGTTGTGAATCGCCGGGGCTGGCGCTTGCAAGAGCGCCTCCTGGCTAGGGCTATACTGCACTACGGACAACATCAAATGCTTTGGGAGTGTTGCACAACTTTAGCAGCAGAGGAGGATAGACCCGGCCAACTTCCTAGCGGAACAGGTAATTATTCTACCAGGGCAGATGGATTGATCGACTACGCACCCTCCAATTTTATCAAGCTCCGAAAGTCATTTAGTGCCAAGGCACAGGGGAAAATAGCCGACTGGTACAAGATAGTTGCTGAATTCAATGGCCGCGATCTCATTTTTGGCAAGGACAAGTTACCGGCGCTTGCTGGAGCAGCCCAAAGGTTCCTCGATGCTGGACTTGGCGGAGAATACGTGGCAGGACTCTGGAAAGACAACCTTGCTTCTGGACTGTTCTGGGGCGCACGCATTAAACGCGTTTCCAGATCCAAGGCTGCTGGTCCTCATGGCGCCCAGATCTTGACAAGGCCTGCTGAGAAGATGTTCCCTAGCTGGAGTTGGGCAAGCTTAAATGGACCCATCGAGTTTAAGGCCAGCGAATCCACCAAAGACTTTATTGACCCAGGTGTCTTTGAAATCCTGGGCATTAATGTTGGTGCGGGTTACAATGATACGACTGCAACTGTGGTGGAGGGAACTCTAAGAATCAAGGCAGCGATGGTCCCAACCAACTATGCCCCGTGCAGGACTTGGAAAGGTGTAGGGGATGTGTCATTCGCAACGAGTGATGGAGAGGCGCAATGTTCGGTTATTTTGGACTTTGACCGAGATGTCTCTCGACCATGCTGGGCGCTGGTAACCAAGATGGATTCGCCTGGAATGTTGATTCTGGAGGAGACAGGTCGGGGGACATTTATCAGGATTGGGATTGGATTCCTATCTAGAAGCTAGGATCTCTGAACTCACCAGATGGTGGGTTCAAATCCAAGGAAATTGTTCTTGAGTAGGTTGTAGCAGTCACCCAAGGGAATACTAATCACTTCGGTTTTTATTCAAAGAAACAGATAACAAGAAATAAAGTCTCGGGCTATTCCTATCAATTGCTTAAGCTTTAGTCAGTGTTGCGATCGCAACCATGAATGGAAGCAACATAATGAGCACTTTTTGTCAATCCAAGTCGGTACTACCATGGATGATGCGACGACGATTTCTTCTTGATTCCAAATCTCATACTTCCTACCATTTTGGGAAATGATGCGATTATCTAAGTCTTATTCAGACTAACATGGACTAATCGCTCAAAATAGGAAGTATCCCCGGGTAGATCTCGACAATGCTGGTGCCATGTTATTTGTCCCCGGCAAGGCTCAATTCAGCTGCCTCCGCGGCATCCGCCGTTGGCATGGATCGGGATCACTGCGGGCAACCTTTACGGCGTTTTTGCAACTGGTAATGTGATTGTGCAGCCTTAAGTGACACCCGAGGTTGCATTACACTGTCAAAATAGCAGTCTAGGGATTGCCTCCCGACACCCTTAGCATCAATAAATGCCCGGGGGTTGGCATAATAAGTGGTGCCAACCAATCACCATTTTCGACGCCGGAGTCAGTCAGGGAAACCCGGCCCTTATACAACGCAGGGAAAGCAACCCAAAGTCAGATTCTTGGCCTCCAGTTCCGGTTAAAGGCCCATGTCAATCCTGCCTTGTGGGGAGGCTTCGCTGGATCCGTGCACATCACTGGCGGGTGATGGAAAACCCATGTCGAGATAATTCCTTCGTTCGGATTGTGGGGGAATATCTCATTTCTTTTCCACCGACTGCGGACTTCATTGAAACGAATGCGCCTCTCGGCTTCCAGCCCAAAACCAGCATGTAGGATCTACCAGTATTCCTCTACCCATGCCGGAGGCAATGCGGAGGGCTAACCTCCGAGTCCATCAATTCGTTCAATAGCGAGCCTAGTGCGAATCCCGGCGTTGATTCGTTCCGCTTGTCATTGAGGGGAGTATAAAGGCCACAAGAGTCACCGCACTTTCAATCCTTTATCACATTCGACCGAGTAAATCTGAATATTAACTCTAAATCTGTTCACTTCTCCCATCTTCGCCATCGCTATGAAGTTTTTCACCGCCGTCACCCTCTTCGCCACATCTGCCGTCGCTGCCGACTGGGGCCAGAGCTGTACTGGCGATGTTTTCGATGCCTCCACTGGACTCCTCACTGCCAGTTGCAATATCGGTGACGGCAAGGGAACATTTACCGACGCCAGCCTAAACCTTCACGACTGCCTTGCATATCAAAGTGGAAAGATTGTTGTGCGTTACTTCCTTTAGTCCATTGTGTTCTTTAACTCACCATGCTTTCTAGTCCCCTGGAAGTGGTTTTCAGAACTCTTGCACCGATTGTACTGAAAGCCGCATAGATGACCCCATCTATGGACAATTTGGCATTACTCACCCTTGGCTTAACTGCACCTGCGAGAGCACAGATGTTGCTCTCAACCTCGGTATGTCCTTTGTCGCTGTTTCAAATACTAGAAAATGAATGTTGATGATTTGGTACCTACTACAGACATTACGCGGATCACCAACCGGTACGGTGTCCTCGTGTGCTAAATATCGATGCAGTCAATCTTCTGCAAATAGTACCTATTAAGATCCGACTTGTCCTTGGCGCCAAATGAGAGGATTTTAATCCACCATGATGATGGTGAGCTTAGTCGGATGATGAAAGGTCAATAAAATAGACACTGTTCAAGGTTTATACATAGCCGTATCATGAAGGACTAAGACATAAAACGATGGCTAAGGGCCATTTTTCCTACGGAGTCAATCGTGAAGTTGGATCAAGCCCTGTATTCAATCCATCTCCTTCGGGTTTCCGTATATCCTCGTGATCTGATGACACAACATCTATTAGTAACATATGATGAATACACGGGTCTCTTCGCGAAAATTCAGAAAGGTTCCAACGAATGTGTGGTTTGTATTGGTGCAGATAATTCTTAGGATGATTATCTCCGCCTAAAGTGCAAATTGACCTCTTAAGCAACATTCCCGCGAACTTGCTTAACATGCGTGACTTTAATATCCCTCCATAGGAACACACAGAACCATCCAAGTGACAAGATGCATACGCTAGTAATAAGCATGTATTTCTGGCTGTCGCCATAAGCCAGTGCAATACCCTCTCGGATCGCTGTTCCAGGCCGGTATGCAAGCTGGGTATAAATACTGCCATAAATAGGCTCAACGTCAGTACCTTCAGGCAAGTGTTTTTTGAGACTGTCCTTGAATGTCCCAGTCCAAATAGCGGCAGCAACAGTTGAGCCAATGGCCGTACCAATGCTTCCGAACAGGTCAAGAACGGCAATGAGAACACCAATATGCTGATGATCAGAGGGCGCCATCATAGCCATCTCTCCAGAAATTACCACGGGTCCACCAGCAAAGGCAACGAATATCTGGGTCATGATGACAAAACCAATGTTTTGGTCCGGTTGGCGAAAGTGAATCATCAGTCCAACGGCCAGAAGCATCAATGGAATGGAAAAGTAGAGGTTCACCCATTTAAACCGACCAGTTTTTGCAATGATCAGTCCAATAACTAGGCCTGAAAAGTAACAACCCACGTGATAGATGTTGCTGATGTAAGTAGCTTTGGTGATGCCGGTGTTCCAGACCATCAAAAGCATGGAGGTAAAGTAGCTTCCCCAGATAGCCGAGTTCCAAAACACAAACGTGAACATCAGCCCACTGAAGAAGACGGTGCGGTCAGCAAAGAGCTTCAAGGGGATGAAAGTGACTGGTGCTAAGAACTTTTCCAAGATGACAAAGGCGATGATTAGCAGGCCGCCGAAGATGATGATGCAGATGATCATCGGAGATTTCCAACCGTCAGGCTGACGGGAATGAATTGACATAGGCAGAAGGAATAAAGCCATCCCAGCTATAAGAACGACGATTCCCAACAAGTCAATCTCGATGCACCAATCAAGGGCAGCGGCGAGGGAAAATGTTGGCTTGACTGAGGTGGCGAGGTCGATCATCTCTGCCTTTCTCCCATTCCAAAAGAAGAGTATCGCGAGTAGAGATACAACAATTGGAACAACGATGCTCCATACCCCGGATCCCCATCGCCATCCAATCGCGTAGATGATGCTGTCTGCCATAGGACCGCCGATCAAAGTAGTGACAATGTATGGCGAAGTAGCAAAGGCGAGCATGAGCGGACGATTGACGAGAGATGACGTATCAAAGATGAAGACAGTCATGCAATAACTAAAACCCTGTGCACTATCAATGGATATCAGCACATCCGTTTCATCTGCAAGACATCTGAAGCTGGGTCACCTACCCAGTGACGGAGAAGACCTGAGCGGCGACGTAGGTTTCGACGTTCTGACAGGCAGCCATCATGATGGAGCCAAGCATCCAAAAGATCATGGTGATGATGAGGGTTTGGGGTCGGCCCCACGTGTCCATGATCTTGGCGAAAACGAGCTTCGAAAGGCCTCTAAACAAACTTGAGATGATGCTAGCCACAGCAGTAAGAGAATGGACAGAGAAACTGCTCGTGACGTACGGATTAAGAGAGCAGACGGCAACTTCTTACGTAGACGTGATAAAGTAAATGAGCCATATTCTAGAAGGTTTTAGCACGTGTATCAATTCCCACTGTCCTTGATTCCCGGTGCGATTGAGAGGCGGGTCGACACTCACATGCCGTAGGCTGCAATCATGTCCCATTTCCCCCAAACAGAGGTAATTGCCTCGATGTTGCGCACGCCAGCTTGGTAGTTGCTCGACGGCTCCGGAATGGAGTCCTTTTCTCCGTCAGCATCGCAGACAATATTCGAGTCGTTACCCTCCTTGTCTTTGGGGTTCTTTTCTGTGGATGTTGCATTTGTTGCGGCTTCAATAGCATCAGAAGCGGCATTTTGCGTCAGAGAAAGCCTCATGGTGGCGGCGACAGTGTAACAGGATAGCAGGGCAATTCTTTCAGGGCCGCTCGATGGTTCACTTTAGCCGGAGGTGGCGGCCAGCCGTACTCATCCCCAGGTGCGCTACGCTACTCGCGAATCACATGTAACAGGGATCCAGCTGCAGAATTGAAGAGTGCAGGTCATTGCGGTGGTTATAATAGTTGCCAAGAAGCGTATTATATGTTAGTACAGTTGACCCAATGCATGCGCCGCTCATGTTGGCAACTCGGTTCCCACCCCAGCTTGACCGGGAGTCACACGAAAGTCCTCTTGCTCTATGCAGGCGTTCTTCTACTGCGGCTACTGACAAAAAGACGGTGTGAAATAGTGATGAGATTTGAAGAGGCGAGTAGTTTAACATAGAGCATATCTGAATGCTCGAGTGCGGTCAAAGCCTTGCAATGTGGGCTTTTCTCTGAGCGAAGCAATCGTAGCGAAGCAGGACATCAGGGAACGGTCGATTGCCGATCTGTCCGGGGTCGCAATCGGGTCACAGCCTTCGTAGCTCTTGGCCTCGTCAAGGATTTGAGACCCAGTTGTAGACCAGCCATTCGAGCTCTGTCTGGGTGGGTATACCAAGTAGAGTTGACTTAGCAATAGAGGTTCGCCTGGTCAGAAGCCACTGAGCGAGGTCCTAGCACAATCTAAGCCCCAAAGTCGCGCAATTTAGAGCTCAAGATAGACGAGAAAGAACATCTATTTTGCCTCGGTGTGTATTATCATTCAGAAAGCCGACAAAGGGGACAAGCTGCGGCGCAAAATGAAGCGTGAGCTGCAGATGCTGCTAATCTCGCCCGTCTCAGGTGCGTCGACAAGCAAAAGGCCACCAACCGTCGCCGCCACATCACAACGAAGCCTTTTCCGAAAGCAGGACAAGCTTCAACAATAGTACGCTGCAGAACAGACAGGAGAACCGCATCTTGCTTAGCCTTCGCACACCAACAAGCATCTTATCTGATGATCAGATAACCTCTCCGTTGATCATGGGTCCTCGCCGGCCAATCACCAGCTCCACACCCCAGGGTCTCGTTTATTTCTATCCAGGTCCTTTTGCAGGACGCACTCACTTGCTGTTCCGTTTGGTCCGCTCCTCCACAATCTAAAAGTGCGGCTTAACGCTGTTCCTCGGCACGATGCGAGACTCCAGCCCTATCAACATTGGAGCTGGCACATAGATTCACCACTCAACATCATGTATCCCAATCGAGCGGCACCTCCTCTCACGTGAGGCTTCGAATCCGGAAATTCGTTCATCTTGACACGAGCGACTTTGGCCAGCGGAGAAGACGCCATGCTTGAGCGCGCAAGACGAAGAGCTCAGATGAGGCCGTGGCCGGTATGAGTTAATTCCGCGGGTGTCATGTTGGGCTGAACCTGAACACGAGCATTCACACCTCGCACCACCCCCAGACTCAATTTCTCCCTGATTCAGACCCCAAAGCTGAGTCTTGACGATTTGGATGTTGCAAAGAGCTTCATTCATACACGTCGTATCCCAGCCATGCTCCGTCCATGCCTTCCCCATGCTCTCCAGACTCGCCTCAATGCCATACATTCCTCGGCCTTGGTCACCGAGGCTATGTCATGATTGGGTAGGTTGCCACCGAAGGCCCATCCATCTCTATCCCACGTTCTGCAACAGGTCTTGGCTCCCTGGAGACTTGGTCCCCTGTCTAGAGCTGAGCTTGCCGATCCCAGGCATCCGAGCACCTGAGCTCGCAACTTTTGTCATTGGAGGAAGCGACTCTCCTGCTCTCTGCTCTGAAGTTTTTTAAGCCAAGCCATGTAGTATAAGTGGGTGGTGTTATTCTTATACACAAGCCAGGCGTCTGCATGTGATGTTGTTTGCTTGAGCGGTGGCCTTCTCTCATCAACGTCTCTAACACTGCCACCACGTCGCTTGTGCTGGTCACTCCCCGTGTCCATCTCAGTCACAACATTCTTTCCCACCCAGATCACAAACATGAAACCCACTTCCATACTTGTGGCGACGCTCGTCTCCAGCTTTGTCGTCGCCAACGTCCAGCTCAAGGACTACTTTCCCCAGTGCTCCATCGACTGTCTCAACGAAGCCACTAGGAAGGCCACTAACTGTCAGCTTGACGATGGCGTCTGCTGGTGCGTCCAATCCAACTACGAGGCCATCTACAACCAGGCTCTTACTTGTGTTATGAAAGCTTGTGGCACCGACACCGCCGTTGGTACGTGATCTCGAATATTGTGCGTCCGTGTTTCAACATGCCTCAATCATTCCTCAATACTGGCCCTTTTTCGTGCTTCGCTGTTCACTCATCGTCACATCTACTAACCATCTCATTCTCAATGTAAAGACAAAGTTCTTCCAGCTGCCATCGCGCTCTGCTCCGCCGCCTCGTCTTCCACCTCGGCACTCGGCCACGCGGCTACCAGCAAAAGCGATTCTAGAGACACGACCAATACTGCAGCTACCGCAACAATAACCTTGGGTCCCAGCTCGACTCCTGGTGCTGGATCTACGCCCAAACCTACCTCTGCTGCCCAGGCTTCGGGCACAGTCTCTGGTGCTGTGGCCACCACAACCACCAGCAAGGACGCTACGGCTGCACTCAATCCACTAGGGGCCATTGGCATGGTTGTCCTGGGCGTTGCAGCTGTTTTGTGAATAAATCTAGAAGAAACCGCAAGTTGATATCACGGTATAGTGTATAAGACTATGATATAGATGAAGGAAGCTGGCATGGTTAACGTGGTCAAGGCTATGGTAGACGAGAACCGGCGGTCATATGATGACTCCTTACAAAGGATAAATACGAAATACAATCAACTACTAAGAAAAAACACCCTTTTCAGGATTCTCTTAAATGTTAAGAGAAACTTGTGTGCAAACACACGACATCCCGAGATGTACATTATCCCAATCCACCCCCACGCTTATATCAAAGGCAAACGCAGCCAACTGTGGCCGTGGCACTGCTAACTCAGCCAAACCCTACCCACTTTTTTATAATGGGTTTTTTCAGGGCCAAGAAATGAAGGCAGAAAATGAAGCTGGACTTATTGCTTGAACCAACAACTCTTCTCCGATCACCGTTTGTCGCTCCCCGCAATGTTTGCGCAATGGTCCAATGGCACTCCTTGTCACCACCTTGTTGGGAGATCGACGCTAGCTTTCCCAAGCATAGATTATAAGACCCCTATCTGTGAGATCTTACCATAGTAGGTATTTACAACGGCGAAATAGAATGGGCCATTTAGCTCGGCTTGGTACAGGATGCAGACACCCAAAAGGCCCTTGCTGATGCGTGTTCTATGCAAGGGTCCAGTCAGATGCGGAAATGATGTTCGTCCGGCTGTGCGACCCAGAAAAAAATATCACCTAGAGATAGTATCGTCCTTTTTCGGCATATTAGATAATAGCATGGGTCAGCGATGTCAATCTGGGTAAACAGGAGTCTAGGAGATTCTAAATACAGCCGGAGACAATGTGGGGGTCCGGTTCGAGACTTCTAGCGTTTTTCTTAAGTGGGTTCGTGGTGTCGTGGGAATGCCGTCCCGATGTCAGGGATGCGTAGTTACGGACCTGTGGAGTTTTTTGCCTGCATCAGCAAACATCTAGCATTGAGCTTATCTGCAAGATGTGAATAAGCGTTAGCCAAGAATACTCGATCCAGCGGTGCAGTTCGCATCGTGTTCCATCCACATCTCTGACTGCAACTTGTCCTGTCAGAAATGACCTTGGAATATCGGTAGTGGAGAAGAGCGGCTGTGGCTTGGTCGCGCGGTCATCTAACAATGAGCTAGTCATCACGTGGTATTTCCGTCGGCCAACAATGGAAAAGGAGCGGCAATTGGACCCATAATGCCAAAGATGAGGCCGAGTTCTCGGTATGAGAGTCCTATTTTGGAGGTGAGCCAGGGGTGCGTGCTTGGATCAGGTCCGTTTCGTCATAGCACGAAGACACTATTCCATCCCAGGCCCCGGACCGTCACGTCAACGGCTTCTCCGTCTTGGACGTCTCGAAACGTTGGCTTAGTCGTTTGGCTGTATAGTTGGTTGATCCTTTCACCCAAATGGATCTGATAAGATAATACAAGACGTGAATGTCTCAAGTATAGACTGTTTCCGCATCTGAATCGTCCTTTTTTTTTCAATTTTGCTGCAGCTCCTTGTTTTTCTTTTTCTCTTGCAGGAAGTGAAGCGACTAGCACAAAGAGGGCGCCTTTAGATTACTCTTCTATGCATTACGCAGCTAGGCCACTAGTGTGTCGTGATTCGGACGGCTAGATGATCCTATGATTCCTGTTTGCGTGTGCGTGCACTACTGCCTAGGCTTGGTGATGGACAAAGGGCAGGAAATGATAGCAATGCTCAGGAAAGTTTAGACGATGCGCCGCAGGGTCATTCGGACGAGGCGTGATTCGCGCATGCTCGCAGCTCAAAGGGCAGCCAATGCTGATCGAATTGAAAATGCAACAAGGAAAAGCCGCATATGGGACATGTTTCGATCGCTTATCAGCTCTGATCAACACTCGTATCGCAGAAAAGTTCATTGATGCAGACGGCATGCATCACGGCGTGCATCGTGATATGCATCGTGATGAGATCGGGCTGCAGCGAAATTGTAAGCGAATGGCGTGCGTCAAGCCCATAGGATGAGAGGATGGAGCCAAGAGGCTAGGCTGGGCGGCAATGGCGGCTAGAGACTCTCTGGCATTAAAATAAAATAACAGGGCAAAACGGGCGCCGGCCATGCGAACCAGCCACCAGCTGCAGTGATCAAGCTTTGAGGGCGCGAAACGAAGCATTGACGCTACTATAGTATGATTGACGGACGGGTTGAGGTGACCGCTGAGAAGTCCGGCGTTTTCTTGTGCTGGGCGGTGGGGGATTCAGTGAATTGCCTAGAATGGAATCATTCACTTGGCCGTTTTGGGGAGGTTACGCCGACAAGTGTGTTTGTTTTACGTTTTACGTTACGGAGACCTAGTAATTAGGGAGGGAATCCATCTGGTCTGGTATCGTCGAGCAGAGGGCGACGCTTACATAGTATTTATTATTAACGTTCATTTCCCCATTTTCTGTCGATGAAGCCACGGGCCACCACCGGGGCACAGACGGAGCGGGAAAAAGAAACGAAGGAACGACAGGGAACAGAGACAGCCCGTCCCCTGCGATAAGAAGCGGCCGGTCAATTGCATGGGGGGGGGGGGGGGGGGGACACGGGACACGGGACGAGGGGGGGGGCTTTCACTGGGCGCCAGAGACGAGATGAGACGCCGGCGAAGATGCGGTAGACGGTCACCAGGTACAGGTGCAGAACGCGGACGCAGGCAGAGACGCAAAGAGACGCAGAGGTGAGAGACGGAGTCGGAGTCGGAGTCGAAATCGGAATCGTAGCCGTAGCCTCAGACACGTAGGGAGATGGGTATGGCTGCAAGCTACATTGATGAGCAAGGAAGTGCAGGTGTAGGAGCTGGTAGAGAGATGGGCATAGCAAGTACTATGCTGTATTGCATTCATACCTAGAAGGCAGGTAAAAGAGACGACACGATGATGGCTCGTCTTGAGATGGAGAAAACATACCACAACCACACCCACACCGGAACCCCACGCCCACGTCCGTCCGTCCACATCCACGTCAATGTCCAAGTCCACGCCCTACATGCACCGTCACAATCACACGCACAAGCAGAGCAGACGCACACGCATACATTCCTCCCACTCACTAACTTGTTAGCACTGGCACACTCACACACAGACACACACACTCACCCCCCTTCAACACGCATGGGAAACGGTGAGATTGAATGAGGGGGAGCGTTAATTATCCTGCCCCCCGCGGGTGAGCTGAGCTCTCCCGGGGTTGCGGCTGGGCTAAGCCAGTTGAGCAAGCGTGACACTTCCCGTTATGGAAACATTTTATGGGTGCACGTGACGGAAAATTCATAGCAGTGCAGGTGACCACTGTTTTTTCCGTCTCCACCGAACGGCCCATTCCCAGACGGGAAAGCCATCCATTGGGATTGGGATTGGGGGATTGGAGGATTTGCATCCACGCCGAAACGCCCACTTCCCTACCAGCTCTGCCGGCGAGGAAGCTGCTCTACTGGACAGGACCGTAATCTTTTTATTTTTTTTATTTTTTATTCTTTTTTACTTTTTCCGTTTTACTTTTTCCTTCTTTTCTCTAGGCGGTGATGCTGGGCTGAGAACCGCAGCCGTCTCGAAACGGGAAGAGAAGGGGTTCAGTTCACCGTTGAGTAGTACTTGTTGTGCTCGCTGTGCTCTCGCTGTGCTCTCGCTGTGCTGTGCTCGTCCGCTTGTACCGTGCCGTGCTGCACTCGGTACTGCTTTTGGATAGGTTGGTAGCGAGCCTCGCCCGCTGCGACAAAGCACCGACCGGACGACACCACGCCGACGACACGAGGCGAGACGAGACAAGACAAGACAAGACAAGACCAGCCCCAAGACCAGTCCTCTTGGTTGCTGGTGACTTGCCGCCGCTCGAGGACTGACGACTCCGTCCTCCGTCCTCGTCCTCCGTCCCCGACTCCGACTCCAGCTTTCGGGTCCCGCCCCAATTGCCACCACCACCACCACCACCGACTCGTCCTACTCCGACGTCCTACTCCGATTCCCTCTTCCGATTTCCTCCCCGGGTTTCCTCCTCCTTCTCTCACTCCTCTTCCCCTCCGCCGCCGACGCCGCCGACGCCCTCAAATGTCCGAAGACGACGGCGACGTCCTCGGCCCCGACGGCCAGGCTCCCGCCCGCGTCGATCGCGATCGTCGAGCTCCGCGCTTCAGTTGGACCCCGGCCTACGAGGCCACCTTCTTCCGCAGCCTCTGCGAGAGCGTCCAGCTCGGCCTGCGCGAAAACAGCAGCTTCAAGGCCGAGGCCTGGGAGCGCGCCGCCCAGGCCCTGCAGGAGAGCCACGGCGCCTATCCCACCAAGAGCCACCTGATCAACAAGAGCGACAATGCCAGGAAACGCTTTCGCCTCTGGCGCGGCCTGCGCGAGGACCCCGAGTTCACCTACAATTCCGTCACCCGCACCGTCACGGCCACCGAGGAGGCCTGGGCCGCCCACATTGAGGTAAGCAATTACCATGCTATGCCTTGCCTATGCCGTACCTATGCCATGTTATGCCATGTGCTAGCTCCCGTCATGCTATGCCAATGCTCCCTACCGCCCGAGTAGCGGTCATCGAGCCGAGTCACGTCACTAACGACACCACAGCGGGAACCCCTGTCCAGAGCCCTTCGCGGCAGGCCCTTTGACCACGAAGACTACATGGAGATCCTCTACCCGGACGTCATCGGCTCCGGCGGCGCCCCGAAGCGCATCATGAAACCAAGGAGACGCACCGATGGCCCCGTCGCCGACGACTCAGAGATGCCCGGCACCGGCATCCTCAATCTACAAAGCGAACCTCCTCCGCGCCCGCCCGGCCTCGAAAGCCCCGGTCAGCGAGCTCCCCATGCCCAGCCTCTCGCGGCTCCATCTGCTGCCAATGGCGTCCAGTCAAAGCCTCCCACAACGAACCATAACCACAACCACAACCACAGCCACAGCCACAACCACAACTCCAGCTCCAATAATAACACCTCCACCATCACTACCACCAACGCTGCTGCTGCTGCTGTTGCTGCCGCCGCCGCCACACCCACAGCCATCCTCACCCGGGCCCCAGCTGCCGGCGCCAGCGCTCTCACTCCCCCAGAAGAGACCGTCACCCAGAACCGTAAGCGACAGCTGCCCACCAGCAGCACCCCGGCTGTGTTCGAGTCGACGCCCCCTGCCTCGGCTGCTCCCTTGGCCCAGCAGGCCCCCGAGTCGCCTGAGAAGCGACGCCGCACGTCCTCCAACGACGGATCACGCACCATTGCCTCGACCGTCACCCTCAACTCGTCTATTTTACCCCTAGCCATTGCCAACGGTCCCAGCGCCGCCTCCCCTTCCCATGTCGACAGCCAGGTTTTGGCCCAGGGTCCGGTCATGGAGGAGCTCATCGAAGCCGTGAGGTCGCGCACCTCCCTCCGGTGGCAGGAGGAGGCTCTCGACGTCTTCTTCAGGGATTTTGCAGATGAGGATTTGGATCTGCAGGTCAAGATTTCCGAGAGCGTGCTCATCAACGAGAGCAAGGCTATGGTGTTTTGCAAAATGCCCAATCGAGTTCGGCAGCACTGGGTGAAACGATTCAGGGAGCCGCATCACCGGGCGGCGTAGCACGGGGTAGTGGCGCAGGGTAGCGGCACAGGGTTGCACAAGGAAGCCGAAATGAACAAGTCACACAGAAAGTAAGACTGGGAACTGTGCAAGCAAGAGTGAAGCAGTAGCCCAGGACAAGAGGCAAGGGAGAAGAATAAGGAGAGAAGGAGAAAAGCTCCAGGAGATGGTGAGGGATGAGGAGAGAGAGAGGCCATGACGACCAACGAAAAGCAAGATGCGAAAAAGATCAAAAGTACGAGGGCATTGGAGACGAGTTGCACCGACGTGATAATGCCCAACCGGGAGCTGAAAAGAACGAGGGGGTCTGGCGCGTTGGTTCATGACACACTCTACGTTGATTGAGATACCAATTTACCAAGCGGCGGGGCGTTAGGATTTTGGGATGCATTGCATTTTAGCGACGACCTCGGGCAAGGAAGGGCTCGGGGATATATTGGGAGCGTGAAAGCGGCGGTGCTGAGGATTTGGAATAGCCTTGACTCTTTGTCTTTGTATTGATGTATAATAAACTTAATCTTTCACGCTAAGTAATTCATCAACTTTCAACCAGCCTGTGTCTAAATTTTCCAATGCAATTGCGCTGGGCTCGGTCAGCTGCATTCATGCTGTGATGCATCTGAGATGGGGTGATCTGGGCCTGGGGTACAGGGTAGCCCTGTCATTCCAGCGAAGACGGTGAGCAAACCGGTCGATCAATGAACAATGTCCGGCTTGTAATCCTTCCGAGCCTTGATGAACTACTAGGCCGTGACAATTACCATGAGCACCACGTAGACCACTGATACGTAGTTCATATTGTCGCCCGTGACGGGTTGGATCGGAGGGAATGCGTACATCTTGAAAGGTTAGCGGTTTATTCAACAAAAAGTTATTTGGGGGAACAATCAACTCACCACAAGCGCAAACGCGAGCCAAAGCAGTAAAATAATGTTACAAACCAATCCTGCGTTACCCAGCCAGAACGATTCGTGAGTCAGACGCCATCGCCCCTTGACGAGGAGACAGACAACGGGGACAGCATAGGACGCGTAGAGCAAAACGACACACGCAGTAACCATGCTGTTAAAGGCAGTGTACGAGGCCAGGTAGAGACAACCCAGGAGACTGACAATAACACAGCTAGCAAGGTGTGCCCAGATAGGGACCTTCAAAGAACGGTGAAGCTTTCGCAAGTGCTTGGACCCTGGAAGGCCGTTGTCTCGAGCAAACGACCAGCACAGCCGAGCTTGCCAGGTGTGCGAGGCAATCAGACATCCGCAACCCGTAAGAATGATCATGCAGCAAAGGACAATGGTACCGGCCTCTGAGTTGAGAGCCTGATAGAAGAGGTCCAGGATGGGGACGCCCGTGGGTGTGTCCGAGACCTTGTCAAAGTCTTGGATGCTAAACATCATGCCAATGGCAAAGAGCCATGCAGTGACGAAGCCAATGGCCACGGTGCTGAGGATGGCAATGGGCACGACCATCTCCGGTTCAAACACCTCCTCGGCCATGTGGGTGGCGCAGTCCAAGCCGTTGAAGGCCCAGTTGGGGTTGATGAGGCCCACGATGTAGGCGATGCCGTCGCTGGACCAGCCGGTGCGGTTGATGAACTCGGTGAAGACAAACTTGGTTGACTGTTGGCAGGGGGCCTTGATGGACACGACGAGGGTGATGACGAGGAAGGAGATGATGGAGGTCCAGAGGGTTACGAAAGTGATTTTGGGGAGGGCGCAGGCGATGTGGATGATTTGGTAGCTGACAAAGGTCATCCAAGGTTGGATTTCCCTGTGCACGAGGAAGTTAGTTGTCTGAAAATTTTGGGCCACTGTGGAGGATTGAATAGTGAATATACTGGGTTCGAAGAGATTAGACCTACAAATCTGGATGGGCCATCTTGATGCAGCCCAAGGCAAGGTTACCAACACCTAGAGCAATGCTGGCACATGTAAAGAGAGGACCAGCCCAAGATATCCAGCCCGTCACGTACGACGCGAACCGGGCATATCTAGGACTCGCAAGCCGGCTGGTCTAGTAATATTGTCCACCGGCATTGGGCATCGCGGACGCGAGTTCAGCCAGGCTCACACCGATGGCAGTGCACACGACGGAGGCCAGAATGGTTCCGTAGATGAGTTGGCCAGTGAGAAGCTGATGCCCATGACGGACCAGAGGGAGAAGTTTCTTCGGAGTTCCCCCTGGTGGCCAACTGAGACGAAACATGGTTAATGATCACATCGAGGAATGAGGTGGAGGAAGGCCGGAGGAGGCTTACCATGGTTGGATTTGGCATCTTCAAGATCTTGCCTCTCTTCTTTGCCCCTAGGTTCCATTTTTTAATAATAAATAATCAACAAAAATAATATATAAATAGTCAAGTATAAAAGATGAAGGGAATTTCGAAAGACTGTAGGAGGAGAGGACAGCCCCTTTCCATGTAAGATCTAAAAGCCCCGATAGACGGGCTCGACTCCTCATCCATCAGCGCTGCTGCTCTGGCTTCTGACACCTAAGATTGCGTCTTTGCCCTTGGTTTGGCATCAGTGATGGCCTGGTACCTATCTGGTTTCCCCGGGGTCGTGCATGACCCCATGGGGAATGTTTGATGATAGCGGAATTTGGCAAAGCGGGCGCCTGACGGCTGAGCCGTGGACCAATGGGATGGCTTTCCGCGCATGACTATCTCGCCCGTTTCAGGCCACATTTTTTTATCATGTATATATATATTGCTTTACTCTGGATGCGTAAATGGAAGGCGTTTGTCAGCACCCGAAACCTTGGGGCTGGCGCCGCATTAGTAGGTCTCGACTCAAGGGCTCTAGGTGCGCTTCGACGCCGTCATGGCGGAGTAGAAAGAGATACGAGTCTTCATGTGGCCCAGTGAGGTGCCGTGTTGCAATCGAGCTGGCTGATATAGAGTCATTGATTACGGAAGCGTCGGGATCCTGTTGGTAAGACATACGAGATACTATTTAGCATAGTGTTTGCTCCCTTATTCATTAGTATTTAAAAAAGATCGATTGTTGAAGATGTCTGTTATAGATGTTTGCCATCATTATGATGACGCCGGTTTCGCTGCCACAATCTTCTGCAGCTCGTCGCTTCAGATACACTGTGAATAATCACAAAGGCAAACTCACACTTGCTCCCCAGTTTTAACCCAATTCCTTCCGATTTGGTCAGTATCAGCCATGGAATCCATCACAGCATCCATCGATCGGCTATCTTGGAGCCCTTGTTTGGGTAGCTGGGCGTTGGCCAGTGCCCAACCCCACGACTAGGTTGAGTCACGAAGCAGCATGGGCATCGAGATAGCCATCATCCGGCGATCCCAAATCGAACCATTACAGGTAAACATGACGATGAGAATCCCATGGAAGCGCCCGCGACTCCGGGTCTGGGTTGGGGTGGCGGAATCGGTCTGTCCGGCCGGCCGGCCGTGAATACCGTGCTGTGGACCCACTGTTCGCGGACAGAAAAGTAGGAGCAGCAACGCAAATTCCGCGCCTATGGATTTCAATACCGCTCGGCGACATCGAAAGTTTATCATGCGAGGGCTGGCTTCTCATGATCACTTGCGGCCGTAGGGGGCGAAATGTTTCGAAATAAAGTGATTAATCGCTTCGTCGACTTGATAATGAATTCGCGTTATCTTTGTTGCCACGCTCAAGGGAAGCTTCCCTCTACCCAAGATGAGTACAATGTGTTCCTTGTCCCATGTAACTATCAACAATCGACCCCAACAGATGACTTGCTTCCATACACCGAAAATACCTAGCTCGAATTCTATCTCGTTATCCTGTCTAGTCCTCGTTCTCCTCCCTGCTTTTAGAAAGAAAAGCCTCACGGCAGGTCGCTCAAAGCAGTGTCGGTAGCCTCCTGTCCAACTTGCTCCTTGTATACGTTCTGGGGAGTCAGGGCGTCGACATACCACACTAAGAAGACGGCCATCACGGCTGCCATCAGCAGCGCATCAAAGATGTAAAGGAAAATTTCGTGCGAGATTAGATAACCCCCGTTTCCTTGCAGGTACTCGATGACTCGGAAAATGCTTCGGACAAGGATGAGGGTGCTGGCGCTGTACAGCACGTAGAGATAGCGTTGCCAGGTGATCTCCCCAGATGCTGCCTTTGTTGTGAGGTTCCTGGCCAGTCGGTAGTGGAAGAGGACCGAGGTGACGACGAACAAGCCGAAGATGACAATCTGCACCCAAAGACCAGCAATGATGATTTTCTCACCAATATCGTACAGCTTTAGACTACCGGCTGACTGAATACCGCCTCCACCAGCTTGCATCGTGAAGGATATGATGTCTCCCGTAACAAAGAGCTTGCTAAGCCATTGCACGGGCACAAGAGACAGGTGAGGGGCATGTAGCGCTCGAATAAGTCGGCCGAGGATCATGTAGATGGACGCTGCGTAGAGGGCGGGGGCGACGAGGATGAGGATGGCTTGGATGACGAAGCCTCCGATGGAATTGGTGTCGAAGTGCGACCAGATGCGACCACAATAACCGAGAACCTGGACTGCAGCGTGTAAGGACTACCGGCTTGGAAGTCAAATGTCGAAGTCCAACTTACAAATTCCACCGATGGTAAACGCGAGGAAGTACCAAGTGCGCGCCTTCAGCATGCGCCAGATGTGAAAACCAGTTAGGATGGCGAAGACGGCCACACCCACAGCTGCTGCCGGTAATGATGGCGTGTATCTGTATAGGCGAAAATCGCCGAACTCCGAATCGCCTGACCGAGCTGATATTTCGACAAGAGACATGGCTTTATTGGGTGCGGCTATTCGACTTCTAAGTTGATATTGAGAATTCGCAGGTTGTGCTAGTTAAAGTGATGGCTTGGGTGTTCGAATGGGCGAAAGGAGGGAGGAAGTCTTAAGATGAGTGTATGTCAACCAGAGTGATCCCGAACCCGACTTGAGGAAGATGCAAAAGGATGATTGCAAGATGAATGAGAAAGGCAAATGTAGATCGACATGACACCTCCGCATTATATTCTCATTATGCTGCCATTTTGCTTGGAATGGGTGGGAACAAGCAAAGCTCAGCCTTCTCGTACTTTCTCGTATGTCTCGTAAAGAGTCCGAGATGTGGACCCGCAAAGTGTAATGGCGACTCGGCTTCGCCGTCTCTTGGGTACGAGGAGACTCGCCACGAATCGCAATCTTGCATCGGGCGATTAACAAAGCCGAAGAACAGGAGATTGGGCCTTCTGGATCATTATGGATTTCCGAAGAAGAGGACTGGAAAAATATTATTGTCCCCCTTTTCCGAGAGTCGCATTCCCGGTATTGGACAATCACGGTCTACATGTTCGATAACTTGTCCTCTAAAGCGCTCCATTCTCTCCTTCAATTTATAGTGAATGCACACCTTTTTTTTTTTTTCAAAGATTTCACCGCCCCCTTCTTTAGTTTTAGTCCAATCAATCACAACAGATCAACTTGACGCAAAGGCGATCTGCGGTAAAGAGTGTCATTCCGTAGCCGACGCGTGCTTAGGATTCGCCATAGCCATGCGACTGATTAGCTGAAAGTCCGGCAGGTTGGCAACCTCCTCAGCTGCCTGGAATCTCATTTGAGGCGTATTCAGTCACTTGTCGCGAAAGGGGCATGCATTTAAGATACAAGACATGGTCATGAACGGAGACCAGACATCAAGCTTTGTCGTTTGGTGAGTTTGGGGGTTTAAATCCACCTCAAATGCAAGATACTTTTGTGTCTCGGCATACGTAATAGTGCCGGAAGATACCCCGACAAGACCAAAATCAACAAGTTGAAATGCATGCTTTCCATCATTTATGGTGTAGAGAATGTTGTCGGGCTTGACATCTCGATGGATGAGTCCCTGGCTAGCCAAGTACTCAAGACCTTGGAGCATTTGGCGGAGAACCTCATTACCAATTGCAATAAAAACATCTTGACGAACGGTATCGTGAATACTACCGGCCTGCAGTGTGGTAAATGATTCGAAGTGAGTGCCTGGTTCTCTCTATTGACTTGTAACATATTCGAGAATATCTGGCTAGCACAGTCAGTGAAAGTATCGAGAATGGGAAAAGCAAAGGAACTCACGTGGCCAAGCTGTACTAGGACTTTTACCTTTTGCTTAAGTATGGAATGTTCGTGGACTTGGGTTCTGGCTGTTTATATCAGTGTCAATGAAGTTAAATGAATTCTCAGCAGATCGAGCTCGGTCAGCAATTTCAGCCCCTACTCTCGAAATATGACAAGTCAGCGGTGTGATGACTAGACTACGAGTAGAGACGCAACGACAACAAAAAGAGACATCATGGTGTCTGAAGGCCTCATTCCTCGGTTCAAGGCGATACGATAGCCATTTGTTTATCTTCGGCCTGCCGAATCTACATTTCTTTATTACTCCTCATTCTTCACTTTTGACAAGCACTCATCACCAAGCCTGTATTTTACTCATTCCTCTTTATCAACTATACGATACTGTACATGTCCAATCTCCACACAGAACTCGCCCAAATCCGCAATATGCACGCCTCGTTGACCAATGGCTCAGTAGAGTCGCGCCAAAACGAGCATCCCAAGGAGCCGGCTCAGGAATCCACAACGACGATGGCCACTTGACGGCAGTCAAGAAGCTGCTCGTTAACGATACTAAAGTCAAGGTAGCAGGCATCGACTTTGACGGTATCTTGAGAGGCAAGATCATGTCCAAGGACAAGTTTCTTTCGAGTCACAAGGGCGGATTTGGCATGAGCTCGGCTATCTTTAGCTAGGATATGCACGACGTCGTATATTTACACGAGACGAGCATCACAAGCGCCGAGGGAGGCTATTCAGACCTAACGGCAGAGATTGACGTGAGCTCAATGAAGCGATTGACCTTTGAGGACAACATTGCCATGTTTCCGCTTCGCTTTTCAATTGACGGCGTGCCCGTCTGCGCCGATGGCCGAAGCATCATGACCTCCCTAGAACAGACGGCATGTTTTGGTACAGCGTTTCTAGGCCAATCATGTCCAAGAAGTATTTCCACGAGGTCTATGATCGCTTTTTGGAAATGGGCTGTCCTATTGAGGGCTGGCATACCGAAAGTGGCCCAGGTGTATACGAAGCTGTAGGTATCTCCCATCTCTCGCTCATCTCATTCCTAACTTTTCATTTAGGCTCTTGATTTCGCTCAGGCTAGCCAGATGGCTGACAACGTCTCTCTCTTTAAGTAAGTAACCTGAAGATTACCACTCAGAGCAACACTCACTTTTTTGGCAGGTTGTTGACCAAGTGTATCGGCATCGAGCACGGCGTGACTCCTTGCTTCATGGCAAAGCCAATGAAAGGTCTCCCTAGAAACTCGGGGCACATTCACGTCTTGCTTACTGACCTCGAGGGAAAGAATTTGTTCGCTAGGGATACTGTGGATGAGAACGCCGAGTGGTCAGATATCGCAAGCTTGCCCTATATTGGCAGATCATTCCTTGCTGGTCTCCTAGAAGTGCTCCCGGATATCGTGCCTCTCCTTGGCCAAACATCAACTCTTACAAGCGCCTTATTGAGAACTACTAGGCCCCCGTCACCCTGAGTTGGGGTCTTGAGGATCGACTCTCGAGCATCCGACTAGTAGCGCCAACTATGTGCAAACCATCGGCCACCCGATTCGAGGTTCGCATCCCCGCCGCCGATCTCCACCCTTATTACTCTCTCAGCGCAATCTTCAAGGCCGGGTGGCGAGGTGTAGAAAAAAAGTCAAAGATCAGCCTCCCTCCATCCACCAAGCTCCCCGAGGGACAAACGCTCAAGCGTCTACCCAACACCCTTGAAAAGGCGCTTGCGCAGTTTGAAGCTAAGGATAGCGTAGCGAGGGAGATTTTTGGCAACGAGTTTGTCGATGCGTATTCCGTATCGCGACAGCATGAGCTGCGGGTCTGGCGTGGCGCAGTAACCGATTGGTGAGCCACGGAATGATGTTTCAGATCATTGATTGATTGTTAACGATAATGTAGGGAATTTAAGCGATACATTGAAACCGTGTGATCATGTTTGGGTTCGCGGGATTACGAGGTAACGGAGGATATCCTAGTTGAAGACGCTGTGGTTGGGCACTCGATGTCGTTACATAGATGAAGAGTTTGAGTTTATCTTAAAATCATATTTAAGCATAGTTTACAGCAGATTACGACAAGAATGCTAGTTCGATCTATCTTTTAAATTATATCAGGTCAAATCTTGACAACCTAGCTGTCGGGCTTAAAACAATTGACGCATTCTTGTTGATTTTACCCTGCATTTTCTGGATGCTTTCACGCTCACTCGTCCAGCAGTGTCCAAGGCGCCGGTATGTGTTTGGCGTTGGATCGATGACAGGCTTTACAACAAGGCACTCTAGACAGGGCGTTGCGTAATATTCATCGGCTGGCCTGTCAGCATCCATGATTCTTGCAGACTTGAAAGGAAAAAGCACAACAGGGTCTCCGGGAGCGCATTGATCTTCCAGACTATCGGGTGAAAAATGGGCCTTGATGACATCCGCTCCTATTTGGAAGTTGGTGGAGCGGTATTCCCCAGGGCTATAGTTGACTGGAATCAAAACGCCTTCCAGGGTCAGGCGACCTTCCAGGACACCGATGGTTGGATCCTTTCCTCGGTTCTTCGTGCTTATATTCAAGATTGACATAAGAAACGTGTTATCGTTGGGTGGGTTCGCTGGTGTCACTGGGCCCGTTACACATGCCCACGACCATGAAGGAGCTATGTAATCCGAATTGATCCTTGGTGCTGGGTTGTTGACTTGCCAGCCTAACGACTGGCGGAGATTCAACTTCCAATGCCCGGCAACGTACTCGTCGCCCATGAACTCTTGAAAAAGCTCTGCGATACCGGCAAATGCCAGCATTTTGTCACTCTGATAGGTTAAATCACACTGGCTGTATTCCTGGACAAGACTGTTCCACAGGTGGATTGCAGAAGCGGAGGGCTGTTTTTGTTGGAGGTCCTTGACCATCCAAAGAGGCCCCAAGTCCTTCGCAGATGTGTGGAGTGGGATCCCACTAGGAAAAGCCTCACACTTGCGTCTGAGAGAGCACTCCCACAACATTTGGTGTTCAGCAAAGTAGAGAACTCTCGGCGCCAAGTACCTCTCCTGGAATACCCACCCTCTCTTGTGAAGAGGGCCAGAGAAAATCTGGCGTTCCCAATACTCATTATCGAAAATGTAGTGTTTTGCAAGTTTTTTGTCAAACACGTTGGCCATTACCCGGCCTGGTTGCACTGATGCTGGATCTCGCGACCGAAACAAACCTCCGTGTGGATCCGAAGACGCCGACGCGGCTATGTTGCAAGCAGAATGGGAATAAACATTTCGCATTTTGGCAGCTTCGGCTTCCCAATCCTCATTCGAGTCTTGTATGATGCACAAAGCATCGATCCATATGTGCTGGATTTTGAACCGCCGAGCCACCGTTATAGTATCCCTGAATGTGAGCG
Source organism: Aquanectria penicillioides (assembly GCA_003415625.1). Classification (NCBI taxonomy): domain Eukaryota; kingdom Fungi; phylum Ascomycota; class Sordariomycetes; order Hypocreales; family Nectriaceae; genus Aquanectria; species Aquanectria penicillioides. The sequence goes on along the minus strand of PYIU01000002.1, from coordinate 7,079,677 downwards.
GAAGTTCAGATATCCGGTTGCCGCGACGTAGGTCATCGATATTTGAAGACAATAGTCTCAGGCCCGGCGATGAACCCCATCTGTAGCTTAGCGTAAGGTAAGGGATAGGTGGCGAGGCTGCATAATTTTGGGGAAAAGTCTGAAGCCTCCATTCCGTACTAGCTTCATCCCCGATATCCATCAGGCGGGTTGGATGCCATCCGGAAGCTCGCTGTGCTAGCCGATTGCACTCTTTGTGGGAGGAACGACAAGAGTTGACCCAGGCATTCGCCATATCTAGGGTAAGTGACGAGGAAGTGCGGTCCTCCAAGTCGCGCAAGGAGATGATACGCCGAAATTCTGTATCTAATCTCCCCAAACAAGTTAGTTTTGGTTAGGTACATAATATCAAAAGTGATTAAGAATCGCTTGCCTCGAGATGAGATGAGGGTAAACCTAACCCCGAGATCTTTTAAAGCCTCGTAATCATCACACAATACCTGGAAATTTATGGGGGGCTTTTCAACCTTGTTCTTGTAAAGCCTGTAATTCATTGGTCTCTGGAGTCCAGAACTCTCTTTTCTTTTGGTCCAATATTGCTCATTCGTTTTCCATATCTTAGAACAGATGAAGCAGTCATCCGATACGGCTTTGCGGAACGTGTCCAAGGTTTGATGATGCGGCTTGGAGTCTCTAAGACCGGTAGGATGAGATAGGGCATCTTCGCATGTGGAGCAAAGTTTACTTGGATTAGGCATGGTAGAGCGAAAATAAAACAACGTGTTGAATTTGAATAGTTGGAAGAGGCATGTTGTTGCGAGGTTAATATGACACGGGTGAATTTGAAATTAGGCTGAAGCCCAAATAGAACGGAGTGATGATTTGCGATTGGCGGTCAAAAATGTAAGGGACTATCCGTAGCAGCTACGAACAAATCAATGTCTCCACACCAACGGGGGCCATAGTCCAATCATATCAACACCACACATGCACATGGGAATCTGTAAAAAAACACCAAGAAAGTTGCCCACTTGTTGAGCGGCCCAGAGGCCTTGCCTCGGCTTGTTGCCACCAATTCGCAATCCTTTGGGAAGTTAAGAAACGGCAGGATGAATTCTTTGCTCTCTACCCAAAAGGCGATTCAGGAGGCCAAAATGTGAAGTGCATTGTGATGCAAAATGTTATCGGTGACAGGCTTGATGACATTTGGGCCCGTTTGAACGCATCAGAAAACAATGAAATATCGCATCGCCTTTGAGTTTTCGTCGACGCTTTACGGCTACTTCCGTCTCCCGGATTTTTTGGATACTTGGGCCGGGAACCCTTCAAAGAGTCTATGTTCTGGACCGCACCGGAGGATGGAGTTGAAGATGGACTGATCAGCGGCCCATTTGATTCGGAGTCGCAGTTTAATGATGCGTTAGTCCGGAAGTACCTTTGCATCAGCGGCTTGGACCAAAGGCTCCACACTATGGTGGAGTTCTTCCACTAGTTCTACGTGGTAACCGGCCAGTATTCACTCATGGAGACTTGCAGCGCAAAAACATCATCATCACTCCGAGTGGAATTGCAGTGCTGATAGATTGGGAAACTTAGGGTGGTGCCCCGAGTATTGGGAGTACGCAATAGCAATGTTCGCTTATGGAGCTTGCGAGGGTGACTGGCATGAATATGTTACGAAGTTGCTCAAGGAACATCCGAATGATCATGCTTGGTTTGACATGCTTCGCAGAGAACTGTGGTCTTGAAAAGGACGGATTGCTGATGCTATGGCTGGCGTGAGACTGGGGAAGCGGCACCGCACCATACGATGAAGTTTCAGTCGATCGGCACTAACTATTCCTGTAGCACACTTACGTGATGAAGTTGCGTTTGTCGGTAGTTTACGCAACTCATAGCAGAAGCGCTAGCGTTGCTGTCACGAGACGAAGGACGACGCCAGAAACTGCCGATAAGGGCTGACTGCTAGTCCCCGGGGTGTGACCTGGGAACAAAGCGACGCCTATGTTTGATTGGATTGCAGGTTCGCCAGTGTCCCAAGACCGGGAACTGTCACTGGCCTGTTCGCGTGCCCAACATCCTTGTTGCTTCAAGGACCCTTGACAATCTAGAGATAATGCTTTTGACGTTCACGCATGGTTGTCTGCTGGTGCACATTTGGGTAAATAACGAGCTAATGGGTCGGTATACCTCTTGATGCTTGTTGAGTGTCGTTCCTCCTGGTCATACGCTAGACTCTATTGGCCTTGCATGGCTTAGAGTGTGGTGAGTACATCTTATCGGAGTTGGAATGCCATGCTTGGCCTTTTTCCAGGGTGGTTTCCATTTCACCCTCATTATCCTGTGGGTGATGGTTTTTGTTGCTGCAACGAGAGTGGGGAGATTCTGGCTCTGATTTCGGGTTTGGGTTGGTTCTTGAGCTCGAACCCTGTGCTGGTCACGCGTGGGATGACAACTGACAAATGGCACCACGATTACCTCACGGGAGCACATGCTAGGGGGGAATGAGATCAGGGGAACGCCGAATGAAGGTGATGAGGTCAATTTTCAAAAAAAAGATGTGTCACTCCGTAATGATGTTGAAATGAAACGACTTTTAGTTACATTGACACAGGGAATATCATGCCCGATCTGGGGCTATAAATGACGCTTAAACCCCCTTCCAAAAGTGCTTTCTATTCCTCAATTTCCCCAAGGATTCTATCATTTCATTGCCTCAAAACCGAGTAAAGTACACGCAATTTCTCGGCGCTTTGCTTATCGGAGCCAGCCCTTGGGACCACCCCAGGTGCCCTTGACCATGGAGCTGTAGTAGACCCAGGGGAAGAAGAGGTTCTTCAGGTGGTAGAAGGCGCTTCGGGGCTCGATCTGGTCAATGCCGAACCAGTCGTCAAAGGTCTCCTTGGGGACTCCGCCGTACTTGAACTCGGCGAGGAGGACCTTGCCGTACTCGGTCACGAGAGGGCACGAGGTGTAACCGTCGTACGCAGGCTCGGCGGCCTTGCCCTCCATGGCGCGAAGCAGGTTGCTCACCAGAACGGGAGCCTCGGCGCTGATGGCAGCGGTGGTCTTGGAGGTGGGCAAGCTGGAGGCATCGCCGGCAGACCAGACGTTGGGGTACTTGTTGTGCTGGGTGGTGTGGTCGTGGACGTCGACGTAGCCGGCCTCGTTGGCAAGGGGGCTGTTCTTGACAAAGGCGTGGGGGCCCATCTTGGGGACGGCGTGGAGGAGGTCGAATCGCTTGGTGACCTTCTCCTGGCCGGCGGCAAAAGTGGCCTTGTCGCCGTCGATGGAAAGCAGGTCGTGCTGGAACAGACCCTCGACGCCCCGCTCCTTGCGGAGCTCCTCAAGCCTGGCGCTGTACTTGGGGACGCCGAACATGCCGGGGAGACCAGTGGCAAAGCTGATCTTGATGGACGAGTCCCTCGGGCTGGCAGGGTTGTAGAGCCCGGTCTGCTTCCAGTGGTCCAGGGCGAGCCACATGATCTTCTGGGGCGCACCGGCGCACTTGATGACGCCGGCGGGCTGGGAGAAGATGGCGGTACCCTTCTGGAGCCTCTGGATGGTGGGGAAGACCTTGCTGACCGTCTCGTATCCGTAGATGCTGGAGACGAGCGAGTTGCGGTCAGCAAGGGCCTCGGGAAGACCCTTGATGGAGTCATAGTTGATGTTGATGCCGGGGACGACCACCAGGTGCTCGTAGCCGAGCCTGTCGCCGTTGGTGAGGTTGACGACGTTGTCCTCGGGGGAGAAGCTGGCAACGCCGGTGTTGTAGAACTTGAACTGGGTGTTGATCAGGGAGCTGAGAGGCCTGCGCAGGTCCTCCTTGTCCTTGACGCCACCGCCGACAAGGGTCCATCCGGGCTGGTAGTGATGCCACTCGGCGGGATCGACAACGGCGATGTCGTCCTGGGCAAACTTGCCGGCACGCAACAGCTGGTGGCTGATGGCCAGGCCAGCGGTGCCGCCGCCGATGATGACGACCTTGTGGCTGCGGGACGGCGCAACGGCGGGCGAGGCCTTCTTGGCCGCGGGCTTGGGAGCAGACTCGGGCGTAGATGCCGCCGTAGCCTTGGGCGCAGAGGAAGCCTTGGCCACGGGCTTGCTCACAGACTCGCTCACAAACTCGGCGAAAGACTTGGCCGCAGGCGTAACTGCGGTGGCATATTTGCGAGTGGCCGAACGGGCGGCAGAGCGAGCTGCCCACGAGACACGGCTGGTGAGCATGGCGAAGCGTGATTGTGATGCAATTGAGGCCGGGGAGGTGAGTGCTGGGGCGCAGAAAAGTCAATTGCGTCTGATAATGGCGACATCGCAAATGTAATCACAAGCGCGGGTTGGATTATTAAAAACGCGGGCCGTCTTGTTCGCCGATTGCCATTGACCTGTCACTGCCGTCCAATCCATGGACCATGCAGGAACGCATTCGGAGTCTAGACCGTTTTCTCCCATGGCGTGGGTCGTGTCTCCAGTTATTTTTAGTCGAGAATCTCGTCTCAGTCCCGCTTCCGTCGGGCCGTCGCTGACGATGCCTCTGTTGTGCCGGTGCCGTCTCTGCTGGAGACGCGCCATTGTCCATTGCGTGGTGTTGTCGAGTCCGGGGAAATTCGCCGTCGCATACGTAGTCTCAAAGCTTATTGTCGATCCCTGTGACGCAAATGGCCGCAAGAGTCCATCCCTGGGGCTTCAATTGAGCCCGTCCGTCCGGGCTCAAATACCGAGTAAGCGACCGTCGTCAATCTTAGCGAGGCCATCCATGCAAAACCTGCTCATCCGGCTCGTCGGGCGGTCGTCTCCAGGCCGTTACCTGTCAGAAACCGCGGCTCGTACGACTTTCAGGACGCCTGGATTGCTTCTTATACCGGAACTCGGTGGCATATCCGTCTCGCTAATCGGACTCCGAGTCATCCTCATTCGCCGATTTGCACAGATCGCCGACTGACGGGACGGAACGGGTGGGACAAAAGGCCCGTGTCAGATCCATTGCAACCGTCGTACGCGTTCCCATTATTCTTCAAGTTTTATCTTGCTTGCTCTTGGTCACCAAGAAACTCATCAAAAAGAAGAAAAAGTGCAGCGTTTGCAATCCAAAATGAAGTCGATTCGCCCTACCATTAGCAGCGGCTCCAGGTGGCAGGCCGCGGCGGGTCTGCTCTCGTCCCCCGGAGCGGCGATCCGGGCACCAACGCCGAGAGACTCCACCGGACGCTCCGGACCTGTTCTCAAACAGGCCGGGAATAATGCCGCTTACTCTACCCGAGGTTTCTCTGGAAATGGCTCCTTCATCGGCGCCAAATCCTGCCGTGCATCTGCCTCTTTTGGGCGACCCGCAGTCTACAGCAAGACATCCTCCAATTTCCTTCCTCCAACAGCCGCCCTCCACCCCGTCTCCCAATTGCAGTCTTCATACAGCACCCACTCCACACCCGCAGCTCCTGGCGAGCCAACCATCCACGACTTGTTCGAAACAAAGACAGGCACCTGGCAGTACGTGGTCGCGGATCCTGCCACGCTGACGGCCGTCATCATCGACCCAGTCTTAGACTACGACCCAGTCACTCAGGCCATCACCACCCAAAGCGCTGACTCGCTGTTGGCTCTGGCCAAGGAGAAGGGCTACAAGATCGACAGGATCTTGGAAACGCATGCCCACGCTGATCACTTGACAGCAGCCGCATATCTCCAGAACCGCCTTGTCGAAGAGCAGGGCCACAAGCCGTCCATTGGCATTGGCAAGCGCATCGGCCAGGTGCAGCAGCTGTTTGGCAAAAAGTACGGCGTGCCCAAGGTGGAGTATGAACGCGTGGTTGACAAGCTGTTTGACGACGACGAAACGTTTGATATTGGCAATCTGCAAGCCACTGCAATCCACCTCCCTGGACACACCCCTGACCACTTAGGTTACAAGATTGGAGGTGAGACAGTCGCAGATAAGCAACGCTACAATGTACTATTTTCGTTTTCAACTAACACGGTCGAATAGACAACGTCTTTTGCGGCGACTCCATCTTTCACGCAGATATCGGCTCTGCACGTTGCGATTTCCCCGGCGGCAGTGCCAACAACCTATTCCGTTCAGCACACAAGCTTTTGAGCCTGCCAGACCATGTCAAGATCTGGACTGGCCATGACTACCCCCCGATGACCGCAGCTCTCCTGCATCTTGGATGAGTGTAGGAGACCACAAGAAGCAGAACAAGCACCTCAAAGACGGCATCACCGAGGACGAGTTTGTGGCTTTGCGCACAGAACGCGACTCCACTTTGGCAGCACCGAGGCTACTGGATCAGTCTCTGCAGATTAATATTCGAGCAGGAAGACTCCCTACACCTTCGGAATCAGGACAAAGGATGCTTCACCTTCCACTGAAAACAAAGGGCGTTGAATGGTAGGCGGTACCAATAGCAGGCTATCACTTTCAATGTATCATGTATACATTATTTCTTTTGCACTATGACAGTTTCAACTGCCAATGATTCCCTTGGCGGTTACATATGCCTCATTCTACTCCTCAGTATCTGGTACCAAGTCGTGTAGTTGTCTCCTAATATGGAAGCAAATAAACAACGAAAAAAAAATTTTAAGGGAAAAAATAGACGGAGGTTTTCCTACCCGGTACTATATGTGTCAGCGGCGGCTCGCTTGTCAAGTATTTGAAAGCTTCTATCCTAAATGTCGCTCACGAGCAAAGCATATGTTGTTCCAGAGCCAAATCACTCCTCGCTTGAATATTGACGCCTGACGAGGCTGTGCATGCGTACCAGCCAAAATCAGCAGCCAGTTGGCGTGAATAACCAAATGTGCAGTTGGTGGCGTAAGCAAAGACACGTTACCTCGACAAGGCACACAGAGCGACTTCGTACAGCATGGAATAAAAGGCTTGATAACCTCTGCTCCCAAACGTCACCGTCAGACGGGGATAACTTTGAATACTATCAAGTGATACGTCCGAGCATACAAGATGGTGGCGGTTGAAACAGAAGGCTGTGTGTGTGCTGTGTCAGAGAGGTGATAATGAGTCAACTTGTGCGCGCGCTGTAGCTGCCTAAAGCGTCGCCTCCCCATCAGTGAAACTGAGCGAAATAAATAGAAGCCGGCCAATCTCTCTCTTCATTGGACATAATGGCTGTGGAGCACTAACAGATTAACCCAGTGGCCATTGGAAATGCAGTGTGACCACAGTGGGCTGGGACCAGATCAGGCTGCGACAAGCACATTAAAGACGGCTTGCTTTTCTGGATTCCCTCATTCCTCATTGCCCCTCTTTTGGTTTATTTCTGCCTTACCTACGATTTTGACAGAAATATGACGAGCCTTGAGTCGCAGCTGGGTGGCCTACAAACATCCTGGAATGAGTGTAAAGCTCATGACGAGTCTAGAAATGAGTTGATTCAGGTATTCCGTCGCCCGTAGAGGTCCTTTTACACAAATATCATTGAATGATGAGCTAATAACACCTGCGTCAGAATCTGTTCGAGCTTGTCACTCGCCTCTCTGATCAACTTACTGACACCAGACTGGAAGTGCGTGACAAGAGGGACTTGCTTGAATTGGAACGGCATCGTCTTGATAAAGTAACAAAGAAGTTGGCCGACTTCAAACTTGAAAAAGTATGCAGTCAAAGCATCAGATATTCAAAATTAAGTACTGACCTCCACAGGCTAGCCATACCTTCGTCTCGATATTGATCGATGGGGATTGTATGCCAGTAAGTCTAACCTTTCTACTACATCATGCTAGAACATGCCCTTTGACAACGTCACTCAGTTTAATGATGATTTGGTAAAAGCTGGTCTCGAGGGAGGACAAAAGACATCGAGTCTTCTCAAACAGGCTGTATTGCAGGACCTTAAAGCTAGATTACCTGACGAAGTCGGGCACGTCAAACTTCTTGTTCGAGTGTATGCCAACTTGCAAGGCCTCGCGAGGGCTTATAAGGCAAATGAGATATTAACCGACCCCACGACTCTCTTGGACTTTGTGAGAGGTTTCAACATGGGTGACGAACTTTGTGACTTTGTGGATGCCGGTAACGGCAAAGAATGCGCCGATGTCAAGATAAAAGGTGCGTGTCCCTAGTAATATGGGTTGTCTTGTTCTAAATGAATTCTCCAACTGAGACTTACCCTTGCAGCAATTTTTCAAATTGACATGGCAGATATCCATTGCCATCAGATCATGTTTGCGGGTGCACCTGATAATGGTTACGCCCGTCTCCTCGTCCCATACAAGGACGATGAGAGAGCTCGTCAAAGAATCACGCTCATCGAAGGGCCTCCGTTTGCGAAGGAGATTCTGGGCATCAAGGAAAACTTTGGCAGCGCAAGCTTCACCGATATATTCCGCAGTCAAGTGCTGCCTGGTGTAAAGCGTCAAGCTTCATTTCGCTACTCGCAACCAGAATCCCCAACAAATTATGCCAACGCGGCCGCGTCCAAGCCGCCGCCGCCGCCTCCGCCTTCCACGACGCGCTGTGCTCCGACAGAAACCCCACGCAGCGCAATATTTGGGATTGTTCATCTCAATAAACAAGACCAGCGGGTGGACAAGCCGCTGCTGCCAAAATGCTCCGCCGACGAGTTTGACGAGATGCAGTCGCGCAAACTCTGCAACACGTACCATCTTCTAGGAGCATGCCCCGTTGATAAAAAGGGCAAAGAATGCACTTATAAACACGGGAAGAAATTAACCGACAGGGAGTTGGCGATACAAGCCGCAGTCGCCCGTCAGTCGCCTTGCTTCGACGGCTTGTCGTGCCGCAATCCCAGTTGCTTCAAGGGCCATCATTGTCCCAGACCAGATTGTTATGATCCCAAATGCTGGTTTGGCGAAAGGCACCGCATCGATACAACCATTGTAAAGCACGATGGTAAACTCTCTGGTTCCCTCGTCTGAGTGGACTGGCGTCTTAGAAAAACACAGTCACTTGGTGTGGGGCAGTCAATATCGATCCTGCACTCTCTGAAGAGTGACAGGATATAAAAGTTTCCGATGGCATATTGCAATCTCGAAATAATAGGGAAATATCTCCTCTCTTTTTTTTTTGTTTCGTTTAGTTTCCTTTTTCTTTCCGTATTATGGTGAGCAGGGTGGAATATGTATTGTTATCAGAATTCGCGAAGAAGAAAAATGGATGAAGAATAACAATAAATTAACACTTGGGAGACCTATAGCACTCGGCTCATAGTATTGTCCGTGCGAGCATTTAATAAGACCCTCTCACACGCATCAAATGGAATTTCAAATTTGTTCTTTTGACTGTTGTATCCTCTGCGGGCCATGTTGAAATTCATCGTTCTCCAGTGCAACCCAGGACTTTTCAATCGGCTCCAAATATATGCTGTGTTCATATAGCTAACTATAATAGTACTATCTCCTCTTATTCCTCCAATTCTACCCATGCCCGATCATACCTTTTTTCTTGAACGCTTATGCCTTCTCAAACTTACATCGATAGTTCAAGCATTCTCTGTTGCTTCCTTATGTCATCAACGTGTTCATTGGCCTCATGATACAACGCGACCAGTTGTTTCCTCTCAGTTTTTAGTTGTTGCAACTCCTCTTCTCTGAATGGTGTGCCGTCTTCTTCTCTATCGTAAATAAGCTTGTCGATTCGAGAAATTTCCTTTACACTGCTTTCCATTGACGCGAGGGCAGTTGTGAGCCTCTTTTTCGTCTCTTCAAACCACTTCGAAGCTGCCAACTTAGTGCTTTCTCGGACTTGACGAGGGGAAAGAAACGCAGTTTCGTTGATTTGATCCATTTCCTGTTCAGGGGCTATCTTTTTTTCAGGGTTGGTGGCCTGAAGATGTAGTCTCTGTAACTCTTCGGAATCAGTATGGGCGTTGTTGGCCGGGGTATTCTCTAAGGCGGCGTCTTGACGTTGCTGCCGCATCTCCCGAAGTTTCTCCCGTGTATCTAAATGATGGAGCCCCAGCTGCTGTGACTGTTGATGTTGATCCGATCTGCGCGATTTGATCTCATCATGAACCATCTTGGAAATCGTCATGATTTCCTGTCTCGCCCTGAGATTCTCTGAACTATGATGAGACAACTCCTCGAATTTATCCCATTGAATTTGAAGCGACATTGCATAATTGTCCTTCTCTTCTTCGCTGAGTGTTGGAATAGCACGGATTTGAGCTGGTCGGTACAGAGGAAGTGGGTTCTGTTTAGGCTGCTGCCGAGAATCTGTGGCGTCGCTGTCTGTCTTCTGAACCACCGATGTACTTTCTTGAGGAGTCATAGCAGGATCTGATGTACATATTTCTGCAGAAACTTGTGCACTTGGAGGCATCTGGACGATCAAATGGGATAGGAGGGGTTTTATTTTGTGAGGGTGAGATACGTGTTCAGCTTCAAAGCTGGTAAGACTGCAACGAGAATGCGCATTCCGGCGGAACTTCGGCTTTGATAAGACGACCAGGGGTTTGGATACACAGTGCGAACCATGTCGGAATCCAGCTGATCCATATGGTGCTTGGCTTATACGACTTACCTCACATTGGCTGGCTGGCTCTAGACACATTGGAACAAATCATTGGTGACCTTACGAACACATAAGCCAGGCTGCGGTTTCTGCCTAATGTACGGACTATGAAGTTTGGGTATTAGCCTTCTGAAGGACAATAAGAAGGTGTACAACTTGTCTATTGTAGGCTTGTCCGGGGTTTGGCGAAGCGAGGACTGCCTGAGGTTAGTATATACTGAGACAATTGTTGGTGTGATGGGCTTGAGTTGGCGATACAGTCACATGGGAATTATTTTAACTCGTGTAGTGTCTTTCTTGGTAGACTCCACCAGTATAATTCATTTTAATCAAAGCCTAGTCGCAGGGAACATCAAAGTGCGATGAACTACAGAGTAAATCGTAGCCACATAAAAGTTCATGCGCCGCAGATAGTTGGATCACGGTGAGTGTTGCAGGGCCCAGTACACTCTCCAATGCACCGTCTTTAGCAGCGCTTCGGTGCCTCATTTGCCTCCCTGCCAAGTCCATCCTTCTCCCGTTCTCTGTCGAATGTCACAATTGCCCTTTGTCTTATGTCTGGCGCCGAACTTCGCTAGTGGTGACATTGCATCTGGGCTGCCGCAACATGCATTTGAGCACCCGAGGGCGGTCACCGTCATTGTAGTCGTCGTCGCCATCCACAGCGATCTCGCCAAGCTCTTCGAAGCCAAACTTTGCGTACATGGGCGCCATATCTTCCACAGCCTCCAGGTACACCTCCAGCGCCTCAGAATCTGCCCTGTCCGTGCCCCAGCGGATAAGCATCCGCGCGGCACCCTGGCCCCGGTGCTCGCGACGCGTCTTGAGGTTTGTCAGAAGCAGATGCGGGCGTGTGCCCAAGTAGGTGGCTCGTCCCTCTACAATGAGGTCGAGGAGGCTTTTTCGGGATGGCGATGATAGCTTTGTCCACCTCATCCGCTCTTGAAGCTCCTTTTCAGTGCATTGGTGGCTATAGACATTCCATCTCGCACAGGCAATGACCTCACCTGAGGTTTCGTCATTAACTTTAAGGTAGTTCACTTCGGTTGCGGGCAGCATGCATCGACGCAGTTCCTCGAGGAGCTCATCTGGAAGGCCTGGTGTAGTAGTGTTGTCGCCATCAACGTCCTGAAGCTCACGTTCCACCCACTGAGTCAACTCTGCCAAGGTCATGTGCGAAAGCCTCAGCATATCAGCATTTTATCGTGTTAACATTGTCTATTTAAAATCAAAAAGGTTTGAGGACCTTTGTAGGCTTTAAAATAGTAGGCCCTGTAATTCTAATCATTAAAGGCAACCGAATTGCCGGGCGTTGAACCGTTGATTCCGCTTCTGCCTGTCGCGTACGTATGCTTGCGGCAATCACAGCCGCATCCGGACAGTTAACACGCAAACATGTAATAAGGTTTGGTTTTTTTTTTAACTTCTGTGCTCTAGTGTACGTGGAGGCTTAAACAAGACACGTAAGCAAAGGTGCAACATGGTTTGCCCTTGATGAGCACTACTGCGTAGGCTTGATGGATACCCAAACTTGTTGGCTCTCGAAGTGGAGCCCAAACGAGAATAAAAAATGATTCACACCTTCAGCGTGGTAGGCAGAAGGAACGAGAGCCCGGTTATGAAAACATTCAACAACTAATGCGAGATGTAAATTAGTGACATCGTAACCAGGTGGCGTTACAATATGACTTACTGCGCTGCAATAGTAAGGAAGGCCAATGCCCCATGACGGGCCAATACTCAAGCCGACGTCGAACAGCTTAGCAAAGAAAAAGCTGCCTGTGAATCTTGCCACTAGTTCGAGGAGAGCAACGCCTGCATAGAGCTGTCCTGTAGAGGACTTGTCTACAAACGTTGCCATAAGCCCCTGAAGCGCTTGGGTGACGCTGAGTCCTGCGGAGGTGAGTACGGAGCCTACGACGCGTTAGTGTTTGGGGATGCTAAAAGGTTAAAAAAAAACCCGGCACTGCGGAGTCCCACATACCCATGATCAACAGGATGGCTTCTCTACTAGCAGCTGTGAATAAGGCCCCTAAAGTGAGGGCACCTAAGCTCACGCGGACTACCCAGACATCCAGATAGAGCGGCCGCGTACCCGTCTTGCGCTCCACTAGTTGCGTAAGGCTAGCGAGAGCCACCAAAGTGCAAAGCGTGACCAGACTCTTCACAGCAATGATGTACCCGGCATCAGAAATTGACCACCCCAGCAATTTTGAGGTGTATTGGATGAACAGGGATCCAGACGTTGTAGAAAATGCAGCCAGAAAAGCTACCAACAAACACAACACAATCTCCTTGCGCAGGAACAGAGGCCTTAGCAACGCCATCGTTTGCTTGTATTCGTTGAACCACTGGCCTACCGAGGCGGTTGACCAGAGGCCCTGCGACTCCGGGAGCTCAATTTCCGAGTCTCCTGCCAAATTACTTCCGGCAAGCCTCTTGTTGGAAGTCGGAAGAGTTTCCGGCATGGAAAAGATGAGCGGAAACCCCATGAGAAGGATGGGAGCGCTGAACTTAAACGGCAGCCAAAGGTCTTGGGACAGCAACCAAGATCCAATTGGCGCTGCCACAATCTCGGTGACCAATAGGCCAGCACCAACGATGTAGAAGACAGTGGTTCTCATGTTCTCCGGGGCTACGTCGACGATGATGGTTGACATGATGGCAGTTAGAACCCGGGGACCACCGCCAAGAACCAGGAAGAGGGGCCCGGCAAGGACTAATCGCGTGGGGAACATCTGGTGAAAATAACCTATCGCGGCAAGCAGTGCGGGCCAAGAAATTAGCATTGAAATGCATGTAAGTGGCCAGATGATCATGTTTAATCAAGTTGAAGCAGAGGCACTGGCAGAACGAGTTGCTGCTACGTACAAACAAAAATTGTCCAAAAGTAGGTCAGCACTTGACCTAACAGGCCCAGGAACACGACGGGTTTCCGCCCAATCTTGTCGGCAAGCCGTCCATATGGAAAGGTGAGAAGTATGCCAGGAATGGTCATCAGCAGCGATTTCGCAGCTCGGATGTAGGCCAGGTCGGCCTGGATGCTGCTGAGTTTGCAAAGATGCTCGTCGATGTACGAAAGCGGTGGCGGGCCGATGACGGTCGGGTCATGCTTTCGATAGTAGTCCCTGCAGACGGCCATTTCGAGCAGACGCACCTCGGGAGTGTCGGCCAGAGATCCACCCACATCGGCGACGAAGGCAAGGCCAAATATGAAGAAGATGGCGTATGGGTAGAGGTGACTGATTGATTGCGCACCATCGTTGGTGGCAGCGAGGCTCCGGCCGTCGGGCGAGGCTGAACGGGATGCAGCCAGCAGCGGCGCGGCTTCGTCCTCGCGGGGATCCATGCTCTAGGAAGTTTGTAGTTCGATGTCTCTTGTCGAGGGCATGGCTTTTAGGCGCGTTGATGCTCCGACTTGGGCGCGAATCGCATGGGACAAGGCAGTAACTTGGGTGACGCTCATGGCTGATTGAGACGTGCCATCCAAAGTAGGGACCTAGCAACGCGTTGGTGGTTGTCACGTGAGTGTGCGGGATTCACGTGATGTTTGCCTTTTGGATTGCCCGGCTGCTCCCTGTTCCCTTGCATCATCAGCAATTGAGTGAGGAATAAAATCGAGCACAAAATGGACTTGCGGGTGTGCCTTAGAGGGGTCATTGCAGATGGCCAGCGCCGCCCACTTTAGTCGCCAAGATGGGGTCTAATGCGTCAGGTCACCAGCTGACCTTGCAAGCGGCTAGCGCTGAGATTAATGCACAAATATCATCACTGCCACCTACCGCTTCAACTGCATCGATTATTCACCTAGGGACGAGCCAAAAGGACTCTGAATGCTTTATGGCGGTAGGCACGAGAATCTCTGCCTCTCCCTGTGATCATCACTGCAAATATGGCGTCCTTTTTCATGATTTCACTCAATCAGGCTAGACTAAGGTTTGTTTGCTGCTCTTGAAAACATGCTGAAGTCATGAGGATGCACAACCACTGTCGACGGTCATGCTGTTGAAAACATCACTACAAACAAATATCTCGTACCTAACCACCTCGCATTCCGCCATCTTTCGGGGTTTCAATCAAGCTTCACTCCCCCCACAGTTGCATCCGACAGCACAAAACATAGCCACTGTGTGCGAATCATTGGTCCTCCCAAACACCCAAATCGACGTCCGCTTTTCTTTCTGAGCCACACTCTGTGGGTCAAGGTCAAAAACCACGTTGGCCCGCCCAAACGTCTTTTCGCATTTCTGAGTAGGGAGTCGACCCGGGAGATAGTCAGGCGGCACGGCCATGAGACCGAGCGTCGAGCTGAGGTCGTGCTTTTCCAAGATGTCCCGGAGCTCAGAGATGAAGGCGCCGTAGTTGGACAAGTCAACGACATCTTCTTCGTCACCGTGTCGATGGAAGCCAAATTCGTAAGGCTCGAGAGCCTCTGCGCCGGGGGGAAGCACCAGCTGCGAGGGACGATACGGCCCTCCATGAAGTTGGCGGGATCTTGAGGCACGTTCCAGGGGGTTGAAATTGGACCATGCTCAACTAAGATCTCGTCATCCTCCATGTCGAAGTGACGATGCAAGAGGCCAATGCCAAAGACATCGGATGTACCCTCATTTCGAGCAAATAGATCACTGCCCAATCCTCAGCACCCCTCCCACGCAATGTAGCGGGCTGTTTGGGAAAGTCAACTCACCAAAGTGCTGTATCGAGTACACCTTGGCCAGGGCCTTGATCGAACCTCTCCAAAGCCTCATTCAGACTAGGCAAGGCACGGTAAGTCCTGGGGTTGTAAGAAATCTTGGACATGTTAGAGTGTACTATAATATGTATCAAACTGTTGAATACTCAGTAGGTGCTTGGTAAGACGAAGAGCATGTATCAAGGCATAGCTGGACAAGTATTATATCCTCTGATCTCTCCATGCGGCTCTGCTCAGCTATTCCCCCCTCAATTAACATACCGATGAATGCCGAGCTGTTGAAACTCCCCACGTCAGCAAAAGTTCTAAGAATGCACAGGGTGTAATGCCTCTTCATCCGAGTGGCCAAAACCGACAGGTCAATATGGAGGGGACTGTGGGCACCCAATGGGAGACCCAGACAAGCCACCCTCGCTTCCCCCGCTCGATGCTACTAAACACGACAGGGCAACACCAAAACTATGATATTGTTACTCTATAGCTAGGCTTGCAGTGTTGTTCAATTGAGTTATCGGCCATCGCGCGCCTCCTTGGGTCGCCTATGGAGGCTGCCTCTACATGTCACCTTGTGTGTGAGATAGAAACAAGTCCGTGTGCCGCGGAACTAGACATAGGGCATGCCATAGGTAGGTTGGTAGGCAACTCGGGCATCGGAACGAGGCACGTGCCGCATCGGGATGCCGGCAGAGGAGAGACAGCGAGGGCCTGAGCCAATGCCATCAAGATGATTGTTATCGGCAGAAATTCCATTCAACCCCCATGCAGGCCGGGCTATGCGGGATAGGCAGGCAAGTTCTGGCAGAAAGATAAGATCCCGGCGCCTCTCGCTCTCAAGGCCAATCGGCTTCGGCTTAAGATTCAGAGGACTTAGAAATAGTAGCTTAGTTGAATGTAACAAATGCTACCAAAATAAAAAATATCGCGTAAGTTGTTGGGCACGTCAACGGCGCCAGGCCATTTGAAGTTTGGTGGGTTGCGTTCTGATAGTCCAGCCGGTAAGGTACTGATGATACCAGGGAGGCTTCGATGTGGGCCCTGCTACTGGTGAGTGGGTTGAAAAGGTAATTGTGAGAATTAGAGAAAAGATTGGTCGAGCGTTAGGTAGTTATTGATCACCAAGCATGATGACTCGGAGGACAGGGCTCCATCGAATCTATAGCATTCCACCTGCCCTGCTGGTCACCTGAGCAGCTCTGGGGTTCCCACCATCCTGGAGATTTCCGAAAGGTTTACCACACTTTTGGCAGGTTGCATAAATCACTCAAGGAGCGTTAGGTTATAAATGTGCACATGTCCCCCACTTGGGTCAGTTACTTGATACACCCCTTCCGTATCAAGCGTTGCTAGAGCCACATCAAGCAGGAGACTTCATCTACCTAACTTTTGGAATGATGCTTCCTGTCGTGGAGACAGCTCGTAAGGGTTACTTCGACCAAGGCAGAGCTACCATACTTTAGTGGATGTATCAGCAAGTGATCCAGGTTATGATTTTGCTCCACACAATTGCCAGGAACACAGCTACACAGCCATCCACATACGTTTACAGTTTTCCTTTCTTTTTTTTTCTTTTTTTGCCAAATGAGGGATGAGGAACTAATCAGTCTGCCATATTTAGAGTCGGTTAGAAAGCATTATTGTATATAAGAGCCCATTCTATTCCTCAGAAAAGCCCTTGAAATGCCTTCTATGTAGTGAGTTGGGGTCTAGGGTAATGTGGATCAATCTGTCATCAGGTTGGTCAGGAAGATAAAAGGGACCTCAGAGACATAGGAAATGAACAGGCAGTTTTCTCCAACCAATTTTTATTTTTGAAATTCTGAATTCCTTGCATTTGGACTCTATTGAAGTCCCGGTGCAGCCCCTCATGACATTACTTTATTTATGACTTTCTGCCCCATTTTCTTTCTTTCTTTTCTTTGAGGGACACTCCAAAGCATTCGATCAGATGCTTTAACACTCTTCCAAGTTGTTCGCAGCTGCTTGGGAAGGCTGTTCGGTCTTCGACCGAACCTGCTTACCCTATACCCTTCTGGGTGGGGTGTGTGTTTTGGCCAGTGTCCCCGTCCACCAACACAGTAGTTCGCATCATTTAGCCACTCAATTGTGTTTCAATTGAAATCATTGTAGAGTATTTTATACAAAATAGATCTAGAGATCACTTGCTTCTTTAATTCATCAATTTATTCTTGGCTTGCAATAATACCATTTAATGCGGATCTCATCATAAATAGAAATCGTGCAATAGCCAAAAAGGCAAGCAAGCTTAAAACCCCATTTAGATTACATTTATTACTTTCTGAGTGATAAGCTAGCTTTGGCTATAGCCCTGCCAGCATGTCTTTATTAGTTTAAACCCAAGCAAAAGCTGCCTCTGTTACTAGCATAACATCGAGCAACTAGAAACTAAACATACCACTAAAAGTATTTACTACATAAACCTCTAATAAACATTAAGCATTTTTATCATGCTGAATTCTAAAAAAGAAAAAAAAATTAAAACCCTTAAATAATGTTGCTTCCAGAGCAGAATGAGCTCTGGCCGCCACTTCCATCCGCTGCTTAGCAGCTTCAACTGCAGCATTGACAGGTGTCATGACATTTTGTGTGATGGTTTAGCATCGTTCTGAGCTTTACTATGGACCTGTTATCAAGCCTAAGCCTATCGTGGCTGCTGTTGTTGCTGCTACCGCTGCGGCAGCGGTTGGGACTGGGTCATTTGATGAGCCGGTACATATATTCCTTGCTCCTCCCTCACGCTATCAACCCACTTGCGAGGATCTTGGCATATCTTAAATTGCTGCTCCCCCTCAGTTGCAGCTGTCGTAACTCCTCTTCATCAAATGGGTCTCCAGCTGCCGCTATGTCTGAAATGAGCTTGTTGATCTGCTCAACATTTTGCTTGCTGCCCTCCATCATCACGAGGGCCTGGCCATATCTCCCCTTGATCATTTCAACCCAACTGGTAGCTTCCACTCCAGACTTCTCACAAAATTGAGCTAGGTTACGGAAAGTTACTTTGTCTACGTTGTTAATGATGTGGTCAGGGATCTTCGGTCGTCGCGTCCTTATTTTCTGTAGTAGCTGAGCAGCAGCTCGGATAACATCATCTTACTGCATTTGCTGTGGTTGGGCGGCCTTACCTTGTTGTTGTAGTGTTTTTCGTTGCTGTAGCTCTAGCTTTTGTTGTAGTTGTTGCTTTTGTTGCAGCTGCTGCCGCTGAGCCGCCCTGCGCTTTTGGATCTTGGTAATGAGCACCTTACAGAACCCATTGACTCTTTGTCTTGCAACGATGTTCGCAGCATGCAGTCAGGGCCGTTCTGAAACGAGGTGTTGAATTTGTCCCAGAGTCCCTGCGGGCCTTGCTCATATTTGATCTTCTCTGCTTTAGTCAGGGCCGGCAGGTTTCGAATCTGAGATCACTGATACATGGGCTGTTCCAACTGCTGGGGTGTCCTTATCGAAGTGTATCAACCCTACTACAGAACCTGCATCCAGATTGTTCACTGCAGGATATGAGGTGACTGTGTTGGTAGAAACCTTGGTCACTTTCCGCCCATGTGTTGAAGTTTCTTCAACGTTGCATCTCTTATGGTGATCTTTCAAGGCTCTAGCTGAGGGGCATGGAGGATATTGGCATCCCTCAATTTGGCAGACAATCTCCCGATGAGTAGCTTCGTGAATCTTGAGTACTTAGTTCGTTTCAAATCCATATACAGCATGAGGGCATAAAGGGATGGGGCAAGGGTAAGCATCTGCCCTAAATACTTGCTT
The DNA here is from genome assembly GCA_003415625.1 of Aquanectria penicillioides. Classification (NCBI taxonomy): domain Eukaryota; kingdom Fungi; phylum Ascomycota; class Sordariomycetes; order Hypocreales; family Nectriaceae; genus Aquanectria; species Aquanectria penicillioides. The sequence continues at coordinate 7,060,742 of PYIU01000002.1, read as the reverse complement.
GAATCTCCCAAGCTCCTGAAAAATGGTACCAAAAAAGGTTTTCAAGCCTAGTATGTGTTGCACAGTTCTTCGGTGGTTGCCAAGAAGGGGTTTCAGGCTCGTGGGCTCGACCACCTGGGTATCTGTGACAGCAATATATTAGTCGAATGTGAGAAATCGCGTTTAGCGCTGTATAATATGTTATCATCACCTGGTTCTAGGGTTTCAGTGAGATATTGCCTTCGGCGGTCAAGCAGGACTTGTCGGGCTACTTGATACAGTGCTTCGTGTTGAACTCGAATTCGAGCTAAACAGTTGTCTTCAAAAGGGAGGCCATCCATTTCACCAGTTTAGGAACACCGTGCAGCATTTGTATTATTGGACAGAGTTCAATTGACAAGCAAGTGAACTCAAGGTGAGTGTAGCCAGCTGCAGCCATGTCATTTGCAAGTAGGCAATCCACCCAGTATTCTGTGCAATAGGCATGGAACCCGTGGATGCCTCGACGAACCCGAAACAGTCTTTTTTCAGAGCACTCGCAAGCCTAAAGGTAGACAGCAAGAAGTTGCCAAACCATACTCAAATATGCATTCATCTTCATTAAGAACCATATTGTTAGATCTATTCTAAAGATATCTGCAACAATTAGTACCAACTTGGAGACATAGCTAACCACTGGCAATTTACTCTTTCACAGAAACATGGATGAACGCGAAAGTTAAGTCGCTCCGCTCTTCTATCAACGGGGCATACAACTTGTCGAATAATGATTGAGGAGTTAGTTTGGTGGCTTTAAATCGTTAACGCCAAAACCGAGCGCAAACCTAAACACGAATTTTCGAAGCAGCCGCTTGGCAAATACAATCCATCCAAATATAGATTTCATTCGCGCCACAGACCGATCATTGGAATTTGATGCCATCTGCGGCAAGGTTTTATCGCAGCTAGTGCTTGGTCGGAATATAGAATAAAAGCTTGTTAAGAGCGGCGCTATTACTACATACAACTTTTGAAGTTTTCATGGTACAATCTCCACGGCACAAGGGACTTCGTCTCGCCGGAAAAACATGTTAGTATCTAGGTACTCCAAGACAAGTCTTGCCCAAAGAAACATACTTCAAGTCGTTAGCTTCCAATGTAGAAAGGTCAAAATGGCCATTATCAACATACCATCTGCCTTCTTTGCAATCTTCTGAGTCAAGTCTTTTATGTCGTCGTTGTTGATTCGCAGTTCCGAGAACTGGCATTCAGGAGCCTTGAGCTTAGCTTATCCATAGCGTAACTTTCGATAGCTTTCTCTAAGCGCTCTTTCTCGTCCGATAATGACACTGCGTGATAATATTTTGCCTCGTTGTAAATGCTTGGAGACAGGCGACTTGACAAAAGCACTTTCTATGCTACATATTCAGACGGTGATGCAAAAGAAACGAGTCGTTCCATGGTCTTTAGTACCTTAAGTTTCGCAGCTTTGTCACATTCATCCAGTCCGTCAATGATGAGATAAATATGTCTTACGACAGATGAAGCCGATGAAGAAGCACCAACCAAGGATCGAAGAATGTCTTCGAGCATCTTGGGACTGGCAACTCTTTCCCTCACTATTAGAGTATCGTAGACATAGGCAATGTGATCGAAGTCTTTTCTTAATGATTTGAACAAGAATGGGTCTCAAAATCCTATCATAATCCCTTGATTCTGGGTAAAAATATGTGCGGAAGTGAGCAGAGCAGTATTGACTGGTCAAAATTGTGCAGAAACTTGACAATTCAGTCGAAAGCACGCTCTTTCCAGTGCCAGGAGGACCACCACTATGGAACAGAAGATTCGACTCTTGATCGCATTGCAACCACTTCTTGATTTTCGGTTGTTCCAGCACCCAGCTATGGGCGTTGGAGCAACTACTTGCTTCAGAGGAATCGCGTCAAATATCCTTACTTGGATGGGCTCGTCTACCCTCAGGCAAGCAACAATTGCCAGATACTTGGCCGCTGTTTGTTCTTTTCATCTTCTTCTAGCCTCTTTGTTACTTCTTCTCTTGACACTTCTATTTTTTTTTCTCGTGCCTCAGGGATATTTACAGCGTTCGCAGTCTTACCAGCGAGGTCTTCGTGATTTTGGAGATCCTCAGTAATGCTGTCACAAAGTCTCTAGAAGTGGCCCCATGAAGTGAGAAAAAGTAATTGCCAGCCTAGCAAAACGTTAGAATACAATATTCCTTCCAACTTTGATTGTATTATAGGTTCTCTTGTACCTAGTTGTGACGTATAAATTAGGACCCTTCCTTGTGGAACTTAAGAATGTAGCAGTAGAAGATAGCCAAAGTCTCTGAACTTCCTTACTATTAGAGAATGTATAGCCTATTATTTTAAACCGTTGCAAAGGCTAGGAAATTTTACTGTACGCGTTGATGGGCTTTTTCGAATGCCTGGATATGATGGCATGATATCTACACAGGCTCGTGTCAGACCACAGCGAATTTTCCACCGCCCTCAGGTAGAGGGCCTGTGAAAGGCTCGAATTTACCCTCAGAACCAATTTTATTGGGCCCAGATCCATGCTAGGTAAGGTGTGCCGTTGCAAAGTACTTCGATAATCTTTGAATAGTATTCTAACCCCGAGAAGAGCGGTTCGAGTCTTCGCATGTTCCGAAGAGTTTGGCGCGCTGCCAGTTCCCTCTCCACCGTGTGTACCGCCATTCGAACGTCTTCTAGCGCTGTGTCTTTGAGATTGACACGGTCTGTTGTCGAAATGGATATTTGTAGAGCTTGGAATGTCACTTTTATGGTTTGTTGGGTGTCCAACGAGACTTGGGTAATCAAAGACATGTTCACCTTCGAATCAGAGCGATCGCTATGGATGGCATGCGTGATAGTTTTACGCCATCAAAAGTATTGGCTTCCCTGTATAAAGTCGTTCACCGCCCTAGGCGCCAGTCGTAGCAAGATAAAGTAGGGAATGTTGGCAGAATTTGAGGCTTTTGAAGTGCACGGTACGAGCCTGGTTAGAACTCGTCGGTCGAGGTAGATGAGTAGCTGCCAGGGGAATGAGGTTGTGCTTTCCGCCCAACCCAAGATTGCTGAGAACCTCAAGTTCGCAGGGGCTTCTCTGGATGATCTCACCGAGGCAAGTGTTCCCGCTTTGCTCAATGGCCGATCTTCTCAGACCTGAAAATTTTCAAAAGATATTCTCGCACAATGGACGACTTCACGCAACATTGGCAGTCTTCGCCAAGCAAGCGATGCTATGATGATTACTTGGTGGATGACATCAACCCAGCGATGGGTAGTGGATATATGGAACCACAACGGGATCTCATTACTACCGCTGCAGAATATCAATGGTACAGTGACACATCCAACATTATTTGTCTCCGTGGAGAAAGCAATGCGGCATGTAACGAGAACTCAATATCCATATTCGACGGTTGGCCCACACAGCAACATGACTACTCCACGGCTTCTTAATCCTGGTCAGTTGGAGAAATGCAAAAGGGGAATGATATCCAGTTCGATACAGCTTTCTCGCAACCCCAATCCCACGGCCTGCCATATCAGTTTGATACAATGACCTAGCCACTCATCGTCGAATTTACCCAGGCAGATGTCATCACAGCCTTAGATGAGCAAATTATGAATCCGCCGCATAATATTGCGAGTTTGGTTTGTTTTGGAATGGCTACCCACCACAATGCTCCCCTGACATCCCCCTTAACTAACTTCGCCTTAAATTACTAGATTAGCTAGTCGTTGTCGTCCACCCTCCTCTTCGGGTGTATTGAGCTATCCCGTGAGTTTGGTGGATGCTGAAAATTTTATCGGCACTCATAATATTGCCATCAAAGGTAAAATAAGTCATGAATTCACTTATGTATCCGTTGCCTTGCTCAGTGAGAAATCGCTTGAGCTTGAAGCATGTTGCCTACTTTCAGATGACTCACCCGCGCCAAAGGTCGGTATTCGAACCTCTCAGATTCACGGCTATTTCAGTCAGTGTTCTCTAAATATAGTCATTTACGGGCCCATGGAGATATAGGAAGTTTCTTTGAGGAGCATGATCTCTATCTTCAGGATCCAGTGGGCTGTAAACAGAATGTTCCTTACCACAACCCTCGCCGACTTTATATCGATCCGCACAAAGTCATGTCCACTTTAGATTTGAGACATCAAGTTTCGCAACCAAATGCAATAAACTATGTCGAAAGTGGACCCGAACTGTTGGATATCCTTTGTTCTCAGACAGACTTGGCGGAGTCGGGGCAGCCAGGATCAATCGCAACGCCTCTCAAAAGTGAATACTAACAAGCCAAGTTCCGTGCCTAACTTGTGGCTAATCATCGACTAGATATCAACGACAAGCCATGACTTTTATGTTGCAAAGAGAAAATGGTTAGGCATGGGATGGATCCAGACCAGATATAGATATGTAGGAGGTCGGTGACAGCGAACTAGCGCCACGGTAAGTCTGGAATCCTAACAAGGAGTTATGAAACATATCATTAATTGTCCCTAGATTTCACAATACTGTGTCAGTTATCTATCAAACTGAAGAACCTGTTCAGTTCTACGGCGGCATTGTTGCAGAGCCTACGGGTCTAGGAAAGTCATTGGCTATGATTGGCTTGATGGCGCGTGATTTACGTGTGGCCAAGTCAGATTCACCTTCGCCGCCTGGAATTGATCATGAACAATCCTCTGGGATAACATCAATTATCATACCTACTCCATGTAAGATTGTAGTTATTCTAAGTCATAGTTTAGGAACTCACCTTCGACTTAGTGCTTCTCACTTGGCAAGAAGAGCTCAACAGGTCAGATCAACTATTTGCGTAGGCATTTAATTGGTTCAATATTAGCTAACATATCAGTAGCTATGTTTATCTGATCAACCTCCCGTCCCGTCTACATTACGAGAAGTCAAGACTGCGAGGCATGTCCGACCTGGTTGGCGCGTTGATTGTCCTTACAACGTACCACACTGTAATGGCAGAATGGGAAAACGGAAAAACGAAAAGGAGAGCATTCGGAAGAGATATTCCCGATATGTGGATATCTGGGAACCGTGAGAAAGCCGTTCAACGCCTGAAGAGGCTTTCGGGTTACCTCCTTGTCCGCCGCCCCAAAGAGATAATCCGGCTTCCACCAAGGCACGATCTACAGTTCTCTGTAGATTTCACGCCTTCTCAAAGAGAGCTTTATGAAGATGTAACATCACAAGTAATTGCTCAGATTAATTACTCGAAGCAATCATGGAGCACAGAAACACCACTAGAGGTATTTTCTGACACATCTTCAGTATTTAAGAAACCTCATATGACATTTCTTGGCGAATTTGCGGGGTCTTCCAAGATGAGTTGTCGTGGCGAGGGTACGCATACAGACTATAGGGTAACCACAGGGCTAGTGGCGCTTTTAGCACATACGCAATTGGATGCAACGCGTAATCATCACTGAATACGGTTAATCGGTTCTACAAAATGATCACGAGGGGAACCATTCCGGACCTGCTCTTTTTGGAACGTGACCTCCTAACTTCAATATATGACTCGTGATTGCTTCCAGTGACATGTGTCTATTCATGCGAGACTTGAATATCGTCGGTTCCCTCTCTTCAGCTCAGCATCAGATCTCCAACCAAAAGTTGACGTGGACTGCCAGCTTGACGACGTCCGGCAAAATCCCTGCAGATCATCGCAGCCACAGCGTCACTTGAGCCTTGACAGGTCATATTGGGCGCGCATCACGTTCAGGCCGCAGCAGAGGCACATCATTTCTGCTGTGCGACACTCAGCAGTCGCAGGGGACCAATATTTATTCAAAAGACATCGAGTTGTACAGCAGACCGGGAAAGCGAGAGGAGAGTGCGCATTAAATCCGATCCGTTAGTGCGCCCGCTATAACTTTGCCGAACATAACATTTGGACCCCTTGCATGAAGTCACACATGAGGTGTGGAGAGCCATCGCCTTGCAACAACATCCATCTCCATCACCGACACTTGAGCACCATAATAAGAACAGCTTCGAGCATTCTCGCCACCAAAAAGTTCACTTATGCGGCGCTCTAAATCCAAAAACGACTGCGACTCGCTGATCCGATCAAGACCAGCTACCATGGGGAGTGCCTCTTCAAGGCCAGAGGACGAGATAGAAATATCGGACAGAGTGGCCCGCAAAGGCATCCCCCACTCCTTTCAAATGACCTACTCGAGGTCGAGGTCTAAACTCATCATCTACATCGCGCCGCCCGACTCAAACCCGGTATATTCCGTCGTGATACCCAAAGAGAGGGGAAAACGCACGGTTCTGTACCATAGCTCCGGCATCAGACTTCGCCCTGTTGTCGACGCCAAGAGAAAGCACCATGAATTTACCATTCATCTCCCAGCAGTCCCGAGTGCGGGGTTCATGGCCTGCAAAGCTACGATGCGATATGAAAAGTCACCAACCGAGCGATATTGCTTTACTTTGATGGTGGGTCATCACAACCGGTATCGCAACGAGGCGTTCGAGTGGAGGCGGTCAGACAGTGATCAAGCCAAAGGCTCTGGAAAGGCGAGGTCTAAGTGGAAGCTCCTACGCCTGGGACCTCCAGCGCGTGGAGACATGCTGCGAGGACATGGCCACAAGCTCGCACAACAGCCTTGCAGCGACAAGCACCCCCAACATATGCTTCAAGCTTCAAGCGAGAAACAAGAAGTTGTCGCTGTATTTAACATGACAAATGACCTCAGCATGTTCAATATTGGCGGGTTTCAATATCGTGGAAGCGGGACCACGACCGAGATTGGCTATCATTGGGCTCTAACAGCAGCCGTCACTGCAATATGCATCTTTCAGCACCAAAATAGAATATGAGCACTTGATACTAGAGCAAGGGCCAGAGATATTTTGCAGCACTGTAAATGAGTAACGAATCATGATATCAAAAAAAAGGAGCAAAAGGCTATCTACATTGTCTTTAAATCAATATCCCGCGAAATTCGTCGCCCATGCCACCGCTGCTCACGGCCAGTGCATGTAGCAGATGTGCAAGTTGTTCCTAACGCGACTCCGCCGCCACGCATACTGGCCCCCTTAGCAGCCCTTGAACATAGGGGTACCTATCCAGTATCTCATCAGCTGACATCTTCCACTCTACCGTCGATGCCGCAAGGAGTTTTCAAGTTGAACCATTGCAATCAAGACTATGTCTCTCTCACGATTCGTCGTGGGGCCTGTAAATCTTGGTGAGTTCTTCTAAGGATGAATATACGTCATTTAGAGAACCAGGGTGGTATAGCTGAATTAAATCGAGGAGAGTTGAAAACTTGATCGAGGGCTTATCAGCCGTGATTGTAAGACTGGCGGTATGGTCTCGGTCAATTTACTTGCTTCTCTAACGACGACTGGAGATGTCGCTTATGCGTACGACGCATTGGACGTGGCTTACGAATAAACTCCTACACGATTAGTCAAGCTCACCATGTGATAGAAGATGTCATCTTCGACAAGCCAAAACCACTAATTACATGCTCATGACACTTTCCTCAAGGCTTATGAGGTAGACCTGATCATGTGGTCTCGTTAGAGGAAGGCAAAGTATACTTTCATATGGCGTTAGTTAACATCAGATTCAGGCCTTGAATTATCGAAATTGAAACTATACATTTACAATGTGATACACTATTCTGCTCTTGTCTCGTGCTCTGGTTCATTTCCTTAACTTCTACTTTCGGAACCTTTTGGTATCTTGATCGCGTTGTGATGACTCTATTTAGAACGCCGTTCGATGATATTCAACTCCCCATCCTGCTTGACCTGCACCAACCCACGTTCGTCTCAGGGCCTGCATCCTTTCACGACATCGCCACAGCCACCATTGCAACACCAGCCATCGCCACAGCGGCCAACACATTACTACGACCCGAAACAGCACCAGACGTCGATTGAGGAGCGGATGTGCTGCTTGAACTCCCCACGCCGCTTGTTTGGGTGTTTGAGCCCTTGATAGTGGTCACGCCGCTAAGCGCATTTGTTGACTGCGCGTCGGCAGTTCCAGTCTTTTTGGATTCTGAATACGTGGCGGTGAGTAATTCCTGGCCGGAGGTGATAGTCACAGGATAGTATGAGAAGGTGGCAATGCCCAAGTTATCGAGGCCGTCGCGTCCAGTAAAGGTGGCTGTGGGGTGGCCGTCATCGTTGCCGCCGATATTGATGGTTGTGCATTCCTGCACGACTGTCCGGCTCATCTCGCAGTGGATGGAGAATTTCCAGGGATCGATGCTGTCGGTGATGAAGAAGTCGAAATTCCCAGTCTCAGCCGCGCCAGGCGGCAAAGTTTGACTCGCCCATGGGCCCAGAGTGAGGGAATTATTATACACGCCGCAATCATTGCTGTCGGTCCCTGAGGGACAGTTGAGGAGGTAGGTGGTTGCAGTGGCCTGCGCGCCGAGAACTTCAGCCACCAGGGGCTGGGAGTCGAATCCTGGGAGAAGGAGAGAGGTGACGGTTGTAGACATTGTTGATATTAATACTCCGTACAGAGGGGAGCCAGACCCAAGACAACGGAGAAACGAATGTGGGGGTTTTAAAGAGTGACAATACGCGGATGAGTGGTTGTGAAGAATGAGCCCAAAATCGCAAAGAAGGAATTTACGTCTCGGGTATTCTTGGGGGAGTTGAATGAATAATCGGTAATTATGCTCGGACCATTGACTCGTGTTGGTTGGATGATTATACGAGCAGATCCTTGCCTCATTTGACAGGTTAGTCCCACAAGGAGCCTTGGCTAACGAACGCCAAGACCTTGACAATGCAGTTGATCAAGGGAAAAGCAGAGACTGGCCAGCAGTTTTTGCAAGAGTGATTTGTATCATTCCAAGCCGCGGACCCTGACACGGCTGCTGTTGACAATCAATCTGTGCCAACTTTGACAATCCTGAGGCCAAACGATCTCAATCAACCTTATCCCAGATTGGCATCCCTGCTGGGCCATGGGTATGATTATGACGTAGCAGGCACATTTCGGCCATTTCATCCGGCCCTTTTTGCGGGTCCCCAACCGCTCGAGCGTTGGGGAAAGTCGGCCAACAGATAGGACGGGACGGCCGTCGGCTCCGAGTGAGATTTTATGGTCAATTTTCTGCCTCCAGGACTGTTGCACAAGCTGTTGGTTTCGTCGTCAACGTTGCTGTTGGCTACTCAAGTCTTGAATTGGCTCCACCGTCGGATGTCACTGGGGTATGCATATATTCCAGCTCGGCGGAAGTGATAAAAGCATTCATTTACCAATGTTTGGGCCATGGTTTTATTCATTCAACTACCTAGCGGAACAATGGTCAAGCGCAAGTAATCGAAGAATACCCTTGAGCCCACAGGCACGGCAGTTCCATCACTATATTCTTCGAATCCTGTAACCGTGCTCTCTTATCATTTTTTAAAAACATATTTCGAGTTCGCCGTGAATACTCATGGGTACAAGGTAATAACAGCCTTGGAAATCACATTTATCAATTGATGAGGATAAATTACAGGCCCCATCAAAACAGCCATCATCACGAGCTGGAGAGGTTAATGTTTAGTTGGATCAAGTTAACCTTGTATTATTTCACGCATCTTTTAAAGCATATTTTCTTTTCTTTTTCTTTCTGGCTCTTTATTTGAGACATGTATGCTCGACTTCCTCCAACCCTGAATTGACGACCTGCTGGCAACTCCACTAAGGGTGTGGTATTTGTTCCCACCTAGGATCATTTTACCTCATTTAACCGATCGGAGTAATTAGAAATCTGCCCCCTAATATTCTTCCAAGCAAACAAGTCAAGAACTACTGTGGTATTTCTTCTGTAGCTATTGCTTGATATTGTCGATAGGCTTGGATGGTGATTGCTGGCTCTTGAATTCTCCATAGAGAGAATAGCGCTGTCCCGCGCTGGGCCAATCAGATCATTTTCCGCTACTGTACAGGGTTTCGCGCCACCAAGTCATTGACTGCAAGTTCAGCTTCTTTTTCCATGGTTATCATGACATGAATTGAGATCGTCAGCGAATGGTTCATATGATTCACTATTAGCAACCCAAATATTACCCCAAAGACAAATTTTTAACATTTTGATGCTCCCAAAAGACTTCATCGGATGTTTCGATCCGCCCTCAGAGCGTGAAATGGCGCGTTGTTGAAACACATGATGACTCTAGGGCAAGTCGCCTACGTGACCAAGGTCCAAGAGATCCAATCTAGCAGTTGGTGTTGGACCTCTGTCGTTGGTGAGACAGGACTTCTCTCTTCTTCTTGCTATGACCAATTATTCGAGTCCAAAGATTTGGCAGATCAAACTTTGGATAACACTTATCGCGCCCGGTCTCGGCCTCATGTTTTGAACTCCGCGCGGTAAAGATAGCGCTGGGGCACATCGGTCGGCTCCTCTTATTTTATTCCCGCGGATCCGCGGCCAGTTGCAGAGCAGCTGCACATAGTCCATTCCCCGCTCCCCCCTCACGCCCATTTGATCCCAGCCGTGTTGATGCCAGCACGATCGAGCTTCCAAATCACTCCTTAACATCAACACAATTATTTTCTTCATCATGGACTACTCATTGGAAAACTACAAGTCTTTTATTGGAAAGCCCACCTCTGAGCTGCCCACGCCGTCATTTGTGATCAACTTGCCTGTGCTGAAGAAGAATATCGAAAACCTCCACCGCGATGTCGAGAATCTTGGCATTGCCTTCCGTCCTCATGTTAAGACATTGAAGGTAAACCATTTCGAATTCCCAATTGGCGCCAGCTGTATTCTTATCACGAAGCACAGACACTGGAAGTCACAAGATTGATGCTCGCAAACGGCAAATACAGATCTATCGTAGCGTCAACCCTGCCTGAGATTCGCGGTGCTCTTCCATTGGCCAAGGAAGGAATTCTAGACGAGGTGGGTAGTCTACCCAACTGAGCGATAAATACACCGCAGCTGACATAAAAACCAGTGTCTTTATGGTCTACCAATCTACCCTGGCATTCTCCCCAGGCTAATTGCGCTCCGGGATTCATTGCGCATTCTTCTCATGGTTGATAATGAGCAACAAATAGCCCATCTTGAGAAGGCGAACGCTCAGAAGCCATGGGATATCTTTATCAAGCTTGATGTTGGTTCCAAGAGAGCCGGCGTAACCAACGCCAGCCCCGCTCTCCGGCGCCTGGTGGAACGCGCTGAGACATCTTCTGCTGTCAACATTTACGGATTTTATTGCCATGCTGGCCATTCCTATGGCGGCCGATCACGAAATGAGGCTGAAGATGTGCTCAATGTTGAAATTTCCAGCGTGCTTGAAGCTGCAAAACTACTTCCAGATGACCGTAATATTGTCGTCTCAATCGGTTCAACACCTACTGCCCACGTGGCAGAGAGCCTCAAAACAGTTGTACCGGCGAATGTAAAGCTGGAACTCCATGCAGGTTAGTTGACGGCGCACTAGATCACCTACATGGGAACCATAAACTGATCACTTAATTTCATAGGCAACTTTCCCTGCAACGATCTTCAGCAGGTGTCCACTGGCTTGGTCTCCGAGGCAGCTCAAGCCACATACGTCGCAACAGAAGTCTGCAGTGTTTACTCCGAAAGAAACGAGGCGCTCGTGAACGCTGGTGTCATTGCCCTCTCTCGGGAATCGAGCGCTTTCACCGGCTTTGGTCGAGTCGTGGGCCACCCGGCTTGGGGAGTCGCTCGCATGTCACAGGAGCACGGAATTTTGGGGACCGAGGAGAAGAACCAAGCAGTCGATGATGTATTCAAGGTCGGCCAGCGAGTGGACCTTTATTGCAACCATGCTTGCATAACAGCAGCCGCATTTTTTGTATACTACATTGCCGATGAGAACAATGTTGTTCAAGATGCCTGGATTCCATGGAAGGGCTGGTAAAAATAGAATTCAAAGAAGCGTGAATAAACAAAGCAATGGTTCATTTGAAATCCCGCCGCTACAGCCACAGTTTCATCCATTAAAGGATGACGGGATCAAGATTTCGCAGGGTTTGACTCTTCGGCGTTGCTTTTTCAGTGCACACCCGAGAGCTTCCATCCTAGAATCCATAATCGTATTCGCCCTAGTAAAAAAGCTCGAGGAGTCTGAGGGCAGGGTTGTCCTTTGCAGCCGCTGATCCAGGGTCCTGTCCCGACCTTGGCAGTGCTTCCAGCCACTCTGAACATGGCAATACGCCATAGGTATCGCCAAAGAAATTTGAGACTGTAGGTTCGAGGTCTTCCCAAATGACAGGCCGAGGGTTGACAATATTGTAAGTCTGGACTTTCGTCATACCTCCAGACCTCTGTTGCTGTGGTTTGCCTACAGATAACGCATATAGGCCAGCTAATTCAGCAATGGTAACTGAAAGCACGTCTACTGGGATCCAGTCGATGCGATTCATTCCAGAAAGATTACTTGGTATAAGCTCCAATTTACGGCAAGAGGATATAATCTAAGATCAAAGTTATTCTCAAGGATTTCTTTATCTTGATTGCGATTTGACTATTGCTTACCAGTGGCAACCATTCTTGCTTATTCCAATACCCAGTGCGCCCTTTCAGGACTGGTCCTGCAATTTGGCCCACCCGACAAACTGTGGCTTCCACCCCACATTGCTTCTTATTAGCCTTCGCCAGGATCATTTCAGATATGAGTTTCGAGGCTCCGTATCCACTAGCCCATGATGGTGGGAACATCGTCAACCACCTCCTCAGATATCAGGCGGTCATTCTGAGACTGAAGTTTCGCCCCCATCGAAGAGATGAAAAAGACGTGGGCGTTATGACGGCTGTTAACAGAAAAAAACACCAAATTTCTCACACCGGAGGTATGAGATTCAAAGGCAGCAACGGACCAGTTGAAGTTCACTGGCCATGCGTTGTATGTAACGTTTCGCTAGCGAATTTATCCAAATCTCAAAAAATTGAAGTCTTACAAATAATCAAAGTCGTCTCCTCAGCGAGTTTTTTATACTCGTTCTCGCTCAGGCCGAATTGGGGCAGTGCAAGATTCACCTTGAGAAAGCCAACCTTGCTAGAAGGCCAATCAGTAGACAAGCCCCTTGCAATACTTGCTTGTTTGCAATGTTTGCTCATTATATATATTATATTATTAGGTATAACTAAATAAAAGAATGTCCATATAATTTATTTAATTTATTTATTTTACGGCATTTTAATCAAGCTACGATATTAATATTAATAAGATAAATTAAGGGCATTCAAAGCAGGTCCATCTGGGGCAGCGGCGGTGCCGCTATGGGGTAAGGTGAACTGGGTCACAACACCGAAACCGCTGGTCGCGATCCCTTCAACGACTGAGATGATACTCGTTGTCCTGAGAGGTCACCGGCTGCTGACCACGGTTACAGTCGGGCTGAGAACAAACACAAATTTCATAACCCGTTCCCTTGCAATCCATGCAATCTTTGGAATGATCCCTTTGCCTAGTTCCGCGGCCGCTACAAGTCCTACATACAACTGGGGGTTGCGCGATCTCCCAGCACTTCCCATTGCAGCCGATGCATTTCCATCAGACAGTGCGCTTATGCCGAGCATTTCCGCAAGTTGGGCAACCCATGATGTTTAGAGTCCTAGGGGCCATTAGAATATGCATTAGAGTGTACAAAGGAAGGAGTTAGAACATACAAAAGCAAACTGTGATGGCAAAGGTTCGAATGTCTGGAAAGCTCCGCTGTGTACCGTAATTGGTGTAATTCGAGGCTATTCGAGTCGTAAAGGCAAAGGTTTGTAGGGAGAAATGGTAAAATCAACAAAGCAAATTGAATTGTAGATATTCAGGAGTCTGTTGTCCTTCAGAGCAGAGTGTCCGGATATTTATGCCTTTTTATGTGTCTATCAGCGCTTTCAACCTAGCTACTTCGCATAGACTCAGGACTGAAAGTGTACAAATAGCCGTTTTGGCTACAACAGCAGCAACAACCCGAACTGCGATAAAAGCAGTGTTTGTTGGTCTTGCAATCTCCTATCGACCTACGCCCCGAGAGGATTGCGCCGTCCCCTGTTAGCATGCACTGCCTCGGAGGTTGACTTCGATGGCAAACAAATTTCTGAAGCCAGAGTATCATTAGTGCTAAGGGTGAGAAGTGACTTTGAGCGGTGCATTTGAAGGGTGATTGAAATGTGTCCACTATTGTTGCTCACTGGCGACTTGATTTGCAACAATACAAGAGTTCATGATATGTTGTCTCCCAACCATTGGTAATCACCTCACCTCATTTACTGCGAGAGGTATAATAGACTAGGCAGTCAACAGTTTCCAATTTGGGCGCTCGTGTATCTCATAGGCGCCTTCAATGAATTGTTGGTTCTAAAGCAAATGTCCAAGGGTATGATGAACCGCATGGAGGCTTTTTATGGTTTGGCCGGGTCGTTGATTTTATCACCAACAAATGTCTCAGGGTTACCTATTCAGGATCCTTTTGAGAAATAAGGATGATTGGCCACAGAAGCGCTTAGGGGAGTTGTTGCTTATTCTGGGCTACCCTTCAGATCAGCGCATCAGACCCACACCACCTAATAGGAATGCTCCCCAGCGATTCCTAGGTAGCTATTGCTCCAATGAATCAACATGTTTCATCCTGGCAACCAGCTGGTTCCAGAGACCCCTCGGCCAGTTTGACGGCGTCCATATCGGCGGTGTACACCATGTCGGATTCATTTTTCGATTTCACGATGTTTGCTGATGTGAGTGTCATCTTGGTCGACACTGAAACTTCGACTTATAACGTCCGATCTACGTCATAATGGAGTTCTGTTTGGTGTTCAGTTGGCGAATATCCTCAACTTCATGTCCACGCTTCCTGTGACAATGACACAGCGAATCTGGACATCTGAGGGGGGTTGAACGCCCTTCTTTGGCGTTCCGTTCAGCCCCGTGGCCTCTCCATCGTTGACCTCAGACCCCTCTTTTGTGCTTGTTGGTGCCCACCTTAAACAGGTGACGAAGTGATCATGTGCGCCCTCAATCACTCGAACGCACTTTCCATCCTGGCTTAGATCCCAGCACCGTAGCGTCTTGTCGTCTGCTACAGAAAGCAAATATTTGCCGCCGGGGTGGAAAACCAGGGCGTTTA
This sequence comes from Aquanectria penicillioides, assembly GCA_003415625.1. Lineage (NCBI taxonomy): Eukaryota > Fungi > Ascomycota > Sordariomycetes > Hypocreales > Nectriaceae > Aquanectria > Aquanectria penicillioides. Next base: position 7,045,669 of record PYIU01000002.1, on the reverse strand, counting down.
CCCAGTTATCATGGCCAATCAGTGTTTTGATACAGGTGCCTCGAGCATCCCAAAGCCTAATTGTCTTATCTCGAGAACCAGTTGCTATAAACTCCGCCGTACTACTTGATGGTGGTGGTTTCTTAAATCCAGCCATAGATGCCAAATATTGGTATGATGTGGGTGGTGCAAAAGCACAACATTTTGCAACATTATCATGGCCAAACATTGTTAGCTTGTGCTCTGGACTGGGGCCAGATATGTCCCATAACCTAACAGTATGGTCGTTGCTGGCAGACAACAGGAAACGTCCGTCCAGTGAAGGGCAGACATCTCGAACCCAACCCGCATGGCCGCTCAGTGTCATCACACAATATCCAGTGTTCACGTTCCACATCTTGATGGTCTTATCTCCGCTTGCACTGACAAGCAAGTCCCTTGCCCCAGAGCCTAGAAATCGAACAGCACTGACGATATGATCATGGCCAGCCAGTGTACGGATATTCTGATAATCGTTGGCTGGGTCCCATAGCTTGATAGTCAGATCTGAGCTGCAGGATGCTAAAAGGGTGCCGCCTCTGGGGCCGCCGTAATCGACATCAAGTACTGGTCTCGTATGACCCTTGATCGTTCGTTCTAGCTCGCCAAGCTCCCAATCCCATATTTTGATAGTATAATCATCGGACCCAGTGGCAACGGAGGTGTATATCGGATGAAACGCAACGCAGTTCACAGAACCTCGGTGGGATTCCAGTGAATATCGAGGGGTAGGTTTAGGAAGCCAAGAAATAGGGTCCTGGCGTCGGGAAAGGGAAGCAGGGGTCGCATTATCGAGTTCGGATTGCAGTGTTGCGTTTCGAGACTCGAGGTCCATGACCTAAGATTTGTGAGATAGTGTTGCTTCCAAAGATAAAGCGAAACTTGGAAAGAATCGCTGTTCCAACCATACCTTTTTTTGCAACCGCACCACACTTGTCCATTTCTTCTCCAGTATTGTTTCGTATTTCTTCGATGTAGGTTCATCAAAAACATCTTCTTGAAGGTTCAACTCCGTTCTTAGAACGTGGGCGGTATTTGGGAAATCATTTGAGGAGAGGTATGCTATAATCGCCTTGTGTCTGGAAATACGGCGTCAGCAACAACCCGGCCTTTTTAGCCCCTTTCCCATGACATGTACGCACAATTCTTCAGCTTGTCGGCTCGACAACGAGAGGCTCATTTTTTTTTGTTATAGGGACGATACCCAAGCAAAGTGCATTCCTAGGGTCTGCTGAGTCCGTATTATTCCGATTATCGTCTGGTGGGCAGACCGAAGTCGTTTGACGCAGTGGAAATAGTAGAGGATGGGTGCTTCCGAAACGTGAGTGGTGGTGCGGTGTAATGGAAGAGAGAGTGTGCGTTTCTCTGGCGGAAATCCAGATTTTATACTTGGATGAGCATCGGGTCGGTAGTTGGCAGTAACTTTTCAGTGGAATGACGGTGTTGAGTGTGTGAACATAGTTGAAGCGGTGTTACCTTACCAAGTGGAACATCACAAGAATCAATCAATAACCAAAGGCGGTTGAGATACACAGTCCCACCTGTCACGTGATGATATCAACAGCCCCGCATAGCTTCGTTTGATGGATCTACCTTTCTTCACCGGCGATTGTGCCACAAATCGAGGGTTTCTCCAAGGCATACCACCTCATCTTTCTACAAATCTGCAGGGAGCTGAGGGATTGTAAAACGAGACCACCACCCTTGCACTGAAGATTGGCTCTCATCGCTAGCTGTAACAACATAGCGAAACGTCCTGTTCCTGTGGCAAGGTGCAAATCGCAAGTGCTCCCCATCAAACCAGTTTTGCTTGAAGGACAGCTCCGTGGTTGGAAAGATTCTGTGAACCGTTTCTATGGCTGAATCGAACTACCTCAGCAAGGTTGCATTATGGTGATAAGGTAATTTGGTGGTGAACAACTACTTCGTCGCAGGCATGCATTGATGAACACAAACCTTGTTCTTTAATTAAAGATATTAAATATAACTTAAATGCTTTAATAATAGCAACTTTTAGTTATTTCTTTTATATTTAATTGTAAAAACGGTGCGGAAACGCCCGATCGGTGCATTAGACCCAGACCCGGATATGTGACACTCAGTAAATGCGGCAACTGCATTTACTGCTGGATCTTTTGCCGAAGCGGCGACTAGTCTATTGTGCAAGCCAGTATGTCACCCGTCTTTGTTACATTAGGGATCTTAATAGTAGGTCCGCTTACTTTCTCGTCAAGGAGCCAGGACGGTGAAGTTATACGAGCAAAGCGAGTATAAGATTGTCGCTTATTGGATACTGCACTTAAAGGTTGGGAGAAGTATGCCGAGTCTGGTTTACTTGAGGTTAAGCTCGGGCTATATTTAGACAGGTTCCAAGGACATCTAGTCTATTTCGCAACTTCCCTCTTCAAGCTTAGCCGAGAACCACAGCTTTTGAATGTGGTCCCGGTGCACACGACTTCGTGAGTGCAGAGTCCAAAACTTGACCAACTCCACGCCGTTCAGACACATCACCAACGTCGATGACATAAAGCACCCAAAAAAGATCCCATGCAGCTTCGCCTTCCTTAGACCGATGTGGCAATGCGGAACGAGCGATGGGTTCAAAACATTTTGACATGAGCAGACATTCAACTTCCACCCCGGGCTCGTGTGACTCAATGTTGTCCAGGTGGAGAGACCCCACGACATCCCCGTTTGGAGAGAGCAGCGGGTACCCAGGTACTCGTTGAAAAGCATGGTGAGAGGGTTCATTTTCAGACTCCATTCCTGCAATAGCAGAAGCCATTGGTTCATGAGAGCCAAGAATAAGACGTATCGAGATAGTCTGAAAATACAAGACGTGATATTTCGGGAGATGTCTAGCCCCAAGTTAGCCTTGCTGTCCTATTTGAACCCTACACGACTCGCTTCCAGGAACTCTTACGGTATAGGTATAGTAGGGGCTTCCAAATCATTTTCTTTCAGGTACTCAATCGTCCCTTTTGCGCTTGAAATTCTGCGATCGCTTCTTTCAGTATTGGTATTTGTACCGTCGTTGTTATCTCGAAAATCAAAGTCAAACTCGTCGCGATCACGAGAATATGATGTTGTTGTTCGCACAGTCACCCGTTCAGTCGCTTGTGAAGTCTCATTTACAGTCATCTTTCTTTTTCTCATTTCTAGGAAAGTCAGCAATCAGCTTGTTAGAAAGAAGGATAAGCCTACTAAACCGTCGTGAAGCAATCCAGTTCGTAATCATTAGCCATTGTCTTTGATGTTGAATCCTCGAGACTAGTCTATCAAATTCTGCCTGGCTGTTGAGCAGATCAAGCTCGTAGAAACCTACACGACATGTTTCCCCCTCGAGGTCTTGTACACGGAAAGATGGCCGCGGGGATGAATAGGAAGAAGATGCCAGTTTATGAAGAGGAAGAGCGTTGATGGCGTACTCGATTTTAAGCTCGTCCACAGTTTTGCTTGAGAGAACGTTGGAGTACTGGTCGGCTAATCGTGAAATTCGGCTGGGGGCATCATAATCATCCTGGCAATTAGTATCTTCTATACTCCCTTCACGTTTCCAAACGTGCCATCGGATAAAGGTCTTCTCTTGTAACCAGCGAAGCAAGTTCTCAGGCGCTGGCGAAGACTGATCCTCCCATTGATAAACTTCGCGCGGCCAACCAATACGCCCCGACCAGCCTGCCCAGGAATAGCTCGCGAACTCAGGTCTTCTTCGTAGGTTTCCGTCTGTCGACATAAACAACAGTGAAATGTCCAGATAATATGCCGGTAATCCTTCCGTTACCCATGAAATTAGGCTCGTCCCCAGAGGGCGCAAGATACCAGATATTGCCCGGATTGCATCTCCATCGTAACGCAGGTTCCTGCTAGAATAGTTTTCGCAAAGCTTTTGATATGCCCACCATGCTGAGGTTATCCCTTCTGATGGTTCTGGAACCCTGCTGATGTTGCTATCATCTGGGTCGATCCATTCTGTGCATCGGTCGGCAAAGGTTTCCTCACACCAATTAGCTTTCATGCACCGAAAGTGCACTTTGTTGTCGACAATAATGACGGCTCTTCGAGGAAGAACAAGTTCCTGAAAGGTCCAACCTCTCTTATTGTAGACTGATCTCTGTAGGTGCCAGTCGATGCTGTGTGTTAGGGCCATCTTAACCTTGGCATTAAGTTGAGCAACATTCTGTGATGGCTGTCTCGATCCCGGCTGCACGCCGGGCAGTCCATCTTGCGCATTTGTTCCCGAGGCAGCTACAATAGCAAATATGGAACCTTGATAGATGGAATTCATCATTTCTATCCCAGATTTGACGTCCCATGGGTCATCTTGGATCAGACATAGTGTATCTACCCACAGGTATCTTTCTCCAAGAGAGCCGGCAAACTCCATTGCATCTTTGATGGTCTTTGGAACATCTAGGGCAAACCTTTCCAATGCTCCTTCTATCTGAAGTTGCTTGAAGTTGCTTTTCAACAACTGGAATGTTGGGGACTGACCCCAGACGTAGCTCAACGCGACGTATCTAGTCCCAAGGGCCATTGGGCTCACACATCTTCGCTCGAGGTCAATGAGCCGAAAATTGGAGGCTTGGTCCTCGAGCATCGTCATTGTTCGGAATTCAGTTTTGTACTTACAACAACGATGTTAGACAGGGCTTGAAATAGATTTGGACCATTACTGACAAGATCTCGCGGAATGTGAAAGCAGGAGTCTCCATGGCTTTCGTCGCACTTTTGTAGCCACGAACTGACCAATGAAGGTGATATCTGCCGGCCCTCGACACGGCGTGCGAGGTAAACACTCTGGCCTCCACTGACCTGGTTACCATCCTCAGCCATGAACATTAACCGCGTACCTAGTCGTGATGGGTAGGAAAGTCGAAGACAGTCCTCCCCCGGGAAAACTAGCACTCGAATTTGCTCGGAAGTTTCTTCCCCATCTCCATCATTCTCGCCAGACATATGCTTAGGGTTGTTCTCCAGACATGATGTCAATACCAATTGGCAGAACGGACATTCAGGTCTGTTCCGCAACTCTCGCAGCGTTCCAATCGCATATCCCTCTTCATCCAGATCAAGAATGGTAGCGAGTTCTTGATGCCCTGGTATCTTGCCATCAACAGCCCCAATGCCGCGAAGCCTAGAGCATAATTCCGTGCACTGCATCGCCATTCTCACCATTTCGTCATTTGAACCTAGGCAACTTAGGTGGCTGAGTGAATAATGTAGGAAGAGCCAGACACTTTGTTGTTGATTGGGCTTTTGAGGCGCAGTCGGTTCCACCAGCCCGCTCCATCACGTGTTGCTGTAGTGCTGACGACTGATGAAGTCGTAGGCAGGCAACATCGACCCACTGATCCATAATCTTTTGGATTGTAAAGGGCTTTGTGTTACTCATAAAGGAAATTAATGTTATAGGCATCAGCAGATCATTTCAAGGCATAGCCTTTTTGTTCCGCAGCGCAGCCACATCTTCGCTAGCCATCAGAGCCTTCTCGCATTTCCTCAGCATCTCTAACTCTCTAGCCTTATATAAAGTCATACGCTTGCCGTGGCCTCCCATCCTCACATTCAGTGACAGTTGCCACCTCCAATATGCATGCCATTGTAAAGCTCTAAGATCATCGCTTTGGAGAAGACCGTCGGAAAGTCTTAAACAAGCGTTTACGGCACTGCCATGCAGATGAGATCGTCTTCCAAGATTTCATACTGAGAGGAGAGATTGTGACTTTGCTTCAGGAGCTAGAAGAGAGGCAAAAGCTGGGGCTTCTCCCCTTATCTGTAGGTGACTTCCTGGACGACAGGAGAGCGGACGGGATCCAGCCCCGGTCCGGAGCTATTATTAGCCTGCGGCTTCGGCGAAAGCTGGTTACCCTGTACCTAGATTAGTTCTACTTCAGATTCTGGCTAGGTTATCGATACCGTTCATCTCCTAAACCCCAAATGCCAGTAGTACGGAAATGCACCAGCCATTGAGGCAGCGCTGTAAAAAAAGAAACACCATGCGGCTTTGCAGCCCTAGCGCTTGACCACGTCGTGAGAAGGTATGTGCGAGCGGGGAAGAATCCGGCTTCGGCAGCACCCAACTGCTTTCCTCTAGTCAGTAAACGTGTTCAGAGGTTGGCTGGAGAAGGACTGTGAAATTTACCGCCGCTCTAGCACCAGCCAGGCCATGGTAGTCCTTGACGAGACCCATAAAGATCATGACAAGGCCACAGGCGAGCATCATCGCTCCAACCCAAATGGAGGGCTTGACAATTTTGAGCATCATGTTGCCTGGGATCTCGAGAAGGGCATAAGGAAAGAAGAAAATAGTAAGACTGGAAAGGGTTAGTGGTCAAGACCCATCAAGTTACATGACCTTTACGTCACTCACGCGCTGTTGTACTGGGTCCCGCTTAGGTTGAGGTCTTTATTCGTACCGGCAACCTTTGCATTGCCAACTGATTGTTCCATTGTTAGAATACCGATTTAGTTTTGCCGTTGCATGGCTCGGACTCTGAACGTTGTTGATCTTCTGTTGCTTCTGTCGTTGAATAACGGATATAGAGAAGAGTAAGCATGGGAAGGAGTCGCTAGTCCACTTTGCGCAAGGGTTTCTTGGCTTCCGCCTCATCATAGATGGGCTCGGCATCTATGACCTGGTTGCTTTGGGCATCCTATATTCAGTCTAGCTTCGGTGAAGCTGGGTCCATGAAGGCCTTTTCCATGCTTGCGGCGATGATGAACCAGTCTAGGGCGTGATAATGAGATCCAAATAATTGAGCGATATCAACAATACACTCAAGTCTCGTGATCGCCTCAGTCTGCAACTCCAGAAAGCCTCCATTGGGAAGTTGTTTCTTTTATCTCCGCGTCAGACTGGGTCGCATGGCTAAGTCCGAGGTAATGCGATCCTAAGCTTTCCCACCACGGCGTCTTAGCGCAAATTCCAAGCCACTTATTATCAGTCCATTTTCTCGTGCCGTGATGGCTCAGTGCTTGTCTTCCCGTCTCCCCACACCCCGGGTGCCTTGCCTCTGATCGTCGCAGCTACTTCCCCATATCCTCCACATGACTCTGTGTGGGATAGCGATGGAGACGCTTATTTCCTCGCCCACTTCTCAATCAAGTTTGTATAACTATCTCGGCACGAACTCGCTCGTTGATATCGCTGACCTCGAAATGGTACCCTCGTGGTCACGGGATGCCTTCTCATAGAGTTTTAGGGTTATGATATTTGATTTATTTCTCATTCAAGCTTTAACCGTGCTACGCATGATCCCCGCAAGAGAGCCAACGCCCCGACCTCAGCATCGAGATCTGGCCGTGACGACGGGATGGTGAGCATGTCAGTCTCACAGCCGTGTTTTTGCTAACCCTGGTCTGAAGCCTGACTTGTCGCCATCGCCACATCAAGTGTGACGAAAGGAAACCTGCTTGCGGCAAGAAAAACAAGACCTGTCAATATGACCAACTGGTGGAGGATGAAGAGTCCGCAAACAGCAGCCCATCAAATCCCAATAACGTCCAATTCCCCGCGTTGCCAGATGGTCAAAGTGTATTGCAAGAGATACCCTGAGAGATATCCGTGTAGATAGATGAACTCCCGAGCGTAGTGTCTCCCAATAGCGCACAATATCTTGATTCATCCCAGTTTCCCGATGTTGCTGTTGTGCAGTCCTCAACAGGAAGCCCCGATCCCCCATTCCTTGCCACTCTCGAATCTGTGCTCCCAAACACAGACCCGTGGAATGTAGGCTTGTTGGTCTTGGCTAGAAGTTCGGGTGAGCAGCGGCAAGTCCTGGTTGAGGACGGCAAAGTCGATGAGGGATCATAAAAACAGATCAATTGAATAAATACCAAGCAATACATTAAGAATTATGACAAAAGGGATAACAAGAGATTCATCCTAAGGATTTCCAATCCAATGACGCTCGTGAACGTTACCGACAGTGGCAGCCAATAAGCATGATTGACGAGTTTGTGGAGTCGTCAAGGCCCACCTCGGCTCGAGATGTGGGATTGATGAAGCCTCATGACTCGGCGTGCATATCGGGACGAGAATCCGTTTCATCAGAAGCCAGCATTGTTAGTGGAGAATGGTTTCCGTATCTGCCATCCTTGCACGTACATGTCCGCGTGCTCAGAGTCTCATTTAAGCAAACTCGGATTCCCTGCTCCCGATTTGATCTGTAACTCCTCACATCATCCAAAAGTGCTGACCACATCTTACCCTGCCCACCACCATCATGTCTTCACCAAAGAACCGCCTCATCCTCGGGACAATGACCATTGGCCCAGAGGCAGCGCAATCAGCCCGCATCACCTCTATTGACGAATACAAGAAATGTCTCGACTTTTTGTCCTCAAAGGGCTATTCCGAGCTCGATACCGCTGCCATTTACGTAGACGGTCTGCAGGAGGGCTTCACCCGTGATGCGGGGTTCAAAGAGCGCGGATTTTCCATAGCATCCAAGATTATGCCAACCAAGCCCCATGACCACAAGCCAGAGAAGCTCCGTGAGTCCTGGGATATTAGTCTTCGCAAGCTAGGTGTTGAGTGCGCAGACATTATGTATCTGCATGCGCCCGACCGCACCACAAGCTACGAGGAAACGCTTGAGGGAGCTAATCAGCTATTCAAGGAGGGAAAGTTCAAGCAGCTCGGTCTCAGCAACTATGCCGCTTGGGAAGTGGCTGAAATAGTTGGAATTTGTGAGCGCAGGTGAGTTACGCAGCTTCTCTGAATCCATCTCAGCTGGCTTTGAGGCTCATGATGTCGTCAATGAAAGGAGCTTTGTGAAGCCGACGATCTACCAAGGAATGTACAACGCCATCAGTAAGTCGCCATGCAGAGGTTCGCAGCTTAGGAGAGCAAATTAAATTCTAATGATCTGAGCTAGGCCGATCTCTTGAATCGGAACTTGTGCCTTGTCTGCGCAAATTCGGCATCTCTCTGGTAATCTACAACCCGCTAGCTGCTGGACTGTTTTCGGGGAAATACACCACTCTAAATGAGCCCGGCGAGGGCCGCTTCAGCACTAAGACGAGCCTCGGCCAACTTTACAGAGACCGATACTTCAAACAGTCTATCTTGGACGCGCTGACCGTTGTTGAGCCCGTGGCGAAGAAGTATGACATCCCGCTCATCGAGACTGCTCTGCGTTGGTGTGTGCATCACAGCAAGCTGAAGATGAGAAGTGACGGGGGAGATGATGGAATAATTATTGGTATTAGCTCGTATAAGCAACTGGAGCAGAATGTAGAGGCATGTGAGAAAGGCCCGCTTCCGGACGAGGTGGTACAGGCATTGGACAAGGCTTGGGAATTGACCAAGGCGGATGCGCCCACTTACTGGCGATAATTAGCAGCCTTCTTATAAATACATGATGGAGTGGACTCGAATTCTCTTCAAAATATGCCAAATTCGCTTGACTAAGGGTCAATCATTTTCGTTTTCTTCTTACTTCTTCTCCCGAGCTGCATCCCCGAAAACAAGGACGCTAACCATGGCAGGGATCCCTTGGGCTTGGCACACTGCACTGCATTCTTAGACTCTCTAGAGCAGTGCAGGAACACCCTATGATAGCACATTCGGTAAATTGCACGCTCAAAATGTTCTGAAATTTCTAAGAAGCCAGAAGTAATATGGCCTCTAACTTGTGAATTCTTTGGACGGGTTCTTGGCATCTAAGCGATCTGTTACGTCATACAGTAGTTTCAGATTGCAGGTTCATGGGCAACGAGAGTGTCATCGATTCAGATGCTCATAGAGACTTTCCTTCTCGGCGCGAGTTAATAGGCTGCGGCAGCACCCTGCAATCTCGCGCCGTGGTTCATGGGGTGGCGTTTGACTAATTTCAAGCAAAGCGATACTTAGCCACTAATTATGGGATCAAGAAGTTATTGAAATCTGTCCTTGGTTTGTTTTAACTTATTTTGGGACTTTCTTCTAGCTTGTCGGGCTCAGGTCAAATCGACAGGACACTACCCCCGCATCAGTCACCGATGATGCCGGTGTTATTGGAGCGGGCATTCACAATAAGCCGGTCAACAAATCATTGCACCAATCCCACCAATAGACGAGCTAATAGATCATTGTTTGAAGTTGCTGTGCGATGACTCAGATTCGGAGAGGGCTTTTACAAAATTTGCAACCTAAGATGAGATCTTGATCATCAACAATTACGGTAGACTCTCGTCCCTTGAGCTTGGTGCCCTTGGAGACGAGGTTTTGAAACAGCTGGCATCGAATTGGGGAATCGAGCCTTGCTGCATCCTTTCAGGCACCTTCGAGACTTCCCTGAATGCTCTGGGCTTTTCAATATCCCTCTGTAATATCAGCGCTGCCACAACCCAAGTGGGTTCAACCACTGAGGAATTCATCTGCCTCTTTGATTGCCCCACCATGGCAGTCGCATAGCCTAACGTTGTTCGCTCTGCAGGCGATGCAAAGAAACCTATGGTTGTTACTTCGGATAGTCTAGCAACGAAGAAAAATTTAAGTGAAAAGGGTATTGCCGTCGACTCAAAGCTTCTTGAGCAAGCAGTGAGGTCAGCATGTGGCTATGCTATTGCTGCTGAGCCAACCTAACATAATGGGACATGGCAGTGGGAGATGGAGATTGTGGAGAAGCTGTAAAGGGGCTGGGGGGGATCCCTTTTATCAAAAATCAGTACAGGGCAAGATCATAGGGAGAATTTTATCTCGTTTCTTTCATCACTCATCGAGGCAGTTGACTATATGGGCAGACATTAGGTGCCATTTTTGGTATGTGACTGTCAGCTTTCTCGACGGCTCTGCAGTCAACGGCGCAGGCAAATACAACCCCGACTGGTCCACCTGAACAATTCGCCTCTGCAGTAGCCTCTACAGTTGAATCACTAAAGTCGCATACCTCGTCAAGAGAAGTAGGTCGCAGTGTCATGGACGTGCTGCTTCCGTTTGTAGATGAGTGAGTTAGCACGTTCTGCGGGACCTGCGGATTTCGCATCAAGCGTCAAAGTTGCGGCAGAGGCTACAGAGGGAACATGATTGTAGCAGGCTAAATTTGGACAAGCCACGTATGTAAGACGGGTCTCTGAGCAGGAGCTACCCGATCCTGGAGTTTGGGTTCTATGTGAGATTCTAGCTGGCCTTGCGAACGGTTTGGTTCTTGATGTGGCCTAGGTGATTCCTCCACCGCAAACATAGTCTTTGATCAGTAGAAGGGATAAATAGTCTTTGTGGTAGGAACAACAGCAGTTTAGTTGTCTGGTGTCAAACCTTCATAGCCTCATATAAATTCCCAAAGAGCTGTGATGAGGAAAAAAAATTCAGACACGCAGATTGAGACCTTCCTTTTACAATGGGCCATCCCTAAAGCCCAAGAGCTCTCAACTCCGAAATCGCCGACTTTGACCTCCTTTGAAACGATTACCCATATCCCTTATATTTTATCCAGCGTGAAACATCATACTATTTGGTATTGTATGTTTGAAATACACCACGATGGGTTCTTTCTTCCAACAACATAGAGCCTAAAGGTACCCAGAATGAGGGCATTCTCCACTTTTGTTGTTGATGAAAGATAGCTGGCCAAGCCATCCACACTGAGGGGTGCTATCACCTGCATAAGTAAGCCGAACCAGTGGCGCTTGTCATCAAATTGGCATCTGCCCATGGGCCAGGAGTTTGAGATGGGGACAAGGTGATTGGTATTCACCAGTAAATCTACCAACACAGACCTAGAGATGTTCGGGAACCGATAGAACCAATGTCCCAACGTAAGCTTACAATAGTTGCCACGATTAACTTTTGTCAATCACATTTAGATAAGATACGATGGATGAATTTGGTACCGATTTCAAGACTGAATTCATGAAACAAGTTGGAAACTACCAGCACCATGATGGATTTTGAGCCACGCTTCGTTCAGGAACAGATTAGACCACTGTTTCAACACCGTTATGAAGAAGGGTTTGTTGAATAATCTCTCCAACATTCAACGGAAGCTCTCCAGTACCTAATTGAATGGTTCGATATTCAGCGAAGGAAAATTTGGCATCAATGATTGAAAAATCAGGTGGGCCATGGACGTCCGTGCCTAGGTAGACAGACAACTGTTGGGGGTAATCTAATCTCCGTCCCACCCCAAAAAAATCCGATGCTATGGGGAAGATCCACAACTGCGGCATTGGTCTGCTGCACGAAACGCATATCTCTGCTGTCACCCCCAGAACATGGCGCTGGAGAAGGATGCAGTATGAAATATGCCGAATGATGGGCTCAGCGGCCCCTAATGCCTGGTGCTCCATCAACCCATATTGAGCGACTGCACCATTTATGTGGCCGCTCACGCCTGTATGTGCCAAACCAGTGTATGTAACGTAAGGCTTTCCGCCTCATGCCTGGGCTTTCGTGGCTCGGATGTTTCGGGAGACGATGTAACTGTGTCTCAGCAGCAGCCCACGGCTCACAGCCCACAGTCAGCAGCGAGACATTGGTTGGTTTCACTGCGTATGCCACAAGCCCGGTAAATCAAGTATCCGTCCAGATCCTTCCCGGAAGCCATTGGCAACAACGCGAGGCGACTGGTTCGTTGCAACCCGAAATTGGCTTCTGCCGGCCACGCGATGCCACCACGGCCGTGCACTAGCCTCGGGTTGCCTTCCCAGTGACGTTACATGGCCCAGTTCAGATTGGACGCTTCCCCGGAGGTTTCAAGTTTGAAAACCCAGAATTGAAACAATTGACATGCCATTGTCTAATCCGTCCCGGGCATTTAAATAACTAACCAATGCCGCAAGTAGATCCATATAACTCCGCCGACATCAGATCAGGGGAGCCTCCGGCTTGGGGCATCCGGTTTGAGGGGCTTGCCCTGGCACGGGCACAGCAACAGCCGGAACAAGTCTGACGAAAGCCGTCCCGACTTATCTCCCCAGTCAGTGGTCCTTGGCGACCCCTCTCCACGGAGTACAGATACAGATGATGAATGCCAGTGGTTACAGCTTTGACTTTGGCTAGAACCGAAGCAGTTACTACGTCTTCCGCAAGTGGAATGTCTGTGCCCCAGATCCCTACTCGTTATCTTTAGCCTGCGCTTGGCTAATATTACGACCCAGTAACGGCATCCTGCCAGCACTGGGGGGCATGGGGGGCCCTGCTCTTCGGTAATTAACTAATTCGCAGCCCATTCGGGATGGTGAAATCGTAAGTGGGGGCAAGCACCACCTCGCACATAACGATCATCGGGAGATCAAAACCTTGTTGAAATCTCTCTCCTGCGTGTTGCCATTTTCCTCCCAACCTTTGAGGAACCCAGAGCCATGGATACCTTACGATGGCTATTTGGAACCGTTTCACAGCCCAATGGCAAGCGGGCAAAGATGCACGATGACCGCGACGATGATGAGATCTTGCCCACATCCATTCTAGACGATACAAAGGTCTATCGCGGCATTGTGCTTGCCTGGACATTCTGCTTCAATGATGTGCTGGACGCGGAGAAGTTGCATTCATCGCTCTCCAGATTGCTAGAAATGGGAGATTGGAGAAAACTCGGCGGTCGGCTCAGACTGAATGCAAGTCGGACGGGACATCCTACCAACTGGCTTGATGCTGACTGGTAATCTAGCAACACGGGAGGATCGAGGTTCACGTTCCCCGAGTATTCACGCCGGACAGGCCTTCCATAGCCTTTGCTCATCAAGTATATGACATCAATATCGAGGACCATCCATTGGCCAAGACCATACCCAAGGCGACCCAAGGGCCTTCAATGCAACTTGGTTCAGATAAATTTAAAGATTTTGCTGTCTCACCAGGTTCCCCAGTGACAGTTCACGACCTCTTGGATCGAGACGTGCCCCAGATCGGACTTCGAATCACTTCGTTTGCGGATGCCACCCTGGTGTCACTCATGTGGCCACATACGCTCATGGACGCCTTGGGTGTTCAGTCATTACTACGCGCTTGGTCCCTGGTTTTGGCAGGTCGTGAATCAGAGCTCCCTCCCTTACTAGGAGCACGTAAAGATTGTGTGTTCGATGCAGCTGAACCTCAAGGCAGCGAGGAGAATGAAGTCTACGAGGAGTTGAAACTAGCATCAAAGCGTCTGAGAGGGTTCCAATTTGTCCGTTTCAGTTTCCGGTTTCTCTGGAACGCGTTCTGGGACGGGCCCTGCGTCGAAAAATCCATCTTTCTGCCAAAGGAGGTTGTTGCCAAACTTCGAAAGCGTGCCCTTGAAGATATCGAGAGCTCAAATGATTGGTGTAAAAAGACGGATTTCGTCAGTGAGGGTGACGTGCTGTCAGCCTGGGCGACCAAGTTGATCGTGTCATCAGAGCCCCAACGGCGGCCGGTCGGTATCATGAGCGCACTTAACCTGAGATATTGGTTAAAGTCAATCATGGATCGCACAGGAGTATACACTCAGAATCTAACAGTGCCAACCTCGACGCTCCTTTCTCCGACAATGGCTCAGGGGCCTTTCGGGCACATCGCCGCCAGTATCCGACAGCATCTGCTCGAGCAGGCTACTCAGCCTCAACTTAAAGCATTCCTAAGAACAGTTATCAAAGAGAATAAAAAGGGAGACGCAACATTTCTCTACGGCGAACCCGGCATGTTGCTGATAATGGTCACAAACTGGACCAAGGCCAAGATCCTCACAGCAGCCGATTTCAGTGCAGCCGTGGTAAAACAAGGCGTAAAGGGAGAGGGCCGGACGAACGCACCGGGAACAATGAGATTCTTCCTTGCATCCTCGATGAAACCAACTATGCTGACGAGAAATGTCATCAGGATCGTAGGAAAAGATCACGACGGCAATTATTGGCTGTCTGGAAGGTTGCTGCCGCGAGCTTGGGCTAAAATAACTGAGGAGGTTGAGGCTATGTCTTGCCAGAGTGCGTAGTGCTCATTACACTAGCACCGGCATCAATCCCAAGCAGGTCTTTAAGCGTTTTGACGTAATGGTTTTGTATGGGTCGGGCTATGGCGTTAACAGGCTGGTGAATTCGGTCGAAAGTGGCTGCTCAATTCGTTTGGGATTTTGGTAGTATGTAGCGAAATGTTTTCCAGCTCGGGCACCCTGGCATCTCAGGGCAGACATGCAAAATTGATATTCATGATATACAGTACTCCGTAGCACCATTCTAAATTAACGTGGAGAATGTCAGATGGGATCTTCGCAAGGACAAAAAAACTAATCGAGCAACGATCCACCGTTACCGATCGAGCGGTTCGTCCACCAACCAGCCACTGAGAGAGGAGTATAAAAACAGGCATTCTAGGGCGTAACCTGGTCGAAGTGGAAAGCAATTGCTTTTAGTCAGCGCCATGGTTGAAGGAGGCTCGGGGCTGGGCAAGATATCTGCGGCCTAGGCAGCGACAAATCGTTGTTTTGAGGCATGTCAGCCTGCATAAGCAGCACAAAGGCGTGGGTTTGTTGCAGAATATTTTAATTCTATGGAATACATAGTTATATAGTCCTGTAGCACTCCATGATGCAAAGATTTTCGTAGAGGCCAATTTCGGATATTATGAACTACTGACGCGCACAGAATTCCCCCGTCCAAGAGGCCAAACCACTTCATCCCAAATTACTCGTGCAAGAGACCATGGCATAAAAAAGAGCATTTTCATTATTTTCAATCCCCCAACGATGCTTTTCGCCTATCCCTAGTCTGGACACTAAATTTCGTTCAACTGTGCCACAAAGTCCTACAGGTGGGGGGGATGGGAATGTGCAGCAGTAAAATGCCTTGATCTCCAAGGCTTCTGTAAAATAATGGGCATAACAAGAAGCAAGACCAAAAAGGCTGGCCTATGGGATGTGCACCATTGAAGCCACTGTTTGGAATTCTGCCGACATCCCCCGCTCATGCGGGTATGGTGACATCAGTGATATTCATAATGAGGCCATACCGCCGCCCATGCTGATCCATTTGGCCAAAGTGCAGAAAGATAGCACGCTGGCACAACACGAGGCGTACGGCTGCCTATCAATCGACGTGGTTCTTCATTAGGCATGTACACTTTGACAGCCTGAACTTGGCCGGTCCATCTACTTTTCCGAGCCTTTATCTTCCCTCGTTGTCCATTTAACGCCGTGTTTTGCCACTACTTCACGCTTCCTGTAGTTTGCTAGCCGCTCGTAATTGTCGGCGACAATGATTCCCGTGACTAACGAGCCTTCGAGGAGAACATGCCAACGTTCACGCCCAATATCATGCCACTAAAAAAGAGCATTTCGCACAAAATCTTGAACAAGATTAAACATGGGCGTAATTTTATGCCCACTATCAGTGAACATGGCTCTATCAGCGATCAGAGATGTCCTACACCAGTGAACAAGACGTCTATCACTGGCCACCACAGGCTGGAGCCGGTGCAGGCCTACATCGAAGAAATACTCACTCAAATAGCCCCCAAGAGACCATCAACTCCCCCGATCTGCTTCTAGACATTGATATTCCCAGTGTAGAGGGCTATGGAGCCGACATCATCCTAGGAATCCCTGCGGCAGCAGAAGAGCGAGATAAGTTGGTTTTACACGGACATGCGGCCATGCAAGCTGTACAAGATTCGATGCAAGAGTTTAGTTCTCAAAAGGAGACAATAAATCGTCTAGAACTTTCCGCCCGGGATCTAGCTAAACAGCTAGAAGACCTCAAACAACAGAAGGCGAGACAAGACCTGACTATTGAGGCTATGGCGGCCGACAACAAGAGTCTGAACCAAGATCTTGCTGAAACTGTTCGGAAATCAAATGCATCTAAGAAGGCACTGGAAGGACAGCTAGCAGCAACGAAGCACTTCCTAGATGATGCCAACGGCACAATCGTTGGAATGAGAGTCGAGATTGGTCAGAACAACGCGGCACTTCATACCGCGCAGTCGGAACTTCGTTGGCTGCGAGAACAATCAAAACGTGAGAAACAGATGCTGTCAAACAAGGCTTGTGAAATGGACGCTCTTAGAATAACTCTAGTCGATTACGAAAATACATTGAGCCAACGCGAGAACATCATTGGCACCCTGACCAAGAACCTAAGCGACGAGAAACGCGAACGGAAGAATGCCATCGATGATCTGGTGATGGACACAAACAACGAGAGGCGAACCTGGGAGAATACCGCTAGTGATCTTATGCGAGACATAAGTGACGAGAAAAAAAAATATCAAAGCCTCCAAGATGAGATTTCTACTATTTCAAAGTACATCGGTAACCATCTTACACCCAGAACTCTCATGATATTCCAGAGAATAAAGATGTATCTTGCGGGATCAGGTGTGCCGAGCGCTGACAACATAACATCCGTCACGTTGACTCGGGAAAACCTTGATTCGAGATTGAATCTTTCGCAAGTGATCCAATTTTTGGATTCTCTAAACGGAACAGCCCTAATGAAAGAATTCAACGTGTCCGGTTGGTTTCAGCTCTGCACAAAATGCCGTCGCTGGAAGTTTCTCATCTCTGACGCCGCTAAAAAGGTGGCGAGTGGTAAATATCACGAATTCCCCCAGCTACCAAGCCACTTGGCGCCCAATGGAGTGAAAATATGCATCAATTGCGCCCTGAATATGACAATTTCCGACGTCGAGGAGTCTGTATGGGACGGCAAGAGCAAGATCTTCCTTCGCAATGCAAAATACGCAGGCGATATCGCCACTGTCTTACGAGCCCTTGGTGATACCCAAATCGATAAGCATTTGCAAATGTAAGCATAGCTATCTATAAAATGAAAAATAAGAGATGAGGCTGACTATTGTTGAGGTTCCAAACCTGTCAGCTACTACACGCAGCATTGCAAGACTTGACACCCAAGCCGTCCAAGGAGGCTCTCAGTATATCTATGGACTTGCATTTACGGCTTTTTAAAGGAGGTCAGATGACTTCATTCCTAGATTCCAAATTTCAAAATACCACGCCCGACGACGAAGGCCGGTTGATGTCATTCAACGTTGGGAGCATTCGGATGGTAGATGTCAACGTGAAAGGACAAAAGACCGCCGTTCCGATCTTTATGCGATACTTCAAGCGAGACGAAGTGCCGAGGGAGTGTAAAGTTTGTTCTGAATCGTATTTCGACATCGATATGAATACCAAACAATCCTGGAAATCAACATTCGGGGATGCTCCGTATGATGATGATGATTGGATCTTGAACATGCTCAAGTTCCCAACATCAACTGTGTTGGAACAATGCAGCCACGGCTTTGATATTTGCAAAGAGTGTTTAGCAATGCATCTTGACTCCCAGGTGTCGTCTCTTGGAAGGCTGGCAGTTGACAAGCTCACCTGTCCAACTCTTGGGTGCGGAAAGCTTTTCAATTACGACGACATCCGTGTTTTAGCCTCAAAAGAAACCCTCAGTTTGTAAGTAGACCCAGAGTTGAGTGGCCCAGAACACAACAAAGAATGGGGTGCAACAGGGGAGATTCTGACAGGTCACAGGTACGACAAGTATTGCCTCATGACGAAACTGAGCACCGAACCCGGATTCATGTGGTGTCTGAGACAAGGCTGCAACAACGGTCAAATACACACCATTAAAGGCCAAGTTCGTTGTTCCGAGTGCGGGTTTGAGATGTGTTCCCAGCACAGAGTGCCATGGCACGAGGGGAAGACGTGTCAGCAGTACCTTGACCACATCACAGGGGAGGACGCAGCAACAACGGCGTGGATGAGCCGCCACGCCAAGAACTGTCCCATGTGCAAGTCACGGATTGAAAAGACGATGGGCTGCAATCATATGACATGTAAGTATCTGGAACTCGTACTGAATTCTCATGGTAGCTCAATGACTGATAAAAAAAACTCCAGGCACACGATGCGGTGGACAGTTCTGCTGGGCATGTCTAGCAGACTGGAGAAATCATACGAGATGCAATCCGTGAACGGAGTGGCATTGGCTAGTTTACGTACTATTTAAAACTTTTCTTGTCTCTAGGTTATTGTATGTAAAAATTGATATCCAAGCTGTCTGTTCTTTTTTCCTCTATTCGTATCATGTCATTTGTCATTACTCATCATGTCAGTCCGTCTCTCAACAAAGCGAACCTTGACGCCTGTCAACATTGACAGAAAGTAAGATGGGATTTCATCTTCCGGTGGTATAGACGCCTGGATATCAAATTCTTTGATCAAGGTAGCAACAACCTTGAACACAACGAGCTCGGCCAAGTGTCGCCCAGGACAACTCCTTGCCCCGCCACCCCAGCTCAGGCTGAAGCGCTCCATATTTTTGATCATTTCTGGCTCGGAATCAATCCAGCGATCCATTCTAAATTCCGCTGCATCTGATCCGAAAATGTCTGGATTGCGGTGCAAGGCGATCGGGTTACATCCCACAGTTGTCCCTGGCGGGAAAAATGTGTCGTGGAGATGAAGGCCACTTTGGGGGACTTTTCGTGGAAGCGACATGCTGATTACGGGGAAAAGCCGTTTTGTCTCTTTTATAAGAGCTTGCAATAATGGAAGTCGTGTTACTGTAGCGTATTCTGTGAGCATCACGGCCTCGAGGATTTCCTTTGACACTCGGGCGCGAACGTGATCATGAGAGCCAACCATGGCAACAATAGAGGTTAGAGTAGATGCCATTGTCTCATGTCCAGCGCCAAAGTTTGTCATGGCCATTCGCCGAAGATACGTATCAGTAAAGGTGGGTTTGTTCTTGTGGAGTTGAATCAGGTCGGCGAGGAGATCCTTTCTATTGTCTTTGGCAGGGTTTGGTCTAGTGGCGGCATTGACTCGTCTAGATATTTTTTTACCGACCTCCTGGTATCAAAGTCAGCATATCACTCGAGGTGCAAAGTGGAATCAGAGGCTTACGGGAAAGAAAGGCCTGAAGTTCTTAGGCGTCTTGAAGTTGACTCCCCATGCAGTGCTGAAGATACGACCGGCCGTCTTGTGCAGAAACTCCAACTTGGCCATGGTGGGGAACAGACCAAAGACGCTCTTCCGTCTCCAGCTGTGATATGCATGGGGCCCCGATCCCCAGTCAGTTCCATTCTTGAGCATTCCAGGGGACCATGAGAGAACCATGGCGCCAAGGCATTCCACTGCGATGATGTGCATCCACTCATTCAGCTCCACTTCGGCACCGTTGAAGCCTTTCAACCTAGCGATGCTACGCTCTAGTACGGCGTCGATGACTGCTTCATGCCGCAGTAGATGCGATGCCTGGTACACTGGCCCAATGAGGCGGCGCTGGAGGCGGTACCGTTGAACGTCTCGTTCAGACAAAAGGTCTAGGGAATCTGGAAAGTGAGGGTCCATTTGCCAGTTCAGATGAGGCTTGCTCAAGGCTGTGGCCACTGATTACTGTCAGCCGACTGGTAATAAAGGTGGAGAGGAGAGAAACTCACGGTAAAAGTCCGACTTCTCATAGCCACTGCCAGCAACTTTTCGAGCATTAGCCTTGAATGCCTTGGAGATCTGCATGTAACAGGCGTTCGCGTCACTCACCGTATATGGCCTGGAAAGCCTGCTTCGTATTGAACCAGACCTCATTCGGACTGACACGAACAATGGGTCCATAGCGACGGTGCAAAGTTCGCCCCAGGTGTGCCATGCGTCCGTTGCGAGCGTGGTATGCGTGCCAGAAGCTGGACACGGCAGCCAGCTTGGGCCCTGGGATCGAGGCCAGTGGATGAAAGAGCAGGCGGTAAATGGCGACGGTGATGAGCAAGATGACCACTGAGATGAGGGCAGTGTTGAAGGCTTGAAACATCAGCTTGGCCAGGGATATCATCTCGGCATAAAGAGCGGAAATGCACATGGTATCGACGGTTGAAGCATCACAGACACAACCTTCAAGTCGGGCAACAGTGGCGCTGTGCGAAATGTCGATTCCAGACAGGGCAGCTCACTGCGCGGGAGTTGGTCTTAGTCTCATGGGCGCAACGAATGCAAGAGCTGTTGACTCAAGCACATAGCGAGGACCGCTATTGATTCTGCTGGGTTATTTCGTTGGCCGCATGTGCTGCGATAACATAGTTGGGCTCGGCTTGCTTTTGATGGTTGTGGGCAGTTTCTGCCTGTCTGGCGAAAAGATTGTTGTGAAGACCCACACTAGAATCATCACCAACAGCGTCACTCTAATTGGTTTCAACCAACACATATTGCATGCCATTCCCAAATAGTGACAAACGCAATCCACGAAGTTATATTTCCTCACACTCTATCAACAATTTCCTAGAGAATTATCACGTCCTTAAAAAATACTTTTGATTAATATTAGAGCAAGTATGCACCAATTGACTCAATAGTAGTACGTCTCTGTTCAATCCAGTATAGGGTATGCATCCATCCAAGTTACCTATTTTACGCATTCTCCTTGCCCGCTCGTTTGGCCTCCTTCGCAGCCTTCTTCTTGGCCAACTTTTCGTCTCTTTCTTGTCTCCACTTGACGCCCCAGATCATTAAAGCCATTAGCGATGGGCAGGTGACAAAGTACAGTGCCCCAACTAGGGTAAACGCCCATCCAGCGCCCATAGCGTCAATCATAGGTACAATGGCGGCTGAAGCTCCAGCACCAACAAGACATCGTGTAAGGTTGTTTGCCGCAGTGGCTGTACCTGCCTTTCCGGGATGGATATCGACTAGGAGAGCATTGGTGGTATTATTGAATCCAATCATGCCTACACCCAAGAAGAGGCTGACAATGCTGGGGACCGCTGGGTGAGCCTTGGCATGGACAGCCCAGCCCCAGGCAATGATGCTCACTCCAGCTAGCGCAAGTAAGGGAAAGCCAATTTCCAGACGAGCTCGTTCGATGGGGAAGCCTGAGAGATCTTGTTGTCGCGAGCGGTCATACGGGATGCCCAGCTTGTCGCAATGCCGCTTGTAGTTCTTGTTGATTGCGGGCCCGACAATCAAGGCGGCGCCTATAGACCCAACTGCGATGGGCAAGTACATTAAACCAACTTCGACTTGGTTGAATCCATAAGCATCTGAGAACAGGGATGGCATCGCAGTGGCGATGCAGTAGAAGGCGGCAAACACGATGCTGCTAAATCCCAGCAACAAACCAGTCTCGAGCTGGAAGATCATCAACAAGGGCTCAAGAACATTTGGCGGTTTGAACTTGAAAGTGGACTTGGTCTTGGAAGCATCTGAAGCCCTTCGGCCATTGGCGTTGTCTGTAGACCTCCGTCGGCGTTTCATGATTTGCCATAAAGACCGATAGATGGGCGGTGGGGTAATTGATCCATCCCCAACAATGTGGCGGCACGTTTCCGGGAAGAAGATGCCGACGAGGACTATGGTGACCCCGGCCATAATTGTCAGACACCAGAATATGGATCGCCAGCCCAGGTACTCGGATAGGAGGCCGCCGATGACAGGCCCAAGCGACGGGGCCAGAACCACGGGGACTGTGGTGAAGCCCACGTATTGCCCTCGCTCTGCTGAAGTGATGACATCTGCAACAACTGCTACGCAAAGAGCAACAGTGCTGCTCGAGCCGGCCGATTGAATACATCGAAGACCTAGGAGTGCGCCGTAGCTGGGGGCAAGCGCCAGGCCAATATTGGCAGCGATGTAAATGGTGAAGCAGATGACATACGCCGGTCGCCTTCCACCACTGTCAGCCAAGGATCCAATAAACATTGGCGTGATGCCTTGAAAGATCATGTAAGTGGTAATGGTCAGGTTGATTTTGGAGTCGGAGACGTGAAAGTCCTCGGCGAGAGCTGTCAAGGCTGGGAAGTAGATCTGGGCCGACAGAGGGGAGAAGAAGGCCGTCATGGCGGCTGCCAGGACAATCAAGCGCTTTTCCCATTGTGTGAAGATGGAATAGACAGGAGGTGTGGGAGGTTGAACTGTTTCTGCTTGTTTTTCAACATCCCCTCCTGTGAGAACTGGCTCTCCCGAGTTGTCATCACTGTGCGGTTCGGGAGTCGTTGTTGACGTTGACGGACCACTCATTGCGATTGTGGCTGCGACAACAGAATAGCATTCATGGGACTCTCTTGACGATTCGGCTGCAGCATCTGAGGTGAGAGACAAAGTCGATTACTTATATAACTACGAGCCGGACAGGGAAATACATTCATTATGTCCG
This sequence comes from Aquanectria penicillioides, assembly GCA_003415625.1. Taxonomy (NCBI): domain Eukaryota; kingdom Fungi; phylum Ascomycota; class Sordariomycetes; order Hypocreales; family Nectriaceae; genus Aquanectria; species Aquanectria penicillioides. The sequence goes on along the minus strand of PYIU01000002.1, from coordinate 7,022,614 downwards.
CGTTGAGAGTCTGTGAGATAAGTGCCCACTTCGGTGCCGAGCTCGGCAAAAGTCCTGGGTGATTGGAGGGGCCAAGCAAGGCAGCACTTCCCTCAATACCAGCAAAGCTAACTGGGAGAGAGAGCAGATGTGGAGAAATGGAGATAATTTATTTAATCCCGAGATTTAACAAATTTGTGTACTATGACCATGAGCTTGCTTGTTGTTGTGGGTAGTGCCGACTGAACATTGTGGGCTCGGTGAATACAAGTATCGACCCATGGTCACTCGTTCTCAAAGGGCTGAAACGGGGCTACTTGGCAGAAGAGAGTCCAACCTGACATGATAGCGATGGCCTAAAAGGGTGACGTCGCAATGGATATTTTACCGTGATAATTTTGCCGGCTTGTAAAGAACATGGATGATCGTGTCAGCATGGTGCGAGATGTGCCTAACTGCCTGTAGATCAGATGGCGTGCATCCCTGTGCCAAGTACCGGAATTAAGGGTTATTCCGATTCCGGGAGATCTGGCCTCTGCTGCATGTGAAGGACCCATGCAAGTGGCCAAAAACACATCATGAGAAGCTGACCGTAGGGCAGTTGGCAACGTTGAGCACGCCAGAAAACAACACAATCATGGTAAGTTTGCAGCGACGTAAAAAGGAAAGCTCGGGGGAATTTCTTCTAATGCTGGTGTTAAATAGAATATTTCATACAACTCTGCCCTGCGGCAGAGCAAGTCTCTGCGCGCAGAGCTCTCGAAACTCAACTCCAAGCCCCAGGCATCGCCCGCCGACATTGGCAACGTGTCTGCCTCCATGGCCTCCTTCACCAAGACCCTCGACGAGTACCAGAGCCTGGCCCGCCAGGAGATTGTCCCAAAGAAGCAGGAAGAGGCCTACGAGCGCGTCAAGCGATTCCGCGAAGACCTGTCCGACTTTCGCACCCAGGTCGACTCCCTGAAAAAGGCCCGCGACGAGGCCCAGCACCAGTCCAACCGCACCGAGCTGCTCGGCCGCCGGCCGTACAATGCCACGCCCGAGAACCCGTACGCAAACGCCACGACGACGACGCAGTCAGCATTTGCGCCGCGCCACGCGACGCACGCCGCCAATGGCCCGTTGACCACCGGGTCGGGCGAGGAGATGCGCGAGGCCCACGCCTTCCGCGAGCAGAACTTCTTCTCCAACACCAACTCGGCCCTCGACGAGTACATTGCCCGTGGACAAGCCGTCCTGGGTGACCTGGGCCAGCAGCGCGAGATGCTCAAGAGCACCCAGAAGCGCCTTTACAGCGTGGGCAACACCTTGGGCATCAGCGGCGACACGATCCGTATGGTCGAGCGGAGGGCACGAGAGGACAAGTGGATTTTTGCCGCTGGCGTGGTCATCTTCTTCCTCTTCTGCTGGCTGGTCCTTCACTTCCTGCGATGATTGGGGTATGGCAGTAGGATCAATATGGAAGCAAGAACGCAAACAGCACGAATATTGAGGGGAGAGATGCCCGAGAAAGAAAGAGAATGAGACGGGAAACAAAAAAGCAAAGCAAGCAAGGACGGATTACAGCATCTAAGGAAACGCAGGTTGGGCATCAGCGAGGTGTTTGGGAGTTTTCCTAATTTTTTTTTGTCTTGTTCTATCCTCTCGTCTTGGAGGTGTCAATTATTTGCCATGTCATACCACATCTCTCATCCCGTCACCAAGGCACTCGCTGCCTGCTCCTCACTCACTCCACTTCCTCGCCGTCGACCTGTCTCAGGGCTATCGTAAAGAGCACGTCCTTGTCCGTCACGACCTGCACCACATACGTCTCGGGCAGGACGTGGTTGCTGGTGCTCAGCCGGCCTCCAATCTCGGTGGTCCAGTCGGTGACGTCCCACTCGAGGCCCTTGGTGGAGATGACGCTGGGGCCCTGGAGCGGGATGATGCCAACGTGCTTGCCAAAGACGTCCTCCTCGCCGTCCTCGCGGACCTGGATCTGGTGCGTGCCGGCCTTGAGCAGGAAGGTCAAGCTGGAGCCGGAGAGCAGGTAGACGCGGCCCTCCGCGTAGGAGGGGTCGGTCTGGAAGCCGTACAGGTGGTGGAGCTGGCTGAGGCCCTGGTCGACCCGGCCGCCGATTCCGCCGAGGGCGACGATGTCGATGCCCTCGGGGCACTCCTTGCGGATCCAGTTGATGGCCTTGCCGAAGTCGGTCGAGTTCTGGTCAGGGTCGTGGATGACAGTTGCGGGACAGGGTTGCGAGGTGTAGAAGTCGCGGACAGCTGGAGTGACAGAGTCGAGATCACCGATGATCAGTTGTAGGTTGGACTAGTGAGCATGGCGGCCGTTAGTATGTGGACCGGGGGAGCTACATATGTCGTTGTGTCTGTGCGAGATGATATGATGTTATATATAGGGATGGGGACGGGATGTGTGGATAATATGTGTATAATGTGTGTATATATCCAATGAAGGAGAAGAACAAGATATTGAGAAGACGTACAAACTTGCCATGAAATGACGACAGCGCATGCAAGCGATTAGCTCCGCCGTCGGCCGCCACCCTGAGAGCCGCTGTATGTCTTGTGAGCAACTTTGTTCCTTGCACAGCGAGAAGGGGAGCGAGGGGGAAGCAACGATATGCATGAGCTACGTACAGTTCTTCCACAGCCTGCGCAGGTTGTTGCCGTGCTTCAGCGGCTGGTTAAGCACGATGAGGGCAAAGTCCTGCGTCACGTTGTAGTCCTGGAGGAGCTTGGCGGGGCGCCAGTCGAAGGACGACTGCGGCTGCGACGAGGCCATTGCGGGGGAAGCTGTTTGCTTGACGAGGAGGTTGGAGGTTTGCGGGATGAGCTGTGTGTGTGCGCAGATGCTCGAGCTTTGCAAGGGATGGCTTTCTTGTAGTGCAGCGTGGTTGATCTCGCGAGGAGAGGGAGAGGAGCTCTCGTCTTTGAGGTTGTGGGGGTCGAGAGAGGCCCGAGAGGAGGCGGGATCAGGGAGCTTAGATGAATGCTGTCGTGCGCTGTGTCTCGGGTGGCTGAACTGCCGATTGTTGCTGCTGGAGTTGTGTCCGTGTTAAATCGCGCGATTTGCCAAAATGTGGGAGGGAGAAAAAAAAGAAGAAGAACAAGAAGAAGAGCCGGCCGATCGATATCTGTTTAGATCTCGGGATAGGATCGCAGGTTTGCTTGTTTTGTGGCCAAAGGGGAAAAATGCGACTGGATGGTGCTCGCCGCTGCTTGTTGCTGCTCGCTGGGGCCCGCCACCACCTCACCCAAAAAGGAAAAAGCACCTATGAGCTCCTAGGCTCTCAGCCCCGGGCCTGGGAAGCGCGCGTTTCCGGTTTCCGTGAGTGGCGAATATGCACTGGGAGGGAGTTGGATTCGAGTCGCCGTGTGAGACCGAAAGCGAGCGGGAGCGACGGCCGGAGACGGGAGTGGGATGGACGGAACGCTACGGCTCTTTCTCTCTTTCTCTCTCACTTTTTCACGGTCCCTTTCTTTGGGCGTGTCACTCTTCTCTCTCTTGCTGCCTTAGCTGGGCTGGCCCGGGTCTTGTATCTACTTTTTCGAGCGAGACGGCGACACTCGGTTTTGGCTTTTTCGGGGCGTCAGCTTGCGTTCTTATACTGGATGGGGTTCAGTCCGTCCAATCCGCCCCGTTCCGCAAAAGCCCAAAAGTAAAAACGGGAGAAAGGGCCGCTAAGTCATCGCCTGCTGGGTGCCCATGGGATGTGGGAGGGGGCGAATATAAGCTTTGTGCTTTTCCGGCGGCTGTGGTTGTGGACCGGCGAGACATGAGAGATGAGGCACGAGAGTGGACGGAATGTTAGCACTCCCCATCTCCGCCTTCGGCCTAACCAACTAAATCCGTCCTTCAAGAGTCAAGTCGGAGGAGAGAGGGAGCTAGACGAGCTACATGGACGAGCTAGAGGTCGAGACTGAGAAAACGGGGTCTATTACATGTACATGGCATGATGCGGTAACTATCCGGTCTCACATGGGCCCTCCGGGGGTGAGCAGCGCCTCATGTAACGCCATGATGCTGTCGTGCTGATTATGGCCGAAAAGAGAGAGGTACGTACCCCCATCGGCATGCAAGTTCTCATCTGGTCGTTTCTTCTTCTCGCTTGCTTGGGCCTGCGTGCATTTGGCGTCGCGTGCCAACTACATCACTAGACACAGGCCCGACGACGCTAATCTACAACATCACTCACTCACTCGTCCCTTGCTGTTCGTCATCAGGGCACAGCACGGAGCTTGCTGATAAGCACCTTATCGCCATCCGCCGGCTAATACTCGGCTCGCGCCTTTTTTTTCTTGCGCATTATTTTGCTCACTTTTTAATTATGTATTATTTTCTTACTCCCCACCGGAGATTCGGAATAGAGATGCTCCATACAGCTGTTTTTTTATTTTATCACCTTAATCATCAATTGAAGATGCCGCAGGTGCTCCACCGTTGCTGACCAATTCCACCCTTCACGATCGATCTTCAATCCGCGAACTTGTGTCCCCATTCTCTGGCCATTGTATTTTTCTCACCCTTCCGTTCCTTCTTGTCCTTTACTTGAATCCTTCTTTGCTCGCCGTAATCCTCCACAATGTATCGCACAACCTTGCGATCGGCCTCGAGGCCTGTAATTGCCAGCCTGCGCTCGTCGACTGCTCGCGCTGCCCCCCGACGCTTCGCTTCCACAGCTTCGTCTGCCGACAAGTCCCGATCTTGGAAGAGCTCTGCTCTCCGCTGGGGTGTTGCCGCCGCCGCCGTCTACTACTACAACACCAGCCCCGTCTTCGCTGAGCATGCCACCTGTACGCCGTCAATTGCCCCTGGCGCATCCGACGACCCGGCCTGACCCGACTGACTTTTTCCCTCTCTGCAGCGCAAACCGTTCCCGCACCCTCCGCCTTCTCCAGCGACGACCTCCCCACCGTCGACTCTGTCCTCAATGAGAAGCGCAAACAGCTCCAGCCGAAGGCCGAGAAGCCCGCCGAGAAGAAGCCCGCCGCCGAGTCCGCCAAGCCTGAGTCCGATGCCCAGACCACCGCTGCCGTCGAGGGCTCACCCGCCGACGTAGATGAGGATGCTGGTCAACAGGCTGCTTTCAACCCCGAGACTGGCGAGATCAACTGGGACTGCCCTTGCCTGGGTGGCATGGCCCACGGTCCTTGCGGAGAAGAGTTCAAGACTGCTTTCAGCTGCTTCGTCTACTCGACTGAGGAGCCCAAGGGCATGGACTGCATCGAGAAATTCCAGTAGGTTGGCCTGAAGTTGCATGATAATCTAGTGTGTTCCGTGCTAACTTTTACCAGGGGCATGCAGGAGTGCTTCAAGAAGTACCCCGAGATCTACGGTGCTGAGCTGGCCGACGACGATGAGGACGGCGCCCCGACCCCCGACTTTGGCGACGAGCAGCCCGTGGCCGACGCTCAGAAAACCATTGCCGAGCCTGCTGCTGTTAGCGATGTGAAGACCGAGGCTCCCGTGCCTACCGAGACGAAGAAGGAGGCCGAGCCCGTGGTGAAGAAGGACGACCTCAAGGCGCAGTAAAAGGAAGCAAAAATTGGGGAACGCCGAGACGTGTGGATGGGCGTACGACAATATGTAAAATATCACCGGGATCTGTTTGGCGTGGGCTCGCTACGACGAGGTCCTCTCTGTACCAACGCTGTATAATGAACTAGAGAGCAAAAGCCATGGGTCATAATAGAAGGCATCACATCTCACACTTTCAAAAACGTTTCACGAGCAAGGGAATAATCCGGGGTGATTTGCGTAGGCGAACAAGGGTAATTCGGCAACAATGACGCTTATCGGAAACAGTCACGTCACATGTCTAGACCGGCTTGTTTCACCCGAATCGAGGTGCGCGTGCGCGTGTATTGAGAGTGGTAACAAGACGGTGTCAATCGACAGAAGCGAGAAGGGGAAATGCCCGCGAAACCTGGAATCCAGCAACAACCAGCAGCCATCGTCATGCTCATCAAGCGACGCGAAGCTAGATTGCGAAGCGAAAAGAGGATAAACAGAGAAGTAAGGTCGTGATGAACAAAGAGAAAAAAGAAGAGCAAAAGCTCATTACCAACTCCCGTAGACGCCCGCAGTGACATTACAATAATTTGCGCATCGGCCCTTTGGACCGAGCCAAGTGAGCTGAGAGATAGAGAGAGAGAGACTGACAGCAGGCAGCCTTCTTTCTTAGGAAGAGCCTCCCTTCTTGGCCTTGTACACGTACCGGCCGATGAAACCCTCGACTGCAACCACGCCGGCCAGGATTCCGGCACCAACACCGACAGCCTGCCAGCTCAGACGACCCTTGCCGTACAGGCCCCAGGCCTTGTAGCCGAGGAAGCCACTGAGACCGACGACGGCAGCCAAGTTGGTGGCGACGATGGCGGTGGCAGCGTTGTCGGACAGGTCAGCAAAGTAGTTTGTGAGCCACGAGTCGGCCTTGCGAGCCTTTGCGGCGGCCTTCTCCGTGGCCGACTTGGCCTTGGCCGCAGCCTTGGCCTCCTCCTCGCGGGCGATGCGGTCGGCCTGGGTCTGGGTCTTGATCTCCTGCTCGAGGAAATCCGACGGCACGGTGTGGACGCTGGGCAGGTCGACGTCGACGAGGGACGCGGTGGAGGCGGACTCGTTGGTGATGACCTCGACGGGCTGAGGGGCGGCGGCCTGGCGGGGCAGAGTCAATGGCTGATTGCGGGGGAGGAGGAGAAATGACGATGACGATGACGATGACGATGACGAAGAAGATTTTCTGGGGGACGGATACATGGCGGGGGCGGTGATGTTTTGACAGACAGAAATAATTAAATTAAAAAAGAAAACCCACCTCCTCGGGAGTCTGCTTGGGACCAGTAGCGGCGACGTCGGCGTAAGACACTGCGAGGGTTGGGCAATCAGTATGGCAGATGAAAAGACAACACACGCGCGAGAGGGGGGATTGATTGAGGGCAACTCACTGATGATGGGCTCTGGAGCGGGTGGTGTGAGTCGTGGGAGCGCGAAGGTTTGCTGTTGTTGCTGTTGTTGTTGATGGGTGAAAGATACGTAGCAGCGGGGGAGGGGACGGGACAGCTCTCTGCGGCAATGACAAGACGTGCAGGACGGTTTGTGCGAGGGAAGATATCGGAAGGGAGGAAAAAGTGGTGTGATGATAAGTGAGGCGATGTGATGAAAAGAGCAGCGATGTGATGGCGACTGGTGGCTTTTTAGCACAACGCTACCTGCACTCATGTGCCGCTGGTGGTGTCAGGCATCTCCTCCATCTTCATGTGACGACAGCGTCTGCTTCCCGTCCCTTGAAGGCCTCGAGGCTCGAGGAGCTTGTGAGTGAAAGGGACCCCAAAAAACCGATGACGTCGGCGGCTAGAGGGCAGAACCCCACTGGGGGCCCATCTAGGGCTGGGAAAACGGGGTCGATGGGGGCATTACGTTGCGCGCTGTGACATCAACAGCAGGGAAGCTGGCTTGTTCTGCATCGAGCCGTTTCCCCTGAGAGTCGAGACGCACACGCACGCGTGGTGTGGCTGGCAGTTTGTCTTTCTTTCTTTTCCTTGCTCCGGTTTGGTCCGGCTTCTGTTCCTGTGGTGTGCGTCTGCCCTGGCAATCAAATGCTTGTTCTTGTCCGTTGACGTCGGTCACGCAGCCACGGCCCGAGCCATCCACACACACCTCGTTCCCATATGGCATCTTATTTGGGTTGACCTATCATTGGTTTTCAATGTCTTGATGCAGGATGAGACTGCCATGTAGAGAGAATTGCAGAGCCTCGCGGTTGACACGGCACGGCAGCGACCGAGATGGATGGGCTCAAGCTCGTAGCTCGTTGTTAATCCGGTGCTGAAAGACGTTGATAGTCATCTCCCCATCATGGCCTCCAAAATAGCTGCGTATGTCACGTTGACATATCCAATGTCCCGCCGTTCGGCCCATTGCTGCTGATGCGATCGGCATGCCGTGAAATTCTGCGTGCGAGAAGCATCGTCCATCACCACACGGCAAAACCTGCATTCGAATGCCTGTATTATGAACCGCCATAGCTTCGCGCTACAGCCCCTCACCACCCCTCTCGCATATGCTATGTTGGCAGCCGAGTTGACAAGTTCTCGAGCAAACCCCCAGTTTTGCCGCAGCAGAGCGCCAAGGAACAGACTTGCTTGATTTGACATCACCTCGTCAAACGAACCACGTTTCAGACATAAATGTATGAGTCGACTTGACGTTTCTTGAGGCCAGTAGTGCCGGGACGCTTCTTTAAGGGCTAGACGGAAGCCACTGTAACGAATGTAGGGCGCCAGAGTTCTCCGCATTGCTTCCAAGAGCACGTTGGTGTTTGAGACGGCACCGTGTTTCAGTGCCATACACAGCCCGTGGATACCGAGTGTAGAGTCCATACCATCTATGTAACTCCAGTCCCTTGGGCCAGTCACAAACATGGATGTGAATAATACCTCTCCTGTTTTCTCACATGCGGCTGCCAGTTCGACAATCGATCTTCCGGAACGGCTCTTTGCCAGTAATAGAGCTGTCGGATCAACATCTAACTCTCCGCAAAACTCCTGGAACGACTTGTTGGAGCATCGCCCCAGAGTCGCCTGGGCGAACGCCTGAAAATACGGCTCATCTTGGGCGTCGTAGCCATTCTGGATCACTTCGTGGATATCGTTGTGGAGTTCTGATTCACCAGACGGAGGTGCCAGCCTGCCCGGCACTATCTCAGCCAAAGGCCAACGTGGGATGCCATCCGCGATGCATTCGATGGCTATTGAGATCAAAGCATCTTGGTCCAAGTTCTTCATGCCAAGTACGCAGTTGTCTCCGCACTTTAGGTCATGCCCCGTAACTGCCAAAACGAATATTGCATTCTGTACTGCCTCGTACTCGAGTACAAAATGTTCCTCAGATTTCTTCGACAACGCCATGAATGCGGCACACACAAGGCCATGGTTTTGGTTCATACAAGCGTAAACCACTGCCAGCAAGAAACTAGAGCTTGGAAATGGGGCATCAGCCGCGATTTCCATGGTCCGTTTGAAAACCTGGCTGGCCTGTTTGACATGAGGGGGGCCATGGTTTTCCACCAACGTAGCTTGCCATGCTGGATCGGCCCAAGGCAAATTCGAGAAGGGATGGGGATTTCTGAGAATTTTGTCAAGGAGGCGTTGAATTTTGGTGCCTGTTTCTTTGCAGATATCTATCTTGTGATTTTGCCAGTTTTCGGTTGCATATTCCAAGAAGGCATACCTCAGAGACGTCGATGAGCCCGCTTTTGATCCAGATGGAATGTACAAGGGCACCATGGCCTGCTCAAGTTGGGGAATGTTGGAGCGAGATGACGTCTTTACAATGCGTTTTACTAATCGTCCCATCCGAGTGCCGAGACGTCCTCCAACAACATTTTGCACCGTTTGCTTCGCTATTCCATCCATGGGAATCTTCATGTTGTGAGAGGAGGAGTGATTGCCCGTCTCAACTAGTGCAGATGTGAAGTTTTCCATGTTGAGATATGTTATGCAAATATCAGCAACATGTTTATCAGCATCGTCCAAGTTGAAGTGGAAACATGCAAATTCACCTGTATCGGGCTTCAGGAGAAATTCTCGAATGGAATGATGGCTGAGGTGTACTGTATTGTCTGTCTCTTCGATATGAGCTAGATTCTCGCACCATGATGTGACGCGCTCGATTCCGTTGATCAAGTCACCGTCCTGCAAAACATGCTGGCCAACTTCAATGGAAAGGGCTTCACGAAGCTGAGGTAGCGTTAGTGGCTGCCGCACCGCAGCTGCCCATTTGAATATCTTCTTAGCAATATCTGCATCGTTATGCTCCACTATTCGGCTGAGAGCTCGATTAAAAGTTGCTGGCAGATCTTTTGGTATGTCGTGTAATGCATTTCTAATGTTCTTGTCTGTCTTTTGAGAACAAATGCCCTCGATTGTCAAAAATACCCAGAGAAACCTTGTAAAGAAGAGAGTTAGTCAAGCAAAAAGATGAAAATAATCCCAAGTTCAAGACTCACATTCCATCCTCCTTGGATATGATTGCTTCAAGGATCTCGTCAAGTAGTGTCGGATCTCTCACCATTAACTGGTGCTTGGATTGCTTTTCTTTGATGACATCCTCAGCGTATGCTCTTATATCCGTACTGGTGTGATCCGATCCAGTCATCAGTCTCGAAACCGAAGGGAAAAACCGGTCAATGGATTTTGTGGTTGCTTCCCTGGAAGAGAATAAGATATTAATTTTCCGACCCCACTTGCCAGCCTCCGACATGTCGGTGTCCAAAGCAATTCCGTCGGGACGAAAGGTGCACTCAAATGTTATGCTTCCGTCACCGACTGAGATATTCCGAATGTGCCCATTCCGCTGGGAGTCCATGTGGTAGGTACACCTCGCTACTTCTTCTTCGTCGTCATCAAGTCGGTGTCGGTCCATGACTTGAACCAAGAATTCCGCATCGAACCGACACTCGAAAAAAAAAGGGTTGTCATCGAAGATCCAATTGTAGGCTCCTGTCTGAAACGACAGCCCTGTAAGTGTGCTCCTTTTGGCCATGAACCTTTTTGTGCGTTTGCCAACCATGGTGGCGATGGCAATAGATATTTTGCAGTTCTGGTCATATCCCGATGCTTTGATGACCTTGAAGGCGAAAGTTCCGCGAGTGTTTGCTTTGATTTTCATGGTTGGTAGGTGTGAATGGATGGATTCGGAGCTGATGGTGCCATGGGGAGAATTGATGGAGTCCTGATCACATTCTTTTAAGATCTTCGAAAAGAACCCGAATAATGTATTCTGTTCCTCATGATGACACTCATCAACCCCATCCAATACGAGGAACCATTCATCAACAAGAAGGGACGCATTCTGGTAAAGCCTCAGTAAGTCAGAGATGGAAAAGAAGCTGGATTTGGCCTCCTCGAGATAGTGCAAAATTCGGGAGCCCAAAAACGGGTCGAGATCATCCATTTGAATGGAAGACAGGAGCTGCTGGACCAAAGATCGAATAATGGTGTCCGCCTTTAGACTGGTTGCATCGTCGAAACGTGAAAAAAAGATTGAAACAAAACGGCCCGTCCCCTTCCGGTCGAGGTCCTCGAAAACGCTGGAATTAGGCGGTGTTTTCTTCCGGCACAGGTGCTCCACGGCGTTAGAACTAGAGCAGTTAGTTAGCTGGCTTGGTAGTGAGGATGCCAATTTACGCCAAAATCGTTTTCCCCGATCCAACTGGCGCAGCATGTCAACACCACATCATAAAAAGAGCATTGAGCGGCATGGAATAATTACTTTTGCCGGTGATGTGCAATGTAGCCGGCCCGTCGCTATTGCACCAAGCCTCGAATTCTTCAGTCTTGAAAATCCAATCAGCTGTACCAAGATGGCGTTTGTTTCGGGCATTGTTGAAGGCTGCAGTATAATTATAAGATGATAGGGCCTTTAAAATACGGTGTCGCCTCTGGCCTAGAGAGTGCTATTAGTAATATGAATCGAGGCTTGAAATTATCTTCTCGTTGTGATACCATTTTTTCTTTGTTTGTCCAAGTCTTGGATATTTTTGAGGGCCGAATTTGATCCTAAAAACCAAGTTGAAAGTTGTTTCCGGCTTGCGGCAGCTTCTTCCCTCTCCCTTGTCTGCAACTCTTGCTCTTCGTTGTCATATTGAATTTTAGCCAGTCGAATATCTTCCCGTACGTCCTCTGCTGTCGACTTGATATCTTCGACATATATGCGAATCTCTGACTGGAAAGATTGAGTCAGGGCCTTCCAGGCTTGTGATCTCACTAGAAAGGATATTAGAAGACAAGGTTGCACTCAAGTAGCCGAACGAAGAATTTTGGAAACTAACATGGACGACGGATTGTGACAACAATCTTCTCACAGCACAAAATAACCGCTGAATAGAATTTGCATATCGAACTTTCAAGACAAGCGGATTTAGTAAATATCAGCCGGTATTCCGCAAACCGAGAACACAGGGTCCCAAAACCGTTGAGAAGCTCGACAAATGCCTGAAAGTAAGATGTGAAATTCGCAAGAACCTACCCATGATTAGAAAAGCCATGTCATACCGTGTATGACCCATACCAAAAACGTCACCTTGACTGAGCCCCAAATTAGGGCAGCAGTTTCAGGGTTTGACTGAACGAATGTGTCGACAATGGGAGAAAACTGTTCAATCGTCTGTAAGAGTGAGGCTAGCCTTGAAGCAACACTTTTGCCTCTCCGCTTAGGATCCAAGCGATCCAGGTCTGCGGTGAATGTTACAATAGATTGGGCGTCATGGGGTTCCCCCTTTAGCCCGTGGAGCCTCTTGCGATCATCGTCCGTCAGGATGGCCTGAAACCGAGCGATCGTATTTTCCAGATCGCTGACAGCTCTCGACTGGGTGCCATGAATCGTGGATAGATGGGGAGACGTAACTGCCTGGGACTTGGGCGGTCGAGGAAGACTCATGTTTTGGGACTTGATATGAGGTTGAATTGACATTATTTATAGAAAGGAGAATGCTGCTGCGCGGGGCAATGCGGTTTATTCTCACTGGATGACCAGCCACAACATGGGTTTGCATCTAACGTGACCAGCTAATTGGTTCATTGTCTCAGCCGCACAGAGTTTGACCTCAGCTGGTATTGCTCAATCGCATTCAAAGTCCGGGTTCATAGCCGAGACTGGCGTTGCATCAGGAACCAGCTTTCCCAATTGTTGACTGCAGTGGATAACCTCCTGAGACATCGATTGCCTTGAATTAGGTCTTTGAGAAAAGAAATATGGTCATCCGTTTAAATTTGCAACAGGTTCTGATGGACAGGGATTTCTTTTCATGAACCATTTCTCGAGCTTGCATCACGAGTGTAGCGTCGATGGCCCAGAGACTGGGATTGGGGATTTTGTGGTAGGGGCGACGAGTAGTACGATGAACTGGCTCGTTATATCGCACGGAAGCGGAGCGCTGGGTTTGGATGGACCCGAGGTCAGGAATGTTGGAAATCTCCCAGCTGTCAGGTAGATTAACCAAGTCTGGGATGGTTTGAAAATACGAGTACATCTCCGAGAGGCCAGTAGTGTCTTACTGAGTGATCCAGAAGCCTCAGTGGCTGAATACAAGCCATTGCATTCCTCCCTTTCGTGTTAAATGATAGGGCGGACTTGAATTTTGACTCAAACAAGCATTGGCCTGGGCACCTCAGCCCGACGCCCGAGGCGGTCTTGTCACTAATTTCATTATGTGAATTCTCCCTTATCGTCCTCCCAGATTTCTTGTTCGTGTCGTATTGCAATGGCCCCAGAAAAAATGAGGAGGTTCGCCGCAGAGCCAGGCATTCCACAACACAAACGTCACCGACACTTGGTGTAATCGGTGCAAATTTCATCGCATCTTGAAGAAATTATCACTTAAAATTCGTTTATGATTAGTAGATTCGAGAGTATTCAAGATTTGTTTCAAGTTCCGAAGTCTATGTAATTGGACAGCAGGAAGGTCACGGCTTGTACCGCAATTTTACCATCATCTCCAACATGATTCCTTTTTGTTATGTGTAAGTGATTTTACCCCAGTATTGTGTCAATTTCCACTCTTTGAGGCCAAGATACGAATTATACGAGTGCCCGAACATCGTCAAGGCCACGAGACTTAGTAGGTGACTAAACAAAGTACGTATGAAAGGTAGCAAAATGGGGAGCCGGAGAGTGTTGTATTCTTAGAAGTCGGCTCAGGACAGATAAATGAAAAATCTATCGTTGAAAACAATCGAAGAAGACAATGAGAACTTACAGTGTAGCGAGAAGAGATGGCAGTAGTAGTGTCCATACTGCGATTGCAACCCAAAGTGTTTGCGTAGGAGAAGAAGCATCCAAGAAGCAAACGAAGATTGAAATGTGGGATTGTCTGGAGTTCTAGTACGAAATGACTTGTGTCGCGAGTATATATGGCCTATTTGCATTAGTACCTGTAGTAAGGTGCCTTACACTTTTGCTAGTGGTATAGTGGGTTTTACGCGTGACAACTTGGCTGGTGGTTTTATTGAGGGGATGTTCTTCTTGGAGTAAGATGGTAGGTGAAGTAAGACGGCTGCAGAGGCAAATAATATACCTAGCTTTGCGGCGGGGGCGGTTCAGATCGTCACAGTATCCATGTCCTTTAACCTAACTAAAACAACCCTACACGTTGCCAGATCCAAGAGCTGCGTATTTTGAATGATGGGCCGTCTCTCCATAGGACTGCACTGTTTCATCAAGCTGTCGGGAGATGTCAAGCGGCTCAGGGTGCTTGTGTGGGCGATGTGGTTAAGTACCGTTATCGCTTGCGCAGCCTGATCGCCCCCAAATGCCACACTGAACTGGAGCCTCGGGTCAGTCTACCAGTAAGCCAAGGTCCGAACACGCCTGCAGTTGTGCTATGGTCACATTGATTAGATCCTGTCAGTCTGTTCAAACTTTCTAGCTCATAATGGCCGTAAAGGTTATCTTAGGACAGATGGGGTTGACTGGAAGGGGTACGGTAGCCAGACTTGACGGAATTCCGAGCCTCTCCAAGTCCTCTTCCACAGTCTATCTCAGACCTTGCGCTCCGCCCAACTTTTAATGAGGCCTTCAATAGTTGGTCCGTATTCTGTTTAAGTGACAGTGTTTCCATCCAATAACATGTTAGCATGCGGCTATTATAATAAGTGTCATGTCCTGGGATGGAGAGGATTGGTGCGAATATTCGATGCGGACCGAGTGTCAAATTAACGGTAGAAGATGAGTAGCTGTATGTTGTATGTTGCACCAGACTAGTGTGCTCAGCGCTGGAAAGTAAAAGTTTATGTCACCCCTCAAAATGGGAATTTTTTCCCCTTAAGTATTTTTAACAACTCTTGTGGATGTCCCTCTATCGGTATTTGACAAAATGCTTCAAGGTTGAATAAAGTTGGCGCTCCAGATATGATTTAGGACATTCGAGATTGTTTTTCATGTATTATTCTCAATATGAAAGACAATTTGTTGCTCATTCTCCCTTTATGTCTTGTCACGATAGAATATCTCTAGGAACAAGGCATGCTCGCACAGCTATAGCAACGGCTATTGAAGGTAGATCATGCATTTGGCCACCATTCATGGTGTCCAATTGAAAGAAGTAATGGCACAAGACCCCCAGATGGATTCAAAAGGCAGTATATTCAACTTCCCCTAGTAATATTTCTACATAAACTTCTCATAAAACTACGTCGAAAAGACTTGATGCCCAGAAGATGGTTCCGGTTGTCTCGGCTTGACATTTCATCAGCCTACATTTTTTCTTTTTCAACCAATCAACTCATGTTACAAAGACATACGAAGACCTTGTATTTTCTTTTCTTATAAGACGTAATGGAGACAGTTGTAAATTGACGAGTAAGCTGGGAGTTGTAATATATCTAAAAAAGACAAGTCCTTAGTCAGACTTCATCCTCAGAAATGAGGCATGAGACTATCTGCAGAGCAATGTCTAACCCTACTTGAAAGGCGTTAAAAAAGCTTGGTGATCAATTTTCCAGTACTCTGACCATCAAAAAGCATCATCCATGTCTTCGGTATGTCCTCGAATGTGGCCGGAACAATGGTCTCACCGGCGCCCGTGGCTTGAATCTTCCCGTCCTGATACCCACGAATGAGCGTATTCACAATCTCCGATGACCTCTCTGATCCAACATCAAGGACCACAAATCCTTTGATTTGAAGCCTCATTGCAATCACATCGTACCAGTTCTTGATTCCACTCGGGGTACTGGTGTTGTAGTCGGCGATTCCACCACAAGCGGCCACTCTGCCATCCTTTTGGAGTCGTTTAAGCATCAAGTCCAAGATGTTGCCCCCGACATTGTCAAAAAAGACCTCAACGAATCCTTCCGTAGCCTTGATCAAATCATTCTCGAATTCAGGGCTTTTATAGTTCAGACAGCAGTCAGCTCCAAGGCTCTCAACCCATTGGCACTTCGCGTCCGTGCCGGCGATCCCAATCACCTTCTTACAGCCCAGCAAGTGTTTTGCAATCTGGACAGCAGTTGAGCCGACAGACCCGGCAGCTCCACTAATAACAACCGCATCATTTGGACCTGCTTTTACAATATCAACGAGCCCATAATATGCTGTTATTCCTGCCAACCCAAAAACACCAATGTAGTGGGTTGAAGAGAGGCTGCTGAAAGGTTGAATAGGGGTACATTCTTCGGATGCTTTTACAGCATATTCACACCAACCAGATGCGACTGATACGAGAGTTCCCACTGGCAAGTCGGCAGACTGGGACTCCACGACCTGGGAGATTGTGAAAGATGGCATTACTTGCCCCTTCTCCACGGGTGTCGTGTATAGCCGGTCAGCAGAGATGTGTGGGTCGATCCATAATCGTTGAGCAGGATCATTTGAGAGGTATTGGGTTTTGACAAGAACTTGCCCGTCCTCCAGCGAAGGAAGCGGGGTGATAGCAAGTTGGAAGGTTGCCTCCGATCCCGTCAGTATAGGGAAGCCTGTAGGTTTATTGGCCAAAACCCATTGTCGATTATTTTGATGCAGCATTTTTTCCGACAGGCAGGATATAATGCTTGATTCAGAGAGAGAGATATTTAACAAGGTATAAGGACCAACGTGGCAATTGTTAGAACTTTCAAGAGGTTGCTTGCAATTCATCAAGTCCGATTCTTCATGAACAACGGCAGAACTTATACCTACTCATAGGCGCCCAATAATGAAGAACTTCAGACCAAATGGCATTTGACCGTGTTCGAAGCAGCTCGTTACGGTGTAGAATGATGAAAAATCCACAACGTCATTCAAGTTTGAATTGGAGTGTCCACAATTGACCGCATGCGGCGCCATTGTCAGTATTGTATGCGGACATGTTTCACACCAAGTGGGATTTTGGCTTGAAATATGGGTAAGTTGAAAGGTATCACCTCCCAGACAGGAGTTACAAAGACGGTTCCTATGGTCAACACCTGGTTGTATCGCCTGGAGTCTCCACATTTGACCGCATATTGCTGACGAAGTCTGATATCCCAGACCCCACCTTAGCCCGCGTGGCTGATACTAGTCTGCAAAGATGACTTAAGCAGTCTCTTCCGCGGAAGCTGATTGCTATCATATTCACGCAACAGCATTGCAAAGGCAAGACCCAGGTCCGAAACAGAGGTCGTGATTGAAGATATTCGAGTAGTGACATATTGGCACCACAAGCTCGAACCCCAGGCTGCCTCGACGAATGATTACTAACCCGTAAACCAGAATATTTAGGAATCAATAAAACTTTGGCTGGCGAGGTCACATGTGAGAAGAAATAAATGAATCAAATGGCACCGAATGTCTCATATATGTATTTTTCAGACAGCTCTTTGCCTCTTTGCTCGATAAATCTCCTAAGGTAGCTGGCTGGACAAGGTAACGGCGAAGTTGCGGTGGATGGAACGCATACACAGAAGTGAAATGGAGTAATTATACAGAGAGCTCGCGGCTTTTTCAATACGAGGAACGCACCGTCCTAACTGTGCTGTAAGACTAATATGGTGCGTAGAAATGTGGCAACGTATGTATGTGCATGGGCGCTTACTCGGTCTTAGCGGCCAGAATTGATGTCGTGGATTACTAATATGTGTCAACATCGGTATTTGACATACTCGTTACATCAAGTCATCTTGGCCAGCATTCTCAACCCAAAATCTCAACACCCTGGTCCATACAAGATGTCGATTCGCCGGAGATCTTGCGAAGTTTGCTTTCGAGGCAAACGCAAATGCGACCTTGAGTATCCAATCTGCAAGAGATGCGAAAAGACAAAGAAAAAGTGCCATTACAAATACCCACCTTCAACCTCGGGGAGTAATCTCTCTGATAATGTCGCACCTTGGGAAGATGAAATTCTAGACGGTACCCTGGAGCCACTAGCACAAAATGAGTGTTATGTGGAAATTTGCCATCTTCTTCGGCGACCCCCGGATGGCAAAGGGGAGCTGGGCGGAGTCTTCAATCTGGGTTCGAACTCGCCATTCGACAAGCTCCTATCAATTGCCGTCCCTAGCTATCTCGGCGAGCTTGGCCAACTTCATCCTGTCTACGTTGATACTAGCAGTTGGACATGGATATTTGAGCAGCTCAAAAGTTACCCGGAGAGATTTGCCCGACAGGGAGAAACGGATTTTATCAATATGAAAGTGTACGGCGACACGGTTCCCAAACCACTCAGAGCAGCCCTCGGCATTTGTGCATCGTCAGTCTGCATGAACGATAGGACTCGGCCAATGATGTTCCAAATAATTGAGGCGGAAGTTTCTGAATTGCTGAAAACTACATCGAACGAATCTCTATTGGAAACCCTGTCAAAGCTCCAGGCAATCGTATTGTATCAAGTCATCAGACTTTCCAGTGGCGATCTTAGACAACAAGCTGCTGCAGATCAGCAGGCAGTTATGCTACAAGTTTATGCGTTGCAGTTGAGCCAGATCTCAGGCTCAAAGGATCTAGTTTCCCATCCAACTTGGGAACACTGGGTATTGGCGGAGAGCATTCGCCGAACGGTTCTAACAACTTTTATGCTCTACGCAGTGTATTGGATTTTCAAGCACGGCGATCCTTTGGTGTGTCCCTCAATGTCCAACCTACCTGTCTCCTTAACGCCAACTTTTTGGAATTCACGTGATGAGTATTCACTGAGGTCTGAACAAAATGGCACAATGAGGTATTCAGACTTCGTTACTGCTTGGGTTGGCTTCCCCTCAAAAATGTCGACCCTTTCGAAAAGATGCTTCTCGTTGCCTGTAGGGGAATCGAAAAGATCGAAGAACTAAGTACCTCTTTCCAATTAATCGCTAATTAGATAGAATTCCATTATGTCAAAAATTCGGCCAATTGATTCCTCGGAACCGTGGTGCCTTGAGAGATGAAAATACACACGATCTTGGTTCAGTGATCTTAGGTTCCGTATATCCTACAGCGTATGCGAATATCATCAAATGACACACCAAATGAAACCTTGACAGAGAGTTATTCATCCGTTACAGAGCTTGTAAGAGTCACAACCTTAGTGTGTCGAGTACGACGCATATAGGGCCAGCTGGCTAGCAAAGGAGGGATCTTGCTGACAAGGCTTCATGAAATGTGTTGGCCAGCTATACTATTCATTCTGCAAGATTTTTGGTCAAACTTGGACACATACTTCAATCTAGATGAGCCAGAAACCCTTTTAAGATTAGTTTCTCTTTGTATCACGATATGGCGGTGCTTAGGCAAGTTGCGGTGTCGAGTGCGGGCAAAGGGGGAGCCCCGCAAAGTTCGGACCAAGTTTGCGGATGTAATGACCGCGTGGTGCATACGCTCCTCTGCAATTGGCCGCATCCGATTTTTGGGAGAGTCGTTCCTTGTTGTTGCTAATCACAGAAACCTCCAGGGAACCGGGGTTAGGATATCCCCGAAGCAAATTGCTCTTGTCTGAGGGAAGCGTGCTTATTGTCAAGTCCAATTGTAGAAAGCACTCCCCATGGGGGTTCAAGTTAGGGACATAACATCTTTCCACGTCCCTAAGAGTGCCAATACTTTATCCTTGACTCCTAGACAATTATGAATGAATGATAGCGGAGGCATTTATTTGTGTCATTAGCCTATAGCAATGCTTTCCGAAAAAGGCATAGGGAATGGACGATCATAAGGGACATGGTAACAATGCAATGAAACAAGCAATCTGCTTTCTTCAGGATTCATTTCTCACACTAGACTTATAACTAGCTAAGAGCCCGTACCGACGTATTCTTCAATTAGTTGCGCTTCCTGGCGAGCCCTGATCTCGCGCAATGCTGGTTCAGCTGACAGCCAGCCAACCGCCAGCATGCTCCTAAGCTCCCATGACGACTGGAACCTCTCTGATGTGTACCACTCTCGACCTTTGGTTCTCAGATTTGAAACCCAAGGAAAATTTGCGTTGATATGCAATTGTAACAGCGCCGGATAAAGGTCTATCTCTGTCAAGGCCTCCTGAACCACCACATGATACCACCTGAAACTGCCAATCGTGAACCCTACGCAGGATCCAACTAAGAAAGGCACTGCCGCGGTTCCCCATATTACACTCCCTGCCATGGCGCTGGATACGCCTATAATCGTTGCCGCCGATGCCCCCGACACCAAACTGCGGAACATGCTAGATAAGCTTGGTTAATTCGCAGGAAACAATTAGTTGGAGATATTGTATGTAACTCACAATAACCCAGGGCCGCTGTAAAACATAAAGCGGTAGCTGTCAGTATGGCAAGACATGTTTGTTGATAACTGGTTAAAAGATACCTTACCACTCCCCATCCACTCAACAGTTTGAGGCAAGGTAATCTATTTTCAGCATCTGACATTCTGAAAGCAGTGTTGAAGATGAGACGTCGACGTCAAATTGAACAAAGATAGAGGCAATAAGATTAGACTGGTGAGTTGTCAAACACGTTTGTCAAGAAACAAGACAATTGTGTGCCGGCTGTTGCAGTCTGAGAAACATGGACGGGGAATGGCGTGACATTTGTTAAGTTCGCTAAAGCGGGGAATGCGACACAGTTACGGGGTCCTTGGACGCTATTTTAAAGTCTAACAAGGCGAAACTGCCGTACGGATTCGTTAATGCAACCTCCCAAATAAAAATAAAAAAAGGATCACACACGCCGAACATAAACCATCTACCGAAGATCACCATTCAAGCCAACTGGAACCCCTGAAAGTTTAGGTAAGATTTGTTTGGGTTAATAAACTAGCAAGCTTAGCAGCTCCATGCTATTTATTTACTTATGATCTTGTAGATTGGAACAAAGGGGCTAACTTCATAGGTACATTCTACATTTTTTGGTGAGATGCGAGAAGGAGAAGCTCGGCTTTCTTCGTCGGACTTTCGTAATTGTCCGTTGGACTTTTCTTAGATAAGGCGTCGGAGGCGGATTTTCCATAAAGTCCAGCCAATTAGCAAGACCCTCCAGTACATCTCGGCCGGGGTAGACCTTGGTATGCTTGGTCTCCCACACGCTGAATACAAGTTGAGTTCGACCGTTTAAAGTATTACCCAAAAGATGAACCACAACGACCCCCTGTGAACATGAAGCAGTCTTATGATACATCTTATGCATTTCTAGAAGTTACCAAACCCCAATTGTTGCCAGGAAACGGAGAATTAATCTAGTAACAACCTAAAGCGCTGCGACGCAGGTTGTGACTAGTCCACATTATCAACTGTCCAGCGATTTTTTGGTAATCATGCTACATAACATGATTAGTTATCAATCAAAGGAATCCTTGGATACTTCAGTTATCAACAAATATTTGGTTACGTCAACATTATCCTGACACATCACTAAACTTCGCATTCCCACATCCCACCTCGGACCTAAAAGTCGTCATAAATTTACCACCAAAACTCCAAAGGTCTAGATTTATAGATTCGTAATAAATCAAGTCATTATCCAATGGAAATTACCCAAGGTTAATAATATCAATATATGTCGCACAAATACTCGTACCATAGGCAAGATTGCACGAGTAGCTGACAATTCCTGTGCTTCAAAACGCCCTTGATCGTTAGGTGCGACGACTTACATGGCATACTACAAGGCTCGAGGGCCTGAAATTTTGACAACAAAGTTTCAGAGTGTAGGAGCTCTCCGACATCTTCAAACAGATTTTATATGCTCAAGCTTGAGAACAGAATCTAAGAAACAATGCCGCTGAATAGCTAAAAGTACGTAAACGAGCTTTCAGATTTATGAAATGTATCAATAACCCCACAACGAATACGTACATTCTGAATTAGATCGCCCTCCCACGAGGTTAAGGGCGTATATCTTACTTCAACTTTGTAGGAGTTGAAGAATACCATGAGAACTCGATACGTTTGATTGCCAGGGCCTAATGACTTCTGCCCTGGTTATTCATGACTGTCTTTTCGGCGTGCTTCAACGCTGTAAACTACAGTTCCAGTATTCCTCTGGTCTGTTCGGCAAGCATGGCATAAATTAGCCTTCGATGCAGACGATCACTCTAAGCTATATCAAAGCCTCAATGTTTTAAATGCCGAATCTAAGTTCCTCAAGTCCCATTCCCTATACCACATACATTATGTCTACTATCTACATATCATCATCGCCACTGTTATGTCCCCAGTGCCCAAGGCAAAGGACGGAAAGCTTTTAAGGCAGAACCAGAACAGTCTTCATATTTATCATTTGGCACTAGATTATTTTGTAAACTGAAAATGTCACCAGGTCTTGCAACCCAAAATCATCAGACAAAAGTGAGGAAGTGGTGAAGGGAAGTTGAGTACTTGTATGACCCAGAACGGACCGGACTTTCGGAAAATACGGAGCAGTCCACCACTTCCTGACGCATCCTGAACCGATATAGGATTCCTTGCCAAATTCAGCCCACTAGCATCAAGATGATTCTTCGATTATTCCGTATTCACTTGCGAATTCAAATTTGATCTAACCTCTTGTCGCGAAATCGAGTGTCGTGCCTAGATACTTTTTCCCACCTCGTCGATGAAGCAATGTGTATTTCTGACCAAGCTAGTTCGGTCCACTGATGATGATCAAATAGTGTGGAGAGATAGCTCTTCGACCTAACCATAGTAAAACAAAATTGTGGATAAACAAGAAAAAAGCAGATATGAAACACAGCGAGTGATTGGCGCGAATAGATCTCATCTTTGACCTGCAGATCGGAGGCTACGATCTGGTGATGTTGATGCGAAATATCCTGCCTGTTGTTCAGGTGCAAAACGGAAGAAGCGGCGCGCTCAATTTTATTCCACAACGATTTGCATTATTCAACAATTTCTTTAAGCGTCGTATTCCAACTTTAAGAACAATCCAAACGGAATATCCACCATGTCTCATGGTTGAAGAATTGGCCTCAACTCTGGGTTCACGATCCCGTAAGTAGTGGTCATGGTTAAGCAATGATTTTGAGGACGTCCGCTACTGATATTGTCCCGTATAGTTAGCTTGGCTATGGAACTTGGCAGTTCTCTCCCGGTGAAATCGCTTTGGGCATTTTCGAAGCTTTGAAAGTTTGCTACAAGCATTTGGTATGGTCAAATTCAACAAGTTTGCCGATCGGCACTAATTTTATAATTAAAAGACCTTGCCAAAGTGTATGTTTTTGCTACCTCTTGTATCCCAGCATATGACTTATATGCTCATTCATAAGTACAGAAACCAACGCTAGGTTTCGCAAGGTCTTCAAAAGGCTCTGAAGGAAATCCCTGGCCTCAAGCGTGAGGACATCTTCATCATACGTACTATCGGCCGCTTACGGGAGTAAATTACTAACATTTACCCGTGAATAGACATCGAAGTTGTGGAACACGTAAGTATATTATAAGGTCACCAAGCTTCCCAGTTTCGTTCAAGAGAACCTCTAAGCACGTGGGTGAGGACTTGGTCCCCTGAAGCAACAACGGTGATGCAGCACTCGATGACGATATATTCATCATTGAGACATGGGAAGGTATGTTGAGGATATCCTTCGCTCTTTTTTTCAGCATTTGTTGATACAATCTGGGTTCAAATTTAGCCATGACCAAACTGCCCAAATCTAAAATTCGTTCTATTGGAGTTTCCAACCACACTGTCGAGCATGTGAGTGGTTTTCTTCTTGCTTGAATCATGTAGAAGCCTTATTTCGCTAATTCCTACCATCTTGAAGCTATCATCCAAGCCACCTCTGTGGTTCCGTCAGCTAGCTAATCAGATTGCACGCCACCCACCTTTACCACAGGATGATCTGGTAGCGTACTGCCAGGCTAAGAATATCCACTTAACGGCTTACTCAGTACGCCATAAAAGCCCACACCATCTTCGACACGGCACCGACTTATCATATAGGCGTTTGGTAATAATATGTTCAAAATTCCGTTGTTGTTCTCACATCCTGAGATTCAGGGTCTGGCGGAAAATTTGTCCAACGAAAGTGGAACAGCTGTTACACCCGCCCAAGTTTGTGAGTATTTTCATCCGATCCTAAATAGCCCTAACTGACAGGTCTCTCTACAAACTTACACACTTGGCTTGCGCACAAAACGGAAGTTATAGTGTCATTCCAAAGTCAGTCACTCCAGCGTGCATGATGGAAAATTTCGTCGAGATTACGTTGTCGGATGATGATATCCACGTTGTTGAGAGTATTGGGGAAAAGCAACGACGATACAATGTGCCTTACCTTGCAAGTGAGTGGTTGAATATTTCACCGCTAGTGTGCTTCTATGCTGATCATCTTAATTTTAGATGATCCTCGATGGGACATCAATATTTTTGGCGATGAAGCAGAGAGCTCGGCTACCCACAAGGTCATTCTCAGGCTTCAACATTAAGTCGAAAGGACCGAATGCTTCATTTCAAATAGACATTGAAACGATCATACCATGGCCAACAAGTTCAACTTTAAGACAAGATTTGGACAAGAACGGTCCGCCTTCATTAGGATGCATCGTCTATAAAAAGCAGGTTTAGCTGATGAACCGAAAGCGGTAGGTCCGCCTTCACTACAACCAACGTGGTAACTTTGATGCGCTTTGATGCTATTTGCATAATATTTGAGTTAGGGTTCCAAGTAATGGCCAGCGATAGTCGAAATGAAAATCCAATCTGGTACAAATCTTCTTCTCTTGGGCAATGAGTTGGTGGTCTAGGGTAATGTGGATCAATCTGTCATTGGGTTGGTCAAGGAAGATAAAAGGGACCGCAGAGACATAGGAAATGAACAGACAGTGTTCTCCAACCAATTTTTGTTTTTGAAATTCTGAATTCCTTGCATTTGAACTCTATTGAGGTCCTGGTGCAGCCCCATGATATTCCTTTATTTATGACTTTCCGCCTTATATTCCTTTTCTTCTTTTCTTTAAGGGGCACTCCAGAGCTTCTGATCAGATGCTCTAACACTCTCCCAAGTTGTTTGTATTCGGTCATCACCGAATCAACTTACCCTACACCCTTCTGGGTGGGGTGTGTGTTTTGGCCAGTGTCCCCTTCCACCAACAAAGCAACCTTCGGACGTTTGGTTGGCCAGTCTATAATCAGTGCGACTCTGACTAATCCGCTGAAGAAGATCCCACGCTCCTCTAACCTAGAAGGAACATGAGACGAACTCATCACATATATTGCTTTTTTCTGTTCATGTCTCATCACAACACGTAGTCGATTTTATTCCATTTGGTTCTGTTCCATTGAACCTGCATTTGTATCTCCAATCCCCACCTGATGTTGCAGCGTCCTTATCTCGATTATAACGTCTTTCACTCTCGAACGAACCTCGTTCTCACTCTGACGTGATCCAAAACCTCGAGCTCCCCTCTCATTTCCGATCTTATTATTACCTAACGTAGCTCATAATCATCATTTTCAATTGTTTGGATTTACCCCTCAATCCTTTACCAGTGTTGTTGCTAAAGCACGTCGTGTTTTGCATCATGAGCATCAGTGTCGTCAAGCGGGGTAAATCGAGTGACGGCAGCACCATTGAACAACTGGAGCGGGTAGCAGTATCACCGAAGCCAACTTTCAAACGTGAAAGAAGTTCATCACCGGAAGAAACACCCCCAATACCAGTGAAAAAGTCTCGACATGGCTCCAAGGGGTTGACCCAGGAGATTGATGTGGTCGAGCATGAGCAGTCGGTAGTGCCCATAGCACAAGAGATATTGGCTGAGACTTTCGGGCATGGTACTTTTCGCTACGAGCAAGAGGCAGCGATCAACCGAATCATCAATGGTCAAAACGCGCTCGTCGTTTTCCCCACTGGCGCAGGGAAATCCCTTTGCTATCAGGTAGCTGCAGGATGGCTTTACACTCTTGATCCCCGATGGTCAAACCATCCGTCTAACTTCCGTTCCAGATACCGGCGATTGCCTTCGAGAAAATCGATTCGCTAAACGGACAGCGGCAACCGGGAGATTCGGGCATCACTCTCGTAGTATCGCCTTTGATCGCCCTGATGAAAGATCAGGTCGACGCCCTGAAAAAGAAAGGCGTTGCTGCAGAATGCATTGATTCTACTAAGACCTGGAAACAGATCCAGGAAATCACAGAAACTATTCGTCAGGGACAGCTGAGGCTCTTGTATTGCGCCCCAGAGCGCCTCAATAACGAAGGCTTCGTGGAAACCATGAAGAGAGTGAAAGGAGGGGTTCGTCTTATTGGAGTCGATGAGGCCCATTGCATATCTGAGGTTGGATTATTGTTGCTCTCCATTTTCCCTCATTTTATCATACCGCTAATGCGTTCCGTGGCAGTGGGGTCACTCTTTCCGGCCAGACTACCTAAAGGGTACATTTACTTTTGCATGCATACATCAGCTCCTCTTCATAGGCTAAAATCTTTTTAGTGGCTCGGTTTGTTCAAGAGATACGAGCTGAAAAGGTCATCTGTTTGACAGCTACGGCTACGCGTGCTGTTGTTGACGACATTTGCGAGGCATTCAATATCTCAAAGGATGGTGTCTTCAAGACATCCATGTATCGTCCAAAGTAATATTCATGATTGAAAGATTTGCAACCTCAAGCTTAGAAACTAATTGTGGAATAAGTCTTCATCTAGATGCAATGAGTGTGCGATTCCAAGATAAATACGCCCTCCTTCTAGGTTTTCTAAACCAACACCCTGGCTCGACTCTCATATATGTCACACTTCAGAAGGTTGTACCATTCAATTCCTGTCCTTTCAACCAGAAAGCATTAGCAATTCATTCTAACGTTTATCTCAGCAAGCCGAGGAAGTTGCGAGTGACCTCATTGAGAAAGGTCTGTCAGCCGGTTTCTTTCACGCTGGCATGTCGGCGGAAGAGAAAAGTCGTATCCAAGACGACTTCATGGCTTCCAAGATTCCTATTGTACCGCCTCCTCAGTAATAACTACAATAAAGAGTCGACTGATTTTTCTCAGGTTGTTGCCACCATCGCCTTCGGTATGGGAATCGACAAGTCAGGTATGAGTACAATCAAATGTGGTAATCATAGTGTTAACACACACAGATATTCGAAATATTGTTCATTGGGATTTTCCAAACACCATTGAAGACTACTGCCAACAGATTGGTCGTGCCGGCCGTGACGGTCAACCAAGCCACTGTCTCTTGTTTCTGTGCCGAAATGATTTTTACATCAAAGAAAGTTTTGCTCGTGGCGATTTACCTTCTCGCCGTTCACTTCGGCTCCTCTTTGAAGACATTTTCAACAACGAGGTTACCCAGCTTTTACCAGATGACACTTTCAAGACTGATCACTATTCACAATCCTCAGAATTCGATATACGTCGGAGTCCTCTCGGAATCATTTACGCAATTCTAGAACTGAGCTTCCAGCTCATTCGCGCAATCACTCCCGAGTATAGCTCGTACAAGTTTGAAGCAACCCCGGATTACTTCGTACGCCTTGGCCATGACCGGTCGACCGAAGCCCGGGCCATTCTTAAGAATGCCAGAAAAGCCAGAAAGTATCATTCGATTGATCCAACTTTGGTGGCCAACGCTACAGGTGTGCGACGTGCTGATCTTATTCGAATTCTGAACGAGCTCAACGATACCGGGGCTATTGAACTCAAAGCCAGCGGCGTGAGACACAAGTACCGAGTTTTGTCCAAGCTTCCACAAACATTAGATGAGATCCATAATCTCGCAGACAAGGTCTACAAGGTTTTAGAGTCACGAGAAAAGCTAGCTCTGGACAGGACCGAGCAGATATTAAGTTTTATTACGGCACCAAAATGTTTCTCTCTTTCTATCGCTGAGCATTTTGGAATGAACCTCCCCGATGGAAAGGATAGATGTGGGCATTGTGTATTCTGTGACGAAGGCACACCTGTGCCGTTGCCGCCGTTTATATCTCTGGAACTAGATCACGAGGCCATCGGAGCCGTATTGGCGACAACACCCATACGCGACGACGCAAGGTTCCTAACAAGAGTTGCCTTCGGGATGAGAAGTCCTCGAGTGCAGAAGCTCAAGCTAGACAAAGACCCAGTCTTCATGTCAATGGCAGGTCAAGATTTTAATGTAAGATATAAAGTTTCCATCCATTCACTTTTCAAAGTCATAGTCTCTTTAGCTAACTACTCTTCATAGTTGGTCTTGCGAGAATTTCAGAAAGAGTGTGGTGAGAAAGCAAAGTGATTTTCCAACCATGTAACTTCAGAACCATTCTATGCCGTGAATGTTTGTTAGGAATATTATTATAACATTTAATGCTGGTGTCAGTTGTGTAATTGATTCTTACTCCATAGCAATTCAATATTATAGCAAATACTTGAATTATGAAGGCAGCTATCTCACAGTAAAAAAATACATAAAGCAAATTGAAAACATCCATATGTTTAGCTGAGGCAACTTCTATCTCACAAGGGAGCATTCACCTGACAGGTCACGCCCCTACTTGTTTAGCCAACATCAATTTAGGTACTCATTTATGTATGATCCATGATTCTATATATGATATTTTGGCCATCGTTTCATCTGTTGTTAGTTCACCTGCTTTGCTGTGACGACTTTACGCCTCACAACCCATTATTTTAAGCAAGCCATTACAACTTGGACCGTATGGGCCGCTCCGCATCTTCTGCTATCTTTCGCTTTCGCTTCCATCCTTCAAGCTTTGTAGATATCATACTGGTCCAAATATCGAGCCACTTTGGGTCGAATGGGGGCAATTCGCGGCCTGTGGTCCCAGCGATTGGTTCCCCAGCAATATCACGAAAGAATTCAAAGAACTCAGCATAGTTTGGCGCAATGGCATAACAGTCTTTGCCTCCTTTCTTCTCACTGACTCGCTTCCACTCCCACTCCAGCTGCTCCGCGCCGGCGGGACCGGCCCCGATGACAGCAACACGCCGAGTAGAAAGAGGCATGATGATATATGAGCAGTATGTGCTGCTTGCGACTCAATCTTATCCAAGGAGAAAATAGCGGAAGAAAGGAATCATGGTAATGGCAGATATATTACTACTTGTATTGTCTCCATTTTGGCCGGCTTTGAGCGGGATGCAAACTGTTGATTGCGCCAGATGAGTTTCAATTGCTACTATACTTGCTTAATCACGTAAGAGAGTTCCCCTCCGTAGCAAGGTGGGTGGGATACTAGGATGGCCTTTACATCACTCAACTAGGCTCAAGCAAAATACACAATCATCCTTTTTGAGTCACGGAATTGCCGTCGGTATGATACTGATAAGGGATTGACGTAGGATGGGTGCGACGTTAGCGAATGAAGATGCTTCTATATCCTCACAACATAACTAGCATTCTTAGATAATTAAAATGACTCGAGTCTGGTCATATCGGTTCTTGCCGAGAAGAGGGCGAAGAAACTTCGCCATAATTACAGCTGAGAGTTCAACCAATTTTCAAGTCGTTGATGCAACCCAACTATCATATATGTCACGAGAAAATCTGTTGCCTGTGGTTCTTGATGAATCAAGAAGCGTGATATTTTATCCGACTAGAAGTAGAGGGGAAACTGGCTGAAGTCTCGTTTTCGTCTGCGTGATACTTTCAAATCGCACACGACTTCACTGGAAGTGGGGCTGTGCATCGTTGACTGCATATGATCGGACAACCAAAAAAAGCTCAATAGGAAACGATCAGCGGGATTTGTCCTATTTTTCTTTCACTTTCATTGAAATGAAGAATAATTAATTTTTTTTTTCAGTTTTGGGTGTCATGAGCCTTTTGATCTAGTTATTCTCAGACTTTACTGTGAAGTTTAAACAATGTTGATTATTATTTCTGCCTCTATGTTGTACTCTAAGATTATATCCTGTTTGTTAACCATACATTCCAAGCTAATCTTTGTACCCAATGTCCAAGAAAATTATTTTGTATGTGATTATCAATTAGCAGGTCTGCCTGTCAGCATTATAACAGATGACGCAGCTGAACCAAAGGCTGTTGTGGACCCCTCTCCGTGCAGCATCATTTGTTCTTTTTCGTCGGCCAGCCAAGCCGGGTTTGTCTCGAACCTGGGATCAAGCCAAAAGCAGTTCTCGTCACCGTCCTTGACCATCTCATAGATAGGCTTGGCCTTAACATGGCCGCCGATGTAGTAGAGGACACACCGAATAGCGCCAATGACAGATACCAAGGCGTAAAGTTGCTTATAAACAGGATAAGTGAAGGCTGCCAGGAAACGCGCGCGCATGTCCGGTCGGCGCCAGCAGGTAAGGTAGTTGTAGAGCATAGGCGGCAGAATAGCCACGCAGGAAAGCCAGCCAAAGAAGCGCCAGTACTCAGAGTGCATGCCAAGTGCTACCAAGCAGGGAACACGAATCCAGTCAACGATGATGCTGGCCACAGAGTAAAACATGATGAACTTCTGGGCAATAAATCCAACAACTGTGTGCTGGCCATTGAGCGAGAAGAAATGGCGGATGAATTTGATCAAGAGGCCGTGACGGCCCATCTCCCACGACTTGATTCGCTGCTTGCACCAATTCAGTCCGGGGCCAAGGAGGCTATTCGGGACCTCAGTTGCGAGAACGACGCGTGCGTCAAAGGCAATGCGCTTCTTCATCCTCATGAGTGAGAATCCTGAGTTGACGTCCTCAGCAATAAAGTCAATGGGATGGTATGATTCCAGCATCTCAACAAGAGTCTCGCGTTCAACGAACCATCCCGCGCCGTGAGGGAAACATACACCGCAAAGGCTAGATTCAGCCAACTTTGTCAAACCAGCCAAGCGGTACTCGCAGTCCTGCCAGGCAGTCAAGAGAAGAGGAGTCTCTCCCTCGGTGTTAATGCCTTTCAGAGGGAAGGCAACAGCCTTGACCTCGTCATTCATCATGTGGATAGGGTGGCGGTAGTTGGGAGGGAGGGAGACATCGTCGTCCGTCGTAAGGATATATCGATAATTCTTCGCCGCCATGGCGCCAACCATCTGAGCGGCATTCTTAGATCCTATAGGAGACCACATGTAGTTGATGTCGGGGTGCTGAGACTTGACCCAATCGCGAAAGGAGAGATCTTTTGGGTGTCGGCTGCGACCGTTGTCGACAATGAAGATGTCTTGGGGACGGAAGTAGGGATAGGCGGATTCGAAAACCTTCCTCAGAGCCTCACGATCCGAATCATGGCAAGGGATAACGAAAGCGGTGTCATATTCCTTTGTGGGCGGCACAACAACTTGGGCCTCGAGGTCTGCTCGGCCCTTCTCTTTGGTGACCACCACTATCTCTTTTACATCGTCATCTGATTCTTTGTAAGAAGGCATCCTAGCCACCAAGAGAATAATGATGAACATGGCGGGCTCAACACCGATTACGATGATCAACACTGGCAGCATGTAAGATCGGGTGAGAGCGATAGACTTGTAAATCCATCCGGTGAATGCATTTGAAATGACGATGGCGGCAACTGCACAACATACCAGGAACAGGACAAAGTACTTCTTGATAGTCATGGGCCAGAGGTATTCCACAGGGTTGACGAGCTCCCAGATGGCCCTGGGGGAAACTTGACTGTTCACAGCATGCCAAAATCGAGACCAGTAGGACTTCTCTCCTGTTTTGGACTTCTCGTTGTGAGAGCCTGCCTGGCTTCCATCACCCACGAGAGTGTCATCTTGAGTGCCACCCAACGAGAGACGAGACACCCATGGTGACTGTGGGGGATACGGGCCGTAGATTCCGACCCTTCTTGCAGCCCTGTCCAAGGAAATTGCCTGGGAGGGAGGAACGGGCGTCAGCGTAGGGCTGTCCGGGGGTGTTGCAAAGGGGTCCTGGGGACGAGTGTTGACAGGCGTGATCCCCGGACTGATAGGCGGAGTTGCAAAAGGGTCCTCGGGGTTTGCAGGAGGGACTGAAGGGTCAAGTCTCGCATTCTGGGGGAGAGTGATCCCTTCAATCAACAAATTCTCCTTTCTCATCTTGGAGTTGTTGACGGTTTTGTCGGTGGCGGTGTCGGTCGGCAGGGTCAGCCAGCAGACAGTTAGGCAACATACCCCGAGAGAAGAGTCCAGGGGGGCAAAGGCACCGACAAGGATCCGACTTCTGCTTGAGAGAACCGAGAAGAAAAGAAGGAAACACGACAAGGCCTAAGTGCCAATGTGCTGGCGAAGGATGGCTGGAATATCAATCGCTGTGAGAGGAGGGGATGAAAAAAGAGGCGTGGTTTCTTAAGCAATCTTATAAAACTCCATCAGAACGTCGTGCCCAGACGCACGCGATTCTGGAAACAAAGAAAACACCAACAGCCCATACTATTCTTGGCGATTGGGCGGCTAGTCGATGATCCATCAGCCTCGGCGTCGCCATGTTCGTCCTACGACTACACCGCAGATCCCTGGCCGACGGCTGCCACCGGAGGGTCTAGAGTCGCCTCAGGTAGTACGTGTCAGGGCCCGATGTGACTAGTTTCTTTTTCTTTCCTCTTTCCCGGAGGCAAGTACATGAGGGGATTCTCGCAGAGGATGACAGACTATTGACTGCAGGCCCCCGGTCCGTCATGGGCTGTACACGTACAGGCGAGCCGGGGGGGGGGGGAGGGTGAGCAGTCCAGAACCAGACAACGCGCAGACCTAGCAGACAGGGAACAGGACGAGCCTTACCAAGACGGTGCGGCTGGAAGAGTTTACGGTAAAGCCCTGGGGGATCATCTTGGTCTAGTCCCGATGCTCCGATCCCCATTAAGGGAGTGCGGCCGACTTTGTGGGGAGGCGAAGCTGGGTTGCATCACAGATGATGCTTTTCGTTCCTTTTTCGTCCCCAGAGATGGGCCCACTGCTTCAGGTCGAGAACAGAAACAACTCGGCTGCTCGGAACTTGTCAGCCTCGAACTGAAGCGCGGACAAATGAGACCGGGGCATCCCTGTCGCTAACACTAAGCTTCTCGCTAGCTTGCATCCAGACCAGAGCCTTAGGAGATGTTGGTCCAAATCTGATAAGTCTCGTCGTCGGGGAATTTTGAGGCATGCCTGTAAGTTCTCAGGCGTCCCATCCCGTATCTGCGAGCCCATCCCAGCATGGTTGATCCACGCAGAACTTCTGTTCTTAGACTCAGCTGAAGGGGTCTTGCGGTTTCTGTCCAATAATTAGCAAAATAGCACCCCTTTGACGTAGCTGCATTGCGTTTGCAGTCACACCCTTGCAAAATTTGATCGGTAGATGGCGTCTAAATCTCCACTTTGTCCATCATCCCCATCGCTCAGGCCCCTAGATCGAGCCGGTCCAGTCTAGAGCTGGTTTTCTCGGCGGCAGCGGGAGTCAGGCAGGTACTTCCCTCCGAGCATGATGGTGTTGTTCAAGTCACCAGCGCCACTCGTGGTGATGACTTCCGTCCACGTTGGCAACTAGCTCAGCCTTCCTTGGTTACGATTATAGTGAAATTTTGTTCAAAAATTCAGTTCCCTAGTCAGTGTTGTTGAGTATATAATTGCAGGGGCCAGCCTAGCTCTTCTTGTGTACGACTGCTCCCCATGCGTTTGCCACAAGCTCACTTCGCATTTTTCAAAGCCATCGCTTCCAATGGATTCCTACTTCGCTCCATTTGGGGCTGAGACCCCGAGTGAAACTGGCTCTCCTCTTCCTTCTAGTGCGCAATCGTTTTTCAATCTCAACTCTCTCCCGAGCACTCCTGGCACCGACCATGATGTCCTCTTCAGCGAGCCTTCTTCTCCTGGGATCCAAGTCGCTGTGCCGAGCCCTGACGAGTTCGTGTTGGTAGTGGGCGGGCTGGGATACATCGGTAGCCACACAACCTGGGAACTGCTGAGGGAAGGCAACAATGTCGTCATTATCGACAACCTGAGCAACGCTTACACCGGCGTGCTCGACTCCCTGAATCGCATGATAGACGCGCACGCTGGATCCAGCGGCTGCCGTCGCGCCGAAATCCATTTTTATGAAGCCGACTTTAGAGATGACATCAGGATGCGCGAGATTCTTCAGACATACTCGACAGAGTCCGGGCTTGGTGGGGGCGGGGCGGCATCTTCAATCAAGGGCGTCATCCACTTTGCGGCGTACAAGTCGGTCTCGGAGAGCATCACGAGCCCGCTCAAGTACTACAACAACAACGTGGGGGGGCTCATCAACTTTTGCACGACGCTCTCGGGCTTCAACATTAAAAACCTCGTCTTCTCGTCGTCAGCCACCGTCTACGGGTCCCTCGCCGACGAAGGCGGTCGTCTGCCAGAAGAACTATGCACGCACGCTAAGACGATGTGGCGTGACGCTAAGGACCAGGCACGCACCACACTGTCGGGCTGCTCAGGACTGACCAACCCGTATGGGCGCAGCAAGTGGATGTGCGAGGCGATTTTGGCCGACTTGGCTTTTGCCGATCCAGAATGGACCATCGTGACGCTCAGGTACTTCAACCCCGTGGGCTGCGACGAGTCTGGGCTGCTGGGAGAAGATCCGCGGATAGCCCCAACCAACCTGATGCCGGTGGTGCTCAAGGTGATGACGGGCGAGCTGGAGCATCTGAGCGTCTTTGGCAGCGACTGGGACACGCCGGATGGGACGGCAATCAGGGACTTCATCCATGTATCCGACCTCGCACGGGGCCACCTCGCGGCGCTCTCAGCCAAAGGCCAGGGCTTTCAGACGTTCAACTTGGGCACAGGCACAGGGCACTCGGTCAGCGAGGTCGTTGCCGCCATGCAGTCAGCGTCGGGAAAGGAGATTCGCACCGTTCTGGTGGGCCGGCGCGACGGTGACGTTGGCGTGTGCGTGGCGGACACGAAAAAGGCCATGTCCCAGCTGGGGTGGAAGGCTCAAAAGACCCTTCTGGATAGCTGTCGTGATCTCTGTGGATTCTTGCGGGCCAGCGGGGCGCTACAAGACTACGATGAGGGGCCCGAGATCTCATTTGACGCACTTACGGAGTGCCGGGAGCCTTGTTCGGACGGTAAATTTAGCTAACAAGTTCTTGGCGTTTTGATCCATTTGTTTCGAATAATCGGGATCGGAGAGAGGGGGGGGGGGTTGCTTGGCTTTTCATGGCACTTGTATATATTGGATATAATTTGAAATGGGAGATTCAGTACCGCAATCATAGATAATTATAGACGCATGAAACCTGCCATCAAATCCCAGCCTGCATTTTCATGCCTCCCAGCCCGCACGCAGCTGCACCCACGCCGAGAACCAGACATTTGCACGTAATTCGCGCGTAATGTCACACACACGCACACGCAGTAGGTATGTACAGTATTGCCTCATGCAAGAAGAAATTTAAGATTGTGGATCATAAAAAGCAAAATACAAAAAAAAAATTAAAAAATAACCAAGAAGTGGCAAGTCTATTGATATGAATGTGCAAACATCGTCGACGAATCAGCGCTCTACATGGCCATCCAAGCGGTGCCCACAACCACCAACACAGCCCACGCTCCTCCCATTGCCAGGCCATTTCGCGCGCTGCTAGCCTCTACGGGATTGCCGACCTCTTTGTCGATTGTGCAAGTTGCCCCTTTGTCGGGAACATCAAGCACAGAGGAGGAGGCGTTGAACGCCATTTCAATCCACCGAATCTCCAACGTTGCTTCGCCACCAACAGACATTTCGCCGGACCAAGAGCCTCCGTTGCTCCACATGTCGATAAACACCGTGCCCGGCATCTTTGGCACGTTGGTTTGCGACCGCCTCAGCATTTGGCCATCCACGTACCAAAGACTCACGTTCTGGCCGGGCAACCAGTCCAGCCGGTACACGGTCCAATGCTTGGTTGAGCTCCCGCTCGGCAACGACGCATTGTACGTGGCCCCCGCAATCTCCTTCTCGTTGTCGTCTGTGGTGGGCTGGTTGGTAAAGTGGACGCGGCTGTCACTGTCTCTCGTCAGAACCTCAATGTCAGATTCTTGGGTGTCGTTATAGTAGGTGAAGAAGCCAGCCACGGCGCCGGAATCCCCAGAGACTCGGGCAGACACCCGGAGGGAAATTGCCTCGACGGCAGCCTTGTTGAAGAAGATTTCGCCCCCCTGCTGTGTGTCGTTGGCAAGCCTGCTGGTGTTGAGCGTCAGATGTGCCTCGTCATCTCGGCCTTGTGGCAGCATGGGTTAGTGCAAAGGAGGATATGCAGGGCAAAAGGAGGTGTGACTAACTCATAAAGACGTTTTGGGGAACATAGTGAAGAGCGGACAGCTTCTTGGACGCGGCCCCCCTGTACTGTTCGCGAAGAGACCAATCATCCGCCCACGAGGAATCA
This sequence comes from Aquanectria penicillioides, assembly GCA_003415625.1. Taxonomy (NCBI): domain Eukaryota; kingdom Fungi; phylum Ascomycota; class Sordariomycetes; order Hypocreales; family Nectriaceae; genus Aquanectria; species Aquanectria penicillioides. The sequence continues at coordinate 6,986,491 of PYIU01000002.1, read as the reverse complement.
TTGGTGGATTTGCTCAACCTCAAGCTGGGAGAGTTGCTGTTGTTGCTCGACCACTCCTTTGCTAACAAAGACGGAGTCGAGAGCGAGGCGTTGCGGAAGTCGTAGAAGCGGTAAAAAGAAAAAGTTGCTGTGTAAGATCCGTTGACGGAAAAGGCCGAGCAGGGCTTGTCCGCCCCCGCGGCGGTGATGAGCAGGGCCAGGAGGCTGAGAAACGAAGCCAGCAAGCAGGCCATGACGAACGCCGAACAAATGTCACAATCACAACGTTGGGTCAGCCAGAAACAGGTGGGCGACCGGCGTCGGTGTATGGGCAAATAAATCGGAAAACCTCTCACTCCTGGGGCCATTTGACGGCATCAAGGCATAATGGGCACACACTCAGCAGCCCACCACGTGGTGCGTGTAAAGAGCCCTTGGCCTCGTCATGCTCAGGGGCAGAGGCTTTTCCGCAACCAACTCCAGCCTCCAAGGCGAGCCAAGGCCCTGGCACGCTCCAGGTTCAGGCTGTCAGACGTCAGGCTGTCGGGCGGTTCGAGGGGCAGAGGGCCAGAGGCTCAGAGCTGAAATGCCGTGCTCTGCAGCTGTGGCTGCACCGGTACCAGTAATAAGTTATGAGTGGCGTTTTGGATGCTTTGACGGCGCAATCCCGATGCATTGGATGCGAGAGGGTGCTGCAGGAGCCCTGAGCGGACCATCCAATTAAAGACGCCATCTTCACCATCTGCTTGTCTCATCCAGTGTGCCGCAGATCTCCTGCTGCTTGGGCGGGGCTCTACATGCAGATCGTCTCGTCTCCATACTGTTGGTCATGGCGATGGAGCCTACAGCACAAGGTGAAAGGGCTCGTTTTACACGAGGGTGCCGGCTTGCTGTTGGCTCAACCACGCACAGCGGATGAATCGGCTGATGCATGCCGCTAGAGCCACGGCCTTTACGCGTAACTCTTGCTCGACCCCGCCCCAGATCGGCATTGCAATGGCGCTATTCAGGGGTCTGCAGTTGCGGCGCGCGGCTCGGCACCAGCAGTTGAAAAGTCGTCGGGCTGAATCAATGGTAAGACTACACCCTAGTCACCGGACCACCGACCACGTCCCTGGAAAACACATTTCAAATCCCAAAGCACGGGATCTGGGATTGAATTTCAGATCAACTTTGCACCTATTTACAAGGGGGTGGTCCGGTGACTGGGGGTGCAGTCTTGATTCCTTTTCGCTTTCCTTCACCCTCCTTTTTCTTTTCTTCTCTTTTCTCCATCCCCAAAAATAACCCCCACCCCCCACCCATCACGGGTCCTTGCTCAGAGAGTTGATGCTGGTAAAGCTGACCGCGAGCTATGACTCCACCTTGTGGAAATTTTCACTCCCCCCTGTCGTTCAGGCGGGTCTTGGCATCCACTTTGTACTGTAGCCCAAGCTAAGAACAGACGAACGATGCCGAAAATTCATGCTGCCAGGCTCGGGTTCGGGAGGAGTCCAGAACAACATGTGGATCTGTGCCCAAACCCGCGCAATACCGCAACCCAATTCTTTATGTATGTATGTATTTATTTATTTATTTATTAATTTATTTATTTAATCATACTCTATTGTTCCTAAAGACAGACAGTGCTTCGATATTATAAACGATGAAGGAAACCCCGTATGTACAGGATATTGGACAAACACCCTTAACTATACCTTCGCTTGTGGCCCCCATCTTGGCCTGTGTTCGTCTCTATGGATCGGAAAGAATTGGACGCCCACCACACCTCTTACAGTTCAATACATATTAACCCCGCGTATAATGCCCTAATTGTAATAGCTCATTCTCTTACTGGCCCTAAAATTAAGCATACTATTGTACCCATAATTTACCGCTAGGGAAACTGCTAAGGATCTCGCGCTCCGGTCGCGGTGCAGGTCTATTAGAGAGCCGCAGAGCCAGGCTCCTACGGGCGGGCGCCCCACACCCGTTTTCCTGACTGTCGCAGGTTGGCCTCACTGGTATCCGTATATTGCTCCGGTTGCGGTCGAGTTTTTCGCTACTAGCCGTGAGCTAGGCTTCTTTCAAGTTCCTTTTGCACTAGCTGGAGGGACTAATCCCAAGGAGGTGACAAGAGGTGCCGTAGTGAGACTTGAAGCCACTCCCTTATGCGTAAAAGGGCTTCCAGGCGGTAGCCACTCCGGCGTGGGGGTGTAACCCCATGATTGATAATTAGTTCAGAAATAGAGCTGTACAATGCGCAAGAGAAGAAATTCCTTTGTGAAGGTAGTAAAAACGGGAAAATATTTTCAAAGCGCCTGAAGAGAAAAGATGATATAGGGTAGGCTGATTGCATCAACACACACAGAAGGAATACACCACTACGAGGATTGAATAGACGATGAAATAGTGCATCCAAACTTACCGATACATTCTCTCTCTCTCTTTTACACATCATGCTTAGTATCACAGGTGTCATGGAGACCAAACAGTAAATGCAAATAATTGATGAGCCAAACATCCATGTACATGAATCCAAATCATCCCTAAGAGAGAACAAGCAATTTTACAACATACATTAGAGTGACCTAAAAGTCCTGAACAAATATAGAACCCATCTCTCAGTGCGTCTTGTTCCCATATTAAGGTGGTGTTTTGCATATCTAAATGCAATAAACAGGACACTATGAAAAACACAGAATGAAAAAAGAAACTAGCAAATAAGATAAAGAAGTTCTAGCATGCAACACCGTTATAGGTCAATGTTGCCTGCCAGAGCACACTGACTCTTGAGACAATGAAGGGACCATAGAATGATTGATACATAGTAACTGATTAATCAAGACATTACAAAGTCTAAAATAATTCAACAATATCATCAGTTGACGCATTGATAACCTAACTAGATTTTCTTGAATTGTAATATGAATTAATACTTGGTGTAGAATACTGACGTTGCTCTTTTACTTGGCGTTTGAAGACGCACGCTCGCTGTTGGATCGCTTTAACCTATGAACTTTGAAAATTTTACGAAACATCCACTGGTAGTGATACTGGTATTTGGCGAAGAATCGACTTATGTCTCTGCTATTAACGTATTTGCAGGCTTTAAAACCAACGCCATTATATTGTTTGATCTTGTCAACCATATTGTACACGTCAAATACAGAGACCCTCAACATGGTTAATATTTGTTCAATCTCTTGTTTCGATGGTGTCGATTCTATTGTACTCGGCATTGCATTAGAGCTGCAGTCGCAATTGAGACCACTAGGACTAGCCACACGGGAAGCATATTCTTTGCTACTTTAGACGGAGGATCTATTCTTGGAAGGTATTGGAATCAGCACCATCGAAGCTGGATCAATTGGCTTTGCTATGAACGCCAATTTGTCCAAGAATCTAAAATTCAGCTCAAAAGAATACTCCAGGAAATCTCGGAGTCATTCTTCTATCGGGACAGAGGATTCTAGATGTGGGGGAGCCCACGCCCAACTTCAATTGCTCCGTGTGAATCAACCTACTTCGTATTTGCCCAATGGCCTAACTAAGGTTGTCCTTCTGTTTTGTCATAAATTGTCGAAAGAGGTTCGGCTAACACCGGCTAGGGCTTGGAGCTTGACATTACAGCGCTTCCTACAATCCATCCAAATAATCTGCGCATTTCCTCCACAGAGCAACCCACGATACAGAACATCCCTTTTGGCCATTCTTGTTTTATTCGGGAATATGATGCATAGCAGCAAGTCTCTAGTGCGCTAAATACATAGCGTCTCTAGGAGATTTCAGCTTATCATAAGGCAACTTTTTGGAAGGATTGATATCAGGTTTCACGTCGCATCTTAGTAAGATGCATACGTCAGTCGTATCTGCAACCTATCAGTATGTTTTGTTACAGCAGATATGGTAGCCTCAATGTTCCTTTTCGTATTTCGATATTCTTTCATTCAACTCGGTACACCCTCTGGGTCATTTTTCACCGATCCGACAGGTTATTCTCCTCCTACTCTTGACTCAACGTGAGCTTGAGCGGTTTTGCATTAGGCCTTTCACTCTTCCCAGAGATTGTCAAAGGGATTTAATCACTTCGAAGAATAATTTGCATGATTTTAGATGAAAATAATAGAAAAGAAATAGTTAGGTAATAGTGACGTCGTGAACCTCGCCATGAGTTTCACAGTGACATCGAGACTACGCCGGCAATTCCCACAAAGCAAGCCTGTTAGGCCGGCTGACCATCACGTCGGTTCGCTTTCTGCTCAATCAAACCCAGGCCGGTCGCCTAACCGTTGGAAGCCTAGAGGGAGAGCAAACCTTCCGTTCGGAGCTGGGCAATGTGCAGAGACAACGCCATCTTGGTATCACCAGAGGGCTATGCTCGGAACCGGCATATGCGCAAATACAACATAAGCTTTCGACGTGTTGGACTGAGGGTGTGAGTCCTTAGCATATGATTTGCAGCCCTGTGCCTCTCCTTCTAGTGCTTACTAACCGGTGGTTGTGCTGAAAAAACATCACCAGATAAATGAGACAAAGGTGGGAAACTGTTTGGCATGTGAAAGGCTTGCCAAATCTGGTCCCGGAGCAACAGTACAAGAATGGCTCATAAGAGCTATAGCCCGGGTCAAATTCCGGGGCAAAGCTTCACGATTACTTGAATTGTTGTTTTGTTCACTCTAATTAGTTACGCTAAGGCTCCTTGCGCTCGAAAAGACTGTGCCTACCGTCCAAACTATGGCTCCCTTTCTCAATGACCCGGATGGGCTAGTGAATTTGCGGGACTTGGCACACGGGATATCAGAAATTCTACCCGCCAACAAATCTATTCCAATTGTGTTTGGTATGTAACGTCATTCCCTCGGTTACAATCATTGACGAGGGGAAGTACCGGAGTTTTCTGGCTGGGGCGCGCCACTCTTCGGTGCCATCAACTACTTTGGTGGCGTGATCGATATCCCGCAGCTTCTCGTAAACGAAGGATACACTGTCATCGTCGCTCCCGTCGCTCCGTTTTCTACAAACTGGGAGCGTGCCTGCGAGCTATATAGACAACTTACGTTTGGGGGGTTCGTCAGGTCATCCGTCCACCACCACGTAGGCTAATGCGCCACAGTTTCAGTGTAGTCAACCCCGACACGAGCTTTGTAGACGAGATATACGATTTGGATGTTTCATACGGCACTTATTTTGACACAGATCCATTGCATGCACCAAAGGAAACCACGACAGTGGGTAGGAGGCGGGCGATTTTGTTCTCAAACTCTCCAGACTTCCACAACTGGACCTGGGATGGCCGAAAAGTCCATTTCATTTGCCACTCACAGGGTGGAAACACCGTCCGCTATCTCATCAGTTTAATGGCCAATGGAGCTGGCGGATTGCACCCCGCATACTTTGGTATGACCGGGAGAGATAGTTGGGTCATCTCGGTGACGACTCTTGGCACTCCCCACCTGGGATCGACCATCATCGATGCTCTTCAAAAGTTCACATCTCCCGAAGTGAGTACCAAGAAAGAATAATTAACGGTATTTTACAGATCAATTAACCTTGATCGATTAGGCCTCTAGGGATGTGGCAGTGGGTCTCATAGCAAGGCTCTTCGCAACGGCGAGTTTTTATCCTCCAAATACAAGGACCTTTGACCTTCAACTTGACCATTGGGGCATTTGCAGGAAACCTGGGGAAACATTCCAAGATATGCTCGAGCGCTTCGAGTCTGTGCAGGGCCCAGTGTGGACTTGGCTTGACTCGAAGAACAACGGTTTTTATGACAACAGCATCGAAGGGGTTTATGATCTATCCCAGAATGTTTCGAATGTTTCAAACAAGGTCTATTATTTTACTCTCTCCTTCCATGCAACTACACCCTTTCAGAATGTTTGGCCAGCCTGGGGCAAGGAGGCAATCGCGTCCTTTCCAACTAGCATCGAAAGTTTCGTGCGAAGAGCAACAGAACATATACCGATCCTGGGTCCGCTGACGGATGTCTTCATTGGTGCATTTACGAGCCTCGGGTGGGCCGGTCTCACTGCTATAACCACCTTTCGCTCCTTTGTGGAATGGGTCACCTACTCGGTGATCACCCGACTTCTCCATGATTGGGGTTATAATCTCACCCTCCCGGGTCCAGGATCATATGTTCCTCGAAAGGACGTCATCCCAATCATGATTCCCACCCTCTACGCGATGGGAGGCCTCGACCTTACCCAGGCTCAAAAAAATATTCTGGGGCCCGATCTGGGGGATTGGCATCTCAATGATGGGATTGTCAACACTGAATCAATGGCGGGACCCAGAGGCTGCGTGAAGCCAGTCAGCTCTCTCCCGGATATTAAATTTGGTTTCGCTGATAAGAAGGGCGTCTACTGGCACCTGGGCGTCAATGACCGGATGGACCATGCCGATGAGATTGGAGTGTTCATTGAGCCAAACACTGTAGGTTTCAAGGCCACCAGTGGTAACTCTTTGCTAACGTAAAATAGGGAATGATGATGAAAGAGATGTATCTCAACATTGCCAATCTGATAACGCGGCTCTCATAAACTCATCCAGTATTACCTGCCCATTGTGCTCACTGAAATTAACGGGACACTCTTGAGTTGAGCACTTACTTGCTATCGGCGGCTTAATGGGTGAAAACACATTGTGGCTTTTGCGAAGGGCAGACAGAACACCCAAAGTCACACTCAGCAGTACGTAGGATTTTGAGAAGGAAATGGGCTAGATTGAATTGAACTTGAGGGATGGGTTTATTTCAGCATGTATTCTGACTTTTCTTGACTTCTAATTCTCTATCCATACCTCAACACACAAAATGAATAGGGATACTTTCATCACTCTATCTTGTTGTCGTAATATGAAGTGGAGGCAAGGAGACTGAGTAGCCAACTTTATTAGTACAGCTTGTGGTAATGTCATATCTGCTGCGGTTGTCTTAGTTGGTTGCAGACTCATGCCTGCTAATAAAACTAAACACCCCGATCTTTTCTAGGCAGTTAAAGTTTGTCGGGTGCCGAGAAGTGTGTATATTCCTAACGTCAGGAAACAATCGTGCTTGTCCCAGTTCAGAGTTATTACTCAATTCACTTTAAACACGTTTCTTGAGCAGGTTAGGTATTCTAGATCACTTTCAATTGTTCTTGACTGAGGATAGTTGCATCTGCCAGGCCCAATACGTGGCTCAATCCCATTCTAAGTGAAGAACTATGAAAACGCTGGCCAAACTACATCAAGTCAAATCCTAATGCCAATTAAGGTCGTGTTTGAGCTGCATCCCACAGTTCGACATCGTCCGGTAATTTTTTCAATTGATTCTTCGTTATTCTCGATTCCCCTTGTGCGCTGATCCTCACGTCTAGGAATTAAGTTGTTTGGCAGTAGTAGAGCCAGGGCATCATATCATCATAACATCTCTGGTGATGACCGCTCCTTTTCTTGGGTCCGCTATTTGTCTATTGTCGTACGCTTTCGCCATACCTTACTCACAGAAAAGATCTCGGATTGAATAGAAATGCCTGCATACTGAATCAAAAACTTGAGGATGTAAACTATACTAACCTGCAACGCATCAGGGTATTGATACTCTCACATTTTGAATGGAAGTGATACTAACTTCCCCATGAAGGCAACATACGATCCATAGCGTATTTTTGACTGATTTTGGTACGCCGAACCTTATTTTACAAAGCTATAATGCAATATCGAGGCACGATGTCCTCTTCTGCTAGATAATGACTTTCGGCGCGGCTAGTTGGAAAGCTAGTGATTCGATCGGATTGATAACTAGTTGATTTAAGAATGAGATCGGCGGCTATTCTTTTTATTCTTCTATCTTAGGGCTTTGGTGCCGTAGATTCATCTTTTGTTTCCTTGCGTTTGCGTTGCGCTAGTCAGCCTTGTATGGGGGGAAACAAATGACGAAAACACAGATACCTAGCTTGGTTAAGAATAAATTCACTTGCTCTTCTTTTTCCTCTTCTATTTTAGAACTTTGGTGTCCTAGATTCTACGTGGTCTTTTTTTTTTTCTGGTGAGGGGGTTTCTCTGCACGTATGTATGTTGCGCTAGTCAGCCTCGCAAGGGGAAAAAAAAAGAGGCCTCCAAACAGGATGAGGCGTCCTTGCAAGGCAACCTTCATCGTACTATCGACCATTCTCGCACCTCTTTCCAGCCCCAAGTAGTTTGCGGCAACCTCGCGAGAATAATTTGTGTCTGCTCACTAGTTTTAACTCGCTGGCTTCTGATTGATAGTCACCTCTGATCCATGGGCTTTTAGCTACTACACTTGCTCTCTCTATATGGTTTGTGCTTGGTCGTCCTATCACACAACAGCGTCCCAGTTCACTTCTCACCCTCATCATGGCCATGCCACAGATTTCTATTCTCGCGGCCGAAATGGCCGGCGATCCTCCGAAGAAGGAGGATGATGGCACATGGTTATGTAGCAATGGGCCTTACTCCCATCACATTAGGAGTGTCTGTAGTCTCCATCCAACACTGCGATTCCCCGACCAGCGCAACCGAGCTATCCAATTTCATCGCAGATCGGCTCGAGCAACACTTTTAAGTTTCTCTGGCGATGGGCCCCCTCAAAGGAGGGATTTTGAGGGTTCCACAGGCGCGAAGGAGCTCAACCATCATTTTCGCGAGCTTCGGTCCTCACGCCAAGACGATGCATCTAACAAGTGCTTACGGAATGTTTATCTAGTTGAGGGATTAAATCCTGAGTTCATTGGAATCTTGGGACAAGAGCTGTGCATAGATCCGACTTTCTTTGTGGATCATGAGCGAACATCTACCTATCTCGGGCTCCCTCATGCGCCCAGTCTGGCACCTCGCCTTCCATCGCTATTGGGCAGCAACCGGGATTTCACGCTGAATTACTATGACATTCGAGTTCCGTACACTGGGCTTAAATCTTTTCGAGTAGCATGCGCCAAGAGTGGTAGAGATGTATTGACTAGCAAATTAAGTGGTACTTGGGAAGATGCTGTCATTGTCCACCAGAAATGCTCTGTATGGCAAACGAAGTCCCGGAATGCTGATAACTGGAGCGGTAAGACTGAGTTTTTCTTGATTTCAACTACAATCCCAATTCTCTTGGGCATCTGACCAAAGATATAGTCTTAATTCTCTGCGATCCGCCGTTCCAGACAGCCCACATTTGGTCAAAGCCGTCAGGAAACACAGAGGGATGGCAGATTAATATTCTCGAAACTGTTAAAACCAGGCCCTTCCAAGGTGGTTATGCTGATTTTATACCTCGGTCCGGTTTCGACCGTGTCAGTTCAACCAGCGGTCCTGATCGTCAAGGTCTTTACGGCGACCTCTGCTACTACTTAACTGAGCATGCCGACAGTCTGCCTAATGGTGTTAAATCACCAGCAGATGCCACAGTCTTCTTAAAAAAGATCATTGCATCCAATTATTTACATCTGGTCGAATATAACCATGCCATCCTCAGTAACTCCGAATACCCCCTCCAATGGAGGGCAGACTTCAATTCGATAGAGCCGGGTTCGCTGGAAGGCCAATGGAGCGATATTCAACTTATATACAGCCGGTGCAATCGATATCTAAAACATGTTTCATCAATTATGCTACAATTAGACATACCATTTGAGGATCTCAACACTTCTAGATCCGAAACTAGAAACTCCTGGATCGAGAGCGCCAAAGATTTTCAACATATTTACAGCGAGTTGAAAATCCTCAAAGCACGATCAGAGTTCCTAAATGAGTCACTTACGGGGTTGACTGGTATTATCGGGAACGCCCGGTCCCTGAAGGAGGTTAAGAGATCAATTCGCGAAGCAAAGACGATCAAGACTCTGACCCTTGTGGCGATGGTGTTCATTCCGCTCGCATTCACTACTGGGTTTTTCAGCATGTCCAATGACTACTTGCCGGGGAAGCCAAACTTCTGGGCATTTTTTGCTGTCTCTATCCCGATAGTTATGTTTGTTTTTTTGGCTGCATTTCTCTTTGACCTGGGATACAACGACCATGGGAGCTGGAGTTTTGGAACATTCGCCACAAGTTTTGCTGAAATTCACGAGAACATCTGGAGCTTTTTTAGTCCGAAATCAAAGTATTCGGAGCCGATGGAATGAATCATCAAATCTGACTGAATTGTCTTAGACTTAGTATTCAAATCTTGGATCTGGGAGAACAAAGCTGGTCAACCTACGACTGATCTATACCATTTAGAATAAATCCATTTTGTGAAATCGTAGAAAAAATCTCCAAAGCATCTGACTGGTGTAATCGAATCAACATTGTAACATGCTTATTCAGCTGATCACTCATCCCTGCAGCCCTTAGCCTGCATCTATGTCAACACACTGATAAGATGAGGTCAGGTCTGCAAATTCATCAAATCGGTCGTTCTTGTTACAAACCAATGTGAAAAGAAGCGAATCTCGCAAATTCTGGGACTTCTAGATGCGGTGAACATATCTGCACCCTATATGCTGTTGGTTGATGAACGTTTCATTATCCAATGGCCAAGCGACGGTACCACAAAATTCACAGCTTGACCCAGAAGGCGGACAAGGGTAATTGCAGGTTCGCGAATAATAGCATGCCGCTTATGCCTCACTGCATCACTAGTATGGTCTGCAAAGTTGACCCAACGTGATGCGATTCCTCGTCTTGGGGCTTTGTGGTGCGGGGTTTTGTCAATTCCGGCCCTCTCATCCTCCTTCTTCATGCATCATATTTCCTTTTGGAATACACCCAGCTATCGAACATGGCTCAAGGAGCCCCAACACCGAATCCTGGCGATCCGGTTGGCGAAGACGTGGCCATTGTGAGTTTATATTATGGGGAAATTTCCGATTTTGTTGCATGCAATAGCCTGACCATACAGCCAACGACCGAAGACAGTGACTCCGCCTTCGAAGTGGTAGGCCAATCATTGTTTTTAACCATTAAGTAGAAGCCACCCATTAATGTTGATTACAGGCTTCGGTGTATAGTGATACCGTATCTCTCGCCTCTACTATCTATAACTACCGTGTAGAACACGGTCGCAGATATCACGTGTATAAAGCCGGATGTGAGATCACCCCATTAGCTTCTCACCAAAACGCTAACAAGCCATCGATTTACAGCTTATATCTTACCAAATGATGAGGTTGGTTGCCAACCTGCTCTTGGAGAAAAGGGTTTACTGAGTAGCATTTCGTAGATCGAAAATGAGCGCTTAGGTAGCATCCAATAGCTTCAAATTTGTAGGCAGCGGTCAAGTTAACCTCACGCAGATATGCAACATCATATGTGCTTACTCACACTTGACGACCGCCTATTCGTCTCTCCCGTAGGAAAGGACAAGCCTCTCCAACGCGTCCTCGATGCAGGATGCGGAACAGGAATCTGGGCGCTAGACTTCGGTGCGCTTTAAACCTCCAGAGACGAGTGAATGCTAACCATTGGTTTCAGCGGACGAGAATCCAGACACAGAGGTAACTGCTATCTTGGCCCATCAGAGGATCTTTCTTTTAATATACATCAGGTTGTTGGAGTTGACCTTAGTCCTATACAACCCACATTGTAAGCTGCTCCTCGAATAGCAGATCAAAACGCTTACTTGGCAACAGCGTTCCTTCCAATGTCTCATTCTTCGTGGACGACCTTGAAGCTGAATGGGCCTTCACGAAGCCTTTCGATTTCATTTACCTTCGTGCAATGACTGGATCTATTTCCGACTGGCCAAAGTTATTCAGCCAGGCGTTTGAGTAAGATTCATGTCCATATACTTATCGCAAATTTTTTTTACATACTGACAACCACAAGAAACCTCTCTCCCGGCGGCTACATTGAGCTATTGGACCCCATCTATCCCATGGCTTGTGACGACGGCACAGTTCCTGAGGATTCCGCAGTATATGAGTGGAGCAAATTAATGAATGAGGCGGCGGTCAAGCTTGGTAGTAGCTTAGATTCCGGGTTACATTACAAGGAATATCTGGCGGATGCGGGGTATGTCAACGTTAAGGAAAAGGCATACAAATGGCCCATGAACGCGTGGCCTTCAGATCCAAAATTGAAGGAGCTAGGTAACCAAGTCGCATCTAGTTGCTCAAGGGAATGTGCTGACCTCTTCACAACAGGTGCATGGGGTAATATTAATCTTGTAGGGGGCGTCCAAGGTCTTTCATTGCTTTTGTTCACGAAGGGGCTGGGGTGGCGACCTGAGCAGTTGGAAGTGTTCCTCATCAATGTTCGCAAAGACATGAATAATCAAGCAATCCACGGGTACTGGAAAGTGTAAGTCCCGAGATCTCTCATGAAATAATGGAGCTAACGCCAACAAGGCATGTGGTGTGTGGACAGAAGCCTGAGTGATGAAACCCACACCGCGATGAGAGAGCCAGCTTGGCAGATTCGACGCAAAATTTATGTCAACTTAGCAACATGCTCTTTCTTAAGCTGTTTCAGTCATTCTTATACCCTCATTGAGCTTTATGGTCTTCTTCCTCACCGTGCAAGTTCCAATTCTCTTCAGTCCAACAGCATCTGCGATTAAGTAACATACATCTAGACCCAATTTTACGCCCTTGAGGATGATAGAATCTCTATTAATAATGCCGGTCTATGTATACCACACGACCACAACGGAGAATATGAAGAAGGGCATACCAATTCTCTTCAACTACAATAATGCAGCCGATTACTACTGAAAATGCCCTTCTCAACGGCAACCGAATCACTTACGGCGTGTGCAGCGCCTGTGAACCAGTCGTATTCACACACGGCACCCCGCCGTCATCACTCATCTGGTGTAACATTATCCCGAAACTCGTCTAAGCAGGCTTCAAAGTTGATGTCTTTGATCTCCTTGGTTTTGGGGTCTCGGAATGGCCGTGGAACCCTGAGACCGACACGTCCATGTCTGGTCAAGTTTCCTATCCTTGAGGGTCTTCTAGCCTCCTTGGAGCTAGATAGCGATCTTATTGTCGCTCACGATATCGGTGGCGGTATTGCACAACGCCTTTCTATACTATCGCTTTTCTATATTTTCTCAAGATCAGGTACGATCATTGACTCTCATTGACGTCGTCAGCTTCGATAGCTATCCTTCGAAGCGAACAAAGGAGCAGATCAGGGCGGCTTGGAGACTCTCATCAAAACCAAAGACAATGAACATGGAATTCATTTCAAAGATTGGCTTCTTTTTGCTGTGCAGAATCCGGAAAATCTCTCAACCTCAGGCCTGAATACCTATCTAGACTATATTTCAGGCCCGATGGGCCAACCAAGTTTGTTCCAGTACCAGTTCAGACATTACGATCCGAAGCACAATATGGAAATCTCTGGACGGCTCTGCGAGCTGATGAAACTACCTGTTCAAGTTATCTGGGGTGAAAACGATACTTGGCAAGTAGTGGGCTGGGCTGGGCGCACAATCGCACAGCGCTCTACCAGGCAGAGCGTTCCATATTGTCCAGAACGTGGGTCATTTCCCTCTCGAGGGCCAGCCTGGGAGAATATCAGAGATTTTATCGGTATTTTTGAACAGAAATCTTCAAAACTGAAGTAACAGGTTTGGAAATATAACATAGGGAGGAGATTAGAATTATTTAGGGCTCTATGGATAAATCGATGCAGACTATCGGGGCTCAGGTATATGGAAGCAATCAATTCGTTCTTAAGCCATTTAATTAAACCGCGATTCTAACATATAATTTATGAGCCAGATGATTGTGTGACACTCAAAATGATTTCAGAGCCGCAGCCCTGGCTTCTCTTGCTTTTGCCTGCACCTTGGACCCAACAGCAACCAAATCAAAAACGTGCGGCACACCAGGCCACAGGTGGAACTCAACCTCGACGTCATCTTGCATCAAACGTCGTGCGAACTCGAGAGCCTCTTCACGGAACAAATCCAGAGATCCAACATCAATGTATGTCGACGGCAAGCCCTTGAGAGACTCAGCCCTCGCCGGCGCAGCATACGGCGATACATCAGCCTCTGGCTTGCCTACCTTGTCCTCTCCAATATACGCTCCCCAGCATAACCTGTTCTTGTCGAGGGGCCACGAAACTAGACTCAAGAACTTGGTGTCTGGAGGGTAATCTGTCCTATCATCGATCATAGGGTAGACCAGAATCTGCTTTGCTGGCGCAGGGCTGAAATTCCTATCTCTGGCCATAAGCACTGCTGCGACTGCGATTCCCGCCCCTGCGCTCTCTCCTTTGATAGCTATTCTAGCAGGATCGAGGTTGAGCTCATTCGCGTGCGCAACGAGGTATTTGTAGGCAGCGAAAGTATCCTCAGCTGCTGTTGGAGCACGATGCTCGGGGGGCTGGCGATACTCGACAGCGAACACAGGGCGATCACCGTCGAGTACAGCTTTGGCTGACATGCCCGCGCAGATTTCTACAGTGCCAGCAACAATGCCGCCTCCATGGACAGAAATGACAGCAGGCTGAGGCGATGAGGCGGTGATGTGCTCTTCAGTCGCGAAGCGGCGGAGTTCAATCTCGGCGCCGTCAAAGCTTTTGACCACGAATTTGGTCTGTTGGATCTTGTCGCCTGCCGCAATTTTGGGCATTATTTGTGCGAGAAATGCATTGGTTCCTTTTCTCAATTCCAGCGCCGTCTTGGGTGTTGGGGGTTGCGGGCGGTTTGCCAGAGGCTCAATGATTTTGGCATACTCGGGATCGTAAACTAGTCCAGTCATTCTGACGAGGTTGGAGGTGCGAAGAGTTAAAAGAACGCTGTTGTCAATGATACAGATTGGAATTGGTGCCTCATGACATTTTCCGACGACAGGACTCCCTCTTTATCTTCACGATATGTGTCTGTTTCAATTGTGGCTAACAGGGTTGGGTCTAATTCCTCGATCCAAATTATCAATATTGCGAATGTGAGGCGTCGCACGAAGTACCAACGCGAAGTACCAACGTGATTCTGTCGGCCAAGTGATCCTAAATCAGCAATACGCAAACATGGGTATTATGGTTTCAAGGGGGGATTTCTCCAGATAATGCTGACATTTTCTGACAGTCTCTAGTGTGCAGACGTCTTTGCGCCAACTCCTCACAAATCGGCGTAAGTAACGTATTGTGCGACAACTTTGGAGGCCCCATATGGATGAGGGAACTTGGAGAATGGCTTCAACCTGAATACCTAGCAGTGGGCCATAATCAGCAAAACACGGTTATGCTCATGCTTCAACGATGAGAAAAATGACAAATCGCGCTTGGTTATTCTCAATCTTTGAAACCCCTGCGCTTTCCGCACATTGAACGCTGGGCATCTAGTCTGGGATGCCCACTTTTGGATGAAATTCACGGTGGTACATGCCCCTCTATTCAAGGCGAAGGATGAAGTGGGCACGGCACAATTGTCGAAGAAATTCCGCCCCATGACTCACACCGAACAACTGTTCGCAGTGTGTATTTCAAGATAAGTGGACGGGCAATTCTGAAGATTTGTAATGTTCGGGCCAATTTTTTGAATCTCTGAAGGTGTTGGCTTCTCCAGATCTGCGGGATTTCAGGGGACCATCCGCCCGCACCTTTTCCTAGCACAGTTGGTCCCCATCCCCAACACCACTTCTCAACTCGGCATGAACAGTTCCGGTGCCTTTTTTAATTCACCGGTCGCGTTCATCTGAACATATCACTCCAGGTGTAGCAATTGTCGAATGAGTCGAGCCCAATCAGCTAGGGTCTTCCTAGCTTGCAACAGTCCCACCAGCTCGCAACGAACTAACGAGCTCCAATCAAGTAGGCCATTATTCCTCGGCACAATAGCTCTCCTCTCTTTCTCTCGAAGCTTTCCCATGTTCAGGAAATTGCGGGAAGGGTTGATCCTTGATTTTCCCAACCCCGCATTTTGCACACGAGAGATGGGGGAATAAACCTTTACCCTCCCCTGCATCTTTCCCCGCATCAGGGCCACATCGCGGGGGAAGTTCTATATACAGCACAATCTCCTGGCCGGCTTCCGCTTCCCCCTGCCGCAAGGCCCTTCGTTTGCCTCGGGATTTTCTCCTCGAACCACCAAATCGACCGATTCCATTGCTACCTTCGCCATTTTAATAAAGTTAAATAAACTAAATGATAAATGTTCTTCCAAAAGCTGGGGAAATTGACGAACACCGCCTAACCTCGATCCACTTCAAGACTTTTCACAATGGCAATCAGTTCGTGGTTTTCACGGGCTCTCTGCGACTATATAAACTGCCAAGACTTTCTACAATGTAACACGATCCTTCATCAGAGACCACTGGTGATTCGGTGCTTCTTTGGGAACAAGACTCTGCGGATTCGTTGACACAATGCAACTCTCCTGGACGCAAATCCTCGGCCTAGCCACCAGCCTCTGCGCTGTAGGCGTTGAATCCTCAAAGCCCAGCAATGGCGCCTCCTTGGTGATCAAGACGAGCAGCGGTCAGCTCACAGGATTCATCAACTCAACCGCCCCTGCTGTTCGTCAATTTCTCGGTGTCCCGTATGCAGAGCCCCCGGTGGATGCCCTCCGATTCAAGCCTCCGAAGCGCCAATACTCCTCCAAGGCTCTGAAGACGACAAAATATGCGCCGTCTTGCATGCAGCAAATCAGCAACTCTCCGACTGTGTACACCGAGCAAATGCCCGAGTTCCTCATCAACGGCGGGCAGTCTGAGGATTGCTTGTATCTGAATGTCTACGCGCCCCTCAATCCCACCAACAAGAAGCTGCCTGTGTTCATTTACATCCCAGGCGGTGGCTTTACCGGTGGCGGTGCGGACTCGCTGTACAAGATTCCCGACAAGTGGATTCAGAGGACTCAATCGCACATTGTTGTCACCATGAACTATCGCGTCAACGTGTTTGGCTTCCCCAACGCTGAGAGCGCACACCAGAATGTAGGCTTGCTAGATCAGCGCCTCGTCGTTGAGTGGGTGCAAGACAACATTGCCTCCTTTGGAGGAAACCCCGACCAGATGGTTCTCTGGGGTCAGTCTGCTGGATCGGCATCGGTCGGTATGTACGGCTACGCATACCCCAATGATCTCATCGTCAAGGCTCTCATCATGGATTCTGGTGCAACAAGCACTCTGACGAAGACGGCGGGCAATTATACCACTTTCAGCGCGCTCGCCAAGCTGATTGGTTGCGGTGGACTCGACGGGACGAAGGAACTTATTTGCATGCAGAAGGCCAATGGGACCAAGATTCAGAGTGCCTATTCCAGCAGTGGTCTGGGCTTCACGCCTGTTGGAGACAACGTCACGGCGTTTTCCAACACGACGGATCGCATGGCAAGGGGTCTCGTATCCAAGAAAGAGGTAGGCTTGCGCTCCCGGTTGTGGGGACTAGGAAAACTAACTCAAGTTCAAAATAGCCATGGATCATGGGTAACAACGCCAATGAGGGCGCTGGTTTTGGAACATACAACGCAAGTGGCGTGTCGGAGGCACAGTGGCAGATTGGATTGGCCGCTATTGTATGCCCGGTTTCCAAGGAGATCCAGTAAGTGGAGGTGCGCCAACTCGACCGGGGACAAAAATAATAACGTGCGGATTAGGAACCGAGTCAAGTACGGCTACACGACATATCGATATCACTACTCGGGCAACTTTTCCAACATTTCGCCTCTGCCTTGGATTGGGGCAACCCACAGCGGTATAGTCTCACACCCCCCAGATCCTGTTGTGGATGATAACTGACTGACTGGTTTCTAGCGGAACTCCCACTCCTCTTTGGCACACATTACGAGTATCGCGGAAACTCGACAGAGTTCGAGTGGGAAGTCAGCTACGGCATGGAAGGTTTGTTTATCCCCAAAACTTGTATTGTTTGTGTCTGTGCAGCACTGACCATGGACAGCTCTCTGGCTCTCGTTTGCATCCAACCCCAAGAAGAACCCCACCGACGGCAAAGGCACAGTGTGGCCCAAGTACCAAGTGGGAAAGGACACGTTGGCCGTGTTTGCTGAAGACAGCAAGTGGGTTCAGTTTGTGAGCAAGTCAGTTGACGATGGATACTGCAGCTAAGAAGAGGGAGGGATGGGGTGCGTGGAAGCATGGGTTGAGATGAACTGCAAAGACGTATATACGCAGATGTGTGGATTGATAAACGTGTTGATGGTTTAGTTTGCGCACCCAATCAAGCGATTCATCGCACAACAATGTGCAAAAGCGAGAGATAGAGAAGCAGAGAGAAGGCTCTTCGAACAAGAAATGAAACTAATAACGGCAGGTGCGTATATCCTGCCGATCCATCCAGGAACGTTTGTAGTGTGTTATCAAAGTGGTGTCATGTTGCCATCGCCTCTCAGAGGAAGCCAAAGAGAATGCCATGGACAGGGCTGGAAGACCGAGAAGCGGAGAGAAACGGCCCAATGATATCACGTGGTGACCTCAGGCTGCTTCCAAGGGGCAGCCGGCCCGCCTCTGCCGCGGGCTCATTTACAGTGGATGAGACAGGGGGTTAGGGGACAAAGACGTGCTCATGAGCCCCGTAATTCAGCGCATGTTAGAGGACACTTAGCGGGCGCGGCTGCCCACCCACACACAGGAACCCTTTCCCCATCGGAGGTGGCTGCCCGCCCACCTGCCCCAATTGGTCACTAGAGCCGCCTCATTGCCCCGAAAAGTACAGATCACGACTTCGCCTTTCGTTCTCCATCAACCCTCCAAGGGCAGAACGTCAGCCTCTCGACGACCGATCGATCGCCCCCCGGTCGCCTTTGCCACTTCTTGTTTTCCTTCTTCGTCGGCCTCTCCTTCTTCTTTTCATTGTCCCTTCTTCAATCCACCTCGTCGATGGTTGCGCGTCTCTAATCCGTCCTCTTCCATCTCTCCCGACCATCGCCGTCGTCGCTGTCCGCCCCGTTGAGAGCCGTCTCTCATCATGGCGCCCCTCGTCGACAACCCGCAGATAAAGGACGCGGAGCTGTTGCGCCCGCTGCCCTTCCACTTCCACGCCTACGTCTGGCCCTTCGTCATCGTCTGGCCCATCTTCCTCCGCTACTACCTCACCCCCGAGCTCTACGCGAAGCACATCGGTGCCCAGGAATGGACCGTCGTGTGGTGCGGCGCCATCATCACTGTCCAGTCCCTCGTCTGGCTTAGCACCCACTGGAGTGTCAACCTTGAGGGCAAGTTCAAGGCCTCCAAGGCCACCTCCGTCGACGATGCCGAGCTCATCAAGGTCATGCCCATCGCCAACGCCGGTTCTGCCGAGATTTGCAAGTTGATTCGCGACAAGGTGTGACATCCCCCTCATCCCATACCCCCTGCCTATTTCACATGCGCAAAAGAAAAGAAAAAAAAGACTAATCGGGCCTCTCCCCGTATTGCAGGTTGGCGGAAAGACCAACACCTCGTTCCTCTTCCAGAAGCGTCGCTTCCTCCTCGATCCCGAAACCAAGTCCTTCAGCACCCTGCAATATGCCATCGACATCGAGCCCAAGCCCACCATCGGCCACTTTCAGACTTCTCGCGGAATCGACAAGCAGGCCGAGCTCACCCGCATTGAGCAGCACTATGGCCCCAACACCTTCGATATCCCTGTGCCGACCTTTACCGAGCTCTTCAAGGAGCACGCCGTTGCCCCCTTCTTCGTCTTCCAGATCTTCTGTGTTGGTCTCTGGATGCTCGATGAGTACTGGTACTACTCCCTCTTCACCCTCTTCATGCTTGTCGCGTTCGAAAGCACCGTCGTCTGGCAGCGTCAGCGCACCCTCGTCGAGTTCCGAGGTATGAGCATCAAGCCCTACGACATGTGGGTGTTCCGTCTGGGCAAATGGACCGAAGTTCAGAGCGACCAGCTCCTCCCCGGCGACCTGGTTTCTGTCGGCCGTACCAAGGAGGACAGTGGTGTTGCTTGCGATATGCTTCTTGTTGAGGGCACTGCCATCGTCAACGAGGCCATGCTTTCCGGCGAGAGTACCCCCCTGCTCAAAGATTCCATCCAGCTCCGTCCTGCCGATGCCCCCATCGACACCGAGGGTCTCGACAAGAATGCCTTCCTCTGGGGTGGCACCAAGGTCCTTCAGGTTACTCACGGAAACCCTGACCAGGAGAAGCCTAAGCTCTCCTCTCGCGTTCCTACCCCTCCCGACAACGGCGCCATGGCCATTGTCATGAAGACCGGTTTCGAGACTTCTCAGGGCAACCTCGTGCGAACCATGATCTACTCGACTGAGCGTGTCTCCGCCAACAACGCCGAGGCCCTCTTCTTCATTCTCTTCCTCTTGATCTTCGCCATTGCCGCGTCTTGGTACGTTTGGGATGAAGGTGTTCGCAAGGACCGCAAGCGCTCCAAGCTCCTGCTCGACTGTGTCTTGATTGTCACCAGTGTCGTTCCTCCCGAGTTGCCCATGGAACTGAGTCTGGCCGTTAACACCAGCCTGGCCGCTTTGGCTAAGCTTGCCATCTTCTGCACTGAGCCTTTCCGTATCCCTTTTGCCGGCCGGGTCGATGTTGCCTGCTTTGACAAGACGGGAACCCTGACTGGCGAGGACCTCGTTGTCGAGGGTATTGCCGGTCTTGCCCTGGGTCACTCTGAGATCAAGGACACCAAGGAGGCCGACGGCGCTCACTCTACCATTGTTCCCGTCATGGAGACTACCATGGAAACCAAACTGGTTCTCGCCACTGCTCATGCCCTGGTCAAACTCGATGAGGGAGAAATTGTCGGTGACCCCATGGAGAAGGCCACGCTGACCTCCCTCGGCTGGACCCTCAGCAAGAACGACCTCCTCCAGAGCACCAACAAGGCGGGTAGCACTCACGGTACTGTCCAGATCAAGCGTCGATTCCAGTTCTCCTCAGCCCTCAAGCGTCAGAGCTCCATCGCCATGGTGCACGGCGTCGATTCCAAGACTGGCCACCGAATCAAGGGTACCTTTGCTGGTGTCAAGGGTGCACCCGAGACCATTATGAAGATGCTTACCGTCGTCCCTGAAGACTATGAGGAGACCTACAAGTACTTTACCCGCAAAGGCTCTCGTGTCTTGGCCCTTGCCTACAAGCAGCTTACTATTGACTCCGAACTCGGCGCCGCCAGGATCAACGACTTGAAGCGCGAGAAGGTTGAGTGCGACCTGATTTTTGCCGGTTTCCTCGTTCTGCACTGCCCTCTCAAGGAAGACGCCAAGGAAGCCGTCCAGATGCTGAATGAGAGCAGCCACCGTGTGGTCATGATTACTGGTGACAACCCTCTTACTGCTGTTCACGTTGCCCGCGAGGTCGAGATTGTGGATCGCGATGTTCTTATCCTGGATGCCCCTGAGGACAACAAGGGTGAGAGACTCGTCTGGAAGAGCGTCGACGATAAGATCAGCATCGACGTTGACCCTACCAAGCCCATTGACCCCGAGATTCTGCGCACAAAGGATATTTGTGTTACCGGTTACGCCCTTGCCAAGTTCAAGGGTCAGGCTGCTTGGAACTCAATCCTTCGATACACCTGGGTCTACGCTCGCGTGTCGCCCAAGCAGAAGGAAGACATCCTCCTCGGTCTCAAGGATATGGGTTACTACACTCTGATGGCCGGTGACGGTACCAACGATGTCGGTGCTCTCAAGCAAGCCCACATTGGTATCGCTCTTCTCAACGGAACCAAGGATGATCTGACCCGCATCGCCGAGCACGCCCGCAACACCAAGATGAAGGAAATGTACCAGAAGCAGATCGATCTCATGAAGCGCTTCAACCAGCCCGCTCCCCCTGTGCCCCTGATGATTGCTCACTTGTACCCCCCTGGCCCTACCAACCCTCAATTCTTTAAGGCCGTCGAGCGCGAGGCCAAGGCCAAGAACATGACTCCCGAGGACTACGTCATCCAGCAGGGCTTCCCCATTGAAACCATCACTTCGCCCGCCGCCCAGAGCATCCTCACCGCCCAAGAATCTCGCCAGGCCGAGGCCAACAAGAAGGCCGCTGGTTTCGCCGACAAGCTTGCCTCGGGCATGATGGAGGCCGAGATGGGAGACGACGAGCCACCCACGCTCAAGCTCGGTGATGCCTCCGTCGCCGCTCCCTTCACCTCGAAGCTCCGCAACGTCATTGCCGTTCCCAACATCATCCGCCAGGGCCGATGCACTCTCGTCGCCACCATCCAGATGTACAAGATTCTTGCGCTCAACTGTCTTATCAGCGCTTATTCGCTGTCCGTCCTGTACCTCGAGGGCATCAAGTTTGGTGATGCGCAGTACACCATCAGTGGAATGCTCATGTCTGTCTGCTTCCTCAGCATCTCCCGTGCCCGTGTCGTCGAGGGCCTCAGCAAGGAGCGTCCCCAGCCCAACATCTTCAACGTCTACATCATCGGTTCCATTCTGGGCCAGTTTGCCATTCACATTGTCACTCTTATTTACATTGCCCGACTCTGTGAGCGCCTTGATCCGTAAGTCTCCTAGCCGCATCGCCATTCGTCGCAATCAGAACATTTGACTAACATCATGCCCATCACAGTCGCTCCGATGATGTCGATCTAGAGGCCGAGTTCGCTCCCTCGCTGCTCAACTCCGCCGTCTATCTCCTCCAGCTCATCCAGCAGATCTCCACCTTTGCCATCAACTACCAGGGCCGCCCCTTCCGTGAGTCTCTCTCTGAGAACAAGACCATGTACTACGGCATCGTTGGTGTGTCGGCTCTTGCTTTCGTCTGTGCCCTCGAGCTCGTCCCTGAGATCAATGAGGGCATGAAGCTCGTTCCCTTCTCCGAGGAGTTCAAGTACAACATGGTCGGCGTCATGGTCCTCGATTACGCCGCCTGCTTCATCATTGAAATTGTCCTCAAGAAGTTCTTCAGCGACTACCGTCCCCGTGACATTGCTGAGCGCCGCCCCGATCAGCTCAAGCGTGAGGAGGTCCGCCGCAAGGCTGCCGAGGCCGCCAAGCAGGCCGAGGAAGACCGCGAGCGCCTCGAGAAGGTGGCCGAGTTTGAGCGCAAGGTCGAGGAGCGACGGAGGAAGATTGAGGAGTGGAAGAACAACTACACGCAGAGGGCGTGAAGCTGCTAGAGAATAAAGAAAGAAAGAAAGAGAATGAATGGATTAAGAGAGGAAGAGAGAAACGAGTCTCAGGTGAAATTTACCTCTTTTTAGTTTTGGGACGGCTAGACCTGGAAATCGTGATAGACCGACGAGACGAATATTCTATTCTACAACCTTGCAGAATCGGGTAGTTCAGAGGGAATGTACGATAAGCCCGACTTTTTCTCATAGATGTCAGAGAACATAGTACTTTAGTTAACCGTTAATGTCTTGCTCTACTCTTTTTAATCACGATTTGTTTCTCTACGACCAAAAGTGGCGGATGACCAAGGCGGTGGGTGACGCAGGGAGAAATGGAGGGAGCATTGCAAGTGGGGAACTAAGCAATATTTGGGTAGATTTTTTATTCTTCATAATATGGTACAGAGACCCAATTCAAGTCTATGGCAGTGGTAGAACAGTGGAAGTGGGTATCGATCTTTTACCATACCCTAATCCATCCTCATAGACAGGCAACAAGCCGGCCAAGCCAAGCACAGCAGCCAGCCAGTCTTCCGTCTTCCCTCACCGCATTCCTTCTTCTTCTACCCCAATTTTGTCCTTCTTGGGCCTGGTATTAGGCCTCACCGTTGGAGGAAACCATTTAGTTGGACTTGGCGGGGTTCTCCTGGACGAAAGAGACACCCTTGGCAATGTTCTTCTTGAGGTCGCTAATGCAGGCCTCGATGAGCTTCTCCTCAGCGGCATCGACGGCGCCGATGGGGTGAACCTTGGCAACACCCTCGGGGCCGAGCTCGATCTTGCTGGAGAAGAACTCAATGCCCTGGTCCTTGTAGAGGGGCGAGTCGACGAAAGCGGGCTCGACGACACCCTTCTCGCCCTGGACGGCACGGAGGACGGAATCAGCCATGCGGGCACCGGCGAAAGCCATGGAGAGAGTGGCAGAGCCAGCACCGTCCTTAGCCTTGACGACCTCGTCACCACCGAACTGGACACGGTTGACCAGCTCAGCGTTGGAGCTCAGGTCGGGGTGGTTGCTCTGGGAGAAGAGAGGGACGATGGTGACACCGGAGTGGCCACCAATGACGGTGATCTCCTCATCCTTGGGGTCAGTATCCTTGATCTCGGAGACGAAGCGGCTGGCGCGGACGACATCGAGGGTAGTGACACCGAAGAGAGTCTTGGGGTTGTAGACACCCTTGGCCTTGTAGACCTCGGCGCAGATGGGGACGGTGGAGTTGACGGGGTTGGAGATGATGAGGAGCTTGGCCTCGGGGGCAGCCTCGGCAGCAGCGGTGGCGAGGTCACGGACGATGGAGGCGTTGGTGTTGAAGAGATCGTCACGGGTCATGCCGGGCTTGCGGGGGACACCGGCGGGGATGAGGACGACCTCAGAGCCCTTGAGGGCCTCACGAAGACCGGATGGAGTGGGCTCATAGCCCTTGACCTTGGACTTGGTGTTGACGTGGGAGATGTCAGCGGCGACGCCTGTTGAAAGGGTTCGTTAGCAAGGGAATGCTGGCATGTCTGGGGAGGTGGCATGATGCATGGCGTTGGGGTAGACGACAGGGCCAGGGGTTGCCCTTTTGGTGTTTTGGTTTTTTGGTTTTTGTGCTTTTTTAAAGCCAGGGCATGATGTGATGGTTGAAGATGCCACACATGCCACAACAAATGTCACACAGGGCAGCACAATCCCCCATCACGAGGGCAGAACGAGCATTGTCAAACTAGGGCAGCAGTGAACGTACCGGGTCCGCCACGGATATCGTAGAGGGCAAGCTCAGTGACGCGGGGGTTGAGCTTGAGGAGGAGGGAGAGGGGCTGGCCGATACCGCCGGCGGCACCAAGGACGGTAACCTTGGAGAGCTGTGGTTTTTGGCGGGGTCAGCATGGAACTGAAGAACTAGGAGGGCGCTTGGGGATCGAATTGGGCTGGTAGAAGGTGGTGGTGATGAAGAAGAGCGATGCCGGAAACAAACCCGGGCCGGTCGAGAGCAGAGCAGGAGAAACAAAAAAAGAGGCGGAGAGAAGGAAGCTCTCTCTCGCTCTCTCTACTTGCGATTGCGACAGAGGGAATTGAGGGCGAGTGACAGGACTTACGTTGCGGGCCGAGGCGGAGAAAGCGCGTCGCTGGAGCTTGGAAGCGGCGAACATCCTGACGGTTGTGATGAGTGGAGTAGAGGTAGAATTGGCAGGAGGGTGAGGTCAATTGGGGGAGAGAAAGAGAAGACAAAAATGAGGCTGGTGATGAGCAGTTTAAATACCAACCAACCTGAGGAAACAACAAAAAGCCACGGAGCCACGGCAAGCGGGCAAGCGCACTCCAAGGCTCCAAGGAAGGGGGAAGGAGCCACTCACACCCACGTCCACTCAGTTACAACACTCTCACTCCGGCCCTCGTCACCCACCTGCTGCGACATGCTTCCCAGTTCCCACCCCAATGGCCATGCAAGCCATGGTCAATGCCCTCCCGGGTGTGCCATTTCACCCAGCACCCACCACTCTTTCCCTCAGTGACGACGAGCTTTGCTTTGGCAAGGGCTCCGCTTCTGGGGCTTTTGGGGCATGGAAGTAGCTTCCTATTCCGGAAACGGCCTAGCGCATCTACGCTGAGCGGCGGAGCTTGTTCGGAATTTCGACAATGGCACGGAGCAACGGGAGCACGGGGACCACCAAGGTCGGTGAGAATCGGTCAACCATGGCCATTGAAAACAGCACAATACGAAAAGCAAGACAATGCGCGGGAGTCTCGGATGTTTCGTACTCCAATATGGATTCCCTTTGCCGTCATCCGAGCACAGCTTGTTCTCCGAATTGCTCCCACGTCTGCGCGCCAGCCGGGTCGTTCTCGGTGAGGGCTTTGTTCGAATGAGTGCCGGAGCTGTTGTTGACCTGCGGAGGCTGCGGGCAACCAGCCAACCATGACGAAACGAGCCCCCCCCCAAACATATTACATGCACTGTAGCATCATGATGGATTACCCGTTCGGGAAACCCTTCTGGTTCTTGTTCCCTCTGCGTCCCCTCAAGGGAAGCCAGTCTCGACCCCGATAGCCATCAATTGATGCGGACAAAGAACGGCATCGTTCACTGCCGCTCGCCCTCCACCTCCTCCACCTCCACCTCGTCCCGACAAAATGCCACCCTCCCACATACGCATCCTGTATCCGTACCTATGTTTCCTCAGCTGTGGTAGCACGCATCATGCCCTTCCCCGGCTAAAACAACCACGGTCAAAAAGCTGGGGGAGGGGAAAGAAAGCGAGATCAAACAGACTCCGATTAGCTGGGGGCCGGCCTAAACTCTCGACTAATCAAAAGGCTTCAACTCATCGACGGCACTGGCCTTCCTCACAGCCCAGACCCCGTACCTGGTGTAGCACTGAATCTGAGTGTGATGATCCGCCCACAACTGTCCTGGATCGGCTAACAAGTTAGCTCACATCATACAACCCTCCCTTCACCCGCGGCTGGAATCTCTCCCAGCTGCCCAATCTGCCCTCACTCCATCCCCCTACCCGCGCCTATCCTGTCAAGCCTGTCTTCTCGTCTCCATCCCATCATCTGCCATCTGTCCCAAAGACACTGTGTGCCTCTCCCTGTTACCCCACGGGGGGTCCACTTCCCTGGCCATTGATTGTCGGTGGGCGGCGGTACATGGTAGTGTCGGATGGAGACGGAACAAGTGCCCACCAGCGTCCCACACACGCCAAAAATTGGCTTTGATCATGAGCACACGGCACATATTTC
This sequence comes from Aquanectria penicillioides, assembly GCA_003415625.1. NCBI lineage: Eukaryota > Fungi > Ascomycota > Sordariomycetes > Hypocreales > Nectriaceae > Aquanectria > Aquanectria penicillioides. The sequence goes on along the minus strand of PYIU01000002.1, from coordinate 6,959,835 downwards.
AATACAGTACAGTACAGCGTGCATATGCGACGCATGCTGGCCCGGAATGCGAGATTTCGATGCGCCGGTTGAGGTCGACTCGTCAGTCGTTCGCCTCGCCGGTTGCGGATTGCGGATTGTGACAGGGAACCAGAATAAATCTCGCATTCATTTAATGCACAAGCTGGCCGACAACGAGGAATCGATGCCCCCCCCCACTTTCGACCCCAAATTCCAGCATCGATACCCTGCTAGCATCATGACATGACTTGGTGCTCAATTGCAATTGCAATTGCAGCACCATTGTCCTTTACACAACCTCTCGCGGAGGGCTGTGGTAGAGGTCGCACCGGATTTTCCGCCATGTGTCCCAGACTCTCTCTTTCTCCAGGCAATCGTCGCTATTTCAAAAAAAAAAATTTAAAATTTACTCGTCAGCCTGCCTAATGGAGTCAACCGTCTCGGCGAATGACTCAGAAATGGCTCCAGGGTAAGCAACTCTTTGGAGGGGCGGGGCCGCTTTTCTCAGTGGGGGACACAGCTCTTGAAGCTCCAACAGAACAACTACATCACCACCAAGCCATTTCAACGCCGAAAGGACAACTCGAAGAAATTGTTACGCTACTCATTCATATAAGCAGATACGTCTCTGTCAAAGGCCGTCATCATGTCGGTCTCGGAGCTCTCAAAGCTGCTGCCATTGCCCGACGACGAGCTCAAGCAAGTCCTCGACTATGCCGCCACTCTGTCCAAGCCCGAAGCAGCTGAGCATCTGAAAAACCTCCTTGGAGATTCTCCCCAGGCCTTTGAGTTCATCTCTTCATTCAATGCTCGGAGGAAAACCTCTCAGCCCGCTCCCGCTGGCCCCGCCTCTTCAAACCCGACGCCAGCTGGTACACCTGACAACGGAGCGATAGATCCAGCACCGAAGTCGAAACGACAGCCAAAGAAGAAGAAACCCGCGATCCATACGCCTCAAGCGAGAAAGGTCGAGGATTACAGCGCACCGGCTGGCACATCATATAGCAAGAAGGATCAGAATTTAGACTACATTCCCCAGCGGCCCAGCGCACCAAACAGCACCGATGTGTCAAGATCCAACACTCCCAAACCGGCCCCGAAACCGACCCTAAAGCCACCGCCAAAGCAACATGCATCAGCTGGTTATCTCATCTCAGATGGTCCCTCAAAACCCAAACCCAAGTCGAACCCGGTGTCTCGGACCTCAACTCCCAAGCCTGGTCCTAGTAAAACCACCAAGATCTCAATCTCGGGAGGAATGCCTATGGCTGGCGCTTCAACTGCCATTGCTGATTTGGACGCTGCAATTCGAGCACTTGAGATCACAACAAACCCGTCTCTTGAAAACCCAAAGGCTAGAAAATGCAATTGCGTTGCTACAAGGCATCCTCTGCAATCTGCTGCTCCCAACTGCATGTCTTGTGGCAAGGTAATTTGTATGAAGGAGGGCCTAGGGCCTTGTACTTTCTGCGGAACCCCATTGCTAAGCATAGACGAAATCCAATCAATAATGCGGGAGCTGAGGGAGGAAAGGGGACGAGAGCGCATGGCCGCGGACCGAGAAGCCAATCGCCGGCCCGATGTGGCCAAAACGCCTGCTCCCTTTACCAAGCCTCGAGGAAATGATGACCCTTCATTGAGTGAGGCGGAGGCCAAGGCTAGGGCACACCGAGACAAGCTTCTTGGCTTTCAAGCACAGAACGCCCAAAGAACAACAGTGCTTGACGAAGCCGCTGACTTCGACGTCAGTGGGGCTATGAATGGCACAGGAAGCATGTGGGCTAGCCCCGAAGAGCGAGCACGTGAGCTAAAACGACAGCAAAAGATTCTACGAGAGATGGAGTGGAACGCCCGGCCAGAGTATGAGAAGCGAAGACAGGTCGTAAGCATTGATCTTGTTGGAGGCAAGGTAGTCCGCAAGATGGCAGCTGTTGAACGTCCTGCGACTCCATCAGATGGAGAGGACGAAGGCATGGGCACATCAGTCGATAACAGCGTTCTGGGGGAGACAACTGGCAACAAGAAGAGTGGAGGAGCGTTCAGTGGTAACCCATTGCTCGGCTCACTAATCAAGCCCGTGTTTGATGCCAAGGGCAAAGGAGCGGAGGTTGAGGGACGGGATTCACGTAGGAAGACGGGGTGGCAAAGGGTTCAGCATGATCTGGACAACAATGAAGGTGTCATTCTTGACGGAGGAGTTCGCGGTCATATTGGTGATGAGCCAGAGTGTGGATAAGAACTTCACATGTATGCCATGTTGATGATGAATGGATGATAGACTTGAGCATGGGCATAAATATCAGTCCTGTTGAGAAGTGTAGCCAAGATCTGCAAGGCATTGAAAAGCATCGATATGTCTGGGGAAAATGCGTTGCGAAACATGACTTACAGTGATACAGATGAGATTTGTCTAACAACAAGAGGGATTCGATACTCCTTGACTTACTATCCACGAAGATTTATTGAATTGTGCGTGCCATTAATTCTAGAGCCTTTTGATCTTCATCTAGAAAAAAATCCAGCCAGGTCTGCAGATTACGGTGAAGTGACATGACAAATACATACCTTTCCAACAATGAGACATCCGGATTATAAGCATGTTATAAGCACGCTTTTGAACTGGTCATGGTGTCATGAGACCTACCCTAGAGAGCCTTATCCCAAAAAGGCAATTGCATCTCGCGACATGGCACGTGACTTCGTGTCATGGACGAGAGGGTCCGAGCGTGATTTTAGCCGACGTCGTGCATGAGTGGTGTGTCGTGTGGGACAGTGCTCGGAAGGAGCGCAGGCTCCCGCCTTCCCGCTGATGACTGACGTGGATTTGAGGGAAAACAGGTTTCAATCTTCAATCATTCTCGTATTCACCTCGGGTTTGGAGAGAGATATATGTTGTTGAAGTGGGAGAACAAAAATGCGAAGAAGCGGGCGATTTGGACCAAGAGGCATTTCCCCCCTCTTTCGAGCAGAATGGTATAACCGTCTGCCTAATCGAGACTCGTCTGGCTTGGTTCTGGCCCTGCTGCGTCTCCGTCTTGTTGCATCGCGCTCGCCGTCGCCGAGGGGAAAAGTCTCGCTCAGAACTCTGCAACGCCACCTCGGCTGTTTTGGGGGAGCAAATTGGGCATTCGAGTCGTAGGACGCGAATTATGGGCTTACTGAGGAACATACTGTTTTTGTTATTCTTCTCCCGAACTTCGAAACCAAGTTTTTTTTTTTGGTTCCATTGGGAACACTCCGATCAACGATCCACCTCCATCCGGGTGTTTTACGAGAACCTCTGTGGGACACTTCGCAGCGCACATGACACTGGAACCCGGTGACAATGTCAGCGTTACAGTGGATGGGCGGGTTTTTCTTCAGGTGCCCTAGCGCTGTAACTCTAGCGAAGCTCATGGTTTGGTTTTTCCAACTGCGTTTTGCGACGGGAGGTTGGGGAACCTTGCAGAGCCGCCAAAAACACTCAACACTAGGTTAAGCCCACTGTCCGCTGGGGCAACCGCTAAACACCCCCCTTGGAGTCCCCTGAAGAAGTGCACCGTTTAGCGATCTACAGCGGGTCTCTGCAGCAGTGACAGCGCCGACTCCCCACTGAAGGCGCGGCCAGAGTCGCATCCAAAGCGTCCAAAGCCGCATTCGTCGCGCGGGGCCTTGCCATTGGCCTGGGCTTCGGCAGGTGCTGGGGCAAGCGCGACTAGACCGCGTAAACCACCATCCGCAGCACCACACCTACCTTCTTTACACTGCCTTGCCTGGGTCGCTCTTGCCTTGGGTCTTGACTCGACTTGGACGTGGATGTGGACTTGGACTGGCCTCGGGACTCCAGGCTTCCTCCACACTAAACACCAACATCAACAATCGCCGGCTACAACAGATAGTCACGGAACCAGCGGGCAGAAACAGACCTGTCCCGACTCCCACCAAGCGTCTGCTCCTCGTTAACCGCTAGTTATTGTTACGCCTTGCGGCTCCATTTTGAAACGCGACCACACACACACAGTTACTCGCTCGCTCGCTCTCTCGCCGTGGCTATCGCTCATTCTACGCTCCGGTCTGTCGCTCCGCCTCGACTCCCAACCGGCCTCCGCGCCTTCAACATGACTTCCGCCCGGCCTGACGGGGGAGTCGCCGTCAATCACAACCGTGTCGCGCTCCCCGCGTCGTCAAAGGTCGACGACGCTCGTCCGCTGCAGGGTGTGAGCAACACCACTACCACTGACACCATGACCGACGCCCGCGCGCCAGTAGGTGGGGATTTCGCGGTGCAACCCCCGGCCGACGCGACCCTCTCGCGAGCCTCCCACCACCCGATTGCCTCGCCCATGACCGCCACAGGCTCTTCTGTACATCTATCTGCTGCTGCCACGGCCCTCACGACCGCGTCTGCTGCCGTTGCCGCCGCCGCCGCGTTCCCGGCCTCGCTTGCGCGACAACCTTCTACCGACGGTGACGATCGCTCCTCTCAGAGCCACCCTCGCTCGACCGCCGACTCTCAGGATACCGCCATGACTACCTCTACCGATCAGGCTTTTACCCCCCCTGGTAGCGAGTCTAGTACCTGCCCGCCAGGTCCGTCCAGCCAAGACAGCCAGCTGCTTCAACTTTCCCAAATTGCCGCCGCCCAGGACAAGATGGCCACCGACGGGTGGAGTTCACGGAAGCGAATGGCAGACGGGGTGGTCAAGACTCGTTCTGATAGCCAGAGTCCCGTCAAAGGACACTCCAGGAACACTAGCACAGTTAGCAGAGCCTCCACGACAGGCAGTTACATTGGAGAGGTAAGTTGGTCTTGTTGGAAGGGTCAGGATAATGGTGGCAGTAGCAACTGCAGCCGAATCCGCCAGCCCTCATCCAGTCATCTGCATCCGACTAACACGCTGCAGTTGTCGGCTGAGCTGCGGACGCGTCTCTCGTATGCCATGATCAAGGTCAACAACGGATGGCAGGCCAATTCCCTAGAAGAGGTCGAGTCCCTTGCCAGTCAGGCCGCTTCCCCAGCCTCGAGCACTTCGACAGTCCATCGTCGCCATCACTCCTCAGCAAGCCCAAGGCCAGCCATCAGCTCTGCCCCGACTGCCCTAGCACATTCGCCATACGAGCCCTTGATCCAGCAGCGAAAGTCCAACTCACCACCGAGAAACGCTTCTCGCAAGCCTGCTCTTGCCCCCCCAGCTTCCATCCAGCCCTCCATCAACATGCCAGCTCCTCGCCCGAATCCCCGACGCAATTCGAACCCCCACTACACTCCCACGCTTCTCTCCCACTCACATTCAGCCTCCCCCCATACCCCAAGCCAACCAAGTTTGCAGACGGGATCGAGGTCTAGGAGCATGGTGGACCCCATACTCTTTTCACCGCATCAGAATGTGCGGGAACAGGATGCCATTGAGTCGTTGTTGTTCATGAGTAGCCCTGGCAACTCAGCCAATCTGAAGCACGCATTCTCTCCGATGGGATCTCCTGGGCCACATTCAGGGATGGGTCGGGCTCTGCCAGCACGACACGCCTTGCCATCAGGGCCTCGGAAACCGCTGCCATCGTCGCAGCGACACCAGTATCCAAACAAAAGACTCGGGTTCGAGAGGTCGCCCGGCATGCCTCCACCCCCGGTTCGCCAATGGATCTTGACTCACCACAACAGCCTTACCACACACCAAACCGGGGGACACCGCGGAGACGCATGAACGGCAGGAGCAGCCATCTCAGGGGCGCTCTGTCATTACCAAGCGGGCTGGGCGTTGGAAATGGAACAACTCGCAAAATTCTGCGAGACGAAGACATTGAAAGGATGTTGGATCGAGCAGGAGCTGAGTCTGCCGACAGCTCTGACGATGACGAGATACAGATTCCCCAACCAAGGAGCGGTGTCGCAGGCGTCATGCAGGTGTAATGGGTGCAGACGCGGCAGTGGACGCCTGCGCGAACTGGGCGGCCTTTTTGCTTCTTATGCAGCTACAGTATCACATCGCCTGGTCTACACTGGGGTGATACAAGGCAGGCTTGGTGCATTTTTCTGCATATCAATGGCCACTTTCCATATTTTCTTTGGAAGAAGTGCACGACCATTGGACACGAATTTTTGAACGCCTTGATGTTTTGGTGCATCTTGTTTGGAACCATATCATGGATTGGCCGACTAGACCAGGGGCGGCATATATCCCTCTATATGCCTAGAGGGGCAGGGGGTAGGTTGTCCTTCTCTTAATGATCATTGACGACTATCAACATGGGCTTATCTTATACTTTTTATCATCCGCTTATTTATGTCGGGCATCTTTGGATACGGAGGGTTTTATTGTATTTCTTGGAATGTCGAAAGATTCCTGTAGTCCATTGTCGAGGAGCATTGTCATGGGGTTTGCTGGTCTTTACACATTGGGTGACAGTTTGTTGAATCGTTCAAATACAACGGGAGAGTAGGCCTCCCGCAAAGCTACAAAGGTTGCTTTTTGGAGCGTTGGCGTTTTGATAGTCCGATTGTGTGTATATAGGAGAGTGGATGAGGGGAGAATGAGGGGAAGAAATGTCACGCCCAATGCTTACATTCGAATTTGCCATTGGCCCAGTCATGATGTGGATACTAACTAAACAGGCGAAGGCGCTTGTCATGCTGAAGACGATTTTGGACACATTTTTCCGGGTATCTATTTCAATTAATTTTATCCAATGCATGGCTAATCGAGAGGATCTAGGATGGATTGAGGCCGTCGTTTGAAAAAAAAAAATAAGAAAAGAAAAAGAAAAGAAAGGAAACCATGACACAGTCATGTCTGTTGCGCGAATCCAGCATCCGGGCTCTTTTTCTATGCTCGTCCCTCTGGGTCATGGTCATGGTCATACTCATAAACTCCGACTCCCCAAACCCAAACCCAACAAAAGAGAAAAAAAATTAATGAACGCTTTATCTGGTACAAAGGGAAATATTATTCTCTAAGCCGTGGCATGAATTATGCCATCTCAACCACCGTCGTCACACCGGGGACCTTGGCGCAGACGGTTCTGCTCTTCATGCGCTTGATGGACATGGGTGGTCGAGGTGGGGGTTGCGAGACGGAGCTGATGTTGCGGAATTCGGCGAGGGTTCCACCGGCGCCCATGACGCCGGAGAGTCGCCTCTGGCCCGACATGGTCCGGGGCTGGAGGTCGGTGTAGGTGCTGTTCTGATGCAGGATGGGATCCTGGGCCGCCGGGGTGTTGGCGGCGGTTCGGTCCGTCTCGGCCCACATGACGACGGAGGTGCGCACCGGTTGGTGCTGGGGCTCCTCAGCTTGAGAGAAGACGCCGTACTCCTCGTCGCTGTGGTCTGACTCGGTGTTGGGAGAGTCGGTGCGGGCAATGGTACTGGCGGGCTTCCATGAGGTGTGCTGGCTCTGGCTGGCCCGGCTGTCCTGGGCGGCGGCGCTATTCTGAGGAATAGATATCAATTCCGACTGAGGCTGCTGTTGCTTAGCCTGTTTCTGGGGAAGCTCCTCTGGGGTGGTCTGCTGCTCCTGGCCCCTCTGTTGCGGCTGTTCCCCACTACCGCCAGGACTGGCGTTGAGCGCCTGCAGGGCTTGCTGGCGATGCAGCGTAGCCAGCCACATGTCGATATCCCGGATGACGTCGTCCGGATCAGGCTCCTCACGACAGTTGATGGAGCACAGAGTGGCCTCGTCGTCGCTGAAGCGGCTGGCGATGCGCTCGCTGGCGCGGGCGTGGACGCTCATGCGCTTGGAGCCGGCGTTGCGGGAGAAGTCGTCGCCGGCATGGCGGGGCATGTATGAGCCGCGAGAGCGACCAAAGGGGCTATCGTCTTCGTCGATCTCGTGAAACTGGTTGGAAGAGCTGATGCTCCAAAAGCGTTGGCGGAACGATTGGCGGCGGGAAGGGCGTCGTTCGGGAGCTGGGGTGACGGGGGGAACTGAGATGGTTCGCCGGCGGGTCGAGGCAGCAGCGGTGATCTCAGAGGATTGTGATCGTGGTGGGAGCTGCTGCAATTCTTGGCCATCCTGGAGCTGAATCTCGCTTTGGGTCTGGACCTGGGTCTCGGTCTGGATGTGGATCTCTTGCGAAGCGATGGTGTTCCAATCGCTGGCCACAGTATTCCGACGCCTTGAAGAGGGGTCCCGCGGGGACGTGCTGGGCCTCTGGTCGCTTGGACCGACCACCGATCCTCGGAAGACCTTGGAGAGGCGGTTGCCCAAGAATTTGGCCAGGAGATCCTTCTTCTGGGCCATTTTTAATAAACAATATGAGGGGAAAAGGGCAATATGTTTGAGTGGTTGGAATTTGGAGTGGAAGTGGCGGATGACGGAAATTGGATGTAAGTGATGATATTGATGATGATGATGATGATGATGATGATGGTGATATTGATGAGAGGGCTTGATTCGACCAGCGAGATGGGGGACCTTTTGGCCACGCAAAGTCGCTCGGGATTTAAAACCGGTAAAATACCCAATATTTCCAAGTCGAAGAGAAAATGATTATAGTAGTGGCCGGAGGGAGGATGATGTGGTGTAGGGCCGTGAGACTAATACAAGGCGATGAGCCGGGACCGGTGGCGATGATCAACGGTTCTGCTGGTGACCGGGAGAGACGATGAAGAGGACAGGGGGACAGGGGTTGATATAACTGGTAAACTCGGGTATGGGGACTTCAGACGGAGGAAACGTGTGTGATGGGCGTTTGGCTCGTCGACGGTGCGAGATGCTAGTCTAGGGAAACTAGACAGGCGCCACGAAGTCGAAGACTCCGTGACGGGACTCCATCAACGACCCGCCGGGGATGATGGGCTCCGGGGTACATGACACAGCCCGTAGGTCACGCTGCGGAGCCTTGACTAAGGCAGACGGCTTGCTCCGGGTTGGTTGTTGTTGCCACAGCAGATCTGGGTGGGCAGGGCTAATCGGGAGACGGAGGTGTATATGGACAAAAAGCTGGCGGAGGGGCAAAAAGAGGAGTTGGCCGGCACGGGAATAGACTTTGGCATTCCGGCATACCTAAAAAGTATGTGTGAATGGGAGGGAGAGAGAGAGAGAGAGAGGGAGAGAGAGAGAGAGAGAGAGAGAGAGAGAGAGAGAGAGGGAGAGAGAGGAAAGGAAGATGAGGCAGTGAGAAGAAGATGGAGAGGGGGGGGGGGGTATACATCTTTAGGGCCTTGCGGAGGAGAATGGAGAATGGATCGTCGACGGGGAAGCAGGCGGGCAGGCAAAGGGAATTAGAGGCTCGTATCTACGTATCTAGGCTCAGTATCTCCCGGACCCTATCATTCCTACCGGTATCTGTATACATATTATGTGAAAAGCAGCCAGTAATGATGGGGTACTCCGTATTCAAGACCGCAAACACCATGGAGCCAAGCAGGGGGGGTCAGGCAGGGAATGGAGAGAGACTGGGAGGGGAGGGGGGGACCCTGGCTCATCAGCTAATGCGAATGATGATATCAGAGACACGGACACACGGGCAAGCCTGGAAATGAAGACGGGAACTAGTCCCAGGGATCGGGTATGACTGACAGCAGAGGCGGGCTAGGAGCAGCAAAGGCCCCGAAACTCCGCCTTCTACGTAACAAAGCGCGGGGCGGGTAATGATAATGGCATTGCGGCGGAAGAGTGGGTGCTGTACTAACGACTAGAGTATGTAAATTTATGTGCATGCTCGCGGAATGTCTCACTCTGTGTCGTGCGCCGGGCGTTGACCGCGCTCTCGCTCTGGAGAGCCAACCGCTTGAGATGGCCAAAAAAAAAAAAAACCCCCACTTCCACCGTTTGCGGTCTTGTGTTAGCCTGCAGCCATGACCACAAAACGGGTCCCCTTGCTCACGATGGCCCTATTTGGAGATTTGACTGACCTGAACATGCTGGCCGGTGCTCTGTCCTGTTGCAGCCAGAACGGGGTTAATGGTTAATGAGCAGGCCACGGAAGGATTTTTGGATTTGACAAGGGGGCGGGGGGGGGGGGGGGACGGAACACAAAAAGTGCGGACTGGGGGGGCCAACAAACAGGAGGGACAGACGCAAGGTGTTTGAAAGAAGGGAGAGAGACAAAAGAAGAACTGCTATTGGCAGGCATGGCAATAGTTGATTGCCTGAAACGGGACAAGAGGCTCTTCAGGTGTCCCGGGGGGGTGAGCGGTGGTGACGGCGACTGGAATGCAACGCAGTAGGATCTGGCAAAGCGGCATGAAACGACGAACTATGTACAGTGAAGCTTCAGGCTACGGGGGCATTGGGACTGGGGACTGGAACTGGGGACTTGGGTAAGTTACTGGGGAGGGGGGAACTGGGAATGGAAATGGTAAATGGTGAATGGGGACATGGGGAATGAACGGCCGGCCAAGGCGAAAGCAGAAAGGCGAAGGGCAATCAACTGGCCGATGGAGACTGTGCTCAGTTGTGCTGTAGAGGGGGTGTGGTTTGACAGCTCTCGCTCTCGCCATACCGGTATCTCTCTATGAAGCCTCTCTCACGCTCACGGCCAGCCTCTCGGGGCCATGGGCTCCGTTCGGGATGTGTTTGCTGGGTATGGCGGCTGTCGAAATGGTATAGTTTGACGCCGCCGCAGGTGGAGACTGGAGAGAGAGAGGGCAGGAAAAAAAAAGGTGGAGAAGCGGTGAGCCGCGTGCGTGCGTGTGCGTGCGTGTGGGCTGAAGGTGAAGGGTCTTGGCTTCTGGGCCCATTTTGGTGCGAAGCTTGAGGGAGGGGGTGGTTCGTGTGTTCGTTTTCGCTTCGGGCTGGCTGAAAGAGGATCGACTCGCTAGAGGGAGCAGAGCAGAGTAGGTAGGGCAGACCAAAGAGGACAGAGAGTAGCTCATTCAGCGGCAGATGGACAAAGATGGACAGAGATAACAGGCCAAACATCCAAAATAAGCATCGCTGCGGGGATGCAGACAGCTGGACAGTCACGAGTGGTTGCGTCGTGATGGATCGTCGCTTGGGCTGAGGGCGGTGCGCAGTTGGTGGGCGAGCTGGCCATGCAGTGCAATCCAATCAACGCCGCAAGAATGGATGACGCAGGCTGTGAAGCGTTTGGGATATTCAATAGTGTCTATCGCTGGGTCACGGCCACACACACACACACACACATACACACACGGTCACGGCGTTGACAGAGAAGCGCCAGCAGTAGTAGCAGCAGTCGCAGCACCACCACCGGGCGGTGACGGCTGACTGGGGATCCAATCCTCTTTGGCTGGACCATGATCCCGCCGCGCGCCTTGGACGAAGGAACTAGGAACACGACAAGTGCTAGGAGCATGAACTAGGTCCACGACTAGGCCCAGCGCAGTTGATGTCAGCGAATGCCAACAAATGCCAGCGACGCCACGCCCATGGGCCATTGAACTTGGCCTTGCCAGTCGTCTTCGCCTCTGACGACGACGACGACGACGACGACGACGACGATAAACACCCGCCTCTCAAACTGGCGAGCGAATGGCGGCTCCGACCACCGGGGGCGGCGGGGCGTTTATTCCCTTCCAGGACGCATTCTCGCCGAGTCAAGATGCAAGATGCAGGGAAACTCTGGCGCCCACGGGGAAGAACAAGGCAGGCAATGATTGAATGCAGAGATTCAATGTATTGGCAATGGAAGGGTTGCGATGCTGGAATACATACGTGCACGCACCCACGCACATTGACACACATGCCCGTCCGTTCAACAATACGCCCAAAGAGGAAGAAGGGAAGTGAAGCAAAATACAATGAATCCACAAACACAAACCAATTGTTTCCTTATCCGTCATACCCCCCCCCCTCCCTGCGCTCTCCGGCCGGCGTCGACCCGAAGGACGCCCCGGTGCCAAGACCGCGTCCCGAACGACTCATGCTAAACACTAGCCTTGGCATGCCCGCGTTCGTCCGTCCCGTTAAGTGTGTGTGTGTGTGTGTGTGTGTGTATCTCTGGAAATTGACACTGGAAATTATATCGCGGGAAGGAATCCGCACGTGGAACGGTGGTGTCATTGCTTTATCAAACAAGACTGACGCCGTCTCAGTCTATTGCTCAGTGAGAGATGAGAAGACGGCCGAGGGATGGACGAGTACAGATTCATCATGTCTACAATCATCCCCTCTTCACCCCCTCTATTTTTTTTTTCTCTCTCTCTCTCTCATGGAGGAGGGGAAAAAAAAACCCCTCTTCCCCAACCACCACGCCGACCCAGTCCATCTTCTCCATCTGGCATTCCTCCCGCTTGCGCTTTGCACCCGCTTGAGAGGTCCAGGCCCCTTGGACAATGGCGAAATCAACAAGCCACGGGAATCAGCCCTAGGCCACACGCCGCCGTCGACTCCGTAGACGTCTCTTCTAGAGGGACCTGTCTCACACCTCAAGTGCGACGCCATCGGAGCGAATGTTGAGTGCCATTCCCGTGTTCCTGGGACGAGGGAACGAGGGCCGGAGGGGAGCCACAAGTGCACGACGGCGTCCGAATCGTGAGACTGAGACGGAGACAACCCTCTTTTGTGTGTGTGTGTGTGTGTGTGTGTGTGTGTGTGTGTGTGTGTGTATTGTGCCCTGGTGTTTTTTTTTTCATGTTGTTGGTTTATTTCTGGCGAGCAACCGCCGTGGAACTACACTAAACACAAAACAAACACACACCACACGAAGACGCCATCGTGTTACACGTCTGTATGGTGGTATATCCCGTTGGGACGCTGGCACGCCGTTTGAAGTCGTACGCCTTGTGGCCCCAAGTCCCTGGCCGCGGGAAACCTTGGGAGATTATCTACGCTGCCTCTCTCGTGACGGTTGCGGGCGACGCAGAGAGGCAGCGCGAGAAGGGCCTCGGGGACGCAATGCCATACTGGGCCCTGCTGGCTCGCACCAGCTCGGCGGGACGTTGGCAAGGTCCCGAGCCGGGCTTTTCCTTAGGCCCTGGATAAGGAAGAAGTGCCGTCGTGTCCACACATGCAGGGCATAGTCTGCTGCTGCCATGGAAGTTCTACTGCTTACTGCTTCTAGCTATCAACGCCGTTCGACTCTTCTGCCCCGGTGGGGGAGAGCGGCAAAAGAAAAATAGAGGGGCTGGCAAAACGGGAGGCGATAATTTAGGCATGAACCAAGAAAAAACAAGCAACACCACCACATACGTAGCTGCATTGAGCTATGTATGTACTGTAGATCAGATATGCCGAGGTCACCCATGTGCAGATCATCAAGCGGCAGCAAGGAGAAAAAAAAAGACGCCAAAGCCAACATAGCCTCCATCCGTGCATGATGCTCACCCGCAAGTCCGTGCCAGTACGGAGAAGGCGCACCTTCAGCTGGCCCCAACGACAAGGACATGCCGTCTTTCGAGCTTCGCAGGGACGATATCTCCGTTCCGCGGTCCCCGGTCCCGAGAACTCGGCCCTCGCGTTACCGAGAATCCGTGATGAGAGAATACAGGAAACTCTCAAAGACATCCGTGGCAGCTTCTAGCGGGGAAGGGGAGCCGCGCCATCATCTCTTTTAGTTTGACACATTCGGTGGCTTGCCCCCTTCTTCTTCTTCTTCTTCAACTCGTCCCTCTTTTTTTTTTTTTTTTTTTTTTTTTCCCTTTCTCTCTTCAGCGTTCCCGCCACGGGCGTGCCACGCCAGGGCCGAGTTTGTTGACTCGGAGATCTCAACACTGAATGGAGCCGAGGGAGTGAAACTCTGGGGCCTCGCTCACGAATCAAGCATAAACTGTAAAAACGCGACGGCAGATTGCGCGGCCCGTGGCTCTGCTTTTGATGGCAAGTTCTGTCCGTCTCGTTCCCGTTCGTTGCGGGGAGGCGTGAAGATTGCGAGATGGACGCTGTGGAATGGTACGATGGCGGCGGAGCTAGGGGGTTTAGTGGCCCGAATCTGCCTTTTTTCTTCTTCTTCTTGGTTCAGCGTCCTCTCTTTTTTTTGGCTGCGCACTATCTTTCCTGTTTCTCTATTTGGTAACCTCCCGTCCCTTCGCTTTGCGTTTTCGGGCGTTTTGGCGGTTACTAATCGAGGGGGGAAACAGTTTTCGCCGTAAGGGGGGGTTAAACTTTCAAGGAAGGAAAATAGAAGAATACGTAGAAGCTTTGGGGAAACGCAATAAAGTTCTCAATGAGGAAACTCACGCGGATCAACACCAAGAGGCGTTTGCTTGCATGACTTGGCGTGTTTCACCAAGAGGACGCGAGGGAGGTCAACTTGATTCCCCTCGATTGAGTGCGCTCACATGAGTTGGAGGGGATTGTCTGAGCTGTTCCCCATCTGTCCGCAACTCCTCCGCGATGCCATCTCCTCCTCCGTAGGAAACGGGATAACCAAAAAAAAAAAAAAAAAACAAAAAAAACAAAGAACTTTTCTCTTCAACACCATTCCTTGTCTCTCCCGCCACTGAGCAGGACTCTCCGTGCGGGATGAGCGTGAGACTAGCATTCGGGTCTCCCGCGAGATGAGACTCGGCAGCGTCGTCTCCCGTCAAACGGGGGAATGGACTCGAACTGCCCCCCACGGTCCGTCCGGGAGGTCCGCCCGTTGAGAAGAAGAAATGCCACACGCGCAAGAGCCCGTCTCCTCGTAACGTCCCTGGACTGATGCGACGAGATTAGATTTGGGAATGCTAGGTTGACGGGTCTCTTTGCCTGATGGATTCTTCGGACGAAGGGAGCGCAGATATTCAAAAAAAAACAAAAAAAAAAAAAAAAACCTGACAAACTGGACGGAGCCTCAGTTGGTCGTGCGTGGGCATGGGAGAAAGCTTGCGCGTTCATGTGCCTGGCTTGGCTTGGGAGGGGGCCCAGAAACCAAAACCATGGACCTCTTAGACCCTTGGCTCTCTCTCTCTCTCTCTCTCTCCACTTCCGATGTCTCGGGTCCCATACGTAGCAAAAGGAACACCATCACGGCTCGGCATGTTCCGATACATGCGGCTCCCACCTGTGTCTCAGGAATGCTCTTGCACGCACATGTCACATCGATCTCCACCGATCAGCAGCAAAGCACGTTAGATCTTGCATCGGGTCCGATGCTGATGGCGATTGGTGAGATCGCCATGACCCGGTGTCATGGGACAAACTATGCACGGGGGCGCATTCACATGATGCCAGTGGATATGGTGGACGAGCGACGACATACGAATCGATCCCCCAGCAAACTAATCATGTTTCTTAACTCAAGGAGCCCAGATCCCGTGCGGCAAGCCTTCGCACCTTGCCCACTTTTAGGGTCTGACATGCCGGCGGCTCAGGAACACAAGCCATGTCCAAGGTCCCAGAAACCCACTGCACTTCTGAACCTTGGACTGACTCCTCCCCGTGCTATCTTGGTCGGGTTGTGTTGAAGCCCACTGTTCTTCCAGGCCCGATTCTTCCCATCCTTTTTACCCATGACAAAGGAAATACACAAAAATCCACACATGTCCCATGTTATACCCGTCATCTCAAAAAATACCAGCGGCTAAGTATGTATCCCCATCGCCGAGTCCCAGAAACCCACTGCAATTCTGGACCTGACATGTGTCCTCGAGCCGCGCCATCATGAATGAAGTGAGTACGGGATCCCAGATGCCCACTGCACTTCTGAATCAAGACCTCCCAAAAGCAATCAAAGAAACAAGAGAGAGAAAAAAAGAAGAAGAGGGGCAAGCAGCGCTCAATCTGAGCCCCTAATAACAAAGTAGCGGATTTATACTTAGACCTCGAGGGATACAGGCATGACAGTGACCTTGCATGTGTCGTTGCACGGCATCTGCAGCTTGGCAAGTGCCTCGTAGCCGCCATATATGCTCTCAGCCTCGATACCCTTGGCTCGAAGGACACTGTTGGCGACTCTGGCGCTGTCGCCGTCGTAGCACAGCGTCAGGACCTTCTTACCCCGGAGGAGGGCCATCAGGGCTTCGGCACTGGCGATTCTCTTGCCATTCTTGTCCTTGACCGTGAATAGGTCCTCGATTTCGAGCCAGAGCTCCTTGAGCATGTCACATTCATCTGCAGGATTGGCAAAGGGGCTTCCACTGGCGGCGCCGTCCTTGAGAGCCTCCAGAGGGATGTTGACAGAGTTGGGGAGGTGGAAGGCATCGTAGTCGGACGAACGGCGGAAGTCGAGAATCTGGGTGTTGCACCTGGGAGTCAGAGCCTTGTCAATCTGGTCTGCGAGCGAGAGGACAGTGTCGTGGGACCCCAGAGGGTGAATGCTAAAGTAGCTGGACAGAGCAGGGAGAGCCTTGAGCTCCCAGCTGTCGTCATATCGGTACAGGTCTACGCCTCGCAGTTTCTACATCGCAGTGTTAGCTCCCACCACCCTCGAATAATTTGACAGTTTGATATCGTATACCTCATTGCGAATAGGGCGGAATTTCTCAGGGCCCAAGGTAGAAAAGTACTCGTTGATGTACTGGTAAGGAAGATCGCTGCACATGAAAACACAGTGAACCTCACCATCTGGGCCCGCAATCTTGGAAAGCGTGTCTTCTTGCTTCATCTTCTCGATTCGTTGAAACAAGCCCTTGAGGGTAATTCCCGAAGAGGGACCACAGACAATGCCTTGGCGAGACAGGTCCAGTGAGAGGGAGAAGGAATCCTCTGCGGATACCTCTTCAAGGGCATCGTGTGCTTCCTTGTAGGGGAACTTGACCTCTTCCATGAGAGAGTACTCGCGCGGGCCGGGGACTCGCTCTCCAGCGTTGGTGCAAACACTAGTCAACATTTGTTAGATGTGAATGTGACAAGTTGCGGAAGGCTGCTTACGCGATGCGATAGACTGAAGGCTTTGCCTCCTTAAAGTAGGTTCCCAAACCAGTCATGGTGCCTGTTGGAGAACGATTAGACAGGAAGTATTAGTATGCAACTACCACAACATACCAGAGGTTCCCATTGATGCAACAATGACATTGATCTCAGGAAGTTGTCGGTGGATCTGTGGGCCTGTCCAGCGGACATGTGACTTCCAGTTCTAGTAGACATATATTGTCAATATTTGGCACCTTGGACTCAGGTTTATATGGTACTTCAAGGTGAACGTACATCGTCATTGACGTATTGGTTTGGACTGCAGACCGACGCGGACTCTGCGTCCTTGCGGGCAGCAGCTCGGATACCGCCCCTCTCATCAATAGGAGTAGGCTGGGCGGGGCCACCAAACAAGGTGCTATTTATCGTATGCATCTTAGTGAATGTACCACATCACAAGTGAGACAGGGTGTCTTACACTCCAAGACCAAAGAATTGCATGAGGCGGAGCTTGGTCTCACTAGTCTTGTTGCTTAGATAGGCCTGAACGTCATCGACGCCATGAAAGGCTCGTGCGACCATGGCCATGGAGATGACAGTGGAGCCGGAGCTGCTTTCGACCACCGTCTTCGTGGTGCCAGGCTCGATGCCTTTTTCCAACAGGTTCATGGCTGAAGCCGATGATTAGCTACTTGGGTCTGATCTACACCGTAGTGGAGTTGGAGGGACCAACCTGGCATGACCTTGACATTGGTTGCCGGGTGCATCGACATCATCTTGGCGTAGATACGGACGCCATCGCCTCGGTAGGGGTTGAGGCATTCGGGGATCTCCACGAGGGGGAGGGGAGGGGAGAATTCGGGATCAAAGTACTTGCGGACAGAGTCCGGCCCAGTGAAGACATTGAGATGCTCTGAGTCCACCATATTGAAAGATGAATCACGCGAGGATGACCAATATCAAGAGTTACAGAGAGGTATTGGATGAGCCCAGGTCAGGGTAGATAGATGGTGGCACGTAGGAGAAAACACGACACCGAGGGGAGGAAGAAAGTGTGAAAATATGAACACCAAGAGAAGGGGACGGGAGAAGAGAAAATTTAAACAATCGAGTGATGCTGCCACGGAGTTTCCTCCGCCAAGTTCCCCGCAAGGGAATTTGTTCACCCACGGCCCCCTTGGATCCTGGTGGCTACGGTGGCGGACGCATGTCTTTTTCAGCCCAGGCACGGGATGGCAAGCCCAAAGATTGGTCTCCAGCACCTCTCTCGACATCCCGCGCGAACGTCGTGGGACGAGAACGGGTACAATTGGTGTGACGAACCCAAGAAACCACGCAGGCGCATGAAATAGTTACTAGATCCTGGCCAGAGGGGAAACCGCGGCTGACGGCGGTCATTTCAGTGACCAACTGGAGGGAGCTGGAAGACGACCCGGACCAATGCCGTGGAGATGATTGCAAGACGAGGACAGACGAGGCCTAGCGCGGCTTCGGGTCGTCGTCGTCTCCTTCGGGCCCTCGGTGGTGGGGACGAGAAACTAAGTCTGGCTCGGGTGGAGCAGGGCGGTGGGATGGTTGAGCATCAAGGACGCCTCAGTGGTTGTCAGTGGCCAGAGGAGAGGCATTTGATGCAAGCAATGAACGGCTGCTTTCCTGGGAGAGCAAATCACGACGGCGGGCTCGCACGGCATGGGTCTAAATAGAGGGCCTTTGCGGCAAAGCCCCTCTGTGCTGAGGGGGCGGGGGCTCGTTGACGAAACATGTGGGCAGTACTGGTCTGTCAATGGGTGGCGGCATCAGGAAAGGCGGAGTTTCCGGGAGTAAGAATGCCGTAAGACCGACGGGGGCACGGCCTGTTCCTGGTTGATGCCTTGAGGTTTGTGAGGGCTTTCATGCACGGAGAGACTTCGTTCTGGGCGCTCTTCCATCTCAGTCATGCTGATGGGTTGAGTGGGATGTCGATTTGAGGCTGATGCAGGCGTTTGAGCCTGGCCAGCCGCCTTCGGGGAGTTGCTCGGGGAGTTTGTCGTTTCTCGTGCCTGGTCAGGTGAGCAAATCGTTTATAGGCATACCGTGAGGTAAACTCCTGCAAGCCCACGCAAAACTCAGCGCCCACTAAGCTGGTTTGAGCGACAAATGCATGTAGAGGGACTAACATGACCAAGGGCCGTTTTCATTGGCGGGTGACCGCGGCCCGCAGCCGTCTTCCTCCCCACTCTGGTGGGGGCAGACGAACACAGAGACAAGAAACGAGCCAAAATCGCTCCCTCAAAGTGTCTTGAAAACAAAGTCCATGTCCACGGTCACGAATTTCAGCTCTGTTAATTGACCGAGTTTCAGAGTCCAATCGATCTTGACGAGTGACTAATGCCGGCTAAACAAACAGCGGTGTCGATACTGCCTCCTTGGAGACCGCAGCCCGCCTAGCGGCTGTTTTGTGTCATTTCTCTCTGCCATTTATTATTATTATTGTTTTTGTGGAGAGACGTGACAGTCAAGCTGCCAATGTGCGGGTACGATTCTGCATGGGCCCTTTGGCATCGCCTTGGCCGAGGCAAGACCCACGATGATGTAACAAACAAAATCGGGACCGACGTGTTCTTTCGCCCAGCGTGGCTATACGAGCGGGAAAAAGACTGTCCCTAATGGTAATATACTTCACACGACGAGGCAGACTCCGTCCTGCGTACATGTTCAATCACTTCAATGCAGCCAACATACGCAGAAACTCGTGTGCTTGCTGTTGGTGTTGGCTCAACTCCCAACGGCCCAGCTTGCAACTCTTTGACGTCCAATTGCCATTTATTAATTCCTAGTCGCTTCGCCCTTCTTTCTTTTTCCTCTCCTGCACATACTTCATTCTATTGCTATTCCGAAACGCGGTTGCTGATCCCTTGCACGGCCACCCAACATGCAGAACCCCTCCAACTCGCACCACGTAGCAGCTGCTACCTATTTCAAAGACACTGCAGATCCCCCTTTCCAAGCCTTTGAATGCCATTTCTGAACCAGCAGCACGGGCGCGCTTCCCTGCAAATCCCTGTGGAATCTGCCATCCTTGATGTAAACCTACTTTAAAAATGTTTGCTTCTGCAGTTGCTCCCCAAAGGCATGGCCAAGCATATGTTGTATTATGGTGACCAAGCCGCCATGGAGTGTAGGGCCGAAGTTGGGAACAGCCCCACGCCTAGAAGAATGCCGTTCTTCTTTTATATGGACGAATTGTGAACAGCCCTCGCCTGGCTTGATTGAAGTTATCGATATAACTAGAACGCGTGCATTCTCGCGTCTAGCGTGGGCATTGTCTTGTCTAAGACAGTCCCGCTGCCACTCTCGGCACCGTGGGCGACTCATTCCGCGAAAGAGCTCAATACAACGGCAATCCACGACATGAATCGGCAATCCTACATCAATAGCTTTCATGTCCGACTAATCAATCATGATGTTCAGGTCGTTATTCTATGCACTGGCCCTGGCTGGTCTGGGCGTTGCCAAAAGCCGGGCTCTCGAGAACGCCTTAGTTTTGCCAGACGGATGGAAGAGGCTCAACGAGGCCCCAGATCCTAACCAGGCAGTAAAGTTATCTTTCGCTCTGCGCCAGCCGACCATTGAGTCTGTCAAGAATAAGCTTGAGACCAATGGTGGACACATTTCCCAAGAAGCTGCCCAAGCACTGCGCAACCCCAGCCAAAACGACGTCAATGATGTGCTCAGCTGGCTGAAGGAAAACAACCTATCTGGAAGTGCATCTTTGGATAGGGATTGGGTTCGTGTCAAGACGACAGTGAACAAGGCCGAGTCGCTCTTGGGCATGACGCTCAGCTACTACCAGTTCGAGGACCACAAGCCAACCCTTCGAACAAGGTAGTACTCGGTCCCGAAGCCAGTCTTTGACGCCATCGACTTTGTTCACCCCATCGCCAACTTTATGAGACCTAAACAGGATTTGACCTCGCCCAGCACAGACGTCACCCCTAAGATGCTCCAGAAGATCAGCACCGGCAAGGTTGACAAGCTCGAAAAGCGAGATGCAACATACAGCCAGCTCGTTACAACATCAATTACCAAACGCCCAACGGTCAATCCCCGATACGCATTGGAATTGCCGGTTTCCTCGAAGAGAACGCCAACTACACGACAGCGATGTATTCCTCCAGACCCTGGCCCCAAAACTATATTCCAAGAGCTACAACTATTCAATCGAGAACCTCAACGGGGGCCACAATTCGCAAGTCTTGGCGGAATCTGGTAGCGAGGCAGCTCTCGATGTGCAATTTGCTATGGCTGTGGGCTACCTGACTAACATTACGTATTATCTCGCTGGCGGCCGAGGAATCAAGCTGGACGACAACGGCAACGACCCTGGCGAGGCGAAATCGAACAACGAGCCTTATCTTGAATTCCTCGAGTACATGCTTAGCAAAACCAGACAGTGAGCTTCCACATGTGATATCCGTCTCGTACGCCGACGACGAGGTGTCTGTACCAGTGGCCTATGCCAAGCGCGTCTGTGACATGTTCGGCGTCCTTACAGCTCGCGGCACAAGTATCCTGGTGGCATCTGGTGACGGAGGCACCAAGGGCACCAGCAACTCCAACTGCCGCACCAACGACGGAACCAACAGAGAGGTTGCCATGTCAGTCTTCCCCGCGACATGCCCGTAGGTTACGGCCGTTAGTGCCACGACCAACGCGAGGGAACCTCCGGACGCAGCGGGCTTCAGCGGCGGAGGCTTCTCGCAGGTATTCCCCCAACCAGCGTGGCAGGACTCGGCCGTGTCCAGCTACGTCAAGGCCCTTGACGGACGCATGAAGGGCTACTACAATGAGAACAACCGCGCAGTGCCGGACATTTCGGCTGTGGGAACCAGCTTCCTTGTGTGGTATAGAGGGTCGCCGTTGAGCCTCCGGGGCACAAGCGCGAGCACGCCTGTTGTCGCGGCCATGATTGCGCTCATCAACGACGCGCGCGTGCGAAAGGGAAGAGGGTGCTGGGATGGCTGAACAAGGAGCTGTACTCAGACAGGGTGCAGGCGGTGCTTCAGGACATTACTACGGGGAAGAGTTACGAGTGCAGCTTCCGCAACAAGTACGAGGGATGGCCGACGACTGAGGGCTGGGATGCCGTGACGGGGCTGGGAGTGCCGAATGGTTTCCAGAAGCTCTTTGATATCTTGGACGTGTAAGCGAAGAGTTACGACGCGAACAGCCGCAGGGTTATACATAGATAGTTTAGTGAGTGAACAAGAGCGCCATCAGAGAATTCACCTAGGTATGTAAGAATATAAACCGCAGCGTTAAAAAAAAGCAAATAAAAATTCCAGTCTGTGGGTTAAAGACTGCTCCTAGACCCAAATCGCTCTTCTTTTCTTTTTGGCTTGGCCCAAAGCAACCTTGATAATGAGAGGACTTGTGTTGGTGGAGTCAGACCATGTTCTATGTTGAATAGATCGATCGCCGAAAACGAGAGCCAGCACACCACGCGTCGCTGCGTCGAGTCAAGCGCAGTGCGCTGGGCGAGCCTCTGAAGAACAGGCCCAGCTGGCGGATGGTATCCGTACGCGTTGATTGAACGCCTTGTGTGGGCCCTATGCCTGTTCCTATCGGCCCTTGTGAACCCCCTGTGAGATTGCTATCGATAAGGAAATACAGGGTCAGGGGACAAAGTGTGAGTGCTAGCGAGTTCTGGTGAGCGCTGGCTACACCGCGTCAGTGCGCTAAAGAGCCACCGCCGCCGCCAACCGCGCCAGAGATGTGGAAGGCATGGGCCATCACAACAAGGCCCCGGTTCGGCAGCCGGGCCTATCGCGTCTTGGACTTGCACTCCGACTTGGACCGTCAACGTCTCGCTCTTCGCTTTGCTTCACTTCACCTCTCGATCCAGCATCTCGAGGCCCCAAGGCGTTTGCGAGCAAGACCTGATCGAGTCCTCGTCGTCCCCGAGCCAGTCACCTTCTTTGCTCTTCCTTCCCGCTTTCTCCGTTGCTCTCTTTTCCCTCGCCCGTTTGCCAATCAGCCAGAGTGCTCCGCTCCACTACGACGTCGCGCTGCGTGCTGGCGCTGTCCGCGATTCCATAGCTGCAACTGCCCAGAGAAAGGTCGAACCACAAACAACCGCCGCTTGCTCTCGCTCTCGCAGCCTCGACCACGCCTCCAAGCTCAACAATGTCGCCCCGGTTCCTCTCGTGTCAACGCTCTTAGAACCCGCGGCCGCAGTCCCCGACTCTCGGCGCGCTCTGCTAACCCCCGACGCAGCGCCCGAGAGAGAGCGAGCAACCGCTATCGCTCGCTACTCGCAGCCCGCCCAACCTTCTTCCTCAACTTCACGCGCGACGCGGCGGGCTGTTCCTCGCGCTTCCGCCTTCGCCCCCGGCCAACGATGCCTACCACCCATGTGCCGCCGGACTCGCACGAGAACCTGCAGGAAATCGCCAATGCCTTGCTCAAGGCCCGCAAGGTCGTCGTCGTCACCGGTGCCGGCATCAGCACCAACTCGGGCATTCCTGTATGTGATGTGATGCCGTAGCTCTCACTTCCCGCTCCCGCTCCCGTTCCCCGCTTCTCAACCCAAAACTTTCCGCAGCTGGGCCAGCCAACTTGAACGCGCTGACATTGCAATTTCCCAGGACTTTCGCTCCGAGAATGGTCTCTACTCGCTGATCCAGGCCCAATTCGACGCCGCCACTCGCCAGGCGCGTCTAGCGGAGCACGATGTACCGGCCAAGAAGGACAAGGATCAGGAGCCTGATGACAAGGATAACACCACCAACGATTGTGTCAATGTTCGACGAAGCAAGCGACGAAGGCTTTCGTACGATACCATTTCCGACACTGGAAATAAATCGGAGGACGTTGAAGATGAAATTCAAGTCCAGCTCGAGCTAGACTCGGCACACCATCACCAGGCATCCTCCCCGTGGATCAAAGAGGAAGATCAGCAGCACTCAGCAAACGCCAATGAGAACGCCGAAAGTCTCCCGATGATCACGCCGAATTCAACCAGGCATTCCATTTCAGTCGCACAGCCCATCACATCGCCTCTATCGTCACCCCCACCAGAAGATCTCATCGTCCCCCCTTCGGCGTTTCGGAAGCACCATCACAGCCGCCTTGCAGATGTCACGATTCCGCCCAGCTCTTCACCTCTTTCGAGCCCGCCCCCTGTTCTCTTCGACCCGTTTGAACCAAGCTCACCGTCAGAGGACCGCTCCAGTCGGCGCAGCACTTCACCTTCAGAGCTTGGTGACTCTCCCTCTACCAACGTCATCAACTCATCCCAAATCTCCAACCCCGGAAGAAACACTCTACCTAACATGAAAGGAAAAGATCTGTTTGACGCTTCAATCTGGTCAGATCCTTTAAGAACATCCGTATTTTACACATTTGCAACTACCTTGCGGCAAAAGGTCAAGGACATTACACCTACTAGCTCACATCGCTTCATTAGCCATCTCAGAGACCGTGGAAAGCTGGTGCGCTGCTACACTCAGAACATCGATCAGATTGAAGAAAAAGTCGGTCTATCAACGTCGCTCCAAGATGGTCCTGGTATGCGTGGACGGTTCTCGCGCAGATCGACAGCCAATCAGAACCAGCTCAATAAAATGGTCGAGGAAGCCTCAAGTACCACCACCGACCAGAGCTCATCAGAAAGGACTCAGCAGACCTCAGACTCTGAGCCAAGCCAGCAATCACAAGCCAGTCAATCAGAGGGGACCGAAACCCCTGTAGTCCCGGAAACCGAACAGCTCGCCTTAGAAAGTACCAAACCTCCTCCCAAGAACCCCCGTCGAGACCTACCACGCTCTGGTGTTGAGTGCGTTTTTCTCCATGGGTCACTAGAGTTGCTCCGATGTTTTCTGTGCGGTCGCGTCTGCTCGTGGGATGATAATCGAGAACTAGAAACGATGTCGGGACAGCAGCCCGAGTGTCCTCACTGTGTCGGCGCAACCACCGCCCGAGAGGAGAAAGGAAAGCGAGCCCTAGGCGTTGGGAAACTTAGGCCTGATATTGTACTCTACGGCGAGGAACACCCCAACGCGCATCTCATCAGCCCCATTGTCACCCATGACTTGGCTCTCAACCCCGATTTGCTGCTCATCTTGGGCACAAGTCTGCGAGTCCATGGACTCAAAGTCATGGTCCGAGAGTTTGCCAAGGCCGTTCACACCAAGGGAGGCAAGGTTGTGTTTGTCAACTTCACGAAGCCGCCTGAGAGCTCATGGGGAGACATCATCGACTACTGGATTGAGTGGGACTGTGACGCCTGGGTTGCCGACTTGCAGGACAAGATACCCAAGCTTTGGAAGGACCTAGAGCCACCTAAGCCTAAGAAGAAGCGAGAATCTAGTGGCGCGTCGGGGGAGGATAAGGCAGAGTCCAAGAAGCCGCCTCCCGCCAACCCCGTAGCATTACGCGACACAAAGGTCACAGGCGCTTATTGGACTTTGAAAATCATGGACGAGCTCCATCGGATAACAGGAACAGAGCAGCCTAACCGACGAGCTTCAATATCAGTACCAGCTCCAGTCTCAGCGACGGGTGACTCACTACCAGGTCCTCAAAACAAGCCAACGAAGCCCAGGGCTAAGCGGCCTCGCAAGTCGGCCCCCGGCGCTCTCGAAAGGCCGAAGAGGACTTCGTCAACCCTAAATCCTAACCATGGGAGGTCTCGTCAAAAGGCGAACCCTGAAGCACCAGCAGAAAACGCTCAACCTACGGCTCCTGCAGAGGAAGCCCTTACTCCACAGAAACCCGCGCCTGTCGTCGAGCAGCCGAGCTCCATTATTGATTCTGTCAAATCAAACCCCCGCCGTAGGAAGCGGAAGAAGATTGATGGAGAAGAGGTTGTTATGCCAACGGTGGGCAGAAGACGGGCGGCTCCAGAGGAAATAAAGCAAATGCAGCCAGAGCTAAGACTGCCGCCTTTGAAGCCTCAACCCCCTAGTTCAATGACTACGCGATATGGTAAACCCATACCTCTTGAGCCTCGAAGCCCTCCTGCGGGACCACCATTAGCATCCATTTCTGTCAACATGAGGACTGAAAAGGGAGGCAAGATTTTTAACCCGTTTTATCTTGACGACCCACTTGTCAGGCACTTTCCACAGCCCACAAGCTGGCGGCAGGTAACCAAAGCGGAAGCTACAATTGTTGTGAAACATGAAAGCAGACCAGAGGAGACGGACGCATTAATAGCGCTAGCGGGGCTACGAAAGGGGACCCCGATAGTTCACAATCAGCCAGGGTCTTCCACGGCAGGCATGGAATCGGATTTGAGGAGATGGGGTACGAGATGGTCGTGCAAGGGTTAAAAGACGATGGTGAGATACAGCATTGATTAGCGAGCATTGGGACCGGGAGCATCCAGGAGCACATGCGGTTTTTATCCTAGGGAGACGGGATGGACCCACGCAAAGGAATCAAAGGCAGAGCAGCAGAGAGAGGCTCGACAGCTATGATCATTTTATGAGGCGTTTGATGTAACGGGAATTTACACTATGAATTGTCGACTCGATACGACTTCCCCTGCGGGCTGTGACCAATACCACTCCGTTTATCGGTGAACTTTGCCCAATACAAGTGACCCCTACGTGGCAGATGGGGCATGGATCCGTTCATGGATCCGTATATCAAACTCAAGTTGAGCCGACAATGTAGACAGATCTCGGCGCAAGCCGGCTACACACGGCCTTTGCCCTATCAAACCTCGCGATCTTGGTTCAGCAGCTCCATCCGAGGGCGCCCTGAAGGGCGTATTCTTGACTCTGGCCGAGTGGGGTACCTCAAATTGCTACTAAGTCAGTTGAGTCACCAACTACTCTT
Organism: Aquanectria penicillioides; assembly: GCA_003415625.1. NCBI lineage: Eukaryota > Fungi > Ascomycota > Sordariomycetes > Hypocreales > Nectriaceae > Aquanectria > Aquanectria penicillioides. Next base: position 6,933,355 of record PYIU01000002.1, on the reverse strand, counting down.
GCCAAGCTATATATGAGGGGCCAGCAGACTCTGCTGAAGTGAAAAAAAAAAAAAAAAAAGGGTTAATATCGCTCTTCAGCAGTCGACAGAATAACCAGAAAGCAAAAATGGGATCGATTGGCCAGAATTCATCACAGGAACTTCCCGTTCGCGGGAAACCGGAGGCTTCGCCCTTTGGAAAGCCCATGAAGAAGGAATTCTCTTTTGACCCGGAGTGGAGGAACCTCAACCATGGTGAGTGAGCACTATCGCTTACCTATCTGAACCCCCCCATGGCGGTTTGGTTGGCCCTGAGACTCTCTAATCACTTCCCGGTTTCGTAAATACATAGGCTCTTTCGGAACTTACCCCAACGCCATCAAGACCAAGTTTAGGGAATACCAGGACGCCAGCGAGGCCCGCCCCGATCTCTTCATCCGCTACGACTATCCCAAGCTGCTCGATGAGGCCCGGGAGGCCGTCGCCAAGATTGTCAATGCGCCGACGGATACTGTCGTCTTCCTTAGCAACGCCACCGTCGGCGTCAACACCGTCTTCCGCAACTTGGCCTGGAACCCGGATGCCAAGGATGTCATCATTACCTTCTCGACCATCTACGAGGCCTGTGGAAAGGTGGCCGACTACCTTGTCGACTACTACGGCGGTCTAATTTCCACTAGGGAGATTGAAATCACCTATCCCATTGACGATGCGGACATTGTCAAGAAGTTCCGCGATGCCGTCAAGGACATTGAGGCCCAGGGCAAGAGGGCTCGCGTGTGCACATTCGACGTCGTCTCATCGCGCCCCGGAGTTGTCTTCCCCTGGGAGGAGATGGTCAAGGTGTGCAAGGAGCTCGGCGTAATCAGCATGGTCGATGGTGCCCAGGGCATCGGCATGGTCAAGCTGGACCTCACGGCCGCCGATCCGGACTTCTTCGTGTCCAACTGCCACAAGTGGCTCCACGTCCCCCGTGGTTGCGCCGTCTTCTATGTGCCCAAGCGCAACCAGCACCTGCTGCCCACGACGCTGGCCACCAGCCACGGCTACGTGCCCAAGTCGGTGTCGCGCATCTCGCCGCTGCCGCCTAGCTCCAAGACGCCCTTTGTCACCAAGTTCGAGTTCGTCGGCACCCTCGATAACTCGCCGTATCTGTGCGTCAAGGACGCCATCGCTTGGCGCCAAGAGGTGTTTGGCGGCGAGGACAAGGTGATCGAGTACCTCTGGGATCTGAACAAGAAGGGCACCGAACTCGTTGCCGCCGGGCTGCAGACCGAGTACATGGAGAACAGCACAGGCACGATGCGCAACTGCGCCATGGCCAACGTTGCGCTGCCCATCTGGACGGTCAGGAAGGGACCCAAGGGCAAGGAGGGCGACGTGGTCATATCGGCCGAGGAGACGCAGACGGCGTTTCAATGGATACTGAAGACCATGGTTGACGAGTACAAGACCTTCATCTCGCTGTTTATCCACGACGGCCGGTTCTGGGTGCGGTTCAGCTCGCAGGTGTATCTTGACCTGGACGACTACGAGTGGGCGACCAACATGCTCAAGGAGATTATCGAGCGAGTGGCCAAGAAGGAATATCTTTAGAGGGAACGCGATTTTGTCTCTCCTTCTTTATTTTTTCGCTTCGGGGGGATAAAGAGTGGGCATTTGAAATAAAAATCTCACTGCCGATCGGAGCATGAGCCTCAGACCCGTAACTGGATTGGGAAACCGAGGCAGGGCTGAAGGTGTGGAACGTCATTTCACCCGATTTGGGCTATAGTCACTATTGATATCATCAAGGGAATTTAGCGAATACATGTTGATGATTTTGTTTTATTGGAGATGAATCTCTGATGATGATGGCTCTAGCAGCCCAGTGTATTAGGTCAAAGTGTAACTAATCACAGACGGCATCAACAGTATAGCAGCCATCTTCGTAAACTCAAGAAAACACACTATTAGATGCCGTGCGACCCGTTCCGCGAGCGACGATGAAGTTACGCCTGGTCCTCTTTTTCGTCAATAAAGGGCGCGAGGTGCACTTCACTTCACTTCACTTCACTTCACATGGCTTGTGAGATGGCGGAACTCGTGGCCGATTTCTAGAGCGAGCTGAACAGCCACACGCCTTAGCGGCCGAGATTAGTCCGCGTTTCTGCAGCAGCGCCAATGCAAGCCTAGCATCTACGGCATCGTCTGATGGGATGCTTCAACTTGAGTGTGGCATGGCCTTCTCTGTGACCGGGCGGGAGGGTGTCAGGTTTGTCTGCTTTTGGCGTTGGCCTCTTCCTTGTGGGCTGTGGCTGTGGAGAAAAGCGCCTTCAAACGGGGCTCTTTTGCTTGGCGGGGACGTTGGTGCAATCATTCACTGGCTCATAGAGATGCCACAGCCTTTGGTAGCATCGCGATGCTGGAGGAGTTGACAGCTCATGCCGATTTGCTAAGCTTTCAATGCACTGCCCCCCCCCAGCTCCAGGTCGCGGGGTAGCAGGGCGGGATCGCTGTGGTGAGGTGAGTCGGGTGACGCCATGGCGGTGTCAGCTGAACGTGGAGATAAAAGCCTTGTTTCTCCAGAAGCATTCTGGAAGCATGAGGCGAGCGATATATTCCGGCGAACGGGCGCCTTGGCCAGTTTTGTCTCTTGGCTTCGGCACGGACAGCGTTGACCTTGGGTTGATACCACAGCCATCAAATATAGTTCAATAATCCAAATCCACACTCGACGAATCCTCCTTCAGACACAGACAAGATACATCGATAACCATGAGCTCCACCGACAAGACGCCAGAAGAAGGCCCTAAAAAGTCGTGGTTTGAGCGCTTCCGTGCCAAGAAGCGCGGCAAACCGCTCAGCGACGAGGACATCCTCAAGTACACGGGCAAGACGCGCGACGAGCTGAAAGTGTGGGCCGACAACCAGCCCGGCGTGGGCAAGAACCAGCTCGCGGGCAAAATCAACGCGGGCGCCTTGGGAGGCCTGGCCATGGCCGAGGGGTTCGGAGGATGGGGGTACAGCGCGGAGCCGAACGAGCCCAATAGAGGGATGAAGTTCCCGCCGGGAAGCGAGCAGCCGAAGAAGGTTGATTAGCTGTGGGTGGAGGATGTCATGTTCATTTATACGATCGATGGGCATATTGGCCGGCGAGGAGAGTGCCGTGGTTCAGATATGCCACGAATACTCGATTGTATGCATGATAGTTTACTTGAACACATTGACATCTATATTCGCAATGCATTGCTATCTAAATCGGCGTATAAGAGATGTATTGTGAAGAGTAATAATAAGCGCTCCTTGCGGTAATTGCATACTTCCAGTCCATGTCAGCTCGGCTAATTCACCCATGGCGACTATCCTCGCCATTCACCCCCAAATCCTCAGCCCTCTTCACACCACCGATACCAGCGGCTGCTCGTAAAATCCCCGCTGCTGGTAGTGAAATTAAGGTCAAACAAGAATTCGCCAGGGCGCCGCCGCCCCGCTCAACGGCGAAACCCCACTTGAATCGTCAAGCAGAATCCCAAGCCAGGACTCCGCATCTTCAAACACGGTCAGGACGACACCAAGACCTCATCGCACCCCCAGGAAGCTGGAATGGTCTGCATAGATGTATTTTGAATCGCCCAGGTCCTTGTTCCGACGCTCTGGGCACTAAACTGAACTGTCCTGCAACCTCAAAAGGACCTTACAAAGCGCGAGCTAGTCCCATGGCAAACCAACCAGACGCAAAGCTGCCGGAGCTTTCTCCCTGTAGACTTTGCCTAGACCTCGACTACTATCGCATCAAAGAGCAAAATGCTCAAGTCAGTGGCTTGTCTCCATGTCTTTTTGAAATATCGCGCTCAGCACAGAGTTGCGTCACATGCAACATTCTCTGTCAGGCAACACAGCACTGTTACCCAGAAGTATTCGTCGCAGCTTCTTACTTCCGTCTTTTTATTTCTTTTTTCGGAGGTGATGGCTACCAATTTCCTTATGAAGTTCTGGGCCTTTCTGTTTCTCCCAAAGAATTTCCCGACACTGAAGATGATCCGCTTGAGATGATCCAGGATGGGTGGAAGCGAAGAGTTCTGCACATCTATTCAGCACCAGGTACACATTTCAATCAGACTAATACACTCGTCATACTTAAATTATCCTGCAGGAAAACAATGCCCATGGTCTGTCTTCTCGCCAGGGACCATTCCCTCGTCTGATCCCGATGCTTTGGCACAACAGGTCAAGGAATGGATCGCGAAGTGTGAAAACAGCCACGAAGACTGCAACATTCCAACGCAAGGATTATTGCCAAAACGAGTTGTACAAATTCTCACCGGTTCAAAGCCAGGAAACTGCAGGGTGAGGCTGCATGAGACTACTGCCTCGCAACGGGCCCCTTATATCTGCCTCAGCCATTGTTGGGGCAAACACCAAATCATCGTAACGAATCAGAAAACCTTCCAACAGCACACCCAGGAAATTCCCTGGAAGTCTCTCTCAACTACATTCCAAGATGCCATTGACTTCTCCTGTAGAATCGGGATCGAGTTTATCTGGATTGACTCTCTTTGCATCATTCAAGACTCCAAATCAGACTGGGAGAAGGAAGCAGTCAAGATGGCGTCGTACTACTCCAACGCGGATCTAACCATCGCTGCCTCGGCTGCCAAAGACGGCACCGTCGGGTTATTTCCGAAGCGTTCCATGACTGATGAAGCACTGGAACTTCGCGGCCGAGACAAAAATGGCCGACCTTATCATCTCGTCACCAGGGCGGCGATTGACCATCCATTCGATGTGGAAGACGACGAGCTTGATCAATTTCCCTTAACTAAGCGTGGTTGGGTTTACCAGGAGCACATACTCTCTCGTCGCTTCTTGCACTTTGGCAGACGAGAGCTCGTGTGGGAGTGCCATTCCAGCACGCACTGCCAGTGCAGCATAATCCCAAAGGGACCACGGTCCGACCAGGCGACAAACCAAGTTCTCAGTGCTGCAAAGTATAATCTTGAGACTCGGGATGTACGAAAGAGGCGGAAGTTGTGGTATGAGAACGTCGAAAGCATGACGAATCTCGACTTTACCTATGTCTCTGATAGGTTGGCAGCGACAGCGGGAGTGACGACGCTCCTGGCAAAAGGATACAAAGGCTGGTACCTGGTGGGTCTGTGGGAAGACTCTCTCATCGCAGACCTCTGTTGGGCAATCATCGAAAACGGACAGCGGCCAGATGAGCTCAAGAGTGTTCCTTCGTGGTCTTGGGGCTCTGTCTCGGGCAGTATTGCTACGCTCTGGTGCCAAAGCGACCTCTCGAACCCGAATGTTACAATGGCAGCTACTGTGATAAATATCGACTGTCAGCCAAATCCACCGTCTCTCATTGGAGCTTTGACCCGTGGGGTCTTGATTCTGCAGGGCAAATTCGCCGTTGGAACAATGAAGACAGAGGAAAACAAGGGCATTTTAACCCGATTGCTGACAATCGGGAGCGAAAAGAAGCAAGAGTCATTTGGAGACGGGTGGGTTTTTATTCCGGATTGCCAAGATTTCTGGAAGAGCTCAGAGGCTACAAGGCTCCATGTTTTACACATGACAAAAGAGGAGGTACAGGGTAAGACGCAATCGGCGGTTTTTCTTGTCCTTCAACCGCATCGGACAAAACAAGGGAGTTACCAGAGAGTAGGGCTCTTGAAGGCTCGTGTCAGAAGGCGAGTACCCAATCAGACTACGGCAGATAATACTTTCGTGGACAGATTTGATACTATTGCAGAATTGTCGACGGTTCAGATTGAATAGAGTAACATGCCAGGCGTGAACAATTACGTCACAGCGCAACAAGGATCACGAACGGGAGTATTTGCAAACAGTTTATTTAGGCAATTTTTGTGCATTTGCTTGCAACTGTGCTTTCGTGTCTGAGGCAATTTGTATTCTCGTAGAGTCCTGCGGAAGTCGATTCTCAAGTGAGCGATAAAGAGCCATTTCGCCCAAAAAAACAGACGAGAAATTAGCTCTTGAGCCTGAGATAGTTTCCTCATGGCTGACAGATCTCGACCGATCTACACTAGAAAGCGTTTTGCTTCTTGCGGATCTCAAAGACTTTGAGAGCTTCCTCGGCAGCCTTGAGGCCGCTGAGGACCATTGCACCAAAGGTGGGACCTATTTCAGGTTAATGTATCGCCTCAACCCGAGTTCATGGGTTCCGTCTTACCCATTCGGTTGGCTCCATCGACTTCGGAAAGTTCCATTCCACCAACAATGAGGCCGGGAACAATCTCACGAGTGTTCTTGACAATAGCATCCTCGGCGGTGTTCATGTCAAGTCCGCGCATGCCACCGAGTTTCTCGATTCGCTGCATGCTAACAAGGCGCTTAACTGAAAAGGCTCCCATTGGGCCATCGTGGCCAGTGGTCGAGACGACGAGAGGCGCGTTAATGGTGTTGGGGTCCATGCAGGACTGGTCGTCGTGGTGCATGGAGACGAGGGTCCAGTTGGTAACGACGCCGGAAATGCGAACTCCTTCCTCAGAGGGGCGGGTGATGAGGTCCTCGACGCAGGTGGCGTTGAACAGCTTAATGTTGGGGAGCTGGAGAACCTTGGACATGATGGTCGACGTGAAGAGGGCTGCGTGCTTGACGACGACGTAGTTGCCCTCGTCCTCGTAGGGAACGCCGATCTCACGGAGGAAGGCATCGGCAGGCTTTCGCATGACCATGGCGGAGAAGAGCTGTCCGCCGAGCCAAGCACCACCGCCAGGAGAGACAGATGCCTCGATGATGGCAATCTTGAGGTCGGGTCGCTTCTTGCCCAGGACGTAGGCGGCGCTCAAACCGCAAGAGCCGGCACCGATGATGACAATGTCGGACTCGGCATAGTGGTCGAGGTCCTGGAAGTAGCGGCGGGTCATGGCCCTGGAGACTTGGCTCTCACGGATAGGAGCAAACTTGAAGTTGTCCCACTGGCCCATCATCTCCTCAATGTTCTTGGTCTTGGAGCCGACATTGACAGGCAGCTTAGTGGAGGTGGCAAGCTCAGCAGAGCGAGAGGGAGGCGAGATAGCAGCAGGGGGAGCCATGGTGGACCTATGTGTGTTAGGGTCTTTGAGTCAATGGGAGAGGAGAGCATGATCCTTTCGCTGGTATTATCCAGATCAAGTTCAGGGCCGTATAATCTCAGCCACAACCCCTCCCGTTCTTTATTCAGTGTCGCCAGTTCGAAAGAGCCAAACGACATTGAACAAGGAACGGGAGGGCGGGCACCGGCTCACGCAAATTACTTTACCTGAATGATTCAGATCATCTTTGGATAATAATAGACCACCGAAAGGCGCCATGGTTGCGACTCCTGGATGGGAAGCCCATACCACTTGAAGATATTGTATCTAGAAGGGTTACAGGTGTCAGCGCCGACACAGCGCTCGGCATCTTGGAACAGACCTTGTGTTTGGGGAAGAGGTTTTGATGGGTGTTTCTGAAGCAAGATTTCTAGCTAGTAGCTTGGTACGAGGTGATGAAAGAGAAGAAAGAGGGAAAGGGAAGAAAAATCGCTCGTGCTACGGGACTTATATGAGCAGCCAGTATATGCCGCAGGTGAGGGGTAAGTGGTTGATCTCATCATGGTGTCATGGCTACGATCGGCCTTCGGCAAAGATTCCCGACGCCGTCGGCGAGTTGACGAAGTTTATTTCCTGCGGGGTGTGGTGTCGAGCTGTGCTGTGCGCAGATTGTTGGTGCACCGCACACGGGCTCGGCTGTGAAGTTGTGAATCTTGGCGAGTTTAGCCGCTCAAGGTGGTTAGGCCGGGTTGAGCGAGAAGGATTCGGATCGGCGGTACGATCACAATACCTAGTGAACTTGTGAACTTGATTCGCACTAGTCACACCAAGAAGGGTTTCAAATTGATATGCCGTGGCTGAAACTGCCGGTTTCCTATACAATCCTTCTATTATCCTTGTCCAAAGGCGGTTTTACTACGTTGCATCGTTTTTGTTTTAACCGCCCATGATAAAAATACAAAAGGTCTAGCATACTCCTTCTACTCCAAGCCCATAAGCCCATGGAGCCTTGGGCTGAAGAAGTTGACAATCTCCAGTACAAATGGGTGTTTGTGATCATGCACTCTCATGTGCATTCTTCCACTCCCGGAGAACCTCGACGTTCTTGTCGCACTTTAGCATTCTCGCCACGCCTTCAGCATCCTCGTTGCTATCCAGATTCTTAATTGATCGATCGGCGCCCTTCTCTAGAAGCCACCTGATAACTGCCTGGCCCTTGGGCTTCGATGCCGCATAGCAGATGGGCGTGCCCCAATGCCACGCGTGGTGTTCAATGTCGGTATCCATGGCATTGAGGTCCAGCTCGAGCTCGTCGACTAGATAACGGAGCATCTCTGCCCGCTCCCGCTTTCTTCTCGCCACATCCATAGCCTCCCTGTCGTCCTTATCAACATCGCCGGCGCCGCCATCCTCGGCAGCAGGGTCCGCTCCAATGGCTGCGGCCTCTCCTACAGAGCGGTGGAGTGTCCTTCGGCCCAATCTCGCTCCTTTCTCTTTGAGGAACTTGAACGTGGAGACGGAACCAAAAATGGCACACGTCTCCAACAAAGCTGCTGGCTGCGGCATGATCTCATAGTCACCCTCGCCGCCATCCACCTTAGCCCCATGCTCAACCAGCCATTTGACAAGCTCTTCGTTTTCACAAACGAGGTCTATTAGCTTCCTCTTTTGGCCTTCAGGGCCATGTTCTTCGGGCTTGTTAATGTCCCAGCCGTTTGCGACGAGGGTGTCCACCAGAGGAATTGAAACGTTGCCAGCCACCAGCATTGGCCTGATGGATTTGAGCGGCGCATGCTCCCTCTCGACTAGATACTTGACCAAGTCCACGCATCCGTAGCGGACGCAAGAAAGGAGGGCTGATGGAAGGAAATCCTCGTACGAGTAGTTTGCTATACGCTTTGACTTGCACAACTCCAGCGCCGCAGCAAGCAGCGGGACGGAGTTCTTAGTAATGGCGTCTCTGAGCAGAAGTCGCGGATGCTGCGGACGTGCCTGTGAAGACATTGTGAAAACGAGCGAGCTGACGTGATCAAAGGGGGACTTTTGGCGTGATTGTGGAGGTGTGCGGAATTTCTATCAATCCCAGATGTGAGAGGAGAACGGCTTCCGGGATGATTGATCTTTGGTCTTTGGTCTTTGGTCTTTGGTGGCTTGCAAGAACCAGAGTCTGAAGTTGAGTAGTTCAAGATGAGGTCGTTGTGGTTGTGTAACACAGTAATCTTAGCCACTCCTTCGCCTCTCATCACGACTCAGTCTGTGAGGTGGAAGCAGAATCCTTAGGGCTGACGCCGACAGGGGAAGATTACAGGGGAATGCGCAGCAACAAGGCTCATGGAAAGCCGCGAAGCAACGCGCAGAGCACTTCCATGGAAGCTTCGGCGCTGCTTCACATAAAACACGCCAGGGCGGCTGAGCATGCGACATCCACTGCAGCCCTCCAATCTCCTTCTCTGACATGGGCCTGGCTCGTCGCGCCACGGGCAAACAAATGACAAGTGGGGATGGGGCCAGCGCTCATGTCACCATCGTAACAGTGCAGCCATTGGAATCCTTTCTCCAGGGAAAACACGAGATCGGATCGATTTGCCCAGGGTGATGCCTGTTTCGGAAGCAGAAGCAGCGGGAGCTTAGGCCCGCGATGGAGATGGATGGATGAAGATGCAGCAAAAGCGGTGCACCAGATTAGGCCATTTCAGAGCCAGGATCAAAATCCGTCCCTGACTCGGGTCCACAGTCCACTGAGAAAAGATGGAGAACAGGGATTGTTACGGGCTTCCCGTCCCAAAGTACCTAATTGATCTCGGATCCTGATGCACGCCATGTTGTTGAGTTGCACATTGTGCGAGTGCAAGTTTGAGGCTTGCAAAGCAAAACACCGGCTAGGAGGCTGTGCAGCTTCTGTGGAAGTCTTTCTTTGCCTTTGTTCACAGGCATTTCTTGAGCTCGCCGCACAAGAACGAAATTGCCATGATCCTAAGGTGTTGCAGACACGGACACGCCGTGCAGTTTGTCAAACAACCAAAGTTGAATCCTTTTTGCAACCCGTGGCGACCAATACTAGTTACAAGCATGTCTCAGGAGCAACTTGAATAGCCTGCTCTCATGGTTAGAGGCATTCAATCCTTTCATATATACGATGAAAGTGAATGCCTAATTAATTTCTCAAGGATCGCCGTATGACTGCATGCATTTTTGCGCGTCTCGACATCCCTACCATTGGTCACCACCAAAATTTCGTCCTTCAGGGCCCACGCAACAGTGCATAATAGCCCCCATGCTGCACATTCCAAAGCATCTTGATGAATCAGGCTGGGGCCAGCATCTGTCGACCGGCAGGGTTTTGTCCATGCGTTGAAACAGGCTGTGCCTTGCAGGGCCCACGGTCCTACGGGTTCACGGCGGCTATCCACGATCATCCTTGGGCGAACACAATATGGATGCAATTATGCTTAGATGGTTGGGATGAAATGGGCCAGAAGGATTCACCACCCGGTGCCGAATGCCACTCGCTTTATACACTTTCTTGATTAATCTCCGTCAACCCAAAGCATGATCTCGTACTTAAGTGCAAAGAACTCCTGGCATCTCGCCGTTCGAGAGATTAGCTCGTCAGGTTCCAGGTAGACCCCAATTGGAGTATCGCCCACCATCATGGCTCTCCTTCCACTCGCTCTTTTGTCGCTCGCTGCTTCGGCCCAAGCAAACCCTCTCTGGGGTTTGTTCCGGCGCCAGGAACTTTGCAACAACCCCGGTGTCACCACCGCTGCCAGCTTGGTGTTGACGGGCACCGGAGACGCTCTTTACACCTACACTCCTTCTCGTGTTTCAGACACTGCTCAATGGTCATTGCAAACGCCGATAACCATCACGTCTCTTGATGCCACAGAGACCATCTATCCCTTTGGATATGTCTGGGCACCATCCGGCACTCCCGCGGGCGAGATCCCTGCCCTGCCTACTACCGACGTTCCTTACCCGCTCCCAGATGGTGCTTCAGCAACCCTTTGCAATGCTGCCCAGCCCATCAGCACTACACCTGTCTCTACTCTTGTTCCTAGTACGGCCACCACTCCTTCAGATCTCCCTCCTTACACGCCTCTCACCACCGCCACTCCAATCCAAGAAACCCCGAGCACGCCAACCACTCTCAGTATCCCCCTCACCACTCCTACAACGTTAGCAACTCTGGTCGACTCTGCCACAGTCGGCTCAGACACTGCCACTCCTCCCCACACGCCCAGCAGCAACACAGAAACTCCTTCAAGCACGCCTGACAGCGGAAGCACTACCAATACGCCAGTTCTGACCACAAGCACCGACATTTCTACCGATTCGGCCATTGTAACTCCTCCTAGCACTCCCGGCAATACTACAGTTGCCTCGCCTACAGAAGACATCACCACTACTACCGATATTTCTTCCCAGACCCCCGGCACCAATACCGCGACTACAGAGCCAACAACCAGCGATATCACCTCTCAAACGCCCGGAACTGACACCACTGCAACACAGACGACTGAAATTGCTACAGAAACTCCCACAGAAACTCAGACCACTACGACAGAGACTTCTGCCATCGACAGCACTGCTAGTGAGAGCGCTACCAGTGAAACTCTCACAGATAGCACTACAAGCGACAGCGGTACAAGTGAGACTGCCACCAGTGAGAGCACTACTGACCAGATCATCACGACCGCCACCACTACCACGAGCTCCAGCGGCGATATTACGACCACCGATGAGCCTAATGGATCCGCAACTAGCTTCCCAACCTATGACCCTCCTACCGCAACCGTCACTGGTCCTGCAGCTACGTCCGAAGCCATCGAGGTTGGGCCTCTTCTGCTCTTCCTGTGGAACAACCGTGATTTGATCAAGAGCGATAACGATGAAGTGAAGAATAAGTACATCGAACAAGTCGAGCAGACCAAGAATGACATTGTAACGCTATGGACCAACTTCGACGTCAAGCCCGAGGTCCCCACCGAGTGTGGCGAGACTGCTTTGAAGAAACGCAGCCTTCTCTCGGGTATCATGGACCTCCTTGACGATGCTGCCAAGTTGATCGGCTGTGCTGAGAAGGTTATCACCAATCTGGCTGATCAGGTCAAGCTGCCGGAACCCCCCCTCGACATCATCGAGACTCTTACCGACGACCTCAAGGACATCTCGGATGAGCTTGAGAAGGAAAAGGAAAAGGAAACCGAAAAGCCCACTGAGACAGACAACATTTCCACCACGGAGCCTCCAACAACTACCACCACAGCTACTTCCTGCACCGCTACTGGTGTTGAAAAGTGTACCCAGACTGTCACGCTGTCTACTTCGTTCTACAAGGATGGAGACACCGATACTTCGACCGTCAAGACCATCACTACCCAGGCATGCACCACAGTCACCGAGTGTGACGCGAGAGCCACCACCGATGTGACCACTGTGACCACCGCTACGAGCTCTGCCAGCTTCGTCTGCGATTATTCCTGCAGTGTCTGCGTTGGCGAGAATCAGAAGCGTTACGCTGAGCCCACCTCCGTTCCCTTGGTCGAGCGATCGATTGAGGAGCGAGCTTTGGACGATATTAGCCTACTTTGGCCCTCTGATAATGACAAGGGTGACTACATCATCGCTCAGATCAACGAGTTCACTGGTGACAAGGCTGGGCTTAACTGGGCCTTTGTAACCGTTGATGCAGTCTCCGACCATGGAAGCTTTGGGGACGCCGATATGAGACGCTGGGTCCGCGGTCTTGTCGGGTGAGTCAATACCCACTCGGATTCTGAAACTATTACTGACTTACTTTGCAGGTGCACTGGCATTGCCATCGTGTCTAAGAGAGGTTTCTGGATCTCCCATCTCGTAAGTTGAGCTCCGATATGACGTTGCAATGGAGCCGTCAATTCTAACTACGTATCTAGATGGAGCCTGGTTTCATCGGTGGAAGCAACGACTGGGAACAACGGTGGACTGATAGAATCATCGGCACTGTCACGAATGGCGGAGCCAAGTACATCAAGCCCGACACTCTGATGGGTGATGATGATATTCTCAACCTTGCCGCTGACCCAATCATCTATCTCTCCACGCCCAAGGGCCCTGACGGAGGAAGGCTCTACAATGACAGGGTCAATTTGATCATGGAGCAATTTACCGGCGACAACGCTCCCTTCCACGGCGTCGAGGTCAAGGAGTTGATCTACTCCAAGCCTGAAGGAGATCTCCAGGCCAAGCAATTCGACGGCGCTGCCAACGGAAAGATTCTCATCGAGTTTACTCCCGACCAAGTCGACATGGATAACGACTACAACGATGTGCACCCAGACCCTCGTGAGAAGATGATCCGTGTTTGGCAGGAAGTCACATACTACGAGACGCGCATCACCAAGTACGGAGATCCCATCTGCACCGCTCCAACGGACGACGCAAGCGGCGCGGATCCCGCCACCGCTAAGAAGTTGGCCCAGCTCTTCTGCGAGGGCAAGAGTGTCGACTTCAGCAAGGACGCCGAACTGACCCTCGGTGGCAGTGACTTGGACCCAGCTGTCGACCTCGCCGCCGACTTCAAGTTTACTTTCACCAAGAGAAGTGACGGAGACTGCTCCAAGTCTTGCACTGACATCTACTCAGACTTGATTGACAGCTGTAAGTACCCGAATTTAAGCAATCGTGTCTTCGTGACGGGCTAGATGCTAACAACACGCTTCCAGGCGAGTACAACAGTCACCTCATGACAGGCGAGGCTCATACGACTTATGAATGCGGCAAATATGCCATGCAAGCCAGCAAGCACGAGAACAACGACGGAGGCAGCAGCAGCACGCAGCCCGAGGTCCGCAACAACTGCGCCGATTTCACCGTCTACACCAAGTTCAGCCTCGACCAGGCCACCCAGGCCATCGATGACTTCTGCGGCCACGACATCAGCCTCCCGGACGCCGCCCAGCCCGTCAAGAAGACGTTCAAGAACGACGACGTGACCCTCCAGCTCTGGGTTCAGTGGTCCTCCAAGGGCCAGGACGGCTGCAACAAGCCTTCCAGCGTCGACGCCGCGCTGTCCCACGACGCATGCAAGGAGCGATTCCTCGGCGCGGTCAACAACTGCAACACGGACACGCAGACCGACAAGTACGGAAACTACCCGTACATTTGGAACAGCCCCAACGGATGTATTGACTTCTACATCTACGGCGACGGGGCTGATTTCGACTGCAGCAGCATGCTGGGCAATATTCCCATTCCCTGCCAGAGTGCTGGCATTATTCTTGATTAGGGTATTAAATAGAACTTATGTATTATAGATTTGTGTCATGTAGATTATGACTGAGGTTCTTTTATACAAAGTTTTCGTAAATTTTTTCGTAGTATCCTATTGTATTGGTTGTGGATTGAGTCAGGTGGGAATGTGTGAGGTTGTTGATGGGCGAGATAGCTTCATCATGACATCTAGTCTTCAAGATAGAGTATGAGTACTATACAAATCCTTTTATTAAGAACAAGGTTTCGCTCATAAATTCTATTTATATTTTAAACAGCTTATTTGGCGTGATTGTGTCCATTTTATTGACCTGGACTGAAATTTTGGTGCTTTTCTTCCCTATCACCATCAACGCGAGGTAGTTATGACTTGAACTTCATGCCGGGTTTATGAGAAGAACCCCAATACAATCTATTTCTTATTGTTCTAATTCTACGTTTTCTAATGATAATTTCAGTTCACAGAGAATAAGTCATCACTGTCTACGGTTCTTGCACTCGATGAAACTATATCCCCTTAACCTTTAAACACCACCCAGTCTGTCTTAATTTTCTTGGAACCATTTCAAAACTATGCCACAGTTATGTTGGACGGCATGATCCAGCGAGTCCCTAGTTTCCTTCCTTTTTTCTGATTTGTTCTCTCTCTTTAATCTACGCTCGCCTCAGCTGTTGCCACCAGGGCACGAAAATCAAACGTAACCTCTTCTAGAATATCTCTGCAAGTCGGCATGACCGCCTGTGTCCGTTTGCCCTCACCCCCCTCTCTGAATAGCATCACCGCCCAACCTCACAACATGGGAATTCACGGGTTCTTTCCCAACAGACGAGGAATTCTGTGAAAAAAAAAAAAAATCTGTCCAGTGGGCTGAGAAAACGTAGGCGAAAAAAATAAAAAAAATCTAAGACAGCAGTAGGCTATGGCTGAAACCGCAGCACCAGGATCTACATGCATAATGTTGATATTGATTGGTGAGTTTCCCGCACACCGACTTAGTAGTTATACTTTTCTCATTGAAGGGATTGCCTAGTTTCGTCGGGTACCCAGTTACATCGCCTCATAGTTCCTGCAGGAAAACTAACAACACAGAGCCGTGACCCACAGACTGTGTGCGGCGGTTTCGTCACCGTCAGAGCGGACTAGATCGACATTGGTCGTCTGGAATATCAGGCAACTTTATCGCCGAGGGAAGGGTCATCCACACCGCTTCCAGTTTAGAATGCCCAAGCGCGTGATAAATGGCTTCCCGTCGATCGTTGGCAACGGCCTTACAGCAAGGTTGCGTGTTCAACTACATCAAACTATATTCTCTACGAGGCGGTCCAACTTGTCTCAGGACCCTCAGATGCAGGCCAGGAAAGGTCCGAGCCCGTCCCAATCCAACACGTCGACCATGGCCGGAAAGGGTAGGAAACTAAGGGTCTCTAGGGCGCTATGGCAGGATCTCTCCGACGCGGAAAGCTTTGAAAGCCAGACACACACACACACACACACATACACACCACGAGACGTATAGCACGTTGTAGGTGTTCTAGAGGACTGTCTCAGGTGTTGGCTGAACTCCGTGCCTCTCTGCAGAGTTCAAGCCTCTCCGGGGCCGTTCCCTATACCATCATTGAATGGCGGTGATGAGGGAGAAGGGGGCCCGCCTATGTGTGTCTCGGCGAGATAGGGAGGTATGGTAGCCGCTGAGGTTGGGAAGAGATGCGGCCTTGCGGGTGGCCAGTTTCCCCTCAAACCACTCCGAGTTTTCTTACGAGGCTATCTAATCCGGCTGTCCAAATACCAGCCATCCGGTCTTGGGCCATCATGTGGCGTCTCGCAGTCGTCTTTGCAATTCGGTGCTCTGACGATGTCTCACGGATAGCACGCCCGAGAAGCCGAGGTCGCCGAGGCCCAGAGACTTTCTGTGAGGGAGCCATTTCGCATATCGCGGGGCTGGCAACTGGCGGCATCGTCACCTCACACAGTTGTGGCCGTGGCGACGCGTAACCAGCAGAAGCAGGTCATAAATCGTGCCTATCCATCGTCATCACATCTCGTCACTCTGGGCGTCACTCGGGCATCCCAATTGTTATCGCCGTCGGCTCCAAGTTCGTGTGGCTGGTCAGCCAAGCCTAAGCCACTCTCGACCCAGATCTTGCACCCTGGTTGACACTCCCGTGTCTCACCAAACACCCACTGCCGCCGTAAGGCAAGACACGGCCGCCTCACAGTTCATACTCCGCATCCAACGGCACCGAGAGGTGCCCGGAAGCCGTCCGTCTCCCTCTGTCAGGCTGGCAGGCGGGCAAGGGGTCCTGGAACCCCCCACGCACTTGCACACTTGCACACTCGCACACACTCGCAGGCTCTGTCAGTTCGTCCGCCCCCCCAGTTCTCCCCAACATCAGCTGAACGCCTGGCGGATGCGAGCCAGATATGGCATCTCCTCCACGCCTCACCTGAGCCCAGCCCCTCCTCGGTTCAAAGTATCGACAACCTCTCAGCCGTTAGTGTCCGGTGGGAGTTGGTTCCCCGGTCCACCCAGTGGCCACCCAGAAGGGCCCCAGGTTGGCGTTAGGTGATGGGCTGCACCTTTGACAGCTGGACAGGGGTCAAGCCGCCACGGTGAGCGATCAGCGCGTCATGCGAAATTGCCAGGGTCCCCACACGGATCGTCCGTAGCCAGTCGACTCGAGGCCTGGAAAGCTGCCAAGCAACCGCTGATAGGGTCCCGTAGGCCGGATGGCGGATGGCGGATGGCGGATGGCGGATGGCGAGCGCGATACGTGGGCGAGTCCCAAATGCGAAGGTGCGCAGTCCTGGCGCCATGTCCAGCGGCGAGAGATGTTATGCGGGCGATGGCGAGGGACAGAGTTTCTGAGCGGCCCAAGTTGCTTTTTCGGGGGGGAGAAAGAAGGGGGGGCCGCAAAAGAAACTCAGTGTGCAGCATGCCACCGTTCGGGGTTGGTTGCCCAGAGCCTTGTTTGCTTTTTTTTTTTAAGAAGCATCCAGATGCCGAGAGAAGGGGACTGGCTGCGAATGCTCGGCCTGGATGCTTGGAATGTAACTCGACTTATTGCTGCAAAGGAACGCTCAGACCTTTTTGTCGTGGTGGCGTCCCTGGCCGGCCTCTGTCGAGGAGGTTACACATCTGCAGGTCAAGCAACGACCCCATTGGCCTTTGGCGCTGGCCATGCTGAAGAGCCAAAGTGGCCATCGGACGTGCACTCCTCCTCCAGGTCACATATCAGAAATCGTTGGCCCGGGGGGAAGGGAGGGGGCTACATCGCTTCCTCGTAGCCTGCACTCGGCTCACCTGCCTCCATCATACGAGCCCGTGATGCATCTGTGGCTCCGTGTCTGTGGGTGCTTCCTTTCAATCGTGGACCTGGCTCTCGGTGCCATGATCCCCTGACCTAGAGATGGACCGGCTGCAACCGTAATTGCCAACACCGTGGTGCATGCAAGGGCAGTCTGCTTGGCACAGAGCTAGGCGGAGGAGGAACGCTGATCATCTAGAGTCACTCATAATCACTTCTCAACACCACATCGCTAGCCGCAGACGTATTGCACATTTGCACTTGCCGCCTCGCTTCCACTGTGTCGCAAAACGAAAGAAAAATCATGAGATCTATCCGTAATGCACTGGTCACAACTCGATATTCTTTTTGTTTTTTTGTTTTTCTCCTGCTGCCCCTTCGGTTTGCCTTTCCCGCCATCAATAGCAGTTGCGTTGTCACCATGACGCCGTACAGGCGTGATGTTGCCATCGGCGTCACCGGCTGCAATCGATATGCTCTTGGGCAAGGGAGGATTCGTATTCACGCTTCTGCGCGATGCAGCCATTTGTCACTCTGCAACCCCGACGATGTACACTAAACCCCCAGCTAGACTTCAGCCTTTTGTTGGCTGGCAAGGATATCCTGACTCGGGGAGCTGCCCGTCACTCCTCGTGCATGTGGTAGGATCTCAGTGGGGACCCAGGACGGAAAATCAGATTCCACGCTAGAAATTCGTTGGTTCTGTCAGAGGGAGACATCGTGTGGCATTTCCACTTGTAGCTGCTAAACTTGCTCGCATCCTCCTCTGATACTCCGATACCTGTGTGCTGTGTAGTAGCTTATCTGATTCAATAGGTTAGCAGGCCTCTTGGATGTCAATAAAATTATGGGAGGCGACCTCATCACAACCCAATGCCGGTATCCTTGAAGATCTTAGTCTAGGAAACAGAATATTTGTCGCGTCTGTCGATAGGTAGGTGTTCTGCCTGGATCGGCGTTACGACCTTGATAGGCCATAACTAGCCATGCTCACTCCCCAGCCTGTTTAGTCACCGCTTTTATTTAGTGCCAAACGCACACACGATCTTTCCCCGAGTTGAAACACCGAGAAAACCGACTCTTCTCCTAGATATTATTCACTGACACCCTTTTCCATCAAGAAAGACCTTCGGGTAGTATTTTCATCAGCGAAGATGGCGCTGAAAATACTGAAAATTAAAAGCACAGGATTCAGAATCGTGAATGGCTGGTCTAGGGTAGCACCGGTTGATCAGGCTTGACTGGAAACGGACAGATTAAGCTTAGGTACTCCGTACTTCCCTCCCGCTCTCATGCCCGTCAGGTCTTTAAGGGGGAAATGCGCCAGATAGTTATTTCTTTTCCCTTCTTCCCACCCCTCGCCCTAAAGGACCGCCTAGTCACCCAACCCTGGCGAAATGTGACTGACCAGGGCGCAACGAATGCTGCTATGGCCTTCTCAACTTATTTATTCTACGACCTTTTGCTGCGAGACTGTAGGATGGGATGTGACGATCAGCCTGTGCATGTGTAGGGGATTGACAGCACCTCTTCCCTTTTTGCACCATCACAGTCTGACAACCTTCAAAAGTTCCACGTCAACTTCAAGGGATATTGAAGCGGGGGGACAGATATTTGCAAGCTTCCTTGTTGGCCATTTCTATCCTCCCAGAAGGACGGCTTCTAGGACTATCGAAACGCTTGTGGTAACCCTCACCGGATGGCCAAATTACTAAGTGGGCTCGGTCAGTAACTGAACGCCCTGGAAACAAGGATACTGTGCCCAAGCCTGGGAAGCAAAAATGTGGCTTCTTTCCATGTCTCCGCAGCTCGACTTTTTGGCGCCTGTAGTGCCTGGAAAATACTGAAAGGGGGGAAAAGTGTTTTGGCTGGGGCACCACTCTTCTCCTTGTTCGGCTTGGGCTTGGGACGGGAATCTGCAGATCTGGCGGACAGGGGGGGTAGGTTTGGTAACTTTAGTCACTCCCAGATCTGTGGATGTGCAGTCCTGACCCTTGCTAGCTGCATAGTGGGGGAAGAACTTGGTCACGGTGCACCAAAGGCCCTTGACGGACCATTGCCCAAGTTGGGTGATGCCGGGTCGACTTGGCAAAAAACCTCCTGTGCCGCGGATTTGAATTGAATTCCTGTGTTGTAAGCCTTTCGTCCCCGAATTTCGATCTCCGGTGTCCATCGCTATCGGATAGGCCAAACTATGCGAAAGGGGACGAGGGCCTGAGAAAGAGATAACATCAAACGCCGAACTGCGCGCACCCCCTTGCGCCAATTGACCGCCCTGCACTCCGCCTGCCGAACGCTCAGGAAGTGTCGGTACAACTTGAGGCTTGGTTGAACAGACTTGAGGGGGCTGCCGCAGGGCACCGGGGGTGTAGATAGCCCCGAGCGACGACAGATATGAAAGTGCTAGAATCTCAGGGACCTCACAGCGCGTCCGCGATGACCCTTTGCCTCACCGATACGGGATGTGACATGGAACCACCAATGGAATACGATCGGGATGGCCGAGGAGCCCATGGTGCATGTCGACGTAACTGGCTCTTGGTACTGGTCAACAGGTTTCTTTTTTACAAAGAGTTTAGCGAGACGCAGTATGTTTTCTTTTTTTATGAGGCCCTCTTTTGCATCGAATGTTGGCAATGGGGGGCCTTCGTCGAAGAGACTTGATGGACAGCGCTCGGGTTTTCGTCCTAGGGCAACTAGCCGGTTTGGACGGCTGATGTGTACAAGTACACTACCACACATGGTAATACTGCGCACGCGTCTCGAGATGGCCGCATCCCTGTCATTGATGTCGCACGGCCGCCTATGGCATGTTGCAAGGTCGACTAACTTCTTTTTTGTTTTTTAAAAATCGACGGTAGTAGGATGCGCAACGACCGGGGCGAGACAACTTGCTTCCGAGGTCAGTGTCGGATCAACGCGGCTTGTTGCACGGCCTCGTTGTTGCTGCAGGATCGAGGCCAGCGTTGAGGATGAGATGAGGTACACAGAAACCCGGGCACTGGCGAGTATGGCGTTGTTGTTGACCCTTCTTGAGGGTCCTAAGGCGAGGGGGGGCCTCCAACGATGCGGAATGTGTCTCATGCACGAGACGTGCGTCAAGGCGTTCTGTACATAGTCGCAAGCCGATCTGGTCTAGGGGACTCCTACGCCGTATAGGTATGGAGCATATCAGATCGCATGCATCCTGAAACGACACCAGTTCGGCTGAGGAGCGGTCAACTGAATGTTGGACGCCAAGATGAGGCCGAAGGTATTGCATTGGTATGTTGGAGAAGTGGAAGGCGGTATGTAGCTGTAGATTCACTCTAGAGTTTGCCATAGGCAGCAACAAATGCTATGCAAGGTGTAGCTGGACGAAAAGAGCAACTGGAGCTAACCCATCCTCATCGCCATTGCATCTCAACAAAGCCATAATTGGCCGTGTTCTCACCCAGAATCGTGCAGTCACACGACTGGTCAGCTCGGCCGTTGAAACTGAGCTCCCGACTTTCCGCTATGCCAGTCGAGGCGCCGTGGTGTAACCCCAAGTTCAACTGGGCCACCAACCACTTGACCCGACTGGGTGCGGGGGATCCTAGGCCTGAAGCATCCGTGCCGCCATGTTCGTCACCGTGAGGTCAATTGCTGGCGCTGGCTTGGGCATGAAGAAAGTGTCTGTTTAGAGTACGTATTTGCAGCGCATCACGGGAGACGGGGCGTCGACCTACCTCCGTACCGGGACAAGGGTGTGGGAAGAGGAATGTGAGGGGGAGGAGCAGTCTCATGCGTGGCCGATGGCGATTGTGAGGGCGATTGTGAGAGCGATGGATGGTGTACACCATGAAGATAGCTCAGGCTCCCCGTGTGGGCGTGAGGTGAGGTTGACCATGATGAAGTGGTCCGTCCCACTATGAGAATAGCCAAAGTCGGAGATAACAACATGCAACCCGGATCGAGTAAAGGTCGAAACAATGGAAATAGGGCACTGATTCGGGAACTACAATAGCCTTTGTTACGAGTTTTAGTGCGTGTTGCGAGCCGGCCTCAATTGGAGACGAAACAAGTCTAAATCGGTCTGCTACACAATATGGCGTAAGAAGTTGGCTCCTTCCTTGACAAACTTCCACATGTCGCCGAGAGGGTCGGATTAATTCCTCGGACCCTCCCTTCTCCTCTATTTGCACATGAATTCCATCGTCGCCCACTCTCCTTACATGACTTGAGAGGCGCATCGAGTAGCGAAATGCACGTCCCATCCACAGTACAACCACGCCTTGCAGAAGCGGATGCGGGAGACGAGACAAACTGCATCTGGACCGGCCCAGAAGATCCTGCACGTATCCGAAAACGGGACTGGTTAGCGAAGCCTCTGCCCCGAGGGCAATGCTGCATGCCATCGTTACTGGCCGACCTCGAGAGAGCGCAAGGTACGCATCCGATACTCGCAGCATCACTGGGCTTGCATCCCATCACAGTCGTACTGGCCAGCTGTGCACCATCCAAACTCCAGGGTCCGATGGCAAGCGCCGATCCAGGTGTGCTTCAAGCATGGGCTTCCGACCCGACATACTGGTGCCACACCAAGCAGCCCGTCCCATTGGAACCCTGGACGACGCGCGCACGGCCGGGTGTCACCACCACAGTGCTTGAGCTGAGAGCCTATAAGGAACCGGGCGGGCAAGGGTTGCGTGGGCGTGCCAGATCTGCTCGGTGTGAGGTACGTGCCACTTTACGTGCATGATCTCGAGGAGTCAACAGCCTCAATAGGGCGCTACAGCGAGTCGTTACTCGCTTGTACGCCCCATTTCATGGGGAAAATGGTTATTTCGGGCGACTCGAGGCCCTTGCGAAGGATACATGGATTAAATTGTTGGAAGTTCGAACAATTTGCCATAGATGTTTGCTCAATGGCTTTCAGCCGCCAACTTGCTGGGGTGGATGATGGACAAGCCCTTGTTCTATGTGGAGGGACAGACGCTTACAGCCCTGGTCGTCAGCCTTGGCCCGCGTTCATCCAAGGTTGAACGACCTCTCCAGCGACACCTAGATCATTATCAACCATACAAATGTATACGGCGATGATGGATGATCTATCTATCTCATGGGCAACATGTGCCCATGAGAAATGACTCTCGGCTGGAACCGAGCAGCCGCGACAGTGGCTGCAGCACTTGCACAACCATCTTGCCACACCCTCCCTCGTGGGCTTCTGATGTTTGGTTTTAGGCTTTCAGTTGGCAGAAAGGAAGAAAAAAAAAAACTCCAAGCCACTGCTGATGCGGTTTCATTAAAAAGATGATGGAATATGATTCCCAAATGAATATAGGGTACTCGCAAAGTTGGTATTCGCCTCCACCGTCCCTGCAATAAGAAACGGGTGGCAGCAGATGTTGATGGGTGGCACACATCCAAACTCCATCAATGGCCATTAACTGAATCCGCACATCATGAAGCATGGGTTTGACATCATCCTTCAAACAGACTCGGGACGCAAGACTGTGTCCAATGACGCCAAATTCAAAGTTATGTGGTAGATCTTGCTGTCAAGATTTCATCGTGGAGAGAATGAACAAAGCAATCCAGGACGCAGTTTACCTATGATTTGTTTTGAACCCGTTTTCCTCTACAAATTTCATGTCTTTATTAATGTTGCAACTTGTGCTTACACTGGTATTACTCTGGTCTGCGCACCTCCAGTTCATCAGCCTTGAGACATGCACGTGCGGCATCCCATGTGCTATCTCAGCGACGAAGATACTAGAATGAGAGCTTCCAGCCCGTTGGCTCATTCGACCTAATATGTTCACCGTTCTGTCGGGATGGCGAATCTTGGGCAGGATCAAAGACAAGTGCGGCTAGGAAACCCTTGCGTTGGGATGGTGCTCGCATGCTGCGCGGCTCTGGGTGCTACCTAACCGTGCTAACCAACATAGTCGTGCATCTCAGGCTACCACGACGAAAGCGTATGACGGACCATGCGGTACCACTGTGATCAAGCGAGATTATTGGGACCGGATAGCACGGCTTGAATGAGATCTCAGGATATCCGGTAGTGAGCCAGATCTTGAGCGAGCGACGCACCATTGAGGCGAATACTCCAATTGGAACATGAGTTTGGCCACAAAGAACAAGTTGGATCCCGACTTAGGCGAGCGGACGCAGAATACTAGTCGGTTATCTCGGCGACCCGATCTTTTGGCGGCCGCGGAAATGTCCTTGATGTCGGTTGGCGGAATTTATTGGACACCTGCTTCACTTTGAATAGGCGCCTGATTGTGGTGATAAACAGTTCCGGATTGTTGGATAATTGGTTGCGGCCGTGTCACTCGCAAAACTCCAAGTCTCCCAGGCCACGCCGACGAGCTGATGGTACAGACCTCCAGTGCGATGAGATGGGCGACACATCCACCATTTGCAACCACCGCGTGGCGAAGAGTAATCACAGAAAAGCAATACCGCTTCATGCAAGCCTTGATCTGTGATGGTTGATGGTATGGGCTTGCGATACGATATTCTTGTATCGGGATGGGAAGGTCGCGTTCTGAGGCTAACTGGCTGGCTAGTGGTGCACCATGCACGGCGAGTCAGCTGGCCAAGCAGGTCCGCCCCAATACGGAGATTCAATGGGAGAAATGACCGTCTCCACGACAATGCCAATAGCTACTCGGGTGCTCAGACATTGGAACAATTGCCGACCCGGCTCGCAGGGACAAGCTCGACAGCTCAACTAAACCCTAGTGGCATCCCCATCAGAGCGGCCCGCGTGCGCCATCTATCGTGAACCTAATAGTTGGGCTGCAGCACTTTGCTATTTCCTGCCCACTGGTAATCAAGCCGAGCTAGTGCTGTAGCTCCGTAGCTTTGACACCGCAGGCATTGGCGATCCCCACGTCGTGGCCGGGACAACCCTGGCGACAATTGACCCTGGTCCCCTGTGCAGATCGCACACCCGCTCCCCCAGGCTTCCTGTGTTTCTGGTCCCCCATTCAGAGCAGCCAAGGCCTGGCTGGTCCCCCCGGCCCTCAAGAACGCCGAAGGAAATGCGAATCGGGCGAGAGATGCGATACGATGTTTTCTGTCCATGAGCAGAACCGGGATTTCCCTCAGGAGCCGAGGTGGCGTGGTCGTAGAGGCTTTGTTCAACCGTATCGCACAGTCGCATCCTGCACATACACCCCGGCAACAGACGTAATTTGGCTAGGCGGATGGGACATTTCCACGAGCTCCAAAGGCCACACAACCAGATCGAGCGTTGCTCAATCGGGGTGGCAGGGGACAGGGCCAGGGTCACCAAAAGTCACCGCGATCTCCCGCAGAGCGGGTCATTGGCGGATTGGGTACCTGGTTTGTACGAAATATCCCCTGGCCACACTCGTCGGTGACAGAACTACAAGCCAATTATGGATCGGATGTTATTGAAGACAACAAGACCCTGGCAGAGCCACTTCTCACCAGCATATTTCGATGACGGGCAGGTTTTATAAACCATTGGCGTTCCCCACGCCTAGGGTATCCCCCCGTTCTTTAGCGACCGACCTGCTCTTCAATTGTTGGCCACGCGGCTCACATCTCGACCGACCCAAGCAACTTAGGTTTGAAGAAACGGAATCCCGACAACGACGTCACCAAATACTATACTTGTGTCTAAAGCAAAAGGAGAGCAACAAACACGCCAAAAAACAAGAAATAGACGAACAAAACTCGCAGCGGCGACGTTTCTTCCGCTTGTGTCAAAGCAGATACTAAGGTCGGTCAACTTTGAGGAATCGAGGGGCAATCGAGATCCAAGAGAAACTGCTAGGTGAGACATGAGCTATGGCTCGCGTATGAGATCACTGACAGCTGTGGTGGTTCAAGGGGCGCCACTACCACGATAGGAAATTTGGCAAGGCAAGACATTAGTAAACACCAAACGACGTTGCGATATGGTCCCGAGGAACTGGTGAAAGGGTTTTCAGACGTGCGTGAGTATGAGTTCGCCTTTCATCATAGTTTTTCCTTCTTTTCCTCTCGTCTCGTGCCCCTTCCGCTATGATCTCACTCTCCCCGAGACCTACGTCGGCAAGCCCGCACGACGCTGACAAGGCCCCCAACGAGGGTGAGTCCAAAAAAAAAAAATTGGCTCTTCTTACTGCGTTGCTCCCCTGAGCTGCCGCTAAGTTTCTCATCATATTGCTGCCATTTGCCACTTAGACTGGTGCAAGAATGCGACCTGACCACCAAGAAGCCACGGGCAAATCCTGGGCAATGGCGTTCTCCCTTCTTAGCTGGTCTCTTGCTGGACATGAGCCAAAGTGGAAAATCCCCCCCCAAGAGAGCCGCCGAGACGGGGGCCTGTAGCCAGCCATTGCGGCTCCTCAAGTGTCCGACAGGTTTCTTGCTACCCTACTTTTGTTCCTAAGCCAAGCCGTGGTGACGCCAGTGCTGCAACACCCGAAGATAGGCTTCTTATTAGTCGGCTCTTTCCTTTTTCTTTTGCTTTTTTCTTGATTCCTTTCTTTTCTTTTCCATTCCCCTTTCTTTTTTTTTTTTTTTGTGGTGTACCTTGGATCTCTCTGGAGCGGGAGTGGGCTGTTGCAGCCGGGATGGACGGGGTTGCAGCTGGTGGATGATCGAGGCACACGGAGGTAGAAGAAACGATCCGATGTTTCCTGTCGCAAAACGGGAGAACGTGTCTCAGACCCGGCCATGATTGACCGAGAGGTTGCGTGCAGATGGGATTGGGAAAAGCAACGAGTGGCTGATTGGAATGGATTTGACAGATTTGACTCAAAGTCCCTGGAGAGGAGATCATCGATCGTTTGTTCCCTGCCCTGGCCACTGCTCTCGACCGACCGACATCCCCTTTCAAGCCTGATCCCTGTTGGGGAACGCGGAACCCCAGCTCTCCGAGGCGCAGGGCCCTCCTTGTTGAGCTGACGTCCACCCAAAGCGTCATTCTCCCCACCCCCAGTTCCTTTGGGCGGCGGCGGCGGCGGCGGTGGTGGTGGTGTATCTTGCTCAAGCTGGTGGTGGTGGTGGTGGTGACCAACAAAGTTGGACGCGCTGCAACCAAAACCAAGGGCGCAACAGAGCTCACGATATTGAGGTGGTCTGGTGATTCCCCCCCAAATCACTCTAAGCCTCTCTTGAGTGACCCGTTGTGGCATCG
This sequence comes from Aquanectria penicillioides, assembly GCA_003415625.1. Classification (NCBI taxonomy): domain Eukaryota; kingdom Fungi; phylum Ascomycota; class Sordariomycetes; order Hypocreales; family Nectriaceae; genus Aquanectria; species Aquanectria penicillioides. Next base: position 6,906,661 of record PYIU01000002.1, on the reverse strand, counting down.
CTGCGATCGCCGGGAACTCTGACGTTTGAGCGCTAGCCCAACAGATCTATCTGTCAGTCAGTCGGGAACCCCATACCCCATCGCAATTTCGGGCGACGGTGATCTAGAGTTCTACGCACGGAGCGACTCGTTGGCCGTCATTTCAGCAGCTTGGTGCGTTGGGTACGGTTTATTTTTTTCCTTCTGGTTTTCCCTTGCACACGCAGGCCGTGTTGCTCCACCTCGCAGCGTCTCCAGTCTCCAGTTTCGTCCAGCCTCCCCCTTTGCGCGCAGCGGCATCCAAATTTAGTGCCAAATGATGGACGGGAGATGGCAGACGGGCAGAAAGTTTGAGGCACGCCTGAGCGTGTTAGTGCTTGACGCTGGACACGAGATGGAGACGGGAGGACGGAAGACGGGACGGGGGCCAGCACGGTTGGAACCGCGCGTTGGTGAGTGGTCTAGCGGGCCCTCGCCGACCCTCTCGCGACCCTCTTCGGCCTTGTTAGGGCCTCAGGGTTCCACTGGGCTTTGGACCGGCCATTGTCCAGGTGTCCAGAGAGGGCTCCAGCGCCTGCGCCAGCGCGAGCAGCGCTGGGCTGGCCAAGGGCTTGTCATGGGCTGGTCCCCGACCATCCAGCTGATCCCGCCCGCGCCGTGGGCCATGTCCACTACCGGCACCCCTGCACCTTGCCGTCTGCACCCCTGCACACCACTATCGATCCCCGTCGTTGCAGCCCCCCAATCAGCCCAATCAGCGCTGACCGGATATAGTCACTCCCCTCCAAGAATCGGATCGACTTACACGCACATTATTACGGACACACTGCATTGCCCAGGCACGTTGACAAACCGTTCTTTTTCATTTTTTTCTTTTTGTTGTTTTTCTTGCTCCCTCCCCTTTCGCTTTCCTTTTTTTTTTTTTTTGGCCCTCTGCCTGAGCTGGACTACCGTGATGCTTGTCACTCTTGTCGGTTCCGCGTACCCCCTTTTCCTCCCTCCTCACTCGCCCTCTCTCTCTCTCCCTCACTCTCTCCCCGCCTTGCGAGTTTGGCGGCGGACTGCCCATCACAGCGCACACACACACACAGACAGACACACACAGACACACACACACACACAAGCACACGCCCACGCACCGCGCTACCTCCCGGTAGTCTTCTTCTTTTTCTCTCCCTCTTCCCCTTCGTAGCCTCAAATGGAGGGGGAGTGAGCGGATGAAGTCTGTGTGTCTCTTGTAGCGCCAAGCTCACGGTTGCTCCAGGTGGGAGATTCACCACCCCACGAGCGCCAGAATGCTGTTAGTCCTGCCAGACCAGCAGCTGTTGAACTTGTCTCTGAGGCCAGGTCTCTCTCACTCACCATGGGGCTATTACCTATCCTCATCCGTCACAAGCTCACCCTTCTCCACCATTCCCGGGCCCTGATGCTCATGCCCCCCGGCCACCCCTAGACTCTGCCGTCACCCATGCAGGAGGAGCCTCTGAGACACTACAAAATCTGGCATTTCAACGGCCGAGGTGGTCGCCCTAGCCTGTCCCCCCCGTCTCCCGTTCGGTACCTAGTATCCCTCCCCAGATCCCATGGGCCTTGACCAAAGTTAGTGGTCTGCCGCTATGGTTAATGGCCGATGCGATCATTGCCGGGACGGGTGCTGGTACTGGTACTCGTACTGGTCTATCGGATTTTGGCCTGGCCAGTGGGGGGTGGGCTCATGGACAAGGATCCCACAAGCAGCTCTCAAGTATCAAGGCCCAAAAGCAACTAAACAGAGCCTTCTCTCCCTTTTCCTCACTCTCCCCTTGACTTTGTTCCCCCCAACCCGCACGTTCTCGCTCTTGCACTCTACTTCCTTCCAAGGGAGGGCTGGACTTCACAAACCGGACCCACCAGTCCTGGCCACCGGTCCATTTCGCCCATCTTGTCCTCACCTCCCCGCCTCTCTGCTTCTCCGCTGCCGTCCATCTGAATCACGACTATCACCTCTTGATGCAGGGCAGAGCTTCTTGCATACGCCGCCCCAACCTCAAAAGGAAATGCCCCCTCATGTTTCTCATTTCTTATCTAGCTCCAACATACCCATAACCTCTCCCGAGCGAGACTTGACTTTCCCAAATCTCGCCAGTCTGGATCAACTTTCACTACCCGTCCCAAACAATCCTCCACCCGAGCTCCGCCTTGTCTCTGTTTGTCTTCCCACCCCGGAGCCCAAGCCCAAAGCAACGCGTACTCTCCGTGAACTCCTGCCTTGCGAGACGCAACGCCATTTCAGATTTTGACAGCAGACACGAACTGACCATCATTTCCCGCCAACAGGTTCGAGGTCCCTGCAGAATAGTGCTTGGATGGCTACATTGGCAACCGTTCCTCGACACCTAGCCTCATCTTGTTTCGTGGTGATCAAATCTTAATCCGAACCTGGCAAGTCTTGTACGTGTACGTCTGCCCGGGCTATCCCTATCTCTGACGCTCAAAACCTCCCTGGAGACGGTCCGACGGCAGCGTCTGGGCATCTGGGCATCGATCTATTCATGCCTTGTCCTGTTACACGCCTCGAGATGCTTTTGTTACCCGGATGACGATGATGCTGACTGGTTTTCTCAGACTTCTTGGGGTTGCACTGCACGAGGTTTTCTTCAGCACACAATCCTGCACGTCTCCATTCGGATTCCTCTTTGCCGGAACTTGACCGCACACCACATCTCTGTCAGTTTTTTTACGTCTTGCCAAGGCCCGACCAATGAGGCCGCAAATGCCCCGGTATCTCTGATCTGATCTCACCGCGTCAGAGTGTCCGCTACCCCAGTTTAAGAAGCATCTCCTCCGAGCGAAAAGCAAACTGGGCTCTAAAGGGCAACCTATCTCTCCCTTCTTGGAATGCAAGTGTCTCTCCTCTGGCTCGGAAACACCGTGCGCTCCTCCGAATATCTCACTTTTAACCAGTAAGAGGTCCCCCGCGCACTCGGCTGTTTCATTACGCCACCTCCAAGGTGCAGAAGCAATTCAAGGGAGGAGAAACTGACGGGGGGATACCTAACAGAACAAAAGTATCAGCCTGCACATTAGCGCATGTGCTCTGCTAGATCAAATCTCCGAGAAACGAAGGTTTAAACCCAAGGGTTCCTCTGTGGCCGACTGATCCCCGCCAAATAAGACCTCATCGAGACCTGGTTTTAACTGCGACCGCGACCACTTTTTGTCCAAGACAAGTGGTTTGCATTCTTCACCTCCCCCCTTCAAAACAACCCATCTCCCATCAGTTCCCCCCTTCACGACAGCTTGAATGTCTGCTGTCAAGTTCCAGTGTCCGCCTTACAAGCTGTTCGAGGTGAGTCGCCCAACCTAGACCTTGTTCCAGCACTCCCGTGACAAGACCAAACGTCTTCCTCCTCGCTTGCCCACAAGGCTGCGCAGCGTCTGGTCTCGTCTCTTCCATATTCTCCATCTTTTTGTTGTGGACTTGGCTCCTCAAGACTTGTTTCGAGACATCTCCAAGACTGACACCATTGACCCTCATAGCCTGACTACCATCCCCAAAAGCCAATCATTGTCGGCGTTGACGACAGACTCGAGTCTCCCGAGACGGTCACTCTTCGTTACGAAGAAGCTGCCCGAGCAGCTAACGGGGGAGACCCACGAGGGGACTCCCCTCCTAGGCTTTTAGATATGGCTACCTACGGAAAAGCGCAGTTGCCCTCAATGCATGGTAAGTCACAACACCGCAGAAATCTTTTCCTCGTGCCCAATTTTCGGATCCCAACAAGCCCGTGGACGGGGCTGGAAAAGCCATGTCACGGCGCAGGCACTGGCAACGGCGCGTTCCGAGGGAGCATCAGCGAGCAGGCCGATGGGGGCGAGAAACCAAGAAAACGAGATGCTTGGAAACCAAAAAGAGCGTGACAGAGTAAGAGCTAACACAGATTGAACAGCAGGCTACGATTCGACGCGGTATCAAGATGCCGCTTACGAGCAATACCCAGCCCAGTCGTTTCCGACTCAGCAACAAACCGAGAAATTTGCACAGCTGAACCAACAGTCCTTCGCCTCGAACAATGCGGCGGTGGCTCAATATATTCCCACGGGACCTTCAGTCCTGTCTTGTCAGCCGGCGTCAGGCGTCTTCGGCACCAAGCTGTTTGTTAAGGTGTCATCGCAGTATGACCTGTTTTCGCTGTCATCACCCATGCCGTTTTTCTTCCTCCTGTTCGGGTCTGAGAAATGCCCGGCGGAGGTGACCAGAGATTTACAGGACAGCGCTGGCGGCTGCGCCTACACATGCAGTGCAGATGCTCCTCAATTTCTTGTCACGGGCTGCTCTGGCAACAACGTGCCCATGTCACTTCTTCTCGAAGGCCCTTCGGGAGAAGAGATTTCGCGGACGGCCGTGGGCACTTTCCAGTACCTTGAAGGGTCTGGGGATGACATCACGAGGCCAACCAAGATCCCCAAGCAGGAGGACGGAGCACCTGCCCCTGCGGTTGATCAGCCGAGTACCTCACCAAAAGACGAGCCTCAACTAGCATCGGAGGCTCCTACAAATAGTTATGAATACCCGGCGCAGCAGGGCCAATACGCAAACACATTTCCCCAAGGAAACAACGAGATGATTAGCACGTACAGAACATCAAGTTTTTCGGACCCTCACTACCACCGGCGGCCAACGGGAGGATGGAGCGGCTACCCGAGCACTCTGGGGAGCACTGGGCGGAATCCGGCAGGCTTGGATGCCGCTTTGTCGGGAAGGCCAAATTTGACGCCACTCCCGATGCCCCCATCAGCGGCGAGCGGTACTCCACAGCTTATTCGGACGAGCACGATTAACAACAATGGCGGCAGTTACCACCCGGTTTCCCTGTACTCCAACAAGGCAGTCTTGAAAATCCAGGGCAAGCTGGATAGTATGGCCGAGAACTGGACCCAGGAGGAATGGGACAACCGCCGACGCATTGTGCGCTTCCAGAAGACCCAGCGCGGATCTACGCTTACCACCAGCTTCCACCCCGTTTCTGTCAACGAGCGCCCTCCCAACAGTATTTGCATTTCTTGCATCTGGTGGGCTGAGAAGTCCGAGTGCTATGTCACCTCGGTCGATACCATTCACCTCCTGGAGCAGCTCGTTGCGGCCCCTAACCGATTCAGCGTCGAGGAGAAGAACCGAATTCGTCGCAACCTGGAAGGATTCCACCCGTTGACCGTTTCCAAGTCCAAGATTGAAAGCGAGGATTTCTTCAAGATCATCATGGCGTTCCCCAACCCCAAGCCCCGCAACATCGAGAAGGACGTCAAGGTGTTCCCCTGGAAGATCCTGGAGCCTGCCCTCAAGAAGATCATCGGCAAGTACAGTGCCAGCCCCAGCAGCACGCTTCCTCCAGCCAACATGATCACCCCTGGAAGCGCTCCGTATGGGCCGCTCCCAACGCCTCCGGGCCAAGGCATCGCCGCAGCCCAGAGCGACCCTCACGCCCAGTATCCTCTCCCTCAGCACCATGAATCGATCCCCTCCCCTCGATCACTATCTGGATCTCAGCCGAACTGGGCCCCCTACACCGCAGCGGCACCGGGCTATTCGACAGCCACCTCGCGAACTCTCAGCCCAAGCATCCGGAACCCCAGCCCGTCCCAGTCGCAGCCGCCGCTGCGCATCACCACCACGCCTCTCCCAGCCGTCAGCACGTATGATACGCGGACGGCCACCGCAGGAGGATACGGGTCGAGTGGCCTGCATACGCCGCTCAGCCATCACCAAACTACCGCTACTCCCCCACGATGGGATCCTGCACCGGCAACGTACCCCGAGACCTATCCCAGCCTGACGACGCCGGCCGCTCAGCCCGTTTACAACACTGGGGCATATAGCGAGAGTGGCCCCCGGGCATGAAGGGCTTGGAGACGCCCGGTCGTCCCCAGCGGATGACCACTCACGAAAGGCCTCCCGCCTCGTGTTGCTGCCCTCCAGAACTTGACTCACTCGTCTGAGTGACCGTATTGGGCAGCCTCGTGAACGCTTGGTGGAGGGTCGCGGGGGCGAGTCAGGTGTTGTGGCGCACGCCAATCAGAGGCCATCTTGGGACACCATCTTGGGTCAAAAGGAGCACATCCCAACCCTCTCAGCATTCTGCGGCCTCGCACTATGGCCATGAGATACGGTTGTCTTCCAGATAGATGGCGCCATTGGGGGTGCAGTGGTGGCGGTGTTAAGCTGCTTCGGGATGACGAAGGTGTGCGAGTTGCGCGCCGCTCTCTCTCTTGGTGGAGGCCTGACGCGCCAGCCCTCTTGGAGAATCCGGGAACATCCCCTTCGTACGGTCTCAATATTGATGGCTGCCTGCCAATCTCTACTTGATTCGGGCTCACCTTGATCCCTTTGCCCGTTTGAGGGTGGTCATGAGGGCTCGGCAGTTCGAAGTGCTCCCGCTCTCCTCGCAGAACGCGCCGGAGCTTTTCAACCCTGTCGACGATCAACGCGTGTGCCCACCAACAAGAAATCAACCATGGAAACGACCCAAGCGGGCTGTGGCGGGTAGATCCGTGCTGAAGCAGCATATCGGCTTTTGCTTGACAACTACTCTAAGCACGCCCACCTAACCTGTATGGGACGTTGCGTCCTAGCGCGGCCACTCGGATGCATCTAGTGTCACACATTTTCCAAGGTTGTCGTCATGTTGTTGTCACAGCTCTCCTTTTTGGAAATGCGGAGGGGCGTGTGTTGAATTTCCTTCTTATTTTTTTTTATATCTCGGTCTGTTTTAGTGCTTTAGGACTACGGCCTGTTGGGATATGATAGATTTCGATTTGTCTTTTTACTTTTTTTTATCATCTTTTCTTTTATGTTTTTTTTACAATCACTGACTCCACTTTGTGCCTAACCCTATGGTTATTTCCTAGGGTGGCTATATAACATAGACGGCTTACTTGGCAAGGGCTGGCTACGAGATAGATGGGAATGAACTGGTATGGTGGGGTGGTTGGGTAACGGGTATGATGGGATATTGGGCAGACGGGTATCAGGACTGGGCATGTGAGTTTGTGTTTTGGGTATTTTAGTCACTGGGTTTCTTGTTATTTTCGGACGATCTCTTTTTGTTTCATTTCTTCATCAATAGGCATTATACCCTTCGTGTGCATTCTTATGGCTATTTTTGCATGGTCTACTTCCACTGCCACTTGGAAAAGGAAGCGAAGACGGTGGCGGTTTGGTGGGAATGGGTGAGGACGGGACGGCAGGATTGCATACACGCGCGATGGAATGGGAACCCCGCGGACCACTTATAGGATGGTAATAATAATCTTTTGATCAACTAGCTTGTCTCAGATGTCTTGGATGACATGTTGTTGGGAATGTGGTCAGCGTCTTGCGATCCAGACATGGCGCCACCAGTGCCATGGCCCTGGGTGATGCTGCCCAACATGCGGAGCACAACACACGGCGGAAGCGGTCTGAAGGCAAAAGGACCATTGCTCGTCATGGCCCTGGTTTAAGTCTCTGCGTCCCAGGAATGGCAAGATCGGGCCCCATGGCGGTGTTGTTGGACCTTGACTTGAGTGCAGGTCTGATCTTACGACTGTCGGCTTTTGCCCAGGTGATGGCGGGGTTGGATTGGTGAGCTTAGATGCTCGTCTGCCTCTGTAGTTTGATTCGAGGCTGCCACGCGGTAGGAATTAGTGATGTTATCTGTTGGCTTCCGTCTTGTGCATGTGACAGCCTGATTGTTAGAGTCAGGTGTGTGTGTGTGTGTGTGTGTGTATGTGTGTGAGTGTGCGGATGTGTTGCGGGGTGGTTGGCCAGTGATGTGAACTCGCAAACTATTGTTAGTGTATTGCAGTACTTTACGCTGAAAATGAAACTATGGGTAATGAGAATATTGAAATTTTGAAATGTTCAAGGGCTATTGAGGCCTAGTTAGTGTTGTGGGTTGCATAATTGTTATCCACCAGGGAGCGTCCAGTTGTGGAGCACAACGCCGTCTCTCACTGGCAACTGAAGTTAGTTTTGACAATGACGTGATCATTTGCGGTATTCAATAGTGAATAAGTCTGACTACCAACTACTGCACATTAAACAGGACTCTGGCTATTCAAAATAATAGTCATAGACCTCTCAGCGAAAAGCTAGACTATGTTGACACTGCGACACATTACAGCTTATGGACAAACGAGTCCTTGGTTAACCCTCGGAAGTATTTACCGTGGTACCAAAACAAGATACCAAAGCTACAGAAGAACACGATGAGTGCCATGGTCGTAAGAATTGGCGGGACGAAGCCACTCTTCTCAGCCCAGGGAGTGATGTATTTACTGAAGCCGTAGCCCAGACATTCTTGTTACTAATGCACGTCAGTTTCCGTGGCTTGCAGCGGGATGTCATCGACTCACATGGTGATTGTGACAAACATGGGGCCAGTAATCGGCTTGTAGCTGTCGATCGCGTAGGTTGAGGCAATGCTGGGAAGACTTGTGACTTGAATGCCCAGACAAGTGTACCCAACCACGACGATTGCTTGCCATGGCCAGTGGTGGTCATATCCTACGGCAACTACGACGGCGCCGAGGATCATAATGAAAACGTAGGGGATCATGGTGATGAGTCTCATCTCTGGTTCGCGGACCCCGTTGTTCCGCTTCGTCAGGTAGTCGGCGACCCAGTCTGACATGGGCCCAGAGGTGAAGAGGCCAATCAGGCCGCCCACGAGAATCGCAAAGTTGGTGAACCCGACAGACTGAGACGAGAAGTTGTATGGCGGGGGCCCGAGGGCTTGCTGTTGCGTCAGGTTGGCGAGAAGAAAGCCGCATGCCGTAAAAGAGACCGCAAAGGCGGAGAATTCTACAATGGGATACAGATGAAGATACCAGGGGAGCCAGAGTTCGCGAAGAATGTTTCCTTGGTATTTGCCCCAGGGGACAAATTGCTTCTTGGATGGCTTTCCGCGAGAAAGCCATGCATGCTCGCCAGTCGGGTTGATTGTCGGCACCACCCTCTCAACCTCGGCCTCTTGGATGCTCGCAGTCCCGTCATTGCTTTGCAACTTCTCGATCTCGCCGCTGGTACGCCGATTGAATTCCGAGGTGGTGGGCATCTCTCTCTTGTACCGAGTTTCCGGAAACAAGAGGGCGTTGACTGTAAATGTGAAAAAGAGTAGAGCTGTGTTGAACCACCAAAAGCTCCTCCACCCATGGTGCTCTGCCATGGAGCCGGCGATGATTGGGCCAATCTGGTGAGATTATGAGAGAGAGGTCTCGTGAAAAAGGGGGTAGCAAAGAGTTACCATCAACGAGCTAAAGTACGCAGTAAAGTACAAGGTTTGGTATTTTCCTCGATCATGGAGGAAAATCATGTCGGCAATGATCTGAGGCATCACTGTCTCGCATGGCCCAGCACCAATACCGTTCAATCTGGAAATGTTAGCAGATGTATTTCAAAAATTCCTAATCCAATCATACACTGAAGCTCCCATGAAAGACCCGTAACTCGTTGCGACAGCTCGCCAAATCGAGGATATGGCGCAGATGAGGGTACTGAGAATCATTACAGGCCTGCGACCAAAGCACGTGAACATGGGAACCCAGATGAAGTTGCTAAAGCCAAGGACAAGAATGGCCACACCTGTAGCAAGAGTTAGATTCGGGGATTCCAACAGAGAAATTGATCTCACCAGTAAACTGAATAGCTTCAGCAAGCGAGCAGTCCCATTCCTTGATGTACGCCTCTGGTTTTGTTAGGTGGGTCATCATTGCAGCCAGTGTGATCACGAACCAAACAATGGGGCATTTGCCAGCGGTCCCAGATTCAGACTGAATGATAAAAGACTGCCACAGAATATAGTGATCGTCTTCCAAGTGGCATTCCAATTCAGCGGGTCATGAGGATCATTGGATGGCTGAGGAACAAGGACCCGGGCTTCCCCAACATTATCGCCGGCTTTGACGAAATGGTGATTGCCGACATCTCGCATAATCTCCGTTCCGGGGTAGATCTTAGTATTTAGTTCTTCTTCAATCTCGTGGATGGCATTTTCATCAAGGTTCTCATCCATCGTGGACGGCTAGTGGTGGTGACGCTACTAGAATTGCTCAGTATTGGTGTGATCCAGTTCCGTCTCACATGTGACATGAGCCAAATTCCCCACGGGGCATCCCTCTCATTTTATGATTTTTAGGAGCTTGGGTGTCGAAAATGTGGCAACTTCTCGAAACTGATGCCGAGAAAACTAGTCGATGCATGTTAGGAAAGGTACAAATTCCAAGGTTCTGGCTACCGAGCTGATCAAAACCAAGCGTGCAGATCTCGTCATGAGACACGACTAAATACCTTCAAGATTGTTATCGTAAAGTCACGGTGTAACACTTAAATTAAGCCACAGGACATGCAGGACTTGCAGATCAACCCTACAAAGCTTGGCCTTTCATCTAGGCTAAACAGATGAACATGCCGAGCAAAGCCAAGAACTGACCGGCGTTAGCGATTGAACTGAAGAAACGGGCCTATATCCATGTTGGACGGCTAATATCCAACTATTGCATAGCATCCTAGTCCTTTGTGAGGGGACACTCCCAATCAAAGGAGCATATTTGCTGTAATGGGTGTGCTCGGAATGGAATACCGGCAGTTGAAATGCAACGCAGCGACCACTAATAGGCTCACATGACGATGAGGCCCCGATATTGACATGCTCAACTGTGCTCCGGTACCATGGGATGGTGCCGATTCTCCCAGATTGTGCGGGGTGAGATTCGGAGCGAGGTGGGAGGCCGGGGATGCTCTCCAATGAGGAGTGTGATGGCTCTTCTAGATGGACGGAACGTCTCCTCAGAGTGGCAATGCCTCCGATGCACCCCACATCCCGATGTGATCAACGCACATGTTACAGATATGACGGAAATGACGGCTCCTTGAAAACCTAAAAAGAAATCAGGTGGAGGTCAATGTTAATCTTTCTTGGGGGGTTCCAAACACCACTGACGGATATTTCCGACACTACTCGTCAATATTATTTGTACACTCTGACCTAGATCAATAAAATCAAACGACGGCTTACGCCAATGAGTGAAGCAGACACCGAGTAACGGATAATCTGTATTTTAGGTCTCTCGCAATGTCGGGAATGGTACGCTGCGATCATTCCCACACCAGTTGCAGTTGCGCCTTGGCATGATTTAATACCCTCGAACACTGATGCGATTAGTGATCACAGCTGGAAAATCGCGATGCCATACTTTTCTGTCTTGATTTAATATCATTTTCATATATTGCATTACCTCCCAACCCCACAATTAATGGCTGTGGCGGATGCCGGTATTTCCTCTCGAAGTACCCTAAAGACACGGCAGTGGTCGATACGACAAACCGATCCGAAATTAAGATATCCCAGAGTTCGAAGCGATACAAAATGCTCAAGATCGTCATAGAGGCCCAACAACAGATAGATGACTCAGTTTCATGACGTTGATGATCATGACCTTCTTCAAGAACGCGAACAAGGACCGCAAGCTTTGCAAGCTGATATATAGCACCGATACACAAACGGTTGAAAATGCATCAGCCCACCCATTCCAGCTTTGTCATCGAATTCGTAAATGGCATAGAAATAGCTCTCTTGTTTCAACCCATGATAGAGGCTTTGGGTTGCGGTGGGATGAATGTCAGGTACGCCTCACTTCTAAGCATTGGTCGAATTTGACGAGGAAGGCCATTATACCCTGGGAAGATGAAAGTGAAGTGGGATACTACGTAGATTGCTGACGCAGAAAATCTTTGTGGCAATGAACGCTAAAGACTTTGACGTTTAATCGAGAATGGGAATATCGAGAAGAACAGAAATCAAAGGATAAAGAAAGAACCAAAAAGGAGATTAGAATCAACATACGGGGAAGATGAATTAAAATCAAGGCTAAAAATGATGAATAAACAACAAAGCTTATAACCTCACAAATGCCGCAAGTCAATAGCGCTGTTTGGTATTGGTGCCACTTTGGGAAGGTGCTGCAATTCATTCAAAACTGAATTCAAACCTTCAAATCAATTTTCGGGAATACATAGCCCAGGTGTGTGTTGTACTGGAAGCTCCCGTCGCCAGCAACATCCCTTGCTCATATCACGGCGGCGGATAGCATCGTGGTGATATCGAGATTGAGCTAACTCGTCAGCGCACTTCCCACTTCTATCCACGGCCGGCGACTCGCGCTCGACGACTGTTGAAATTTTTATTGATAAGGCGAACATCAAACAGAGAAGATAACACCAGATGCTAGTTGAAATTCATTACTAAGCTCCACCTCGGCAACAACTCAAAATTGGGCGGGGAATCGACGCAACTATCTCTGCCCTCGGGCGACTTCGGCTGAGTGCTAACTTCAGCTTGCCACACAACCACAACCAGAGACATTGCTAATTTTCAGAACAAGGAGCATAACCAAAAACGGACAAAACTCCCTGGCGGTTCAAGACTGGCGCAAGGGACTTTTGTAGGGGCCAAAATTATTCGAGACTCGAAGGGGAACCAGAGATTATTGTCATTGTGGGTGCTTTTGACCCTACCCTGATACCGTGAATTTGGCTGATGCAGCAGATCAATCATCTGTGAAGCTGGAAGCATGACAAACGACGCGTCGGCTCTGCGCAGCACCCAGCGCGCTCCACGCAGTTGCCGAGCCTGTTCATCCCGCAAAGTCAAATGTGACAAATCCATCCCCTGCTCAACATGCATTCGACGCGGAGAGGCTGAGTCTTGTGCTCGAGAGATGGTCATGGTGCGGGGCATTGTGACTAGGTTCGTCGATCGCCTGATGCCACAGATGATGGAGGTGGCCCTACCCGGACCCCGGCTCTCATCTACTTTCGCTTATCGAGACCTCTCCGGCTGACATTAAAATCCAGTGGGAAAGATCCCTCGCATTTGCCCAGCTACCAGGAGCTCCTCCAGGAAAATGAGAGGCTCCGTGATGCCTTGGCAGCAGCAAACAGCAGGGCACTCGACCGGCCGGAACCATGTCTTCCCACGAGGCCGAGAAAGCCCCAGCACCTGTTAGAGAATCCCGACGTTTTGGAAAAAATGGTCCTGGAGTCAACGTATCGCACAACCCAGCAGACTAACACGCTTGAGTGGTCGCAAATAATTGTCCCCAGTCGAAAATGCAGCCAAGCCCTCGTTGCATACGACAAAAAGTGGAACTCTTGGGTTCACTACGCGCTTGAGTACCCAGCGTTCGAGGAAGAGCATGAACATTTCATTGCTTCATTAGAAAATGGAGCTGTACTCTCTAATCTCGATCCTGCTTGGCTTTCTGTATATTTTAGCCTTCTATCGGTATGCATCCATGCCGAAACCTCCCCCAACTATCTGAAATCACTCACAAATACTCATGCTCGCTGTAGGCTGCTATGCTGATGGCAGATGAAGAAGAAACTGCTCGATTAGGTCTCCCAGGTCTGTCAAATTCGTCTATATTTTGTTTCTCAAAACCGCGAAAACAGAGCTTAATGGGATTTTAGGTGATCACCACGAACTCCTTCGAAACTGGTACGAGGCGGCACTTTTCTGCTTGAACCAATCTAATTTCATGAGAAACACGAATGTCCGGGCTGTCCAGTCGGTTGCAATTCTTGGGATGTGCTTCTACAATTTTGGTGATTCGGAATTGAATTGCCACCTTTGGAGTTGCGCCATTCGAATTGCTCAGGCTCTTGGACTCGATGGTTCACGCCCAGACCAGCCTGATATTCCGCTGAGCAGTGAAGCCCAGCGAAGGCTTTGGTGGACTCTTGTGATATGCGAATGGTGGGTTCATTTCCCAACAAATGAGATCTTCTCTAACGCGCTTCAAAGGCTCGCGGTTCCGTATCATGTTCCACAGATTGATGAGGCCGACTTTCCAGTTCCACTACCATCCATGGACCCTGTAGACGAGGCAGAGGGTGGTATTCAACCGGTTCAGTACCACATCGTCATGTCTCGTACATCAATCGTGTATCATAGATTTCGCGAGTCTTTACGAAGAGGAAATCGGCCCATTGCTGAGATAGTCCATCTAGCAGATCAAGAGCTTGCAGAGGTCATCAACACATTGCCTGGGCACCTCCAACCTGACGGCGGCAAGAACCCGGGAATGGATCATCTCGAAGAAGAACACCCGTGGATCAAGTGGCAGCGATTCGATGTCAGTCTAGTCCTTTTGCATCACAGATTACGCATTCATAGGGCTCTCCATCAGGAATGGCTCGAGTCCCCCGGGCAACACGATGGAGCCAGAGCGGTTTGCATCCGAACAGCCCGGGATATTATATGGATTTCCCGTAACTGGGATCAACCAGCAGCTATGAGACGACAATGGTAGGACATTTGGCCCCTTTCTGCTTCTTGATTTGCTGATCATATTGGTGTAGGGCATTGTCACTTCACCTCTTTGTAGCTGCCATCTTTTTACTCCGAGAGTCGAGAGCCGCGCCTGGATCCGAAAGGACTAATTTTAACGAGGAGGTTAAAATGGCTATTGCGTACCTCGATGAGGTGAAATCACGAAATGCAGTAGCATACAAGGCAGCTAATATTTTACGGAGCACTCTCGCTGGCGAAGACTTGTAGATATGAAGACAAGCCCTTTATTTAATGACACTGATTTACAAAATACTGGTGGTTTCATAACTCAACCTGAAAAATAGAAGCCAAATGCTGTCTTAGCCTCATCACTGAGCCCATCAAGACCGACATATCCTTTCAGCGTCGTCTCATCCAAATCGTTGCCCTCTCTATAGTCAGGTGGAGGCCGACCGGAACGCGTAGCCTCGAGCTGCCTCTTGATATACGCTATGTTATTCGCAGTAGTAGGACAGGCCGCAATGTAGAACACGGAGGCATTTTCTGTACCTTCCTGCTCAGGATCTACGGCGTGGCAAGCCTAGGAAAATCATTAACGCTTGTTCCATAAAAGATTCGGTGGGAACTCACATCTGCATGCCACCAAACAGTGTCACCGGGGTTGACTTTTGGCATGTGAATCAAGCATTCCTCCAGTCGCAAATGGGGATGTGCAGAGCGGCTCAGGCGTTGACTCTGAGTTTTGAAAGTCCCAGGGAAAAAGTTGCTCGACTCGTCCAAGGTCCACTTCGTAGCGTCCATGATATCTTCGACCTCGCTAGGCGGTTTGAAGAGCGGCCGGAGGAGCACGTAAGCAATGACGGTCGAGACATTGGGGTAAATCAGCAATGAGCCTTCTCTAGGAGCTGCCTTGGTGAGTGCAGTCCATCCCTGAAATGACCGAAATATGCTGGAATGGGCGACTCCGGGGAACAGCTCCTGGTTAGCAGCTTTTCGAACCCCGAGATCATATGGGTCGTGCAATTCTGGGTTTCCGGCTAGAATGTGGTGATAGGATTCACGATAGCTATGATCAGCCCATCGACAAAGACTTCCAGCATCGATATGGGGGCCAAGTCCGAGAAAGGCCTGCTTGGGGGGTCGATCACGCGCTCCATCAAGGTAGATGAGGGGTTCAGGCGACGTCGTGCCAGTTGAATCATGCCAGAGTTCGTTCAGCATACGCTGGAGGTAGAGATGGTTTGGGTGCGCCCGAATAGCATTCTGAGGAGGCGAGTCGTAAAGCATGAGCATCGATGGACTTTCCTTTGGCCAGCCATTGATCTTTGCTTTGTTATCAGCCACGTACTTCTTCAAATCTCCGTAGTGTCCTGTTGCTTCGGACTGGGTCAGAACGCCTCGAACGACAAATGAGCCAATTCTCTTGACTTCGGCCTTCTCCTCCTCTGTGAAGCCATGCTCCAGGAGCTCAGCTGCATTCAAGATGGGGATGATGCTCTGGCCCTTTGTTGCGATCTCGTCGGTGACAGTCTTGAGCTGGTCGCACACAGCAATCCAGCTTCGCTTAAGCGCGTCCGCTCCGTATTGATCAATGATAGCTCTCTTTGCGGCTAGAAAGTCCGGGTCCTCAGCTTCCTCACGCCCCTGCTTTGTGAACTCGGGCCAGGCCGGCCACTGTCTAACTTGTCCTGGCATAGCGAAAAATGAAAGGATAATTGGGTGCGATTCGAGAACAGGTATGTCAAGGTAGTTGATGCAGAATAGTAGTATTTCCCCGAATTGACACGCGAGCCCATGTTAAATACCTTATCAGGGCCAAGAATTCGGGCATGACGCAAAGCGCATAGCAATTCCCGAGATCGTAGCGGTTTTATTCGCCGCCGGCCGGGGTCAAACCGGCGTCTTCGGAGGTGACTCGCGCGAGTTCGGGCGAGTTTTCTGGATGCAAGGCGGGCTTATCACTCGACAGGATACTATAACCTTATTGGGGTTCTGATTCTCGCTCTGGCTCGGTATTGAATTTAAAATGTAGAGCTGTTTCTTGGACTTGAAATATCGTCACTATTTTATTGAAATTGACGGAGCATGCCTGTACTCTTCAAACTTTGAAGGCCAGTTGCACTGATTTTCCACAACATGAGATGCTTCCAATAACCCGGGGCCCCGCGGGGTATCCTAGCCAACCCGCATGAACCTGCCGAGCTTCATCTCTGCCATATTAGCTTTGGTCTGAGATCAAAGGATGAGAAAAAGTCTGATAGGTCCGATAAGAACAGCTATGTTGCTTTCGCAGTCCCACTGACTCGTTTAGGTCGACCTAAGATAGACTCGCCCGAGCTCGCCCGACCCAAACCTACCTCCAATCAATCCTATCGCATCACAAATCACAACCTTTCATACATTCGTCCTGCTATAAGAAATGACTGGGAAGCATGCATGATGCGGATTTTGTCATGCGGGCTGCCCTCTATCTGAGTCTTTGCATTTACGTGTCCAATACGAATCCTCCGAAATGGCTGCGTTTGAGCGAAAACATGTTTCGAATTTAGTCCCTGCAGACCTCAGGGTGTTGTCTACCCTGCTTCTCGCGGTGGCCATTGTCAACTCAGCGGTGTGTAAGATTTCTGTACAGCCGAGGCTATATATACTGACTATGACAGACGCTTGGCTACGATGCTTCTGTGATGAATGGGTTGCTCATTCTTCCCTCGTACTCGGAATATTTTCATCTTACTACAGCCCTTGAAGGACTCAACAATGCGGCCTCGTGGATAGGCGGCATCATCGGTGCATTCCTCATGCAGCCAATCCCGGATTATTTTGGTCGCCGACGTGCGATCTTGGTGGCATCTGTTATCACAACCATTGGCATAATTCTTCAGGCCGCAGCTCAGAATATTGCCATGTTTGTCATCGCTCGCATAATCGTTGGCATGGGTTCCGCGATTAGCAACGGAGCAGCACCAACCCTTTTGGGTGAACTTCTCCCAGCACACAAACGCGGCCGAGTTCTTGGACTGTTTTTCTCATGCTTCTACGTTGGCAGTCTTGCTTCAGCGATTGTCAACTACGGAAGCCAAAACATTCAGAGTACTTGGTCCTGGCGCCTGCCCTCGTTGCTCCAGTTGGTTCCGAGTCTTCTGGCCGTCATTCTCCTACCATTTGTCCCCGAATCTCCGCGTTGGCTCATTGCCAATAAGCGTGATGATGAAGCGCATGAGGTTCTCGTCATCATGCAAGGCAAGGGTGTTGAAAATGTACAGGGAGGCTGGGAGTTGTTGCATGATATCAAATCCGTCATGATGAAGGAGGCAGAAGAGTATCCTCGAAACCCATGGAGAGAGATTGTGGCCACGCCTGCGAACCGAAAGAGGCTTACTATTTTGTGCGCATTCGGCCCCATGATCAACATGTTCGGAAACTTCATCATCTCGTGAGTTGAGATCCCGGTTCAACATGGTCTGATGAATACAGCTCACCAATTTCAACTAGGTTTTATCTCACAAAAATTCTTGACCAGGCTGGGATTACAGACACCGTCAAGCAAACTCAGATCCAAGTAATTATCAATTGCTGGTCTTTTGCTGTTGCTGTTCTGGGTAGTTTCATGGTAGATATTCTTGGTCGTCGCACACAGACTTTCATCGGTGTTGGAGGCATGTCAGTGACTCTATATATCATCGGTGGGTTGATCAAGCGTAAGTTGTCTTAATCCCTTTGCTGTGTCAGTGTCTAATTTTCTTCTTTAGACTATGGAGAAAGCACAAGCCAGAGCGGTATATACGGTACCATTGCCGTAATCTTCCTCTTTCAAGGCTTTTATGCATTCTCCATAACTCCAATGACAAGTTTGTATCCTACTGAGGTCTCACAATACAAGCTCCGAGCGACGGGAATTGCTGTTTTCCGCATGCTTGATTCTGGGTTTGGGTGAGTTGATCAACTCCAATATGTTCATTCTTCTCTAACAATCAACCTAGTCTTCTTGCATCATTCTGTATGGCATACGCGATGGCCGACCTGGGGTGGAAGTTTTACCTAATCAATGCCTCTTGGAATCTCGTATTCCTAGTGATTGCATATTTCACCTTTGTGGAGACAAAGGGGTTGACTCTTGAGGAAATTTCAGCCAAATTTGAAGGCCCTGGGATTCTCGAGGCTGTAAGAGAAGACTCGTGTTCCCAGGACGTCGAGTCTGACAAGGCCGTTGCAAAGGTCGATACCAAGCCCGTAGTTTAAGAGCCCTTCATAACAATGGCAATATGTTGAGACTTAGGTTAGAAAGAATTTTAGTTATTAATTCACTCCTGCGCTGGAGAACAGCCTCCTTTGCCTATGCAATAAATTCACTGTGGTGTGTTGGAAAGAAGTAGAAGTTAGCTAGAAGTGACGACCCGCGTTGATAATTTCTCTTCAAAGCTCATATCACGACTGCTTAGGAGATATCAAAATGACGATGCGTATAAGAAGAGCTGATTAGGATTGAAAATTTTACAGCAATTATAATTTGGCGTAATACAAGTCATTTAAAAACTAACAACTGGTGTCATCGCTCTATCGCAAGTCAGCACTCGTAGCCGAGCCACAGTTAGAACTCCTCCAAAAACTCAGATTTCGGCAGGTTGGATGATGCTCAGAAAGCAAAATTGAGCTCAAAACTAAGGGAACAGACATACTTCTTCCGAAAATTTACTCTATTCTATATTCGTAAGCAGGCCTCCGAGAACTTAGTTCAGAATGAAGTCTGTGTTACAGGGTAGGAGGAGCTTTGTGTTGAAAGTATAGAACCCAAAGTACCACTTGTTTCAGCAAGGGGGTACCTCCAGTTTTTGCTGAGGTGCTATGGTTCAATAGGTTATGAGACCGGTTCGTTGCTGCCGCCACTGTATTGGTTGCACAATTCGCTTCGTATTGTACACGATTGTTGCACAAGACTAGAAAATAGAATAAAAAGGCAAAAAAAGTCCCTTGGTTCGATTCCCTACCACTAGGGGAGATTAAATGGATCTTCTAGACAGAGCCCGAGCCAGAGCTAGAGCTAGAGCTAGAGCCGTAGAGCCAGAGCCATAGAGCCAGAGCCAGTGCCATAGAGCCAGAGCCAGATATGCCAGTTCTAGTAAAACGGATCCAGCCCACATACACAAGTCAAGCTTGCGATTTGAAAGGCCCAATCACTAGCTTGAGGGGGAGTGTTGAAAGTATAGAACCCAAAGCACCACTTGTTTCGGCAAGGGGGTACCTCCAGTTTTTGCTGAGGTGCTATGGTTCAATACTTTGAGCTCGAGTAAGAGAGCCCATCTCCGCCAAGATTTGGTCTCCATTATTCAGGCCCAAAACCACCACTTGAGCCATGGCAGATGAGGTAGCCCCGTGATGTCGCGCCCTGAGTTGAGCCAATAACTCCTCATTGCCGAAAGTGATATTCATAGGCCAGGGTAATCCGTCACCTAACCGCCTCTTTCCGACACTCGGGACTTTACGGCAATGTGTGTATATTAAGTGAAGAAATAGACATCAGGCCATAATTTCTTTTTCTTTTTTTTAACCATGGCACTGGATGTGGAATAGAGATGCTCTTGACATGCGGTAGGCTCCGAGGGAACAGTTCTCACGCGGAGAAGGTTACTTTTGTCTTGGCCTGCATTAGGGTGGGTGAAAACGTCCTAAAGTTGTCTCCTGCACATATCACAGATGGGAACCCCCACTTGACCCAAATCACAAATCATGCTTCATGTGTGCACAAGGATTAGTCTCTCAAGATCTGCATCTCAAGCGTCGGGTGACGCTACATCGATGTGGGTTGTGCTCGATCGCCGCAAATAACGTCAATCGGACTTGAGATCGACGAACAGTTAAGGTGGTTGTGGATGAAAACAGGTCTTAAGAAAAACTTCATGGTTATGAGATGAGGAAACTTGATTATGGAGAAAATTGGCGAGATATGGGACATTTTCCGGCGTACTATCGAGCCACAGTATGTCTTGACTCGGTTTATCGCTGTGCCCGTGTTGCTGAGGAACAAAACGCCATGCATGGATGGTTTGAAGCTGAAGTCGAGACAGTGGGGCACACGGCTGGGGTAATTGCTCTACATGGCAACACTTGCGCCAAAGCCTAAAGGTAGTATCGGAGAAATGCTTGGGTACCAAATGCGTGGGTAGTTGTATGTGAAGTGAAATCTCTGCTTCCGAGCGGGGTTGCTTCGACGGGGTCAGCTATCGATCAAGTGGAGGAGAGATACAATACCAGGTTCATCGGTCTCTCGGTGGATGTCAATATTGATTGAGTTGTCCATGATCACTCCTAATCTCATATATTTTGCATGTTAATTCTAGGAAAGTAAATATTAAAGCCCCAGATGAACAGACGACTATTGACTTCCTTCAGTGCGGCATGTCAATGTGTTTGCCGAATTTTTGCCTGGGGTTACGTTGTCGACGTCAACTACACTTTTGCAGCCAATAAGACAGCAGGGTGGTTCTCAGATCTGCAAGGTAGTGTTGTGAGATAACCAAATCTGACAACTCCCTTGTAGGCGGATGTAGAGATATGTAAAGAGGTGTCTAGGCTGTCAATCTTTCCAAGTGCGGAGCGTTCTTACGTTGGCAACTGAGCCGAGTTCGTCAGCCCCACACGCTAATTAATAATGACAACGGCGAGATGGACCTAGCCTCATGGACTAGCAAGGACAGCATAAAATCTGGTCGGAAGCTTGTGGGTCATGGGGAAAGAAAGTCATCACACAGCAGGCTGCCGGGAAGAGCTGGAAGAGACGATATCACACCTCCATATGTGAAGGGAGAAAAGGCTTGCTGCCAAGAACATTCCGGGTCGAATCAGGGTTGGTTATTCAAATAGTTGACACAGGCAGGGGTGACCTCATTTGTGCGGATGTGTTGGCTCGTATATCCCCTTCATTCCGTCCAATTGAGTGATTGGACAGCCCTGCATTAAGTCCATGTAGGAATCTCGAGGGAGAGGCAGAATATGCACGGAAGGACTTGTGATACGACTCTTTAGACTGAATGTGGGACGGCATGGGGGACGGAGTTTAGCCTCAACATTTTTTCGAGAAGCGGAATCGAATGTGCCTTGTAACTGGTCATGGTTGGACACCTGCGCGCACAGCCTGCAGGAAGGCGTATTTCACAATATATGTCTGTGCCACTCTCGCACGGAATCAATGGCTTAGTCCCGTATGTACCGTGTGCCTCGGGCATCGGAGCCCGATGACAATCCCGGCGATTGGTAATGCCGTGACAGAAGGAAGGAATGATGGAGGGGAGAGAGGAACTCGAGGGTGACTTCCACGCGGGCGGGGCGCGAGAAGTGGGGCCGCTGGATTCCGTGGCGGAGCACGTGACCCTAAACGGTTGGCGGAGCGCCGGGAGCGGAAAGGCGGAGAACCCATGTCCCTGTTAGGTAGGACCGGGACGGAGGTAGAGGCAGACGGGGTGAAAATGTATTTGATTTGGCGGGGACGCGGAAGGGAGACGACGAAATCAGGTCCAAGGAGGGCGGAGCAGGTCACATGCCCACGGGGCAACCGTTCAAGACGGCGGTGCTCCGTATGTCTCCAAACGGCGACTTACAACACCGCAACACAACACCTCTGGCTAGTCTGACTCTGATGAACGATGTAAGGATTTTGCCCCAAATTACGAGATGAGCGCCACTGGAAAACTTTTTATCTTTCACAATGTTTTTTACCTCCTTCCTGTTCCATGTAAACACGAGATCATTGACACAAAGCCAAGACGCCGTGGAAGTAAGTGCCCCTCCTCAGAACGATAGGATATCCATGATTGGCCAATGCAACTTCTCCGTTTATGATTGGAGATTGTGATTGGGCTCCGTAGGGGCAAGATAAGCTTACCAGTTATGCCAAGAGAGAACCTTCCCAACCACGGGTTTGCCGTTGAAGCCAATCACGGGGCAGGCCAAGACGGACCTAAACCGTATCCATACCGTTCGAATTACGTTGCCTACCCGCCAAGACCCTCGTCGAAGCCTGCCAAGCTACGCCAAGCGATGGCGTCTTTCCTCCGCACCCATGTGCGCAGCAGGCGGCAAATGCTGTTAGATTGTTCTGCGAGCAGATTCCCCCGTGTTCCATGCCCATACCGGACACGGCCTGTGATTACGGTATCCATGGTGGTGGGGTCCGGGTGCGGTCGCCGTGAAAGATTGGGGCCGGACGGTCATTGGACGCGTGTCGCCAAGAGATGCGCCAAGCAGCCGCCAAGCGAGCGACTCACACGTCCGGACGATAGTCGTTGACGCCGCCATGTCCCAGACGTGTCAGGTCCAAGAGATTCAACACAGTGACTGCTTCGTGCAGCAATTAGTTTGCTCTCTTATGCATGGCAAACCAAGAGTGAGCATTAGGCGCCAAAGTGGGTTTTGCTGCTGAACTTTGATCCGTTTAGGTTCTCGGTGAGATTGTCTTGCTGGATTGTTGAGATGGCCAAGCATTTTGTTGCCCCGGGGCGAACTTCCGCCCTTGTTAGACTCCACTAGTTATCAATGGTAGGCGTTGGCAGCGTCTTGGGAGTATCAGAGACATGAAGCATAGTCCACTTGTAATGCCGTGACTATCTCGTGGTCCGTAGATAGGTGAGCAGTTATGAGAACTACATCTCTACTATGTTTTCGGTAGGGCCCGTCAGCAATGATGTCAGCTGGGCTGGATGGGGCATGGGACCTGGGAGATGAAGAACCGGCCCGGGGTTTCGCTGAGAGGAACATCGGCGCAAACCCTGTTTGATGATGAATGCCAATTCTCAAGGGCAATCGCCATGACAGAAGAAAACGACACAACTACAGGGGAGTCTGATGGGGTCGCATCAGCTATCTGCAACCAGCGTATCCCAGTTTCTGACCCAATGACCTCACGCTCGCTCGCATCCGCGTATGCTTGGTTCTGCTCCTGTTCTGCTCAGAGCGCCAAGCGCCAAGCGCCGCGTGCGCCCACCACCCCTCCCCACTCAACCACACCATTCGCACACACATACGGTACAAGCCTCTACTCAGTACCACACACACCGGTCCCGGACAAAGCGCAGGCAGCGCCACCACAACCGAGGCCGGGGAGTTCAAACTGTCGTCTTTTCGGCCTGGGGCCCGGCTGCGCGGCGGCTCTCTCTTGACGTCACGGGATCCCCCGAACGGCCTTCCTCCTCCACCTGTCCCACCACCACAAACCGCCTTCCAACCACCACCACCATAGATAGCCAAGAGCCAAGAGCCAAGACACACCCCCTGGTTCAAGCCGTCACGGTCCGTGGGGAACAAGCAACGCAGAGAATTACGCCTCTCCCTTCTGACTCGTTGTTGCGTTCGCAACGGGATTTCGCCAAGAACTCCAAGAAGCCCGATCATGGCAAGACAGGTCCTTCGGGTGGGTTCTACATCTGGAGTGATGATGGGGAAGTTTGGGAACGGGCAATAGACTCGAGGTATATATATGACGGTCCCCCACATCCAATCCAACAAGGTTCTTCTTCCCGTCGTACATCTTCACCAAGGAGAACAACAGCCAAGACACAGAAACAGGTCTAGACTACCAAGGCTATATCCGTGTCAATACCTACCACTGGATCGCTCTTCCATCCCCGAGCCCCAATCGCTTCTCCATACCGCGCCAATGGCTTTTGGGTAGACCTTTACCTCTGTCTTGGCCATTGAGTTTACCTGTCTCCACACTTAACAAAACAGCGACCATCACGATATACCCTGAGAGCACGACTGAACAAATTTCACCCTCCCCCACTCCCTTTTCTTAGCTACGGTCAAATACCGAACCGCAGCCATGGCAGAGTGCCCCAAGCACCCCTTCCTACTCTCCGTTGAAGAGACGGCGCAGGCTCTTGGCACCGATATCGACAAGGGCCTGACGTCGACCCAAGTTGCACAGCTGCAACAACAATACCCCAAGAATGAGCTGGATGTTGGAGGCACTGTACCTTGGTACAGCATCCTAACCAAACAAATTCTCAATGCCATGATTATCGTTGGTCTACCTCCCCAGCTGGACACGGTGGATCATTTGCTAACAACTTACATTAGGTCCTGGTCTTCGCAATGGCCCTGAGCTTTGGTATCAGAGATTACATCGAAGGTGGTGTCCTCGCTTTTGTCATTGCGCTCAACGTCACTATTGGCTTCTGGCAGGAGTATCGTGCTGAAAAGCGCATGGATGCCCTGCGTGCCCTCTCATCCCCCAGTGCCATGGTCCTTCGTGATGGAAAAACTCAAGTTATTTCCAAGTAAGAATTCCTTACTTTCCCTATTCGCATTAGCGACGATTGTTTAAGTGAGTACTAACTATCAAACAGCCCCGAGGTTGTTCCCGGCGACATCGTCCTTCTGAAAATGGGTGACACTGTCCCTGCTGATCTCCGACTGTTTGAGGCCATGAACTTGGCCTGCGAAGAAGGCCAGCTTACTGGCGAGTCTATCCCCGTCGAGAAAATAACCGATAACCAAATCATGGCGCCTGGCACCGAGAAGGTTGTCACCTCTGAGGAGGAAATTGGTATCGGTGACCGCATCAACATGGCTTATGCCACCACTGTCGTCCGAAAGGGCCGTGGCCGTGGTATTGTTACTGCAACTGGTATGGTCACCGAGGTTGGCAAGATTGCTGCCTCCACTTCCAAGAAGCAACGCAAGGCTGGTCGCTCTATGAACTGGCGAAAGTACGGGAAGCGACAGCCTGTCGTCGGTCTCTCAAAGCGCATCTACGACATCATTGGCAAGTTCCTTGGCTTGACTGAGGGTACTCCCCTCCAGAGGAAGCTCTCTGCTCTTGCCTACGTTCTGTTCGGTTGCGCTGTTATCCTTGCTATCATTGTGTTTGCCGTTAACCACTTTGACATGCGAAACGAAGTCATCATTTATGCTACGTCTCTGGGTATTGCTATTATCCCTGAGTCTCTGGTTGCGTAAGTTTATTTCTAGGAATTGAGTTTAGCACGATAACTAACTAGATTAATAGTGTCTTGACAATTACCATGGTTGTGGCCGTCACCGTTATGCGAAAGGCCAACGTCGTCGTTCGTGATCTCTCCGCCCTCGAGGCCCTCGGTGGCGTTACCAACATTTGCTCCGACAAGACCGGCACACTCACCGAAGGTGCCATGATTGTCCGCAAAGCCTGGATCCCATCTTCCCACCTCTACACCGTTCGCGAGTCTCAGAGCCCCAACGACCCTACCAAGGGCAAGGTCACATACTCCAAGGAGAATCCCGAGGAGCCTGAGAAGGAGGAGCCTCCCCGTGACTACGATCGAGAGCGCTCCGCTGCTGTCCTCAAGTTTGATGTTCCTGATGAGAAGCTTAACCTTACTAAGCCTAAGGCTCCAGAACCCGAGCTTGACTGCGAGATGACTGATGGACTCCGTGCTTTCCTGTTGTCCTCAGCCCTTTGCAACCTAGCTACTGTCCGATTTGATGAGAAAGAAGAGAATTGGCAGACCACCGGTGAGCCTACTGAGATTGCCCTGCAAGTCTTTGCCCATCGCTTCACCTGCGGCAAGAAGACCCTCGAGGGACAGGGCTGGAAGCAGGTAGCCGAGTTCCCCTTTGACTCTTCCATCAAGCGCATGTCTGTCATTTACGATGCCCCAAGCGATGCTAGTGGGTCCATCATTGAGACCGAGAACAGCATGATCTTCACCAAGGGTGCTGTCGAGCGCATTCTGGATCTCTGTTCGCACATTGGCACTGGTGAAAACAGACAGGCTGTCACCGACGAGCTAAAGGACGGTGTTCTGAACGAGATGAACGCGCTCGCCTCCCAGGGCCAGCGTGTGCTTGCTATTGCTTACCGCTCCTGGAACGGTCGCTTCACCTCTAAGCAGGCTTCAACCCCCGACGAGGATGAGAAGCTTCGATCCGAGGTTGAGCAGGGCCTTACCCTCCTTGGTCTCGCTGGTATATACGACCCCCTCGCCGAGAGACTAAGCCTTCCATCGCCGAGTGTTCTCAGGCCGGTATTCGCGTCCACATGCTTACTGGTGATCATCCCGAGACCGCCAAGGCCATTGCAAAGGAAGTTGGTATCATCCCTCGCAACCTTGGTATCCTGCCCGATCACGTCGCCCAGTCCATTGTCCAGAAGGCTACCGATTTCGATAGAATGACCGATGAGCAGATTGACGCCCTTGAGGAGCTTCCTCTGGTCATCGCTCGTTGCGCTCCTGACACCAAGACCCGTATGATTGACGCTCTCCGCCGTCGTGGCGCCTTCATGGCCATGACTGGTGACGGTGTTAACGACGCCCCGTCTCTGTCTCGTGCTGATGTCGGTATCGCCATGGGATCCGGGTCTGATGTGGCTAAGTCCGCTGCTAAGATCGTGCTCACTGACGACAAGTTCAACTCCATTGTTTCTGCTATCCGTGAGGGTCGCCGCATGTTCGACAACATCCAGAAGTTTGTGCTTCACTTGCTCACTTCCAACGTCGGTGAAGTTATTCTCCTGGTTGCTGGCCTCGGTTTCGTTGACAAGTCTGGATTCTCCGTGTTCCCCGTTTCCCCTCTTCAGATCATCTGGATCAACATGGCCACTTCGTCATTCCCTGCCTTCGGTCTCGGTCGTGAGGCTGCTGCGCAGGATGTCATGCGCAAGCCCCCGCAGGACAAGAAGCGTGGTGTTTTCACTAACCAGATCATTGTCGACATGATTGTCTATGGCTGCATCATGGGTGCCTGCACCATGGCCACCTTCTGCATCATCATCTACGGCGCTAACGACGGTAACCTTGGAACTGAGTGCAACCAGAGCTACTCCGAGGCTTGCATCCCCGTCTTCAAGGCCCGTGCCGCTACCTTTGCTGAGCTTACCTGGTTGATTCTGATCTCTGCCTGGGAGTTCAAGAGTCTCCGCCGCTCCATCTTCCGCCTCAACCCGGATGACGACAGCAAGTTCCCTTTCTTCAAGGATATCTACTCCAACAGGTTCCTGTTCTGGTCTGTCATCGTCGGCGGTCTGTCCGTGTTCCCTGTTGTCTACATCCCCTTCCTGAACCACAAGTTCTTCAAGCACACTGGCATCACCTGGGAGTGGGCTCTGTCCGTCGGCTTCACTTTCGTCTTCGTTGCCGGCATTGAACTCTGGAAGTTGACCAAGCGCCACTTCCGCCTTCTCGAGGATGCGCCCGTCAAGCGAGGAACCTGGGGCCAGGGTGGATCCGACGAAGAGGGTCGCAAGCTTGGCCGCACCATGTCGTTGTCGAGCTTCAAGACTTGGGCCTCCTTCTCCCGAAAGGACACTGGCGAGTCTTTCGGCAAGCAGAGCACAGCCAGGGGAAGTGGTATTGTGGTGCCTCAGGGTGTGGCCGCGACCGAGGCGTAAGTTGATAAGTGGTGGTGAAGTAAGGACGATTAATGAGGAGGAAAAATTGAAGTCAGAGGTGGAATTACACGATGCACAGAAGTGGAATTTGATTTGATGAGAAGTGCTAGTTGCATTTCAGATGAATGATGACGACTCATGTCGTGTTTGAATTGCCTTTGTTAGTTGTTGCCTCGAGAGGATGGCTTAGATATATCCCTTGGCGACCTCAGTTATGAGCTGCCGTATGAAACATTTTGAATTGATGAAATATCGATAAAACAAACCTCCTACCTTCTACATGGGATTAATTAGAGGAGCATTCGAGGCTGGATTACCAAGCCCAGGCTCGGTAGATGACATGATTGATATATTGTGAATATTGTTAGGGTTGACCATGGACTAGCCACGCGAAATTAAGTTCCAAACGCCAATACAACCAAACGCCCATGTCCATAACCAAAAGAGAATATATTACACAAGGTTTGGCCGGCTATTTGACTATGAGATAGAGTGCTATATCAAGGGTATCTTACCAGAGACATCTACTTACAGGGCGTGACGTTCATCAATGTGAGCCGTGAGCCCGTCGAAGATGTCGTACCAATGGATTGGGAGAAAATGACAGGTGCAATTCTTCTTCGTGTCGCTTCCTTGGCTTATATACTTGGAGCAATTTCCCAGAAACCACTTCAGCTAAGGTATATTGTCGGAAGTGCTCGACATGGCTGGAAGACCGAGCTTGATACCTAGCGCTGCAAGGGGTTCCAAGTTGGCAACCCAAGCTCTAGCTGCTTTTTGGGGATTGAGGTCACTACCGCCCCAGACGTTTGGAGTATTGGGTTCGTTGAAGCCGTGAACATGGGTGATGTTCCTGCCAGAGCTTTGCAGCGCCTTGACGGCATTGAGGATCGTAGTATCTTCCACGTTGTTGCTGACACCCCACATCATGGGAACGAACTTAAATTGCTCCTGAGGGATATCCAGGCAAGCGGGGGATGGGTGATAGCCATAGTTGTAGTACCGGATGAGCTCGCTGCTCGACTGAACCCAGATCCTGTTGTCTTCTGAGTGGTTCCTGTCGGGGACATGGTATAGGCCACGCTTGCTGGACGTGGCAGAGTGGAGAGTTGCAAGGAGGACAATGGCATAATTACGTAGAGGAAACAAAGGCGGCATTATATGTAGTCTATTCCAAGGAGCCAAGTGGACTTGGGGTTGGGGAAGACTGCTGGAACAGCGCTGTGCAGGACACGCACGACTGTACGGCTCTTCCAGGAATGGGCTGTGGTGATGTATCCCAGCTTATCCTTTTGCTCGTCGCATTAGGTATAGCTATTCTCAACGTCTTTGCTTAGATGGCGCAAGATTGACTTCAAATCTCGATTAGTTATACATAAGAAGCAGCAGGGCGTTTGTATGAAGTATAGTCAAGACACAGGAGGACGAGGAAAAGGACACGACAGATGATGAGAATTGACAATGGATTGCGGACGGGGAAAGGATGCTGGGGGATAACCAAGCCTCAATTATATAGAACTAGAGAAGGGCGATTCCGGTCCAATTTTGTGTATCCGAAAATGGAGCTATCTCAACTTGGTTCTGGATAGAGCTTCCAGAAGCTCTCGTGTATGAGTAGTAAGTGGGGCCTATCTCTCAGGATTCCACCAGTGGGGTAGAGGCGCCAGGGACGCCGCTACGGAGTATTCATCATGGGATTTTGGTGGTCTCTGCTGCATTGGCAATGGACTTGTCAAGATAGGTATTTGACCTCTTTGGTCTTTTGGTGGGTGGTCAACGAGTCACCACTCTGGTCACGCCTGTGTTTGTATTTGGCCTGTCTTGCAGTTCTAGTGAATATAGTGAGTGCAGACTCCTACAATTGCGACAAAGACATGTCCATTTCCAAGAAACCCTGCAGTTTAGAACTTCCCCTGCAGAGCCCGCATCTGGGATAGCTCGGGCTTGAGATGGGATTTGCAAATGTGATACCCAGCGTGACGGGGCGCAACCTCGCAGATCCCGACCGCTAACCCAGGACGAATGACTTGTAAGAGGTTTGAGTTTATGGGAAATTCCAGTAGAAGCTCGCTTGAGCTACCACGAAGAGCAGAAGGGGGGCACGTGGAAACATTTACCCCGAAACGATGGAATCCAGGACCACTGAGGACTGCGACTCGTGGAACGAGTGGTTGATTAATAATTTGACGAGATGGCCAAGGTCAGGCTCGCTTGGCTTGATGATGACGCAGAGCGAGCATTTTGAGGAGCAGATGCGCGACGACATCATTGGATGCACCAGCTTTGTCCTCCATGATCGGAGGCTCAGATGACCCGCATCTGCTGGTTTAGGTAATCATACCCTGAAACCAGATGCTCTCAGCAGCCTCAGTGGAAGCCTCCAGTGAAGCCCTCCAGTAGCCAGTAAAAGATGAGCCCCTAGTGAGCCTCGGCGTACCCCAGACCCGTATTCCGCGGGAAATCAGACGAGCATGCCTCGGCCCAACCCCACACGCGCGAACTGCCCTGCAAGTACCGTAGCAGCTTGCCGCGTTGCCCTCTGATGAAGGCTGGGACAGCGGCCAAAGCTCCCGCGCCCCCTCACAACCCCAGCGGTGCCTCGGTTCGCTTCTCATGACTTGAGCGCCTCGAAATCCTTGAAGACGTCTCCAGTCGGCCTCCTGTCGCACAGCATCGCTCGACCCATTCCAACCATCCAACAATCCATCCTTCCATCCTTCCACTCTCTGATCCCCCCAGGCGCTACTTCGTCCTCCTTGAGCCACCGCTGCTGAACCGCACCTGACGTCAAGATGGCCGTCGAACGAATTGGCTCCATCCTCAAGCACTTGGCCCCCGGGTCGTCGCTCAACAGCATGTAAGTAAATCCTCGTCTGGCGCATTTCGGCCATTGCCACAGATCTTAGAGGCTAGGGGGCTGAGTCCGTCCCCGCCCGTTCTTGGACAACAAATCGTCGCGATGAAGTCATGATGGTGCTGATGCTAACCGTGCAACCCCAGTCAGTCCAAGAATGCCGACGACATCGTCATCACCCTCGCCATTCGAACTCCCCTCACCAAGGCGAAGAAGGGAGGCTTCCGAGATACTTCCCTAGAGTACATGGTCTACGCGCTGCTCAAGGAGGTCCGAGAACGTTCCAACCTTGATCCCGCCCTCGTCGAGGACGTCTGCCTCGGAAATGTACGTCTCAGCCATGACCGCAAGACCTTCCGCCGTTGCTAACCAGGTATCGCATTCAGGTCTCCGATGGCAAGGCCGCCTACAAGGTCCGCGCCGCTGCCCTCGCTGCCGGATTCCCCAACACTGCGGGCGCTTCGTCGATCAACCGCTTCTGCTCCTCGGGCCTGAAGGCCACGGCCGACATCGCACACTCCATCTCCAACGACTCGATCCAGATTGGCATTGCCATGGGTGCCGAGCAAATGACAATTGGCGGTGACAAGCTAGAGCAGCCTTTCGATGAGGGCGTTACCTCTCAGAGCCAGGAGGCCATGGACTGCATGCAGCCCATGGGCTGGACCAGCGAGAACGTGAGCAACGACTTCAACGTCACGAGAGAAAAGATGGACCACTTCGCTGCCGACAGCTTCCAGAAGGCCGAGGCCGCTAAGAACGCTGGGTGGTTCGCGGACGAGATTGTGCCCATCAAGACCAAGGTCAAGGGCCCCGACGGAGAGTTGAAGGAGGTCACCCTCACCGAGGACGAGGGTATCCGACCTGGTACCACCTATGAGAGTCTCTCGAAGATTCGATCAGCATTCCCGCAGTGGGGTGGTGCCACGACTGGTGGCAACGCCAGTCAGATAACCGATGGAGGTGAGTGCCCTAATGTTTTTTTTTCTTCTTTTCATTTTAAGCTGCCGTGGGATCCGACCGACACGACTAACGCATTCGAATAGCTGCTGCCGTCTTGTTGATGAAGCGATCCACTGCCATCAAGCTCGGCCAACCCATCGTGGCCAAGTATGTTGGCTCAACCGTGGCTGGCCTGGCCCCGCGCATCATGGGTATTGGCCCCAGCATTGCCATCCCCAAGCTGCTGTCGATTTACAACATCTCCCTGGACGACGTCGATGTCGTTGAGATCAACGAGGCCTTTGCCTCAATGGGCGTCTACTGCCGTGAGAAGCTGGGACTCACCTCTGAGAAGATGAACCCCCGCGGTGGAGCCATTGCCCTGGGACACCCCCTCGGTGCCACGGGAGTGAGACAGATTGTTACTGGACTAAGCGAGTGCAAGAGGACGAAGAAGAAGATTCTGCTGACCAGCATGTGCATTGGAACTGGTCAGGGCATGGCGGGATTGTTTGTCAACGAGCAGCTGTAAGGGAGCGGCGTTGATGAAGGGAGGAAGGGGAAAATGCCATGTAGGCAGCTTGTATTATTGAGAGCGCGCAGCTAACGCGACTATGATGTTGATATTGGCAGTTCTGAAAGAGCCCTTGTGGGGGCTTGCTTGTTGGGTCCAACCAGATATTTGCCCAACGCATACAACTTTGAACAAAAGATTCGATTAATGTGCAGAAAGGTGATGCCCGCTGGACGCCGGAATGCGCATGTTTAAATGGCTCGCCCGAAGTCGACTGGTGAGTGAGAGAAACGAGTATTGATTGTGCCCAAATCGGCATAGAGACGGCAATTAATTCCTAAACAATTTCATCTGCCGGACAAGCCAGCACACCGTCAGCGCCCGCCGGGTCATTGCGTACTCAGCAGCCATAAATGTCATCATCTCGCACACACGCTCTTACGCACGCTTTCACACACTCAAACGCGGCGTGTGCCCTCTCTTCGCAACGTCGTTGGCTGATTTTCGGGATCAAACCGGCCGATGTCGGGTGGAGATGGCGCCCCCACCACTGCCCACTACCCACCACAAGAACGACAGGGGTACGGATAAATTTACCACAGTGCAGAAGGGTCCCCCAGACAGCGAGCATCTTTGGTGGTGGTGGATGATGGCTGAGAAACGCTAGGACCCCTATTCGCCAACGGCGGCTGGCCGTCGACCGCTAATCCTCGAATCCCACAGCGGCATCTGTCCACTGGGGCGTCGCTCGCAGGTGTCACCGGGTCGCTGGAGGTGACACCAGCCCGCTGGAGGGCTGGGGGTGTCAAAGGTGTCTCACCCACGAGTTCGGGTATTACGGGACCCTCCACCCGCCAACCCGCTTAATGCACCAGCTGCACGTTTACTGCGCAGGCGTTGACGTTGGGCAGACGCCCCCCCTCCCCAATAAGAAAAAAAAAATCCCAAAGTGAGGCCGGACCGTGTCCAGATGACTGATGATCAGGTAAATACTGGGAAGTTTTGCAGCAACGGGGAGTTGCTCATCCTTGCTTTTTACAGGACCTTGCACATCTAGGTATGGTCACTCGCCTCTTTGGCCAAGGAATGTAATTTGTGGTGGCGAAAAATGAAAAAAAAAAAAAAAAAAAAAAAAGAATAAGACAAAACGGTAGATAAAACAATGAAGAAAATAAATATAAAAATAAATAGTGAGATACCTCCACAAAAACAAGTGCGATCCGGCAGACTTCCTCTTCGGCGTCAAATGCCGGCGAGAGCTTTACTAGCTTCCATCCTCCCTTGTCTGCGTCACCTCGTCCAGCTTCCTTCGTGCCTCGACCAATCTCCCACTCCGCTCCCCACCCGGTGATGATCGATCTCGCTTCCCGTTACATGCATTCTCCGACAGCTTCATAATCCTCCTCCTCCTCCTCCTCATCCTCCTCCTCCTCCTCCTCTCACTCCTCCATCGTCCCTCCTCCTCCCTCGCTCGAGTACCGACCCCGTCAATCTCGACCTCGACTTCGACCTTGCCTCCGGCTTCGTCCCTGTCCTCGTCTTGACCGTCGGTCGAGCTCCGATCCGAAGCCATGGCTGGTCCATCATCCCACAGTCGGAACACGTCCTCGCACTCCAACTCGCACGAATATCGTCCCACGCAGCCGAGCACCCTGCGTCAGTCTCACTCGGCCCATAACGGGTCCTCGGACCATCTTTGCGATGCTGCGAATGGAGAAAACGGCACCGACCCTGGAGATTCCTTCTCGCCGCCGACGTCGCCCGGCCCAGCCTCCCGCGCTGCCATCTCCGACATCTTCGCTGCTGCCGAGGCGAGCGAGTCGACGCCGCTGATGCAGAACCAATCCACCGACCCGCGACGGAATAATATCCACCCTGCTCACCCCGGAGTCTGCAGTCATGGTACCTTCAGTCCCCGGCCGTCGAGCCCGACCATCACAATGCAGAGCACCGACGAGGATGGTAGTGACACGACGGGCTCCGGCACGCACATCCCCGTGCTGGATGACGCCATCACCACCATCGTGGGTCACGACGACTGGAAGAGGTGGCTGAAGCGGAGGATCAGAACAAAGAAGATGGGCCACAGCAGCATGCTGGCTGAGCAGGCTGGTTTCCAGGATACGACCTCGATGTCAGTATTCCCTCCCATGTCTTATTTCTGTTCTTCAATGGCCTCGGATTTTTGCTAACAAAGTCCTAGGTACATGGCATACTACATCCCCTGCTTGAACTGGATGCGCCAGTACAAGCTGTCGTTCTTCCGTGGAGACCTCGTCGCCGCCATCACCATGGCCTCCTTCTACCTCCCAATGGCCCTCTCGCTCGCCTCCAACCTTGCCCACGTCCCCCCGATCCACGGTCTCTACGCCTTCGCCTTCAATCCCTTGATATACGCCCTCCTGGGTTCCTGTCCTCAAATGGTGGTGGGTCCTGAAGCCGCGGGATCGCTGCTTGTAGGAACCGTCATCAAGGCCAACGTAGACTCTGGAAATGACAAGGAGGCCAATGACCTTGTCCATGCGCAGCTCTGTGGTATCGTGACGGGTCTGGCGGGAGCGACGGTCTTGATTGCCGGTCTGGCGAGACTGGGCTTTCTCGACAGTGTTCTTAGCCGACCTTTCTTGCGAGGCTTCATTAGCGCCATCGGTTTCGTCATCGCCGTCGACCAGTTGATTCCAGAGCTTGGTCTCGCCGACTTGGCCGACAAGGCTGGTGTGAGCCACGGAAGCCCCGTAGAGAAGATTAAGTTCATGGCTCACAATGTTGAAAATGTGCATGGGTTGACGTTTGCGATTGCGGGAACCAGCTTCGTTTTCATCATGATCTGCCGGTAAGATTCCCTTCTCCAAGTCCTCGTCAACAATTGATTGATATTGATCCTTTGCAGTGAATTGAAGAAGCGACTCCAGCCTAGATTCCCCTCGGTAGCGTATGTCCCCGATCGGTTCTTCGTCGTAGTCGTGGCCGCGATCCTGTGCTGGCGTCTGGACTGGGAGAACCAAGGTGTTGAGATTCTCGGAGAGGTAAAGGCTGCCAACGGCAACCTCTTTGCTGTACACTGGCCATTTAAGCTGTCCAACATGCCTCACATCCGAACTGCCATGTCGACGTCATTCCTTATCGCGCTTTTGGGCTTCTTCGAGTCGTCGGTTGCCGCTAAGAGTCTTGGCAGCAGCGAGACTATCCAGGGTATTCAGCTGAGCGCCAACCGCGAGCTGATTGCGCTTGGAGTCGCCAACCTCGTGGGTGGATGCTTCATGAGTATTCCTGCATTTGGCGGCTATGGCAGAAGCAAGGTCAACAAGAGCACTGGTGGCAAGAGCCCGATGAGTTCCATCTTCCTCAGCATCATTGCTCTGTTGTCAATCTTGTTCCTTCTGCCATACTTTTACTACCTCCCGGTAAGCTTTTTCCTCTTCAGTATTAGCAGTTTAAAACTTGTTATACTGACATTTGCAGAAACCTGTTCTGTCGGCAATGATTTCTGTTGTGGCCTGGTCGCTGATAGAGGAGGCGCCCCACGACATTGGCTTCTTCTTGCGCATCCGCGGCTGGAATGAGCTCGGTCTGATGGCCGTCATTTTCTTAGCTACCATGTTCTACTCACTAACCCTAGGAATGGCGTTGGGTGTGGGTCTTTCGATCTTGCAGGTCATCAGACACAGCACTCGACCGCGCATTCAGATTCTGGGCCGCATTCCCGGCACCAATCGATTCGAGAACGCCGAGTCCGACAACAGCAGCCTGGAGTTTGTGGAAGGCTGCCTGATTGTGAAGATTCCGGAGCCGCTAACGTTTGCCAACACGGGAGAGCTCAAGGCGCGTCTGCGTCGATTGGAGCTCTACGGTACTTCAAAGGCGCACCCAGCCCTTCCGCGTCTCCGCCCTCACGACTCGAATCGCAACGTCATCTTCGACATCCACGGCGTCATCTCCATGGACGGTTCGGGCACGCAAGTGCTGGAGGAAATTGTCCGCAACTACCACGACCGCGGCGTGCGCGTCTTCT
This sequence comes from Aquanectria penicillioides, assembly GCA_003415625.1. NCBI lineage: Eukaryota > Fungi > Ascomycota > Sordariomycetes > Hypocreales > Nectriaceae > Aquanectria > Aquanectria penicillioides. The sequence continues at coordinate 6,870,691 of PYIU01000002.1, read as the reverse complement.
TTTCTCGTGGACCTACCAAGCGAGATCACCCCGTTTGGCGCCTCATGCTGAGCAGCGGTATTGTGGATCTCGCTGGTGGAGAGGGGCACTTTGTCAATGACGTTGAGGAGGCTTTGAGGTTGACCGAGTACGAGGAGAGCATCAGTGGGGAGCCCAGCCGACGTAGATACATTGTGGAATAGAGAGACAAAGAGAGCAGGCAAGCGGTGTGCGACATAAAAGACAGTCAAAGATGGTGGGGTTGCATTACAACAGGAGACATGATATGACCGAAGCATCATGAAAATGCTGCGCGGGTGGAGGAGATACCATATCGGGGGTTGCATTCACTTGGCATTGACAGGGGTTGTGAGATAAAGATGGTGGCTTCTTTTCACAGACGATTCTGCATACAACTATTATCATATCTAGGTAGTCATGATGGGCGTGGCGCATATTGAGGCGTTTAGATAGGGAAAACTTCAACGCATGATTATGAAACATGCAGCTGGGAGAGCCACTACGTCGCCTTGTTATCTGTGTGGGAGCCGAAGAATCGTGTAACCTGCGGCATCGACGACCATCGACGACGTGGGTTGGGTTGCATGCATTCATCGATGTCGCCATCGGCTTGTGACAGTTCCATGGACAAACGCAACAACGCCATGGCTCAAAGTTGCACTCTCTTCCAAAGCCGACGTAATGTACTTTGGAAAGTCCACTCAAAACGCCAGCCGTGCCACGCGGTGCCGTGCCAGCGATCCATCGTATGCGTGGCATTGCTAGGTTCCCGTCGACACCGTCTCATCTCACGCCAATGGCCACTTCGATCCAGCCGCGCTTGGCCTCCATTCGCCCTGTCCCCCCGCTATAGGACAGTCCGTCAGCGGGCCGGCCGCCTCCCCGGACGACGGTGCCATTTCCTGGCTTTCCTATCTTGCGCTAGCGGTGCAGCAAACTGGTCTCTTTTGCGGGTGGAGACGGGAGTGACGCATATTCTGGGCTTGACGGTTGACAGGGTGGTTGGCGGTGGTGGTTTGTCCTCGCAGGCTCTGATGCCCACCATCTCCACCACCCATGAAAAGGCCCCAAGCGCGGTGAGGGGAAAACTGAGAGGGAGACAAGAAAAAAGCGGGGAGATGGACAGATGGGATCGTCAGACAGCGGAGAGGAAGATTTTCATGGAGTGGGGATGAATGGGACGGCTATGAATGGAGGCGGAGGGGAGGGTGTGGAGATGATCTCCTGGAGCTAGTTTGGACGTGATGATGATGCCGTTCGTTCGTTGCTCGGCTCGACAGCACTGCGATATTATGAGCCAAGCAAAAGCCGTCTGCTGTCTGTCTGTCTGCCCCGGAATGACGGGTACCGTGTCCGTACGAGGACGGCCGCAGTAGTTCATCTGCGGACAAAAAGAACGCGAGGGGCGTTGGCTCCATGCGGCCCGGGGGTGAGATGAGCAGCAACGTCTACAACTCGACGACGGGACCGGACCGGGGGGGGGCAGCATTCTCATTGTTCCGTCCCAATCCGTCCGTCCCATCCAAGGCGTGGGCATGCCACACATGCATTCTTTCGGGGTCCCGGAGACTTGTGGTGCCATGCGACGGGCCCTCTTGTGCTTGGCAAGCCGTGCAGTCTGACCCAGTCCTGCCCACTTCCGCTCACCCTCCCCCTTCTACATTTCTCCCTTTTTTCCCTTTTCAATTTATGAACCCTTTCCCACGATCCCGACAGTCTGGGTCGTCTTCTAGACCTGCACTTCCATATTCGACCATCTACCTTATTTCCCAAGTTCCCGGGAACCACGACGCTCGAGGTTGATTTATGCTTCCCGCCCCGAACCAACACCTTAATTGGACATATCCATATATTTAGATCCATCCACCTGCAGCACCCACACGCACACAGACCAGCACGAGGGGGGCAGGTTTTAAAATCTCTCGCCGCGCACAACAAATACCTACGGACGAACCACTTAAACACGACCAACATCCAGCTCTGTTTTGCTGACCAGCCCAAGTAGACGACGGGTTTCAAGTTAAAGCTGAGAAGTTACAGAAATAGTCATGGCCGGCACGGAGGAACAGAGTTCCCCCGCGCGATCTCCCACTGGGCAGCAAACAACCTCCTCCCCTCCTCCCCCTGTGGAGCAGGAGACTATTCAATTCGTCAGTTAGACAGTCTCTTTATTCTATCACCACTATTCCCTTGCGAGTTTCTTCGTGTTTTTTTTTTTTTTTTCTTTTTTTTTTTCTTTTTTTTTCCCCCGCCGGGGCCTCCCCGGGGCCTCGGCCCGGGAAAACTACGATAGTCGGGCACGATCCGGAGGATGCCCGGAGCGGAAATCGGTACTCTCCCGGAATGGAAGGAACGACTTACTAACTGGGATCTACACACATAGGATCCCCACGTTGTCGGTAACCTTGAGGACGACAATGACTCTTCTGCCGATGTTGAGAGGTAAGATTTTCGATTTTTTTCCCCTTGCTAATAAAGAAGACTGGCCCAGCTGACAAGCAACTCAGTCTGCGTGACTCCACTGCGTCCCTCACCTCCAGCATTCTGGAGTACCGCAACATCAATGGCCGTAAATACCAGTCATCCAAGACGACTGAGTACTGGTGAGTGCCCTTGATTGACAATCAAAATCTGTGCCGGCTTTCTAACATTATTCAGGGCTCCCACCGATGAGAAGCACATTGAGGGTCTTGACATCTCGTATGTTCATGCATTTCCATAGGTCACTTCGTTGCTAACTGTCATGACTCCCAGTCACCAAGTCACCATGATGCTCATGAATGACGAAATTTTCTTGTCTCCCATTGGAGACAACCCCCAGGTACTTTCGGGTCCCATCTTGGTAACTAGGCAGCCATACTGACTCGCAGCAGAACATTCTCGATGTCGGCACTGGTACCGGTATCTGGGCCATGTTCGTACCATCTCTAGATCCATTGCCAACGCACACCGTCTAACCAAGTTCAAGTGACGTAGCAGACACCTACCCCTCCGCCGAGGTTCTCGGTTTCGACATCTCGGCTGTGCAGCCCAGCTGGGTCCCTCCCAACTGCACATTCCAGATCGACGACGCTCAGCTGGACTGGACCTTCAAGAAGAACTACTACGACTTCATCCACATGCGCTACCTGTACGGCGGTATTGACGACTGGAACAAGCTCTACCGCCAAGCCTTCGAGCACGTGCGTCCTGGCGGCTGGGTTGAGAGCACCGAAATCGACCTCGAGACGCGCAGCGAGAACCCCAAGGTATCCGACGACGACACCCACATCTTCAGGCAGTGGCGCGATCTCTTCTTCGAGGCCGGCGACAAGATCAACCGCACCTTCAAGATTGCCCGCGACGGCCAGATGGAGCAGAAGATGCGCGAGGCCGGCTTCGTCGACATCCAGCACCGCCAGTGGAAGGTGCCAATCGGCGGCTGGCCCAAGGACCGCAAGCTCAAGCAGATTGGTCTCTACAACGGACACTTCATCGACCAGTCGCTCGATGGCTTTGCCGTTTTCCCCATTGGTGAGATTTTGGGATGGACGTTTGACGAGGTCATGGTCCTTGTTAGCAAGATGCGCCTGGCCATCAAGGACCCCAAGGCCCTTCCTTACTACATGATGTATGTGCAATTTCTCAACCACACTTCTCGATCCACGTCGTCTGGTAAATAGCTAACGCGATAAATAGCCACACCGTCTACGGCCGCAAGCCCGAGACTGCCCCCGCTGCTACTGATTAGGTGGTTGGCAAGGACCAATACCGAATGCACATATCCAGGTTGGGAGCAAAAGGAGATTTATGTTTAACATGAGGGATGAATTTTATGTTCTTTAAAGATCTGCTGGAAACAGATTCTATCATTACACAACAATCATGAACTAACATTGAATAAGGATTGCATTTCTATATTCACAAGCTCGCAATGACATGGTGACCGATGGGCAAAAACATGGCCGAGGTCGTTCTATCCAGTTCGGCGCGATACATCTAGGCGATAAGTGTCTGGATACTTGGTTGTAGAAACAATTTCGTCCAAACACTTCAGCGCATCTCGGACAGTATCCATTCCCGGCTTGTCTTCCTCGATGTATGTCATCAACTCGAACAGGTGCTCCCGTCCATGGGCCACGAACACCTTCACTTTGTCCTCTCCTAAGCACTGTTGCATCAATTCACTCACTCCCAGCGGGACATGGATGTCCTTGTCTCCGTGGAATATGACTGTTGGCGGCCATTTGTCCACACGAGCTTTGTTGTCGGGATCCTTGGCCCACTCGTAGCCAGGGTCGATGGTGCCCACTAGGTCAAGCCAGGCATTTTTGTAGATGTAGTACTCATATAAGAGTCCGCGGTAGATCTTAAGTCGTGGCTCTTCTTCGGGCTGCTCAAAATCCAGGTTCCTGGATCCGGTTGGAAGAAGCCTGTCGACACAAAACGACGTAGGGCTCCCTGTTGGTGTCTTGCCGATTGTGACTGGCAAAGCAATGAACGGCGCCATGGCTTCATCTGAGATGATCTCTGTCGTAATCAGTGAAGAAGAGTCGAAGAATGGATGTCTGAAAGTAGCGATGCCTTGAATGGAGAAAAGTGCAATAGGTGGTGGGTGAAGATGGTGGGTGACCACCGAAGCAGCGAAGAAGCCTTGGGCTCGGTCAACTTCAAGTTTTCAAGATCTCAAATATCAGAAAGGAAATAGATACCTCCACTCGCACCGCCAAGTATGACGCGACGAAATCGTGCCTCCTTCATGTTCCATGCCCGAGCAAAATTATACGCCGCAACAACGTCCTCGAGAAGTCCCGTAGCACTTACTTGGGGCATTTGGCGAAAGTCTGCGCTGATAAGCGGCCATTTTCTCTGCCAGCATGCCTATTGAAGAACACACGTCAGTAAGCCTGTGTCGTGACTTGGAGACCCTGTATGCATACCTGTACTAGCCACGGCGCAATACAGTCACGACCCCAGTCTATTAGTCCTCCGGGATGAAAGTAGAGGAAGACTGGTGCATCATCAGGATAGTCGGTGTCGGAGTAGATGTCGCACTCGATGGGCATGTCCTGATGGACATAGACCTCCGTGGATCTGGAAAGCATAATTTCTGCGCAATGAAATCTTTCTATAATTCAGGTTCTGGATTTACAGTCGGGTTTTCAGCATTGTAAATGACTGCCTTCAAGAATCTCGGTTTATATCGTATCGAGAGGTACGACGACCCCGCGCCAATTGGCCACGACACCAAGTCACGCAACAAGGCTTACCAATTTACCCGATCAAGCGAGGCGGGCTGTCAACTGCATGAACCGACCAATACTCTCGTTTAGAGATTAACTTCTGTAGTTTCAAGTTGAGATCGGAGATTATGGAGAGTTTTGTGGTTTGCGTTGTATTATTACAGGTAGCCAGTAATATCAAGTATATCACCTTCAAGTGCCCAATTTAGATCTGAGACCAGGTCTGCTACCGGGTAATTCAAAGAGACATCCTTCCTCCAGTAAGCACGCCATGGAATGGAAATCCCTCCTGAAAAGATTAATCTGCCAAAATGACTCTACAAGGTTTGGTCATGCCACTCGCCAAAATATGGTTTCATGTCGAGAATGACAACTCTCAGGAGCCTTGTTTGCTAACTACATTGATATCTATGAAATGGATTCACGCAAGATAAGGTAAGCAACACGCCTAGTTCATTCAGCTCTGCGGAATACTGTGCTACCGATGAGAACTTAATGAAGATAACTCAACCTACGGCCTTATTGTCCATCTATGACTCAATAAACAATCCATCAATGTCGCACAGGCAATGGCCAATTACTGATCTCATCAGCTAACAGAGACATGTCACGTTGGTCCCGGAGACGCCGCGTTAAGAGCGATTTCGCTGAGACGTCACCGATGTATGATAATCCTCCTGAAGGCTGCAACACGAGACACGGCCGACAAAGAAAGTAAGTCTTAGACATGATGAGAGCAACGGTTCTCCAGTGTAGCTGACCGAGCTTGCCGAAAATCCGGCGGCTCTTGAACAACATTGTCCTCTGAATATGACATTTCGATTTCGCAGTCGCCCGATATAATATTACAATCCTTGCGTGGCTTGGTCAAAGTTGGTAGAAATCTTTCGAGCCAGGATCATGTAAAACATCGTCTCCTCGATAACGCATTGACGCAAGTCTCTCCACTATGAATGAAGTATGGTGTTAAAATAAACAGAACTACTGTTTCTACCCGATAATTTGCAAACCATCAATGTATTCATAGTTGTTTTTAAAGACACCCCTATTTCTGAGGTATACTTTAAACTTAAGTCTGACACCAAGATCAACAACTACCTTCCAGATCATGCAGAGATCCCCTTGCAGGATGATCAACAGTTTCCAAGGAACATATCCTCAAATTAACATATGAAATAAAACAAAACATTGAGTTAGGGTAGGGTATATTGGTCAACTCATACACGCTCGGAAGGCGAGGTTTCCAACTGGACTGAAAGACAGCCAGCAATGGAAGCCCAATGCACGATAGTCAGTTTTAATGGGGATTGATGTCCACCAACAGCATTAGAGGAGTCCTGCACATGGCAAAATTTGCTCAGATACTTCCAGGGTCGCAATCCAACTCGGCGGAGTTTCGGACGCACGTCTTCGGGGCCAACTGCCTCGTTAAGGTATCAACCGGGCCAGTTAACCATCAGGTTGGCACAGCCTCGAAATACCTCACCAGCTCGGTCCATAACTGTCGAGTTCTCGGAGTTCAACCGGAGAACAGAGCCATCCCGACGTGGCCTAACAAGGAAGAACTCGGGTTGAGGGGCAGCTAGTCGCTACAATACGATGACATCATGCCCTGTGTCAGCAAATCCCTTCAATCATCGATGGTCTGATACACTTACCACCCTTGACCCTTGATCAGAGTGGTGGGCGAGACCAGGACTGCCCAGAGGCTCGCATAAAGAGCCGGCGACCAGCCCCCCTTGACCTCTCTAGTCCCGGCGGGAGAGTCCCTGATGGCCCGCAATAGGGAAGATCAGTACCTCATCGAGACAAGGAATCTTGGTGTTGCAGGCATTAAAAGACCTAAATATTGTTTCTAGAGAAAACTACTTGGTGGGCTGTGTGCAACCGGGCACACATGACCCCCGGGATTTTGGCAGGCAGGCTTATGCGGGCGTGACAGGTGGGCTACCCGAAGGATTTCGAAACATTCCGAGGCTCCAATTGGTATTGGTTGATTTTTTCTGAATAGATAAAGATTAGGTACGCTTTATAACCAATGCAATGCTTGGGGATCAGCGTCGTGTTACTCGTCATGAGGAAGGCCGTCCTCCAATCATTGGAGGTGCTGTCCAGCCATCATCTGCCGTTTGATTAGCTTTCATCTAACCACTCTCGGCACGTAGGACTTTATGAAGATTCATTATCTCCTGATTCCAATCCAGATGTCGCATAAATTTACACAAAGCGCACAACAGTGAGTCGTCAGCAGTTGCCTTGATGATCCGGAAATTTTCTCCAACCCTTGTCCCTCGTCCTACCAAGGTGACTTCGGTGCCGAAGGCTCCAGTTACTAGGGTGACTTCCAGGATCCCCGTATTCGATGTCTTAGCTCCCAGGTGTTTGACCTTCTCTGCTCGGTACATGGTACATGGGGCACACTTACAACAGTCTTGCCTGCACTGGGGATTCTGAGGATTCCAGGCACCCGGTCGAGAGTTCCAAGGCCGTTGAAAACTTGGATGGAGTAGAACCCTCATCATGGGCCCTTGTTGAAGATGTCTTACACTGGACGTTCTCTGTCGCCGGCACGAAGCGTGATCGTCCCGGGGGGCGATCCATCCGTAACTCATCCTCATCCATCAGTTTGCCCCTTATTACGTCTTAGGTTGCTCTTACTTCGGGCGGATCCGATCGTCCTCTTCCCACGGCGATGGCGGAGTGGTGACAGTTATTCTTGAAAAAAATCACGTTGTGCATTAAATTTAGTGCATTCTCGCCTCTTGTGCGAAACCGGCGATGAAATTACCGGTACTCCTTGCGTAAAGTCTGTGCTGTGCCTCATTCGAACCCACGGATCCGCGTTTCCCAAGACCATAGTATTGGGTCAAGTGAAGCAGCTCCAGTCATCTCGGTTACGTTACTAGTTTGCATCGCCATTCTTCAGTTGATAGATGAGGAATCAGTCGAGTGACAACCGGAGCCGCGATAGTCTTGCCAGTGCAGCTTGCTCTCGGAGCTGATGTGGCTCTGCGGTACTTCTCTCATCTTACGATTATTCTCTGCCGCTGTCCCAAATCAGACTCAAAAAATGTTGCAGACTATTTCGGGGCATTTCTAAGATCCGACGGCTCGAGATCAGACGAGTCGCTGGGACAGTTGAAAACCCATTCCATACCAACAGCCAGGATAACCTCAAGGTTCACAAGGCATAGCTTCGACTCGGAATGTGTGATTTGATCCCCCGTGGGCACCTAGAAAATACAAACACATTCTCAAATCGTGATACATGCTTCGGATCGCCCCATGTCCCGATGATATCTCATGGCTATCTGGTAAATTGACACGTCTGATCACGCGGATTTGAACTAAACCTCCTATAATGGATACGTTACTTTAGCGCAGATGCCATTGGAGAATCAAGATCTAAGAGTTGCGTGGCTCAAACAACAAGGGGTCCGTTCGTCAACAGAGGGCACGCGTTTTGTAGCATCGTGGAATGCCATGCGCAGAGGACGTAGCAACTCGCACCAGCCAAGGAGGTATTTTTGTTTTTAACTTTCTGTTTTCCCAGCTCATCGAGGTGGTAAGTGGCTTTCTCGGAGATGCCGTAATGTGAATCCCGTGCCGCGAAACATTCATCGTCATGGCGTTGTACGTAGAGTACTTGCATGGGAGGCTACAAAGTGAAACACCCGTGGCTCTGGTGGCTGGGCAGAGAGCCATCCATTGGGTTCTGAATGGACAGCGGTTACCAGTCGTCGTAGCCTAGTTTAATCTCCTTGCATGTCCCTCGATAAAATAGCATTAGTAATTGCGTCCTCTACCTACACCGACTTCTGCTACTTCTCGCGTAAACTTCCCGTCAGAACGCTACACCGGCACGACGATGCTATAGTAGCCGCTTGCAACGAGTCACGGCTCAAGACAGGGAGGCGGAAGTCCGTCCCGGCGCCCATCTCATCACTTTGCATGTAAAGGCTGGGATGGTGGAAGATCACGGCCCCCGTGGCTGTGGACAGGAACTCTGTGGATGGATCCCCGGTGCCTCTTCTCCAACGGCAGTTGGATGGGAAAGTCACAGACTGGCATATACCCCCATCCGTCTTGAAACACCTTACAGCGATGTTCCCTGTTCAGTTGGGGAGAGTCAAAGTCTCAAAGACGAGGCATGGGTGTTGATGATAGAGACATGTAATTCCACAATATGAGGCGAGGCTGTAGGGTAGTAACGAGGAACGGCCGAACCATTGGATCATGGCGTCACACTGACGTTTGTTTCCAAAGGGGCAAAGCGGGGGAGTTGAGGAAAAAAGAAATATGTATCGAGATGGTAGGCTGAAGGATTGAAAAAAAAGAAAAGAGAAAGGGGAACAAGGAGTTGTGTCACTGTTTTGCGGTCCACAGACTCATGTTGGCATCTGTCAACGCCTTTTCTTAGACGAGGGTGAGCAAGTGGATGTTGCGTCAACCACACACCACACAGGGATATCCCCAACTATTTGCATACCGTCGAGCAGCTTCACTCGCTCGACGGGCACTACTCCCTCTCGGAAAGCAGCCCCGGCATACGGACTACCGGTAGTATAATGCAAACCCCTGTCCTCACCATGATCCACGTCCCAGGTTCCCGGGCGATGTGCTGTCCCCCCGAGGGGATGACCAACAGCAGAAACAACCAACCAACAAGCTGCGGAAGGGTGAGGCGCCCATCAACACTAGCCAAGGACTCGCCAAGTAGCTATATCTTCAACGGCTAGCCGGTCAAAGTAGTTGGCAACGCGAGCTGAACGCAGTAAAGCGCCCGCTGCATCCCGTGACGTTTGCTTCCTGCATCAAACCTGGATCAGCCGCATCCAACCAACCATGCATTCGTCCCCCCTCCAGCTCGTCTTCACTTGGACGGCTTGCTGGGCCTCCCCGGTCTGTTCTCCTCTCCTGGCTTCTTTGGGATGTTCTCCGGCTGCCGTGACGAGTGCCACGACGTTGTATCACTTCCACGGATCTTCATGCCCAGACCTTCACATCCTGGGGACGGGGCGGCCTAGCCCAGAATCGAAGGCGGACGGCCCGTAAGATATCACATACTTAAGTGACGCCCTAACACCGGGTAACATCCGCTACGCCTCATCCCCAGAGACCCCAACCCGGTTCCCACTCGGGCAGGTCAGCAACGACTAACCGCTGCAACCGGCTCGAGGCCGTCGGCATCTGGCTCGTCCTCCACCGCTGCAACTGCAACGCATACGCAACCTCCTGCACCGGGCCTGCTCGGAGCTGATTCACCGAGCCCGCTGGCACGCAAGGTTCTGGTCCCGCGCTCGCCTCGTTCAAGCCAAGCCAGCCAGACCCTGTCTCTTCGGCTGTCATCGTTCATTTGCTCCCTTGCCCATGTATTTCTCCAAGCCGTGATCCTGAGCAGCCCCCCGTCCGGTTACATGTCTCGTCCCATGTCTTGCGCCCTACTCACAGCACCGCAGATCCGCGCCATGTCCACCTCCGTCTCACACCCGGCCACGAACCCTCCATTGGACTTCCATTAACCCAGCCCAACGTCTCAGAGCCTGAATCGGCACGTGTAGACCCCTGGAGACGTGCATTTGGCCTGTTTGCTTGCCCTCATTGGGCCGTACTCCCGCAGGATATGGCGCTCCGGTCCGGAGGACGGGTTACGACATCACGCACACACCCAAGCACCGAGACCACGTTGATTGCCATATCTCTCAACTGACCCTCCCACCCCGTCGTGTGACTCTTCTTTCTTCTTTAGATGCTTCAAAGCGCCTCTGAGACCGATCCAACGACTTTTGTTTCGAGTGAATTGATCACCATCCGCGTGTTTAGCGCCAACACCCGTCCCACCTTGTCATTTACTACAGTCACCGAGATAGTCACCAGCGCCCTCAACCTCTTGTTATCTGTGAACCTTATTCTTTGACGCCCTTTTCTGTGTCGCACAACTTGCTACCGAAGTCTTGCAGAGCGCATTGGGCAACAGTCAATGCGTTGCAAGTACAGAGATCACAGCAGCACTGCTACTGAAGGTCAAGATCAAATGTTACTTTGGGAGGAACGAGATCCAAGTACTTAAACCCCATAAACCGTCGCTCCCCGTAAACTCGTTCCCCCTTGAGCTCATCAGCAATTCAATCAACAGTGCATCTCCACATCAATAAACTCGGGTCTTCAGAAGACAACCGCCTCCCATCCACAATCACAATACTCATGCCTGCGGAAATCATGGAGCCTTGGCGCCTCACAGCATCCGAGGCCCTTGCCCAGATTCGCTCCGGCGAACTCACTGTTGAAGCCTATGCCTTGTCGCTACTTGAACGAATCCGCCAACGCAACGATGCTGTTCGAGCGTGGGTTTATCTCGATGTGAAGTTGATCATCGACCAGGCCCGAAGCCTCGACCAGGTTCCTCGAGAGAAGAGAGGCCCACTCCATGGCCTTCCTATTGCAGTCAAAGACGTTATTTATACGGAGGGTATGTATGGTGTGATCTTGGTTCCGACTTCTCCTAACTCGCGAATAGACATGCCTACTCAGCACAACTCACCTTTGTATGAGGGAAGCTTCCCCAAAGTCGATGCCGCTTCTGTCCGAATCCTTCGCCAGGCCGGTGCTCTGATCTTTGGTAATTTAATTACCCTGATGCCCTGAAATCCTCCTCTCGGGATCCCTAACATCACCCCAGGCAAGACGACGACGACGGAATTCGCCGCCATCCATATCGGGCCCAAGACCCGCAACCCCCACGACCCGGCCCGAACCCCCGGTGGTTCATCGGCCGGCTCTGGCGCCGCTGTTGGCGATTTCCAGACTCCTATCGCTCTCGGCACGCAGACCGGCGGATCCACTATCCGCCCGGCATCTTTTAACGGCATCTACGGCTTCAAGCCCACCTGGAATGCCATCTCCCGCGAGGGCCAGAAGATTTACGCCCTGACCCTCGACACCCTTGGCCTCTACGCCCGTTGCGTGGACGACCTCATGCTGCTCGCCGACGTCTTCGCGTTCGAGGATGACGAGGAGGACGTTGATGTGTTTGACGGCATCGAAGGCGCCCGCTTCGCCATCTGCAAGACCAGTGTCTGGGACCAGGCTGGTGAGGGGACAGAGGCCGCCATGTCCCGAGCAGCCACCCTCCTCGAAGCCCACGGCGCCATTGTGGAAGAGATCGACCTCGGCCCTGAATTCGCCCGACTCGAGGAGTGGCATCACATCGTTCTATATAGCGAGGGTCGCACTGCTTTTCTGCCCGAGTACCGCGTCGACAAGAACCAGATCCACGACCTCATCGCCGAACACGTTGAGAACGTTGACCAGTTCACCCGCAAGATGCAGCTCGCAGCGTTTGACGGCATCTCTGCGCTGCGGCCGCGAATGGATGAGATTGCCGGACGGTATGCGGCCATCATCACACCGAGTGTTCCGGATGAGGCACCGTTGGGCCTCAAAAGCACAGGAAGCCACGTCTTCTGCAGCATGTGGACGGTGAGTGATGAATCTCATTTTCTTCATGCGTGCTCTCCGGAAGTCGGGACAAAACGAGTTGTGAGCTGTAGCAGAATCGCGAGCTAACGGATGGATTCACAGGCACTGCACAACCCTGTCTTGAACGTCCCGGGATTCGAGGGGGCCAACGGGATGCCCATCGGCGTGTCTCTGGTGGCCCCGCGATACCGCGATCGCCACCTTCTCACAGTGGGCAAGGCGATTGGTGAGATTTTCGAGACCGAGGGCGGGTGGAAGCGTCAGATCCGGTACTGAGTTGCCGAGTGAGACACGATGTAGGAGGTAGAATGACCCAATGGACGAACATGGGATACTATTTCGATTTTGTTTTTATGGGAACTAGTGAACAACAGCTGGATAGACTTGGGACAAAGGATGAATCTCTAGAGGCTATGGCGTCTTCGTTGACACTTTCGATTAAATACTTGAGTATGATACTTACACAAACTTCGACTGCCCCCTCCTCCGCAGTATCGATGAATATGGTGCTCGATCGTGATGCGACGACGGTGATGGGACCGACAGATGTGGCTGTTTTCACCGAGCCGAAGTTACGCAGGTGAGGGGCTGCAAGTACTACAGTACACTTACACAAGCACATCATCACACATGTTAAGAACACGGAAAGTAATCATGAGATTCTGGATCGGATTGAGACTTCTCATGCGTCTTTAATTTTTTAGTGTTTCTCCATCGGGCCATGGACGATCTGGCCCGAAATCGGGACACAAAACCCTCGTTATACATCTCTTGTCCCGAAGGAAGACATCCATCCCTGCTTGATAAAAAGTCGTCGCTGCATTTGACCAAGATGCCAAATGCCCCATCATTGGCTGTCCGAGTCTACATTTCATCCACCAAGTCACGCCGATGCCCGGCAAAAGTCTTCGCCATTAAACCATCGGCCTCGCCAAGATCAAATAGAACATACAATGAAAACGCCGAGGATATGAATCAAGGCAGGAGAAGAGTTGTTTTTGCCCGATCATTTATTAATAAACATGTGAAAAAACTGCTCTAGTCGTTGAAGAGAAGGTCTCACCGCCTCAACGGCAGGAACTTGTCAACACATTGGACAAACTAGAGATATCGTTAGCAAGTGGTATTAACCGTAGCTGCGGTGGATAACTTACGTCCTCAGGCATGATGCTCTGGTTGGCAAGATAGTGGCTCATGTGTTTGACGAGCTCGATCTGCTCCTCAGGGGTCAAGCTGGTGATGGCGGTCTCGAGAACAGTGCCGAGGTTGACCTTGTGGATGGCGATAAAAGTGTGGTAATACATGTACGCGAAGAAACCCATGATAAACTGGCAGTCCATGCGGTCGGTGATACCACCATGGCCGGGGATAGAATCACCAAAGTCCTTGATCTTGAAGGTACGCTTAAGGCCAGAGGCAAAGAAACCACCGAAGGGGGCGATGAGAGAAGCGAAAGAAGCGAGGTTGAGGGCGTGGAGCTGCATAGGAGCGAAGGTAACGGAGAAGTTGGTCTTCTGGGGAAGGAAGAAGAACTCGGGGAGGTGATAGGTTTTCGGAAGGAAGACGGGGTTAGGGTCGCACACAAGGCCAGTGAAGATGTTGGCACCGAGGTCCTAGATGCAGTTAGAAGCTGTGATGTGCGCAGCCGGGAAGTAGGGGAAAGACATACGTTGACAGGGCAGATGAAGTACTTGGATCGCATCATGATGTTGACCAGAAGCATGCCAAAGACAATGGTCATGATCCAGGCGCCAATGAAGCCTTCGACGGTCTTCTTGGGAGAGAGCTTGATGAGCTGGGTTCGGCCAAAGGCAATACCGCAGATGTAGGCGAAGATGTCATTAGTAATGACAAGAGCGGCGGGAAGGAAGAACCAAATCATGCCCTCGAAGACGTTGTTCATGATAAAGTGAGCCTGGACGACAATCAGGTAGAGAGCCATGTGGGTCCAGGCGAAGTTGGTGAACTGGAACTTGTAGTTTCCAGCCTGGAGAGAAGCGACAAAGCAAACGAAGCCTATACTGTTGGTTAGTACCGTTGAGCGGCGTCATGAAGGCCTTGGGGAAACGCACCAAAGACATAAAGAATAAAGCTGATGAAGCGGTGGTGGGTCGCTAGAGGCAGGAGAACTTTGTCGACAAGGACAATGTGCTTGAAGTAGTAGATGACGGTCTCGCCGTAAAGGAAATACATGGTGGTCGCAAGCCAATACCAGTTGAGGCTCTTGGTAGATCGCAGAGAGCGGGCGCGGCTGGGGACGTTGGCAATAGCGATGACCTCTTTGAAGGAGATGATCTGGACGGCAGTGATGATGCAGATGATGTAGATGTGGCCCATGAAGAGGGCGGAGAAGAACAAACCGAACATGACGAAGGTCCAGAAGGTACGGGTGATGAAGTTGGCCTTCTTCTTCTCATACTCGGCTTGCTTCTCGTCAACACTTGAGGGCTTCTGCATGGCGACAAAGACACTCCAAGTTAGCATGGTTTCGTGGGAGGACGAGGTGGTTCTAAGCGGGTTGGTGTTTTGAGGACGTCATCCTAACACAAGCTCGGTGAGGCACGTACCTCATTGACAGTCGCAAGAGCAGCCTGAGCCTTGGCCTTGGTGGGGGACTGGCCGTCCTCACTCAGGTCGCTGAAGCTGGATCGTCGTCCATCGGAGCCGTTCTGGCTGGTGCTGTTGCGGTTGGGGAACCTAACCCCCCTCTTTGATCGGGCCATGGCGAAGGTGTGGTGGTGGAGTGTGGGCTGTGGTGGGAGAAAGGACCGGTCGGATCCTGCGGGTTTTCAAGACGCCGTGGAGCTTTTAGCGACTCGACTCGATTGAAATCGCGCGGTGCCGCCGGATGCTGATCGTATGAGGGAGCGACGTCGATTGCTGGCGTCGTCAAAGGTGGTCGCGCGACTGCGGCAGCGTCGGAAGATTATTAGGGAGAATGGGAATTGGGAGGGTGCAACCGGGGGCAGGTGAGATGAGCGAGGTCCCGAGAGTGAACGCTGCGTCGTCGTCGTCGTCCGTCGATGCGGCTGATGCGGAAGTGGTGGCTGAGGTCCGCGAGAGAGCCACGAGCAGTTGTCGGGCTTGGAGGAGGTGACGGGTTTGTCGGGGTTGAAGTTTGGTGACGATGAGAAAAGCTGGAGGATTCCCACTTACCATTTCCCAATGTGGGCGGTAGCGGATTTTGCGCTGACGCTCATGCTGGTGCTGACGCTTGCGCTTGGCTGAAGCAGCCTAAAAATGGGCTAGCAGTACCTAAACGTGCCCTGGCGGAGCGGAGTTTTCCAGCGCGCAGAATACGGGACTGCCGGCTGTGGCTTGAGAGTGCGAGGGGTCTCGCACTGGAGGTTGGCCCTGGAAGCCGCTGGAGGCAGCCAAGATACAGGGGAGTATTTGAGAGCGCCTTCGGGGTTGTTTCAGCAACTGCCAATCAAAGCTGTTCCTCCCCTCAAGCCTGAGCGAATAAGTGTCTTCAGGATCGGCAGTTGAACATCGATCACCCAGTCTTTTTGTTCTTCTTCCACTCAGTTCTAAATCCCTTGAGAGCGGCCATCAGATGTGAATACACATGGCATCTACAGCTACGGTTCAATCGCCACGTACGCCATACGCACGAAATACGTGCTGAGCCATGGATCTATTATACCTTGCCCTGGAGGGACAAGCACATGGACGCAGGGGCTGATTGCGAGTGGGACTCGGACAAGTCAAATACCCCGTCGCCGTTGGGCTGTCGCTTTGCCCAGACGCAGGCCCCGCCCCAGGTGGAACCGAAGCGAAAGCGACCAGATCTGTTGAGAGAGATCTTCATACGAGCCGAGATGGTTGACAGGAGCGAGACAGCGAAGCAATAAAATCCATATTCGTGGTTCTTGGCACCTGTGAGTATCCAGACTTTCCCCAGTCTCTTTCCATCAACTTTAGCTTGACTTGGGTTGTTTACTTTGGCGTTTCATGCAAAACTACCTACCCATGCTTCGTCGTCACATTCCATCGAAATGCCACCTCCCACAGTCCCGCTGTCCCGTGCCACTTCTCCGCTAAATCAGGACTTCCATCTCAGTGACGTCGCATGTCCATGCTCACCCATTGCCTGTCGGGCCGTCACCCATCTCCGGTTTGCTGGCACGAAAACGCCAAGCCAAGCGGATAATTTGCCAAATCCGCGGAAGCCGGCACCTCGCAAAGGCCCCAGGCGACACGTCTCCACAATGATCTGGCCCTACTCTTACATCGGATGTGTTTCTTGTGGGCTCCGAGAATTGTGTTGAGGGCGGTGGAGGACGATAAAGACATGAGGGTTTCCATATCTTCTTCTTCAGTGATGCGGACGAACATTAGACATCCCCACACTCCCGGGAACCAAATCAAGGTTCTTTGATAACGCTTCTATCGATGACGCACTGGTTCCTTTCACATGCTTGGGAAAAAAAAAATGCGAAAATTAGAGGGCAGGCCCACACACACCAGCTGCGCCACAGCTAGGTAGACTGTCCGTTTGCCCTTAGCTAGCCTAGCCAACAGTTGTGGTAATTGCCAGCTCGTTGCTGGGCCTGCACAGCCACTTTGCCTTGAGCCACTCCAACGAACCGCATGAGACAAAGAGAAAGGGTCCCACGTGACTGCGCGACGCGTTCCTTTGGACCCAGTCTAAGCTCGCGAATTGATACCGTGCCATGATATGCTCGCCACAGCGTGAATTGGCCATTTTTGTTCTGCCTCGCTCCATGGCGCTGGTAGATGGCGACTCCATGCGCATAAACCATGGACTTGGATGAATTTTCCGACGACGGCCTCGATGACCTTCCTGATAACGCCCTACAGGAGCTTGAGAACAATGCAATTCAACTTACCCAAGCACAACGGAAGCCCCCGACTCAGCAGCCTGACTCTACATACCCGGATGCTATCTGGGTCGAGGACGATGATCTCGATACTACAGAGGTGACAAATGATGTCGGAGAGCCTGTCGCCAGGCCCATGGTGGACAACACCCTTCAGCAACTTTCGCAACACCAGTACCCGCAGACCGAGTCCCGACGATCCATCCCCCTCCCCCGAATCCACGATGGAACCCAATGATCGATCCTTCCAAGAGGCGTCCTGCAGGACCGCCGCTACCTCGATATACCACCGCTGCGACCACGAACCAGCCCTTGTATACATCTCAACAGTTCCAGACTCAGTCGTCAAATCTGCATCGTGCTCAAGCAAGCCAATTTGCCCGCCCATCAATCCCTACTAACCACTATGTCCCATCCCAGAGCCAGCCCAACGATGTCATGTCTGCCCTGCAGCAACGAGTGCGGGCACTCGAGGCTGAGCTTCACGCAGCCCGTGGAGAAGTGTCAATCATTCGATCTAATGCCAACAAGGCCCAGCAACAACATGATTCCGAGGTTTCTCGCCTGAAA
Organism: Aquanectria penicillioides; assembly: GCA_003415625.1. Lineage (NCBI taxonomy): Eukaryota > Fungi > Ascomycota > Sordariomycetes > Hypocreales > Nectriaceae > Aquanectria > Aquanectria penicillioides. The sequence goes on along the minus strand of PYIU01000002.1, from coordinate 6,852,576 downwards.
AAGCTCAATGCTGAACAATTGACGAAACAAGAACGAATCGCCGAAGCCGCGATGGCTGCAGAGCAGAGCGCAAACACGGAACTTCAATTCCTCCAGAGAGATATGAAGGAGGCCAACGACCGCGCTCGGAGGAAAGATACGGCTGTGTCGACTAACATGGGTACTACGACTCCAAAGAAGTCAACCAAAACTTGGCGCATGGCTGATGGGTTTGACGAGATGGATATTGTTGTGAGCCCCAGCAAGGGTCAAGGGCGTAATAGAAATGCGGGTTCAGTTGCGGTTAATGTTGGTGAACGAACACCAAGCAAAGGCAAAAGGAAGCGTCCAGCTGTGGATAGCCCCATTATGGCCCTGGAAACCCACGTTGGTGATATGGATGTCGATGAGAAGAAGCCAGACCTATCCGCAGTAGCCAAGACTCCTATTGTAATTGCGGCGGTACCTACGCTTCCCTTTGAGGTTTGTGTAACCGTTTCCCACTTTCAACCCCCCAGCTAATAGTGTCACAGTTTTTACAACTCGTCTTGGATCACGGGTCATTTCGTGATCAATTACCAACCTTTGAGGTTTTATCTCGTTTCTCGTTCGCGTCAGACCCTGATGTATCGCTCGCTGCGTACATCTTCAAGAGGCTCCCGCTAATAGGGGATCCACGTCGTCCCATACAGCTTTTGGTTGACTTTGTTCATCTCCTCTTGCAGTTCTGGTCACGGTGCCTAGAAGAGCAATATTGGGAGCCAATCAAGTATCTTGTTGCTTTGATTAACTTCACGTTTCAGCTCCAATCAACAGAAGTTGCGCCCTTGACGGTGGCAGATCTTGCTCCTGTTGCCCAAGCTACCATGTGCAACCTTGCTGATTGGAGGCATCGACTTCTAGAGGAAGAATACCTCAAAAATGAACAATTCAAAGTGCTGAGGGAGCACATAAACATACCTCAAATTTTGGCGCTCTTGTACACTACGTCTCTGACTTGTTCTACGTCTATCGTGGAAACAGAGAATGGAATTGAATCGAAGGCGGCTTATTTCTGGAGACACATGTCGCTCGACACGCCTTCTATTCTTCTCACACCTAGGCAAGAACTTCCTGACATTCTTGGTATGCTAGATCTTTTAGCCACCTCGTCTTTGCCAAACTCCATAGGACCCATCACAGACGAACAAGACCCCCCTTTGTTGCGCAACTTGTCATCGACAAGGTGGCGGCTAAGTTGACAGAGCATCCCCGCTCGGCAACAACGCCAGCCGAAAAGCGTAGTGTGCAATTTGCTGCTCTCCGAACCCTCATTGCATTTGCTCGTTATCCGTTTGGGGCCATACAGCTGGCTACTCATAACACTACCCTTCCACGACTAGTCGCATGTCTGAGCATATCCATCGATGAGCTGTATGATCAGCCTGCTCCGTCTAATATTTTGCCTGATCTGTCTGGGAATGACAGCGCAAAGAGACACCCTATGCTTGATTCTTCTGCAGAGCTCTGCCGAATCATATCCCAGTGCGTTTTGTTGATCCACGCGCTCGTTACAAGCCCTCATACAGCCAACATCGCCAATATCAACCAGAAGCTCTCAATGTCTCACGGGGGAAGCCAGCGATATCTCCTTGCTCTTGGTCGGCTCACATTTGTGGAGGAGGATCTAGTCATGGAGTCCGGGATTGACGAGGAGACTGTGGAGGCGGCGCATGAGCTTTTGGAGCTCGTAGTGACTCCAGACGAAGGTGAGATTGTGAGCGAGGCTTTTGGGGCATAATATACATGTGCATCGGTGACATGTTGTAAAATAAAAAGGGATTTGTGGGACCTATATTATTGGAGTACAAACAGCATTTGTCGGCGCTTATATGGGAGGCATCGTCTTTGGAGTTGACCTGGACATTCAACGATATCATGTCACGAGGAAATGAGGTAGGAGGTCAAGCAGTCGCCGGGAGGCATTAATACATTGGTCAAATCAAAGTGAAATGTAGTTGGTGAAAATGAAGTCAAACACTTTCGTGTTCCTCTAGTTCAATGGATACCTAAACAAGTGAATCATAGTAGCTACCTATCTTTTCGAATCCCTACTGATACAGTGACGAATCATATTGCACGCCTTTCAACGCCATCAGCCCACCAAATCAAATCAAATTTCCATTCTATCGCTCTTATTTATTATACGAAACGTGAACGTGGTCCCTACGTTTGAGTTAGCTTTTTCATTTCCTTGCGCAGCATTCTGAAATACGATACTCACCAGTGGTTCTGGGTCAGCGACTTGCGGTCGTCCATGGTTCGCCAGCTATCCCAGCTCACCTCCTTGTCCTGAGAGGGGCTCCAGATCTTCTGGCCCCAGATGACGTACTTGAGGTTCAGGGTCTTGCGGTTCTTCATGACCCACTCGGCGATCTCCTTGCCAGAGAGGGTGGCGTCCTAGTGGAAAGTGAGTTAGCATGTGTTATTTCGGAGTGGGATTGAGATCAGGGGGAGATGATTCAAACTTACGCCACCGTGATCGGAGATCATCATGTCAGTGGCCAGACCGCAGCAGTGGTCAGAAGTGCCGGGACATGAGCAGTCGCGAACACATCCAATCTCCCTCACACGGCCGGGGAAAGCCTTGACGATCTTGGTAGCTCCGTCGACCGAGGCCTTCTTGCAGGCGCCGACGCTGGGGATCTTGGGATCCGAGTAGCCACCGAAGCCGGTGGTGTTCTTGCTGCAGCATTTCATCTGGCTGGGGCCGGGGCACTGGTTGGCGGCGCTGGAGCCGGCGCAGTCCGAGACCCAGCGGCAGTTGTTCGTGCCTCCAGAGCCGCACTTGGGCTTGGTGCAGCACTTGATGCTGGCGGGGTCGGCTTTGCAAAAACCAGAGTGAGAGGTGCCGCCGGACTTGGAGCAGGCGGCGTCGGTGATGCAAACACCTGCAACGCCGCCCGGGCCGTAGCAGGGCTCGTTGTTGGCAGCCTGAGCGAGGGCGGCGAGGATAGCGAGAAGAGTTGCAGTTGAGAAACGCATCTTGGTGGATGTTTGCGTGTAAGAGCTTGTAGAAGGTTGGTATGTGTAAAGAGAGACTTGGCCGCAAAGAGATGCCTTACAGTTGTTGTGATGCTTGATCTGCTAGTGTTGATGTCGTGTAGCTCTCGAAAGAACACCGAGCTCTTTATACTCATCCCATCAAAGACGACCAAGGCTGACTAGGACTAAACTTCACCATTTTGTTTCCCAGTCTTTCATCTTCAACCTCGCGTTTCTCGTATCCGCGCACAACCGCCCCCCGTCATCCCAGGCTCAACGCTCGCAGGCACATGGTCGAGGTAAGTCAGCCTGTTGCCCACTTCACCAGCAGGGGCGGAAAGCCGGAGAGAAACATGGCCAATGTTTCGCATAAACCGCCCTGCGCGACGGGAACCCTCGGTGTAAATTGCACATCACGGCCAGTCAAGACATGGCCCAGACCACGGGCCGCACGTCAAAGCTATGGCTCCAGGGTGGCCGATTTTCAGCTGAGGAGGCACCGACCCCACTAGCCTCAAGTCCAGACGTCACAGATTTACGCCTCTGCGGCAACCTTGATGCTTCACGTTATTCAGCTCCTCTAATGCTATGTCAATGCTGTCTTAATTGAGCCCGTGAAGCCAGGATGTTCCTGGATTTTCGTCCGAATTAAGCGGTAAGCTACCGTCCGATCGTGGCATCATGGTGGATGTTCCGACGCGAAACGGAAAAGGCTGAACACAAATCATCAACTAGAAGCGCCAACCAGCAGCCATTTGCAGCGTGCCTAATAAGTTTGTTCTATTTTTCTTTTCAGCGAGCCACAAATTCTCTCCACGTGCAGTAAGGTGAGTAAAATGAAACTTCACGGTTGTGCAAGCGAATCGGCAAGGAACCGGATCACCATGCATCGATCGACAATCCTATTTGCCCCTAGGCCCGCGTTGGGTTTCTGCGCTAGTGGCTCGTTTCGGAAACAAGGCGGCGCGAAAATTGTAAGTTTAAGCTTACACGGCAGACCAAGCGTTACTAGAAAAGTAATCCGGGGCCAAAGTTGGGCCGTGAAAATGGTGAGAATCGGTGCCAGAATCAGCTGCCATGGCGGATCAGGAATAAGAAAAAGGAATCATGGGTAGATCTCCCGTGTTTCATGCTTATTCGTTTGCTGGGGGCGCCGTGGCTGTCAACCCCAGCCCGGGGGGGGATTATTGAAGGGTGGACGTTATGCTTCAAGTTGATATTATTTGACACAGTGGCTTAACTAAGCCTCCTGCCGATGCCCCGAGCTTGTTACTTCATTGGAGCGCTGGCTTTAGGGCGACAGCGAAGCCGATTTGATCGCAGCGCGCCTGATCACTCGTATGAGTCGTGATGCGACCCGAAGAATGGACGAATAGTTGTGTAACTGCAATTCATGCCAGACTGGTTGGCTCCCGACACTCGGAATCGGAAATCACTTCACAAGCGCAATCACAACGGATCACATTATCGCCAAGGTCGGATACCCAAATGCACCATCATCATCAAAACGCAGGCAGCCTATTCCTCTTCGTTGTTGCATCTAGCCAGATGGGGGAGGATGTGCCGAGTCGGCGGGTAGGCGAGCGGCAGGTGGGCCTTGAGCATCATGAGACTCAACCAGTGGCAACCAAGTAATACATGCCCGCTTATTTCTTGGCTTGGTGAGTCCAAGATGTAGCTCATTCGGTTTACTTCATTGGTAGATGATCTCATTGGCTTGGGTTCCAGTGGCTTCAACGCCTCCAGTATGGAGGCGAAGGTTGCGGGGTCTGAGACAACAAGCAAGGCGAAGCAGATGAGAAACTCCGAGTGTCAATCATGGCTGGCTGGAAAATGGGACGGTGTGCTGTTAAAAGGCGTACGTGATTCAAGCAGCTTGAGTCTAAATATACAACGCATGGCGGTGTTTCTCACATCAGTACATGGCAATACTAAGGAAAGCTGATGTCCAAGACAACCATATTGATTCACAACGAAGAGGCTTAGCCAAGCCCTACCGATATGTGATCTAGACCTCAGCACCCAGTAAGCAGTTAGGCAAGGGGTCAAGACAGTCTTCGAATCTCGAATATGGCTAAATAACATTCTCTAGCTTATGTAGACGCTACGGTATTGGAAGCAAACCCTGATAGGATTGTTGCATCTGCAGCGGAAACAACCATCATCTCCCGATTAGACGCCCGCAAAATAATGGACACGGGGCTTGCAAATGCCTCGTGCAGCCAAAAACCACCGCGAATTGCACTATTGTGCGCGTCTCCCTTGATAAAGTGACCAGAGGTGCAGTCAAAAAGATGGCGGTGACTGCAGCAACAAAGATAGATTCGGGCGATCATGTCGGCAATTAGTGCAGTGTTCTGGGAAGTTGATAGGTGCTTCGCAAAGCTCGTTCACTTAACCACCACCCCTTGAGTAGATAAATCGCAAGTTGGGCAGTTGCTACATCTTGGGGAGACGGAAGCCATAGAGAGTAAAAGTGTTATCGGCTGTTCTGGTCTGCCAATGGATAAGATCCCATGACCTCTCTGCCTAGTGGCAATTAGTCAACATGCATTTAAATGATGCGCTCAGTTCTTCTCTTTAAAACGTCTTCAATCGATATTAAACTCAAATGCAGTCCAGGGTATGGGAAATCGTAGCGTGGGTGTCTTATTTAGGTGTCGCATCCATGTGTGCGAAGGAACCGCCGCTTTTCGATCCTCAATCTCACCGAGCGCAGATCATCAGGCTGAACCTATGTAAATCCAGTCCACGGTTACATGGAATAGCAAATAGTCTACTTATCGACTTACATACAACCCTGAGGCAGAAACCCTGTTCCGTAGCCGAATGCATGAAAAGCGCCCAGGTACTTCATTGAGCCGAGTCTCTCCGACCTAGACTAAGAGCTACATACTGCATCACAAATCCTCCCCTCCCCAAATATACACATTAATCACATAAATCTGACCGTGGTTTGCTAGACATTTCGATTTGATGAAGCCCTAACAAGTTATTTGATTTACAAGATACGACATCCTGCATCTGCTCCCCACGGATCTTGTTCTGCTTCGTCAACTTGCTCATCCATCGCCGCCGCTGCAGCCGCCGCAGTCTCAGCCGATACATCCGTCGCGGTGCTTGACGGAGTGCCTTTGTTCATGTTCCGTTGTTGCTCCATTTTCTCAAATCCCTTCTTGATCCATCGAGCTTCGTGCAGGACATCCGAGCCCTCAAAATCGTTCTGGTAGTCTAGAAGCAACTCCGTCACCTCGTCATGCCTGTAAGTCTCCATCATCGATGCCCAGACTAGCTTGAGAGTTTCCGTTGCTACTTGGGCTCCTAATGGTCGGTTGATGCTGACCATCTTGGCGAACAAGATGGCCTCGTCACAAAATATCTTGGCTTCGATCTCGAGGTCAAAGTCGTCGGGGTCGTCGTTATAGATCCGCAAGACCCGGTTTAGTACAGACGAGACGCTGAGGAGCGCGGCGTATAATGAGTAGAGAATAGCGCATGACCTCTTGATCGCGATTGTAGATGTCGGTGCGACGAGATTGGCCATCCCCCGTTGGTTGAGTTCGCGAAGACTCGGGTAGTCGTTCCGGAAAAGACTGTAGGCGCAGTGAATCTGATAGAGATGTTTCTCGGGGTCCCGGAGATAATACGCCACTTCGGCTAGGGACTCGAGCCCAACGCATGAGAACTGAGGCCCCTGTCCATCATAAGTTGGTCGCTTGTGGCCGTAGCTTTTGCAGATGTCCCAAAACCACGGGCCTAGCTCGACGTTTGGGTTTATAAAGCTTTCAACCACCTGCAAGGGATGAGTTAGCCAGTTCCAAGCTATCTTGGTGTGTCTAGTTTATTCCTCTTACCACTGTTGCGCACAAAACTTGGAGCAATTGTTGCTCAAACGGGTCCAGGTGCGCCTGGGGGCCGGCGTTTCGTAGCAAATGCATCAGCATTTCACGATGCTTCGTCCCAGGTGAGCACTTGCGGTCGATCCACCCCTATATGCTGTCAATGCTTCCTGTCATCCAAAGTGAATGTCAAATTGTGCAAGTGCTGCTTACTTCGCAGATACTAATGAGGTAAACGGCACACATGGTGTCAAGTGATTTTACGTTTGCGGGATCTCGAAGTGACATTCGCAGTTTGTTTATGGCTCTCACGTGCCGATGAAGGGCTTCTGCTTTATACTCCTTGAAGTGAAGGGAATGGAAAGAGGTGGTTATCGCGTCTACTGCAGCATCGAGCACTGGACTGGTGCCGATACGACCGGGCAGGTCCTTGAAGAAAGCGCCGTAGGCGCCGAGATCCCATCGCATGTCGTCGACGCCGAGCAGGAACACAAAGGCGCCCGTCGTCCTCGTCTGCGGATTGCTTGGGGGAAGTTTCACGATGGTGTTGACGATGGTGTTAGCGACCGGCACTAGCTCAGTGGTTTGGTGTTTATTATTCTCCGGCATGAACTTGTATCGCTTAACGCCGCCTCCAACGCACTTGATCTTTAGTCGCGCACATCTGGCGCAAGCAGGTTTGGCTTGATCGCACTGAGCGACGCGGTGTCAGCATGCATCAGTATCAGACTGCCCAAGTTGCACACTTGCCCACCTTCTTCTTTTGCCTGCGACAGGCGTCGCATCCCCGGCCGGTCGGAACTCCAGGCATGTTGGATCGCGAGATTTGACCCGAAAGGACCGGATCGCTTACGGATATGTTTGCTAGCGGATCCTTCGCTGTGACGAGCGTGGGTGGGGGCGGGTTAATAAATACAGCAATGCCGGTCTGTCGGCTTTTCTCCTCGCGCACGTTGCGTTTCGGGTCTGTCAGCCGTTGGTCAAGTGTTGACGTCAAATTGGCCGCCTTCTACTGTAATTAGTCGCTCCCTAATGGGCAGGGCTGGGCTGGCTGCAGATGCACCTCAATCAGCCAAGATGAACCATCGACGCCAGCCAATTCGATGAAGGATGTTTTCCCAAAGGAAGAACAAAATCGAGTCACCTTTGCCTTGGAGCGTCAATCATCAACCGAAGGGCTCACAGTCACTTACTTCACCAGTCATTGATTGGTATGCCGTGTGAAATAGCCAATGCTTCAGCCCCAATGCTCCACACGTCATGCCCTGCGCCACACTAGCATAGCCTTCAAATCAAGTTATTTCTTCCATGACTGTGTCCTCGAGTTGCCACCTTCTAGGTCATTGGGATTTTTGTTCTAGAAGGTATCCTCTTTTGTCCTTGTTCCCTCTGCGTCCCACCTGGGCATCTGTGTCCCGCGTTTTGCGGGTGGTGTGGGGTGGTAACTCAGCATGAGGATCCCGCTCAGCCGCAAAGTGGCACTGTGGAGGGCTCCTCCATTGAGGACTCGTTTTTAAACTCGGAAGTTCAGGTTACCGGGGTGTTTTAACTCAAACATAGAGTTTTCTGTGATGTGATAATGCTTGACCACTTTCACAGGCCAACAGAGGGGGAACGGTTGGTCGTAATGAATCAGCCCATATCCCAACAAGGCAACTGTATTCTACTCGTCCCACTCAAGTCATGTACGTGAGTTCTGGCAAGGAATCTGTCTCTTACCGAAATCAAACCCCTAGAACATTATGCGTAGGGCTCTATGCAATCAGAGATCTAGAGAGGAGTGCTGGAGGATGGCAACATAATTTGTTGAGAACTATTTGAGTCCAGGGTATCTCTCCCTCGTATTCTGCTTCCGGAAATGCTGGTCCGTGCCACAAGTATCAATGCGTATGACAAAGGCCAACCTCCAACAGGTGGGATCCCAACTGAACATGTCTCAAAGCTTTTACACATATCATGACTATTGCCGAATTAATCTTTGGCAAGAAACTTGGCTTGCATAATCAAAGCGCCTGACATGTCGTGATGGCTCTAGGAGTCGAAATTGCAGCGCCAGTCCCTCACCTCGTATCATCTGGCGGTACGCGGAAATCGCCAATAATCCCTACGGCGAGGCTAACTGGCTTGCGTCATCCAAGGCACTCCGCCAGATTGATTAATCAGTGTCGCCCCATCAAATTCCACACGCATCTACACATAGATAGCAAACACGAGGGAAACGGACCGTTTATGTCGATTCTGCCGGCTCAGACCGCCCTGTTGCCGTGCCTTGCGGACCGGCCTAGTTTTGGTCAAATGTAGGAGCTGGGGTAGCCTGGAGCTCGTTGCGGCAAACATGCGTCATTCTCACAAAACCAAGTCGCTTCGCTTCCATTGGAGATGCCCACTCAGAGGCTGCACCGCGCGGTAGGCCAGGCCTCCTTCGCGCGAAGCTCTGACATCGGCGTCGACGGCGACTCTGCTCGCTTGCGACGGACGCACAGGAAATCGCGTGGGGGCTGCCTCGAATGCAAACGTCGCCATGTGAAATGCGACGAGGGACGTCCGGCTTGTTTACGTTGCTCAAAAACAAACCGCAGCTGCTCGTACAAAGATGCCGCTGCTGTGCCCGCTCCTGTGCCCGCTGCCACGCCTGATGCCACGCTTAATGCCACGCCTAATGCCACGCCTAATGCTACGCCGGATGCGATTGATACGCCCTCTCAGCACAATGCCTCGAGTAATCAAAAACCACCCCAGGACAACGGCATGGATGACGAGAGTGACCATGAAATGGCGGTGCCGTCGCCGTCCATCACCGAGGCACTAAACGACTTTGTATTGCAATCCGACGATGAAGCAGGCACTCTGCCTGTGGTTGGCTGGCCGATGACTCGAGAGCAGATGGCCCTTCTTCACCACGCCGAAGCCCATTCCCTCCCCTTCGGCTCCAGCGATCCATTCTGGGAACCCATCGCAAAGACCGTTGTCGAAACTGCTTGGACTGCCCCGTATCTGATGGATATTGTCCTCACCCTTGCCGCCCTTCACCTGGCCGAGCAGAACCCGACCCTCGAGGCCAACTACCGACAGCAAGCCATGCAATTCCAAACCAGGGGGTTGGTTCTGTTCAATGAATCCAAAGAAGACATTCTTCCAGAGACTTGCCTGCCGATATTCTTATTCTCATCCTCAGTCGGCACAAGCGTGTTATATGAAGTGCTACGTAGTCATCGCGATGACTTCCCAGCCTTCCTCGACCGGTTCGTCACTTACCTCCGCCTGCACCGTGGAGTCAGTACCGTTACCGGCCGTTCGTGGTCGATGATTCGGACCACGGGCCTGTCGAGCATATACCAGTATTTGCATGAGCGTGAGGAACTGAAGAATTATGTTGCGAACAGCACCGAATGCGATGCCCTGGATGACATGTTGAGCAAGACCGACCTGGGAATTTCCTCGGCCCAAGCGTGCCGTGATGCGGTGCAAGTTCTCCGTCATTCCTTTGGTATTTACCACCACGTCTCGACCGCGAGCCGTCACCGATTCTCCTCGGCAATTTCATTCGCCGTGCGAGTTAGTCCCTTATTTATCGACCTCATCGAAAAGAGGCAACCGGAAGCCCTGGTCATCGTTGCATATTATGCAATACTGGTCCATTGGTGCCGGGACTTTTGGTTATTTAAAGACGCTGGCGAGTTTATTATTCGCAGCATGACGGATTACTTGGGCAAATACTGGCACCAATGGCTGGTGTTCCCAAATATCCTGATCAATAGCAAAATGATAGATGACAATGATTAGCACCATTGACTCACATTTGATCCCTCGAGTTCTGTTGCGACGTTGGTTGGGCCGTGGCCTGTTTTGCTCCCGGGTCATTGTGTAATCGTTGAATGTTAATATATGCTTGATGCTGGAGCCATACTCTAGTGAGATAGCCTCGCTCAAAGATGAACTGTGAGGTTGCAAACTCCCATCTTCATTATCATATAATATAATAGCGGGCAACAAAATTCGAGGGAAAAAGAAAACTTGAGTCCAATGGCCCTCTTCAGAAGCAAGTGGGACGTGATAGTGTGGGGAATTTTGCAATATTACTCACCATGAATCAATTTCGAAATGCACATGGTCTTGTAGATACGCGACCGGGAAATTTTGGGAATCTCACGAAATGTTGGGACTGTCTACAAACGCCACCGCACCATTGTCGAGAAATAGTTGAAGAATATCCTCGTCATATTCGGCAGCCAAATGGAGAGCTGTCCAGCCTCTGTTATCTTCTTTGTTGATATCGGTATTGAATTCAATAAGTAGACCCGCAACCGGCTTACTACCTGACTTAGCAACTAACATGAGTAGTGAATCGCCGAAATTGCTTGATTTTCGATGTCAACCCCCTTGGCGAGGAGGAACCTCGCAGTGCCTCCATGACCCTTTTTAGCAGCTAACATTAGTGCCGAGTTGCCAAACGAGTCTGATTCTTCAATGCCAGCACGATTGTCGATAAAAATCGCACAACGTCCATGTGCCCCTTTTGGGTAGCAACGTGGAGTGTCAATCGTCCCAACAATCGCTTGATGTAGGCGCCGGTACCCTTAACTATTTCGACCCTTTACCCCCCCTATTCTTGTGATGGAGGCGAATGAATCACGATTTATCTGTAATTTGAAATATGTAACTGCTGCTGTTTCGACAGCTGCAATATTATATACAAGTCTTTTCTTTCCTCACCCTCAATATCTATTCTTGAATATGATGAGGCAACTGGTCGCTTTCATTTGTTTGTCATAATTTCACAACAAGACCGCACCAATGGAAGCTCATTTATAATAAGGTAAGGAACGATGCAAGTCTCAGAGTCTCTTATTTAATAGAAGAGCCAAGTTCGGCGTCCACACCAAAAGCGTAATATGTCGTTGCTTCTGGAATTTGGCCTCGGCTGCGCAATTGTGGGCTGTTATCGCCTCACCAATACCAACTACCTTTGGGGACGGATTTCACTCCGCACATCGCAACAAATGCCAAGTTTAGAGGTGCGATTGTTGAACATAAGCATTCACCGTTTTATACCCATCTTCAAGGTGTTGTTTTGACACTGCACCTTGTCAGCCGTGCAAATGGGTTTCAAAATAGTGCTCGCCCGTATTTACAGCTCACAAGCAGAATCGAGGTCCATGCCGAAATGATTGTCTTCAGGAGCTAACTGGAGTTTCTTCGCCTGCCTGGGAACAGGAGCTACTAGTGATGCGGAGAGCGGACAGCACGGTGCTAGCAACACTACTCGTTAGAAAGGCTGTCTAGCACACCCAGGGCTGCTAAAGGTAGTGGCAGATCCAGGAGCGGTCAAATTGGAAAAGATAGCCAGTCCTGTGCCTCCAGGGGTGGGGTCTGCACCGAGGAGGTCAAGTGCTGTCAAAGACGCCAGGGCCATTGGATTATAATATAGATATACTGAGAATATCATAACAAGGCTCTTTTTGTACCTAGTTTGGGGGGAGAACTAAACCGGAATAGTGGTTGCTTGTGGAACGCGGATAGTCTCACTCGTCGCGGTACTTTGAATGATTATTATCCCTCCTGCTTCAATACCCAATATTCGCCAAATTACACCCTGCAGCTGCACATACGCCCCAATAGAATAAGCCTAGTTGAAACAATACGGCATATTAGCTTTAGAAATCAAAACAGAATTAAACTTCGGCAGAGGAAGATCTTACCATTATTTTTCTAGATGGCTTACCAATGATCCTTAATGTTGAGCAATAAAATTGGGACGATCAAGAGGTAACACAGATCTCAGCAGAAAAGAAAGAGACTGAGAGAAGTAAGATTGGAGTAGAGAATCTATCCAATTCACCTTTTAAGTAGTAATTTTTCTTGAGAGACTATGGAATAAAATCACAATTTCCTATTTCATCCATAACCATCCATGCCGACAATACAGGGTGAGTGTGATTTGTTAGAGCCTGGTCGCTTAGGGCCTCATCCGAAGAAAATGCAGCTAGAAAATGAATAAAACAATATTAAGGGGCCTCAATCCTGTGCTTCAATATGATTGGTAATGCTGTTCTTGTTGCTGCATTGTTTTGCCCATTTTCGAGCATGTGATGTTAATTGCTTCAAGCTATTTTCTTACTAGCAGCAAAGTGCAACAGCCTCTGAGATCATTCCGGCAATCACATCCTACTCCGATCCCCATATATATAGAAATACGAAGTAGGCCAGATTAATAGGCGTTACGCCGGGATTGGGGCAGATCCAGTAGGTAAATTCAAGAAAGGGACCGCCGTTTTGGTCTAAGTTGGCCGCCGTGGAATATTCCTCCTAGCCATAGTAGAGAGACAATTCAGCTTCGAAAATAGCCATGAGGATACCAAACAGGTCAGGTACATCATGTCGTAAAAAGCCATTGGTTTAAATGCCGAATGCTCACGCGGGACGCGGGTTGATCAGATTTCTCCTCGTAGTCTACTTGGCCAATTTCTCCCACTGTGTATCAACGACTTGCCTTGTGAGGAGCTGTGTATCTGCGTATAGAAGCAATCGGTGCTACCCACCTAGTCCTCCGGCCAGGTCCTTCCGGCAAAGGGAGCGGGTATAATGGCAAAGCGAACCAAGAAAGGACTATTCCAATCAAAACAAAAGCTTAGGGCCTACAAAAAGCATAAGCCAAAAGGAAATAAGACAGATGGCAGGAGAAAAGGGAGCGGTTTATAGTGACCTTCCGTTCCTCAAGGCATAGTGAGTATTTATATGGGACACAATGGAGTTTAGCTATCAACCACCAAGTCTATGGGCCAACCGTCTTATGTCTCGGCACCGAAAGCTAAGAAAGCTGGGCCTGAAGTCCCATCACAAGAAAACTGGAACATGCACTTTCACGCATAATAGTATTATCCGAGGCTGTAATTTGGAGTCCACAGCTGGAAGCATAGGTAATTTGGGCGACCATGAAACGCAGAGGTATCGCTTCATCAGTGGAACATTCATAGTAGTTGTTGCAACCCTAGCAGCGTGTTGTCTGGGCTTTGCGGGAGTGCTGTGTTCAACGCCACTGTAATTTTCGTATTGATGTAGACTAGTAACACTTCTTAGCCCTAGGCGCCGTGTCGCTCCCTTTGAACGTGTCCATGATGGAGCTGAAAGCTCTGTGTTCCATCGGCCGGTTCATTTTTCGGCGTCTTCTGCTTTAGCGGACGCTGATGCCGCCTCCCGCGAAGGGCGTCTTGACGCTCAACTTCTTTGTCAGACATTGTTCATTCTTGCCCTCTTTGCTCTCACACAAAGTCGCGTGGCTCCCGAATTCGTAACTGGCAATTGGATGAGAGATTGGGGCATGGTCAGACTTTCCATCTCCTGGTTCTGGCCTGTCATACTGCTAAACTTCCAGTTTGGAGACCAGATCGAGCTCCTTTTAAAGTTGGCTTGGTAATTGGTTCCATGGAACTTAGCTTGTCTCAGCATTTGGTTCCGCGGAACTAGGTATCTTGGGTACAATCAAGCGAACCTCCCTATTGAGGTAATTTCTGGGTCTTGATGACTTGCCGATAGATGTAGAAAGATTACAATAGCGATGGACTTGATGGCTTTTAAAAAAAACGCTTTATAATATAAGATTGCAAATCAACGAGAATATTTTTTAATGCAAATAGAACTGATTAAAATACTACCAGAGTTTCTATATAATGGTATCTCTCACACCTTATCCCACGCAGATACCAATGCCCAACCAGCCCTATCATCAATTCATTTAGCACTTTAGACTTCACGACGTCAGCAATTTATCCCATCCTTGACAGTTAGCCAGCCACGATCCGTATAACTTTAACGAAAGATGCACAACATGACTAGACTGAATGGAAAGACCGCCGTCATCACCGGGGGCGCCACCGGCATCGGCCTCGCAGCGGCAAAGCGCTTCGTTGAAGAGGGCGCCTTCGTGTTTATCTTCGGCCGCCGACAGGACGCGCTTGACGCAGCCGTGGCTGACCTCGGTCCCAATGCCCGCGCGGTAAAGGGGTCGGTCTCCAATCTGGCTGACCTCGACCGACTCTACACGGCGGTCAAGGCCGAGCGCGGATCCCTCGACATCGTCTTCGCGAATGCCGGGGTGGGGAGCCAACTTCCGCTCGGCGAGATCACCGTCCAGCACTGTGACGAAATCCTCGACACCAATGTAAAAGGCTCTGTTTTCACGGTTCAGAAGGCACTGCCGTTGATGGGCCCGGGTGGTTCGATCATCCTGACGGGTTCGAGCGCCGGCACTACCGGGGCCAAGGCATTCAGCCTTTACGGCGCGAGCAAGGCGGCGGTGCGCAACCTTGCGCGGACCTGGGCGGAGGACCTGAAGGGCACCGGCATCAGGGTAAATGTGCTGTCGCCCGCGTCGACGGCGACCGAACTCGCAAAGGAAGCGCTGGGCGAGGAAGGCATGAAGTTCTTCGCCTCGCTCAATCCGCTCCAGCGCATGGCCGATCCGGTCGAGATTGGGGCGGTGGCTGCCTTCCTCGCGTCGCAGGACAGCAGTTTCATGACCGCCAGCGAGGTCGCTGTCGATGGCGGCCTTGCGCAAATCTGAGGCGGCCGGTCATGGCAGGCTTGGGCGTATGCAGTTACCCTGCAAAGACCAAGATTCACAACGTGAGACGATCTAGTAGATATAGACGGGTCACCATCTCGCCTACGGAGATGGATTGGATCGCTAGCTTTCAATAAACTTGGTTACTACAATCTATATTGTACATCGCTAGATGATAAGGAACGACGCCATATCTTAGCCACCCAGCTTCGGAGTCGCTAAGTGCTGGCTGAAAGCTTTTAATTTAGTCCTACAATATATACACTCTCGGCTTTCACTTGAAATCTCAGAAATACCGTAAAACACCTAGTATCCAACCACCTATAGAGTAAGTCAAATATCTAGTGTTGTTTGAGGGTTGTATTCTGATAGTATCAAACAAGTGTGGCATTACATCAGAGCAATATATATTATTTCTTTCACCGATTGGAATATTCAAGAAATGCGCGTTGTTCATGAGATGCGTTGCATTACCTTTACTCTACTGGATGCTACTTTTTCCTATAACCAGCTGGCTGTGGGCCAAGCAGATCACTTCTGTTACGTCAAGCACTATGTTTCCTTGCCCGACAGGCCCGAGCCGTGATGATATAAATCAATGTTACGGCCGGCAACAAACGAACTCCCTTTTACTTGTAATACATTACGAAAGGTACTGTGGCCTTATAGATCTTCGACTAAGTTCCGCAAGCCATATCCTAACCATAACCCTATTTCCACTGCTGGTTAAATATTTTGAAAAATGAGTACTCTTATTTTCTAAACAATACCCCTTATCTACCCCCCCCCCCCAACTTATTGATATTTCAGATTGTTGATATTAATCCGAGGCTGGAAAGAAAATGGCTCTTAGAAATAAATTAATCCCCTTTCAAGAAAAGAATAAGATTTTTAACTCAAGACGAATAGGCTTACATAAATAGAAAATAGACTAATGACTTTTGATCCTATTGAGTGAACTGCGATCCACTTTTCCTTTGTTGCCTAAGGACATTGAGGGGATATGACTTCCCGGCCGAAATTGGTGCAGATCTGTGTGACGAGGATGAGCACCTATCCGCAAAATGTTATAAGATATGGAAGGATATTAAATATGTCCTTAACCCGATTAAATAGTCACCGGAGCTCTGCATTTCAAGATTTTGTAGCTCCTCACCCCCAGGCCCATCGATTGACATAGTGATACGATGATCTTGTGATACGAGCTGTTTAAACCTGCTTGGTACAGGATGGTCGTCACTAAATGGACCGATATTCCCGAGATGCGGATTCTGCGAACTATTTTCATAGAGAAATTCTATGCCAGCGATGCCGGACAAATCGAAATTCCAAATGACAATTTCGACCAGGTTTGAGAGATCTTCACCATGTGATCCACCGAAGAAGACAGTTGTGATTGGAAGGTTAAAGTGATTTGGTGGCTGGTCACCGCCTCTTCCATTAAAGAGTAATTGAGGTGGAGGAATATTAGGATACCAAAGACAACCATTTCGCCATTGATTGTGTTATTTCAAATGTCTCTGTGAAGTATTTCGACTCAGTAAAATAAGCTTTAAGGCCTAAAAAGTATCAGTATATGCTGTAGATTTATAAAGACATGCTATTAAGAAGTTGGCAGATGAGCCAACATCAAACTCTGCTTTTACTGCAGAAATGCCTTCTGGCTCAGCTAAATGCCACTTTGGAAAGTCTCCCGGTTCGCCGGGCCAAGGTGACACTGTGCCGACGTCAGACATAACCGCGATTGCTCTGATCCCTGATAGCTCAAGGGCAAGCTGCCATCCTTGGATGCGCTGGCCGGGGGACACCTGAATGCGGATGTTTTTATGGTGGTGGATGTAGCCAAGGGCATGATGTTGGCCGTCTGTATCGATAAATACGAGACCGGAAACAAATGCCCCTCCTGCGGTGTGGATAAAAGATATAGACATAGATTGCAATTCAAGAGGCTTTAGGAAGCGAAGAGATTGAGCCCGCAAGGCTCTACACCTGCGCCGGAACCCCTTTTCCGGAGGCGTGATACCACGCGCAGTTGTTGCTTAAGAGATCTCCTGTTGCTCTTCGTGAGCCTCGCTGAGCACGGAAGTTTCAAACCAAGTTTTCAACGGAGACCCAGCACAAGAAATAGCTTCTATTTGACGGAGAGCCCTTTGGAGTTGTTTCGAAAGCCTCCAGATATGACGTCTATTTGTTTGACTTGGATTATTGGTGCCGCAGATTTAAAGTGATAGAGATAGTGCCCTCCAGGATTCTGGAGGGTTAATTAGCACCTTGGGTATAAAATCGAATTTATTGCCTTGTCGAAATGTGATGCCTTGAACTTTTTTGATGAACTTAACGTCAAAGATAAGTGATGTTAGTCGTAGAGACTAGATATTACGGCTCGGAAGGAGAATAGCAATGAATTGAAGAAGTTCTGGGGATAGGAGTGAGAATGCATTGGCCTCTAAATCAAGGCTTTCAGGATTGAAAATAGATCGAAATGGATCATTCTGAAGGCGAGTAGCATGCATAATAGCCTTTGTAAGAGTGGCAATGGTGAAAGGATCTGGTCGCGTGTCCTGGGGGATGGATGGCCATTCTGAAAGTCGACTACCCAAGGTAAGAATATCCCAAATCCCAGGATGGCTGCCTCTCCTCTACATTTGTGCCCCTAATTCATGAAACTGTTGATATCCATAGGCATGGAAAGAAAGGCCTTAAAAAGATGGCGAAGATTCGGCGTAAGTCCTGCGTTGAAAATGTCCCAACGTGAGGAATGAAATCCGAAACCCCAAAGGGATCTGGATCCCCGCGAATAAGCTCAAGATGCACGAATTGCAGCATACTATACCTGGCCAATGTCACTTCAATTATGGAGTAAAGATTGGAAGCGTCATTGTAGTGTTTTTGAGGATCGACTAGAGCGCTACTGGTGATAGCGTCGACATATTCATAACACGTACCAACTCCGGTCACCTGGACGTTGTGCCATTTATCGTCCTGGGTCAACACTAGACATTGAAATTAGCTCCCCTTAGGCCATGGCGAACTGTAGCAGCAAACTCATCAGCCCGTGAACCTTTCTACGTTTCAAACTCCTAGGAGACTGAAGTGGCCCTATGGACTGCCCGTTCTGCGTGTCCTGGCCTCGTTCGCCAGTTTCTTCACGTTCCTCTTCATCTGGGTATAACTGCGAAGAGGGGGTGGGCGGAACGGTGAAGTTGTCGTACGCGACCAAGCCATGCAAATTTGTTGAAAGTATAGAACCCAAAGTACCACTTGTTTCGGCAAGGGGGTACCTCCAGTTTTTGCTGAGGTGCTATAGTTCAATAAAATTCTTCTACTACCCTAGAGTGGCACTAAATTTTTTTTTACCACAACAGGAAATAATCTGGAGAACAAAACTGGCAAAGATTCGGAAACCCTGGCCCCTTGTGATTATAAAAACTGAGACAAAGCCCTTTAGTTGCTCATGACTGCATCTCCAGTTTCCAATTTTCCTTGCAGTGAAAAGAACGCATAACAAGTTTGAGGATCATTTATCAAGTCACCATTGTTCCAACGGTTACGTGGATTCATGTCTTCACCAGTCGCGATTAAATAAGTCCATCAATGCCCCAGGGCCCTATCCTCAGAGTTCCCAGGGGCTCTTGCATAATGGCACCATCTATTATACTGGAACGATTGGACAAACCCCTGACGGCAAGTTAGTCGAAAGTACTGTCAAGGACAGAGTAGTAAGCATTGAAGGGTTCTATGTCTATCACAACGAGGTAACAGCATGAAGCGCCAAGCGTTGAAGAATTTGTCTGCTACCCTCGAAGCCGGAGGCAGCAAAATTAATCACCTGCTTAAGCTAAACATCTTTTTAACTAACTTGGACGATTTCTCCAAATTTAATGAGGTCTATGATGAGTTTGTTACTCAGTTTCCTAAGCCAGTAAGAACTTTCATCTCCCCCTAATCCCATTTGAGGAAAAATTGCATCTTGAATTGCTTTGTTGATGCTAATATCGGGTTAGTCCCGGACCTGTGTCGGGGTGGCTCAACCTGCTCGCGGCACTGATATTGAATTGGATTGCATAGGACACGTAAGGTATGTGATCATCGTGAGAGTTTTCGCGAACACGTTAGTTCCATAGTTGTTGACTTGTAACAGCGACTCCACGACTCGGGCACGCCTCTAAACCACAACAGCATCCAATATTTAAATCTATATCGTAAATGACAGTACTGAATCCGTATTATCACGTTCCATATCGGTAGTCTCAATGTTTGCCGTGGAGCTAATGAGCTCCAACCACGCTGGTGGGGATGAGGTTCCCAAAACGGGATAATGCGCCGGTGTCAAACATAACGTCACGTGAGACTTTTTCCGTGGTGCGTGCAACTCCACTGATGGCGAGTCTGCCCCTTTCCCCAGCTTCAACCTCGCTAAAGACCAACTCCTTCGCTGCTCCCTACCCTGAAGCATCTCATAAGGCCCGACAACAGTGGATTTGAACGCTCTTATTGGAAGCACAGAAGCGAGTAAAGGAACGTATCTCCACCAATCAACAGCCTGGTTGATTCGTTCCATCGAAAGAGGTGGAGGCTACGTGTTCAATCATGCGATGGATGACAGCATCCACCTAGTCCCGTGATGCGGACTCAGCGCCGACTAACAGCGGCGGCTCCTATCCCTCTCAACATCCCATTCTATGCCGCACTGGGCTTGCTCCAGACATACGAACCAATCTTAGCTCATATGCCCGACCTTGTCGGCTTCAACCAGCTCCCTGCCGACCCTACTTTAGTATCTGACGACCCATCCTTTGGGCCTTGGGATGAAACCACGCGTGTGTACGAGGTCCGCGTGGCCATTCACCTTATCGCCGGCGTCACGAAGATCGATAAGTGGCCCTCAATATTTCAGAAAATCCCCAACGGTGTTCTTGTCCGCGGAGACGCTCCCTCCAAAGTGACCTGCTGGACAAGATGGACCATTCGTCGAAGACAAGTCGGCGTTTCGCCTTCAGCATCAGACACCACCTCTAGCACACCAAGCGACGAGACAAACCAATGCGAGCTACACGCAGATGTCACTATCGAAGCACACTCACTTTTGATGCCATTTGTTGTATGGTATTCGGACGTGTTTACATCCCAGCTTTGTCAAGGGATTGTGGACGAACTATTCAGGAGCGACTTTAAAGGACTGACTTAGCCTGCAGAAGACGCAAATCATAGACATGCTGTTTAACGGAAGAACCGCTTCCAAGAAAACAACGGGCCAGCGGAATCCTATTCAACGAGTCTAATGTTCTACTTAAGAGACCGGTGGGATTTATGATTTACGGAAATGAGATACCCTTCAAGTAACGCACCTTCTGCGCTCTTATAATTTTGTATGTATTTGTGGGGCGAAGAGTGATGAATGGTAATTCATATCTCGTTATCGACCACGGATTAGTGATGCAATTGGATGGAAGCCGACGGCGAACGAGAAGAGCAAAAAGATCAACAAGGATCGAAAGAAAAAAACATACAACAGCCGGGATTCGCTGGTCGTCACCGACCCAGCTACTAGTCGGCCCCTCATTAGGTTATCGATGGGAGAGCGGACGGGATCCCGAGTTTTCTGATGGGTATGGTCGTATGTGTCTGGAAGGGGAGCGTTCTGAGTAGATAAGCAATATGCTGGGCTAAGATGGTGTTCCATGCCACCGGGTGTAAGGAAAAACAATATTAACTATTCTAATATAACGCGGATAGGGATAAGTAGGGAATATCAAGTGAGATGCTTTCTAAGTTCACTCTATCTAAAGATAGCAATTTGTCAAGGCGGAGATTAGATCAACAACATTAAGTTAAGTTGATCTTGGGCTTTGGATCCCCTCTTGGCGATTTCTGAGGACTTCTAAATGGTATTTTGGGTTGACAAGCTCCCCGTCACGATGTCTACTCGAAATCGGCAGTCGAATCCATAACTACAACCAACCCAAATTCATAAATAACCTCAACTCACCTTGACAACTTTCTATTGACTCTTCAGGGTCTTGAGAACCATATCCAAGTAACCGAGCCTGCCCACGATTGACCCAACGCCATAAACTCATGTTTTCCACTTTGATTAATCAAAAACTCGATACGTTTAAAATATCGTTACCAACCACTCTAGTTTGGTCTCTAGGGCACGACCAATTTGGTCAAGATTTAGGTTCCATTGGGTGTTAACAATTCGCGGGGATTGATGTAGGTCATCCGTCGCCTCTTTCTCGATATAGGATACAAGTCCTCAAAATTTAAGAGATACGGGGAATGAAATGCCTTATTTTCTTTAGGATTAGCTGATATCTTTCATTTCTCTCTTTCATTCAATCTAGCTTAGTACTCAAGCCATAAGGTGTCTGGAATGATGTTGAGTGAGTCAATTTCGTCGACGATTTCAGTACATCACATATAGCAGCACAGAAGATTCAATGTTTTAGATCGTTTCGATATATTCCTAGATCCAATCCAAACACAATAAATAAGAAGAAAATAGAGAAAGAAATTAGAGTAGAGATCAAAAAAAAAAGGAAATCCTAATGATCGTGTAGAAATCCATCTAGAAGAGGGGCATATATGCTCGTCACATTACATATGTTAGACTCCCAGCGGAATGCCAGTGTTGGCATTAGCAGTGGTCTCCTTATTGGTCGTATCATTGTTTCCAGGCCCATTACTGGCGGCACCTTGGCTTCCAGAGTTGAAAGGACTTAGACTCCCAGGCACAATACCTGCGTTGGCATTATTATTGTTGCCACTATTTCTAGATTCATTAGTTCCGGCATTTTGACTTCTAAAGTTGAAGTGGCTCAAGTCCCCAAGCGCAGGACTGGTATTGGCATTAGCATTGTTGCCAGAATTTCCAGATCCCTTAGTTTCAGTGTTTTTATTTTCAGGCTTAAAAGGGCATAAGTTCCCAAGCGCAGGAGCGGCGTTGGCATTGTTATTGGTGTCGTTGTTTTCAGACACATGACTAGCAGTGCCGGGGCCTCCAGAATGAAATGGGCTTAAGTGCCCAGGCGCAATAACAGTGTTGGGTACAGCATTTACGTTGCTGTCTGGCAAGGTCTTGATAGTTTGCGTGGCTCCAGGGACCTGACCACCTGTTGGGGTACTATTGCTGCCATTCGAGTCATTGGTTGAACTGGTCGGACTGCTAGCAGAGCCGTCTGAACCCCGAGAGCTGTTGGAGCCTTGGGATGTACCAGCTGCAAGGCTCACGTTCAAGAATGGGTTGTCGGAATCGCTTCCCCCGTGAGCTTCACCATCTAGCCAAGGCTTCCCACCGTCAGCGTCATGGCCAAGAGTGCCAGGACTTCCCGTCTTGGATCCAGTGGTACCCTGGGCTCCCGTGGGCTTTACAACTTTTCCCTCCGTGTTGTTATCGAGGTCACTACTGCCAAAAGCGCTGTGACTAGGGTTGCTTCCTTGGTCGCCCGTGCCGTTGCCCGTATCAGCTCAGTTGGATCCAGAAACAGGTGTGGTCCCGGGAGCGTTGATAACAGGCATCCCATCGACAGGAGAGCCGGTACTAGAATTACCAGCATCCGGGTCAGCCATAGCAGGCTCGCCAATACCAAATTAGCAATGCCAAACACAGCCGCATCCAGAGTCACACCCGCGGGTGATTCTCCCACAGGAGTGCCGGCATCACTGTTACCACTATCCGGGATATTGTGGGTATGCCACTCGTTAGGAGGAACGATATCTTCAGGATTACCAGCATGCGAAGTAGCGTGAGCAAGCCACTCGTCCGCAGGAGTCACAATTTCTGAGTTAGCAGCATCCGGAATAGCGTGGGCATGCCACTCGTTAGAAGGAGTTACAATTTCAGAATCGTCAGCATTCGGAGTTGCGTCAGCGTGCAAGTCGGCTACGGGCGTACCGGTGCCATCATTACCCGCATCCGAAGTGACATCGGCGGGTGTTTCAGCTACCGGCGCGACAGTAACCCGCGCGGGGGATGGGGTAGCATTGGGCTTGTTAGGTTGTTCCAAAGCAGGGACTCCAACCGGCTCCAACGGGTTTCCATTCTGATCCAACGGGGTCTGGACCGGTTTGGGATGGGGAACATCCACTTTGGTAGTGTTCTCGTGGCCATATGGAGGGAATACCCGGACGCCATCAGGAGCAATCTTGTAGAATGGAGATTCCTCCTGAGAAACAAAGACGTCTCTCGTGGTGCTATCGAAAACTGTCTCTACTGCAGGGTTGGGCATGCCGAGGGCGCAATTCTCGCCATTCTCGAGGTAGCAAACAATGCGGATAGGAATGTACTCTTCTCCGTTGGTATCGAAGGTGGTTTGCCGAGCAGGACTCGAACGTTTCTCTTGCTAGAGTCCTCGGACACGATGTTGGCATTGTTTCCCGCAAACTCAGTCACAGCATTGTCCCCAACCCAGAAAAAAATAGCCGAGTTGACACCCGGCGTGCTAATAGTGTGAGTCCCGTTGGCGCAACCACATATATATCCGCGGTAGATAAAAGTGCGTCGAAGGTTCGGCACTTCGCCTAGCACACTCTGCGCCTGGGAAATTTGTAAGGGGTCGGTAGCAGCAATCACGGCCGGCTCGGGGTTATCGTATGGGATGGTGTAGTAGACGGCTGTGTCCAAACCCCTGTTCTGCTCTGGGTTGGAGCAGCCAAAGGAGGTGGTGATGTGTGCCAGATTTTTTGAAGCTCCGTTTTTGCCTGTTGAACCGGCTTTTCCGCTATTTTTTGCTTGGTTGCTGTTGTTCGTTGCCGCAGTTCCCGAGTTGCCACCATTATTCGTGGTAGTTACTGGATTCCCGTTGCTATTTGCAGCAGTTCCCGAGTTCCGACCATTCGGGGTATTTCCCAGGTTCCCGCCGTTATTTGTGGCAGTTCCGAGGCTCTCATTGTTATTCACGGCAGTTCCCTGGTTTCCCCCGTTATTCGCAGTTGCTCCCAAGTTTCCATCATTGGTTGTGCCATCGGTTCCAGAATTAGTGTCAGAGCCATCCATGAAATCCGGCTCCCCCAAAGACAGAATTCCGAAATCCTGATCAGTCACAGTTTGGCCATCGCCGTAGCTGCCGTTGCTGCCATCTCCGGTGTCGCCATTGCCGCCATTGCCATCGCCACTATTACTGCTGCCAGCATTCCCCTTATTGTGTTCAGGTTGTTTCCATTGCCCCCGTTTCCGCCTTGGGTACCCGTATTAGCGATGCGAGGGAGTCCAGAGTCGTCTCCAAGGTCTCCAGTGACTGCAGAGTCACTTCCGGAGTAACTTCTAGAAATTCCTCCATTGCTGGAGTCCCAATTCCAGGGCCTCCAGGACCTCCAAAACCTGAACTTCCATTTCCGGGGCCTCCATTGCCGGTACCCCCATTTCCGGGGTCGCCATTTGTAGTGCCAAACCCATTACCCAGCTCAGCCAGCCCCAAACTCTCTGGCATGCCGGTGACAACTATAGGCGAGCCGCTAAGGACAAGAGGTGGGAGTGTGACCTGAGCGCCACCAAGCTGTGCACCTGGGAGCGATACCGTAGGAACAGATTTACCATTTCCATTTCGGTTGACGTTGCCATTCCCATTACCTTTGCCATTGACATTACTAGGATAAGACGGTGGAACAATGACTCGCTGGGGATTAGGACCAGCGCCAGGGTATGAGATGGTAACAGCACCGCCGTTGGCATGATCGGGAAAGGACACACCCGTCGGCTCGCAGATCCATATCGTTCCCTTACACGCCTTGCAGCCCTTTTCGGGGTGCTTTACTGGGACTGTGGCTTTCGACGCGGGGCCCCCCAAGCCGGCGACAATAACGTCTCTCCTCCTACAGCGGCCGCGCCTGAGCCATCGACGAAAATCACCAAGGACGTGACCCTAACGGTGCCGACCTCGTGCTCCAAGGGCGCCACAACCACTATCGAGCCGGGATGCGACGTGGGCCACGGCACCGTGTTCCACTACGAGCCCACCAACGTGCCCTTTGTCACTCTAACGACTACGGTTGAACAGCTTCTGGAAGTTGCCCTGGCCACACGCCGTGGCGCAAGCCCCAAACTCGAGGTGCGTTGTCAACACCACCTCGACCGTCACAGATTGGGCCATTGTAAGTGCCATCGCCATCAGCAGAGATCCTGAGGTTGTCGCGGCCTTGGCCCAGGGGAGGCGGCGCCCGGGAGATCCGTGTCTGGCCGTGACGAGGTGGCCGAGTCAACGGGTTTCCGATACCACGGGCCTGGTGTTGCCAAAGAGAGGATGTGGGTATATCCCCTTTGTGTACCTCCGGCTACCGAGAATGGATGTCGGAAAGAGGGGGAGCTCCATCTTAAGGATGAAGTCGTGTACAGGCAGTTATATAGATTTACCCAAACAGGAGTCCACGAACACAGTTGGCTGGGTTGTGCTGGTCATGTCGGACACTCATAGAGCTCATGCCAGGGATACCGTCGTCGTGGCTAGTCAACAAGTGATGTCAACTACAAAGGTCTCGACAGATGTCTTGGTCCGTCACCATTGCCCAAGGCACCTTGCAGCTATCACAGGCCTTGAGGCCTTGTGGGGAGCTGCGAACCCGAGTGAGCTGAGACATCTCCGGAATGCCTCACCGGAGAGCAGGTGTTATTTCTCTGTCAACTGTGCTTTATCTTGTCCTACTTCTGAGACATTGGGCCGCATTGGGCCCCAGCCTTTATGCATCTTCAAGTGTCCTCCTCGCAGCAAGGGCCTATTCGAGGCTGGTGACAACCCCGGACATGCCATGTCTCCTGAGGCTAGCCAATCGGGGGCTGCTTCCACGTAGAGTCTAAGCTACAATACCTTTGACAAGCTGTCACTTAGCCGTAGATGGGCTAGAGACAACACCAGACCAGCTCATCAGCGGCGTAGCGCGTCCTCTTTGGGAGGAGGGCCACGTTATAGTGAGCATTGATGACGCTTAATTGAAGATACATTCATTTGCACAAAGGAAGGGAAGCTAGAGATTGAAACGATTCTGGGGCAACTCACATCATATAAAGATAGGGTGAAAGAGGTGAAAAACGGTGGAATTAATTGCCTGTATCAGGAGTAATGGAGTTCTTGTGACTCCGAGATCAAAGTGAAGATTAGTTACAAATTGCAATCATGCTAGGGCATGCGGTAGTTGGCTATCGATCAACTCCTCCGTTACCAGAGCCTCTATTCCGTCTTGAGCCGTCGCACATCCACCCGCCAGCACCTGAGATACCCGAGTGACCATGAAACCCCATGTAATCCCGAGACACTGTACTCACATCTCGGCCGCCCTTTTCCTAGACATCGTCCTCTAGAGGTATGACGCTCTGCCATTGATATCGAATCGAGATCTGGCAGAGTTGTGCTCATTTCCTGGTTGTCTCCCTCGACCCACGCGCAACTGCATGATACGTATGCTGAGTCTCGTAACCCGTGTGGCGCATGGACCCCAAGATGCCTCCATCCCATTCTACACAGAGGTCGCAGGGTCACTACGTTTCCGCTCTGAATATTAGATTAATCCTCCTCCGTACATTTCTCGCACCGCTTCCTTCATCTTATTTCGGTATGATCTTGATCCTCACTCTCTTCGAAGACATTATCGTCCCTCCACAGATTGCGTTCCTCCTTCGTTTCTTGTCGTGGATGGACCCGGCGCTGGGAATGCCCAGTGTCCCCTCCCTTGGCTTACATGCCCATTAACTGCCGGATCGCGTCGTTCTCAAGAATCCACGACGGCCCCAACTTCGATGCACCAGGCGTTCCCTCGATCTTTCCATCAAGCTTTCCCATCGCCATCTGTGTCAGGAACTCCCCCAGCATCGGCGTCGGGGAATGGCCAGCCTTCCACAGGGCCCTCATTGGCGGGCCCATGATGGTCCTGGTCATGTTGTACAGCGCGCCCGCGCTTGGGAGGTACGGCGTGATGGCGTCGTGACCAGCTGGATCCACGAATGCCGGCCGCGGCGAATCGACGTGCAGCGTTGAGTTCTTGGCCATGAGGTCTGCGAGTTCCTGCTCCGTCTCGCCCTTGACGCGGGCGAAGATGGGCGAGAAGCTGCCGGGAGTCTGCGTGGCACCTCTGCCCGAGACGTAGACAAACCGGAAGGGCTTGGCTTCCGAGTCGGAAAGCGTGGCGAATGCCCTGGCCGCCTCAATTGCATAATCCTTGGTGATTTTCACGTAGGTATCCTTGTCAACCTTGGTCTGGCTGATACCGAGCGCCCAGACGCACCCCTGTGCGCCCTGGAGCTGCTTGAGCACTTCAGAGTCGTACTTTGCAAAGTCTTTGTGCACGATGACGTTGATTCGAGGGTCCCTTGCGTCGTCGGCCATTTTGACAGGACGGCGTGAGAGAATTGAGATTTTGGTAATGTCCTTGGCCTTGATCATGGCATCGAGGACACCAGAGCCAACAAGGCCCGTTGCGCCAGTCAGGATGATGTGCATTTTGTGATTTGCGTAGGAACAACCACCTCAGTTGGAAGGGTAAAGAAAGCTTGTGATGCAAAAATAAATAAAAAATTAAATGAAAAAAAAAACAGCATCCAAGCGAGATATATAGGCCCAATTGCCCTCAGGCCATCTCTCAAAGCTCTCGAGCTATCTCTCATAAAGCCTCCGAGCTTCGAACTTTCTCATAAGCCACCGAACATCGGCCCAATTACATGGTTCTCTCGGCGGTGGCTGGCGTCAGCCAAATGCATGGAGCTATCGACGTACCGGCCGCAAGCGGACTTAACGGCCCCGCCAAACCCCGCCGGGTCATCATGCACGAATCCAAACTGCCAAATGTGATGAGTAAAATTGTCCGCTTTTCCGCTCTCACGCCCACTCCCGTTTACCTTGGTGCACAGGCGGCAAACAGGAACGTGGTGTCGAAACTCCAGGTAGGCAGACATGACACGCAAACCCAGCAATGGGGTTCAACTCAGGTAAGATGCCGCTGTCGCGTGACCCCACGCAGCTATTCCACGACCCCAGAACCCAACCCAGGGCTAGCAGTCAATGATGACTGCAGCAAATCGACTGGCTCAGCATGGAGGAAGCTGTGACGTTAAAACCTGGGATTATACATCGGCTTTGGGAGGACAACACGTCGCTGCATATTGGGACGAGTATTTTCCTTGGAGCCGTTGTTTCGGTACAGTTGGGGAATTGTAATTTTTTCCTATTTTGAAAAATCAATGGGGAAAGGGCCCCAGCATCTCTCGCCTCCATAACACCGCGCAATCCCAAACATTCTCAACCCATATCCACAGAGGAGCAAAAGCCCTCGAGCTATCTACACTGTTCGAATGTACATAAGAAATGATACTATATAGACACGTACACACATGACCATCATCGTGCAAAGGAGAAGAAGAAAGAAAAGAGAAAAGAGAAAAGAGAAAAGAGAGGAAAGAAAAGGAGGCATAATATCTACAGCCCGGCCCACCCACAATTGGCCCTGGTCTTAGATCATCACCGCAGTAGCCATGATGAAGCCCACGGCAGCGACGACAACGCCCACATTGCAGGGCCTGCGGTTGCCTGCGCTGCTCTTCGGGGAGCTGCTACTGCTGGCTTGCAACGAAGCCTTGACGTGGATGTTGTCCACTATGCTGTCCTGGCTCGGAGAGTACGTCAACTCGGTGAAGTTGCATCCCTGCATGATCACATTGATGTCTATGGAATGTTAGCCGCTGTGATCTGCCGAGATTGATTGAAGCCGCCAAGAAGAAGTGGCACGGGGGACTTACTATTTTGAGAGAACCCTTGCTGCGCGACGCAGCTGGCGCAGAGTGCAGTGACCTTGGCTACATCGAAGCTCTCATTGAGACAAACGCAATCCTCCTCGGCGCTGCCTTGGGTATACGACTGGCCCTGCGGATCCTGGATGCTGCCGTCCCAGGCCCAGGTGCTTGTTGACGAGGCGTCCGCATCAGCTGTTACCGACCTGGAAGTGGAAGTGGAAGTGGACGTGGAAGTGGACGTGGAGGGCGTGTTCGTAAAGGTGATAAAAGTGGTAACGGTGCTCGTGCTCGTTGAAATCTCTGCCGAGGTGGACTTGACGGTTGACTTTGAAGATGATGAGGACCGACTCACCACCGGAGTGATGCGCGTCGCAGTCGAAGTCGGTCGCAGGTCGAGGTCTGAGGTTGTTTGAACCTCCACGGGGAAGGATGTTGGCGCTGGGACGATAACAGAGAACTCCTTCAGTGAGACACCATCAACTGTCTCGACTCGCTGCGATTCCGTTTCCCGCCTCGCTTGCAGCTGCTGCGCATTCGCCTCGGGAGGTTCTACAGCCAACTTGGGCACCCATTCACGTCGCGCAATCGCCTCGAGCTTTCGTTTCTTCAGCCGCGCAGAACGAGCGCTGCAATCCGCCGTCAACTCCACGATTGGACCGCAAATTGCGACACAGTGAAGTGGGATACCATCGGGCGGCAAAGGATCGGCCGTCACCACAGCGGCCAGGCCCGAAATCACGGCCAGGTTAACCAGGGCCGTCGTCTTCATTAAGAGGATGGAATGCGCCGAGATTTCTTGTTGTAGAAAAACTCCAATCTCTCGATTTTGTGGCGGGCCAAAAGTCCGCGATGGACCCGGACGTGTGTGTGTTCACTTGGTTATCATGGTCAGCGACTGAAAAGCGTACATTGTCATTGTGTGCCTCTAGGTCTACGCACGAGAGTGGTCACTCTGGAACCATTCAAAAGGGAAAGCGAACGTGAAAGAATGGATGCGGCCCAAAGCTCAACCGAAAGCATCTCCCTCGAAGAGAGTCTCGCAGGTGTTGCAGGAGTCGCGGAGGATTCAAAGGTCGCAGAGGTCGCCGGGTCGCAAAAGAGATGGTGGTGGGAAGATCAATCAGAAGCGGAAACAACAGTTTCTGTTGAACGGCGCGTGATGAGGGAAAGTCAGAAAGAAGATGCTACGAAGAGATTGATCTGCTGCGCCCTCTGCTCTGGGCGTCGCGTCAGTCTGGTTCCCGGTGCCGTGTGCCCCATCCGTCCTCCATCCAGCGGGCAAGACTTCGTCATTGACGCTTCGGCAACTTTGACGATGAAACGGCCGAAGGGGTTGACAGTCGCTATCCAAGCAGTAGCTGTCACATTGCAGCCCCGTGTAAGTCGCCTCTCGCCAGCGACCACGTCGAGGGGACGTCGTAGGCGAGGGCTCGACCAAGGGTCCAATGCGACCCTGGACGCCCTTGGGATGCGACTGGCACTGCAGAATCGAGCCCAGCCCGCAATGCAGGGTGCACGCTCCCGTTGTGAAGAAAGGCTGCGACTTGGCAGTGTCTGGAATGTCGCCTGCTTGAGGTCGCAGCCCAAGGCTGAGACGTAGCCGATCACCGTCTGAAACAGGAACGGATCAAAGCCTTTCCCTTTTCCCATACACTTTCCCTCACTTTCACGTCACTTGTCACTGCCCTTCCGCCACCCAACCACCGGATCGAGGAAGAAATGGTGATCGTCGTACGTCGGGACTTATTTCGCGCGTGGTTCTGTCAGATGCCTAAGCAAAGTGTTTGCAGTCCACGTGGAAGGGGAAGCCCAGGCACACACAGAACGTTGCATCATGCATCATGTCTAAATTTATGACTCTGCTCCCGTGACCTTCTGTTCCCCCACCTCATGAATGACGGATAAGAAACACGCCTAAATAAGATTGTCTCCTCGAAGACACAACTCACACACAGGACTCTTACATGCTCGACTCCCATCCCTTCCCACTCTTCGCTAGTTGAATCTCGCATCAACTCCTGTTGATCACTTTAAAAAAAAAAATTCAAGAAAAAACATTGGAATCTGAGGTATAAAACTTTAATTGTTCTAGCATATTTCAAGCCCATTCTTAGCTTTGGAGATCTAGCTCTATGTCTTTTAGACCCCCTTCATCCACTCTCCATGTGCCACTCTCCACTCTCCACTCGTCGTATACATTCCCAAATGTTTCCATGACGTGTCTCGCATGCCACGTCCAAATCTTCAGTTCATGCCGAATTAAAATACATATAATTTTTGCCCAAGAACATCCATTCATACACCAAAAATTCGCAAAGGCCGACCGTCAAAAAATGCTACAAGTACACGATGTAGGGCACTTAGAAGCGGTGCTGGCGACCAACGCTCTCTACACGCACGCCCAGCTTGACCATCTCCCTAGAGTCGATGACCCCACGGCCATCAAAGACCCAGCGAGGCTTAGCCATGTTCTGAGAGATGCGCACCCAGTCGACGCGCTCCTTGGCCTTGTACTCCTTGTCGCTGCCCATACCAGTGGCGAAGCCGCTGTCCTTGCTCTCGCGCTGCTGAATGCAGTCGGGCAGTCATCCTCGCAGGTAGGCTCGACGTTGAAGCGGTTGAGGGGATCGCCCGACTTAATATCATCGCGCTGGACAAGGTGCTTGTGAAGAGCAAGGAGGTTGTTCTCGGAGGGGACCGAGGACTTGAAAGGACGGGGGTCAGCCTTGGGTTGGGCTTGCGGCTCTTGGCGGCCTGTTCAGTGGAGACAGGAGCGGGCTTGGGAGGGGGCTGGTTGCGGAACTCGTCAAACTCGGTAGCGATGATGATGGCAGTGCTGCCGTCGCAGGCATCGTAGGCGTTGCCGTGGACGGAGATGTTGTTGGCCTCGACAATGGGGCCAAGCAGGGCCTTGATCTCCTGCTTGATGACGTAGGGGTTGCAGCAAGGGTCGAAAACGGCAATCTCGCGGGGTCGCTCCTCGAGAAGGGTCTTGATCATCTCAAGCGCAGGGGCCTCACGGGTGTCGGAGGTGTTCTTCTTGAAAGCGAAACCAAGAATGGTGACCTTCTTGCCGACGAGAGTGTTGTTCAGGCACTTGATGACACGGTTGGAGAAACGGTCACGGGCGTACTCGTTCATCTTAACAACCTGTCGCCAGTACTCAGCGACTTCAGGGAGGCCCATGGTCTCGGCAAGGTACACCAAGTTGAGGACGTCCTTCTTGAAGCAGCTGCCACCAAAACCGATACCAGCCATCAAGAACTTGTTGCCAATACGAGGGTCGACACCAACGGCACGGGCGACCTCATCGACGTCAGCGCCAGTCTGTTCGCAGACGGCAGAGATGGAGTTGATGCTGGAAATGCGCTGCGCCAACATGGAGTTGGCGACGAGCTTGGCAAGCTCAGAGGACCAAACGTTGGTGGTCAAGATGCGCTCGCGGGGAACCCAGGCAGCGTAAACGTTGACCAACGCCTCGGCGGCCTTCTTTCCGGCGGGGGTGGGGTTCGAACCGATGAGGATGCGGTCAGGGTAGAGGAGATCGTTCACGGCGGTACCGGCAGCCAGAAACTCGGGGTTGGAGAGAATCTCGAAATGAACACCGGGGCGGTGCATTGCAAGCTAGAACACACATGCACGTTAGAGATATTCTTGAACAGGAAAATCATGAAACAGCCGCCGATTTCCCAGACGATTTCTCGAAGCTCCCTGAAAATATGCGACGGGGTGAATTTCTGACTTACAGTGTCGGCGACGAGCTGAGCAGTTCGGCAGGGGACAGTGCTCTTCTCGACAATAATGGAACCCTCACGGGCGTACTGGGCGACCACGCCAGTAACGGCCTCAAAAGCAGTCATGTCAGTAGCGCTTCCAGCACCAACGCCACGATACTTGGTGGGGGTGTTGACAGCGACGAGGACAACATCAGCTTCGCCAATGTGCTTGGCAATGTCGGTAGAGAAGAAAAGGTTGGGCTGGCGAGTAGCGACTGTGACCTCGCCGACCTCGGGCTCATCGGAGGAGTCCTCGCCGTCGGAGGTGGGCTCGTTGGAAATGGTAGTCTCACGGCCGCCATCACGGGCAATGCGGACAATGTCGTGCAGGCCAGGCTCGTAGATTGGGGGGTGTTGCGAGTTCCAGCGGCGGATACGGGTCAAGTCTCGATCGACAACAGTCACCTGGATGTGAGGGTTCTGGAAAGCGATAACGGCAGCAGTGGGACCACCTGGATAGTGGAGTTAGCCAAGACGCATCCAAAGGGAAATTTGATCGCTGGATTGCGACGGCTTCGGCCGCGGGGGCCTGTGGTCGCAAATGGTTTGGCGAGGGGAGCTATCGCTAGTGCCAAAGGCTGCACAAAACCACGGATGGAGGGGGATTTGGCCGTGGAGGCGGACTTGATTGAGACATACCGACATAACCAGCGCCGACACAGCAGATCTTCTCGACCTTGATGTCGCCCTTGAAGGCGTTGGAAGGCTCAACAGAGCCATTGGAGATCAGGGCCGACATTGCGAGATAGTATGACGGGTGAGCTGTGGTGGTGATGGTGGGGTGTGGGAGGAGATATGAGGGACAAGTTTTGGAGAGAGCAGGGCGCAAACCAAAGCTCGATGCAACACGCAGCAAAAAAGCACAACAAGCGGTTGAACGAAGGGCACGGGAGAGAGAGGGGGAGGCGAACGGAATAAAAAGGAAACGAGGAGAGGCCTAAAACATAAATAAGTGGTGGTGCAAGGGCGAGAGGCTTCAACACACGAGGCTTGCCATGACAGGATAAGGAAGTACCATAGTACTGCAATAATGTACTCTTACGCGTACGCACCTAAAGGCAGCTAGCGTCCGGACCACGGAGGTCAGGGTAGCGCAGCGCGCGATTCCAACAACGTTGCACCAGGGCGAGACGAGAGTGAGAGAAAAGGGGGGCAGAGTGGAGGAGGGCGGGAAAGGAAGGAAGGCACGTACGGAGTACTCTGTACACCAGCGCTGTACTCTTGGGCGGCTTCATGGATTCGCACTGTGGAAGTCACCCGGCGAAGCGCTCGCTAATAGAGAGAGCCAAGCCTTCCACCTGTCGCTCAATGCCTACCTACACCTACCTGCTGTACCGGTAAGAGGTATCACTACACCTACCTACCTGGTCATGTCTACCTTCCATGGCTTCCTTGTTTTGCCCTTACCATGCCTTGCTTCGCCTTGCTTCCCTCTCACGGGTCTGATCCGTCTCGCGTGGTGGCCACCCCAAGCCCCGTAATCCGCCTGCTGTGTGTGCCGTCTGAGGTGGATGGGGGGTGGAGGAGGCCCCCGAGAAAATTAGTTTGAAGCGGTGAGGTTCTTGCCGTCTTGGTTCTTGTCCACTGCACCAGCGCGCCTGCCAAGGGATGACGAGACGATGCTGTCATGGCGTCTTGACGGATGGCGGCTTGATGGAAGGAGTGCCCTGGAGTGGCCGGGGTGGAGTCCTGTCTGCCCAAGGAAGCATGATAGGGTAGGCGCTGCCAAGCATGCCCACCTCTTTCATTTGATTGCGGATTGCGGGCTTGCAGCGCACTCGCACTTGCCTTGGTTCTGCCCAACTCGCATCGACTAATCAGTATTCAGGACCTCGCCAGGATTGGACTTTCAGGGCGCGTGGGGCGGGCGTTGCATAGGACTCGATGTCCATGGGGCACGGGGCATGGGCATGGGACCTAATGCCCGGGACCTTGGTGGTGCGCATAACTAACTGAGCGAGTAAAAGGAAATAGGTACTTTGGCGTTTAGTACCATCTCATATGAAATAAGCGGCGATGGTACTTTGGCGTCGCCTCCAACGTTTCACCTTTTTCTCGCTCATTTTTCGCTATCGATTTTTTTCCCTCCTCTTCGTTTGACCTTTCCGTTTTCCGTCTTTTTTCATCTCTCCCCCACGAGCCCACAATACGCAGGACGTTTATCAATCTCTGTTTTCTTTTGGCCTACTGCAGGCAGTTGACAAGTGTGTACTCCCCCTGAAGTGATTTTAATTTTTGTGTTTTTGTTGTTTTATTTTTGTGTGATTGACATTGGTATGCCTGTCTCCCTCAACCACCGTATCACCTACACACAGTCTTACCGACTCCCCATTCCGCGTACCACTTAATCTAAGTCTTGGCACCAGAGAACTCAGCCAAGTTTCCCGCCAAGCTTACTTGTGCGCGATCCAAATTCATCTCCAGCGTCGCAGGGCTCCACCGGATGCCATCACTTACAGCGCTGACCAGACTTGGGCTCTAGTGGCGGCAGGGGGGCCCTGGGCTCCATCAGCCAAGGCGTCTAGGGGCATTCATTTAGCGGTGGCGTCCATCCCATCTAACAGCATCACCACGCAGCGGGTACTTGCAGCACGCTGCGGCTGCCATCCGGACTAGACGTGACGTAGTTTGCTGTGCTCTGTGCTTCTGTGCTTGGGGACGGATTGAACCGAATCTCGACATGTCTATCGCGTGTAAACAGCCATAGCCGTCATTATTCCTACGGCCATGCTCCTATGAATAATTGATCTTGCCAAGGTGTATGAGGCAGCAAACCATGTAAGCTGCAATAGAGTTTTTTTCCCACACTAGTCCGTATAATGAGACATTGTCCTCCGGCGAAGAAACACAGAGACAGAGGCGTATTAAGCTACGAGACACACCCACTGAAAGACCACATTACGTGTGTTGGTCGTCTTCTGCTGAGAGACAGAACTGCTCCGACTCAATGGAATTGTACTGACCCTTGGACCAGGCCTGGACCCTACCATCAGATCATTAAGATGTCATCTGCCGATACTCAAGACTCGCTCCTCGCATCTGACACGCCGCATAAACCAGAAATTTTGCCTCTTGGCACTGAAACTGGTTGCTTGCTTATGCGCGGCAATACCGCCTCAACACCAAATCCTTCAGCCATGTCCTAAACAAAAACGCCGGCTAAACGTGGTTGTTGCAAGTTGCAGGTACTTAAGCCGACACATGTCAGGGCTGTACTGTACAATCACACTGTAGCCCACTACCACATCCACATCACATCCCATTGTCCATCCCATGCACCCACAAGCGAGACCTCCCTAGCTGGGCCAACCTCCCGGAACTCCACGCACCACGGGCCACAGCCTCCACGGGGAAATGTCCAGGCTGGCCGCCGCAGCAAGTCTGCCAGGGGATCCATTCTTCCTTTTGTCCCGGATGATGCGCGCGCGGGCCAGGGCCGGCTCTCGCGGGGCCCTTTAGGTATTGTTTCCCCCAACGGTGGGTACTGGCCAAGCATCTCGTTGCCATTCGGTGGCACTTTCCGGCCGGCTTCTGACGTCTTGCAGCCACCATACGGCGATCGGAGAGGCGGTAACGGTCTTGGTGGGCTCGTATGTTAGATGGTTCCCAAAAAATATCACCTCAAAGGAGGGGGAACACGAGGGCCAAGCTCCTTGTCGGCATAGCTTCTGGTTCGTCTCTCGTGATGGGCGAATGCCGCCACTCAATTTTCTCCCCCCCCCTTCATTCCAAGGCCTGAGGCTAGGATAAGAAGGTGGATGAGAGCAATAATCAACAGATATCCTGGGAGAGGTGTCCCGGACGGATCACCTTGCCGAGAATTCTTCCATGAACCAAGTCGACAGGGGGCTCGTTGTCCACACGATTTTGCTGTGCAGCAGCCCCAACAAGACAAGAGCCAGGGGAGAAAAAAAGCAGAGGGTGCCCTATAAGGTGATAAGTCTCCCATGCACCGAGCTTTTTATATGCACACTGCTTGGCCAAGACTAGTATCTTTCGTCGCAAAGAGATGATGTAAGGCAGTCGGATGTGCATGAGGCGATACGCGCGTTGAAGGCCGTATTCTCGATTTAGACCAACAACTGCCGTACTGTACGCGTACAGTACGACGATGCACTGCCAATCCCAACGCCTCCCGACAACCACCAATACAATACGTAGTTGGGTTGCGCCCCCGGATTGATTTAGGAACATGCGCCATGCTGTCTACCACTGAGAGCCTAGCATGATGCCCGCCCGCCCGCCCACCCGATCCTATACAGTGTTCTCCGCTGAACGGAAATTCGATGCCGGCTGGGCCGATTTATTAGTCCGACGCCGCAGACGCGGGTTGGTGGGCCATGTCAGGGGCGAAAGTGCTTACCACTGCCCATGCTGCCCATCATCTTGCTCGAACGGCAATCGACCGAGCGTGGGAACTTAGGTGGGAGAGGAAAGCCACAAAGAGATATATGACAGGGCATGGCACAATGGTAGCTGACGTAGGGGGTATAGCATGTGCAACTTACAAGTCGGAGATGCGGTGCTTACTCGGCCGGCTCCGTACACGCACTCGATACGCCGTGGTCGTCTGGCACCCACTGCTTCCACGAACACCCCCCGGCTCAGCCCCAGGACCGAAGCTGGCCAGCGAACTGGCAGCTGAAGCCCATGACTTGACTAGGCTGGGCTGCTGGGTCGCTGGGCTGAAGAGACTGGGACTGGGGCGAGTGGGATCTTTCTAGAGACAGGGAGAGTCCAATGACCGGGAATATGCTTATTTAATCCACACACCCGATCGTCACATCTTTTCTCACGCGAGCAGCCGAGTTTCCACACACTGTAGCCCGAGGCCAACAACGTGATTAGCGTTGCCGAGAGTCGAAACGAGCTCTGATTGAGCACCAAAATTGATTGCAATCACCCATCATGTGAATTGAATGGCAAGCATCATTTCCAGGCAAGCTGTGAAATGCAACTCTGGTAACGAACGAGAGCAGATGACTGTCGCTCATGATATGACAGAGAGTGGACAACATTTGACCCTCTTCTCATTTTGGTGCTCCTTCCACATTTGGGCCGAGCCCCCTGACGCTAAAACGATTGAGACCTGGTACCTACATAATGCAACCACCTCGAGAATAGTGGTGAAGATCTTCTTATGCCGTCAAGTCGATATCCTTGCAACCTCAGCGTGTGATTTCTAGACAACGGACGCTGGAGGGGCGCAGAATTGAGGGGGACAAAAGGCTGGAAGTACCGGATACTTGCAATGTAGCATGCAGCGCCTCGCTGCTACAGGCCCAGGTACCGACCGTCGATAGGCTCTTGACAAACCTCTCTGCCAGCCTCCTACACCTACTTTGCTAGCGGACCATGCCAAACCAGGGCCGTTATCGCCTACTCTGCCGTTCAACTTGAGGAAAGTTTCAAATCGGACGCCGGCCCTCCTTGGCCAATTCAGCCCAACGCCTGTTGCTTTCACTGGGGTTGGCCAATGTATTTTTCCGGAGGGGAAAGTACCGCACCGTGGACTACGCACGTTCTATCACAGGCAAGCAAACAATCTCCCAGGGACGCTGGGCACGGTCCACAGTAAGCCACGGAATAACACAGTATGGACTTTGGTGCGCTATCGCTCCACTCGAGCTTCAGCTTCGATGCCATCATGGGAGCACAGGCAACTCGCTAATAACCGGAGATAGAGGTGCTGCTCATCAGACAGACAGCGGCTACGTAATTGAGCCACTAGCTCCGTGGTTTCCTTTTTTTTTTCCTTTGATTTTTCCACTCATCGAGATTTGCTGTGCCGGGGAGTTTGAGTGTGCTCCCCCATTTCTCAACAATGTGGTCAATTACACTGGAACCACAGCCTGGTCGCCAAGACGGGATGTATTGGATATATCCCAGGGCCAGGTGCTGCCAGTTCCCACACAGTCCAGAGAAGATCCATGGTTGAAACTGTGGTGGATCGGTCCGTTCTTGTATCCTCGCTTTCGGGTCAGTCGGTGAGCTTTAATTCATGGCAGCCCCTGACGAACGGCAAGGACTCCGACTTGCGTGCTGCTCGCGACCATGCGATACTGATAGTGTATCTTTGAGCCTCCATGGACGGACTACACTGGCGCATACATGCACACTGCACATGGTATACGCGCTCAGCCGCATCATTGCAGCCGCACCTCATGACGCAACCAACGTCGACGACGCTCATGAGCCCAAGCTCAAGCGGCATTGTGCCATGACGGGACGGAACTAGTGCTTGAGCCGGATATAATACGAGAAAGCACCAGTATATGAAACTCCGCTCCTGGTCTTTTCAATTGAGACGCGCAAGCAGACCGATGACGCCATCGCGAAGAGCGCAGATTCGCTAGTTGAGCGGACAAATTGGTAGTGCCACGAAATGCATTGAAGGGAATATTGATGAGACAGCCCACATTGACTTGAATAAATAGGCAATAGTTGGAATTGCGGTGTATGGTGCATCGTAACGCTTTGCAACCCTGTAGAGCCCCATCGTTACGTACTCGCCGGGTCTGTCGAAGCGAACCCACACTGATGCGCCTTTGTCGTTTGCGATCTGGTGGTTGTCGGCGATGGTGGTGTGTTGCAGTCGCACTTGGGCGACGCAGGTACAAGGCTTAGTTGAGGCCACACGCACATACACGTGATGTCCGTCATAAGCGCAACAGGGACCTGCAGCAGATGGCGGTCCAAAATGCACAGAACAAGATAATTTTCTTCTGTCGGAAGCTTCCAAAGGAGACGGAGACGGTCCAAGGAGATGGCTGTCATCTTCCCTCGTCGCAACTTGGATTTCGTCTACTTGTGGGTTTTCATCTCTGTTGGAGACCATATGCAACCCCTCTATGCTACTGGGCTAACTCGAGGTGGCAGGACTCGAGGCGACACAAAATACAAGACATACACAAGTAGGTTGCAAACAGTCAGCTCCCGTGACCACTCCTGACCACGAGTTGGGTATTCTTCTGGCTGTGCCTGAAAGTCTATCCAGGCTTCATGATGGCGCTACGGATAAGACTCCTCCTCAAGTACATAGTATGTCCGCCGCACTGGCCTGTCCAGCTCAAAGAGTCACAGATGGACGTCACGCTCCGTCTCTTCCCGACGCTTTCAACCGCTTGGAGGCTTTTTTTTTTCCTCTTTCCTTTGCGGTCTTTTTTGCACCTTGACGATTTCTGGATCTCGGTCACGAGTCGCCTCCTCGAGCCGCAAAACTGCAGCACAAGTCTCGCGTCTGAGCTTACTTCGACCGCCAATGGACCATACCAGCGCGGGCACGGGGGCAGAGACTTTGATATCCATTCGCGATCCCACGGCGCAGGGCGCGACAAGACGCCACCACGGGATTGGCTGCGCTGGACAATGTGATTTTGACGGCGCCTGCGATTGGCCAGAGACACGCCTCGGGGACATGGGTTCAAGGAAACCATGTCACCAGCCATACAGCCCGCCAATACGGTGGTGGCATCTCGATTGGGCAAAGACGTCGTCCAACATTCAGGCTGAGGTGGCTGTCCCGTCAAAATGTACGACATTATGCACGGGCGAAGTCGCTCAAGGTATGGTGGACGGGGACGGGCGCAGGGGGCTCGAGTGAGTCTCTTGTAATTCACGACGCTGCCGTGATGGACAAACCCGCTGGATACGGATGGCGACAGCCAAGGTGATATCACATCGGAGGGCGAAGCCGCCACGAGTTGCTCTAGGTGGTCAGATCTCACCTCTCGCGTCTACATGTCTCCTCGCGCATGACTCTATCATGGCAGTCCATGTATATCCAGGTGCAACAAGTCGGCCGTATGCCAGCCCGCCCGCACCAGAGCCAGCTGTGCCTGTGCCCTGCTCATACACCGCCATGGTTCTCGGCCCTTAGTTCCCATGACGTCGAAGGAGGCACCTGAATCAAGCTGGACCCCTCACATCTGCCCCCCCCCACCAACCCAGCTACCGAGATCGACGAACTGCGTTCTGCCGCCCCTCCTCGTGGTGGTTACGCCTGCGTTTATTGCAGCCTCGCCAGCGAGGAAGCCCAGCGCCTCATGTGCCTTCCCCAGCCGCCGCTGTCCATTCCTGCGTCTTGGATTACATCCACGTGGGGAGCCTTTTTCTTTTCCCAAAGCTGCCATGGCGCTATCGCAGCAGAGAAAAGAGACCTGTCCCTCGCCCTGCGCCTGGGTTTTGGATGGCGTCTCTTGGTTTCTTTGACGTCAAGCACCACTCTCTCGAGGCCTGCAAGACCTCCAAACACCTTCAAGACCTTCCAAGGCCACCAAGACCGACACGGGCTTGCTCTCTTCATTCCCAATCCCTCCCACCCCGTCAACCATGGCCACCCAATCGGTGAGCCCGTCAAGCATGACTTGTCGCAGTTCCCTTCGGACCTCAAGGGCAAGCGCATCCTCCTGTGCACCGAGTCGTTTGGCCCCGTCAACGGCGTCAGTCGCACCACGCTGATGCTCGTCAACCACTTGCGCGCAAACGGCGCCCAGGTCGCTGTTGTCGCGCCGCACAACCACACCAAGCACAACACCTTCACGCCGCCTCCGTCGCCGTCAATGTCTCCCGCCGACAAGCAGCCCGAGGTTCGTGTCACTGGCTATCCTCTCCCGTTCAACCCCGAGCTCTCCATTGTCTATCCCGTGCGCAACTCGACCCTCTACTCGCGCACTTTTGGCGATGACTGCCCGCCCGATCTGATCTACCTCGCCTCGCCCGCGAGTCTGGGCTTCCAGGTCATGCTCCAGCTGCGCCAGCAGCCCGAGGACAACCAGATCCCCGTCATCTGCAACTTCCAGACCGATCTGGCTGGATACTGCGCCATCCTCTTCCCCGCGCCGCTGAGCAACGTCGCCGTGTTTGCCTTTGCCGCGGTCCAGAGCTACCTGTTCCGACACTCCTCCGTCAAGACCATCTTCTACCCCTCAAGCTTCGTCAAGCGATACCTGATCGGCCAGAAGGTCCAGGAGGACAAGCTCGAGGTTTTGACCCGAGGCGTCAACACCGAAATGTTCATGCCCACGAGACGGAGCGAAGAGCTGCGAAAGGAGCTGGCCCCCAACGGAGAGATCATCTTCGTCACTGTTTCCCGCATCGCCGGCGAGAAGGGCTTTGACTTCCTCGCCAAGGCCGCCAAGGAGCTCGACGCCAGGGGATTAAACTTCAAGCTGTATATTGTCGGTGGCAACCGCAACGCAGACGTTGAGCGAGAGGTCCAGGAGCTCTTTGACCCCCTCAGGGAGTCGGGCAAGGTCGTCTTTGCCGGCTTCAAGGTCGGAGAGGACTTGGCTACTGCCTACGCCAGCGGCGATGTCTTCCTGCACTGCTCCGTCACGGAGACCTTTGGCCTTGTGGTCCTCGAGTCCATGGCCAGTGGCGTCCCCGTCATTGCCCGCGACGAGGGCGGCCCTTCAGACATCGTAAACCACGGCGAAACCGGCTTCCTCATCCCCCCCAACGACCTCGATAGCTTCGTCACCAAGGCCATGAAGCTCGGCCAAGATCATGCTCTCCGAGCCCGCATGGGTCAAGCAGCTAGGGCTGCTGCCTGCGAAGCTACTTGGGATAAGATCAACAACAAGGTTGCCTGGCGCATGGCCGATACCATCGCCGAGAGCAAGCGGGAGAGGGATGGCCCGCGCCGACAGCAACTGAGTAAGGTTGGACTGGACTCGCAGCAGCTTATCCCCATCTACGGATGGCTCATGATGAACGACGCCATGCGGGAGACGCTCACCAAGCGCATCGTGGACGCTCGCCTCATGGGTGGACTGGGCATCATCATCTCCTTCTGGATGGTGACTGGATGGTACATGGCCTTCACCGAATGCTTCCTCTGGGCCAAGGGTCGATGGAGGGATGCCGAGCGAAGCAAGAAGACTGCGTAGACAAGACTAAGAGTGGGTTCCTGTTCGGCGTTGATGCATTTCGTCGCATTCATCAGAAATGGCTGGAGTTCACAAGACGGTGTTTTGGGCGCCCAATTCCGACACACAAATTGTGCGTGCTGACGGTATCGGACATATATCGTTGATGACGAGACGGTTGGGTTTTCTTTCCTTGACATATGCTACATAGAGGCCTTTTTTCTTTGTCCTCTTTTTTTTTTTTTTTGGCTTGCATCGTTTCCTTTGTTTTCCTTGGAGCGACTAGATATGCCTTTATGATACCAGACCCGAATTCACGATTTTCTTATGATATCTTAATTGTTACCTTGCTATTCATTTTTCATATCTCGTGCCTTGATAAACCCGGCTAGTTGTATTACCGCGCCTCGCGACCAGCGTACGATCCGTGTTTCATGTGCCGTCCCAACCACGCCATGTTGGGTTATATCGGGGTCATGTAAGACCGAGCAACTGCCGCATTGAGGAACGACCTTGCAAGCATCACAACGGGGCAGTGAGCACTATGTGTTTTAGAATTCTTAATTGTTTGATTTTATTTTTCTAATCTAGGTAGGAAAGTAAGAGAGTCTTTTAGTGGTAGGTGGGATGGTGTAGGTTTGTGTGTGTGTGTGTGTGTGTGTGTGTGTGTGAAGGTCACGTGGTGATCTTTGGTTGTGTTAATGCACAAAAAGAACCCGCCAAGGGCCAGATGTCGACTAATGACATGGAGTGCCGTAAGAGAAAGAAAAAATGGCTATACTAGAGAAGATGTCGTCGTAAAGATGAATGTTGAAAAAAATGGTGTGAACAAACAGTAAGAAGGTATCAATGCTTCGCTGGTATATAAAAAAATTATTAGATGGCATCTTCTCTTTCCTCGTCGCCAAAAGAAATCTTCAAAGCACTCCCCCTTCCATTAAAAGGTTTTCTCCTCATCGCTTGAATAAAAGAAAGAAAAAAAAGGGAATAAGAAAATTCAACGCTTGTCTCTATGACTGATGGATTTTGCACTCATGCGCTTCTAGAGGTTTAGAAGGTGTTTCCTCGGGGAGCAACGACGGCCTGTCTGCGCTTGTACATCTCGGCGTACTGGAAGCGCTCGTAGGTGCCGAAGCCGTAGGCGGCGCAGCCGACGACAAGCCAGATGCTGGTGATGATGAGACCGACGGGGTAGACCATCAGCTGGATGCCGGGGAGCACAAAGGCGACGGTGCCGTTCTTGAGCCCGGCAACCTGCTCGTCGACGGCCTGCTGGGCGGCGCCGAAGTCAGAGAGGATGACCTCGCGGGAGAAGACACCTGTGAGGAACGAGGCCTCGTTGACAGAGACGTTGGTTTGCACCTGGATGCCGCTGCTGTTGCGGCCGGTGAGGGTGAGAGTGGGCAGCAAGATGGTTTCAAAGGCAGACCTATGGGTTTCCTGGTTAGTTGGCTGTTTCTAGACTCGGGTTATATACAAAGGTTCTCAACTCACATTGACATGTTGTTTTTCAAGCGGTCGGTGTCGATCTGGCCGACAAACATGTAAGTCTGAAGCAACTGAGGCGTTGATCGCTTGGCGATGCTGGCCACCTGGCCCACCATGCCCGAGCCGGACAGGTTCTTTGCGGCGACGGGCATGACGCTCGCGCCGTTGTAGGAGAGTCCCACGGAGACATCCTCAGGTGCAATTCCCGAAAACGAGCCCCTGGCCTCTGAGATCTTGAAGAGGCGCAGGTCGGCCTCGAAGACGCCGGTCTCGGTGTCCAGCGAGGGCAGGTTGTAGCACACGCAGGCGCCGGAAGGGTTGGTGCTCTGGACCAGGATGCTGAGGGCGGTCTTGCACGAGGCGATGGTGGTGCTGTCCCAGGTTGTGAGGTTCAGTGAGCCGTCCGCGTTGGCCTTTACGCCGTACGCGCTGCTGGAGCTCGACGTTGAGTTGTCATCGTCATCGTCGCGGGTGTGGAGAATCGATGCGGCGGAGAGCACTGAGACGTAG
This sequence comes from Aquanectria penicillioides, assembly GCA_003415625.1. Taxonomy (NCBI): domain Eukaryota; kingdom Fungi; phylum Ascomycota; class Sordariomycetes; order Hypocreales; family Nectriaceae; genus Aquanectria; species Aquanectria penicillioides. Next base: position 6,807,817 of record PYIU01000002.1, on the reverse strand, counting down.
GGGCGGTTCAGGACGTCGTCTGAGCGGAGGAAGAGCGCGCTAGACTGGGGACTTGAGGCGGATGCGGAGAGGGCAAAAAGAGACGCCATGAGGGCAAAAGCCGCGGCCGGAGCCATTGTTGAATTGTTCTTGTTTCTTTGTTTCTGTATTTCTTTTCCTCCTCTTTGCGAGTTTTCCAATCAATGGATTTTCGTTTTATGCCGGATGTTCCCGTTTCCTTCGAACTGCTGCGTAGTATTGGATTCCGGTGGGTGTGATAAAAATAGCGTGGGTATGGGTATCTCAGGTTGTTGTGGTGAGCTTGCACCGTAAGTCGTCCAATTCCAGTCCCGGGCCGACTTGTTCTTTTTATAGTGGGATAATGAAGTTTCCGTCCGGCGGTAGAAAGAATATACTCGTGAATTGAAGTAAAGGGTTTTCGCTGCGTGAGTCGGCGAGTTCAGCTCGTCGTGTTACTCACTATCGTCCAGGTGATTCGTTTGTAAAAAAAAAAAAAAAAAAAAAAAGAGTGGGTTCTGTAAAGATACTGGTGGGGGTCCAGAGAAGAGAGGAAGGGAAGAGGCGAAAATTGGAGACGAAATGCCGGGAAGCAGGTATTAAAAGAATGATCCACGGAAGATGAATATACGGGAAGGAAAAGGAAGCCGTCGACCAGGAACAAGGGCAAAGAAGATATGTAGAGACACACGAGGGGACCAGCCCACTCAACTAAGGGAGCGAGGGACCCGTTGCGGCGAACAGGTGGGTATCGTACTGTATCGTACCAGAACCAAGACGGACGGACAAAAACAGCAGGCGACTGACTTGGGCTTGGTGCAGAGACAGGCGAGATTAGGTTGCGGTGCGCCTAGAAATGCAGAAAGGAAAAAAGGCGACGGGGGACTGGGGTTCAAAAGGGTAGCAGAGGAGAGCGCCGCACCGGGGGTGCGTTGGTGTAGAGGTCAAGCCCGGGGTTGCGGCCACAGGAACAGGGCCCTCCCAGGGGGTTACCATCGTCGGATCGACTGACAGTGTGACGAAAATGGTCTGGTCGGGCTGTAAGACAGGGGAGCAACTCGGCATGGTCGGCATGGCGGCGGTGGGATGCATGTGCTGCTATCCATGTTATCCATGGTTATCCACAGTTGTCCAAGAGCCACGAGCGCATGAGAGACCTGTCGAAGGCGTAGAAGCGCCGGGGTGGGACGAGAATGATGGCGGGCCAAGCACTCTTCTGGGTCTCTCCTCTGGGTCTCTCCTCTGGGTCGCTGGGAGGGGCGCGTGCTGCGGGCTTCCGCGGGGCCTCAACTGGGGGACCAGCTGGGGAGCACCATGCGAGGAGGCGGTGATCCTGGAGCTGAGATGCCCGTGTGAGGACCATTTTGACGCATCTGGTTGGCTGCCCCGGCGCCGAACGAGCAGTCTGGGCTCCCCCATTCAGGGCGCCTACTCTGTAGCAAAGCAGTCTGACGACATGTTCATCCGTCTCGCCTTTGACACAGAGAGCAACACTGCAAAACTGGATGACACCTGAGCCGGCCTCGGATCCTCAGCCACCGAGTGTCAAGTCGGGCTTCAAGTCTAGCTGTTTAGCAGTGAGACTCGACTCGGGCGGCTCTCAGCACGACCAGCGCGACGGACCCTGTCTCGGCCAGCGTTCCGGGCGTGCGGCGTGTGGGTTGCTGTCGATTGTGTGGATGTGGCCAACCTTCCCGGCTCCAGCGAGTGAGGGCAGAGCCCGGGAAGACGGCAATGTAAGGGGGGGCTGAGAGGCTGTATCAGATCGGTTCGTTGAATCCGACGCGCGTAGCAGAAAGGCTTTGGTTCAGGTGTCGAGGGGGCTAAGAGTGGGAAGCCAAGAGTTGGGTTCAGAGGCTTGGAAACGCCGCTGGTTGGCTGGAGGCCGGGAGGAGCAGGATGGGAATGGAGCCAGCTGGGGGAGCAAGCTATGGAGGCCTGCCCTATGAGTGATGGAGGGGGGCAACTGACTGATTGATTGACTGGGGTTTGTTTGCAAGTGGCGGTCGTCGCTGTGTGAGGGGCGAGAAGAGGGGGGCATCAAGGACGGGGACGGGGATGGAGATGGGGATGGTGGCGTTTCAGGTTGGACATGGACATGGCGAAAGAAAAACGCCGATGTCAAGACATGCATCGGGCTGTCTTGGTTGGGCTGGCACAATTCGGTGTAAGCCACCGGGAGGCGAGGAGCGGGTGGTGATGACCAGGAGAAGCTTGAGTTTTAGGTTCTTGCGTTGTTTTTGTTTTTTTTTGTTTTTTTTCTTTCCAATAGGAGTCATAAAAGGGGTTGGGGACTTTCGCAAGGTGGCCGTCTTTGATGTCGAGTTGGTCTTCTTCGAAGACGACTTCTAAACTCCCCGCTTCCATATCTTATCCATCTGTGGTCTCTTCCCTGGGGCCTGCTCAGGTCGTTCAGTTGAGAACGGTCCACCGAGCGCCGCGCGGGGTTGCAGGTGGAATTCAAGCACCGCAAGCCACGGCACCGTAGCTGGGAACAAACACCCATTGCAGGGGCCTTTTTCAGCGGCCCTCACCCATTGCTCAGAAGCAGCCACAGGGTCCTGGGCCGCCACAACGGCCATCCCCTTCAGCGCAGCGCAGGCACATTACAGCACATCATAGACGGATGTATAATAGCTACGTAGCACACCACAGCGCTGCCAAGCTTTGTCCCCTTGCAGCACCCGCCCACGGCAGCCGGCGGCGCATGCGGTCATCCCCTGTCTAGCGCTGCTTCAGGCCTCTCGAGCCTTTCTGTGCCCTGTCCCGCGGTTCCTTCCACAGACCGTCCAGCGCCTTCCGTCCACTGGAGGTCCCTGGAAGCCCTGGAGTCCCGCGCGCGAGCTCCAGCCGCCCGTTTTCATTGGTCCCCACGCTTTCGCTCACCCTGGAGCCTTCACTGCCGTCGGCCCACTGACTCTTGGTGATGGCTTCATCTTCTCGTCAAGTTGCATGTTTTCCCCTATTGCCTCCCAAATCAACGGGTTGCGCCTTTTTTTCTGTCACCCATTTTCCCGTCTTATCGGCCATCATTCTCACGCTTGCAAGTGCTGACCGGCGCCGGTTTCTAGGCTCTCCTTGCACCTGGACGAAACACAGCCCGGCACTGCTGAGTCCTGCCGGCATGACTCCGCGCGCCGCTGGTGGCCGTCCTTGGGCCGTACTTGGGCCGTCCATGTGATACTTTCCAAGTCGCCTCGCTGCACGGCTGCGATGGCTTCCGTTCGCATGTCTGTCTCGTAGCGTAGCTCTTTGTTTTGTCGTGTTTGGAGCTTGGTCGCTGCCATTCTCAGTGTTGAGACGGTTTGGGTCGCGGCGGCGGGAGCATACGGTAGTATTTGGGCAATCCCTGAAACAATCCCTGCAACACTGCCGTTCTTGTCCCGAAGGCTCCCACAAACTGCTTCTGTGTGATCGTCTCTGCGGAACGCGGATGAAATCTCGAGTCTTACTCAAATGAAGCAGCGGGGTTTGCTTGGCCGTTTAGGCAAGCAGAGATTGACTCCCCGCCCCCCCTTCTTGTCCTGGGGATGAAGAGGGGCAGGGCTGGCATTTGGGTCTAGACCGACATTCTGAATCTCTTCGTTCTCAATGCTAATGCACATTCGCGACATGGACGGGTCTGTAAGCGAGGGCCTCACGAGTGACGGGCGGATGGCACCCTTTGGGGTTAGGCATGGGAGGAGGCTTGGCCCTCAATCTCGGTCTTGACAGCCAGACTGGGGGCGCCCTGTGGTCCTGGTAATTCAGATGCGAGATACACTCGAGGCTAAGCCTGAGGAATGCCTGCAGACTAGAGGTGTTCATTTCGGTATAATGCTAACCTTACTGAGGATGCTTATTTTGCCTTTGTACCAGCCGTTGTGGCTGTGAATGAGAGTTCATGAGCTTAAGATCTCATCGAGGCACTAGTACTGGTAGCGACGAAGGAACTTGGATGGTTGTCTACATAAGCTTTTTTGAATGTTGTCGAGGATGGAGAATCAGTTAGATCATAATGATTATAAGTTAGAACAAATTGTACGTAAGAGAGAGTGCATTGTTGAATTCAATCATGGAAGTACCGTATTGGAACAAAGTCTCGCTTGTCTACCTCGTCTATCTATCATCTACAAGTTCTCTCCTGATCGTAGATCAGATCAGGTGCATGGAGCGGCTGAAAGCTGAACGTGGCGTGCTTAGACGTGCTAATGGCCTGCCTTACGATGTGAAGGTGGTGTCATATCATGATAGCCTTTTCTTCAACCAGGGAGATAAATATCCTTATTCCCACCTCCTTCGAGTAGAGCGTTTCTGGTGTTGAGCTGCATCTATAGGGTAGGTACGTCCATCTGCGACAATGGCGACAACTTCACCCCCGGAAACCGGGGCCGAGTCGGAGCTCTTTTATATCAGCCTCAACGAAGACAAGCCGACCACTATAATCCTTCTGCACGGCCTGCTAAACTCGCACCTCGAGTGGGATTTTGTAATTCCTCATCTTGCAGATTATCACATTCTCGCGCCCGACATTAGCGGCCACTCCCGCTCCCGAGACATCCTTCCTGCAGATATCTCCACCTCCGCCGATCGTGTAGCCGCCATTATAAGGAACCATGCAAAAGACGGCAGAGCGCACGTCGTCGGCCTCTCCATGGGCGCATTCATCACGTTGCATGTCAGCAAAAGATATCCAGAGCTGGTGCTCTCGGCCTTTGCCACGGCGGGCCATCCCATGGAGCGCCAGTGGGGCTGGGTCGTGGGTCATCCCAGCTTTACGTACTACTTGATGTTCGTCCTGCTCGATATTGTGCCGCCATGGCTCTACTTTAAAGTCGCTGCCCGCCAGGGAGTCCTTAGGCACGAGGCTCTGCTCCGGGAAATGAAGCAGAACCGTCGATGGGAGGTGATTCGCCAAGTGGACATGGGCCTGATGGCGCTCACCTGGGAAGATGTGCGCACGCTGCCCGTCAAGACATTGTCCATTGCGGCTGGTAACATCGACGACGTCGAGGCGGTGAGACGAATGGGCAAGGAAATGCCCGTGGAGGGATCTTTGGGCGCGGTGGTGCCAGGGGCGGTGCATACGTGGAACCTTCAGAAGCCCGAGTTGTTTGCAGAGGGCATCAAGGCGTGGGTTGAGGGGAGGCCTCTCCCAGCGGGGTTGGAGATTTTGCGATGAGATGCGGGGTTGATCATGGCTGAGCTCATGAGGTCATGACGATGACGCCCAATGCTCTTGGGCTCTCAATCTTTTTCTACGCGATGAGAGAACATGCTTGGAGCACATATGGAAGCTTCCACATTCATAATCATAATAATAGTAATGCTCAGCCGGAGCCATGACAACTCATAAAGGTACCTGAAATCCGGCGACTCACGGAGATGCAAGTCGGGTTTTCTGGATGGGAAGCGCGCCAACGCACCGGCGGCGTCTGATTTGACTCCGCATCCCGCTGATTCTCGCCCATAAGCACATTTCCTCACTGGCTCACGCCTCATTAGCCTGTGGGCTCCGGATGCTGCGTCGAGCTGCCGCGGGGCATTGTGCGCCAAGCGTGTGGTCGCCGTCCCACAATAGACAATGGCGAGCCTCTGATTGATTAGACGCTGCTTGCTTGCCCGGAGACGTCAACACGTTGCATTGGCGTGGTTGTCTGCTCTTCACCGTCTGATTTCCTCTTTACCTGCTACATACAGCTACACACGAGACAAGAACAGAGCCGTCTGGCGAAGCGAACAAGACAATCCTCGCCCTCAATCTCTCCCTCCCAGACATCTCCATCACGTGAGCTGTCTGACGTTGGATCCTGCAAGCTGCCGTTAGCGCCGCCTTGAGAGAGCTGTGAGCTGCGCCTCCTCGCCGAAAGCTTCGTTCCGCTTTCGAAAACAAAGAGGAAAAAAAAAAGCCCAGAGGCCACGTCTTTGGGACTCATTGCGTGTTTGGATCCCCTCTTCCGAGACTCCCCAGTGCTTAGTGCGAAAAACAATCTCAAAAAGGGTCCAAGGCCCTTGCTCTTGAAAGACATATATCCAAATCCAAACATGGGCAACGAACCGCCGCCCACCGCAGAGCCTCAGGTGACTTTCGCCTCCGGGCGAGTTGACGCCGGGGGAGCTGCCGACTCGTCGCCGGACCTGCGCATTGTACACTACAACGACGTTTACCATCTCGACCCTTCGAGTGCTGAACCGGTTGGAGGCCTGCCCAGATTCATCAGCCTCGTCCGGGAGTACCAGGAGGGCGAGCAGTATGAGGGGCAGCCCGAGGCCCTGACCCTGTTCTCTGGGGACGTCTTCAACCCCAGTCTGGAGAGCACGGTCACCAAAGGTATGTGGATGAAACGACTCCAGGCCTGGAAGGGTGTGGATGGCGATGTCCATTTTATATACACGACGAGATGTTGACCAGCGTCTAGGCCAACACATGGTTCCGGTGCTCAACCTGATTGGGACGGATTGTGCATGCGTAGGGGTGGGTAAGTCGAGCTACCCCGGCCCGAGCCCGAGTACTGACCGCGGAATCTAGAACCACGATTTTGATTTTGGTATCCAGCAGTTCCAGTATCTCTCGACCCAGTGCGACTTCCCATGGCTGCTGGCCAACGTCTTGGATCCCGACCTCGGCGAGGACGTGCCCATGGGAAACGCCAAGAAGACTCACATGATGACCACTTCCAACGGCATCAAGGTTGGCTTCATTGGCCTGGGTGAGAGGGAGTGGCTGGAGACGATCAACAGCTTGCCCCCCAACCTCATTTACAAGTCTGCCACGGCTACCGCCAAGGAGATTGTGCCGCAGCTGCGAGAGCAGGGCGCCGAGGTCATCATCTGTCTAAGCCACCAGCGAGAGCCCAACGACGACAAGCTCGCCGAGCAGACCGACGGCCTCATTGACATCATCCTGGGCGGACATGACCATTACTATGCTCACAAATTCATCAAGGGAACCCATGTCCTGAGATCTGGCACTGACTTTAAGAACCTCAGCTACATCGAAGCTCGTCGGAAGCCCGACGACCCCAAGCGGTGGGACTTTGATATCTGGCGCCGTGATGTAACCTCCACGGTTGAGGAGCACCGGCCTACCGTGGAGCTGGTTGGCCAACTCACCTCGAAGCTTCAGCAATCCCTGGCCAAGCCTGTTGGATGGACCGCGACGCCCCTGGATGCTCGATTCAGCACTGTTCGTACTAAGGAGTCCAACATTGGAAACTTTGTCTGCGATGTTATGCGACAGCACCACAATGCCGACTGCACCATCATGGCGTCAGGCACTATTCGTGGTGACCAGATCTACCCGCCTGGAGCGATCCGCATCAAGGACATTACCACCTGTTTCCCATTCGAGGACCCTTGCGTGGTGCTGAGGGTTACAGGCCAGGCCATCTGGGATGCCTTAGAGAACAGTGTTTCGCAGTACCCTGCTCTTGAGGGCCGGTTCCCCCAGGTTTCCAACATCCGGTTCACCTTTGATCCTAAGAAGCCGAGGGGCAAGAGGGTGCTTTCTCTGACGATTGGTGAAGTGACGTACGACCCTGAGAAGTTGTACGTCCTCGCTACCAGAGGCTACATGGGACGCGGAAAGGGTAAGTATTGCGAAGTTTTTCACTAAGTTCGTGTAAGCTAACACCGCTGTAGATGGATTCACCAGTCTTCTCGTCAAGTCGGAGGGCGGTGAAGCAGAGGAGATTATTGAGGAAGAGAACGGCATTCTCATTTCCGCCATGCTTCGTCAGTACTTCATGGGCCTGCGTACCGTGGGCAAATGGAAGCATCTGTCCCAGCACTGGATCGATGTGGCCCAGCGATGCGAGTCGCCTGTCTCGCCTGTCCGAGAGAAGCCGCACGAGTTCCCAAGCTTGGATGCCCTGGCGGCTCAACTCCCGAGTCAGGACCGCGACAAGGTCATCAACGACGCAACCGATCCCTGGGCCAAGTTCCTTCGCCGACGATTCAGCGTCAACGTTCGACCTCACCACGAGAACCACGACAGCGACGATGAAGATGACGAGGAGGAGGATGAGGATGAGACCCGCGAGTATGTTCAAGACGGTGGCAGCAAGCTCGACTTTGAGATCTTGCTGATGCGCAAGTTCTGGACTCGATGGGCGAAGAAGGCCGGCGTGAGCTCGAGCATTTGCGATCCTCTCCAGGAGGACGAGCTCACTGTCGATTGGACCAGATGCATTGCGCCGGTAGTCGACGGCCGAATTACGATGATAGAGTCATGATTGGCTCGCGAGCTGGAGTGCACGCAGGAAAAGTTGGAATAGTCTAGGGAGTTTGCTGAAATAAACTACTAGGGCTAAAATGGGCTGATGAACCCATGTTGCCGTTCCCGGTGCTGACTTCATATGCATACTGATTCCCCAACGTGTGATGAAGATTATCGGTGCCATTAATTTGCTCTTCCGGATTACTGTGTCTTGGGACTTTTACGTTTATGAGAGGGCGCAGTCTTTGTATTGAGCCTCGCCAGTTTGGAATGCCACAATGCTTGCGAATGGAAAGAACATGATGAACCGAAAAGAGAAAAGAAAAACCAATTCACAAGGCCGAAAGGAGACAAATAAGCTGCTGTGTCTGGCCCCCATGTGAATGGGTTCTATTCATTTGTATATAGTGTAGTGTAGGTAAGTAATGGAAACAGTGACAGACCAGCTGTCGGGTAAATGTACAAGAAATATACAAGCAGTGCACAGGGTCATGTACAAGCAAAACGAGTGTGCAGACAACTCATGCAGAACGTACCGGCGAACGTGCAAAGGAGCGTACCATCGGCCTGAAAGAAGGCTGTGCAGAGTTGGCCCATGAAATGAATTTTCCCGCTGACACGCAGCTCTTGGCGCGCCTTCGACATGCATGTGTCAAGGCCATTGACAGGCCTTAAAACGCCACGGCGGGACAGATTGGCAGAAGATGGTCGTGCGCGAAATCGGGCCCGCATGGCGAGAAAGGAGAGGCGGCGGCGGGCTGAGGAAGAGGCGTCGGCATTGGCGTCGTCGTCGTCACGAACACGGGGGGGGGGGAGCGGGAGAGCCTCAAGATGAAGCGGAAGCGCACTTGGAGTTGTTGCAGACTAAATCATCAGAGCAATCATTGTCGGAAGAGCAAGCAGCACCTGTCCACCGATTAACATCCAGCCCATCCTACGCGATTCTACATCAGACCGACCTTTGCAGTGGCCAGACCACGAGCAGCTTGCGCCGCTGGTCTCGTCGCTGGTGTTGCCCGTCCCCGTGGGCGTAGCGCTCCCATTGCCGTAGCTAGAGTTCCCAATCCGCCCAACCAGCTTGTCTCCCAGCGACTTGATGCTCTCCTCGAACTTGTCCGAGCTCGTCGCCGACCAGGCCGCGCCCTTGGCCCCGGGCACGGCGTCGGAGCCGGGGAAGGCAATGTACAGCACGTCGTTTTTGTCGTGGCCGGCGTTGCCGTTGATGCCGGTGCCGTAGCACAGCGTCGCGAGGGAGATGGACGCCTCGCCGACCATGGCCTGAGAGCCGTCGTCGCCGTTCTCATCGCCCCAGATACCGTAGATCTAACAAGAAAAAAAAAAAAGGCTCTCGGTCAGCGTTGCTGAGCTTACATGAGGCTCGGAAGAGACGGGAGCCTCCGCCAACAATTGACTCACCAGCTTGTCGCCGCACACGACGGCCATGACGCTGAGCGGCTCGATGCCGTAGTGCTGGGGGTCGAAGGTAGGCCAGTTCTTCTTGGTGCCGGTGTTGCCGAAGACGATGTAGGGAATGGCGTTGGCGTCGAGGTCCTTGACGCCGGCCTTGTAGCCCTGGAGCGTGTCCTGGAAAGACGTCTGGGACTGGGTGTCGCTGGAGCTTCCGCATCGGCCATCGTCGGCAGAGCTGCCCTGGACGCCGTCGCAGTCAATGTCCATGTTGGCGAGCTCGCCGTTCTGGCCCTGGATGTAGATGACATTGTAGTCGGAGACATGATCGCCGCAGTAGACGAACTCTGTGCAGTGAATCTTAGCTTTGGACTCTTCGAGAATTTTTTTATATAAAAAAAATACACTCACTGCCAGAGTCACCACCCGAGCTGTGGAAGTTGTCGGCGAGCACATTGTTGCATTTCCCCTGGGACGTGACGTTGTTGTAGAAGCCCTTGACGTTAGTTGGGATATCGCGAGCGGCAGCGAGACCGAGGACGGAGGCAGCCAAAAGGGAAGACCGGAGAGTGGGCATTTTTGAAAGGAATGTCAGGTCAGTAGATCAAGAAAAGAATGAAGAAAAAAAAATAGCACAAAAATAACTAAGCAAATCTATGAAGAGAACGATTGTTGATGGCCAGACAGCCTGTTCAAGGCGACGACGGCCCGCGCCTTGGGTTTATATCGCGATGTTTTGCGATGCGACGAAACAACGGCACAGGCCATGAAGGAGGCAAAGGAAGCTTCTGATCCCCCTTGTCGGCGACACTCCTTCGAGTGCGCGCCAGGCGTCGACTCCGCCTGCAACGGACCTGCAAAGCACATGCAACTGCAAAGGGCTTCCCAAATCCGCCCACTGCGGCGGCCGCCATCAATCTAACCCCGACCCGGGATGAACCAAGACCCCGGTTTGGCCAGTTTGGGCCACTTCAGCTGGCCGGGGCAAGGCAAAGACTGGCCCCAAAACGGCTCGCAACGTCCCCGGCTTCGAGCCGAAAATGGAGATGCCAAGGACGTTGCAGCACCGTGCCGACGGGACGGAAGCCAACCATTTGCTGGCTTACGGCGGGTGGATTGTTAGACGGGTTGTGACGACTTCAGCGTTGACTAACCTGTCAGCATTTACTGATGTGATGGCACAGAAAAAAAAAAGTCACCGAGTTGTGTAATGAACGCCAGGCCTTGTCCCTGTGAAGGCCAAGCACTAAAGCACTTGATCAGCTAACAGGAGAAAAACACACTACTCCTACTCCTACTCCTACACGGCGGATTGACCAACTGTCGAGACGAGCATCCCCGCATCCGAGCTACCGACGGGGATGAAACAACCTGCCTAATCCTTGGATCGCCTCGTTTCATTGCCCAGGGTTGTCGGACCATCCCGAGGCATAAACGTAGCAATGCGACGCCATAAGGCCCATGAAGAGGTCAAGGAGTGAAGAGAAGAGGGAAGGAAAAAAAAAGGGTCAAGCCTCCTCCTGACCAAGCCTGTTCAGTCTACCAATGGATGCCGGGAATACCAAGTTGGCAGGAATTGCAAAGTGCCGCCGTCGCCGACTCCGTCAAGGCGTGTCGGGTTGATTAATATCAGATCCTTCGATCCTTCTGACGAGCTTTCACGAAAGGTTAAACGGGCAGCGCATCGCGTGCCGTGGCTTATTTGCACGACTTTATGAGATGACTGGTCCTCGTCTGGCGGTGCTTTGTAAGAGCCCGTTTCGTCTGGCGCTCGTCTATCGCACACGTGGGCTGTTTCTTGAACCAAGAAGAAGAAGAAGGGGATGCTGAGTGTAGATTTCGGTGTCTTCAGCGCTGGCTAAGGAAGCGGATGCAGCCATGGGCCGTTTGAGGAGTCTTTCAAAGCCCCTTTGTAACGCGATGCATGGCACACAGCAATTTCCGAAGAAAATGCACAATGCAGACCTTAGCGAACGATGGACATCTGTTTACGTCAACTGCGATTCCATACTGGAGTGTCTGATGGGATGAAACTAACTACAGGGATGAGTTGATCCCTTCGACGATAAACCTCCCAAACCCATGTGGATGACAACCACCACCACTCACCAGAATTTACATAATTCAAAGGCTCGGTTTTCAGACCAAATATATACATCTTCGTAAAAGCCTTTCAATTGCTTCGAAGAAATACGTCCACTCCTTCTGGCAATTAGTCAAGCCCAAGCTCGTTCGTCCGTCTCGGGCTCCGGCCCGGCCTGGCGCCAATCCTCGTCCGACGCCACCCGTCTCCACTCGGCCTCACCCTACGGCGCTGTGGGACACTGAGTGGCCGGATCTCGGGCAAAGCGATTCTCGAGAAGTCATGTAAACATACCAAGCGGTCGAGATGTCCGAATAATCGACCGAAGATGAATAAATGGATGGATATATAAAGAGTAGAAGAAAATGCTGGTTTTGTTCATCGCGTCTTGAGCATCTCCTTTCTGCATTGTGATTGAACATGTCCACTGCGTTACAGCAACACGCCGCTTGGGAGGCCGGGCTTCTCGCCTTTCTGTCAAGACAGTTTATCCAAACTGTTCCTCCGACTCCAGAGTCGGTCGACCTCTCAGGCCAAGTCGCTCTTGTGACAGGCTCCAATGTCGGTCTTGGTTTCGAAGCTGCGCGGCAACTCCTCAGCCTCAACTTGTCGCATTTGATCCTCTCCGTTCGCTCTCAGTCCAGAGGTGACGCTGCTGCGGAGACGCTACAGGCGCAGTTCCCGTCTGCTAAGATTGAGGTATCACTCGTGGACATGGCCTCGTATAAATCCATTGTTGCCTTTACTAAGCGGTGCGAGGCACTGGCCCGCTTGGACATTGCTATCCTGAACGTGGGCCTGAGTCGACCTGGGTATGGACGGGCCGAGGAGACGAAGCACGAAATGACCTTTCAGGTCAATTATTTGTCTACAGCTCTCTTGGGTCTTCTGCTGCTTCCAATTTTGAAGTCTAAGCGCGGCACTGACTCTCCGGCTCGTTTGACCATTGTTGGATCCGACACGGCGTACTGGGCAAAGTTGGGTGATCCGAACTGCAAGTCCGTTTTCGAGATTGCGGACAAGGCATCTGGATTTACGCCCATGGAGGCATACAAGCTGTCGAAGCTGCTTCTCCTTCTGTTCGCCGACAAGCTCAGCCAGCATGTACCGGCGAGCCAAGTCATCATCAACGTGCCGAACCCGGGCGCATGCAAGGGCACCGAGTTTGGATCCGACAACCCAAGCAAGCTGCAAAGGTTCATGTTCAAGTTGGTTGGCGTGTTTATGGCACGACCGGTTACAATCGGTGCGCGACAGTACGTGGACGCTGTCGCGGTAAAGGGGGTTGAAAGCCACGGCGGGTTTCTGAGTGAGGGTAAAATTAAACCGTAAGTCGAATCCTGTGTTCTTCTTCCACAGGTTAAGGCTTACATATCCTAGCTTTCCGGTGATGATGTACGAAGACTCTGGGAAGAGAATCCAGGAGACGTTATGGAGGGAGACGATGAGCGAGCTGGAGTTTGCCGATCCTGTGGGTATCTTCAAGGCGCTCAACGAGTGAGACACCACATTGAGCCGATGAGCTTGGAAAAACTGTAGGATTTCATGGGGAAGTCATCTAAATGCACACATATCTCTTAGATCTTCTATTTCATTACAGAGGCGATGAAGAGCAGGTGTTCCCAATTCTATAGTTGTAGAAATTTAGCCCAGGGTGAAATTATTAGACTAAATTGACTGTTCGGGTATAAAATCGGATGTTCACATGACAAGGCGACGTTTAATCTATCATTCATTTTATTGCCTATCTATCCCTCCCACCCTCTATCGCTGCAATTCTGATAGTGCATTCCGCTATCTCTGAGGTGCAGTGACCACGCCGAAATAACCCCATTCATCAGGTGTGTAGTGCAGGACATCCTTGTGTCTGTTGTGCCGTGTTTCCCAACCCCTACAGCGCTACCAATCCCAATGAATCACATCGAAAGATGGATAGCAATGATTTCCATTTGGAATCTGTGCCAGTATTTCGCCTTGATAGCTGCTCATCGCGATTGAGCCACACGAGTTCAGCGCGCCCGCTCTCCATGTCAAAGTCCAAATCGGAAAGCTCCACCCCACCCTCCCAATCCATGTGGGGATGAGACATCTTGTGCACGAGCTGAATTTGCTTGACAAGGAGATAGATAATTATGGTGAATGCCGATATGAAGAGGACAGCTGTGAGCGGCATTGTATGTCTAGAAGAATACCTTTGAGAAGGATGCGTGCTGTTTAGAAGTGGAACATATATAGATATGTTGGAGTAGTTGTAACCGTAGTCGCTTGGTTTTTGAACTTGCATTTTGAGAGACTACTAGATCTACCAATCGGCTCTGCTTAATTGAAAGACTTCTTGAGGGTAAAACCGGAGTGTCAATTGGGATACTGGAAATGGAGTAGATGAAATGTTTGTGTCTGGATGGAATTCAAGGATTGCTGAAGTGATGAGTAGGACTAAACATCTCTCCTTTCTCCGATGCTAAACTAGCACCCAAGAATGATGGACCTTGATAATACCCAATCCTAACCTTGATGACCCTGATTCTTCTGTCAAATCTTAAATGATTGACCTTGGCATCCCAACGGACGCGTTCCTTCGCTAATCTTTGGGGCCAAGAAAATATGTGTATTCATCATCTCGTCCAATCGAACGCCCATTTCGATACCTGAAAAGTCAAGAATGGTTTTCAAATTTTGCCGCTAGAGGCTTTGAAGACCCGGCCTGCATTTCTATGTCTCTTGGTTGCTGTCCAGTCCCTCCAGGGCGTGGAGAAGAACTCCTCCGTAGTGCCCTCGTCAAATATTTCCGACTCCGATTAATCCCCTCCTGGAGCTTCTTTCTTAGGCTCGTACGGAATGATTCGGGGATAAAGCTGGCGATGAGTATGATTTGCGCGGCCAGGGTTATGACCAGGGCCATGACCATCAGGATCTCAGGACCCGTTAACATTTTGTACGGCGGAGTATCTCTAGATTGATTCGTGAGAAATGAGCCCTTGTAATTCTTTTCGCCATCGTTGTTGCAGCTGTTCTGAGTCAAGGGTATCTTTAATGCGTCTCGGTGTATTCTTGGCAAGTCTAGTGCCAGCTTCTAGCGGGCTAAGTAGGAATGTGTCGCATGAGAAGATTCTCATAATGAGGTTCATTAAGAGGCTACTACAAGTTTACTGATATGATATATTACTATGGTGGCGGAGGACCTGAAATGTCCCACTTTTCTTTACCATATGACCTCAAAGAAATCTTATCCTCCAAAGTTACCAGACTACAATGTGTATGCTGTGGTCGACCGAGGGCAGCGCGAACTAGGCCGCCATTGTCTACCCGGGTACTTTTCTCAAACTTCTCGAAATGCGAATCGATCATTCCGCGTGGCAGCCTCGTAAGACGGCGGTGGCCGTGATATCTCGTATGACCTAGTTGGCCACTGGCTCCGCGCCGTATGGAGATGGGCAGAGCTGGATAACTGGTTCATATCGATGACATGGTCATGAGAACGCTGGTGTGTTCGGACCGGCCTTGAGGGTCTCTGGGGTCTCAGAATCTTCGGAACTGGGATCCGCAGCACTAAGTCTCCCTCGTCTCCTCTTTCGGTGGACGAAATATGGCGTCGTCGTGGTAGGGCTCGCCGGGGTCGTTTGCACCTCAGCAACAGGCATCCAACGACTCCGACAAAAAGGAACACCGCCAAGAGTGCGCACACAAACTTCCAATCTGAGATTCCCGAGTGTCTCCTGTCCATGCCTGACTCGGGTGCAAGCGTGATAGTGCCCAAGGCTGCAGGCACCCAACTTGTGGGTTCTCCCTTGTAGGATGATAGAGGATCCATTACTATCGGTTAAAAAGGTCCCAAAAGATCAACCTGAAGTTGCATTAAAGACAGAGCCTCTGAAAATGAAGATGAAGGAGACGAAGAAGGTGTCGAGGGACCAGTCGATGCCTCGACTGAGTGGTGATTTTGGATTGATGGTGGGTGCGGGGTGGTGGTGATTGGAAACGAACAGCCAAACTGCCAATCGATTCATATACGAAACCACTGTCATCGGAGATATCAACGGCAGATAATGGACAAACACCTTGGTAGGGTGGATTCGCGTTTTACCTTTGGGGCTGTACCGTGTCTTGACTCCGTCGTGACCCTGGCTGGCGATGGCGAGAAAAACTCTGAATCCACCTTGGTAGAAGGGCACAGATAAAGCAACAAATGATTCTCAGATCCCCACAAGTAGAATTCATTTATTTTCACCCATCTCTTCAAATTTCTCCTTGTTTCAATTCCTCTTTTGCTAATCGGACAGGGCCACCTCTGCGAATTACTTCGCCGTCATTGCAGTGAAAACGACAAGATGGCCGAGTCTCCAACAGAGAATACACCGCTGCTGCGCCATAAAGGCAGCGAAAAAGGAAAAGAAATCTCAGACGATGGGAGCACCGAAGTGAACTCGTCGAATAGTTCGGGGGGCAGTGCTTACGACCTCTGCGATGGTTCCGGCTGCAACTGCACTTCGGGACAATCGCGAACCGTTGAGGAATACACGATCCCTAGGATATTCATGATAGACTATCCTCTGCAGTGCCACAGCGATGGCGACACTGATAGCTCGAGCGACTTGGAAGACATGTCTGAGTGCCAGGTTATGTACTTCGCTTCCTATGACATGGAGTATTCAGCGTGGAGAGGGTTGTGGGACTCTGTGGACACGTCAAGCGAAGATGAGGACGAGGACGAGGAATGCTTCAGTGACGAAGAGGAAAGCTGCCTGTCACTCCTCTGTCCGTCATGGTTGTCCAATTTCTTCTCGTCTGGATCGACACGATCTTGGACTACTGGGCGGGATGTGCTCGGGCGAAATAGGGAGGCTTCGGGCCCGGGACAGATGCGTTGGCCAGGACAAGGTCATTTTCGGAGCTCTTCTGGACAGGCTCCATTGCACCCACAAGACGAACAGTGCCACGTCTCACGATACACCATCAAGATCCCCTCGGGTCAGCGATTCGAGCACGTCCGAAACTCGCCGCCCAGGCGCGTGGTAATTGTGGAGTGCGACCCCGACGACGATGACGAATCGGCGTGAGCGAGGAGCGCCTTTCCTTTGTTCCGCCACCTGATGATTCCGATATTTGGCAATTGGCGACCTGGGGAAGCCCATGTCTCGGCGATTAGAGTTAAAAGGTGGCAAGGATGATGGAGGTGGCGGGCGGTTTCGTCCCAGGTCTCATAGATACGTCTCACTCAACACGTCTGCTGGTTCGGGGGCGGAATTCGCTCAGCTTTTCCAAGAGCACCAAGCAAGTTTTCCAAAGCCGCCTCAATTGAGCACTATCGACATTCAGGTATTAGGTAAAGGAGGTCAAAAAAATAAGTAAAGGAAAAAAAAAAAGCCTTGTTCGCGTTGCGTTCATCTTCCAGTGCAGAGTGAAGGTTTGCAAAGTAAAAGCCCTCGAAATGACCCCAGGCGCCCCCTCCTCTTCTCGAGGTGACTATCCTCGAACTGGCGGGGGAGAGAACAAGAAGAAAAGTGGAATGAAGAAGATCAAGGAGAAGGGAAAAAATATGTAACGGGTGAATGAAGCGAAAGAATGAAGCGAAAATGTCCGTCTCCAACGCCGCGGAATCAATCAATCTATCAGTTTTTTTTCTTCATAACGGTCGTGAAATCCAGCATCCGAGCCTCAAGCTCGCTGGCGCTGGACTATATCTTCTCCCAGCTAATAATACTCGGGCGTATCTGCTCTCTGTTTCCCTTAATACTCCACAAAACAAGCCCACAGATGAAAATGGAGGGTGATAAGAAAAAAAGAAGAAAAAAAAAGGTTAAAAAAATAGGGAGAAATGCTCCGGGTTATGCCATGCCAGCACACGCACATCCGTTCTCCATCTCCGTGTCCAGCTCTGTTGGGACACCATTGGGACTCCATCTCTGCATGCATGCATGGGCTCTAGCCCAGCGCCAATCGTACACGGGTCGACTCATCGCGAGATGATGAAGGTGAATTTTTTTTTTTGGTTGTCTTCCATAAATTTTTTTTTTTGCCCCTCTCTTCCTGTTGGTGTTGGGCTGGCTTTCATCCATTGTTTGGTTACATCTTTAGCAGGGCATCGTTGTCAATGATGCGATCCTTCCAGCCCTCACAGGCCACGCGGACAAAAGCCTTGCCAAGCTGCTGCAGATCGACACCCCCGCTCGAGCGGCTCCCCACGAGCCTCCGCTTCTTGGGGGCCTCGCCAGCGGTGACGGCGTTGGGCCGCAGAATCCAGGTGGTGAAGAACTGGGGGTTGGCGTCGGCGATCTCGCAGAGGCCCTTTTCAGCTTCGCCCTTTTGGCGGCGCGGATCGCTAAGGAAGAGAAGCTTTGCCGGGTGACGGTCCGCGTTCCGGCTGCTGCAGAAGACGAAGCTGAATCTGGAGGCCCCGGACGCCTTGGCGGCGATGTGGTCGCTCATGGCCTTGGCAGCGGCAAGGGGAAATTCCACACTGACCTTGTGCAGCGTGTCCTTGTCGCTTTCGAGTTGGTCGGCTCTTCCACCGATCGCCCTGGCGTTTGGGTTTGCTCGCGTCAGTGAGATGTGCAAAAAAAGTAGCAGCCAACCAAACCAGCCCGGACCAGGACAATGAGGAGAAATGAAGTATAAAATAAGCAATTATGAAATATGTTGCGAACAAAAAGAATTTCACCCCCAAGTAAGCGGGATCAATGACGGCGAGTGAATATGTGAATGAGCAGGACAAGGATCATGATCTCGTAAGCCGGGAGGAGTGAAGCCCCCAGCCCAAGCACAGGCAGTCTTCAGATCTGGCTCTGCATTGTGTGTGGGAGTGTTGGTATCCGGTACATCTCATCTCAACACGAGGAACAACGAAGGAATGAAGATAGAATAAAAGAAGGGAGGACAAGGAAAGCAGCAAGGAGAAGAAGGACCAAACAAAATAGCTTTCAAGAAAGAATTGAAAAGACAGAAAAGAGAAAGAAAAAGAAAACTTACCACAGGCATGCTGAGGCACCCTCTAGACGTCTCAGTAAATCTTCCGAATACTTGGAAAAGTCTTGATGCATCACCACCTCAGTTTTGGGGTGGCTTTCCACATCCATTGAGACAGCTCGTCTGGTCAGAATGACGAGCTTTGTGATGCGCGGGTCATCCAGACAGTGACGGACAATCTCCTTGCCGACGGCACCGGTGGCGCCAGTGACGATGACCTTCATGATTGGAATGTCGGTGGATCAGAAGGGGGAGGAAAGAGGGAGAGGAGGCGTTGGCGGTTTGTTTTCCCCCGTGGTGTTTCTCTCTATATAGTGGAGGTGATGTTTTTTTTTTTGGGCGGGCTGAATTGGCGTGGGTGTATGAATGAATGATGAGATGAGCGTTTGTGTGCGCGCGTGTTTGCGCGTGTGTTTGTCGTGCCCCCCGTCTGTCTCTCAACAACCGCCCGGGCACAATGAGAGCGGGAGAGAGCAGGCTGTCGAGTGAGAGTTCACGCGCGGAGCTAACGAGCCAAGCGCGAGAGAAAACGAGGGCGGTGGTGGTGGCGCGGGCGGAATGGCAATGGGGCCGTTTTTTATGTAGGGCAGAGACGGCCACGCTCGGGCGGGCAGCAGTGGCATCGGGCGCTGAAGCAGAGGCAGAGGCGAGGCAGAAGCTGCGGGATCATGGGCATGGCTGGGTCTCTTGGAGGAGGAAAAGACCAGCGAAACGAGACGAAGGGGACGGGGAACGCACCGGTACAAGGTTATTTGGAGTCGCCCTTTGGTGGTTCGAGCCCGCCACTACGGATCCCTGCTCCACGAGGCTTGGCATTTGGCCGCAGCAAACAAAGTACGACGATGGATCTGAGTCGTGACGGTCTGCCGGGCCATTTCTGGCAGCTCTTGGCAGACGTAGTATTTACCTAGCAGCGGCAGCAGCAGCAGCAGCAGCAGCAGCAGCAGTAGTAGTAGCAGCAGCAGCAGTAGTAGCAGAGAGCAAGACCCCAACTGGACAAGTGTCTTCCCCCTCCCGAGAGCTGCAGCTGGACCGAAAGTCGAGCTCTCTCGCCGACGGCACCAGAAGCTGCTGTCAATAGGCCTTCAGGGCTTGTAGACCCGGGGCGTAGAATCTCGGGATCCGGCAACTTGGCGCCGGCTATGGAGCGGAGATAAAAGAGTCGACGAGGACGAAGGAACAAGGGAAAAAAAAAAACCAACCAGCCAACCACTGAAGAGATGGATGAATGACCTTTCTTCCTTCGTTCTCTGTCTCTGTTCTTCTCCTCCTCACTTCCCCAAACGCTACCTGCCTGCCTACCCATAGACGACGCCTGGGTATGTACCAGACCCAAGACTATGGAACCCAAGTCGCTCACTCACTCACTTACTCACTCACACTCACACTCACACACTCTCTCTTTCTCTCTCTCTCTCTCTCTTCCTCTCCTCATGGTAATGAATCACGGCCCTTGTTCTTCCACCCATGTCCCTTGTCCCATGTTCTCTATGGCGGCACCACAATCTGCGCCAAGGCCAAGAGCCCAAGCCAATTTATCCAAGACTTCGGCCCAGTGACCTGCCCGGTCGGCTCCATTGGCCAGCTGGCCTCTGGCTACGAAAGCCAAGGCTCGGGCCCGGGCGAGCTAAGGAGCTTGCTTTCTCATCCCTCCCCCCCTCCCCAGTTTCGTGCTGCTTGCGTGTGACTGTATCTGTGTCTGTGTCTGTGTCTGTGTCTGTGCCTGAGCTTGAAAGCCCGTATCGTTCGTCGTTTGCCCTTCCTTTATCTGTACTTTGTACCCTCCCTTCTCCTGCTCGTCCCTCTCCTCTCTCTGTCTCTGCTTGGCCCACCACCCACCACTGCCGTCGCCGACGCCCGCCGTTCGGCACGTCACAATTCATGTGGAGCTTTTGCTAGCCCAAACGTGCGTGCGGCCCCGGGAGTGAGTGGAGAAGTTGCGCAAAGGCGCCCCGGGAGCCCGAGAGCCCGTGAGGCTGGAAACTCCCCGGTGCGCCAAGACGGCGACCATCGCCATGGTGTTTTTTGCCTTCCTGTTCCATTGGTAGACTTTGGCTCGATTTGTCGAAGTTGCCAGCGCCGCCCTGCATCGTCATATGTGTGACCTCCGATGCACTATGCGCTGCACTCGCCGCAGCATACATACCTGCCCCGCATTGAAGTGAGACCTCGAATCTGCGCACGCGTTTGGTCCGCCTGCAACGGGTATTATTTTTCTTCTTTTCTTTTTTCTTCTCTTTTTTTGCTTTTCTTTTGTCTCTTGGGCACACCTCTCTGTCTCTCTCTCTCTTATGTTTTAATTCCTCATCAATTAAAATTGAATTGGATTTTTTCCAGCTGGTCCCATGCCTAGCCTCTGGCTCTGCTTCTCTCGACGACCCATCTCCAACCACCACCACCTTGGGGAATCCTGCGGTAGCATTATTGCAACATTGTCATTTAATACGGTTAACCCGGCTCCCAGCTCCCAGTGGTGGCGTGTGTCAATCCATCAGATGCCCAAGCCCAAGCCCGAGCCCCAAAAAAAAGTTTCCTACTATGGTGCACTTAGACCTCCCCATCCTTCAAGTCTCAGTGCCGATCATCCGGTTTTCCGAGTCCCATGATGTGATGCGCTACGGCTTTACCATCATCTCTCAAAAACGCGTACAGGCATCACGCGACAGATTAGCCTCTTTGTCTCAAAGGGGGGCCTGACTGAATTCGTTTTTTTTTTTAATTGTTGCTCAACAATGGAGAATCCATCTCGCATATGCGCCCTGGAACCGAGGGTTGGGCTGCGCGTTCTTCTCGTCGCCCGTCCAATAGGTAATATATCGGCAGAGGAATAAACCAGGGTGCATAATGCGAGAGTGAGTAAGCGACCATCCTCTGGGTCCGGCGGCTGGGGCCTTTACAGAGCGTGCAGATTGCTTTTCGCATTCCCGAATTCCGCAGACCAAGGGCCAATCATCGTTTACTAGAACATTGCATAGTCGACGGAACATGACAAGGGACGTCGGCTGCAATCCGGGTGGCGGAGGAAAGGTGACTGATGCAGCAGCTCAGCTGTAGCGGCAGCAGCAGCAGCAGCAGCAGCAGTAAGTTAGCGAATGGTGTTGAGGCAGGAAACTAGTGAAATTCACACGCCAAAGTGGCTACCATAGTACCGTATAAACTCAAGAAATTCGAAGTGGGTTTTGTCTCCACTCTCTTGCATATAACGAACGAAATCTTTCAGAGATATCTATATATGGGAATTTGTGGGGACAAGACTCCACAGCCAGTTTTGAATTTTTTGAGTTGTTACGGTACAGCCGCACGAATGTCGGCAAATGCACCCTCCCCGCTAACAACGAAGCGAGCTAGGAGACGCTCGATCAAGGCATCTGAGAGACCGTCGAGCTTGTCCGGGATTTGGTCGTCACTCCCTACTTTGGTCTAGATACATGCCGGTTCTTCATCTGGACCAATGGCCGGCTTCCCACTCGACCTACGGCCGCCTTTGCAAGTCACAAGACGAAGCGTCTCATTCGCCAATAGGGCCCACGCTCCGTGTGTGCGCCAATCCTTGAGACAGCTGACTGGAACACGCTCTGCTTTCCCGTTTCAATCGCGGTGTCGTGTTTGAGCAGGCCAATTGCATGCTCCGTATTCTTCGGCGTAAACGGTTGTGCGAGCAACGTCAAGAAGCTATTCCCGTGGCGAACGCCGTCGTCGGGCGAGATCTCAATCTGCTTAGAGATGTTTGCCATCCTCCTTTTGGTCATGTCGACCTCAAATTCCGGGGATGCCGGGATTTCGCCCAGTTGTTGGCCGCCGTAGTTGCTTAAAGTAGAGAGCTTGAGCTCAATTGTGGGCTGGCCGTAGTTCGTGGGGGCGAGTTTTCTAAGCGCGAGAGATGAGAATGCCGCTTTCCGAAGCTACTCATCAATGTCCCTCGGCACGTTTCCTCGGCACATCTAAGCGGGCCGCGCGAATTCCATCAACATCGACGACCACTGAGTCAACCAAGTAGATCAGTAGAGTAGCTTCAGCCTTTTCGGACCATCGTCATAATACTTGGGCTTGGTGGCTTTTTGTGAAAAAACCTCACCGAATTAATATTGACAAAATTCCAAACATGCAATTTTTTCAGGTATAGCCCAAAGGTTGGTAGGTACATGGCCGTCAAAAGATCGCTTGGATCCACAGCCACAGACGTCTCATCTGATATGAAGCCACATCGGGGTGCATGGGAAATACGTGAACCTCATCTAAGAAACCATTTTGAGTTATACATGAAATTATATCATTCCTGGAGCCTCAGTTACGAAGGTGAATCCAGTATCTCTGTAGCTGGATCCTCTCCTTTTGCGCCTTGCGAGGAATGGGGCAGAGGCTTGTTGTCCAGAATACATGTATTATCAGCTCTACGATTATTAGTCACTATGCTTGGCATGTAGATTCATTTGAGGGCCTTAGACACTTAACATGAAATGTAGTGTCATGTTCGTTGAGCATGGCGAACCATGAGGGGTTCTCTTTCTCTCTCTTGGGTGACAAGTGCAAGAAATGCATCTTAGCGGGAAACAATACCAACATTGGTTTCAAAGTGAACCAATTGGAGATACGAAACTTGATTGGAAGACCAATATACTTGTTATCTGCTTCCTCTACAATCTCTCAACAACACTCCCAAACTGAATGTGGCCCATTCGCGCGAAGGATTGGACAACAGGCATATCGAAGAGACTCCAAGATCCGGCTAGCCAAGAAAAGCGTCAATTTAAGATATAATGGAATTTAATCGCTTCTACTCCTTTGGAGCTCCGAGTTAGTCAACAATGAATAATTTCTTGGCGAAGGGGTAAGCCGACATGTTGTGCCCTGGGAGGATTTTAAGGATCTAGTCATATTTACCCACATCATCTAATGTCCCAGAATACCCACATCGTCTGAGGGATAATCTGGGTGGTCCTACAGGTCTTCATTGTGAATTTTCAAACTGCTAGTCGCCACCTGAGTTCACTAATCAGGCGTGTAGTGCACGCCACATGTCCACTGTACAGTGATCCGATTACGATCCAGACTCCATAGTCTTGAACCGACACATATTGATTATTTTTGCCCTTCCTTGGCTTCCCCGAGAGAGGCATAGCTTCCTAGTGCCAGTGGGACGACTCTGAGGCAACAAGGTGATACCGCCATCACCACACACGCCAAGTCAGTACCCACTGTGCGGGTCATCTGGAGGCGAGGTTCGATTTTCAAAAACTACGGGATACACACGCGTCTCTACGAAACAACCAACCTTCGTTGGAGGATCCTCGTGGTCAGTTTCAGAAAACGGCAACGCCAAGACAGGGATTGAGTAATGTCAGGTTCGCAATTGGAAGGGTTGTGTGATCCAAGAGGAAGTGCCAAGGACATTCATTCACGGCCTCCACCTTTCGTGTATATGAAGGTCGAGATACGACCAACTTATGGGAGGCATATGATAAAAGAGCCGCTCAGGCCCTTCTCACTCGCCATTGTCGTCATAGTCCCCATCTTATCCCGTGCCAATGTCGTTTTCCTTAACCGGCGCCATATATCCAAGTATTGGCGCAACCCAAAAGACACGCCTCCCCACAGTCCATCCGACACAGCCCCAGCCACCAAATTTACTCAACACGTATTCGACCCTTTTCTGAGCCCCTTGCCCGGCTGGTTGTCGTCCAGATAGCCGTGGCACTAGCGGAATAAGCTTTTAGACATAAATAAAAGACGGAGATGTGAGGAGGAGGAGGGGAGATCATGGTCTGAGATTGGCATTGGGGCTGTGCCGAAGCGGAGCCGCGCCACTGGCGGTATTTCATTCGGTAGAAACACATGACTCTCCTCTCCGTCTGCTGGTAACGCCTGCGACTCTCAATTTGTGAGACACAGGAGCCGGTAATGCTGTGGCCCAGTCCAGTCCAGCCCTACTCTGTATTCGCCTCGGAGGCGGGCAGTGGCGTCATTGGCTGTGGGAGGCTCTGCACTATTGGGCTACGGGGTTTCGTGCGTCGGCGAGGGGAGAGAGAGCAAGGGAGAGGGGATGTTTTGTTTGTGCCGAAACAGGGACGGAATCTGATAAATTCGAGACATTCACGAGCTTAGAAAGATCATGATTTGCAAAGAACATTCGATATCCTGTCACAATGTGACTGCATATCAGATTGATGGATAATTGACTGACTGACCAATACCTCTAGCAGACGATGATAAACTCTGAATTGCCGGCTCTGGCATGCTTGATTTAACTTTAAATTAGTTTTGAATATGAATAAAAATGTATATGGAGTATTGAAAAATGACCTGTTCCCCCAACGCCTTTCGCTTTCAGGGCTCGTCAACGACAATTCTCTCCGTCTCTTTATCTCCGAGTTCATCCTGTGCGACCTGATATATAAAACCGTAAACTGGCTGTCATTGTACCCGAGTTCATACCCTATATCCCTAAATCTCTTCACGACGATATTCCCAACTGGTTCTGTCTCGGGCTCTGTTGTTGTGGGTGGGGGCCATTGGGCTGTACGCGTCCGTTATCATGCTGGATATGCTGTTCCTGTCCGGTGCTGAGCTCCTGTGGGGTCACCTCCGTGCCGTCCATCTCCTGCACGGGAATCATAGGCACGGGAGAGTATCCTTGGTGGTAACCCCTCTGCGGAACCGAGCTGACATCGGAAAAGGTGCTCATCGACGGTGGTCGATCAAAGCTCGGCTGGTAAGGCGACACCTTGCCATATTCCGAGGGCACTCCGCTGGGGAAATGTGCCAATGTTGGGGTTGAGTTGAATGATCCTGTCGTCAGTTGTTAGTGACATGTCATGACGAGGTCAACATCCATCTGGAACACATACCTTGATAGTGGCTCATGGGAGTCGGGTGGCCGAACGTTCCTGGAGATCCTGGCTGGTTCTGGCTCATCTGTGCCATGTTTTGCTGAGCCATGCGCTCCTCCTCTTCTTTCTTCTTGTTGTTACGCGGAACCACCCAGCATTTCCAGATTAAGAAACCCAAGACAAGCAGGCCCACAGCAGTTGCTCCCACAGCAATGCCGGCAACGGCGCCAGTGGACAAAGTTTTTCCACCAGCGGCACCAGTTGCGGAACTTGAGCTCGAAGCTGAAGACGAGGATGAAGATTTCGTGGCACCGGCGGTAGAAGATGCAGAGGCTCCTGGGGGATCAAGCAGGTCGAGGCGGTTGTTTTCGATAGAGGACAGGACGGCTGGTACTAATGAACCCCTCGAGCAGCCCGTGGTAGATCCACATGCGCCTTCCTTACAACATCCTACAAAGGGGGGCGAGGTGAATTTACAAGTGTACCAGTTCGTTGTTCCATTGGAGTTGTTGCAGTCTTGAGCCGGGAGCTTGTCGTACTTGTCCGCACTAAAGGTCGAAGAGCGCAGGTCGTTGTCTGGGCACTTGCCATTGTTGCTACAGGCATTGCTCATGCAGCACCCCATAAACCGAACGCTGGAATCCTGGCAGATGTAAAAGGTTCCTCCATTGGGACACGAAAACCCAAAGTAGTCCACCGCCTTCGAGGTATCGTACGTCATGTTGAGAAAGCCTGATGTGGTCGTTGAACCGGCCGACTGGGAAAGAATATGAAACGAGCGTAAGTCGTGAGGGATGGTGCGTGGGAAACCAAGAGGATGGGAGGAACAGTCCTACCAGATGTACTATGTATGGAAGAGGCGAAGGGAGTGCGTCTCTTTCATTTGATTGCACTCCGCGCCCTGCACAGCTCCCCCGGCTCTTCGCTGCCCCGTCCCTCCAAGGCTGGCGTGCAGACAAACATCACCAATGGAGGGCGCTCGCGTGGGTACACAAGGCGTAGTCCACATGGGTGTAATTGGATGGCGTCCCCGTAGAGTGGTCGCGATGTGCAACGGTCTGCAGTCTCGACTTGCTAGCTGAATGCCCATGCCTCTGGGTCGCGCATGTACACCACACGTAGCACGGCCATACACCACCTTCGGCCACGGCCCCCAGAAACAAGAGAGGCACGAGCGCACCGTAGTAGTAGTCACTCGGACCCCAGGCTAGTTTATCTTTTTTCAGCGGCGCAATACCAAGTCGTAAATCCTGAGATGGAAATTGTGGAGTTGCGTTCAGCTAGGGATCCTAGCTGGCCTGGCCTAATTGTTAGTTCGAAGCCCTGGTCTGGCTCAATGAGACCGTCACCCGTCCGTCACCATGTCATCGGCAGTCGGTTTCAACGACCACCGATCTCAACAGATTGGGATGCAGATAAAGCGTTGTAACACAACCGCATCGGTTGTTTTCCTGTCAGGCCTCACTCAATTGGGTCGTCGCCGACTCCAGCAGGTCTCTGGGCATGGCATGGCGGTATGGTCAGGCTGTGTCTTACCTGCACCAGCCCAGCCAGCCCACGTCCAAGATGGACCAACGACAGTTGCAATGAATCCACTCACCACCCTCTTCTATTTGCTCAGCCTGCGATTGCTACGTGGATCATCTCTTGGCTCGTCCGGATTGCCTAGCTCAGCCCCCTCAGTTCCCTCCGCTCCGTTCCCAGCTGTCCGTTACCTCTCCGTACGCGTACGTCTCGCATTCGGCCGCATGTCGCTGGCCTCAAAAGCCGAGATGAATCAAGGCGCCATTCCCGGGGATCTGCCTCCTGTGGCGGACGCTTAGGCAAAGTGCAGAGCTGAGCAAGGCAGGGCATAGAAAACTCTTCTTGCTCCCTCTCTCGCCGTTCCTTTTGCTCGGTTCTGCCGTCTCTTAAGAATCTTGGCATAATCAATGGCGCAGCCAGCTGACGCCAAGTTGTCACAATCCTGGAAACACAATGTCGGGTCCTGCCAACGGCCCCCACGGTACATGTACATTGCAGGCTAGTTCGGGGCCCTTGTTCGCTCCAAGTGGCCCAGCCCGGCCGTCGTTCCGGGGAGGAAATAGTGCTGGAAAGTCTGAATAGGGCTGCTGTGGGGTCCGCGCCGACTCTACGTACCTATCTCCAACGACATGCGGCTCCTCTTTTGACAGGGCCCATTGATTGGCCGTGGCAGAAACGAGGCATTTCGAGTGGTCTCTGGTCTGCGGTGGTCCTTGGGAGTTGGGACGTCAACGACAGCACCCTCCAGCCTGCTGCGATGTGCTGCAAATCTCGTGCGTACTCGGTCAACATCAGCCACGTTGGAGGCAAGGCGAATATCCTCTTTTTCATTCGTTTTTATTCTCCTTTGACTCGATGGGGCGCTACCAATGGCGTCCCTCCGGGCAACCTCGGTACGAACTTGCACTTTGAAGTGAGGGGGGGTTGACGTACAGCCTGGCTTGTCCTGACATTAGATGCCCAGCTTGGCAACGAGATTCGCATCCGCAATTCTCTTGCCATCCTTTGCTTGTGAAAATTTTTGGCCTGGTTGGAGTATGTGAAACTCTGGTACCTGGTTTCATGTAGCCAAGATTTTCAAATGCGGTTTGCTCCTCGTTGCAATTTACCGTATTGACAAGGTTGCGGGCCGGGAGCCTGGTCGCCCATGCATGCCGCGCACATGTGCGGGCTGTATTCAGCCCTTTGGAACGGCAACATGGCATGGGGGGGGCTAATCCTGGGACGGCACCGAGATGCGACGCGAGAGAGATCGGCCACACGGCCTACTACTGGCTTGTCCGAGGACGAGAATAGAGATATGTTTCGTAAATATCGCAGCCCATCAGACAAGAACGAACCTCGTGAGAGAGCAGTTTCGGTATAGTTGGGGAAGAAGCTGAGGGGCCGTGCAGGCTCAGCCTTCTCCCTAGCCCTAGAACCCACAGATGGGTCTCTCCCGGGGGTGGGGGCTGCTGGGCGCTGCTGGGCGCTGCTGGGCGCTGCTGGGCAAAAGCGGGTTTGGTAAAGCTTGCGCAACACCCATGTCGTGGGCGACTATCATGAGTAGAAATTCGCTTGGTGCCAAGCGCCTTAACCCTAGAAGCCTCGCCCAGAGTTCGTATGCGACCCAGTCGAAATGGGAAGGACTCATGCGCTGGTCGACCGCCCATCTAGTGAGCGAACGAAGGACGCATTTCATCTCCTTCGTAGCCAAGGCACCCGGCGTGCTCAAAGGTTCCCCTTGCAGATACATACACAGCCAAGTCATGTCGCCCACCTGATGACCGCGCACGCTTCGCTCGTTGTTGCCAATAGCTAATAGTCCGCTCCGAGAGACGATGACCCAGACTGGCCAAGCTATTGGGTGCCGGCAAGTCTTACACCGCGTCGCGGGCTAGTTTGCCTAACTCGTCAGTGAGGTTGCAACCACGACGATGCGGAATGCAGGAATCGCCGCGATAATCCACTTCAGCATACCTGGGAAACGGGCCTTTAGACCGAAGTGCCAGGTGCCACAAGGGCTGTGCATCACATCACCAAACAGAAACGCGAACGTCCAAAGTGCCGCTGAAACTTTCGCGGGGGATTATGAGGAATAAGCAAATGGGTATCATGAAAAGCTGTGTAACAAGAGCGTTGCTTTCTGCCGTGCAATATGTGTCATCCACCGTCGTCATCCATCTCATCCGTCAAACTTCGTCGAAAATAGCTGGGGAAGATCATCGCCCTTAATCCTGTCTCCAAGCTGTTCCACAAACCCCCAGGCGGCCTTGGAAAGCTCAGCACTCCCTTCAACCCTAATGATCTTGAGACGGTTCTGTCCAAGGACAAATCCACCGCAGGATACCTGGGTAACGCGCACACTCGGATGAAACATGTTCAATGCAAGATGCTCGCCAAGGTATCGACCCAATGCTTCTGTAAAAGGGTGAGGCTTGGTGTCCTCGCCCCAACGCCACGCCCAGCCGTCATCCACATTTCCACCAGCGAGGCGGCGCCGCTCAGCTAGGTCGCTATGCCACACTGCAGACTCATTTGGTGGCGCCGGCTTGATGTTAGCTCCAGAACGGACAAACCGACGGAGGTCCTTTGGTGAGATGGTAATGTCGATTGACTTGAGGCCCGGGGTCATATCCTCTGCTTCCTCAGTGTTGGCTTCCTCTGTTTTAGGGTCATCTTTAGCGCCGTCCGCTGGAGCAATAGGGGCGTTGAATGCAAATGCAATGACAAAATCCGGGCCATTATCACGTAACCCGACCGTCTCAACCCAGCTCTCCCAAACCCCTAGGATCGTCCTTGTTCCCAAGGTCAAGCGACTGACACGGCAGTCAAAAGCCGCTGCCAACCACTCGGTGATGACGTTTTTGAGGGCGAGAGGCATCCGTAGGAGAAGAAGCGGTAGATGCACAAAACTGCCTTGTAATTGTTTGTGATTTGTGGCCGTCTTATCGGAGGTAGAGAGACCCGGCAAGAGGAGGCCGGCATATGCAGCATTCTCATGTCGGATATCGATCCAGAGGCCTTTGCTGTCCCGACCATTGGTGTCGCCGCCTAGGATTGCATCTGCTTGAAACCATCGAATCTGCACCAACTTCAACGGTCCCACCTGTCCCGAAGGAGTCTCCGTGGTCTGCAGTCCAACTTGAACACCACGGACCACATCTCCGACTAAGGTGTCTCGCAGGCGATTTGATATGACCTCTAGTCGAGCTTCTGTAAGGCCATCGGGCCCGACGTGTAGAGGTGACACGCGATGGGTCGAAAAAGTGGTGTTGAAGAAGGGTGGGGTATTTTGAGTATCGTTGTCGTCGGAGGCAATAGTGGACTCATCGGGCCCGGCTTCACTCAAGCGCGACATGATTCAATACGGATCCAACGTATCCGAAAGTGCCAGCCTCGCAATTGTAGTGTCGTAGCCTGTCGAGCGGATGCAACGGAGCGGCCAGCTCGCTCGCGGGTGCAATCAGAACAGACCCAGGATTCTGCTTCGGCGCGTCGCAATAACGGCTAGGGGCCAATGGCAGTAGCGCTGCTTTGTACAGCGGTTTCTGCGCCTGAATTACGCGTCGGAAAAGCGGCCAAAGTGATTTCGGTCTTTCAGCCGTTGTTTGAGCCGTCGCGACAGCTTCACCAAGGTTTGAGTTGCTTCTCAGTTCCGTGCACGTGGGGTTCTTTGAAGAGGGATCGCAGCCTGCTGACTCAGCAAACTGGGTTGGACTCTCCTCCATGGAGACGCACGCTACATCTTCGACAACTCACTCGGACATCACTTCATCAATCATCATTCGCAAACATGTTTCGTTATGATTTACTACAAACTATTTAATGTTTCCCCTTATGTTTCCATTATCAATGAATGACCGCCCTTTCATCCGGCCCACTCTTATTCCCTTTGTTCTCACTACCCTGTCACCCTAGACTAAGAGCAATATGACAGCATGTGAAGCACTATGTCACGCTGTCTCCAGAGCCAGTTGAACAAAGAATTCTGTGACCAAGCGATTTTCTCAGTATGTGATGAGATCAAATCAGGTTCAGATAGCATTCTCAGTAAAATGAGACGCTCGCGGATTTCTCAGAAGCTTGGCCAGCGCCATCTTGTAAGCAACCAAGTTAGGGTGGACAATAGTCATTCATGACCGCACAGCAAGCATAAGCCACAGCAGATAATATGATATCTGACTCTGAAAAAAGTCTGAATGGCATTTAATATGTGATTAAATGGCCTATTTCACTCTCAAATAAAGAGATTGGGCCTGCTATCGACCCAGTTCCATTCTCAACCAAGACTTCTCACCAGTTCAACTTCGTCAGCTCGTTGTTCAAGCTTCACGACTCCCCGTTAGAAGCTGCTGGGAAAAGGCTTGACATATGAATACAGCATTAAATACGAACCCCTCAAGATAATAGTCATGGAAGATGGCTCAAGGCTTGTAAGTCAGATCTACCAGCGAAAGCTCCTCCAACTAAGAGTTTGAGGTTCCCCAACAGGTTGATGTCAACCCAGAGACCTACTGGGAAACTAAATGTCACCCCCTCCATCTTGGGCGGAATCGATCCATGGGTGACCCATCATTTGAGATGATGGAAAGATGCTGGGAGGACATCCTCTATTCTGAACTTGATAAAATCCAAACAGCACCCACCAAGACTTTACTCGCAAGTCGAGCGGTCCTCGCGTATCATTTTTACGGATTTCACCTTCCATGGCCGCCTATCGATCCTGGCCTATGTGCAGAAGAATTTGACCAAGAAATGCGACGGTGCTCGCGCATGGTCGGAGAACATTGGCGAGAGTTGAATTGCAAGGTGGCCCGGAAAGGCACCAGGATATTCGAACTACTCCACGAGATCAACCGAGGAATGCACTCAGGCGTGGAGCTTCCGGACCTGCTGCGACAGGCTTGGCGAAAAACCAGGGACGAGTTCAACCTGTTTCACGCAACACAAGCGAACGGAATATTGTCAGATTTCTCTTTGGACCCCGACGGTGAGATATCAGTCTCTCACGGCAGCGACTTGGACAACTTCAATCTCGATTTCCTCCAGGATGAAGTCCACGAACTTCGCGGGCATACGCCTATTTACCGAAACGGCGCAAACTACGTGGATTTTTCCCCAGCCATGTATCAAGTCATGGCGATCAACGAAGAAGCCTGGAAAGAACTGAAGATGCCCCAACAGTCGATTGCAGGAAAGATTGCTTACAATGTACGCGTTCGAGAGCACATGCGACACATCAGGGCGAGCTACTTGGTGCCACACATTAACCTAGACGACCTCTCGAATCTGCTCTACCTTTTTGTGTTCATATACTACCGCGCATTGAAGACGCCCCTAGACTTCCTTCGCATAGACAACGATCTCACATACCTGGGTAGGAGCTCAAGGATTCTATCCGGCCCCTTTCACTCAGGTGCGACAGTCACTTTCACCGATTTTGACATGAGGCGAGCCTTGCCGGAACTAGCATTTAAAATGTGGCGATCGCCTCAATTGACGCTGGAGGAAGTGAAGGAATACGGTGAAGAGTTTAAACAAGGGACCATGTTCGGTTGCATGGAGGCTTGGCTCATCATGCAGTCTCAAACCATTACGTACCTGTTCTTGGATATCCTCTGTAGGGAGATTCTGGTGACGACATCGGAACACATTGTTGTATTACAGCCTACAGTAAACGAAACCCAGCTGGTTGCGAACCATATGTTCAAGGAAATTTTGCGACTGTTGAGAGTCTCGGAGAAGCCGGAAGATGGGAACTATCGGTGGGAAACAGAGAGATGGCAAGATTTGGCCCCGATGCGCCAGTATATACCATCGCCTCGATTGTTTTATGCCTCTAAGTACCAAGAAACAGTGCGTTCAAAGATGGAAGCCGCAGAAGAACATGTCGAGCGGCTTTTCAATGACCCGGATTACTTCGTGGAGGTCTTCCTCGAACAGAAAGAGCATCATTGGGTGAATCTCAGCGTCGACTACCAGCCCGATCGGGCCAGACATATTGAGAGGTACGATGTGGCAAAGTTTCGGCACGAGCTCTACTACGACTGCATGAGAAGGATCCTGAGGAGAGCCGTGTTTGGCTTCTATATCTGGTACGTCATCTTGGCGAGATTGGGTCAGTTTATGAAGACAGTTGCCCAGTTTCGGCTTGCCAACCAAACCTTGCTCGCCACCAACAGGAGTGAGGAGGTCATCTGCCGCAAACTGAATGAATTTCAAGATATCAGAACGCAGGAGTGGGAGATTACCTTGTTCGTTCGGTACTGTGCTGTTTTGTACCTGAAAGAATTCCGGTCTGGTCTCATTCACGCGGCATCGGAGCCCATGCGCGACCATTTCTACCGCATCTCGCAACCAAGCGACTACAATCACATTGGCATCAGGTCGTCGGAGAAATGCCCCTTCCCAAAGGGTCTGTACACTGCCCCCGACTATGAGGCCAAGTCGGCGAAGACTACAATGCACGTTGACCATGACGACCTGCCACGCATGGTTGGCGAGCTCATCAACAACTTCATCGCCAACAAGACTTCGAGCATGTACGTCGGGGTACGGAAGATCACTGCGCGGCTCCAACGGTATCTGGACGACTGCGACGACGAGGAAACATCCGCAGTGTTTACGAATCTCGTGGCAGACACAATTGACGGGTTAGATACCCTGGCGGAGATTGCGCAGCATCTGGAGGATCATCGCCCTCCCGATTTGATGACGCGATGGACCGAGGAAAGGTACTCACACATGGTTTCATCTGTTGGTCGATTTCACGGCATCGACTTGATAGCATTCGACAACTTCCCGTATGAAGTTGACGGGGTTCCGGACAAGCGCATTCAGCGCATCTTTCGTCTCCTCGACGAAGCTCAGGGGTTCAGCCCTGTCACCATCACCTTTGGAGAAGCCCGTGGTGACTTGAAGCGTCTGGCAGCATCGTTGCTGCATGATGTGATTATCCCAATAAACGAAAAATGCGCATTCAAGGCTTCCCCAGCGGCGATAGCTCGCTTGGAGGCTAAGATGGACGTGAGGGAGGCCATGCAACCATTCAACATTCACGAGAAACCCCTCGACCTTGATATTAGAGACAACATTGGGCGTCGCTCGCTGATGGATCAATGGCGTGGTGAGGCTGCGAGACACAAGAGAGAGACAAAGAAGCGAATCGAGGCGTTGAGGAGGAAGAAGGCAGCGTCAGACAAGAGTTTTGAGCAGCCGATACTGGACATGTCAAACCGTCTGAGGATGATGAGACGTCGACAAGAGGAGGCCTTGTTACGCTGGCGTAGACTGTCCCAGCGACGCCGCAAAGCACGGTGGTCTACTCTCACTCGAGGTGGAGGTAACGACGAAGAAATCACCGCCGTGAATGTTGACAATGCGGATATTGCGGGACAGGTACGAAGACTGGACATTCAAAACGATTCGCTACCTCATGCTCAACCGCGAGTCTCACCTCCTCGCGCCGTAGTCCCTCAGCAGCGTCTTCCGCCTATCCCACCGCTCCGGGAGATTCCACGTCCGGCGGCTCAACACCAAGTTCAGCCTCTAGCGCTTGCCCCAGACGGTGCACCAAAGAGTGTGCTTCACAAGGGCGTCTGGGCCACCCTCATGAGCATGTACGGAGTCAACACGACCAAGGTGACGTGGTCAGACGTGGTCAAGGCGATGAACAATCTGGGATATCGGGACGAAGGTCGCGGAGGAAGCCACGGCGTATTTCTATGGACCAAAGATTGCCGGTGGAAAGTCGACTCGCTGCCGAAAGGGCGCAACGTCCAGCTCGCCAAGAATCACGAAGGTCAGCGAAAGGGCGCACCTCGCCTCAAGGCTCGGGATTGGGGTTTAGGCTTGGACAGAGGGGCATGACGTGGGAGTTTGTCAAGACATGGTATGAGCTGAAGCAGTGAAATACGGATGTGATGGTGGTTACAAACGGCATCTCAGTTGAGAGACATTGCTTTCTGTTTGCCTTGTGGGGCCGGCGACGGGACCGTGGTTGCGTTATTCTAATAAGGTTGGAGGAACTTGTTCTTAGTTTCCCATACAAATGGATCCAAACTATTTAGCCGCCGGGGGACAATCGTTTAGAGTGATGACATGGTGATCCCTCGCTGTTGGCAGCTTGCAGATGCCGTTTCTGGTGTGCTTACTATTGCCACGACCAATCGACTTTGGTGCAAGATTACGCGCTTGGGCTCTTCCGGAGACAGCGGGTTGCAACGTCAGATAAACGAGTATCGGTTGAGGATGACCCATGCTTGACGACATGTTGTAATTGACGTCGATCATGACGCGCGGATGAGATCACTCTTGTGATAGGAGCGCTAATGGAAGCATGAGTTTGGGGGGGTGAAGATCATGGATGCTATTATGTGGTGTAAATGGAAGTCGATCTGATCACCGTTAAATCCGAAAATTTGATATGGGACACGGCCAAAGTCATGATCATGTCCACGGTTGGAGGCGGTGGTGATAGCACGCTGAGCGAATAACTTGTGTTTCGGCAGTTGAGCCAGGCAGAGCTTACAAAGGCATCAAGCGAGTGGTACGCTAACCACGGATTACAAACACGCACACGCTGCAGGCCGCCTTGAGTCATTCGGCGACGGTCGTTTGTCGGGATCCCACCCAGAGAGGCTGCTGCGTGAAATGAGACTCTGATGCCCACGGAACTACCGCATTTGTAATAACTCGCGAGGTGGTGGTGGGGCTGGGCCGTGGACGAGGGTCACCGAACCGACCCGGCTGTATCTAGGCCAACGGCGTAGCTTCAATGGGGAAAGGAAAATAGTTGGACGATGAGGAAAGATTGCTTCAAATGATTCTTTTTTTTTTTGGCATGAGTTTATACTGCACGGGGTAATTGATAAATGCAAGGTTCGGAGGTCGATGGCGACAGCGGATCGCAAAAGTTCGTGGACCTTTGACTTTGGGTTGACATCGGCCTCTGCAACCCATGGAGCCTGAAGCCGCAAAGGTTGCGTGCCAGGTGCCAAATGGAGCGCTAAAGGCGCAAAGAAGTTTTGGCTCATCCTATGGGGCAATGACCTCATCGAGCCGGGGGGGAGACAGACAACTGTTCTCGTTGCGCTTTCGAAGCGAGTGGGAGAGGGGAGAGGAGCGAGAGGGCGGGGAGGCCATAACTATCTTCTTTTTTTTTTTTTTTTTTTTTTTTAATCTCTTGGAGCTCCTCCTTCAACGTGTTAGTGAATCCTGGCTCGCGCTACTATGACGATTGCGGGATGGACGCGGCTACCAAAAACTGAATGGGGCTCACACGGAAGCTTCTCGACGAAGGCGATGAAGATCAAGGCTGCGCAACGCGACTCCTTCGGCATCGTTGCCTATTTGAACGGCGCTGGAGGCTCGGGATCCTTGCTCCGTTTATTTGCAGGCTCCACGATTCGTTGCTCGGGGCTATCTGTTACCCCTCCTTTGGTGGGGGGAGGGGCTCAACTCGCGACGGCATTGTGGTGTGGATGTGGATGCGGGCGTCTGCGTCGTTGTCGTTGAGTGTCCAGCAACGCCAGCGTGTGTGGGTGGGACAGCAAGGTTCCTATCCCGGGCTTGGAACTCGAGCTCTGGCCGACCATTGAATCATGGCGCCGGCCCGTGTCGCAATCGTTCGACGATGT
The DNA here is from genome assembly GCA_003415625.1 of Aquanectria penicillioides. Classification (NCBI taxonomy): domain Eukaryota; kingdom Fungi; phylum Ascomycota; class Sordariomycetes; order Hypocreales; family Nectriaceae; genus Aquanectria; species Aquanectria penicillioides. Next base: position 6,771,199 of record PYIU01000002.1, on the reverse strand, counting down.
GCTGTGCTGTGCTGTGCTGTGCTGTGCTGCTGTGCTGTACATGTAGCTCTGGGTGACATTCCCGAGATGTATAAGAATCGCTTCCCTCCCAATCCCCTCGCATTGAACCTTTTCTCTTCTCTCTCTTCTTCCATCTCCTCCGCTGCAAGCCAATTCTCCCCCCAGTCAAACAAAACACAACCCCTCCATCCTATCCAGCAACCATAACCATGTCTTTCGGACGAACCGCCACTCTCAACTCCGGCCACAAGATCCCCCTTCTGGGATACGGCACCTGGCAGTCGGCCCCCGGCGAGGTCGGCGCCGGTGTCTACGAGGCTCTCAAAGCCGGCTACCGCCACCTCGATCTCGCCAAGATCTACCAGAACCAGCGCGAGGTTGGTGAGGGCATCAAGAAGGCTCTCGCTGAGATCCCCGGCCTGAAGCGTGAGGACATCTTCATCACCTCCAAGCTCTGGAACAACAGCCACGAGCCCGAAAAGGTCGAGGCTGCTCTCGACGACACCCTTGAGGAGCTTGGCCTCGACTACCTTGACGTGAGTCCTCCCCGCGCAGAATTAATAACACAAACGTGGCTCCATTGAGATTGAGGGGAGCTTGCGTTGCTATCATCGTGGGCCAAGAGTGCTAACAGATGTTCTTTTTTTTTGTGGTGTAGCTTTACCTTATTCACTGGCCCGTTGCCTTTAAGCCCGGCAACGAGCTGTTCCCCCGAACCGCCGAGAACAAAGACGAGGTCGAGATCAACCAGAACGTCTCCATTTCTGCCACCTGGAAGGGTAAGTGCCTGGATCAGCACCCCAGAATGCATCGTCGGGATTCTCACCGATTTTCTCTAGCCGTGACCCAGCTCCCCAAGACCAAGGCCCGCTCCATTGGTGTTTCCAACTTCTCCATTGAGCACGTACGTATCCAGCCATTGAGAATTGCTTCTCACATTTATAGACTATTGAGCTGGACAAGATGCTGACTCATGTTCCCGTATAACAGCTTGAGACCATCATCAGCGAGACCGGTGTTGTCCCCGCCGTCAACCAGATCGAGCGTCACCCTCGCCTCCCCAACCTTCCTCTCGCCGAGTACCTCGCCAAGAAGAACATCCTGATCACTGCCTACTCTGCTTTCGGCAACAACTCGCAGGGTCTCCCTCTACTCGTCTCCATCCCCGAGGTCAAGGCCATCGCCGAGCGCCTGTCCGCCGCTCAGGGCAAGACCGTCACCGGTGCCCAGGTCATCCTCGCCTGGTCTCAGTTCGGCGGCCACAGTGTCATCCCCAAGTCCGTCACCGCCTCCCGCATCCGCGAGAACTTCCAGGAGGTCGAGCTGGACGACGAGGCCATCGCTGCCCTGAACAAGCTCGGCGAGACCCCCTCTCGCTTCAACATTCCCACTACTTGTAAGTGCCGCCCCTATGACTCTAGACTAGATTTGCATCAGAGACACTAACACCACGTACGTAGACAACCCCAAGTGGGACATTGACGTCTTCGGCGACGAGAAGGAGAAGGGCGCCAAGTACCAGGTTGTCCAGAAATAAATCACCAAATAAATAAATGCAACGAACAAGGCCAGCATAGATATGGGAAGGGGAAAATCTTGAGCTACGACATAGAATTGGCATAGACATGCCGAGATATGAGCACCACGAATATCTGCCGCCGAGCAGCAAATAATAATTGAGCACATAGGATCACGCTGGAATCATGGTCTCCCCACTCCTCCTACATCCCCGAACGTGACATGGTGCATCATCATAATCGCCTTTTTGCGAGATCTGCAGGCACATGAGACTCTCAAGGTCCCGCATGCAGGCATGACCTGACAATGTGATATGGCGCAGATCGGTTGCATTCCCAAATTGGCGTGATTCGCTTTTCAAACTACCCTGGCAATCCCTGAACAGACGTCGGAAAAAGTGGACAATGCTTGCAATCTGCGATGATGACGCCGTTTCCCCTGAAGAAAACCCAGCACAAAGTCTTTGGATCTCTTCAAATCCCTTCCGTAGCTACTCTCACATATAAAGATACAGTCCGGTATTTATATGTCCCCATTGACCCTTTGCAACAGTATTCGCACAACACAGCAAGTTTCTCATCTTTCGTTCGCTCCCAAGCGCTAATATGCTCCCATATCCCAAATCATTCATCATTTGTACAAATGCCCGTATGACGCTATCGGACCCTGCTGCGCATAGGACGCCCGCTTCGTTTATGTAACGGGGCTGCTTTTAATTGTTGTTGTCGTCGTCGTTGTTGTTGTTGTTATTCCTCGTGTCGTTTATGCGCCCACGCTGAAGCCAAAGGAGCCGTCAAACACGTCAAGCTTCTTGACGTCGTTGCCGCCGCGGAGGGCCATCAGGACGTCCATAGCGGGGACCTTGTTGGCAGGGTAAAAGAGGAGGAGGTTGTCCATGTCCTCGTCGGCGAGGCCGCACATCTCCTCCCAAGTGTAGGTATCGCTGACCTTTGACATCCTGGAGCAAAGCAAAAATGGTTAGTTTCATCTTCGGTCCACCTGCATGCATTTTTTATCCCGGGTGCTGGGAACCACTCACCAGAGCATCCTCTTGGGGCCGTCTTCCGGTCGGGGGGCAACCTTTCGTAGCTTGACACGTAGCTGTCCGATCGTCTCGATGGCGTTTCCGGCGTTCTTGGGCAGCTGCTTGGCGATAAACTGACGAATGGCAGCAGCAAGTCTGGGACCCTTGCCGTTGGTGCTGACCATGATCTGCAGGGGACCGTCGCGGTGAATGCTGCCAAAGTAGAAGTCGCACTCGGGGGGCACGTCGGCGATGTTGGCGGCGATGCGACGCTCCTTGCAGAGCCTCCAGATGACGGACGACGCGGCGGGGTCATCGACAGCGACAAGCACCATCTCGGCGCCGTCAAGGTCTCGGGGCTCGAAGACGCGGTCGACGTGGGTGACTTGGTTCTCGGCGACGCGGAAGGCGACCTCGTCGTTGAGGCCAGACTTGGGGCAGACGACGGTGACGCGGGCGTCGGCGTTGAGGCAGTTGAGGATCCTACCGGCGGCGACCTGAAGGAGCAGAAGCAAGGCGGTTAGCGATAGACGAACTCGACGCACCGGGCCGCGATGCGATATGCGCGATGGGCTGCAGCAGTGCCCCCTGAGTCAAGCTCTTCGTGGCTCATGACAAGCACACACGACTCAAACAGTTTGACGGCCGGACCGCTGGATGCTGGACGCCGGATGCAGGACAGAACTAGACAAACACGTACCTCTCCGCCTCCAACGACAAGGACCTTCTTGCCCTTGATCTGCCATGCCAGAATGAGGCTGCCTCCGGGCTGGACGGGGGGGAATGACTTGGCCATGATTAGTTTCCGTGATACTCGCGTGCCGTAGTTGCGGGAAAGATTCAAGGAGACGCCCAAAGCCAGACCCAGCGCCAGCCGAATTATTATTAGCATGAGCCAGTGCCGGCCAGGGGATGTTTTCTGCCCCCGTGCCACAACAACTAGCACAGGAGCTGAAGTATGGGCGAGCCGCTTCAGGGTTAGCAGGGCTACGATAAGATAAGGAGAGCTCCTGTCCGGAGTTACTCGGTCCAGTTTGTACTTTGTAGGCAGGTACCTACGTAATACGAATAATAAGCGCCAGAGCTGGGCGCTGCGGACACTTTGGGGCTTTGGGGCGCGTTGCTGACGCCTATGATGCTGGCTAGGTTCAGAATCGCTGATGAGGGTCTCGGGGTCGGGGGCGGCGGACGCCTTGCCGCTTCAGGGAAATTGGGGGGACCTCAGCCATTACTGCGTGACCTGGCGCACCACCAGACCTTGGCTCGCTGCTGCGGTACCTCTTTATCTCCAGGCGTCGTGGTCCCCCGTCCGCGTCCCCCGTCCGTCCCATCTTTCCAGAACGAGACCAACTCTCCCGCCTCGCTCCAACCTGAAGCAAGCCATTCCATCACCAACGCCGCCATAACGGCCAGGAGCGGTCAGAAAAGGGTCACTGGCGATTTGCAGCTCGAGGCAGAGTGCGGCCAAGTTCTTGGTCGTTCTCGCCTGAGTTGCCCGCGAGCGAAACTTCAACGGCAACTCATCTTCAGCATCAACCATGTCGTCACGGAAACTTGGTGGTGGGCGCATCCTGGGAAGCGGACGAGGCCTCGCTCCTCCGACGCCTCCGTCTGCGCCCCGAGTTGGCAGCCCGCTTGCGCCCTCAGAGAGCACCCCGTCCATCGGCTCCTCGTCTATTTCGCCTCCCGTCAGTGCTGGCGGGCCTGAGCTGGATCAGGATATTGGCGTCAGCATCACCGTCGGCGTCCCGGGCAAAGCTGGTCCCATCGACTCCGCGGGGCTGGTCTGTCCCATCTGCAGCGAGGAAATGGTGAGCCTGGACACTTCTGCAACCGCGAAGAGGAAAAAAGACCACATTGCTAAACCCTCCCTCTACGCTAGATGACACTTCTCCAGCTGAACCGCCACATCGACGACAACCACCAAGAACTCCCCGAGAACCAACAAGACGAAGTCAAGACCTGGTTCGACAAGCAGGTCCGCAAGGCCAAGCGCTTCCAGCCTCTCTCCCTCATCAACCAGAAATTACGAGGCCTTGACGTCTTCGAATCAAACGAATCTAACCCCGTTACACCCCCTTCCATCGCCGCGGGCAAGCTACCCCTCGAAGTCCCCGTCGACCCCGAGGAATTCATCACTCGCCATCACTGGCAAAGACCTACAAGCTACGACGTGTGTACCGACCCTGCGTGCGGGAGGAGTCTTGGTCCTATAAATGGTAGCATCAATTGTCGAAAATGCGGTAGATTGTTTTGTGAGGAACATACTATGTACCAGATGAAGCTGAGCCGGAGCGCAAACCACGAACCCGTGAGAGGCTACTGGGCGAGAGTTTGCGAGACATGCTACAAGTCAAGAGACGGATACAACGATCACAGCGGCGTATTAATCGATCAAACCCACATGTTTGCACAAATACGAAGGAAGAAGGTCGAGCGACAAAACCTGGAAATCTCAAGATTAGAGAAGCGTCTGACGAAACTTACGAGGCTGCTGGCGAACCCCCCCGAGAAGCTTGCCTCAAACGGATCCTTATTGACACCCGTTACGTCTTTGTCGACCCAAAAGAACCCCCGAAAGCTCATTGAGCAATCCATCGTCACCTGGGAGGAGGATTCAACAGTCTCCAAGTGCCCCTTCTGCCAACAGGAGTTTGGCTCTTGGACGTTTAGGAGGCACCACTGTCGAATCTGCGGCCGTGTCGTTTGCGCAGACACGCAGACTGGCTGTTCATCCGAAATTGGCCTGAATGTGGCCAATGGTGAGTGCTAGATGCTCCCCTATTCTTATCTCTTAGTATCATTTCTAACCCCCTACAGTATCGGGTGCAGCGACTGAGAAGCCCCCGACAGCCGCTTCTCCTGGGCAGGTCAGTATCGACGTGAGGATGTGCAAGGACTGCAAGCACACTATATTCTCCTCTCGCGACTTCATATCGTCGCTCCAATACAAGCCCGCCGACCAGCGTGCGTATGAGACCCTCAGACAATTTGAGCGCGGTATCCGACAACTCCTCCCATCCTTCCACCGTGCTCTCCTCGCCCTGCAGCCAGAGAAGCAGGAGAATGGAGAGGTTGATCTCGATAAACCACCTCCCACGCACGCTCAAATTCAAGAAGCGGCCAAGATCCGCAAGAGGCTCATAGACAGCTTCTCCAAGTATGGAGCCGCGGCAAAACGCCTCCGCGACCTAAAAACAGAGAGCAACACCCAGAAACGCCTCCAGACAGCCATCTACACCTACGCAAGCGGCTTTCTTCACACGAATATGCTTCCTCTCAAGAGTTTGCCTCAACTCTTGCGCTCTCGCTCTTCTGTCTCCTCGTCGCTCTCCACACCCACCGCCTCACGCCTCCTTGCCTCCAGTACCCACTCCGCCTCTAGCTTGCGCCACTCGGAGCTGGCGTCAGAGTCTGAAACGGCATCGCAAGCGCCGAGCGAAGGCAGCACCATCGTTAGCCAGCTTGAAACGGAGGAGAAGGAATTGCGCGAGCGTCTCATTGTCCTTGAGGAGCAGCGCTTCATGGTCCACGAGATGGTCAAGTCGGCACACGGCGCCCGCCGCTTCGAGGAAGTTAGCGCCCTTTCGCGCAACGTCGACGAGCTCGACGCCGAGATTAACCTGCTGAAGGGCAAGATTGGCGGCGTCGAAGAGCGCTGGGAGGGTGTGTATCGCAATGGTCTGGCTTGAAACTGCTACATGTCATTCCGATCCATGTTTTCTTGACTGGGTTTTTTTCATAGTAGAAGGGGAATATAGGAGGGACTCAACACCACGTTACAGGGCGGGCTAAGGAACCACATCATGTTTATTTATCGCACGGCACGCACGGCATTGCATGGCGCTGAAGGGGTTATGGTTTGTTTTCTTCTTCTTCCTTTTTCTTCTCCTTGTCTTTGTTTTACGGATGGGGTTTCCATGTACTGGAGCAAGCAGTCTCCCGGGTGCCTTTTTTGTCGCACTGAATCCTTTCATCTTTAGTTGTCATTTGTTAAGACCTACGTCCAAGATTGGTCCCGAGACCACAGCAGCAGCATCGGTAGCGCCGTGCGCGGTTAACCAAGCAATCAAGCATAGCTAAGGAGTAATATCACGCAATGAAAGACACAAGACCAATTGAGAAATATGTGAATAGTGGACGTAAACTGAATTTCTGTCTTTGGCGTCATCGGTACTAACACCGTCTCCTAATGGTGGTACCTAATCCTGCTTTCATGTCTGCCTCTCTTTACATATATACCGTAAAAGATCCCCGAGGTACTACTGCCGTACCGTAAGATACCAAGCCCACCGACCGTTAATGAAGAAAAGAGATAGTAAGCGGGAGGCGGACAAAATGATGCGTAATAAAAAAAAATCAAGTAACCAAGTACCTCTTGAGCTTTCATACAAATGCAAGCGGGAGGTGTATGATATCAGCCGCGCCCACGCACAACGGGACTATGCTTCACTTCACTAAGCAGTGAGTGAGTCCGTCGTTGATAACATGAAAATAAACAAAGCATTAGCAAAAAAAGGTGTCAAAGACCAACACAATCCACACGGGATAAAACGCCTATTCCAGTCTCCGTCGCGAGCCTGCCTTGTGCTCACGAGGGTATCAAAAAACAACACCGAAATCATACAGGACGGACCAAAGAGTAAGCCCAGCAAGGGTTCCTTTTTCGTTTTTACCCCTGGGCCCAGGCGAAAGAGTCATTATGTAAAGTAAGATGCGGAATCCAGGTGTTAGGGAAGGGAGATGGTTGTCGAGAGTTCGAGGGTGTTTTGGCTTGTTTATTTTTTAGTTTTGGTTGTTGCATTACTAGTGCACGACGCCCTCGACTCCGCCGAGGAAGCGTCTTACACGGCCGATCTCGAGTTCGTCCTTTTCGCTTTCGACGGCCTTGAGCAGGCCATCCACCACGGCATCGACCTCGGCCTCCTGGACGCCTGTGCAGAGGGCGACCACTCGGCGGTACTTGACTTCGACGTCACGGCTTCGGCCCTTGAGAGCGTGGACCATCTTGCGGGTCATCTCGCGGCGGCCCTCGAGGGCACGAATCCTGGCTTTTAGCACGGCAGCTGAGGGAAGAAGGCTCTCGCCGCCGATAGATGAGTCCTCAGCAGCTTCAAGCATGGCGGACAGTTCGGTTTCCCAGGATGATGAGGGGTTGGGCTGTGAAGTGCGTGACTGGTCCTGCATGAGACGGACCTGCTCGTCCTCACGGGCGTGTGATAGGTTGGAGACCTTTTGGCGGGCGAGCTGCTGCTTCTTGAGGGTTGCCGAAAGGTGCTCGAGAGTGCGGCGCGAGTCCCCAAGTTGGGCTGAGGTTGTGCGAAGGGTGCTGTGGAGGGTATCGAGGGAAGTCTGCTTGGACTTCATTTCTTGCTGGAACGCGGAGCCGGTTTCGCTCAGGAGATGGGTGATGGCTATTTGATGTCAGTTGGTGGGTTGTTAAGGGTGCTCTTGTCGTAGAACTTACAGGCGATAATCTCATCGCTGCTCTCTCGAGTCCGTTGGGTCGAGCCAACCACTCCATTCTTCTCCGTTGCAATCTCTCCATTGGTCTTGTCCTCGGCGTTCTCTCCTCCAATACCAAAGTCCAGAGGTCGTAGGCCCACGCGGTTCGCAATGTTAGGGTCGGCGCCAACTTCGAGCAGTTGCGAGATGATGCTTCGGTTTCCGATACGGGCAGCGATATTGAGCGCAGTGTCCCCCGAGCTGTCCTGGGCATTGACGATTTCGGTCATGAAGCGAGCGATGCCCATCTTAGGGAGCAGCGACTGCGAGCTGCTGGGACCATTACCATTGACCTGGGTGTTTTGGCTATTAGGGACGCTGCCCTGTCGCACAACCCACTCGAGAAGGCTCTCGAGATAATAACGGCTGGCGGCGTTGCGGCCCTTGACCGCACTTGTTACGGCGATGTGGTGAAGAACAGTTCGTCCCTTCTGATCGCGAGCCTCAACGGTGCCGCCGAGAACTTCGAGGAGGTCGGGGAAAGAGCCGTGATCCATAGAGTTGGTAACCAAACAAGCGCGCATGAGCGCCGTCTCCCCAGAGGCATTTACACGATAAGGAGAGGCACCAGAGGCGATGAGGGCGCGAAGGAGAGGCATGCGAGCCAGGGTGGCGGCCCAGTGAAGAGCGGTATGGCTCTGGAAGTCGATGGGCATGTCAAGCTCGAGAGGGGTGAATGTCCGGAGCATATCGTGTTTTGAAGAGTCGGCGGTGGCAGAATCCATAAAGAGCCCCATCAACATGCTGCGCTTTATCTCGACGTCGGGGGACATTTCGTAGGGAAGAGGCGGGATGGGGCCGCTGCCATCCTCGGCGGGTGATCGGTCCTGGAGGGAGTTCTGGGTGTAGATGAAGGACTCGTTGGGCTCGGTGGGCGATCCGGGGAATGCGGTGGCATACATGTCCATGTTCTGGCCGTATCCGCCAAAGCTATCGGCGGGGGTCATGGTAACCCGTTGTCGCTTCCGGGGGGGCTCAGTCTCTGGCATCGGGGCGGGATTGCTCTGCTGTTGCGTTGAGTAGGCCGAATCAACCTGCTGGCCATAGTCGGAGGCGAAGCTCTGCTGGGAGTTACCAGGGAAGTCGTCGCCATTTTGGCCATTCTGCATCGAGGGTTGGCGACTGAAGCTAGGCGCTCTGGTAGGCCCGTTGCGGCTCCGGGGACCGGGAGAGTCGAAGCGCGCTTTACTAATGGCGGCCACGGCGTGAGAGGCGGTGCTGGAGATGTTCTTGAAGAAGGTTCCCGACAGTCCGTTGGGCTTGCCATCCTGGCTCGAGTTGTACATGCGCTTCCGCTGAGCTGCCATGGCTTGCTCCTTGGTCGGCGTGTTGAAGTCGCCGCGGCCAGCAACTCCTCCATCCTGGCCCATATCGTATGTTAGGAGGGGCCTCAGCAGCTCCTCGACACCATATTGACGGCAGACCTGAACACCGCGATCGAAGGTGATCCATGTTCCCTGATATTTTCCGTAGCCGCCCTGGACCTTTTCGTGCTCGCCGGTTTGGATTTCCTTTTCGAGAATCTTTGTGCGCTTGCCCTTCTCAACGCCGGCAACCTTGAGAATCTGTGTAGCATTGAGCCATGAGTCGTTGCGACGGCGCATCACGGCGATATTGTTGACTTCCATCTCGTAGACGTCAACGCCCGAGTATGATGCCTAGAATTGGGATAACTGCGGTCAGCGATTTCTTCGTCTGTTGTGGAGCGGGCTTCTTTCAAGAGGGTTCCTAGACAAGAACGGAGCAAAGAGAGAGCAGGGGCGAAGGCATACTGAGTAGATTTGGGGTGCTTCGGGTCCGCCATTGTATCCGCGATGGAATGAGGCGGACAGGCCGTTTTGAGATTGTTGGCTCATCGTGAATGACTGCTGAGATGATTGCGATGCCGAGGGCATCTTGGGGGGTGGAGGGAGCGAAACTTTGGCGAGGTAAAATGGATTATAGTATAAATTTTTTTTTCTTCGTCTGGTCGTATTGTCGTCAACAGGGTTTGGAAGGTTGTCGCAGTTGACGTAGAGGTCGGATTGAGAAGAGAAGAGCGACGCTCGAAGTCGAGGTGGAAGTCGACGGCGCGATATGCATCAAGCGTCCAATGAGCGATGGGCGGACTCAGGAGAGAATGCGTGATAGACGGAGAGAGAGTGTGCGTCGAGGCGAGCGGGACGAAAGAGACAGGTAGAGCGCTCTCATGAGAGTCGCAAAGAGAGTCCGAGGTCGACCATGCGCTGAGTCGAGTGGCCGGGGTTGGGATTGAGGATGGAGACGGAGACGAGGAATGGGATTTGTGTGGGTTGCGCAAAAACTGGTTGTGGAAGTGAGAGTTGGGGATGGCCTAACTATGGCGTCTCGAGGCGAAATGAGCTGCTTCCAGGATGTGGTCGGGAACGGGAACTCCCTGTGGAAGCGAAAAAGGGAAAAGGTACCGGGGGTGCACAGCGGGTCTCAAGTACAGCTCAGGTACCCCAAACACTGCCGGGCAGGTGAAATAGGCGCTGAGAGGGGGACTAAAGGGCGCTGGAGGGGGCTGTTGCAGGGCCTTTGCAGGGCCTTTGCGGTGCACTCGCACGGCGCTCGCAGGGCGCTGTAAGGGATGCGCTGTGAGTCAATGGTTTAGCGCCCTGGACCGCTGAGAGACATGCAGTGCAACCGAAGTCAATTGGCGGGTTTTTGACTCTGAGTTTGCAGAGGAAGCAGCGAGCATAAAAATTTGAAAGTGTGTGCACACGACGAAAAAAAGCACACAAGAGAGACGGGGAGCACGTCGTTGAAGAAGAGTTCACGCATGGTACATCTCGCCGGCAGTCACCTGTGCCTAGGGCAATGGTTTGCAGCAAGTCACTCGTGCCGCGCCGACTCGAGTCTGACACCGACACGCACGTTAAAGTGGGCATGCGTTCAATTAATCAAGACGTGTCGGTTTCGTGATTTCGTGTCGGGCGCCCGTGTCGGAGCAGCGCGTGCGCGTTAAATTCTGGCCCCGGCCCTCGAGCTTGGACGTGACGCAACCCCGCCCCGCGCCGCCCGCCTGGCCGAAGGTGGCCCCGCTTCTGGCTCTGTTGCGGAGTCGAGTTTGTAAGTTGGCCGACGATATCCATACATTATGCACATGCTGTGCAGGCAATTCCGGTACTTGCCTACAGAGGACAGACAAAGCTTACCGCAGACCAAGTTACTGGTAGATGCTGCTTCCATTTCCTATGCGGCGGCATGCGGTGCGGCCTCGGCTCTGGTCGCCAGCACTCCCGTGCATTACATGGATGGACAGGACAAGGCCGTGTCTCCCACCGACCCGGTCATATGCGGCCTGCACAAAATAAAGCGCAAACATTTATCCCCTCGTCCTCCCTCCGTCGCAGGTCTATCACGCCCACGGCCACTGGTTTCCAGGGCATCCGCGCCTTACTGAGGCCACTAATGCAACCACTGTTGCTGCCCGCCTCCATTGGCCTCGGTGGTCGAGTTCGTCAAGGCCAGACGCTCCAGTGGAGCCACATGGGATCAGATGGTTCTATTCGTGCATTTCATGCCCAAACCTTCCTATGTAGGTAAGCACCTGGGTGACTTTCTTGTGCACTTGCGATGGGCAAGGTATAACGGAGTAAGACTAGGCGCTTTAATTATGCCAGTCTCTCCTACACAACTCCAAGTGCCCCGGCGGAATGCATGCATTACGTGCATTACTTAGAGAATTCCTCCATCCATTTCCTCCTTGTTTCCTGTCACTCACCTAGGAATCTAGAAAGGGACTATGCGAATACTCGCATCCAATGGTACTTGATTGTATCATGGTAGACATAGTTACGGACCCTAGGGTGGTATTCGTCGCTCAAAACGCGATAAACATTTATGCAGTGAGCATAGCTCAGCCAGTCACAAAGTTGCACAATGTTGGTTTTATGCACAGAACATCCGAGGTTTCACCGCACCTGTATTCGTGCTTTAAGCATGCTCCTCCAAAAAATAATTCACAAGCTCGAGACAGCGTAGTAACGTCATGGGCATTTCGCAAACCCGCCTCAAACTGCACCCATTTGCCTATTAGCCAATTGACCTTATATCATAGCCTTGTCTGTCATCAATTGGCGAGGCTCTTGCCTCATTCTCCGTTCCCCTCCTTCTCTCCTCCGCCTCCTCTTTTTTGCTTCTCCTCCACCCACAATGCCTCATCCAAACGGTGCCATCCCAAACTTCCTCCCACCTCTCCATCTCTACCGCCACCTCCTCCGAGAGTGTTCCTACTTACCCCCGGCCTGGAAGTCTCCCATTGTCACCAATATCCGCAACCGATTTCGCCAAAACCGCAAACATGACGAGCGATATAAGAAGCACCGGGCGCGGGCATATCAGGTCCTCAACACTCTTCGATCGGCAAACGACGGTAACAGGAAAGTGATGCAAAACTTGATGCGCATGGGATTCGCCAGGTCGGGAACTCGCCGTCGCCACCTTATGAGCAGTTTTGTTCTAAAAGATGCCAATGTGAAGAACTCAGAGGACCTAGAGGCACTCCTCAACACCTCGAAGAAACCGCCTGCGAAACAAGACCAGGCCGAATCATCAAACAAGAAATACAAGAATGGCTTCCATCAGAATTGGGACAAACCCAAACTTCTCAAATTGCTCTCTTCCCAGCAAAAACAACAAAACGATACACGTCTCATCTGGCTCCATCGTGAAATCAAAGGCCTAAAGCAGGACCAGTATGTCCCCAAGGCCACCGTGTGGGGCAAACCACCTAGCGAGGCTCTTGTGGTGAAGAAGCTGGCTCGTTGGTGGCAAAAAGTTGCTATCAAGATTATGGTTCCTCTTGACAAGGATGAGTGGGACCTCATCGGTCGCCTTAGCACTGGCGCACAAGACTCAGACCGTGACTGGCTGGTACCGCAACGTCGAACACCGGCGACACGAGTCCGGACCGAAGACACAAGTGGCAATACGCTAGATTGGGACTGGGAGACATACGCCAAGCACGGCGTCAACTATGCTGAGCGCGCAAAATCGCAACGAAGGACTGGGCGAACGGGGCAGCAAGACACGGGGCCGTACCGGGCACGATTGACTGAACGCAACCTCACACCTCGATGGTATAAACGAGCATACACTCGCGTCTGGCAGATTACCCCCCATATGACCCAGGATCCCAAAACTTCACGCCCGAAAATCACTTGGGGCATTGGAAAGACTGGGCTAAGAGAACCAAGAAAATCACAGCTCGAGGTTTTTGAGGGTGTAAGCGAGACCGGCGTAAAGCTGCCAGATCCCCGCTCGAAGAGTTCATGATATATCCTCGCTGGTTCTTCTTTCACCTCTTGGCCAGTTTAGTCGATTTGTACCCGGCTTTTATCCAGCCCGGTCAATCAGCCAGACTAGTCACTCGGTTAATTCCTCACCTTCTACACGGATACTCATCTACCGATGTATGAACTGGACACTACAGCTTTCATGGAACTCAAGGGGTCCATGAAAGTCGAGCACCGCTCACCGACGGCGGGGATCCCTGGCCACAACCTCCTCGCCATCCCTCCTGTACCTCCGTTAGTCGTACGAAAAGGTCATCATAGCAGATGCTGGCCTTTGACTACTGCGATCTGTGGATGGACTAGTACAGTGCTCACCTAGAGTGACGCCGTCGGTCGGGATGGGTAGCATATACTGTATGGATCTTCGGAGTCAGAGCGTCAGAGTACACGAATTCAGAAGTGTTCTCAATGGTCTCTACAGTAGCCTTAAGGGCTCCCGATGCTTTCTCATGCGACCGGGCTCCCAGCTAAGCTGAGCGATGACGGGAACGTCTGGTTTTCGGGCCACTAGAGCAAACCTCCCCTTAAAAGCCTATAAGGCTTCTAGCGTTCAGCTGAGAAACAGAACTTACTGCGTCGACGGGCGTGTAGAATTGTAAATATATCTGTATCATAATTGTAGATTTTACTTGGCTCAAGGACTCTCAATAGCTTTGAGGATACCCTCAACTCGGTTAAAAACCAGAGAATATTTAGGCTAAGGAAGATGTTTTAAGTGTTCTCTATGCTCTCCTTTTATAATTGAAACATCCAGATCACTACCGGTACCTAGTGGGAAGTTGGGAGGCAACGAGAGTTTGATACTATTTCGCAGAGCTCCAGGGTAGCCCATGTCTTGTATACTGGTCAACGATCCCTAGTTTGTTTCTTTCATCAGTTATCATTGGTATCTGCGTTGTAATAATTGTTTTATGTGTTCGGTTGCTATGGATTTAACTGTGTTTGGATTGCCATTTGCAAGTCATCTGGCTTGTACACTCCACCCAAAGCAAATTTCGGTGCTTTTTAATTGCGATCCAATCCAACTCAGCCATCAAATTTCGTTCCCCTCGTCAACAAGCCGCGATTCAAGGAAAACTTTGCAAGTCACAAACAACAACTTTGTGTAATTGTACTAATTATGAAATAACACGCGCACTCTCGACCGTGGGATATTTGTTCCCACACGGTCTGCGCTCTATCATAACCTGGTATCTCTTGAACAATCCCGCTGACATTTCACCTCGTCAAGTATGGACATCTGCGTCTATATAAATGATGTTGGACGGTCAAATCCTGGAAGGGTATATACATAAGTGCGACCAGAGGAAAAAAAAACAATAATGCGTTGCCATCATTCATTCTATGCCGAGACCTTCGTGGATTAAAACGCCAAGACGGCAGCCAGGGCGAAGATGACTCCTCCGAGCTGCGAGTTTCGGGAAGCAGCAAAGTTGCCGCTGGTGTTTTCCTGAGGGGCGCTCGCTGTTTCAGAAGCTGCGGATCCCGAACTGGTTCCGACTGTGGCGGCGGCAGCTGTCGAAGTTGAAGCTGCGGTGGCTTTCGTCGAGGTCTGTGTTCCCGATGCACTCGCGGCCTTGGTCGTCGTATCAGACCCGCCCGTCGTTGACGCCTCATTCGTCGTAGTCTTGCTGGAAGTCTTCGTCTTCGTGGTTATCGTCGAGGTAGAGCTAGAAGCAGCCTTCTCGGCGGCGCTGACCTGCTGATGCACCCACGCGGCAGCTTGGTCGGTGTAAACGTCAAAGTAGTTTAGATGTGTTGCCACCACATCGCCCCCAGCACAGATGGGGTCAGTATCGACGCAGTACGAGTGAAGGACATCGCTGTAAGTGGAGAGATTGCTCAGCATTTCCGCCGTCCGTGGGAAAAGGCCGTTCTTCTCAGTGCCGTTTAAAACGTTGTAAGATTGTCCCGCCGTGTGACGAGTGTCGCCAAAGACCATGGCTGCCACGACTGTAGATTCGTCTGGTCAGCTCGCCGTCCAATGTCTCCAGACACACCTTTGCTTTGCTCACTCTTATTAGCTGGCCGGGACTTGACATCCATCCCCTCGTTGCTATCTTGAACACAGCCTTGGAAGAAGGTGCCGCCTCCTCCACCCAGGATGTCGCCAATCACTTGTGCACCCTGCGAGTATCCGCTGAGAACTAGCATCGAATTGGGGCATTTCTTGTTGTACGCCGTGATCTGGTCCGATCCGTTCTTGGCTCCCTCATACACGGAATCACAGTAAACCGATTCCAGCGGGTTGTAGTACTTGATGTTCTCGTAGTCGCAGCTGCTCAACCCGTCGCAAATGGCCGTTGTCAACTTTCCCTGGCGACCTGGGTATGGTTCGTTGTTCCCGCGGGCGAGGAATACGTGGACATCCTTGCAATCTTGGTCGCGTGCCTCGAGATTGTTCGCTTTGGCGGCTGCTGCGAGCAGCACGGGGATGGCGAGCGCCCTTCTCATGGTCGATGAGGGCGAGGAGAGATGAGAAACGAGGAGTAAGACAAGAGCCCAACGATTGAAAGCAAGAAGAAACGTCAGTGATGCTAAAACAAGGGCTTCTGCACCAAGCACAACAAACACGGGGAACCTGAGCTCTCCCTCCCTGTCTGGCTGGGATTCCCTGGGTACGGGCCCGGTTTTAGCTGTATCACCAACACGTTTCGACAGATGGGACGATCCGCCCGATAAGGGGATGACGACGCACATCCAATAGCCATGCCCAAGCGGCGTTTTTCCTCCTTGTGAGGTTACATGTTCCTGCCTACCATACCATGTTTGAGACGGCACGATCCATCTGGCGGAGCCGTTAATATGGGGACGTGGCGTCTCGCTTGGGTGAAGCCGCGCTCGACAACAATTTTTTTTGCCTCCCCTGGCGGCTGGTTTGCAGTGGAGCTTTTGGTCGTGAGACGTCAATGTGCGTGGCACGATTGAGATGGACATGGGGCTTTTCAGTTTTCCTTATTTCAACATGAGATTCTCTTGTGCGAAGCGTCTCGGTCGGCGACATGAGTGAATGATTGGAGTCGCTGATACGAGGAAATGAAGTTGTTAATGATAAGGACTGCGATGGGGGGCTAAGGATCCCAAACGCAGGTTGCCAAGTATGCGTTGTCGGGTCCACAACCAATCTGGGACGGGATCAATGTTACAGCGCATTGGCATTGCTAGATAGCATCAAAATCACTTTCCACGTTCAATAAGAAATAATTCAACGGGATATGGCTTTGCGTCCCCAGACTGATGAGATTTGCCATGGTTGCTGTTGAGATGAGATCATGAAAGCATAGAGCCTGAGCATGGTATATATGAAACTGGGGACCCGTCGTAAAAAAAGCCTATTAAGTGGCGTGGCTGTGAGCGTGATGGAACCAGGAACCCAATCGGGCAACTTGAAGAAGCGGCATGATACGTATGCTCTTAATTTCCATTTCCAAGGATGCAATGTTAGTCGGGGATGGTGCCGAAAATGGCAGTTCGGATTATCGACGTATCTTTGGGGCCTGGCTGGTGAGTGACGACATGACCCCTGGCCAATTTGCAACAATTGTCATTTGGCGAATCAAACCACACTGATTGCATTCATCCTTGATGGATGCATCGAGTGACTGGTTGTGTTTCTCTCCTACAAAGAGGATAGTCTAGATTGACTTTAAACTAACTGCAGACGGCCTGATTCACTTCTTCTTTACGAGATGGAACGTGTGTTCGAGAATATGGAATTCAGACGAAATTCCCAGCTGAAAGTGGATAGTTGAAGAGACGAGCAGCCTGATATGAATCTGAGTTTGGTTCAATACCATGCTTCAAAAATGCGACGATGGGAGAAGATTGAGGCCTTCTATGCTCAATTGCCGCAACTCTCCCCAAGGAGCATGCCCCGGCAGAGAAATTGTAAAAAAGCTGCCATAGAAAGTCCTCTGACTCAGACCTCACAAGATTGGCAAGTCATCCGCGGCGTCACGGAGGAGTACGTCGGTGGAGAGATGTTTGTGGTTGAGCAACTTGGCCGCCTCCAACGAAGCGCGGAACTGGCACGCCCGAGCGCTCTTACATGCTGAATCCTGATCTTGCCGAGTGATTAAACGCGATTGGTAGTTTATGGTCCGTTGGAAAGGCGGCATTGGACCCGGGTCTTCTTGGCGGCGCTGGAAGACGTTGCTCCAATTACGAGGCCCGATACACTTTGGCCAACTATCAAGCCTCAAACCTGCGAGGAAGGCATTGTATAATGTTGAATATGAAGAATTTGAAATCGAGTCCTCGTTGATCGTCCGGCAAGGCCTTCAATATTTTTGTCGACGGCTCTTGTTTTACTTGCAAAAGGCCGACACCCGGCTTGTTCGTTGATTCCCAAAAAGGCCAGTTATATGAAAGTCAGGTGGCCTGGAGTTGAACATATTACTAGATGGAATCCACTCAGTGGGAGCTCTGGCTCATCGGCACGAGGTCACTTTCAACTTTTCGGTAGATTGCCGGCATTGGCAATAAGCTTGAGGATCCGCATCCCGTTCTACATCTTAATTTCTCTCTTTCTTTGCCCAATTCTGATAGTTGGTCTAGAACAGGTTGCTTTGACCACGAGGTTATGCTAATGCTGTGATGACAACCAGCTAGCGTCAGCCGTTGACACACTTGCTGCAACCTAAAACGCTGCACATGGAATTTCTGGAAAAGTGGCGGAAGAATCTTCTTGGTGCATTTTTGATGCACAAGGATAGGCATTCATGCTAGTGAGAGGCTACAGATAAACGTGGCTGCTAACGCGCTCGATGTATCGGCAATGCCGATGCCGATGCCGAATTTTCTGTCGATCATGCTAATGAATCCAGCTATTCTGAATCCCATCAAGTCTGTCTGATCGGGAACTAGGACCCAAATTCAACGAAACGAAATATCCGCTCAAAGCTTTAGAGTCGGCTTATGAAACCAAATCGAATGGATTGTAGTATAGCGGATCGTGAACTCAGGCGGCCCGAGCATGCGTTATACTCGGAGAAAAGGGATGGTGGCAATTAGGGTACATCATCCACGTTACTTCCGAGGGCTCTCATGGCTGGAGCTGCTGGTGAAAAATGTGTACGACCTGAGTCTTCATGTTTCGAGTAATGACACACTCCCTGGATTGAGGTATTTGGACAAAGCCCACTATTATGTGCCGGGTCTTCTTGGCCATGATATCCACAACTCCATTACACCCTATGACAAAATGTGCGCCTACCTACTTGCTGGGCAAGAAAAATCAGTGTAAATTGAGAACTCGTGGACAATCTGTGCGGCAGAAGTCGCATATGTATTTAGAGGGCGTCATTTTCCCGGTGCCCGATCTTCCCCTCAAGAACATTTCTGAAAACCTTGCCCCCACTATCGAACGCGATTGTCCCCCAAAGCCATTCCTTTCTTACCAGCTTCGAACACTGCCAGAATACATTACGAATTAGATAATAATGCCACTTCAACTTCGCCTGCATAGGCGTCTCCGAAGACTGCACTTAGCTACATCATCCCCGTCCCCGGGATCAGATTCTCATATTGACCGATCATCGATGTCACCACAACCGCGTTCAAGTACCGTTGATGGCCCAAGTCCCCAATGGAGAATGGTTGAGGAAGAGACAAGTTGTCACTCGCATATACATTCGGGCGTCGATCACGCCGCTGGTAACCCTTCCCGTCTTAGAGGGTCCGGAGCACGATCATGAGGGCAGTGATGGCATTGAATTATGACACAATGCATGCTACAAAGGTTAGATAGTAACCTAACCCTAGAAGCATCTTTCGACGATCTGGTCTTTGATTCCATCCTTTGGAGGGGTTTATGAATATCGAGACTTGCAGCTGGCCCCTTACTATTTATGGACAGATCTCCGCATCCAAAACCGCTTGGGAGACACTCCCGAGCTTCAGATCCTCCTCAGTCGCCGCAATGCTTTATCATCACTGCCTATTACCGCTTGGCTAGAGTACCCAGGCCTGTGGTCAAGCCAGCGGTTACGGTGGGGATTCTGTGATGAGCCATCCCAGCTTATCAGTATTCTTGTAAACGAAAAGAAGACAATGGCGAGAGACGGCACCAGAGGAGCTTGGTGGTGGTACTCAGAGCAACCTTCTGGATAACAACACCTGATTTTAATCTGCATCAAGACGGGAGTTCGATAGGACCGGCAGTTTTGCTTTCATGCCGTGTGATTGAAACCTTGGCTACCATTGACCTCCTGTGCATCACCTTGCTTGAATTTGGTTCGCCCAGCGTACAGCTAGGTCACTTGGGGTATTGACATCCCTGTCACGAGGCATGCAATGGTGTGTCAAGTTGACGAAAGTTGGGTCCGATTAGGGGTTGACGCTGACGGTGTGGCTGGCGGCGCAATGTCCTTAAAGCAAGGGTATCTTCCAATACGCAGCAACTACGCAAAGCTATTTACGTCCCATTCTAGTCCGCCGTATTCTAGGACCCTTCGAACGGCCCGCTCCCATTGACCGAGGAACGACATTTCGGACTGTTTCGAGGCAATAAGGCAAAATTATTCCAGGACCACACCGCAAAAACTGGGTTCGGCGCAGCCACTCTCCTCGTTTCATTGGCGCACAGTTGTGCCCCTCCTTGTGCGTGTGCCGTTGGATTGCACTTGTGCCCTAGAGCATACGATCCTTTGTTTCAACCGGAGGGACGTTGTCGGCTCTGAACTGTTCGCCCAGAATTAAAAAGTCGCTAAGGGGATGCCTCGTCACTGAATTGTTCAACAGAGCCTGGCTCATCCATGACTCTTATTCTTCAATGTGGCTGCTCGACGTCGATACGCTTCAGCGAAGCCGCCATGGCCGGGCGGCAGAAGCCCCGCCTTATGCCACAGTCTCTTATCGCCGCCCTGAACAAGATTTCCTCTTCATGAATTTCGAGACTTGTGGCATGCACTATTCGAAAACCGCCAAATCAGGAGGTGCCTTCTCCAGTGTCCTCAAAGCCTGTTCCAAGGCTCGAGAACTCGGCCTCCAAAAAGTCTGGGTAGAATCTTGCTGTATCGATTATTCATCAGACGCCGAGGTTTCCGATGCCTTGAACTCAATGTTCCAGATATACCAGAATTCACAGGTCTGTCTGGTTCACTTGGGAGATATCATCGCTTCTGAGCAATCACACTGCGACTCGGCCAGGCTCATTGCACAAAGTGGATGGAGCAGCAGTGTTTGGATGCTCCAAGAACTCATCGCCTCAAACGAGATTCAATTTTACGACGAGAGCTGGAGATTGATAGGAACCAAGACCTCGTTACTGCAGAATTTATCAAGTCTTCTTCGCATTGATAGAGCAGTTCTGGAGGACTCAGAATGCCTCCCCGACTTCTCAGTTGCGAGAAAAATGTCTTGGGCAGCTGGACTCAAAGCAACTCGGCCTGAAGATACTGCATATTCCCTCTTGGGAATATTCGGGGTCAGTATGACGATTGTTTATGGTGACGGCGACAAGGCATTTCGGAAATTGCAAGAAGAGATTTTAAAAGATACCGACGATGCAACGCTATTCGCATGGAAGTGTGCAGATCAACAACAATACCGGGGCCTGTTCGCTCAAACCCCTTCCGAATTTGATCATCCAGAGATTCATTCCAATTACGAATCTTTGAGAATTCAAGGAACTATGCAGCTAGTCTCTGGAGGGATTCTCTTCGATGATATCTTTGCCACGAGAAGTGACACGTTGGGTATTGTCCTGTGCCTGATTGGGGATAGCAAGAGTGAAGATGGGAAGATTGGCTTGGGGATACCTCTGAGAAGATGGAAAAAACGTTATTTGCGATCTACCCCATCCCTGATTCTTGACTTAGACATGATACCTGAGGGACCCTCAACAAGAATTTGCGTCAATCGCGATATTCTCCCAAGATTATCCCGTTCCATCGACCAAGAATTGTCATCCCTTCCAAGTCCGATTCAAAATCAAACAGCGAGCCCAACACAAAATTGGCGGAAGCGAGATGCGACTGGAGTTCCATTGACCGATGGGTTCCCTTCAGGTGGTGGGCTTGAACCCAAATATTTCATCCAACCCGGAACATACAAACTGGCATGCCAACCACAGACAGGGAATATTGCCGTCTCTGTTAAGACAAAGGAGTCGTCTCTGTTCCTAGGAACAATGGTGCCATTGCGACGTCTATCTGGTGAAACGGCTGCATGCGGCGAATCGCTACATGGAAAGCTAAGTGAAGATATCTCTACCAATGAGCACAAAACAGACATGCAAGAAACGAAAGTGAGCACGGGAGATTCTTCAGATGAAATGGAATCAGATGATGAAATGAGCTTATACTCAACCTCGACTGAAGATCTTCCAGAACTAGATGAGAATCACCCTTTGTCGAAATTTGGAGATCCATTGGTCAAAATCGGACTGGTGAAATTTTCACAATCTATTTCAAAGGAAAAGATGATCGAAAATAAGGTTGGGTGGAGCAGAGTCTTGCCGTTCCTGACGAGGAAACGACAAAAGACGGGAAGTTTCGTCGAATACACCGACGTTGAATGCAGTACAGATTCCGAAGATTCAGAGGCCCTATTCATTCACACATCGAAACCCGATGAGCGTTCCTGGGCATGCCCATTTCAAAAACGAAACCCAAACAAATATCATAGTTGCCTCAAGCAGGGAGGCTTCCGAAGCATTCGCCATGTCACTCGACACATGCTAGCTGCCCATAGCAAACCAATTTATTGCCCCATTTGTCTCCAGCTTTTCAACATGCCTTCTGTTTGTGATGCGCATATCAGAAAACGGGCATGTAGTCGAAAAGACTCGCCGAAGATCGAAGGGCTATCCAATACTCAAATGAGGCAGCTTACTCGTCCACCAAATTCCTCATCATCCGCAGAGGACCAATGGACCTCTCTATGGAGGACGGCATTTGGCCAGAATGAACAACCCCCTTCACCATATGTGTCGTCGGGTATCGGGTCGCTGATCAGTGTCCTTCGAGAATTCTGGTTCAGAAATGGAGAGGATATTATCCTCGAGTTTTTAATGGCCAACAAAGTGTTGAAAAATGAATACCAAAGCAACAAAGATGAAATGATGGGCCTAAGCCGCATGGTACTGGATCAAATGGCCGAAGAGCTTCTAAGGTTTTGTACGGGGGATGAAGATAGTGGGAACCCCGACTATCAAAGATTGAAGGAATTGTCAAGAAACTTTGTCCCACATGATATTCATTAATGCTACCTTGAAACCACAAAAGTCAAAGGAGGATGAAGGGACGATGGCGTGTATGGCACTAGGGTCGTTGAAACTGCACTCAGGAATAATGAATGCCAAGTCAATGTTTTTCAACAACATCGATCGAGATCTGAACAAGGGCTTACATTGACAAAATCAGCCACAGAAAAATATTCAATGATGAAATTCAAAATTTTAGATTGATAGAGGCCGTGATTTCGTCAACTGAGCCCAAATAAATACCTGAACCTGTGTCATTCCTCAACCACCCGTTGACCGTATCATATAGCAATCCACCTCCCTTTTGTCCTACATTTTTGAAATGCCGTTTAGATTTTGTAATATCACACCATTTCTCGTTAGATCTTCGTCCAAACGCGACTGCTTCGACTGAAAAACGCACCTGACAGGTAAAGCACATAGTCGGAAACTGATTGTACCAGATGAACTCAAACGTGGATAAAAAGAAAGATAAGGAAGTGCCAAAAAAACAAAAAGGAAACCGAATTAACAAAATAAATCAGAGTTTCCGACAGATCTAATTCGCCCTGGTCAATTTTCTGCACCTTCCATTCATGTTGAGATAGTTTGCGTTGCTTAGATGCCGCCTGTTGACCCTAGATATCCTGAGGAGGCGTTCTTTGATGTATCATCTTTAGCGAAATTCCCGGTCTTTGGGGTGGTAGAGGCGAAGAATCACCTGAGTTTTGCGCATCTTAGACTCCCGGATTGAGCATTGTGTCTAGCGGAGCTACTGTGTCCTGGTTTGGCTGGCATATTCTCGATGAACCATTCATCTGGGTTTGAATTGAAGTCGCTAAGCCTGTTTCTTCCTCAAGGAGCATTCTGTTATCGCGTATTAAAATGAGATAACCATCGAGGACGTTGTGTGCTGCTTGGCGTGATTCTTCGGGGACTTGGTCGAGGTAAGCAGATTTGGCATTTTGAAGCATAGTCATAAGGGTGTCTCCTGATTGATGATGCGAAATTTCGTTCACAGAAGCTTGCCCCGGTAACCACTGAGTGATTGCGTTGATAGGATCCTCGAATCCGTCTGAGAAGTAGTAAATTGAGGTAGGGCGGTCAATGCCAGGGAAGAGAATGTCCCATGTACGATACCAAGTCGAGAACTTAGAACCCGGGCCTCCTTTTATTGTTTTGATTTGGTGCCATTGATCTGCACTTATGTCACCGGGAATTGCGATTATCGTATCGGGCTCCTGACAGCTATCGTGTATGATGTGATAATCGCGGCGCCCAAGGGCATCATCATCGTCGATGTCGCCAAAGGTCTCTTGGCAAATTGGGCAATAGACTTGTTGAATCGAGTGGTCTCTTCGAAAATGCCGACGCATATCGGTAGGATAGTATAGCATGGCCCTCTGACACCTCGGAAACAAGCTCGGGGAGTGCTTGTGTAGCGGACAGGCTATCCTATCTTTGTTTTGGTTGATTCTTGATTTTGGCTTCTTGGCATTGTGTTCCTCAGGGCTACTGGCACCGGGCCGTTTATTTGAATTAGAACCGGGTAGTTTATCATCGTTATTTCCGGCAATGCTAGCCGAGGGATAGCTATTATTGTATGCGGCTTGACGGTTTTGGGAACTTGATCCGGCTTCTTGATCCTGTGTCAGCCCGGCAACCTGCATTGGGGCTTTCTTAGTAGATCGGCTCTCTCTGGCCAAAGCTTCGTTGGCAGATGATCCATTGTCGTTTGGGTCGGGACCAGCTGTCTTCACCGAAGAACCGGGTTGCTTGCCTTTCGCCGATT
Source organism: Aquanectria penicillioides (assembly GCA_003415625.1). NCBI lineage: Eukaryota > Fungi > Ascomycota > Sordariomycetes > Hypocreales > Nectriaceae > Aquanectria > Aquanectria penicillioides. The sequence continues at coordinate 6,746,876 of PYIU01000002.1, read as the reverse complement.
TCGTTATCGGGAATTGACATTTTAAGCTATTGCGGTCTTGGGCATGCGAAGATGACTGGCCAAGTGCGTGGCCGACGGGAGCAGCACCGCGTGAAGCAATGTCCCGTGGCTTGGGATTCGAATGCTATTTTGCCAGTTAGCCCGTTATATTCCGAAACAATGAATAGATGATTAATCAAATAGCGGACATTTGAATTGGCTTGGTGATTGATTTTTGTATTCATGGCGGGATCGAGGCCTTGGTTTTGTGTTCCGAGAGAAGCGTTGGATGGTATTGTCACACAGAATTGCCCACACGCCGCCTTGTGGCTGTTGTAGAACGATGTGGCCGGGTTGAGGACTCCGTAGATGAAACAAAAAGGCAAACAAAATGACACAATACCTGAAGATGGCTTTTCACTTTAATATTATTCGAAGGGCAGTGGAAAAAAGAAGAAACGAGCAGGCGTGGGCGCACTGAAAAAAGCCTGGGGCTTAATCCGAATTTACAAAGTAACTCCGCCGTTGCGTATTTGGCGGTCTCACGGGAAGTCATGCGAGGCTTGGTACACTGAACCTCCCCACACCTTGACACTAACGCCTCACGAAAGGCTTCAAGGAAGAGTGAAAAAAGAAAAAAAAAGTAAGATACAAAAAGCCTGATTATTTTGCTCACATAGCCATCTGTATTATTGGAATTGGCGCCTGGCAAATGGAAAACGCTGGCTCGGCGAGTTGAGTGAGTTCTCCGTGGCTGAGGGACAAGGCTCTCATGCCCACCATCGTGCACATGAGATCGCATCATCGCGCAATGGCAAGCAATTGGCAAGTGCTTGGTTCTTGGCTTAAATAGTAAAGAAAGTACGCAGAGGCGTAGTAGCACCAGAAAAATCCTGGACTCGTACGAGATGAGAACTCGCATTGGCTTAGAAGCACGTCTAGTAAGTCGCAAGATGAGCACCTGAGAATGTAAAATGCTTCTTTTTCTCGCAACGCCTTGAAATCTAATTGAATCTGGAATGATTCTCATGATTGCACTTTTATGGTCTCCGCCACAATGAGCCACAGCAAGGCATTATCTGCTACCAGTGGTGCTAGGTAAGAAACACTTCCAGGCTGAACGAGGCAGCCTCGGCCTGTCGTCCCCTAGTTTGAGACCTTAGAGGCAAGAGAGGTAGCTGACGGAAAGCAATATTATATGGTACAGCCCATCACCACAATTCCGATCCGACGTCGTGAAGGTATGGCTGAATGACCCGCACCGACCTGTCCAAGATATCCTCCTCAACCTACCGTCAACTGTCCTGCCTGGAGCAGCAACCCATAAGAGACGCAAGAATGCAATGGCCAACATGACTCGATTTGACTGCTTGTTTGGAATCAAAACTGCTGAAATGTCCTGGTCTTTCTCGAGGACTCGAAAGAGACGTCGGCGCAGGCATTACCGTAGTTGAATCGATTTTTGAAGTCAGGAAGTTTGCGCAACCGCTTTTGCGATGCGACATGCCCAGAATGTAAATATTTGTTGGTTCGACCTCGAAATACCATAATTGAGAGACGCCAAAATTTGTTGAGCGCGCAAAAGCAAGACAGAGCGTGGTTAGGGCAGAAGCGCATGTGAACGTGTCGGCCGACCTCAAGGCTGCGCATTTCCCCTCCCACCAGCGCCTGGATTGCTTGCTACGTATTCTCATTGTGCGCACCATAACTACGCAGTGGCGTACTTATGGCGAGGGCTGGAGAGGGGAAACAGGGAGAGGGAGAGAGAATCAGGCTGGCCCGCATATACCGAGTCAAGGTACGCGAAGCTTCGGGCTGAAATGCTTGGGAACCATGCAGCAGCGTAGTTGTGGCGTGCTGGGACTTCAGCCGGCCAATCGCACCTTTGGAACAACTCCCAGCTCTTCGTGTCATCACGTCGTTCATGCAACGCATATGCTATTTCTCACGCAGGAAAGTGGCTTACGCACCTGTCCGTAGCCGCCTTTGTCATGTTTTTGTAATTTAATCAAGTCTCCAAGAGCAAGCGGATGTGGGGGGCGCCAAGCCATCTCGCCTCAGAACCATCCGCAGCAAATCTTGGTGAGAGTAAAACATACAAACACTGCCGTGGTGTGGACTCTCCTTCACAGCGACATCTGGGATAGCGATGAAGTCGTTAAAAAGTATTTGCCACCTTTCCTCAAATCGTCTGCCCCATTAGAATTTCTTATCAATGTCCGGCTTTTAATTATCCGCTTTCCTTACTTTGTTCATCCTGCACTCATCGGTCAACAAAGTGGTCTTCGAGTTCTGCCACGACCCGTTGCATGGGTTCAGTCATTCGGACGCCAACGCCCACACGCAGAGTCCCTACGCCTCAAGTTTTGGCCACCGATACAATACATATACATTCCGCCGCCGGCGATGCGGGGAGCAAACCATGGGTGGCGAAACCTCTCTCGCTGCGTTACAAATCTGCGCAGCAACTAAAGACGACGGCTTCGTACGCCCCCTAAATCAGAGCAACATTGGTATTGGTTTGCCAGATGCTAGGGGCCAGAAGACTCAGGTTAAATGCGACAAGCGTCCGCCCAATACGCATAACCAAGACACTAAGATTTGCGCTGGTTCCGGCTCATCGGTCTCAAAGCCGCTCGCAGGTCAGACCTCTATTGTCCAAACGGTGTACTGCCAAGATAATGTCGTATAGGACTCATGAATGTTGACCAGTGTTTGGAAAATAGGGAAACGACACCGTAGTCAAGATACACCAGCGACCGACGATACCACATTGTCCGAGACCGATACTGGGACAAAGAAGACCAAACACAACGAGGCAACATGCCCTCCCTCTCAGCCGGACCAGGGTCTCAATGGGGGGAGCAACCTGATTGAACATCAGGACATGATGCAGTCTTCAAATCAGATGGACATTATACACATGGGTAGCTGGCAGGGGGATGTGCCTGATCCAAACTCCACTCTGCATATTCAAAATCTGAATTTCCGATTAGATGCGTCGGAGCCAATCGAGGCACATTGGCAACCAGGTCCAATGCTTTCAGAGGCAGAGATTTCTAGCGCAGGAAAGTCGGTTGAACAAATGTCTCGGGAGAAAGGGCTTAAGAAGAACGAATCGCTGTCTGCAGGGGTGAGATTGACAACACAAACCGGCGATAGGTCGAGCAGGTCGGAATGCCTAGCCTGCCCCTTCTACCAGAAAGATCCACGCAAGTATCAAAATTGCCTGAGATATGAGCTGCGTCGAGTAAAAGATGTCAAGCAACACATATACAGAAGACATATGAAACCCGAGTTTTACTGCGCACGCTGCTTCCAAACCTTTTCAACAGCTGATTTCAGGGACCATCACACGCGATATGTGCAATGCAACTGTTTGGTTGACCCTCAATTTGATGGCATCTCGGATAATCAGAGAAAGCTTTTGGCTTTAAATAGCACCAGAGGCCAGGCTATAGAGGTGCAATGGTTTGATATGTGGAACACGATATTTCCAGGTCAACGCCCTCCAAAGTCATGTTACTTAGGAAGCCATGTCCAGGAAATCATGTCCCAGATCCGTAGTTTCTGGCACGAGAAACGGCGTGGGATATTGGAGAGAATACTCAGGGACAAAAGCCTTGCTCCCGATAATTCACGACTGATTGGCGAAGTGATGGGAGAATTGCTTGATCTCTTTGAGACCGAAATGACAATATCCAAAGTTGAGACTGAGCAAAAGCCCGTGGAAGGCCCAGACACATTGCTGATAAACAGAGGAAGCGTTGCAAAAGCAACTCAATTTGGAGAGAAGCTGGTCTCTGACGATGAGAGACAATCTTCCTGGCAGCATGTCAACCCTTTTTTCTTCAATCCTCTTGATCCATCTCCCTCCAACTGGAACGTGGGCGTTTTTAATGAGGAAACGTTTTTCTTTGACAGTGTTGGTGAAAATAACTTATTACAAGGTTAGCTGAACCGGGATCCCCATGTCAGAGCATGGCGGAGGTGATTTTCCTTTGTTTGAATGATTATATCTTGATTTTATGTTTTCCTCTTTCTTTTTAGGAGGATATTTCTACACGTGTTGTTATTGTTTGGATTGTGTTTTTGCTTTAGATAATTTGTCGTATCCAAATTCCACTCGCTCTTCATGACGTATTATACGAGCAGCTACTGATTTGAGTCTCGTTGATCCATTCAGCCTATGATCAGCCTGTTTTTAATCGATAACACATACCATTTGAATAGATCGATTGGAAGGCACAGCCATTTCCATCAATTACGATATTTGAATCGACCTGGTGAATATATTATTAACGGATTTCATAGGCGCTATTTATTTCTTTTCGTAGTCATGATGAAAAATGTGAAATTAATACGATAAAATGAAACCTGCAGCAAACCCTATCTTTGCTAGAGATGGGGCTCTCTGTTTTGGATTTTTTTTTTTTTCAATCGGCTGTAAGAGTCACTCGGGACTGGAGGATCACTTCACTATATGAAAGGAAACAAATTTCAAGGATATGCCGAGAAATACGATAATAAACTACGAAATCCCTAAAAGAACGAACCAGGAATCAAAAAGAGGCAGAAAAATCACAAGAGGAAGCTGACTCATGCCATTTTCCGTTGCTGAACTTTTAACCTCCCATGTTTGCGAGTGTGATGCCTGATTAGATTGTCCTGCCTGGAATAAGAACTATTGCAGTTCTTATACTTACAAACATATCTTATGTTTGTTGGGATTCCTTGGTCGGCTGCTGTCTTAGGGTGATTTACCTGCAAGTGACGCACTAGATCACGACTGCAATCCGATTTAAATCCCTTCTCGCAGACCTCGCACCAACGCTTGAGTTCCTTCTCAGTTTCATGCTTCTTCCTGAGACTAGTTTAGTGGGAAAATCTAGTTTTTCGGTCGTCAGATGAAACCGAGTCCTTGACTTACCCTTTGTGTTGTGGTCCTAAAGCACTACAAACTGGAGAGGAAATTGATTGACTTTCACTGTACTTACAGAATGGTACATCTTGTGTCGACTTGTGTAGGAGTCGGAGGCGAAGGGGAGGTGGAATGGTGCCCGTGGGCAAGAATGGAAGGGATGCAAGAATTCTTTCAGGCTATCAACTCGGCGAGGGAGTGCTTCGGTGTTCAGGCGTCTAATGGCATCGTTGAAGGTTTCTTGTGTCCCTTCCATTCTTGCCTACCGGCACTACACCGTGATGGTGAGAAATAAGGATGAGGATGGAAAGAAAATGTAGAACAGAATGCGACGAATATCTCCTTTATAAGCTCGTAGTCATGATCAAATAAAGCGGGCCGTACTTCTTGAATACAAATTAATATTACACTAATCGTGATATAATTATGTATTGGCAGTGTAACAATGATACGAACCCTGATTGGCAATTTTGGAGGCCTTTGCATGAGATTAGCGGCTGATGGTTTCACGGCTGGAAGTTTAGGCCGCTATTTTCGGCGCTGCAATTGGGTACGAGAAGCCACACATGAAGGGGGGACTTTTAATTCGCCGGGGATACCAAACAGTCAGCTATTCCTCTTTAGAGATGCGAAGCAAGGGAATTGGGGAACTATTAACGTGAGGAAGAATGCTAGACTTTAGTTCAATCACGACAGTGCCTAAACGCTGCGAAGATGATAGTGCTTGTTTTGAACATATCAAACTGCTACGCAATGCGTAACAGTGAAAAGAAAGAAAGAATATGTAGCTAAAACACTGAAGAATTGTCGTATTGCGTGTCTAGCACAACGATATTCAAAAGATGTTATCTTTCTTACAAAGAGCAGATACCGCTGCCTGTAAGCTGGCTCTTGGGATAAAATACAAGGGGCTGGCCCTTACTGATAGTTACGCTCAAGCTTCCGTTGCTGTCAGTGCTCACAGCCTTGCAGTTCAAAATCTCCACAACATTCTGATTAGCCGTGAAACCAGTCACAGACTGACTCAAAGTCAACGTCTTGCCTTGGGCGGAATCTCCTGTCTTGCTGAGCACAGAGATAATTTGGTTCCCGTTAAAACCCTTTCGCATGACAATGGAGGTACTGTCGGTGTATGGCAGCCAAGCTTGATATGTGATATAGGAGCTGCTCTTATGGATCGCTTGGTTGCGGATCTGGTTCAACTTAGCAATGTGGCTATACCATTGAGTTGTAGTGTTGTAGCCCGAGAGCCAGATGGCAGCACGGCCGGTTTGATCGTCGCCCTTGTAGAATTGCTCCTGGCCTTGGAAAATGATAGGAATTCCGTCTTGGAGAATAGTAAAAGCGATTGCATTCTTGTTGAGAGCATTGTCGGTGGTGATGGTAGGGAAGCGGTCTTGATCATGGTTTTCCATGAACGTTCCCAAAAGGCTCGAGTTGACTGCTTGGTTCTTGACGCGCTCGATACCAGTGGCAAGCTCGGTGAAGTCACCGCTGGTGCTTCCAAATGCCCGAATAAGCCAATAATACATGGGATAATTCATCACACCGCTCATTTCCTCTTGGTAAGGTAATGTGAAATCAGGGTCGCCGTTGAGGACTTCACCGATGGTGTAGACGCCAGCAGCCTTCTCGAAAGGTGCATGGAAGGTTTTCTCAATGTGTTTTGCGCTGTCGATTCGGAGTCCGTCGATAGTATAGTTTGACACAATTTGGCCAATCCAATCGAACCAAATGGATCGAACATCATCGTTCTCAGTGCGTAGGTCAGGAAGACTGATTGTATTGTCTCCTTCCCAGCAAGTTTGAATGTTAGTAGACCATTCGTCGCTGTAGTCGATCAGGCAGAAATCGTGAAAGTAAGAAGACTCATGTAGAGTTAGCAAGCGAAAGAGAAGACATGCTAAAATTGGACGAATGACTAACCTTGGGGAAAGCGTCATAAATACTATAATCAACGCAGGCGCCGCATCCACGGTAACCCATGTGATTGGTGACAATATCGACCATCAAGTACTGACTTCAGTTAGCGTTGACCAATATTTTTAGAGTTATGTTCCTTACCATGCCCCTATCATGAAGAGCTTGGGATAGCTCTTTCAGCTCATCGGCAGTTCCGAAGTTGCTGTTAATGGACCAGATTTTCTGAGCCCAATATCCATGGTATGCTTGCCTGCGGTCATCTCTGTAAGCCAAACGTTGCCAGCTTGATAATATCTGGTTTTACTTACCCCCAACCTTGGTTGCTGGGCACATCAATGTTTGCAACAATAGGAGAGATCCAGATGGCTGTGAAGCCCATACCCTGGATATAATCCAGCTTTTTAATAAGACCTGTGAAGGAACCTCCACAGTATTGCGCAAGTGAGGCATCGCATGCAGCCTCATTGTTTCCGTCAGATCGAGCAAAACGATCGGTCATAACCTGATAGATGCTTTGCTTAGACCACTGGTCAGCCGAAAGAGCAACGGCAGATGAGGCCGCGCCGGCAAGAAGGGCAGCAGAGAGTCTCATGGTGGCGAATTTGGTGTTGAGCCAAAGCTAACTGTCAGTGTCCCGTAGCCATGCGCGAAGCCTATACTAAATAGAAACTACTATTATTAAAGGGTTTTCTGGCTGGGCTTGCATGCCGTGATAGATTATTCGCGGGGCTCCAACGAATCCTTCTGGTTTGGGATGACAGGGGTCACGACCAGGGCTACCCCGGTCATTTCGAGTTTCACCAAGAGTCGGCGCGATTAGGAATCTGCTATTCGGCGACTTTCAGACGGAACAGGGAAGTTTGACAGTTGCGGATAAATGAGCTGAGGATGGAAATGGGTTTCGACCCCCTTTGTTCTGTTGTTCTGTGAGCCACGTCGTCGGATTTGACCCGCCCGGGGATTGGCCCCATGAACAACGTCATGCGACCGGCTTGAACACGTGAAGGTCGGCACCGGACAGAAGCCAAATGACCGAGAATGGGGAACTTGTTTCAGTTCCACTTACATGAATAGCCATAAAGGCGTCAATTCATAAATCGATGGAGAGATTGGGTTAAGCTCAAGATTTGGCGCCCCTCAGACATTCTTAGCATATTTTTTGTTTCTTCTTACCCTGTCGCTGGCCACAGTTAGTCCGATAAAAAAGGCCTCCTTGCGTTGGTATTTCTATTCTATTGGGTAAAGCCGACTATGTTAGTCCTCTAGAAGGGAGGACGAGTGGACTCGCCGGGATAGCACATCTAGCTAGGATGGGCAGAGCTGGTCTTCACTGATTGGCGGCGGCGATGATGGATGGCTTTAAAGGCCCGAGAAAACAAACTCGGCATTTGCATTAGTAGGCTGACTTCACTGCTACCTCATTATTGCGGAAACTCCACCTAGATTGAGATGTCGTTCAGTTGGAACAGGACCTTTTCAATGAACCGAACGCCGACTAAAATCCCATCTTCGTCTTGCATTTCGCTCTCATCACCAAAGTCCGAATTTCCCTCATCCATACAAGTAATACATGTGACCACAACTGCTGTATACTTGTCTCCCATTCTCCTCGGTAGTTTGGACTTGGCAAGATTTACTAGATGCTCCCTGATGAAACTAGAAGGTTTCATAACTTCCGGCATACTGGGATCTAAATCATCCATGTTTAAACCTAACACTTCTCCTGGAGACTTCTTCTCGTCGCCCGAGATATTTGCATCTGCATCGTATACAACAAAATTCTCCCATAGTCCTAGTTCCAAGAGGCAAACACCTAGGCTGTACACGTCATGTTGCATGACATATTCGTCTTGAGCGCGTAGCCCATGTCGTGAAGGGTGGCGGTAGAGGTTGAGTTGCCATGCCACATCACCCTTCAATAGGGTGCGGAAGTTGATGCTCCGAAAAGAATCGAATCCAAGGAGATATGAGGACCCGAAGGAATCCTGGCTAGTGGCTTCCGCATCTGGAAATAGTAGAATGGTTTCGGGCCGAATGTTCTTATGAACAAAATCACATGCGTGAATGAAACTGACAGCTTTAGCAAGTTGTCGCGCTACATCTAAAGTCTTCGACAGGCTGAAGGTTGGTGGTTGCATGAGATGTTGTCGCAAGGTTGTGGGCATACCCTCCGCGACGGGCATCCGGAAGACCAAGTCTAGGGACGAAAGCTGTCGTGTTTCCTGGCTCTTTCTTTTAACAAGACCATGACAAACAAGCAAACCAGAAATTTCAGTGTCGACCCGCTGTAGTTTCCTAGCTAGCGCCTCCGCATCGGCCCTCGTACGAGCTAGATCAAGGTTGGAGTCGCATGTAATAGTATCAACCAAATATTGCTTCTGCTTTGAAGAGCGGGATCGCGGAATCACCCGGGTCGTCGAATATGGAATACTAGATGCGTGCCCCCAGTCTAGCCCCTCCTGGGGTAGAGATACATGTACAGTAGATGTGCTTTTCGCGATATTTCGGAAGGACTGCGCTGTGGCAAGTGTTGGAGGGGGTCTTCCTGATTCAACCAAGGTCCCGCTGGATGAATTACTCGGGCTGGCTGATAATTCCAACTTGCTGGATAATTCGTTATCAATGGTATGGTCACTTATGCGAAGGATCAAAAACCACGTGGGGTCAAAGATACGATGCCAGAGTTCAAGTTGGCTAATGATGTCGTCAAGTGCGTCGCGAACAAACAAGAACTTTGCCCTCTTGACGCCGCCATCAGGCGACTTTTTAGCAACCGATTCGAGTTTCGTAGTCGCAATCACCAGCTTGCTCCGGAGCATTTCAAACACCTGGATGTGGATTCGACAATGGTCTTCTTCTAGTGTATTGATGACCCGTTTCACAAAATCCACCTGAACGGCGGTGCGACTCCAGATGGCCTCCACAAGGAGGACTTTCTCAAGAACCATCTCATTGGCATTTTTGAAGTCTTTATATAAGACAACGAGTTTCTTTCCGTATCTAACAGTAAGTTAGCGACCAGGAATCAGCATGGTGCTGCATTCAATCCCCCAACAGACATACGTGAGACAGAGATCCGCTGCGCTAATGGCCGCAAGGACCAGTTCCGCGCTCATGACACCCACAATGCCCAGCCGTCTCAAAACCTCTCTGGACGAGGAACTTGGAGATCACGAATTCGGATGAGAAAAAAAGAATGAAAAGAAAGACTGGGCAAGGCATACAACGAGGCGCTTGAACCAGCAGGAGGTAGCCTGCAAAGATGAATACCTTAGGCAGAAACCGGCAAGGATGCCGGCGCTGGTGTGCTCAGCCTCAGCCCTGCCCCTCAACTGTTCTCCAGCTTTCCACACCCTCAAGTCGAAAGTGTTCCAACCCATTGCCCAGACCTGAACAAGGTTGTATTTAGCCATGTATAACTGGGGAATGTCAACACAGCGGTGCTCAGTCGAATAATTGACCAGGTTAGTATCACCTGTATCACCCTGGTTCCTATCTTGGGTTGCCAATAACCGTCTGCCCCGCTCAGGTGTCCCCGGCTCCATGTCACAAGGCTCGTGACCTCGCACAGCGGGAAATAGAGCGACAATGCCGAACAAGAACCCGTTGCTCTCCGACCTCGTACGCGACGCAAAAATCGAAACCGACCTTTTCGGCTCTGTAATCCAACATGTTTTCCACGAAATGGGCCGGTCGCCAGGCGAACGGCGCGTACGAAGGGAGGAGAGATGGGAGCGGCAGAGACAATTAGGTCAGGGCACCTACGGGACGGTGTACTTGGAAAAATTGGAAGACAGAAGACAAAAAAGGCTCAGAGCTGTGAAAGAAGTCAAGAAGTTTGTTGTTCAGGGCCAAGAACTAGACTATGCCCGGGAGCTAGAGGCTGTCATGAAGTTCTCCCATCCAAGGGTTAGTCATTGCCTCGGTTTTAGCCCGGAATTCTCAATGCTGATTGAAAATGCTGATTGAAAGGCAGTATAGGCATTGCTTCGTAAGCTCAGAAGGCTGGTTTGAGCTGGGTGACTCCATTTTCATTGCCATGGAGTTTCTCGAACTCGGTGATTTACAACGTCACCTCACTCAGCCACTTCCGGAGCGAGAAGGGAGACAAATTATAGAACAAATCCTTGAAGGCTTGAATTTCATGCATGATAATGGTTTCATTCACAGAGACTTGAAACCTGCGGTATGGCGCTTCTTCGTCCCTCTGCTATCCGCCCAACTAACTCGCCCTTCTAGAACATCATGGTTGTTACAAAACACCCGGAGTGGTTCGTCAAAATTGCGGATTTCGGAATAAGCAAGCGACGACAGCAGGATGTTACTACTCTCCTTACATTACAACGAGGAACCCTTGGGTTTGCAGCCCCAGAAGCAATCGGTGCCAGCCAAAGCCTCACATACACTTTCTCGGTTGACATGTGGTCCCTTGGTGCAGTTGCGTATAAAATACTCACAAACACTATTCCATTTGAGTCCATGCATGATTTGTTTCGTTATGTTCACGGTCTGCTCGAATTCCCAAGTGCGAATTTGAAATCGCTCAGAGTTTCCGAGCAAGGACAGGATTTTATTACCAAGCTCATGCAATCGCAACCTGATGCTCGCCTATCAGCTGCATCAGCAATTCATCACTCGTGGATAATTACGGAAATAGCCAGATCTAAGTCAAATTCAAGAAAAAGGTGGGTAATGCCGTCTTTTAATAATCCAAAGCCACGCTGATCCTGTAGCTCGTTCGCAATATCCCATAATGAGGCGTACGATTTAAATACAGAAAGCTCGGTCGCCTCAAAGGCTTGGAGTATCGAAAGAACCACAGCTCATCTCAACACTCTTGATCAAACGGTGCGACCAATATTCATGTCCAATTACAAGCCACCAACAATACTTGACTGCACAGATGAGTTCGATGACCACGTTGGCCAACGTTTGCCAGCCGATTCGAGGCTTGTGCTGGATCTAGCAGATGATTACATCAACCATACTTTCCATGATAGTGTTCCAGTCTCAAGACAGAGTAAGGAGGAAAATGACTTGGGAATTTCGACGGGTACTCGACGCGAGTCAGAAATTAACTGGACACCTAGGCACAATCCTATTGAACGGGTTGAGGCCCCAGACCGGAAAGAATCTTCACAGGAAAGCAAGGATCCTGCAAGCGAGGGATTACCTCTTAATGAAAACAACGCAAATCACCTCCAATTACCAAATCCAAGGCTTGAATCTACTGGAACCCAGTTGCCAGATGACGATTCAGAAGATTCATCAACTGAAACCGAATCAACATATTCGGATCCTGACGTGAAAGCTGTTGAGGATTCGCGGCCCGGCTCGCCTATGGCCCAAGAAACTCGGGGAACGTAAGTGATTGCAATCAATCTCTATCACATTGTTCCTTCATAAAATTCTGTTTCTTCGTGTTTCTGTTGCTGACCGAAATTAGGGAGGTTAACCAGACAGTGATCTCGGTTAGCTGTGATAATTGCAAATCACTTCACTTATTTCCCAGTGGTCCGATAGAGTACCTCTCATGCAAGCATTACGTTTGCCATATATGTCTGCTACAATTGCTTGCCCTATCCATGGCGTCGCCAAAGTACATGCCGCCCAGGTGTTGCCACCACCCTAACGACGGTGAAAGAATCGACGCATCGTCTTTTAAGAGACTTATCATCGACTCCAAGATCAACGCTGCCTGGGAGATGTACCGTACTTTGAAGGAGAAAGATAACTGGGCTTGCCCACGTGGGCATCCACCAAAAGATGGCTCACTTCTGATAACAACCGGACCAACCCCGATCTGGGACGAGGTTGTTCACTGCTCTGGATGCCTTACGAAAACACTCCCGGCGTTTGGGACCATTTCAAGTGCCAATACAGAACTTATCAGACCAACAGACTTTTGCCTGTTATGCTCCTCACAGACGGGCCCTAAGGGCTGCAAGAGCTGTAAACTCGACTTGATAGTCTGGCCATTCATAAATCGCTTAGGGGAAGTAGACACCGAAGATGGTTGGCTACCCGAGGCGCTGTGGAGAGTTCTGAGCAAGCGAGCCGATATCAAACGAGGAAAGACATTCGAATATAAAACCCTGCAGGCATGGAAACAACCACCAACACCTGAGGCAACAGATCCAGATAGGGACAATTCAGGTGACGAGAATGCCATGTTTTCAGAATTTACCAAGCCAGAGTATAAGCATCGGATGCCCCCACCAACTCACACTAATCTGCGAAATGACACAATACCTTATCCTTCAGATCAAAAAATAAACAATGACGAATGTTTTTATTTCGGACGGGCCCCCCAGCATCCCTCAACCCCAATGGAAGGCTGGAAGCATATCAACTGTTGTACATGTGGTGCACCAACTGCAATATCTTTACGTCATCCCATATTCTTATTCCAATGGTACGCGGACAAAGTCGCTTAATCCTTTAATATTACTAACTTAATTTAAAGTTATAATTGTGGTGATGTCATATGCTCTGGTTGCGCGCATCCCTTGAGCGAATTCGGCTGTTTGTGTGGTCCTCCAGCCACTCAGGATCCTATCTATCCTTCTCAAGTTCATGGGAATGGTGGACCTAGCAGATCACCGTATGGGATGTCTGGGCCATCCCCAGTTGGGCATGCGCCAAGAGACCAGACGGGGTATTGCAGAAATCCAAGGCCTTCTCCAGCTTACACAACGCCGTATGGAGAGCAATACGATCTAGGTCATGAGCGGATGTATGAATCTGGGCGAGATGTTCAGGCACAGGAGAGACTAAGGAGAGAAAGGCGGCTGGAACGCCAACCCACAATCGCAAGAGAGGTACCCCGTCGTGGAGGTTTGAGAGCTGAGGAAGCACGAAGAGGTAGAAAAGCGCGAGATGCTCGAGAGGAGAGACGCGAGGAAGAGGCACTTGCGTCTGGCCGGCTTTCAACGGCTGAGGAATATGTTCTTCGGTCTCGCAGACTGGAAAGAATGACACGAGCGACTGATAATGACCAGCGGATGATTGATTCAGGAGTTTCAAGAAGTAAGGAACGTGCAATAAAAGAGCGTGAGGAAAGTAGCAGATGGAAGCGCGAGGAGCGTGAAAGATCTGAAAGATTCAGGTAGAAATATGGGAGTGCGGCGAATAGGAGGCCCGTGCCTCAAGTTTACGTCGAGCATTCGGACTGACACTAAGACTTGGTCACTTCACTGCTTTTATTATATCATCATCAACATTGTCAAAGTTTTCCACAACCACGAAAAAATATCAGTTGTGGGCTGTAGAGCTGTATTACATTGCTTGGAGTTTTCATGAGGGGTGAAGCAGCGACGAGGAACCACTGGTTTCGATAACGTGAAAAGCTTGAAAATATACTTTGAGTTTGAAAGATTGATTTGTAGCGTGCATTTCATTCCCCTCAGGACCGCGCCTCACTGAAAAAAAAGCCTGATGCCCTTGACGTGATGTGCTTCAAAGATACCACACGAGAAGAATTTGGGAATACTTGACTATGAGTAAGAAAGACTCAGCGAAGTTGTGTTTCCCACCTAGTCGATATGGGTCATCAATATTCACGAATTTAGTTTGATCAAGGCACAAGTTAGGGACAGTTTCATCAAGCAAGACATGGTAACCGCCAAGGAAGTGCGAAACCAGTCACATCTGTAACTATTTAAATTCTTCGTGTTCAATATATATTTTAGGTTCTTTCTTATTCATTCTCCGTTAAACCGTCGGCTGGAGCACCGGCTCGATAGATATCTCAAAAATTGAAGCAGGCACTAGGTCGCAGTAGCAAGGTTTGAGCAGCCTGATCTTTTGCCCGAGCCAGGCCATCACAATTTGATATTCATCTTCATCGGCCCGAGCAACACTATGCTCAAACCTTCCCCCAGGGGACCAGAGGGTAAATTTCAAGGCTTGAAAATCGCTTTTAAGCGGCAGTGCATCTGAAAGCTTCCTTAAAGACTTCAGATCAGAAGGCTCCAGTTTCCAGAGTATAAACTTAACTTGGTTCACAAGGACACTGAAAATCAAGGCTGGCATTGGCCTGCCCGCTGCAGCTGGCGGAGGTCGTGAAAGCGGTCGGCCCGGAGCTGAGCGTGATGCTCGTCTAGAAGCTGGGCGGCGAGGGTCGATACCGTCATTGGCTGAATGATTTGGCTCTGCCATCGGCACCCTGCGAGCCCGAGGCGGGACAGAACAAGCTGTACGTTCCTGTTCACGGAATTGCGCTTCTTGGGCGGTACTAGGACCACCCTGGTTATACACAGGCGTGTAAATAGCCTACTTGCCCTTTTCTCGCTTAAATGGACGAGGCTGGTCGTCAATTGGAGCTTCATTCATCCTCTTTCGAGTATTTGGAATCTAGCGGCAGTCAGTTTCCACATTCAATGAAGAAAAGGTATGGACCGAGTGTCAACATTCGAAGCTAACTCATCTGGGGTCGACGCTCTTCTTTGTGCATTATTGCCAGCGCTTCCTTCTGTGTGCATAATTTGACGCGGCATGCCATTTTGAGCAAAGTAGTCATCAAGGGAATATTCCGTTGACACCCTATATGACCCCATGGGGTTTTGGTCATGTGGTTCTGGTCCTGTCGAAAGTCTCAAGGAAAATATTAGATGCCCCATCGGAATACTCCAGTGACTGTTAGTTGACTCACGCCAAGAGGTTATTAAGATCTGGTACCGGGTCATCGGTGAGAGATATGTTGGCATTTATTTGTGGTTCAGCAGAACTACTGCAGGAACTGTCACTCGAAATATAGATTGGCGCCGCCCATTCAGCCTGTTGGTCCTGTTCGAAAGCCCCATCGAATTGGCAACTGCAATGGGAGGGTCCATGTGCATCGAAAGAAGTCACGGCATTTCTATCTTGCAGGCCTTGGTTTATTTTGAAGAACAGTTGTACCATATTTTGTCTTATCCTGTTTTTTTTTCAGGAGATCAGCTATAGCACGTCAATCCAAATGTGAGAGATCGGCTTACAATACGCGCTGTTCGAGGTAGGTTTTCTTGCGTGCTACTTCCGCGCTCGGTTCATCGGGCCAGAAACGGTTGCCTCTATTATCTCGATCAAGAAAACCTAGTGTGACTTTAGTTAAAAAGCTTTGATGGTTCTTATCTTGCCAATCTAGACGATCTTTGCCTGATATTCCTAAAAATTCAAACATCACAAGATAGGCTTCAACATAGTTATGAAACTTGATGTGATGTATATCGTTGGACTGTGGGTAATCTAGCTGTTTGAAGAGAGCAGTAATGGTTGGTAGAATTTTGCATTCGGAGAAGAATCGACCAGAGATGCCATTTGGCGGACGACCTCGACGTGACGGCGGCTCTGTCTGCATGGTGCATCGGGTATGAAGGGCGATGGACTGTGATTGGCAAAACAGTTTCGAAGGCGCACTATGTTGCGTGCGTCATTGGCAATTGAGCGCCGTATGAGATGGACGAAGGAAAAGAAAAATCGAAAAGCTGATGGGTACTCTTGAGATATAAGGGCATCAACCACGCGCATTACGAGTGGGAGAATAGGCAGCAAGCTGGATGAGGATGAAAACCTATGCAGACCATTCAGCCGAAAACTGGAATTACCAGTTGCGCCAAAATCAGGGTTCGTTGGCTCTAACCCATGCTCAATGAGCAACACGACACCACAGCTGTCGCGAAGGCGTAGTTCCTAGCCTGGATGGATTGATCCACACCCATGAGGCCTCAAATCAAAGGAACACAGATTCTTCAGCAACTTGGGCGTTTCTCCAAATTGTTATTGCTTGATTGGTCGAAAACCCCTAGGCTTCAGGAAGTTGCTTGACTATGACGACGCGAATCCTCGTATCAACGAGGCGGACTTTTGCCGCCGGGTTAAGGGCCAACGCTACAGGGGAGAAAACGCCTCGGGCAAGGCGCAGTCGCGGGTCTGTCGGCCAGCGATGGGTAGATGCCAGGCATAGAAGCTTTCGGAATTTTAGAGCACCTATGTGACTACGCTATGGACTAGCTCATCGTGGCGGAAAGGGGAAAGACCGGATATGAAGCTGTAGTGGGTGTGTGTGTCTTGTGACAACCATTCCAGCCTCAAGTAGGTAGCGGTATTAAATACGGATAGGTATGTGCAACCATTCGTTGCCCTGAGAGGCTGAGAGCTCTGTCACACTCCCTGTTTTCAAAGGCCCTTCTCCACCTTTGTGGGAGTCCATGGGCAGGCTCCGACCGGCGGCTCCGTGCACCAAACCGTGATGTGTTCCTTGACACGCTTCGTCGCGAATCTCCTTCCACGTGATTGCCACGAAAACGTCCTGCAATTTCCCATATACTTCGAGACGAAACTCAAGGGCACTAAAACCCATTTCAATTTCCGGAGCTGAGCTGCTGCTGAGCCCGGGCCGAGCTCCTGGAGTTTGGGCTGCCCATCGCAAACCCCTGTAAAGGACCCTAATCGAGATCCCATGCCTTATTTTAGGTTATCGCTAGGCCATCTGTAACACGGAATTGTGTCACAGGTAGGCCGGCCAGTGAGAGGCCCTCTAACTTAGTAACATTCCCAAGCGGGATGCAAAGCATTGTGCTTACCCTGCACCTGAATCAAAAAGACCAAAATAAGCTACTCCAATGGCTACGGAGAGACGAAAAGTTATCTGCATCAATGACTGGCCAGCGTTAGCCTCACCCTCGAGGCTGGGATGGATTGATCATGAACCTTTTGCATACCGCTAAACAGGAAGCTAGTCAACAGAAAACTCATGAAAGAGCAGTAACAGAGGAAGAAATCAGAGATCGAGATGGCTTCTAGCCTGAAAGGCTTAAAGCCAGTCAATCCAAGGGGTTCGTTACTATAACGCTGCTCCAACACATCCCTCGAGTCAATGAACGGAGGCCATGCATGTCAAGCACATGTGGCAAGGTTAGCCTGGCCCAGCGAGGTTGACAACCATCCAGGGAGATTATCTGAACGACGTCAAAAGCAATGATATTTCACTCCCCAGTAAGGGGAAAAAAAAAGTCAGATGGTATTAATACTGAAATCTATCATTGCACACAACTGGGCCAGTGGTCAAAACAACCTATTCGGCAACTTCAGAATCTCCTGGGTTTAATGATGACGATGGAGCGATTTGGGCTCCCAAGCTAGGGCGGCGACCACAGCTGCCAACTAGCTAGTCTACTCTTGCTACGATAACGTGAGAAAATGCATCCCCTTTTTTATGCAAGTTAAATTAGAATATCAGCTATTAAATCGCAATTTTTGGGCCTTTATTTATGGAGCTGCCGCTGAGTGAAGCTGGGAAGGTTGGAAACCGCAACAATGTGGACATGGGTCACGTTCCCGTCTCGCTGACGGAGCGGTGGGGGTCCTAAGAAGCTTAGTCAACTCACCTGTGCCCTTTTTTTCGGTGTTGAAGTTGACAGGGTTCAGCGACATTCGGCAGTGTCAGCCCCACCAGGTTCAGACGTTTCGCCTCCAGTGTGAGACTCACAGCGTGTGTGGGAGCTTAATCTGGACACCAATTCGGAAGATATTGACGGATTCGGGTTTTTTTTGAGGTACGTAACTTAAGCGCCATACTCTCATAGGCACTGGTTGTATCAGAACAACCACCACTGGGACAATTGACCCCTGTTGGCCCGGCTGGAGCGCCCTGTCTGCATCTCATCTTGTTCCGGATGGTGGCTCATCCCGACGATCGCGCATGAACTGTCACGAGCCGACGTAGCCTAATGGGAACTGACAGGAGTCCGGACGAGATCATCACTGCTTCGTCTTCGTGGCCTGGATTATAAAAGCAGCTCGCGCTCCGGCTTAAAACAACTCTATCATCAACTCTATCACATTCAATTCTTTGACAGCTGTGCTGCAACAAACTTTTTTTTCCCTTATCTCACTTTCGATCACTTTTATCGTGCTCTACCCTACATTTAGTGCCTATTACCACACCTCCAAATATTCAACAACATGAAGTTCTCTCTTGTCACCTTCGGCCTTGTTGCCCTTGCCTCAGCTTCACCCTTGAGCAAGCGAGCAGTCTTTACCCAACAAACGTACAACGAACTCTCAATTAGTGGGGGTGTGGCTGGAAATGCCCAGCAAGAGGCTCTTGCCAAGTTGTCCGGCTTGCCAACCGACCTTTCCACCGTCGAACAAGCCGATCTGGACTTCTTGAACAGTGTCAATCAGATCGCCAACGACGCCGAGACCGAGGCTTTCAACCCGGCTATTGAAGCGGCATCTGGAGAAGCAGCTGATGCGCTCCAGGTAAGATTCCTCTCGGGATATCCAATAGATAATGCTAACAGGTGTCAATAGCGAGGAAAGATCAAGAACAAGGTGCTGAAGCTCACTGCCACTATCCTGAAGCTTCAGGCCCAGCAGGCGCAGGGCGAAGATGTCGCGGACAAACTCGCAACGGAGCAAAAGAAGCTACAGAACAACATTTCGCAGGATGAGGATGCCGCCGGTCAGGATTCGACATCCCTTTCCTTTGACGCCACCACCGACTAGGGCATGCAATGATATGCCGTTGGCGATTTCTATAGGCTGGTTTCCTGTAATTATAAGAGCCCATACTTAAATAAGCACCGATCGCTCAAGGGAGCGAACTGGAACTGCTCAAGTGGAGAACTCCCGTGGTTAAAAATAGACAAAGCTGAGTTAGCGAGTCGGTAAATACAACAAATTATAAGGGATTTGATGATCTTAAAGCCTTTCTTTTTATTGATTTGAGTGTAACTACCGTGCGTAGGCTTGATAACGAAAAAATAGACTGAAATCGAGACTGAATATCAGACAGAGGACTCGCGGGAATGAGACGGCCAGGGGTAGCATGGTTGTTCAAACTCGCGAATTGCTCACTTATGCGAGCTGATGGAGGACTGATGAATAGCTTGACCGAAATTGAGCCAGTGAGCGAGGAGGTCATAAAGGCGGTAATCTGTGCCTGGTCACGTTTCGCTTGTGTTTCGTCTCATAATGCCAAATCTATCATACATACATAAATAGATACCTAAATTTTCTGCGGATTTTGTTGGGGGTAGAAAGTATTCGTTGTGTATTGTGAGAGATGCGTTATATCAGCCAATGTTACTGAAATTCCCTAAAGAATCATAGTTTTAGCCAATCATGAAACTAAACTCGCTAAAGTTGTATGCCTATTCTCTACGTGCCTATAGGCTTTTAGGCTCAGGCCAAGCTTCAGCGCTTACTCCATTCCAAATGGCCTTCCATCTCGCTACTTTCCTCTCGTATACCTCCTTAGTCCCTAGGGCAGGATTCGGCCTGACGACCATATTGTAAAAATCCGATAGCCCACGAGGGGCGTAGACACTCCAAGTTCCGTCATCCAACAGTCTCAACCCGACCATGGCGCTTGTAGATATCCATGAATCAATGCCCTCCTCAACGCTGGAATGGGCTGGACAGGGAAAGCCGAATTTCGATTCGTACCACAAATGGACACGTGCCTGGTTGCGGATTTCAACTTCGACGGGCACATCTGCGAAGAGCTTTTTACTGGCTTGAATGAACTTGTCTTCGGCCTCCCAGGATGTATCAGTGTCATCAAAGTATACGAGGTCGTAATCTGATATTCCCGTTTCTGGGGGCAGAGAACAGACAGAATTCCATATGGTCTGCGAGACAGCACCACCAGCCAAGTACCAATTTGGCAAATTCAAGCTTCCCGCGCGGGAAAGGACGAGGAGTAAGGTGGGATTAGAAGATAGGGTCTTGCGAAGGTGTGCGATTTGAGAGTGAAGGGGAAGATGTGCGGGGTTCATCTTTGTGTCTGGAGCTCGGTCATATCATGCAGATTTGTTACTTGTTGTGAGACCGATATTTGCCAGTAAACATCAAACATAAGGTTTGGAAACGAACGGGAATGGTGAGGGGTTTCTGCCTATGTAAGCAAAAGCCACGTGAAATCAGCAGTATTATGGAGTGGGCCAATCGAATCGCGTTCGCGTATACGATGTCCCGGAATTTTTGCAAACATCGTAAGGAAAGGTCATCAGGCTTACAAAATGGAGCTTATCTATCTGTTATCTATTCAAGGTTAGAAGTCGAACCGCTGGCCCGAACTTGGTGTTATGAAGAATAATGCCTAAGAACTAGAAAGATAGAGTCACAGTTGCAACAGCTTTGGCTATGGAATTATTCAACAAAAGCGGAATGAAGCCATCGCATCTTTCGGGTTACCAGCCATTGGAGGAGAGAACATATCCTCTAGTATATCAGCTATGTATCAGAGTCAAATGGAGCGGTAGGCCACCTGGTCACTGTCATTTCTAGTTGACAGAATATTGTAAAAGAGCCAGAAAACGGAAAGATGGGTACCGTATCACCCCGGATTCAGTCTATTTCCACTACGTTATGCGTGGGGAACTTCAATGATCAAAACATATCTTGTGTTTCAAGGACTTAGAACATGAGATAGAATAAAAGATATTTTCCATGAGGTGAATAAACAGATAATTCTACCTACATACAGGTCCGTAAGGGGGAATAGAATGAAATGGCAAAAAGAAAGCCTCGCTAATGCTCGCAATCGTATTATAGGAACAGCCCGATGCGGGGGTCGAACCCGCAACCTTGAGATCGCGTACTCGTAAGAGTCTCACGCTCTACCGATTGAGCTAACCGGGCGTGGCTCTTATTGGTTGGCGTTGACAGCTCAAGCTTTGAGATGAAGAAGTTTTGAGAAGCTTTTGCATTGTAGTTGTGTGAGAATACAAAGTCTAATCGAAGAGTCATGGTCTCCACAAGAGCTGGCTTGGAAGAATTAGCTGTGAGTTTGTGTCTAGACAATTTCCGCGGCCCGAATCGGCTGGAATCATGTCATGTGCCTTGTCCACTGCAATGTATATTCATTCACAGGAACCAACCCGACGTTAGTTATTGCTTTTTGTGATCCTGTTGCTTTCAAATCAACTTGAACGAGCCCGACTATTCCTTACAAAACGTAATTGCAAACTAGCCGCTCAAAGGAATGTCATCCTCCTCCGAAAGAGGGCCAATTTAGCGGCTCGTTCTTTAATAGCCCCAGGCCAAGACTTTGAGTCCACAGGTATACAGAAAACGAGTCCATTTCGTCGAAATCTAGTTCAATTTTCCTTTACACGCAGGAAATCTGATAAAACTCTCATTCCTTCAAAAAACAAAAACGCGTAAAAAATGACACCATTCTCTGGGGGGCCTTCGAAAAGATGCACAAGCTTCGCCTCCCACGCAGTTGTGCTATTCAGCCGACAACCATCTGTAAAGGCGCAAGGATGTAATAAACCATCCAATAGAGTTGAAAATCATTCCCCAAGACCGGGGCGCCGCTCGGAAATCCTTAGGCTCCGTTTGGAAATCATCGAGGCGATTCCAACGCTCTAGGGTAGTTACTGGTCACACCTGGATCTATGCTCGATTACTAGCTGTTAGGCATGCCGCAGAGGGCTCAATTTGCCTGACAATAAATGATTCACTCCGTTGAATAGTCCGATATAGAAGTAGTATAACATTAAAATGACCATATCCCCATGGAGATAGGTGATAAAACCTGATGGGTTTCGGTGAAGATACTTGGTTGACACTATGCGAAAATGGTAAATATAATCTATTTTTGCTCTTATTTGTATGTTGAGATACCTATCTAACCTCCACAAGGATCTATTCGTTCTATTCACACCTTCTGATTTTACTTCAACCCCTTTTCGTTGATTTTTGCTTCTCCATCACTCTTGAGTTTGCCCGACTCCAACTGAGGACTTGAATTCGCCGGCTTCATTCGACCTTTTTTTGGTGGGTGTTTGCTTGATGAAGCACGCAGCCGCAATCATTAAGCCTGCCATACCGGTGTAAAATGCCCACATAATGTGTAGTCCCTTCACGTATTCTTGTTTGTCAACAGTCGCACTTGAGTCTTCGTCTCCATGCACGGCAGTTAAGTTTCCGCCCCCAACGGATCGTTGAATCAAGACCGTTCCAATGACAATCGAAATGGAAGTAAAGAGGTTGCGAAGGAAATTGTAAGCAGACATGGCAGCAGCCATATCCTTGTGATGCAAGTGGCTTTGCAAGGCAATCATGGGGCTCTGGAAAAGAACACCACCACCGACGCCAGCAATTAGCTGAAAGATAATGATTTTCGCCCAGTTCACAGTCGTCCCAAAACCGATGAAAAGTCCATTACCCAAAGTCATCAAAACAGTTCCCCCGAGGATGATAATGACATAGTTTCCTGTTTTACGGGTAATCAACCCCCCAACCATGGTCATGCAAGATAGTGGAATGATCAGGGCGAACAATGTGACACCCGAAATTATGGGCTTGAACCCAAGAATGACCTGAAAATACAAGGGGATAAAAAAGTCGTATGAGATAAAGATGAATGAATGAAGGCACGAGACTGACAGCGAAGCGATGTTTGTCGTCTTTTGGAAAATACGAATGGGGATGACGGGGTTTTGTGCAAAGTTGGCCTCCCACACCATGAACAAAGCGAGGATAACCACTCCGAAAACAATAAGGCATATGACTTTGGCAGAATCCCAGGACGAAAGACCACCAGAGCCGCATTCTAGGCCGTAAAGAAATGAGATAGTTCCTCCAATGATCAAAGCGAAACCGGTCCAATCCAGGGTGCGGAGTCCATGCATGATGGGTTCCTTTTCGATCTCAACTTTGAGGGCGAAAAAGAGGACGATGAGGGCGAGTCCATCAAAAGGTAGATTGATGTAGACTAGATTTACGCATCAGCTTAGCCACACGTGGCGGAGGTGGTTTTCACTTACAACACCATCTCCAATTGACAGCCTCTGTGAAGACGCCTCCCAAAACAGGCCCAACAGCACTCGCCAGACCGAATACAATGCCAGTCAGACCGTAATACTTTGCTCGGTCTGCGAGGCTGAAGATATCGCTAATGATAATAGTGACCATTATCAAGGAGCCACCGCCGCCCAGGCCCTGGACTACTCGCCCAGCAATGAGCATAGTGCTCGAGTGCGCCAATGCACATATCAGACTCCCCAACATGAATATCGCAGTAGTAGTCATGATGATTGGCTTTCTGCCGAAGATGTCGGACAATTTGGCCCAAACTGGCGTCGACGCCGTCGTGGACAGCGTGTAACCACTACCAATCCAGGCATATTCTTGGCCGGTGACATGCAATGTTTTGGCAATAGTTGGCAGTGCAGTAGAAATAATGGTAATGTCGAGAGCTCCAAGAAACAAGGTGAGGCAAAGGGAGAGCATCACAAGTCGTCGATGCCAGGTCTTCATCGGTGGGGGCTTAAACGACGTGCCGGTCTGCACTGGTTCCAGTGCTAAACTGGCACCCGAAGACTCCTCGTCGTGGATGCTGCGGGCAGGGTCAGGCCCTCCTGTGCCTTTTTCGGCCGACTGCGAATTGGAGAGGTCCGACATGATACCGATGACCCGAGGGAGGTTTCGTACGAAAAGAATCGACCACCCGAGAGTTGCAGAGGAAAGGAAACCTATGTCGAGTTGCTTTGAATGCGTTCACTTTCACCAACATTATGTACAGGGATGAGACAGGCTCGGTTCGGCTCGGTTGGGCGTCGTCCGAAGGCCACCAGAGTGGAACCAGTTGTGGAGCCGAGACGCAAGGTTAAAAGTAGGAAACAGGCCATCTGAAGCGTGAATACAAGAGGCACAGGATGTGTTTGACTTGGGAAACCCGGGCATACTTTTTTATTCATTCATGACATGTATTATTTATGTCGAATCTGAGGGTATAAACGACAGTTCTCTCCTCCTCGGTAACACTCGCCGGCCATTGCTGGTGATGCATTACTTACAGAAGGTATCTGTACTGTGGTGACAGATCTCCCATGTCTGCTTTTTCTTCCTCAGTCAGGTTGGGGTCTACAGGGCGTTCATCTCGTTGCTTGTTCTCCCTCATACAGGCCAGGCCGTATAGGATACAAGCGATGATGGACACGCAAGTAAACGCGATACAAATGGAATAGCCAGGGACGTATTTGGGCGCATCCTTCTTGAGGAACGCGAAGACGGCAATGATACCACCAATATTACCGAAGGCGACTTGCCAGGCGCTGCCGACAGAGCGCCGATGATGACCACCAAGGTTCATGTTGAACCAGCAGACAATAATTGGCATGGCGGTGTATGCGCCACTGGCGACGAGGAACAAGCCCGCGTACTGAAGTTTGGTGTTGTCGTGAACGCGGATAAGAATTCCGAATCCGACAATTGCGACACAAATGGCAACAACCGCGAAGGTGGCCCGATGCCGTGTTCGGTCAGACAAGAATGCGAAACACATGGAGAACACAAACGAGATCGCCCACGGCGGGACACTGTAGAGCTGAGTCTGGATGGTGCTGTAACCATAGGTCTGCAGAATACCGGGTGCAAAGTAGGCGTAGCCGTAGGCGGGGACGATGAGCCCAAAGTACATGAATCCACCCAAGATGATCTTGTAGTCCTTGAAGATGGCGCCGACATCTTTGATGGTGATCTTTCGCTCAGCGCTTGCACGACCTTGGTCAGCCTGGAGACGAGCAGCAACGTAAGCCTTCTCATCCTCGCTGAGCCACTTGGATTCCTCAGGGAAATCGGGCAGCAGGAAGAAGAAGAAGAAGCTGACAAAGACGGTGAGACCGCCCTCGAGGAGGAAGATCCAGCGCCAGCCCTGGTATCCTTTTAGTCCGTCCATCTTTCCGATCGCGGCCGCAAGCAGTCCACCGAAAGCGCCGGCAAGAGTCGTGCTGTTGAAGAAGAACGAGTATCGTCGCTGGGCCTCGTGGCGTCTGTACCACATGCCGATGAGGTAGAAGGCTGGTAATTGACAATTAGCGCCCAGGTTTTCCAGGATTTTGGGGAAATTCTTGGCAAGATTTTGACGTACCTCCAGGGAACATGCCGGTCTCAAAGACACCAAGGAAAAATCGGGTCGCGATCAAGCCACTGTAGTTCTTGACGAGACCCTGCATCATGGTGGTGAAGCCGAAGAGGAACATGTTAAGGCTCAACCACACGTGGGGCTTGAAGCGCTTCAACAGAATGTTGGACGGGATCTCGAACAGGATGTAGGGAACGAAGAAGACGACCAGCGCATTGTTGTAGAGTGTGCCATCGAGCTTCAACTCCTTGGAAAGACCAAAGACGTTGGCGTTGGCAATGTTGACTCGGTCTGTCGCAAAGTCAGCTGAGCGTCCCAGTGAATTGCGACCCGGTAGGTCGGAGGGGATCACTAACCAAGGAAGGCCAAAAGATACATGATGCAGAGGAAGGGAACGACATGAAAGTCAATCTTTCTGACGAGCTTGCTCTCTGTAGTGTGAGGTGGGCATTGAACCTCGGTGCCATTGACAAAGACAGCGTCGACATTATCGGTCCGGCGTTCAGGGTCAGATGAAGGCGACGGCGACTCACCGCCGCTCACCTTTTCGTCGCTATTTGAAAACCCCATGGTGTGCTTTCGCGTGATCGCTGTGCTTCAATAGAGTTTATTCGAAGGCTACAGATCAACGACGAGAGACTTTTTGGCAGGAAAGAGAACCGAGGAGAGCGGAATGAAGAGAATAGAACCAGAGGGGGTCAGCGGTGTCTCGGAGAGTCACACATGCATACAAATACAACAGTCACACACACAACGTTCACTCATTGTCGCTTCCCGTTGGTAATGTCCCATTCACTAGTGGATCATGGACGGATCCGAGGTCGGCAGGAAGATTTTGTTCCCTGCAACAAAATGGGCAATAAATCACAAGGCCCACAGATCATTTACAGTTTAGGATTAGATTCCAGCAGCTAACCCCGCAAGACACCTTGACCAGGCCTAGCCTGGCCGTTGACCTCGGCGAATTGCTGGCCTGGCCAGGAACGATTTTATGGCTCGGTTCTGCGGGGATGGGAGGCAAAACTCTCGTCGGTCCCCAGTTAAAAGGGAATTAGACATAAACCCGAGAGGTTCATGGGAATGGCTAGGGCGCCCCCATGTCTCGACCACCGACCTCGGACGGGAGGGAGGCTGGCATGAGAGTCACTTTCTCGAAGGATTTTCACTCTCAGCTCATCAGTCTTCGCCGGAGAGCCGCAATCCTAGCCGATCTAGATTTGCTAGTAGAAGCGCCAAGTGCTGTGCGGCGTCCGGGTTTAAGTATCCTGTTAAAACCGTCGCTGGTTCAGATCCAGCACCGCTAATGATGCGCCCATGACTGTGTGGCGTTCCGGGGGCCGGCTCCGTGGATTTCGGACCGGACGAGAGAGACGCTGACGACTAGGACTAGGGCCAAGAGGAAAAAAAAACCATAGTGGTGATGGGTTGTGTGATCTTTTCCCTTGCCGCCGCCTGCCTGGGCAACGAGGGTCTGAGACATGGGAGACACACCGCAAAGCTTCAGGCCTATCAAGATGGGCAGCTTAACAGGGTCGTTTTCATGGATGGAGGCGTTCATACCCCAGTTTCCACCCTCACGGCCCAAGCACAACTGCGCGTGGAAGTGGGAACTCGCCGAACCGTGGTGCTACGTAATGCCAACATCACCCCATGGGGAAGGCCCTCGCAAAGCATACAAATGGCGAATAACAGCAGTCTGTATCGGACCAATGGAAGAGGCATTGAGCGAGCTCAGCTGGAGCATCTTCTCATGTCTCTGACGCCTTCCTTTTCGGAATACCATGCAGACGGAATTTGTCTCGGTTGACATGCAATGGGGGTTGCCGTTGGGGCCGTGATGCTGCTGCAACCGCCTCGTGGAGCTCTGCCTCCGTACTGTCGAAGCCACGATACCTGCAAAAATCACAAGGCAGCTCGTAATCTAGCC
This sequence comes from Aquanectria penicillioides, assembly GCA_003415625.1. Lineage (NCBI taxonomy): Eukaryota > Fungi > Ascomycota > Sordariomycetes > Hypocreales > Nectriaceae > Aquanectria > Aquanectria penicillioides. Next base: position 6,719,261 of record PYIU01000002.1, on the reverse strand, counting down.
TGATTTGGATGCAGCGCAAATATTGGACGGTCACATGGGTTTGTTTACGCTCCGAATTATGCTCTGTCGTTTTATTTGAGACCCGAATTGGCGCCCGCACAGATTGATGGTGGCACTTTTGATCGACCCGAGTTCCGTCCCCGCTCGGGATGCGGGGTTTCGCAACGAATCTCCAACTTTTGTCACAAATGATTGAACGGAAAAAAAAAAAAGAATATCGTATTAATTATTACAGATTAGATCTGGTTGAACTTCCCATGTGACCTAGCGCCTTATCAGCTTTGAAGGTCGCTGGTGCAGTGACGTAATCCGTTTTCTGCCATCCTGTCAAATAGGTCTGGTATAGGCGATGTTTCGAACTGCAATAGATGCTATCAAATAAGTCTTCGGCATCCTAAACACTGGACGAGCAAACCAAGTCACTGGATGCTGTTTGGAATGGGTACCTGAAAGCTTTTATTGTTCAAAATTAGCCCACGACACGTTAGCCATGTGATGCACAGATGATCGACAGACACGTAAACTCCGGGCTTAACTCCACAAATTTTTATGTGGCATCATGGTTCGCGCAGTCTCAATGCAATCAAAGGGCTACCTTCTCACGAAGTCAATGTCGTAAAATGGCTACAGAAAGACACAGCAAGTATGGACCTGGCTACGCAGCGTCTCAAGTGAAGCATCATGAATGGCGAACCGCAGAGAACAGCGCAGCACACCTGCTTCCACGACTCCAAACCATTGCCAAGTCCACACCTCAGTTGAAGCTGCTGGATGTTGGTGCCGGCTCCGGAACAATCTCTGCATCTTTTGCAAAGTACATCCCCGAAGGCGAGGTTCTTGCAACCGACTTATCCGATGAAATACTGGGCCGCGCAGCTGAACATGCCAAGTCGGTGGGTGTGAATAACATCAAGTTCCAAAAGGCCAGTGTGTATGAGTTGCCCTTCGCCGATTCGACTTTCGACGTGACGCACGCTCATCAGGTTCTTTGCCACTTGGACAGTCCTGTGGATGCTATCCAGGAGATGTTGCGTGTGACGAAGCCTGGAGGGGTTGTTTCTCTCCGCGAGAGCGAAATGAGCCTGTGGTGCATTTGGCCTGAATGGCCCGAGCTGCTTCATTTTATTGAAATGTGTGCGAAAACTCTAGTTGCAAACGGCGGACAGGACAAAGGTGGACGCCAGCTGTTGTCCTGGACCATCAAAGCTGGAGCCAAACGCGAAGACATCACAACGAGCTTTGGAACTTGGTGTTATAGCGATCCGCATGATAAGGCTATTTGGGGTAAGACATGGCTACGAAACTAAGACCCCTTGACCCATGTTAACACATCATTAGCTGGCGCAATGATCGAAAGACTGAAAACGGGCCAGATGCGTGGCAAAGCTATTGAGCTGGGTATAGCTACTGCGGAGGAAGTAGACGCAATGGTGGAGGCCTGGGACAAATGGAGCAAGGCTGAAGATGCTACATTGGGAATAACGAATGGGGAAGTATTGGTGACCAAAAATTGAGTCGGATCTTCAAAGTGTTTACTTATCTTGACCCCATCACCACGCGATATGGAACTCGAATGTCCCTTTTAACATGGTATCGTACTGCACTTCCGCACATTGTCCCATATAGTTAGTCTACAATGAACAATGCAAAAAGAAATTCCAGCAAAAATAACATACAACAGCGGGGATTCACTGGTCATCACCGACCCAACTACTAATCCGCCGGTTGCTAGCTTATCTATGGGGGAGCGGACGGGACCCCGAGTTCTCTAGCACCTATGGTCGTATGTGATTTCCCGACGTTTAGCTTGCGATTATATTAGGATGTGATATCCTGGCGTAATGCAGGAATTCTTTGTGGTACTAAATGTTAGGAATCGTGATGCAGTATAGGTTTGGGTATATTAATCGCAGAAGATAGTGAACGAATAAAACACCATCCCGAAACCATTGCCAAGTGCCCTCCAAAAATGCAATTACTTAAGAAATAGCATCCAAAAATGCCCTCATTTTAGGAACCCGTTGCATTTTTTTCTCACCTTATGCTGACCTCAATCTCATGCAAGCACTCACACCCTTTGACCCCATTGCCTTCGTCACGTTCCAAGGCGGAGCCCAGGCGCCAAGGATTGCGGTAATTCCGGTATAAATGATCATAGGACCATACTTGGTTGTATATCCAAGAGTATCGCCCGAAATTGAAGATCCAGCTGACACAAGAGCACCACTCAACGGCCCAGCAACGGCAAACCCTACTCCTCGCCCTCCGAGAAGCATGCCGAACACCAAGGACGTATCGATAGATTCATTGTCACCTTTGATCTCTTGTAGAGCACCCGACCATGTTGCACTAAAACCGCCGGCAAAGAAACCGTATAGGATCACGAAAATGACCATGGTACTGATGTGACGGTTCAAGCCCCAGAGAAGGAAAACCGGCAAAGCACTGCCAATTGACGAAGTTATGATGACCTTGGATGAAGAAACTTTGTCGCCAAGCATACTGTGGATGAGGGAGCCGGGAACAGAGGCTAGAGAGAACAGAGCCAGTAGGATCGGACCAGTGACTGTTGGTAAGCCAATTGCGGTAGCGTAGCTGGCCAGGTATGTGCTTGGCATGAGATATCCTAAAGACTGGACAATGATCCCAATTTGAAGCATCCAGAATGACATGGACCCGAGAAAGGAAAAAGAGATGGGTTGGGGCCTTGAGTCACGGCTTATCTGAATGCGCGGCTTGAGAAACAGGAGCGTAAGGGAAGTCAAGATAACGGACGCGATGGCCCACGAGATAAGGGTGCTGCCGAATTTCTGGAGCAAGCTGCTAAATAAAAATAGCATGGCGACGCCAATTGCAGACTTTCCAGCCCACATGACGCCGTATGCTAGTCCTTTGCGCTCAACAAACCACTCGTCCATATAGAGCGAGAAGACGTTGGGAGGGAGCTTTGGTGGACTAGCGAGCCAGGGATAGGCTTCCAGTATGCCAACCGAAAAATGTAATGATTTTCGAAGATTTTGGCATAGCAGGAGACGCAGGCAGCTGCTGCAAGCCCACCGCATGGCATCCCATGCGTCTTGAGGCAACTCCTCAGTCAGCTTGTTGCTACGAGGTACCCAGACTGGAGTGAAGCCGCCATGTTCGGGAAGCGATTCTAGAGCTAAAACCCTGTCGCAAAAATGTTTCGTTCCTGGACTGACGAGGCCGCGAAAGTGACGGTTCGTTTGGCTCAGAGAGATCAATGCAATGGGGGCCAGCATTTGCATATTCATCATACGAGAAAGTCCGACTACCAAGAGATCCAATATCGCATTCGGTTCGCCCGTTCCGCCATGTCAACAGATGCGACCAGGGCTGACCAAGACCTTCTGAACTAAAATGGCGAGATCCCAAGCTGTCTTGACTATGAAAGAGCGTACTGCGGTTATAGTCGACGACTACGCAAATGCAACGAGAGTCGCTTCCTGAGAGGTGAACTCAAGCCACGAGTGAATGAAGCGATGGAGACACGCGGAGGTACTACTAACGTTTCGATCACAAACACTCTCCAGGTTTACTTTGGGAGTCCGCTAGACCGGTATTTCCCCGGAATTTCAAACCTTTTAGAAGACAAGCGCCCGTTATTTGATCCGTCTATATTTCGAGTCTATCGGGAGAATGCTCGCGGAGACCTTTCGACGATGCGCATGATCTGCTGCCCCGTGTGTACCCACTAGCAGGAGCTTCGGGAGTTCCACTTCGGCGGTTCGTATGAGCAATAGGTTCCGACAATAGAGCAGCATCAGTCGCAGACTTGAGATGGGATGGATATAACTGAGTCTCTGGTGGAAATGCTGACCTGCAATAAATGCTATGCAGCGGAGAACGGGCATGAGCAGCTTGAGGCGGTGCTCCTCAAATGGATCAATATTTTGATCGACAATGCTATCAGGAGCGTGACTGGAATGCTTGGGTTTGGCTATCGAGTAATGAGCAATCAATACCTCACAGGATTCCCAAAGAAGCACCTAGCCGAAGTGAAGGAGATCATTGCACGCGTTTCGAAGACGATGTTTGTATCGGACACATTTACCTCTGCGGATCTTGATACGCTCAAGCTTGATTGAAAAAAGACACTGGAACTATTGAGATACATCGATGGCAATGATTGGATGAAAATTTGGGAGCTATACTTTGATGAAATGGAAGTGTGGTGGAGATGGCTAGTACCGTGTAGAGATGAGGTCAACAGGAAACCCGAAATGGGTGCTGAGCAGGAATGGGACAGCCCTCAGATAGTATTTTTATTATTCGGGTGATCAGGGAAGTCTATGTTGCAGTCTAGCATATTCAAGTCGTTCATTTGATCGTGAATAGAGATAGTGTACTTGTTCATCTCAGGTGACATGGGGGCAGATGTCAAATCTTACAGGCTTCATTAATTATAGTACATCAGAAACTCTTATATCTGAAACAAGTCATTGTTCGCAAACAATTCTTGGAGCGGGCTTGCCAAATTAATGAAGAGTCCTCTCAGACAGCTCGGGAAATCGACCTCCTCAGGTAGTCGATCCTTGCTCAAGCTCAGGTCGATTGTGAAGGCGAGTCTGAGATAGAGGTTCAGGTTGAGACTCAGTATGTCTTCCCAGCCCTGGAAATCCACTTTATCCCACGGCCCTAGGGTCACTAAATCCTCCGAGCACATCAAATCCGTAATGTGCCTGACTGCGCTGATAACAAACCCTGCATTGTCATACTGCATGTCATATGTTTGCATGGTTCCTATCAGCTCCTTTAAACGCAGATTCTTGTCTCTAAGGCTCGACTTTGAATCCTCCGAATGAGAAACCGCGTTGAGACAGGAGAGTTTCACGTCAAGGACGTTGAGAACCAGAGGGATAGCAGTGCACGCGACTGCACTGCTGGGAAGCCATCGGTCGAGGTTCGAGGCCCTCAATGTTTCAAGACATTTAGTTATCCCCAAAGTGGCCCGTTGGATCTCATCTTTCGTTTTTTGATGTCTCTCTAAAGAAAGCGTGTGTATCAAGTCGTTTGACGACCCTATCTCGCCAGCTAAGCCCAAAGCGTCATAATGCGAGAGAGCAAGCCATGATGAGCTGATCCATGTGAGTCAATGCAGTTTCTCTGCCAAGTAGAGTAACTTACTGGTAATAAATGTGCACCAGGTTTACGTAAAGGATGATCGAATTGTATGTAGTTTCGCCCCCTGGGCGATTGGTTGAGTCAGTGTGTCGGAAGAACGGGCTATCCTCCCATTCTCGCAGTAGAGACTTAGATCTGCAGATTGAGGCGCTTGCGTTCGAGGGATGGTCTTTCAATCGATGGCCATCAAGAGGGTATACCAACCCCAGTATGTCAGTGAGAAGCATGCAGAGGTCGATAAACTTTTCCAGTATCTGGAGGAGTTGTCTTTTCTCTTCTGCGCAGTAGACTCGGCTATGTTCGATCTCATCTTGCAAATCTACGTAACACAGCGGTTTATGCGCTTCAAAGTCGAAACGTCTGCGATCGATTTGGATGCTTCGTCTAACGCACAGGGGTAGAATCCTATCACGAATAATACAACACCACCATAGCCTTTTGAGCGTGCTCTGGAACTTTCCACTATCGAAATTCTCCATAGTTGAGGAAGCTTCGAATTCGTCGTATCGATTGGCATTGACGATCTCAGCATGTTGAATGGCGATGGTCAGCCAGGTTGTGTTCAACTCTTTCATGCCAAGAGTTGCCGAGGAGGGTCGATAGGATAATAAAAGAGCAGCTTGTGAGATGCAAACTGAAGATGATTCGCTTTCGAAGTCGTACAGGAGCTAAGTCTCGACATTAGCATCTGAAATTTCACAATAAGCAAGAGTGAAGTGGGAGGCGGCGTCACCTTTGCTCTCCGATAAAAGCATTTTTTGGCTTCGCGGATACTCGAGAACCCGAGTTGCCTTAGGGTATCAATTGGTGTAAACTATTGAGTGGTTAACAACTTGGAAATTGGTTTGATATACTGGGAACCCTACATTACAGGATGCAAAAAGCAGGGCTTGGAAAACTAGAAGTGAAAACTTTCGGGGTGGGGAATCTGGATTGAGGGTTTGAGTGTACATGTCCCAGAAATCGGCTTCATTAAATAGTGGAAGCAATGAATGCACATGAAGAAAATACCTGTTGACGATGTCATCCATGATGTGTCTTCGGGGCACGAGCATGCAACCCTGCAGCTCCAGGTAGTCAATGTCGCCAGAGAGCATATTGGGAAGGTTGCTAATGTTGAGGAAATTGTACTGCAGATAGAGAACAGATGAAGTCGTTCCATCTGTGAGCGGAGAGGGTTCAGGGGATAGAGACGCCGGAGCTTCCTCTAATTTTGATGTCTCTGGTGACGTCGTATCAGTGTCCGGGGTAGTGTCGGTGGTGTTCGCGAAAGCCGTGAACTGGCCCAATGCTGCCACAGCTCGGGCCTTTCTGCGCCTCTTTGCTTCCAAGCTGCATCAAATCATAACTTAGCCCCCGTCGAAGGGATGAGTTTCAACGCAACGAAATACTTACACTCTCCCATCAGGTGCAGGGCCAAGGCATGCCTCGCCTAATCTCGAGCAATTGGTACAGGCCTTGCCTGGTGTTGAGGCGTCGCAGCGAACCTTTCTCTTGCGACACAGCGAACATGCCCGGAGCCCTTGCTTCTGCGCCTGGGGGAAATCGCAGTCCATCTGAGAAGCCTCTCCCGCGGGTGATTGCTCCATGGCTTCTGCTGGGCGGCGACTCTGATTCATCTCATCTGCAGGCTTGACTCCGCTTCTCCGAATCCCGGTCAACGGCGGCGATGAATAATGAGCCTCATCGACCAAAGGGCGCTAAATCCAATCTCGGCATATCACGCACGTGCTCCGCCGTTGTTGTGGGCCACTTCCATTTTCGGCCTCGTTTTTATCTGGCATCTTCAAGGTGGGACTTTAGGGTAGCTGCTGAATGAGGGATCCCGACTCTGAAAAGATGAGTTACAGGGCCCCCTTCCTTCCTGCTCTAAAATTAACGATGCCCTTCTATAACTGGGATGCTCGGCAGCATTAGGCCATTCATCCATTCCTTTTGGCTCAATCAGCGGTAGGACCTATCAAGTTCACAGCCCATTACCTCCTCGCTCACACGATAGCAACACGTACACTCGGGCGATATTGTGGTCAGCACCGAAGTAGTCCAGTATGATTTCCGGAAATCCATGCCCAATGGCCAAACTCACCGCACCTCCTTTCCCACTCGGCTTCCACAACCACTCATAACTGCTGTATCGAAACTACAAGCCAGCCATGAGCGACATACCAGTAGATTTTCTGCCATCCTTTCTGATATGATTCAGGCCAATTCTCACATGGCCAAGTTTGCCCATCTATCACTAGAGGCCCGACTATTTTGCGGTACATACAATCATGCGTTATCCGGGGAAAGTTGCGATGCCTGCGATCAATCCCAGCTGATTCATCGGGTTAAGCGAATGAATAACTATTCAGAAATCCACTACGGCCGAATCGCGTCAGGAAATCAAGTGATTAAAGATGGAGAACTCAGACAAACTTTCAAATGAACTCGGGAACATATGCTTTGAGATGCCGGGTTGATGGACAGCTTTCCCTCCCTTGTTATTCGCGGGATTTGTGACTATTCAGATTCACATAAAAACAAAGAATGGCAAGGGTATGCCGCTGCAGTCGCAGCAGCATATGCAAAGGATCTTCTCTTAACCATACCTCCTCTGGTGGTCGGTAAACCTCGAACATCCAACCCGACTGTAGCTACCTCCGAAGAGGATGAGTGCCTACGTTCATTATTCATCACTGATCGGAGCCGAGATCGTGATGACATTATTGATGCTAAAGGAGACATTTGTGCGGGGACTTGTGAATGGATCACATCAACACAGGAGTTCAAGGCATGGGACGAGAAACCCCCTCATCTTCTGTGGATAAACGCGCCGCCTGGACTGGGCAAGACGTACATGTCTATCTATCTTTCAAGATACTTTCAGCATCTAGCAGAGGAACAAACTTGGACAAAAGTACTATTTTTCTTCTGCGATAACAAAAATGAGAATCGAATACAGCTGTCAATATTTTACGAGGACTACTATATCAATTAATCCTACATCAAAGAGACCTCTGAAATGTTATTCTACCACAATGAAAGGCGCAGTCTTTAAGCCTGGTTCAGAGGGGCTCTTTGAATACACTTTGGGGATTCTTCGAGGAAATGGTCAAAAAGTTGAGGGCGAATACTGTCTATAGATGAGTGCGAAGAAAGTTCTCTATCGGGCCTCCTCCGGAAATTTGAAATGCTCAGTAAAAGTTCTGGAACGTCATTTTAAAAAGTAAAACTGGTTTGCCTTAGCAGGAGATACCCAGAGCGCATACCAGAATCACTACTTTTTTTTATTGTTTTTTTTTTCAGAAGATTGAACTAGACATGATGACGGCTGGAAAAGAGGGCGTTGGACGATTCATATCTCAACGTGTGACTGAACTGGCCCAAAACAAGAATCTCAGCTCCGAGTTACGTCATCATATCGAGGAGACATTCCAAAGGCAATCTGAAAACACTTTCCTCTGGGTTAGCTTTATGGCACAAGACCTGGAATGTAAATCATTGTGGGGGATTAAAGCCTGTTCGAAGGCGCTTCCACGGGGCCTTGATGAGATTTACGAAAGAATTGTGTCCCAGATCGATCTGAACAACATGAAGGTCGTGCTGAAAATGCTAAGCTGGATTCTGGTTACTATGCGCCCACTGAGAGTACCCGAGCTATGCGAAGCGGTTCATATAGAGAGGACGGAGTTTGTAAGTCGCGAGGAGATAGGCTTATCAATAATTAGATCATGTGGTCATTTTCTCCAAACCACATGCACATATGACAATTGGTGGAACCCGAGTCCGTGGATGGGAGACCTGGTGTTGAAGTTTCCATGGAATAGCTCTGACGAAGATGCGAGCGATTGTGAGCCCTATGATCAAACTCAATATGGTGCTATTTTTTTGACAAGACATGTTTAGGGGAGACCGAAAGCGAGGAGCCAGACTACTGGCATCTCGAAGTTAGTTTTGTCCACCAGAGCGCTAAGGATTATCTTGTCAAGTCGAAGCATATTATTTACCAACCAATGAGTAGCAACCCTACGAAAGAATTGAACGAGTCTGTCTCTGATCAATTAATTGGATATCTATCAAATTTTAGGCCACCCAGATCGCACTATATAGGCTTGGCCCTGACGAAAGACCGAAGAAACCTTCCTCTTGCTATGTAGGCGGTTCATTGTTGGCAGCTTCATTTCAGGGAGTTGGATGATGTCTCAAGGATAATGAATGAAAAAGAATGAGGAATCTTTTAAAAAAGGTTCTGAAACAAGGAGAGTGTGGTATTGCCACTGGGATTTCTTCGTCATCAGTCAAGACAACAACATAATACCACTGTTGCACATGGCCTGCATCTTAGGTCTGAATAACTTGGCGAAGTGGTGCCTCGAATACCAGGAGAAACGTGATCTGGAGATGAGATGGAAACCATCGGTCATGCAAACCCCTCTTCACAACGCCTGTTCTGAAGGGCAGGATGATATTGCTAGACTGTTTATCAAGGCTGGTGCGGACATGCTAGCTCAGAACAAGCATGGGAAGAACGCTTTTCAACTGGCCCTATGCAGGTGTGGAAGAAGTTTCTTGCAGTATATGGCGGAGATGAGACCTTGCAAAAAGTAGCCGAGCCAGGAGGCAGGCAACGAGCAGAGCTCTCTTCTCTGTGAAGGTGCCTCTGGAGGAAACGCCGAGGCCTGTCGCTTGCTAGTAGAAGAGTTTGATTGGGATGTCAACCGCATGAACTCTATCATCAATGCACTCCGGAGAGGACACTCGGAGCTCGCTCGCACCTTTGTTTCATAGTGGCATACTCACATCAACGAGCCCTATACGCTTCTGAGTATCGCCTGCCGATTTTTTTATGAGAAGTTCGAAGAAATGCTCCAGTTCGTTCTCGACGAGTGCTTAGTGGATATCAACACAACTGATGAAAGAGGATGTAATATCCTCTGTGCGCTCAGCAGTGACGACTTATGGAGGCGCGCTGGTGGGCCGGGTAAGGCTGAGACGAGGTACGCAAGAGTCAAACTAGCATTGCGACTCGGTAGCGATCCTGGAAAGCGAAACCAGGAAGGGAAAACACCCCTTCATTCCGCCGCGAGTAACGGGTTTTTCTCTGGCTTGTTGGCGCGCGTTGAAACGTTTCAATTGATGCTAGGCTATAGCACACTGCAGATCAATGATCCTTGCGAGGCGGGGCAAACTGTTCTGCATCATTTTATGTCCAAGGTCGCTTCCATAGAAACGGAAGATTTCTCGGAAGATGAATCACAAATTTACGCATCTGTCCCAGTCAACCCTGGACAATGGTCTGGCTAGCAATGGTTGGCCTTTGGTTGAGAAAAATCGATTATGCATTTAGATAATTAATGCCATGTCTATGATATCTAATATTCTCACAAAAAGGAAATTACCAAGTGATGTAGATGTAGTCAAAGTAATAGTCTAGTCCTCTCCCAGTGCCCTCGACAACAATTTGGAAGGTAGCCTCCCCTTCTTCACCATTTCGGATGTTCATCTTCTCCTTCCCCTTGATGGAGCGGGCATCTGATGCTGTCGGAGTGTGTTCGAATATGATTTCATCGCCTGTTGAAACCATGAAAGTCACCGCATTGAAGGGATTCTTGGTATATTTGTTGCGAGTGATTCTCAATTGGTATCCCAGCTTATATGGGATGTTGGCCTTGATGGGGAAGGTCACGCTGTAGGTGGCCACCGCTTTTGATTTAGAGCTCAAGGGCTCCCCGATTCGAAGACCCCTGGCGAAGCCTGTCGGGACCCGCGGGCTGTCCATCAACCATTCTAGTTCGGTGCTTTCGTCTGTGAGAGTCCATGAGTCGATGTCGCTATCTTCCTCAAAGTCGAGGTTGAGCAGGGAGTCTAGGGAACAAAAATGTTAGTTTCCGTAGCTTAAGGTTGAAGGATGGGTTTCTTTAAGACACAAGGGAACCTACTGTCGAAGCATTCAAAACAATCTCTTGGATACCAGGTAAGCGCACCTGGGCCGCTGTCTGGTGTGAGATCGGCCTCCACCCATGGCTTGGTCCCTGTCATACAATTCCGTGTCTGTTCGTTGTAGGAAAACGCTGTGCATCCGGCCTCGAGGCTGCATGCATCTTTGCAATCCTCAAAGCTATTCTCGGTCCCTTGGTAGGTTCTATCCATCCATTTCTGGTCGACAAAGCCTTCCTTGGCACACCCTGGCTTCGATGGGTAGCACGTTAGAGGAGCCGGTCCAAGCGCAGCAACAGCTGCAATCGAAGCGGCGATAGCGGCGATGTGCCTCGAAGACACCATGATGAAAAATGACTGGAAGAACGAATGAGGCAAGGAAAGAATCAGAGTAGACCTGACGAAAATGTGATGATTAGGGCGAAATCTGTCTCCATACACCAATACGGGAATTATGTGACTATATAGCAACTGTAGTTTGCAGGATTCGCTATGCTAGCATTGCCGTCGTGCAGAAACCATATCCCCATATCCCCAATGCCTGGTTGAGTTTTCGTGCGCTTACTATTTGAGGCTGATCGGCGACCAGTTGGGCCTAAGCCCCCTGTATCCATGTACGCATGGCATTTGGTCTTATTTTTGTCATCGGGGACCTCACGGGCTCCAGCCACGCCCGTTTCATGGCGCACTTAATCTCACCACTGATTGGAAGGATGCCGCCATCGGGGATCACTTCAACCATCGGCCTTCTACAGCCAAATCTTCTTCCGCGACACGGACTCGCCGTTCACCTGCCAGGCTTATTTGGAAATGCAATGAGTAGTAGCATTGATGGTCGGCCATCGCGTGTGTCTTCACATTGGACGCTTTCCGCGCGCTAGTGCTAGTCCCCACGACTAAGCCCCTGTGGCTCAGACTGGATTTGCAAGGGCTATGGCACAAGAAACACTCCGAAAGATCGAGCCGATTAGCAGTAATGGAGGAAGCCTGGCCACTCGGGTGCCCCTTGATCTTCCACGTTGATTACTTCGGGGTTCAACCAGAGGCAGCCAAAACCCAATTTTCACCAAGCTGGCCGCCTGCAGAGTATGCACTTGCGGTAAAGCAGTCTCGTGTTCGAGTAAAATAGAGGAGTGAGAAAAGAAAATTGAAATACGCAGTGATATGACCAGGGCAAAATAAACCCATTGCAAGTCTTGGGAATTAATATGGATGTAATGAATTGGTTGAGTTTAGCTACAACTTTGTTCAACATCCATACTGCAGCCTCGGGTTCGCTTTGAGGAGTGTCGCAGGAAGAATCCACTACAACCATAAAAATGGCTGCGGGCTTGTTATCGAAATACCCTATCTATGCAGTAGACTAAGGCGTATGGCGTAAAAAATGATCTTTTATGGTAATTTATGGGGTCAGTCAGTAGCTGTCTGCGTCTCATCACCCAACTGGTAGGCCCAGTTGAATAGAATGCATCCGCAAGATTCCAGCAGTTGATTAACTAACTCTAGTGTCTATTTGTAGAATTGATGAATATCATCACGTTGACTTGCTTGCAAAAAGAGACAGAGCTTCGACCACGGAAAAACAGGTAAAGCAACTGATTCATGCATAATACTCGGCGCTGAGAATAGAGCCAGTCTGAATCGTATGCCGTTCTTAGCAGGATCAAGGTTTCCCGTCAGGTACATTAGACTCTTTTATGGAGACTACCTCACTGAAACCCACACTGCGCTCGCGAGGGCCTTTCTTCCTTACAACAGTGATAGTGATGCCGTCCTCCCGACTGTCGGAGTTGGCGGCATACCGCACATTGGTGTAACTAGAAGGGCTAGGATGTCCACGCCTCCGAGAAGAACCAGAGCTTACTATAGAGCGATTAGCACCAATGAGACCCAGGACAACTTTAGGATCCGTCTTATGTGCATCGCAAAGCTACACGCAAAATTCCCCCCATTCCCCAGATGTGGCTTCCCTGACCGCAACCACGAGGCTCTTCCCATAACGCTCATTGTAAGCAGAAGAAACAGCCTCCATGTGCTTCCTATCCCAATAGTTTCGGACAAGACGTGATATGAACAAGTCGTGGCGTAGCGTATCTTTTTTGGACGCTATTATCGCGTGGTGTAGCAGTAAGGCGTCACGTACAGGTCGGTTTATAACGCCGTTGAGAATATGCGCGAGAATCTCGCTCGAGTGGCGTTTCTGGGTCAGCTTCTATCTACAAGATTTGGCCGAGGAACAGAGTGGCGGAATTGATGGAAGAAGTTGAGTATCAGGAGGAAGACACACGTTTTATCACAGGACTTACCACTCGATTCCCACACTTTTTCAGTGCGTCTCAAGCAAAATTCGACTTATACTCGTTTTCATAAAGTCCTAGCACCTCTCGTAGGTGCGCATCGCTTCGTTGCACTACAATTCGGATCATCGCTGTCTCGCCGCCTTTCTTTGCCCTTATGGCTCTTCGCAGCTCTGATGTATCCCGTTCAGCCAGCTGAGTGTCAATAGGTAGTGGTTGTCCGGCAACGTCGAGCTCCTCCATGCGCCGCTCCTCAAGAACAAGAAGCGATGCCTTCTTAAATTTGTCTTCCTTAGGCTCCGCTTTGATGCATTTAATAATCCTGTTTTTATACTTTTTATCCGAGACATGCATCCTTAATAGCTTGAATCTCATGGTTAGTGCAACCCATCAAAGACTCAATAAGCAGCTCATAACGATTTGTGTCACCTTAGTACTAGGAATAGGCCTAGTATGCCTCACTTTCCTATATGCTAAGAGCAACCGTATAGTGTGCTTCCATTAGAAGAGGGTCATCGTCTTTGAGGCGCGCGCGAATGTGCTTGGCAAAGTTGATGCCTTTGCGCTCCGACCCGGTTTTGACTAGTTGCGTATACACGACACGAATCTCCATTACCTCCTCGTGAGTGAGATGGGGTAAGATCTCGATTAGTGGACGTGTAATCACCCGCTTGGTACCCTCGAGGGCCTGAGCCAACGTAACAGTGACATCATCAAAGTCGTCAAAGCGTGCACCACGACGGAGCCTTCCACGTCTGTTCTCGCCGTCGGAATCAGGTGGAGGTTCCAGAGTGTCGGCGTTGGTCGATACGAGCAGGGGAGAGGGCATCGGATCTAGATCATCGTTTGTGCTGTGGTAGGGAGCAAGTAGAGGCGCGTTGGATTAGCCTGGGCTAAGGGGTTTTTCTGTCTCCTTCTCCTTCCCTTTCCGTATTCCTCCAGCAACCAACAGGTTTCCCCTGGGTATGTTATTCTCGTCTTTTCTTTCATCTCTCCCGCCTTGTTGCACAGTAGTTTCTCCTTCCCTTTGAGGGAGTTCAGGCTCTGGTGCTGCCAGCGCTGGCGTCTTGTCATTTTCAGCCACGAGTAGTTCAACTTGAGGTGCCGTAGGGGTTGCGTTGTTAGCTTCTTCTACTTGTGGGCCATCGATGTTACTGCTTGATTCGGCTGGTGCTCTATTCTGTATGCGATGTTTTTTAGGGCCGCATTCTCGGATTTCTCGGATTATAGGGTCGTGGTGCAGATCTTCAGGTGGATTACCATTTAAATGAGTGACAAATCTCCACTCGAAATACTTGCGATCCTTGATCTGTACCCTATCGAACAACGACTCTTTAAAAAAGTGTCTTAATAGGTTATTATATGCTAGATTTCACATAACAAGCTAGGTCTTAGCCCTTAATATTAAGTGGAGTCACACTATAACGGCCTGGCCCAAACCTTACTATAGGGCGATCAGGTACAGGTGTTAAAAGTATAGAACCCAAAGTACCACTTGTTTCGGCAAGGGGGTACCTCCAGTTTTTGCTGAGGTGCTATGGTTCAATAGGTTATAAGACCGGTTCGTCGCTGCCGCCACTGCATTGGTCGCACAATTCGCTTCGTATTGTACACGATTGTTGCACAAGACGAGAAAACAGAGAAAAAAGGCAAAAATCCCTTGGTTCGATTCCCTACCACTAGGGGAGATTAAATGGATCTACTAGACAGGGCCAGAGCCGTAGAGCCAGAGCCAGATATGCCAGTTCTAGTAAAACGTATCCTGTCGGAAAGCTAGCACGGCACTTTAATGGTCTTGATGTGTGTGTATTCTCTCTATAAGATCGCACAAATTTCAAATTTATCATAGTTAAATGGTGAGATTTGTTTTAAGGAGGGCACATTTAATCTACGACCTCCAATAATTTCTTCCGGGATCAATAAATTTCATCACGCGAGGTGACCGAGCCTCATTCTCGGCAAGTCGGCTAAGGCAGTAAGAGGGAAGCATCTGATTGAAATACGGAGTGGCGTTAATATTAAGTCGAAGCTAACCTTAAAAGGTCATGCAGATGTAATGCTACGTTGAGGAAATCACGAAACATCTGATGTTCAGAATTGACTTGTCACGACACCAGGCTTCATCGAGATGACATAAGCATAAAGCCATGCTTCGACACTGATCCCGATATTTCTTAGCCAATCCCTGAGATCAATATGCATAGAGATCAATATGCAACTTTAAATAATTGAGCCTTACGGCTTCAGGAAAGTACTCGGTTGCATCCGACCGCCTCCCCTGGCGGATTTCCCGGAATGTCCATGATCCCACTTTAGAACCTCAATCTTCAGCTTTGCAAGGCACACTGTTGATATCATGCGATTGTCTATCTAAGTCAGGCCAACATCTTGGCGCATTTGGGACAAGGCTGAATCTTTCTCTACTCCTGTTTAAGATGGGTTTGTGCCTCCGTTGCTGTTACGGTAATTCAATTTCGCCTTCCTTTTCGCGACCCATTTTTGGCTATTCGCTCTATCCACCATGCGTCGAGTGCTCTGTGATGCGGTGGTCGCATCTGTGCTAATCAGCACTGTAAACGCAGCCCTCTTACCTG
Source organism: Aquanectria penicillioides (assembly GCA_003415625.1). Taxonomy (NCBI): domain Eukaryota; kingdom Fungi; phylum Ascomycota; class Sordariomycetes; order Hypocreales; family Nectriaceae; genus Aquanectria; species Aquanectria penicillioides. The sequence continues at coordinate 6,703,309 of PYIU01000002.1, read as the reverse complement.
AATCAACGTTACATGACGAAATTGCCGACCAGCAGAGAGCGCAGCCCTCAACAATAGAAATACAAGTTCAGCTCGACAAACGGGCTGCGACCTTTTACACGAAGACGCCACCAAAGACCATCACCATCACTGTTGCCCCAGATAACACATGCGGGTACCTCTCAGAATCCGACTCAATTCCAATAACATGTGGAGCCGCCTACTCTTGTTCTTGGGAGGCAGAGCACTTCAAACAAGTCTTTTGTGTCCTCACCGGGATGAAGTACCGATGCCTGGACAGGGAGACAGCTATTGACACGAAATTATGTGACAAGAATTGCAGGACAGACCCTTTCCTTTGGCTGTGGTACGGGGAATCAACTATTATTTCATCGCAGATTGCTAATTGAAGTTACGTTAGTGTTGACACTGCAAGTCCGTACTGTCATACGTACGTGTACCCGGGTGGTCTTGAGGCCTATGCATGTGTATCATGGCCTGCTTCTACAAAGGCAGTCTTCACTCACTCGGGGGTTGCCCGAGCACTCGTAACCACAACCCTGAGTGATTGGTATACCTATGGAACTTCAACAACGGATACCGATTTTACATCTTCAACAGACGCATCATCGACAGACGCATCTTCCGCCACTTCATCTACTAAAGGTCCCGCGTCTAGCACGGCCGATTTGCCGAGCACAAGCACATCGCAGGGTCAAGGCAATACAGATGACGACAAGAAACCGCTCAATATTGGCGCTATTGTAGGTGGGGCCGTGGGTGGCTTTGCTGCCGTTGCTCTCTTAATTCTGGGCGCAATATTTCTCCTACGTCGGCGTCCAAATAGGCCGAAAAACGTCCCGGATTCTAGCCCTAACATTCCCAAGGCTCAACAAGCTGATGCAAATCCCGTAAATGAGCTCAGCACAAATGCTGTAGTATATCCAGAATTGTATTCAAACTTACCAGCTGGGAATGCCGGTTACGGCTTCCAGGAGCAACAGTTAAACGAGCTACCCTCTCACACAACGACACAGCAAAGAGACTGGTATGAACTAAGTGGGGGTTCTCAAGGCCGCTGAGGGTTAATGTTTCTTAATTTATTAATTTATATCATAAATCGGGGCAAATCGTATAATATAATCCCTTTTGAAACTAAATAATTCCGTTTCTGTTTCCTGACATGAGTCTCCTCTACAGGTTATACACGTGCGGCATTTTCCCATTTTAAGTCACACGTCGTGCGTAGATTGTGGGTAAGCCCAAAGAATGAGGTTCAGAGCTCAGCAAACATTAAATTAATCTCTAGGAATGAGATTGAAGAGAAGTCAGTAGTTTAACTTCTTCAATATTTTGTCTTCTTTTCTCGTGCTCCAAGGGATAAAGCGCGTCATTTGCAGAGCATTCGTCGATTTCTCACTTCCTCGACTCCTGGCTCTTGAGGCTTTTCCCTCGACCCCTTTGCTACAACTATCTTTTGGAAATCCACACGTTTATTCACAGTAGAACTTTAGGCAATGCAAGGGCGGCCCTGCACTTATCCAGCCCGCCTCTCTCAACCCTTGCCACTCTGGTGGAGAGAACCTCATCCGCTTTACACTAAGTTGATCCTACAATGCGGCGGCCCGCGATGATCCAAACCTCTAGTTCGTTTAATGCTTGAACTGTTGCCTGCTGTGAAAGACAGTTCTTTATTCGACTCACAAACATATGATGCCGAATCATCCCGCTTCGTATGATCCTTGTTCAAGGGTATATGCACTAACGGCGTTTGTTTCTCGCCCCTTTTAGTCAAGGTGAGAGTCATGGCATTTCTCTGTAGTTGGTTACATGGCTGCATCCCCATACCCCGTAGTTCTTCGGATTCGTGGTCGCGCGTAAGTTGCCCCATTTGGCTGATCACCTGCTACCCACCATCGCAAAATTTGACGTTTCGGGCATCCGCCACAGGAGAACCATGCTTTGAGCACTTAATAGTATCTCATAAAATCAGCCTTAATTTCTGGAAGCACCCAGTCATAGACCAAGTATCCAATCTACATAAGTGCTCTTCATGTGAGCCCTGGTTGCTTCCCTGTTCCATGATTCAATCACGCTTCGGTCTTACTATATAGTTGTTGGCATCCTCGTTTGACTTATTTGCTCTATACACAGCGCCAACTTCCAAGACTGTGTGAATACTCCTTGTTAGACATCTTCTTCATCTCCCAATACCCATTATCATTGTCCATCTCCCACCATGCCTCTTTACCGGCCACCAAACGCCAATGCTCCTGTGCTATCACAGTTTTCCCTCAAGGGGAAAGTGGCCGCGGTCACAGGTGCTGCTAAGGGAATTGGACTTGAAATCATGCTTGGTCTCGCAGAGGCTGGTGCGGATGTAGCTTTGATTTACAGCTCGAGCAGCAAAGCCGCGGGAATTGCTGAACAGGTAGCGGCCGATACAGGAGTGGAGATTCGGGCGTATCAGAGTGATGTCTGCTCTCGAGCTTCCATTGCTACTACTGTCGACGAGATTGTAGCCGACTTTGGCCGCCTCGATATCATGGTCGCCAACTCAGGCGTTTGCGCAGATATCCCTAATCTGGAGGACACAGAGGAGACTTGGCAAGCTAACAATAGCGTCAACTTTGACGGTGTCATGTGGACTGCTCAGGCTGCTGGGAATGTCTTTAAGAAGCAAGGACGAGGCAATCTGGTAATTACTGCCTCTGTCAGCGCCACGCTGGTTAATATCCCCCAACGACAGGCGGCCTACAACGCTTCCAAGGCTGCTGCTGTACACTTGGCCAAGAGCCTCGCAGTCGAGTGGGTCGACTTTGCGAGAGTCAATTGCGTATCCCCGGGTTTCATTGAGACTGACAGTGAGTGGCAATACCCCTAAGTCAGTGTGAATTAAGCTAAGACCAATTTAGTGCTATTTACCCAACCGAAGGAGAGGTTCGAAAAATGGCTGGCTATGATCCCCGGCGGCCGAATGGCATCAGCATCCGAGCTCAAGGATGTAAGTTCTTACCGCCAGCATCAATCCGGGATCGGGCCATTGCTAATAAGATGCGTCTGGGTCTATGTATTTCTCGCTAGTGACGCATGTTGTTACATGACTGGAGCTAATGCCATCGTGGATGGAGGCTATACCTTGCTATGAACGCCGCTCATGCAATACGGAATAAAGCACGCTAGCTAATGGAAGGATTTATGGCAGCGTTTAGATTTTCCATCTCAAAACACAATCCACCACTACTTGACTACGCCCCGATAATGCAGCCGCCCCATAATTGTCGGTGACTCCAAGTGCTGCATGGGTGCGGAGAAACCGCCTCCAAGAGTGGGAGGCAGAGAAATTACCCCAACTCCTGAAGCGGATGTCCGGAACTTACATGTGAAATAGCCCCTGATAGCTTTGTGAATTTTGTTCGGTCGAAGGCCACCAACCTCGCGATAGCCCGTACGCCGCCGAGTTGTAGCACACTACCGTCCTCGCCGCTCATTTCCACGCACAGAGATGATGTCCACAAAAGTTGAAGTCAATCAAGTATTGCTGCCGATCCAAATAAAATTATTACAGATTAAGTAGATCGTGTTCTTGAAGTGTTCTCACAGTGAGTCGGATTGCGGCTTCGATTATTAACATCATCCTCCTAACTTTTAACGATCTGGTCAACTGATAGCATCACACGGTAAGGGACTGTTCTAATATCGCAAATTGCGTCACAGGAATAAAAATTTGAGCCCAGATAATCGAATTCATCTACTAGGGTTGAATCTACAAACTATATTTCTTTGGCCACTTACTCAAAAGAGTAGTGAATGGTTTGGTTGGCATTGGCCGAAGAATGGTTAATCTAAGCTTCATTATTCGACGTGCTCATTTTCGCAAGTTGTCAGTTTGTCGACACCATTGACATGGCTCATATGAGCAGTGCATTGGACTTGTGCTTCCTCTCTCTTAATATACTTCTGTGGCCTCTTGCTGCTAAGAGCATCCGGATCACCAGTGACGAAAAGTGGGGGGTTGTTTCGGTAGTACTCATCGAGATCCTCGAGAGTACGGTTTGCTATAAGGGGTTAGCATCTACTGTTGAATCACTATGGACATGGATTTAGAATGCTTACAAGTTTCAGGGTAGAAGAAGTAGATGATTGGCATGAATGCCGCGTTGAACACTGTGAAGACGATCCAAAACTTCCAGCCAAGATTCTGGATGCCAATTGGAGTGATTTCCACGATGACAAAATTAGTGATCCTGTTATTTATTAGCGACCAGTAAATTTTGAAATTCAGATGCTTTTATCTGACCAGTTGGTTGCAGTAGCCACAGCGGCACCTTTTGTACGCATAGCGATCGAGTTGATCTCGGTCGGGTACAGCCATGGAACACCAAGCATTCCGATGCCAAAAGCAATGTAATAGAGGAAAAAGAAGACGATAGACGCTTCAGCTACTCTGTGGCTGCCATCAGGTGGGCTACCGTAGCGGAGAAGAACCGTGATGATGAGAAAGGTCAGGCCCTGTCCGGCGGTAGAGAAGAGCATCAAGCCTCGGCGACCCCATTTCTCCACAAGTGGGATTGAGAGACAGGACAGGATGAGATGAGTGACAGAATTTACGGCGGTCAACAAACGAGCAAGTTCATTGGACAGCCCCACAGCCGTAATAAAGACTGTTGGTAGGTAGTATGACATGATGTTGATAGCTGTACAAATCAAATTAGCCTGAGTTGGTTACGGCTACTCAGAACCATCTCAACAAACCTTCGAATTGCTGAATGAATTGAGTTCCAGCTCCAAGCAAAAGTCTTCGGAGGGGCTTTGTTGATCTTTGCTGTGGGCGGAAAAGGTCTCTCCAGCGGATCTCATGTTCCTTCTCGTATTGACCGCTGTATCGGATATCCTCCTGCTGTGCAACAACGGAAGCATCATCCTAGCTCTTTCCTTCCAGACAAGCCAGTACCTGGAGAGCCTCAGAATCATGCCCATGGTAGAGAAGCTGTCAAACTAACAACTGTAATGAGAAGCCCAAGTGGTCCACACCATGGTCGAAGGCGAGGGTATCTGTTCAAGAAGAGAAATGCCAGTGGCATCACCAAATAGATTATACCAGTCTGAGAAGCTCCAATGGAGGCAATTGCGCTTGGAGAAGCATCGATGCCGCTGTTGGAGGTATAATATTCTTGAAAGATGCCGAACGCGACTGAGTATCCTATTGATGTATTAGCACCAAGGCAACTGAACAGATTGGAAGGACAATGACAAACCCCAAATCGGCGCTTGCGCGATTATGCAACAAGCAAGCGCAGTATATGCTCCGCGACCACGATCGGTGGGAGGAAGAGCATCAATCTGTGCCAATTGTTCATTTTGATCTGTTGATTGCTGATCATTTGGAGAGCGAAGCTCATCCATCTCGTGTGTTGATGTGCTCAGAGACATTTTGTAGGTAGATGCAAGCCGTGAAATGGTGATTGTGATAATGATGAAGGGGTAGAAATCCCGGAACAGCATCATCATCAATGTTCCTGCTTTTAAGCCAGCATGGCTCCGATTGCAGATTCGGCCGCATCCTCGCGATACGCCATTGGTGTGCTCGGATTTCGGTGAGGCCAGATGAGGAGACCACAACACGGACGGCTGCGACTAGCTTTAGTTTGGCCAATCGGACAGATCACCATTCCGACATCTCCCCGTATTTCATAGGTCCAGTCATGGAACGAGAAATTCTGAGTCTAGTAGCAAACGAAGTGGCAAAAATAACAATCATTGTTGTAATTGTACGCGTTTGGGCCTCTAAAAAAAGGATCAATTAGAAATTAGGTGACGTCCAGTATGCGTTCAAGGGTTGGAAATGGAGACTGAGCAATTGAGTATACGTGGATTTAATTTCTAAGAGCGTCATGTCCCATTCTCAGGTGAAACGTCTAAGCAAGAGCTTCTTGCTCCCCAGAATCTGCTTCAAACAGTACCCGACTTTCCATATCCAGAAATCGGTGAAATATGAGCAAATCGTCTCGATATGCCATTGCCATCCGAAGAGACTTGCCCGGGATCATTCGAATGGTTGGTTCTCCTCCTGTTCGCCACATTGGGGTATGAAGAAGTGTTGAGTATAATGCTTTGTCTCTGCATTGACGTCGAGTCGAACAGAGCACACCCATCCCTGCCTGCTGAGAAAAAATATATTGGATTTATATATTCCGAGGATCATTCGAACCCTGGAAAGTAATTTCTTGATCGCACCAGACAACAGTATTGTCGTTGTTGGTGGTTGTATGTCAGTGGTGTCCAGTCGTACAAACCCTATCTTTGAAGGGTAGGGAATGGCCTGTACCAGCGTTTTGATACTTGACTGAGTGTACCACTCGACAGGTATTGGCGTATGGGGCATATCTGTCGGTAGGGCTAATGTAATTCCCAAGTCTCCTGACTCTTTTTTTAGCGTCGCCCAGTTGTAAAGATGTACCTTGCCGCGCTGGAAGAGGAGTAGGCGTGATGGCTCTGTTGGATGCAGTGCCCATTTGTCGCCCTCAAGTGACTCCTTGCTTCTAGTTACTGCCCCATTCACCCAGAGATCTTCACCATACTGTGTTGATATCAAAATAGAAAGGCCGTCTTGTTTTAGGAGTGCTTGAGTGACGGCCGCTGCTGCCCGGTGAGAAAATATCTGCTCTACCTTTTGCCAAGGGTTTCGCGATAAGCGATGAGCAATACATTGCCCAGATGTATCCACAGTGAGGAGGATACTTTCTCGAGGTTGCCAGTCGATGTGCATGACATCGACAGAATGCGACTGCATCTCGAACGTTTGCTTCCCACTAGCAACGTCGTGAATAGTCACAGCCCCATCCTCTCGACCGCAGAAAATGAAGCCATCATCTCCAAGCTGGGTTATCACTGTGATCGCTCTAGTGTTATCAAAAGGGCGAGTGAAAAAAATGTTAGGAGCGTTTGCAGTGGAGACCGTCGACTCATCAGGGTCACTGGAACTATCATCGACGGAGTTCTTCCTCACCAGAACTGCGGGTTCCCATACATTGCAAGCGCCACCACGGATGTCGTAGAATCTCAGGCTGTTTGAAGAAAATATGATGCCGGTAACTACTTCATCCAAGTATTCGATTCGATGCAATAGCCGTAAGGTGTCGAAGGCGAAAAGACAAATACCCCCCTCGTTATCGCCAGCTGCAAGCGTTCTCCCGTCTGGAGAGCTGGCTAAGATTGTGGCATACAGATGGTAAACGTCTCTTTGGTAAGTATTTCCCCACCCCCAATCTCCACTGTGACAATGTCACCATCTTGGTATGAGACCGCCATCAGGTCCGATTCCACTGCCGGATTAAAAGCCACGTCTAGCACCTGGGGTGGCAACACGAGCGATTCACACCCATCCTTTTTGAATCGACAGATCTGATCCAAATTGTCTTCAGGATCCAGTGAGAATATCGTGAGGTGGGTGCTACGGTATGCAACTGCGGCGAACCCTAATATAGGACTGATACGGATAAGAGTGGGAATGTATCTTTTGTGAGCACCTGTCCAGTCAAGGGGACCATGGTCAGAATCAGAGCTGTCTTCGACGATCGGTAGCGGCTTAATTTGAGACCCATCTTCCTTGGACAGAGTCATAATAGCCTCGCTGACGTTCCCTTTGATGGTGACATAGAGCTTTGAGTCATCAGTGCTAAAACAAATTGACTTGACTTCTTTCTTGAGTGGGACAGTCCAAATTTCCTCATTCGGTAATTTCCACAAAGTCAACGCACGGGAACGACACGATACAAGTATGTTTGTGATGTTTCCGAGCACAAGTCGTTGCACGGATTGTCGAGAGCCATGGCTCAAGGTCGTAATAGGTTCAAGGGTTGCGTTATTGAACAATCTAATGGTCCCGTTGGACAGGCCAATGGCGAGGTACTGCGTGTTGGCAGTGATCGATCGAGCGGGAGCCGACAGAATCAAGCATGAAAGTCTTTCATCCCACTTGCTGTTTGATGAACAGAGAAGTTTCGGACGGCACCGCCCGGCAAAAGTCTGATAGATCATGGATGACGTTGGACAAAGCGGAGGAACCAGCGTTCGGATAGACATCGGCATCTCAATCAGATATGGGCCAAATATCGTAACCAATCGAGTCAAGTCATCCACCCATTCAACTGCCTTGCGATAGTTTTGGTCGAAAGGTGGACTTACTTCGAGCTGTCGAGTTAGGTAGGGCTTCAAGTGCTGGATTGTTTTAATGAAAGGGCTAAGACTTCTTTTCATAGATATTCTCTCAACCCAAGTCAATATTGTCGAATTTAGAAATTTCACTAGTAATAGAAATATCTGGGGAGATATTGAATGAGAATGGGCGAGGTGGTAAGAAAAGTTCATGTCGACGTAATTGTCAAAGGCAGCCCCGGAAGCACCCGAGGGGACAAGGGCTCGACTAGCTGCACGGGAATCGAACTTTCGCTCATTGAGGTGCTTTAGGCATATATTGGCAATGCTCTCATGTTCTTGCCGAAGGTTGATGTAAAAGTTTGACTCCGCTGACGACACAAAATCCTTGACAGTTTGGTGCATTACCTGCACACAAGATTCCTCATCGACTTGAATCAAATTCTTGCAGATCTGCGAGAAGACTTTTTCAGATTCTGATGGAAGAATAGTGCGGCCTATATCAAGCTTGAGGGCTTCTTTGATCACCTCTGTAGTCAGAGGTTCTGCAGCACAGACCACCCATTTGATAATGCATTTGGCTAACCCGGCACTCGAAGACTGTGTGATCTCCTCAAGGATCCGTGTGTACAGACTGTTCATCTCTTGCGGGATTCGTTTGAGTTCTTCTCGCATGTCTTCAACACTGAATAGGTCATCGAGGCGGTCGATGATCAGGGCAGCCCAAAGGAAAACGCCCTTTGACTTTTTAACGATCTCGGAAACAATTTCACCTTCACTGTCTGCCTCTAGAAGCCGAGGTCGAGATCGGACGAATGCAGAAATGTCATACAGAGATCCTTCTCGCCCAGTTTGTAATTCCCTGAAAAAGATATGTTCCTGCGCAAGCAACCGATTGAGGTGACTGCTGGGCCGACTAGTTCCAAAAATCCGCAAGGGCACGGGAGAAAGCTTGGCAAACATTTGGATGAAGGCTGTCAATGATTTGGATGTGCACTCATCGAGCGCATCAATCACCCAAAAGTGTGGCTTCGAGAAGCTTGTCTTAAAAATCCGTCCAAGGAAGATGTTGTTCCAGATGACAGCATGATCTTGTGTATTGGCGCCATCACCATTCTCGATCATTGAAATGAAGGCCTGCCGAATTTCAAAATTTGACCAAGCCATTTGGAATGCTAAACTCCGAAGTAAATTTGTGACTGTAGCTTTGGCGTTGTTCTTAAAAAAGAAGAAGCTGCAATCTTCATTATGGGCTTCGAGGTGATTGATAACGTGCCCAGCAGCTACCGATTTTCCTGATCCTGGCGGTCCATTGAGCCAGAGGAGCTTGGGCTTACTCGGTGTTGGTCTTGATTCGAATGGCCCGATATCCGACTCGTCGCCGACTTCGCAATCCAGCCATTCTTGGAACTCGGGATGGCTGGTGAGCCATTCGCAAGATCCAGCGTGACGTTTGTGTACCTCTGTTAAGAGCTCTTTTGTTGGGCGCTCCGAAACCTCAAAGTAGTCGGCGATTATCTTCATCTGAGACTTATGTTGTTCAGCATAGCGTAATTCGTCTATGCAAATGTTAAACCCTGCTCGATCATTACTGCTGCTATAAATGCTTACAATCTCTTTCAATATCTTGGATTGTACTAAAGAAGCATCGGTGCAAGGTGATAAAGTTTGAGTTGGTTGGATTGTCAAATTTGCAGAGATGCCGGTGATCTGCTTGAAGATATCGAGGTTGTTCTTGGGGCAAGCCTTGTGATAATGAGCACTCTGGCCGAATCATCATAAGAGAATGGCTTACCAATAACAGCAGACGCTCTGGGAACGATCATCTGGCCATTTGTAGGCAAAGTTTCGTAGAATGACCAAAGGTGAATTTTTGGATCAATGTGTCGAAATTCGTCATTGATCGACTTGGGCCTCAAGTTAGTTGGGCAATGTCATGATGGAGACTAGAAGACAAACCTGAACAGTTGCTGAATCTGGGAGAAGTTCCTTGGCATATTCCTTGGTTCCGGTTGGGAGTGATAGTTTAAGATAATAGTCGAGAAAGATAGCAGAATTTGAGCCTCGATGCGGGGTTCCTAGAAAGTAGAACGAGTGGATACGAGCGACAGTTCGTTGATGTAATGGATCTCGGCTTCCTAAAAGGTAGGCCTTGTTAATTGTCAGTGTTTGGACTTCAAATATATTATGGAAACATCCGCGCACCTTTTTTGCTATAAGGCCGCCCAGGCTATGCGCTACGAATATGATAGGTGTCTAGAATGATCAGCAACTTTCCGGTCCATTGAGGGGTAAGCCGTACATCTCCATTTCGCCGGAGCGACGGGGAATTCGACATATCTGCCAGAAGAGCTCGTGCGAAGTCATGTATCGTCAGAGCACTTTTTCCGCCTCTGGTCCATTCTGAATCGTATCCGAAACTGTGAATGCGAACATGACGAAATCCAGCCTCATAGGGAAGCCATTCCCTGGGCCAGAAAGAGGAAGGATCATCACTATTGGAACACCATGTTTTTATTGAATCTCCCTGAAGACCATGTATCTAATGCGCTATCGTCAGCTTCAAGTCTGATTGAACGATCGAGCCGAGAAGCTGTTGAACATACGAAGATGAAGTCGACGCGCGGTTCGGAGGGTTCGTGGAGTACGTTTAAGCCGGCGGGTCCTTTGACCTTGACTGATTTAGCGAGTGTATTTTGCGAATCGGGCGAGGAGCTGCGTTTTCGGCTTCGCCATCTACCACGGATGAGTGACGGTGCGGAGTGTCGATGTGGTGGTGGAGACAACGAATGCGATTCCGGAATCGCATACTGGAGCAAGTCAGTTGGGAATATTTCGGGTTGGAGCGGTAAGGATGGGAGTTTACCCGTGCTTCGTCGTAATCGGTCATCGTGTTCCATCGAGGACAAAAGAGTTGCCATAACGATGTATCCAGATCAAAAAGGTTCCACAGGCTGCCTTTGGGCTCAGAAGCAGTTGAGAGCTGTGTTTGGCTGCTTCAAAGGGCCATGGCATCTGAAACCCTTCCTTTCAACGCCGAACACAAAACAAAATAATGATCGATTGTTGAAAACCTCTAAAAAAAGAAACCTAGACTTCCAAGGGTGTTGCGTTGGTCATCTGCGGAAAGAAACGGCCCCGGCTCGAAGCGCCCTTGCCATTTAGCACTAGAGTCGCCTGATTGCAACAACCCCCCCATCACATCGCCCAACAATGTGAGGCTTAGATTCATTGATTTAATTTGCCTGTGTTATCAGCCGGGATTATGGCTGCAGGGATCTTCCAGTTGGGTGGGATGAAAGCCCAATCCGAGGGCGGGGTAGGTGGTGGGTGTGTTTCTGTGTCTCCCTAGTTGACTTTGGTTTCATTGTTGAATGCATCACTACGGATATTGCTTGATCTTGTTACATTAAATCATGGTGGAGAAGACTACTCCCGAGTGACAGATCTATGGATATATTGGATCTGAAGGGTGTGCCATTGTTTAGTCCGGAACTGGGGTTTCTTTTTTGAGGGATTTGCAAGCTAGCAGAGTCCGCAGCCGCCGTCCTAAGCGAGCTTATCATTCAGTGTGGATTAAAGTGCTTTTACACAGTGTACCTTCGCCATTCTGGTCATCGTGCATCGTTGCCTGAAACAAAGAGGCTGTAAATGTGGCACAATGGGAGGACGTGGCACCAACTTGGCCGTTCAAAAGCATGGGCTATGGTCTCAAGGCTTGTCCTAGACTTTTGCATCCTCAACTCTTTACTTCCTTTTTCTCCTTCACAAAGTCAATTCGGAAATAACGGTCTAGCGAAACAATGGCCCGCGACGCTCGAGGTACCAAAGATCAACTTGACAAGGCCCTTCTAGCATGTATGGACTTTTCCCTGCGAAAACCCCACATCATTACTTCATTTACTTATTCTGTCCTGTTGTGCATAAAAAGGCCTACCTGAAGATGGAGAAGTCATTGCATTTACACCCCTAGGCCTCAGTGACTATTGCGATACATATCAAATCGATGTAAAGCTCCCAGATGGTGTTATTCAGCGCTTTTTCGAAAAGGTTTGTGTATATCACGGTAAGTATAGAACTACGACTAATATATATATATATATATATAGGCTGGCAAGGGCCAGGATGGATTCGAATTGATGCGCGCTCATAATGCGTCGGAAACGAGTCTGCATGCTTTTATTCCAGAAAACGTTCCCCGACCTGTTGGATTTGGGACTTACGAGTCAGATCCTAACACACACTTCTTCCTTCTCGACTTTGTGGACATGAGGGATGATGACCTTCCAGAACCCGAAGCCTTCATGGCACCAATCGTATCATTGCATCTGAAGAGCATGGGGAAATCCCCGGAGGGAAAATTCGGCTTCGGAGTCAACACTAGGTTTGGTCACCTCCCACAAGAGAACGGCTGGGAGGACTCATGGGAGGTGTGGTGGACACGACATATGCAGACGGTGCTTGATCGCGAGGAAAGTATCCGAGGGCCTCATACCCCTGAAGTCGCACAACTCAAAGTCGATTTCATCAAAAAGGTATTACCACGATACTTGCGGCCACTGGAGTCGACGATAAAGCCGTGTTTGATACACACAGATCTTTGGCCAGGCAACGTCAAATACCAGCTCGATAATGACAAGGTTGTTATCTTTGATGCTAACGGGATGTGGGCACACAACGAAGGTAAAGATGAATGTAGAACCATTAATATTTTACGTGCCGGAAGCTAATTTATCAAAGTTGAACTTGGGTTGATTAGAAATCCTCGATATCCTCTTGGAAAGGCCTATATAAAGGAGTATTGGAAGCATGTTCCCATCTCTGAACCCCAGGAAGACGCAGAAAGCCGAAACATCATGTACCTGATTCGCCATCAGGCATGTTTGGCGAGTGTTTATCCAAACGATCCTACGCTCCGAAATATGTACGGGATATGCAAATTTGAGTTCAATATGAGGGAGTTACTGACTGTGTCTAGTTTCGTCAATAATATGAGGTTTATTGTCAACAAAGTTTTAGAAGAGGAAGCGTCACCACTTACCAACCAATTGGCAGCCATTTCGATTTCTGACAAGACAAATGACCCAGCAACCATCAAAGTTAGCCAAAGTGTAGCAAATGAAGCGTTAGGTGTTTGAACGATGCGATATATAGAGCTTTGTAATTTGGGTATACGAAATAAAGTCAATTTGCAAACTCGGGCCACCTATTGTTGTCCTCTTTTCCTTCAACTTATGTTAGATGGGAATTTTGGTTCATCATTTTTCGTAGTCACGTTATTAGTCTTTTACTACCGGTAATTAGTAGGAGAGAATTAATACACGCAACTGTTTCTACGCAATCACGAAGCAGTTGTTGATTGGACCTTAGAATTGAAGTACAATGTAGACAGTGCAATTATCACAGTGAATACGAGTTAGGCCCATGCAATGTTTTTAGCCCCCAATGGTATATCATCCCAAATTTGGTCAGTTGGTTGTTCAGGCGATAAATGCTCTCCTGTGGTTGGAGGAGTTACGAATAAGGCTCCTCGCTTCGATCAGTGAGACGGCAGCGGTGAAATGAAGTTACGCGGCTTGTGGAGCAATAGCACCATCTTGGAGTCACAACAATACGCTGTACATGAACAGACTGCTTTATTCAACGCCTTTGATTCCCGTAAGTTTGGGTTTGAATGCAAGCCTAAACAGTCAACACGAGCTGCAGAGCTCTGGTTTCATCTCAAACTATTCCGGGAACGTAAGGTTGGAAGTGCATAATGAGTGATTTGATCCTCACATGCCTCGTGCTTGGCAATATTTTGGCATGGCTGTGTATAGTCACGCTGATGAAAGTCTTGGCTAACTGTGCTGCATTCGGTAAAGGCCCTGAATAGATGAACACGCTTTCACAGTTTTTTTGAGTGAAGTAGTGCTCGATGTCTATGAGCCAACGTGAATTCCCGTCCTTTATCATTGATGCCTGCCTGCCCCATGCGGGCCAAGTCAGGCTCGGCGATAAGGATTCCCTGGAATGGTATGCCCGCAGCATTGGTTCCACTATGGATATTGGATGATGATTTATGAGCGGGGAAAGTTAATAGTCGGCATTCTTGCATACGTGTGCGGGTCTGATGATGGTGGGACAAATCAGGAAAAAGAAGGCTCCGACATGCCCTGATTGATGGTTTGGTTGTAGAACTCGGTTATGAAAATCAATCGGCTGTTGATGTTGCAAAATCTTACTTTTCTAACTCCTTCACAAAGCTGTTTAAAAAAATCTCAATTGGCAAACATGAACTCATTGTCAAAGCAAGTATTGGATAAGGAGCCTCTTGACTCTTCACAACATCAAGCTGTCTCTGCATGTGACGCTGCTCGGGACGGTGAGAAAAATGTTGCATTTGTCAAAACTGAGGGAGAAGAAATACCCGCCCCATTCTCAGTTTTCACTAAATGGCAAAAAAGGTGGATCAACTTTGTCTCCTCTTTTGCAGCCATGTTCTCGACTCTGAGCAGTTACATTTACTACCCAGCTCTCACATCGGTGGCTCAGGACCTCGATGTTTCGCTGACCTTGGTTAACTTAACTGTGACATCCTATCTCCTCGTGGCGGCTGTTGCACCCGCATTTCTTGGAAATATGGCGGATCAAAGTGGTCGTCGCCCAATATACGTTCTAATGTTTGCACTAATGATTAGTGCAAACCTGGGAATTGCCCTCCAAAAGTCCTTTCCTGCATTATTAATTCTTCGCATGCTGCAGAGCGCCGGGTCATCCGGTAAGATTCCCCTGGTTAACTGTATGTATTAACGCTGAGAAAATAGGAATGATTGCGGCCGCATATGGGGTGATTGCCGATATCACGACGACGGATGAACGAGGTGGATTTGTCGGGGTCCTGCTAGTTCTGTACGTGTGATCCTTTAATTAAGCGATATGAGAATATTCCGAAGGCTTACTGCCCTAAAGGACTGATATTGCGCCAAGTTTGGGCCCGGTAATGGGCGGAGCCATCACCTACGAACTTGGCTGGCGTTGGGTATTCTGGTTCCTAGTTATCCTTACTGGCACCCACTTCATAGTTTTACTTCTTTTCCTACCCGAGACCCAGAGAAACATCGTGGGTAATGGGAGCGGGGAAGTAAATGGGATCTACTGGAGCCTTTTTACCTTATTCCAGAGCCGCGAAGTAAGAGCAAATCGACAAAAGGTTCCGCGACCAAAACGTTACTATCCAAACCCCTTATCATGCCTTCCAATTCTCAAAGACAAAAAATCCTTCCTGGTGATTGTCATTTATGCCATCACATACTCGGTAAAGATGACCCTTCAAACATCGCTTGGGGCTCAGTGCGTTGAGATCTACAATTTGAACTATTTAGTCGGCGGGTTGATATACCTGCCTTCTGGAGTAGCGGGCGGAATAGGTTCTTATTTTACAGGTAATATTCCAACATGACTCAGCATGAAATTGTTCTGCTAAGATCTTTTAGGGAAATATCTAGATAGAAACTATCGCAAAATTTCTGAAACGACCTCTGTCGATCAACGTGAATCGCCAGAGTTTCCTATAGCGAGAATTCGCTTGAAGGGCGTATTTACCCTTGCATTGATAAGTTCTTTGGGTACTTTGGGATATGGTTTAGCATTAATGATGAAGACTGTAAGTAATAGCTTTTTTTTTTAGCTAGCATTTGGAATTTAGACTCACTCATAGAAAGCACATTTCGGTGATGATATTCATGCAATTCTTCACCGGCGTAACAACTTCAAGCACATTTACTGTAAGAAGAAACTGCGTAAATTCTGCTCAAGGCTAATTGATAGATGACATCCACTCTCCTAACCGACCTGAACATGAATCGATCAGCTACAGCCCATGCTGCGTCGAGTATTGTAAGATGTCTTCTTGCCGGGGGAGCAATTGCCGCTATGGAGCCTCTGGCCAATGCCATTGGATTGGGATGGTGTTTTGCGATTTATGCAATCATGGTCATGTTTCAGATTCCGCTGGTGCTGTTGCTTTACAGAATTAGAGCTTAAACAAAAGGACACCACAGCATGTCAAAGTCATTCATCATCTTGGCCTCAAGACTTTTTAACTGAGTCAATTTTGTATTTAGGGGACAAACCGTTCCGTCTTCCGGCTTGCCTCAGCGAGAAAATTGGTGGAAATTAGATCCACTCGTGAGAAGTGGTGACTGGCAACTTAAAATCTTAGCTTAACGTGTTCCTGCGGGGGAGAATGAATGAACCGGCCGCTAAAGTGCAGGGAACTGCATCTGGACCATTCTACCGATAGTAACGGGCCGTTACTACAATGAGGTTAATCAAGGCGGCATATGTGTGATCACGTTGCGGGCATAAGCAATGGTTGAAAGAATACACGCTAACTATCTTAATTGAAATACGGTGACGCGATCTGAAAGGATGATGATGTGCCCTGTCATGACCCGGGTATCATGTCGCGTCACGGCCTATCACGTCCTTGGTTTCAATGCAACCCTTCCCCAAGTTCTTGGCTTCCTCGAAACCTCCCCATTTTTCGCCCAAACTAGGCATGATCATAAGAATCAAGCGCTCGTCATGCATAGGGATCGGACGGTGAAGCCAAATTGTAACATAAATGGTCATATAAAGATGGTCAATCAATACCTATCATGTCATGGTCCAAGTTCGAGCCCCACAAAGGACCCTACACTCTCGGAGTTCTTGTCGAAATCGTATTTTGGGGCGGGAATTTCGCGCGATATGATAACATCTCCTTTCATCCCACCGGCATGCGTTGGCATTTTCCTTCTCAATGCCTCTGTTAAAAGTGTGACGCAATGTGGTAGGATGAAGTCGATACTGAAGCTGCCTCAGGGATTGAAACCAGGCACATCACAAGACGGATATGATGTAACCCTCCAACATGTTTGATGATAGATCGTTAAATATCGGTCTGAAGAACCAGAACTGATCATTCATGCAATTCTATCATAGATCTTTTTTGAATGAAGCTGAGTGGGACATTTTGAATCATCAAACCCCCTTTTATCGCCGATCATGACGATCCTGGAAATCAAGCCGGGTCGTGCTCTTGATAATGAACGCAAGCAGGAGCATGATACAAGCTTTTCAAAGCCCTCAGTCTCCGCTAGTGCCACCTCTCAAGAGGAAGAGGACCACATCATTCAAAAAACACCACATAAAACATGGAGGTCTTATATTTGGGATACTCTTGACAAATCTCCCCAAGAGCGAAGATTTCTTTTCAAACTTGACGCTATTATCCTCACCTTTGCAAGTCTAGGTTATTTCAGTAAGAACTTGAATCAAATCAACATTAACAATGCCTTTGCATCTGGAATGAAGGAAGACCTCAATATGTACGGAAATCAACTCAACTATATGCAAACTTGTTGGACAGTTGGCTATGTCCTTGGAGAAATCCCCAGGTTGGTGAATTTGATCCCTGTTTCCCGAATCCTTTATTAATTCGTTTTCCCCCAGCAACCTGATGCTTACTCGTGTACGACCATCCATTTGGATCCCTTGCTGCGAAGTTACTTGGTCTGTCTTGACCATTTTACTTGCAAAATGTAGCAATTACAAACAAATGTATGCTTTGCGCTTTTTGATCGGTTTGGCTGAAAGTGCCTTCTACCCTGGAATGCAATATGTCATCGGATCATGGTATCGGAAAGATGAGCTTGCAAAACGGTCCTGCATATTTCATGCAAGCGGAGGCATTGGCGGGATGTTCTCTGGATATCTCATGGCTTCAGTCTATAAACTAGGAGGAAAACATGGTTTCCACGGCTGGCAATGGCTCTTCATCATCGATACGGTCATTTCTCTACCCCTAGCCTTGCTTAGCTTCTTTTTTCTGCCTGACGTCCCGGAAATTGACAAATCGTGGTGGCTTTCAAAACAGGAGCTGGAATTCGCTAAAAAGCGTATGATTCTAGAAGGGCGCGCTACAAGGGCACCCTTTACCAAAGCTAAGATCAAGCGGATTTTCTCAGCTTGGCACATTTACGCACTTCCACTGCTATACATATTCTTCAACAACGGTTGTGGAACTGGATCTCAACCGGCATTCCAGCTCTGGTTAAAGAGTGAAGGGCGAAGCGTTCACGACATCAACATCTATCCAACAATAACCTCAGCAGTGGACATCGTCGTCACGCTGATATACGCTTGGACCTCAGACACAATCTTCCGTGGCGAGAGATGGCCACCAATTGTATTTTCTGGATGTGTCAATCTCTTCGTCAACATCAGTCTTTCGATTTGGAATATACCAAATGGATTAAAATGGGCTAGTTACATTATGGCTGGTTTTGCTGGCGGAATCAGTGGTCTCACTTTCGCCTGGGCTCATGACATCTGTAAGGATGACAACGAAGAACGAGCACTCGTCACAGGGGCTATGAATGAGATGGCTTATGTGTTCCAAGCTTGGCTGCCACTTCTGATCTGGCAGCAAGTGGAGGCTCCCCGCTATCCGAAGGGGTATGTAACAATGGCTTGCATCGCCTTCAGCCTTATCGCGACGGCATTTACTATTCGGTTTCTTCATGCGCGCGAGATTGCACATAGGAAGAAAGCAGCCAAATCTGAGGCAGAGGGTTGATGGTAGGGTGGAGATGAGTGAAAGCGCCTACTCGCCAGGATGCCAAATGATAGTTGTGGAGCTGTACCTAGGCGAGTGAAGCAGGATTCGGTACATGATATCTGCTGTTGCATGAGAACAGAAGCACTTCCTTTCAAGCTAGAAATTATTTATACCGAAGCCTCTGATTGAATACATCCTGGTGTTGACCAATACTTAGAACATCCAAGTACTTATTAGACACACCTTTGCATGACTAGATTCTAAGCTATCTGTTGGCTATCGTGTTTGACAATGTCAAGACATGGCATACGATTTGATCGAGACTAAAATACATGGAGGAAAGCATTCGCAATAGCTTAATTTCACTACTGCGGAATGCTTTGATAGAGGGCAGTCCCTTGACATGTGAATTAGTTACATGGTATCATGCGTGGTCGTGTGCACGATAGTTGGTAATGTGGAAACTTCATGTAATCGAATCAGTCCTACAGGATAGACTTTCGAGGAAGAATGCAGGGACCTGACTCAAATGCCATACAACACTCAGGCCATATGTTTTTCAAGATTGGATCGTCTTCAGCATTGAGGGATTACGAGGACCTGAGCTTCAAGCTATGGACCTCCTTTGCCACTGAAGGAGCAAGTACCTTGCGGGCTGTCAATTGAATGTAGTCGAGATATTTCATCAAATATAGAGACAGTCAATCGGGAGAGTTGAATAGTCCTGCCTAAAGATATCTTCGTTTGTTGAATGAACACAGTCCGGGTTCCACGGGTTCCGCAGATCATCACATGCGATATGTCATTGTTCGGCCAAGATGCATAACCTGCTGACTCCAGGCGTCAAGGAATGAATCATGTACCGATGCATAGTCACCCATAGGTGGAGGTTCTCCACGCCTTGGCATCTTACTTTGTCGTCCTTCCAAATCATTGTCTCAACTTATCTAGATATTTCAACTTTTAAACAAACCCCGTCGTGCATTATCGTTTTATTTAACATCTCTGTTTTAAACCAACCCACCAAGCCTCGGCTCTCCCACAAATACAAATATCTCCGGCCGAACCGATTTTCACAAAATGTCTTCTCCGCAAGAGGAAATGCAGCAACCTTGTCAAGAAAAGGGAGATGACGAGAAGCAACATATCAGAGAGACTACGCCCAATAACACAGTCGATGCGTCAATTTAAGATTCAAGGTGATCAAAGCCTACCAAGGCTGTCATGATACTAGCTTCTTCAATCTGTGTCGTTGCCAACAGTCCTGCAGCGCCTTGCTCTGGGTTCACTCTCTGCCAGTTGCAACATTGTGAGCCCCCCTCCAGAGGAAGAGAAAGAATGGCCAGGAATCCCTTCGAGATGAACCATTATCGTATTGCCCGGGTTCTTCCAGTGAGTATCTCCCGCATTGTAGGGACTCGGCCATCGCCAAGTATGAAGTAACTGGGAAATCCATGGGTAGAAAGACCAGAGGTGTGACTTAGAGGTTGCTTGACGTTGATGTTTTCTAGCATGCCCTTTTGTATTGGCGGGATTCCATCTGTCAAGATATCCGTCACATCCTTCGGCAGATGATTGACAATCCGACTGCCAAGGTTTAACTTTCCCTCGTCGATAATCCTCATTATTGCTAGGCCAGAAACTGGTTTAGAGACACATCATGTTTAAAACGCGGTATGTGTGTATTCCCCAATGGAAGAGAGGCATTGTGAGGATATGGCGCCATTATCCAGCAGACACCGAAGTGGTTGGTGTCCCTAGATCAGTTAGAAAGCCCATGGATGATGGATGGCAGGGCTCCTGGGAACTAATGAGCTGGTCGAATCTGGTAAATGAATCCATGTTGCACCTGAATTTCGATAGATATACTGTTGTTCGGAGAATAATTGATGACTCCTTCGGTTTGATGATGCTGTCAACAAGTCGGAGGCGGGAGAAGTCGAATTAATACGGGGCATTCGCAACTTCCTAAAATAGGGCATCCTCCCATCGAAGATAATTAGGCATGGGTTATTGGAGCCTTTGATTGGAACTTAAACCAGGGGCTGACAATATAGGAGAGGCTAAACTCGGCTAAATTTCACCCCCGCTTATTCTCGTCGAAAGCTACAGTGGGGCATTAAAAGTTACGACACATTTTCATGTACCCTACTTTCCCTCTACCTACACCATAATTAACATTCAATTTCAATAGCTTATTGCACAGCCAAATAAGGTTAGAATGGTATCGCAAGTGCATTATTTACTTTATACAAGAACAAGGATTGTTTAGAGGTACAACTCAAGCGTATCCGCTGCCTCTATTGCGCATAATGAGGGGCTAAGTCGGTATGCAATTTATAGTATAGTAAGGCAATATTATAACCAATAGAATGGCTAAGATCAATTTAGGTCTAGCCGGCTGCATAAGATAGAAGACTGGAAAAGGAGATAGATACTATAAGTTATAGGGCATAACCCTTATATTTAAGTTAAGGAATTAATTAAAGAAGCTAGATTAAGCTACTTAAAGAAGATAGTTTTAATATTCTTTAAAAAGAAAGGTATTATATACTTTTAATTATTTATTTAGCCTTTTATTAATAAGGCTATTGTTGGTTCCTTTATATTGTAATGCAGGCGTTATAAAGGGTGTGGGGCTAGAGTCTGGTTTTATAACTGTTAGAGATATAGGCTCTTCTATAAGGAAGATGGCCTTAGCCCTTCCTCTAGAGAAGGGGAGAGAGAGAGATAAATTAAATACAATAAAACCACTGCATGCAATAACCCCTACCTACTAACACTAATTAGTATTACTATTAGATAATATAAAATAGCAAGCTAAAAGAGACTTACTTTATATGCCTTAAGTATAAAGCTAAATGCTATAGTATATAATCTAGCAAGAAGATAACCTATAAGCTATTTATACTACTTACTTAAATATATACTAAAGGAGTCTTAACTAACCTTTTAAGGCATGCCCTATTGCATACTATAATGCATAATATTTCTTTATAATATATTAATAGAACTTTATAATACTAT
This sequence comes from Aquanectria penicillioides, assembly GCA_003415625.1. Taxonomy (NCBI): domain Eukaryota; kingdom Fungi; phylum Ascomycota; class Sordariomycetes; order Hypocreales; family Nectriaceae; genus Aquanectria; species Aquanectria penicillioides. Next base: position 6,681,561 of record PYIU01000002.1, on the reverse strand, counting down.
TAAATATATTAAATAATAAGCAATATATAATATATAGTATTATATTTATATAGAAAATAAATAAAAGCAATAAAATTTAATTAATAATTAAAAAAAGAATTAAATTTCTTAAATTAATTAATATAGCTAAAGTAAAAATAAACCTTTTTAATTAAGTAAATATCTATTATTTATTTAAAAAGAAACTAAAAACTATAAAGATAGAATATAATATATATGCCTTAAGATGCATTTTTAATTATAAAGTAAAGATTACTCTATTAAAGGAAGAGTAATTAAAAGACTTTAAAGAGAACTTTTAAAATTAAAATATTAATAACTTTACTTAATTAAAGATATTTATATAAAAAAGCTTAAGAAATATACTATATTATAAGGGGATCTATATAGAGAAGAAGAATATAAAGATTAATATTATTTTTATTAAACTCTTAAAAGTAAAGAAGCTTTTAATTTAAAATAAAAATATATTATATAAATTTAAGGTATACCTTAAGATAAAAGTATATTAGTAATAATAAAAGCTTTTTATTATTTAAAAAATAATATTTTAAATAATATTAACCTTAATACTATAGAACTTTATGCCTAATAATAATAATAAAAGGGAATATAATAGCAAAAAGAAAGAAATAAAGTCTAAAGATAAAAGATTAATTTAAGAAATATCCTTAAGGAAAGGTAAAGGGATAAGCAATATAAATATAATTATTTTAATAAAATAAATAATCCTTTTTTTTAAAATAAATATATAAAATAATATTAATAATACTATATTATATTAAATAATCCCTTTAATTAAGGTTTTAAATAAAAAGCTAAATTTAATAAAGGCTGCTTACTTTATAAAAATATAGAATAAAAAGAGAAACTATATAGAAAATGCATATAATATTTTAAATAATAAGATTTAGTACTTTCTTAATATATACTTAATAATTAAAATAAAACTATTTTAATTCTATATACTAAATTAGGGTCTAGGGTAATGTGGATCAATCTATTATCAGGTTGGTCAGGAAAATAAAAGGGACCTTAAAGATATAGAAAATAAACAGGCAGTTTTCTCCAATCAATTTTTATTTTTGAAATTCTAAATTCCTTGCATTTAGACCCTATTAAAGTCCTAATGCAGCCCCTTATAATATTACTTTATTTATAACTTTCTGCCCTATTTTCTTTCTTTCTTTTCTTTAAGGGACACTCTAAAGCATTCAATTAAATGCTTTAATACTCTTTTAAGTTATTTATAGCTACTTAAAAAGGCTATTTAATCTTTAATTAAACCTACTTACCCTATACCCTTTTAGGTAGGGTATATATTTTAGCCAATATCCCTATCTATTAATACATTTAAAGGTTATAGTAAAGAGAAGCCTTTAAGTTATTTAAAAGGACACTAAAGTATTTAATTAAACTCTTTAATAATACTTTTAAGCTATTATTAAGAACCTAAAGAAGTAGTAAACAATTAATTGTAAAGATTTAGGAATTCCTAAATACTAGAAAACCTATTACTTCTATAAAAATAGAGGGCATTAAAATTAAAAATAATACTAAAAGTAAGTAAAGATATTAATATAAGTTTATATTCTAAAAAAAGAAAACCTATTACTATAGCTAAAGCAAATATATAGAAAAATTCAATAACCTAATATAATATTAATATATTAGCATAAAGGCATATAAGGTAAAATAATAGTATAAATAATATATAAGCATTTAATTAAATACTTTTAAATATTAAAGTACACTTAAGACCGCTAAAAGCTTAATTTATAGACTAAAAAAAAAGAAAGAAAAAAAAGAAGAAAATTACTTAACCCTTAATTAATTATAGAGAATAAGAAATTTTTATTATCCTTATTAATCTTTAGACTTTAGCTAAAGGGTGTATATATATACTTACTACTATTTTAATTAGCTACTTTATCTATTATTATTAATTCTAAAAAGCCAGTTTAAATTTATTAAAATAAAGCCTTACTAAATATAATACTACTATCCCTTTTCTTTACTTTTTTTAATTATTTTAGTATATATTTTAATTTATTTTATTATTTTATTCCTTTATTATATATATATATTATTTTATTGTAACTTATAACCCTAAGAGTTAGGCAGCTAGCCTATACTCCCCTATATATATATACTAAAACACTTATTATAGGAATCCTAATAACTATAATTTATTAGTGCCCTTAAATAAAAAAATAAAGGGAATATTTAATTAAATGCAATTAAACCCCTTAAGCCCTATTAAAAGTAAAGGGGGTTAATATAATTAACAATTTTTAACTATCCTTTTTAAGTTAATTAATACTATTAATATTAACATTCCTAAAGAAAATAAACTAAATATATTAGCTAAAATAATAGAAGCAATTATTATCTCTATTTAATTGCTTAATATAATTTTTAATAAAAGGAATATTATATATTTCCTTAAATTATATAATAGATTTATAATTAGCTAAAGAGTTATAAATAGTATAAAGGGTAAAGCTTTTATATACTATATAACCTTTAAAGTATCTTAAGATATTATAAACTTACTAAAAGGCAATAATTAGGCTACTATAAAGTAGAACCTTTTGGAAACCTTTAAGTATTAGAATTTAAATTAATTAGATTTACTTAAGAATAAGCTTTAGTAAATAAATATAACTTTAATTCAATCTATAAAGTATAGAGTTATCCTTTAATAGCTTATAAAGCATACTTAACTTAATAGAAGAGTAGATTCTATTAGCTAAAAGGCTTCTATAATATAGGCTTAAGCTATTTATAATGCTATACTAAAAAATATTATTATTAATATCTATTAATAGAAAGGGAAATACCTAAATACCTTAAGAATAATAAAGTATAAAGAGATAATTGGGCTAATTAAGAACTTCCTTAATGCTAAAAAAGGAATCTAAATCTTTTAGATAGAAAGGAAGGATAATAACTTTAGATATTTTAGGAAAACTAAAAAACCTTTTGCTTATTAAAATCAGCTTTAGCATTAAGAGCTTAAGTTCCCTAACTCTATCTAAAGCTTAAAAGGGAAGTTAAGTCTTTTTACTAAAGAAATAAAGAAGCTATAAATTAATATAGCCTAAAACATTATAAATAAATTGCAAGAGTTAAAAAGAATTATATACTAAAAGATTAATTAACTAAAAATAGAATTATTATTATTAATTAAAAACAACCTTAATTAAATAAAAGAATTTAATTATATATATCCCTATTATAACTTCTATATTAATATAAATTATAATAGGGATCTAAAGTGCTTCTATTATATAAAAGTAAAGTATTTTTTAAACTATTGCCTACTTTTTATAGAAAATAGAAAAAGGGGATTTGCAGACTATAATAGCAATATTAGCTTTATTTAGATAGGGCAATAAGAACTCTTATTACCCTTAAAACTAATATATAAGCTTGCTATTAAAGAAGGAATAAGAAAAATAATTATTTTATAGATTTTAGAATTCCCTACCTTTAAGATTTATAGCTAAGCTAAGGTTATAATAGTAGATAAGCTAAATATATAGAAATAGTAAGTTACTAAAAAAAAGAAGCATTTAATTAAAGACTTCCTTAAGTATATTAACTAACTAAAATACAGTTCCTTAATGCTTAATAGGAATTCCCTTAAGGAGACCTAAAAACCTAAAGTTAATTGCATCCTTATTAATAATTAAGCTATAAAATCAATTAATAACCCTTTTATTGCTAATATTATATTAAAAACCAATACTGCAAAATGTATAAAAGTAGAATTAAAAGAGAAATTAGCTAGTTAAAAAGAGGAAAAAAGAACTTAATTTTCTATTTAAATTATAAATAAGGAACTTATTAAAGATAAGGAGATTGCTAATATTATCCTTAAAGAAAAGGATTAGAATGCTTTTAATTAAATGCTTAAGGTTATTTAAATAAGAAGATAAGTTTATAAAAAGGTAGCAAAATTAAAAGTTTAAATAACCATTAAGGACTTAATTACCCTTAACCCTCCTTTAGGTAATAATATCTTAAAGATAGTTTTTAATTATATAAAGGGGATAAAATAAGTTAAATAGGTAAAATCTAAACCCTTATTAAAAAAGAGATAGATTTAGCAAGCTATTAACTTAATTATAATTAATAATCTAAAAGTAATATTCTTAAAGGAATACTTTAACTATATTGCTAAGCAGTATAGTATTAATAGTATATTAATTAAGGAGGAATCTAAACCTTATTATATACTATTGCCTAAAGAATACTTTATTAAGGATTAAAGAAGTATTAATAAAGTTAATATTAGCTATATAATAACTAAAGGGGGAAAAGTTATATTTAATTAAATGCATCTAATAGTCTATATAAACATTTTAGACTAATAGCATTAAAAAACTTTAGCTTAATATTAAAAACTGCTAAAAATTTAAGTAAAGTTAAGTAACCCTAATAGAATAACTTAAGAAGCTTTAGTAGATTTTAGATTAAAAGGAAATATTATTTTTAATAAAATAGTATAAAAATGCAAACTAAAAGTAAAGCCTATAAAAGCTTCTACTATATTTTACTTTAATAATTAAATTTAAATGCATAAAGAAGTAAATATTAAGCTATTTCTTAAAAATATTTAAATAGTATAAAGATTCTATATTGCTTTAAAAAAATATATTTTTATTCCTTTTATTTTAGGAATGCCCTTTATTAAGGCTACTAAAGTTATATTTAACTATATATCTCCAAAAGGAAAAATGCTTTTATAATATTAATTTAACTTAATTAAAATTATTATGCCTATTGCTAAAAATATTAGATAGAATACCTTAAGAAATATAGAGATTACTTAAGGCAACTAAAGATAAGTTCCTAAAATTCTTTTAAACTAATAAAATTATAAGGTCTAAAAGAAAATAATAATAAGCAATTAATTAAATAGTTAAATAAGGCATTAATAAAAGCAGTAATTTAATTAATAGTTAGGAATTAGTTAAAGGTTAACTATATAAAGGTAATAAAGGCAAAAGAGAAGCTATAATTAGCTATATACTAAAGAGAAAAGGTGGCATTTATTAATATAATATATAAATAAAAAGCTAATAAAATATATTCTAAAGATAATATTCTATTAAATAGATCTATCCCTAAAGGGGATCTATATTAAAAGAAGAAAAGGTAAAAGAAAGTAAAGGGAGACCTTAAAGAGAAGTTTAAGTACTTAAAGCTCTTAATACTTAAGTTCTTTAAAATAGCTAAAGGATTAAGGCTATATAAAGAAAGACTTTAAAAAGTAATTAATTAAATAGAAGGGATCTTTATTAATAAAAAAAAAAGTGTCCTTTTGAAAATTCTCTATAATAGAGAAGCAGTATTTATTTAGGATTTTAAGGAGTATAGAAGACTAAACCTTAAAGTGGCCCTTTTATAAATTATTAAGATAATTAAATATAAAGCCTAGCAAATAGAAAATATTTTAATCCCTAAAGGATTAAAAAAGAAAATTATTAAATTACTAAAAACTTAAATAAAAAGAGGAATTCTTTAAGAGTTTTATATTACCTATTAAAACCTATATATACTAATAGTAAAAAAGAATAGTGGACTCTATTTAATTAATTTAGCTAAAAGATATAATATATATACAATATAAAATAGATTAATTCCTTTAGAAGCTAATAAATTCTTAATTAAATTTAAAATATATAAAATCCTAATTCTTTTAGACTTCTTTTTAAGATATAATTAAATTACTTTAGTAGAGAAAAGTTAGGATTTAATAACTTTTAATATGCCATTAGGGCTTTTTAGGATATATACCTTACTGCAAAAAGGAACTAATTTAATAGTATAGTTCTTAAGGATTATAATTAAAATCCTTTTTAATCTATTACTAGAAGTCTATTAAGCCTTCTTAAATAATATTGCTATTAAAGAACTAAAGACTAAATATAATAGGGAAAAGGTGCTCCCTAATGTATAGAAATTTATTCTAAAGCATTTAATTAATTTAGATAAAACTCTTTTAAACGTTAAGCTATTTAAATGCACAATTTCTATAGGGAAGTTAAAGTTCTATTAGTATACTGCAGTTATTATTAGATATTTATGCAGTATAGCTAAAAGGCAGCTAATAGAGAAAAAAGTAATTAAGATTAATAAATAGAAAAGATACTATAACCTAAAGTAAATTAAAGTGTTTTTAGAAATTATAGGCTACTATTAAATTTAAGTTAAAAGATATGCCTAAATTATTAAACCTTTTATTTAATTATTAAAAAAGGATACTATATAGATATAGAGTAAGGAATAAGCTAATGCTATAGCAGTTCTTAAAGAAAAGATAATCTTTACTTCTATTCTAGCAATATTAAACCTTTCTAAAGGATTTAAAGAGATTATTTTTATAATTAATGCCAATAAAGAAGGCTAGAGTGCAGTATTAATATAAATAATAAAGGGGAAAAGGCATTTAATAAGGTATAAATCTAGTCTTTAGACTCCTATAAAATAAAGGTATAATGCTATTAAACTTAAATATAAGGGCATATTATATAGGATTAAACGCCTCTATAGCTATATATATAGATTGCCCTTTATCTTAAAAATAAATTCCTAAATTCTAGTTTACTAGCTTAATAGTAGGGCTAGCAATATCCCTAATATAATAGTTATCTAATAGATTAATTATATTCTATTATTTAACTTTACTATTTAATATATTCCTAAAAATAAAAACAATATAGCTAATAGACTATCTAAAAAAGGTTTAAAAGCATTTAATTAAATAGACTAAAAGGCTAAGGGTAATATTAAAGAGTTTATTAATACTTATTTTAATATTATTAAAATTAAGAATAAACTAATAGAGTTAAAAAAGAATTATAGTAGACCCTTATTGCAATTAGGGGAATACTTACTTTTATTAAAAAGGCTAATAGATATTACCCTATAGAATTACTAATACTTATAGCTAAAGGCTAAGAAATACTTTATAAGAGATAGCTACTTATAGATTAAGGCTAAGAAATAGAGAAGCAACTTAAGGTTAATTATAAAAAAGGAAAATATTTAAAAGAATCTAATTAAATTATACTATATTAATAGGGGCATTATAGTTGCAATATTACTTATATACTTCTCTTTAAAAGGTACTATTAATAAGGTATAAAAAGGAGCATTATAGAAGCTATTAAATAGTGCTTAATATATTAAATATATATTCCCTAAAGACTAATAGAAGCCTTTATACTTATTAAGCCTACCTATTTAATAATAAAGATTTATTTTAATAGATAGTATATACCTTTTAATAAAGGATTTAAATTTATATTAAAAGCTAAATATAACCTTTATAGATAGATAAAGGCCAAGCTAATCCTAAGATTAAATAGTTATTATATTATAAAATTCCTTAAAAAATTGCACTATTAGTATAGAATGCTAAAAAAAATAATTACTAATAATAGAAAAGAGATTATAAAAAGGATTCCTAAAGATCTTAATAGCTTTAGTATAGAAGTTATTAATACTTTTACTTATAATCTAAAAGTAAATAAATTTATTAAAGGTAGTTATACTACTATAATGAGTTTCCTAAAGAAAAAGGGTAAAGAAGAAGGAAAATAGGTAAATATCTTACTAATAGCTTTATTGGCTAAAAGAGTAGCTATCTACGCCTTATATAGAAGATTACCTTTTTATTTACTCTATAAATAGGAGCTAGTCCTTCCTCTAAAAGTGGAAGTGCCTATATAGCATTTAATTAAATGGAATAATATAACCTCTACTAAAGACTTACTTAAGTAAAGAATTAGGATCCTAAAGTAAAAGCAAAAAGATATAGAAAAAGCTAGGCAATAAGTAATTGCATTCTAAAGGTCAATTGCCAATAGAAAGACCAAAAAGAATTAATATAAACTGCATAAAAAGCCTCTTACTATAAGAGATTTAGTTTTTTAGTATAATATATAGAATTAAAAGGATATATTTTATATTGCAAAAATAAAGCTGCATTAATTAGGCCTTTATAGAATTGCTAATGCATTTAATAAAATAAAGAGTTATATTCTTAATACTATAGATAGAGTTAAGCTTTTTAATACAACCTATAGTAATTAATTAAAGAAGTTTATAGAGAACAAAAATAGGTAATAAATAAGTAGGGATAACAAAAAGACTTTTAATGTAAGTTAGGAAGTACTACTAAAGATAAAAAAAAAAGGGAAGCATTTAATTAAATATAAACTAAATCTATAGAATAGCAAGAATAAAATAAACTTAATCTAAATGCTATAAAAAGCTTAAATAATAATACTATAATATATATTTATATTAGGCCTAAGGAGATTATTAAAGTTTAAATTCTAAAGATAAGTAGCAATCAGTAAATGCAATACTAAAACATAATAAGCAATTAATTAAATAGTTAGTAATAGCATTAGGCTAAAAATAGCTAGATTGCTATTAAGGGAGGGATACTAAAGGTTAAAAAAGGGAAAGTAAAGATACTAAAACTAATACTATATTAAAAAAAGACAAGCTGCCTAAAATAAAGTAAAAAAGCAAAATAAAAAGCAATTAAAGGCAAGCAAAAGGATAGTAAAACTGGATAAAACTAGATAAAAACAACTAAAAATTGGCCAAAAACCCTAAAAAAATGCTAAAAATCCCTAAAAATCCCTAAAATCTATTTAAAAACTTTAAAAATTATATTAAAAATCAATAAAAATAGAATAAAAATGCCTAAAAACTATAGCAAAAGGGTTAAAATTATTTAAAAATAGATAAAAATGCATAAAAAATAGCAAAAAATAAAGTATTAATATCTATAAAAAATTTAAAAATCTAAATATATTTAATAGAAATTAAATTTTAAGGTTATTAAAATAATATAATAATAGCAATAGCCTTAAAGGGTATAAAAATACTTAATTAATTGCTTTATAGTACTATCTTTTATCTATTAAACTATTATTAATAAATTAAAAACTATATTTAGCTAGTCTATATTAAAAGATAAGCTAAAGACTATTATTTTTATTAACTAAAACCTACTTTATGCTTTTAATTAAATACTTCTTATATTTATTTAATTAACTAGCAATTACTAGCTATATTACTAATAGAAAAACTGCATATAATTTATAAGCAAATAGTTAGCCTAAAAAAATCTACTGCAAAAGTTAATAGCTAAATAGACTTATTAATAATATCCACACTACCTAAAGAAAAGTTATAAGGGCCTTTATAAAAACCCTTTAATTAATATCCATAAAGGAAGCTCCATTTATATTTAGATTAACCGTTTTAAACACAATTAGTATAGCGGCTACCTATATAACCTAATACTAAAATATATATATAAAAGAGAGTAAGGATATATTTATTATAGGTAAAAACTATAAAAGTATATAATTAAATATATCTATAATATATAAGGGGATTAATATATTTAATAAAGGCAATAATAAATGCCTTAATATACTTAAGGCAAGTTAATAGCTAAATTAAAAAGTACTTTATTAAATAAGCCTATTCTATAGAGATATATATAGACTAAAGTTAATACTAAAGGAGAAAATCTACTTTAGAATAAAGCACTAAATTATAAAATAGTAACTATAAAATAAACTATTAAGTAAGTTTGCAATTAATCTACTTGCTATCTTCCTTAAAGGCAATTTCAATATATAAAGGCTAGCTAAATTAATTAAAAGCTTAAAAGCTATAAATCTAAATATTAAAGTATTATTAAATCTAAAAGTATTTAATTAATTACTAAATAAAAATAATAGTTAAAAAGCAATATAAAAAGGGGTATTTATTAATTATTTAATAGCAGTACTAATAGCATTAATTAAAGCCTTATAGAAGAAACCATTATAAATATACTAATAAATAAAGCATTAATAAAAGAATTTAAAAGCCTAAATATAGCTAATAGCAAGATTGTATACATTAAGGAGACAATTGCAAGGTATAAAGGCAAAAGACTTAAGCTTATTGCAATATAAAGCCATTGCAAAATAAAGAATAAAAATTATAGTAATAACTAAAGGTATAAAAGAATTAAAGAAGTAAAAAATAATAAGCTAAAAAGAAAGAAATAAAAGGGAGGGCTAATGCAATGCTTTTATAATAAATAGGAAATCAACCCCTAAGATTTAAAGTAGAAACTAAATACCAATAAAATTCTTATTAAATATTAAAAAGTATATTATTTTAAGAAATTTATTAGTATTTATATATATATAAACATTAAAACAGTAATTCACTTAAACAATACCAAACTAAAAATAAAGGCGCCTAAGTTATATTAACCTACCTTATGCCTACAACTCTTTCCCTCCTTCCAATAATTTTATAGTAAATTATATTACTTTAACTTTATTTATAATACCTATAAAATACCAATAATCTTTATCTCTTAAGTTATAAGCATTTAATTATAAGCTTTTAAACCCCCTATTAACCTTTACTCTATTCTATAATAGGGCCAAAAAAAGCAACCTTAAGTACAATTACTTTAAAGGCATAATTTTTAATGCTAAGTAAAGACCTTTATATAGCTAAAGGAGTTATTTAAAATAAAGGTAGAATTAAAGATTTCTTTTCTTTTAGCAAAAAAAACACTATTAAAATATTTAATTAATTGCTTAATAGTTAATCTATACTATTCTACCCTTAAATAAATTGGGATTATTGGTCTAATAAGTTAGAAACTCAGCCTATTTTAGGTAATAAAAGCAATTTAGATTTTTAGCTTACTAATATTAGTTGCTTTAAAGACTTCCCTTCTAACTCTTGCTAAGCCTAAATATCCTATTATTAAGATCTATAGAACTTATTTAAAAACCTATAGAAGAAGGAAATGGCCTTAAACTTTAGTATTTAAGCCCTCCTTACTACCCTTACTTATAGACTTACTAATATCCTTGCAATTTACCAAACTAATCTTTTAATTGCAAGCACTAAAATTAAAAAGAATAAATAAAAGCAAAAGAGCTTCTCTTATAAGCTTTTATTAAAAGGGATAAACATTAAAAAGACTAAATATTTAATTAGTTTTATATTTATAGAGTTCCAATAAGCAATATATAATAAAAGGCTATTAATTGGCTTTACTTACTTCACTAATGCTATCTATTAAAGCTTCTTTATTTAGGATAAATAGCTAAAGCATTTAATTATTTATAATACTATTAATATCCTTTAGAATAAGCAAGCTATTGCACTTACTATAGTATAAAGGGAGATTATAACTAAAATAGAATTGCCTTATAATTTCTCTATTTTTATTATACCTATTATTAAGTAAGCTAGAAATTAAGAATATAGCTTTTTAAGCGCTTTCCTTCTTTTCCTTAATATTTAAGGAATAATTAAACTTACTAAAACTTTAATTATTAAATGCCTTATAACCCAGCCCTTAATCTTTAATAATAGATATAATACTATTAATAATCCCCTTTAGCATTAATGCACTACAATTAAATTTTTATTAAGTGTAAGCAAAAGAAAAATACTTAATTAATTACTTTAAATACCAATTAAATGCAAGATTTTATTAATACTATTATCCTTAATGAATTTAATATTGCCAATAGAAAGTTCTTTAATTAATATAAGCTTATAGAACTTATTAGAACCTAAAAATCTACCTATATCCTAAAATTTTAGAACAGTTCCCTTAATACTTAATAGCTTTATACTAATCTAGAAGGTTACTATATAATAAGCTAAAAGAGAGTTAATTACTAAACTTTTAGGAATAAATATTAAATTATCCTAAAGCCATTTAGTCCTTAAGGCAATAGCTATTAAATAAGTTTGCCTTTACTATTAGGCCCTTAACTGCTTTACTATCCTTTAGCTAATAATCTAATTAAATGCTATTAAATTTATAGGTATTAAATAATAAATGGATTTCCTATTAAAATTAATAAGTCCACTAAAATTATTATTACCTTAAGTAATAATAAAGGAGAAGGTTTTAAATAAGCCCTAAACCATTAAAGTTAAAGCATTAAAGCAACTTGCCTTTACAGTCTATACCTTAAGTCTAAGACTTCTACCCCTAAACCTACTATTAAGCCTAAACCGGTAATTAAACCTACCTAGCCCCTATATAAGTTGCCTATTAGCTTACTAACTTATATAAGCACTGCTTAATTGAGTGCACTTAAAAAAGAAATCTAAATTAATTAAAATATGCCTGCTTATTTTAATGCATTTAATTAAATATTTATTAACTCTTTAAGCAAAAGGCAAATAATTAAATTAATTTAATCGATTTAATAGATACCTTTATTTAAATTAGCCATTTTATAGCAATTTAATTAAATAGATTTAAATTTACCTACTGCTAAAAGTAATAAATAAAGTTTTTATAAGCGCTTTATACTATCTTTATTAATTCTTTAATTAATTAAGTATATAGTAAAAAAAGGGAGTTATACTATAATTGCTAATATTATAGTTAAAAATATTACTAATATTACTATTTAAACCTAATAAAATAATTATAATTTAAACTATATTGCCTTTACTAAAAGAAAGATAACTATTAAAACTAAATAAATAAATTTACCTTAAATTAATTAATAGGCTATTTTTAAACTCCTTTAAATAAAAAGCTAGATCTTTTATACACTAAAAGGGTTAATTTTAATAAACTAATAGAATAAGATTATAACTGCTACTTATAAGCCATTTAAACCTTCAATTCCTACTTACTAATCTTATATTAATTAATACTATAATTAAAAACTATATTATAAAAAAAGGTAATAGTAAAGTTAAAATAAAGAGATTAAATATTAAAAGTAGAATAAATTATAAAGGGAGATAATAGTAGGTTAAATAATAGATTATAGATATAAAGCATTTAATTAAATGCTTCCTTTAAGATTTTCTTTGCATTTAAATAAATTAAGCTTAAAGTTTTCCTTTTATATTATGCCTTTAGTCCACTTAAGGATAAGCATTAAAGCACTAAAAAAGAATAAGTTAAAGTCTAAGGTAATATAGATCAATCTATTATTAAATTGATTAAAAAAATAAAAGGGACCTTAAAGATATAGAAAATAAATAGGCAGTTTTCTTTAATTAATTTTTATTTTTAAAATTTTAAATTCCTTGCATTTAAACTCTATTAAAGTTCTAGTATAGCCCCTTATAATATTACTTTATTTATAACTTTCTGCCCTATTTTCTTTCTTTCTTTTCTTTAAGGGACACTCTAAAGCATTTAATTAAATGCTTTAACACTCTTCTAAATTGTTTGCAGCTACTTAAGAAGGCTATTCAGTCTTTAACCAAACCTACTTACCCTATACCCTTCTAAATGGAGTGTGTGTTTTAGCCAGTATCCCTATCCACTAACACACTACTAAAATTAATAAGTCTACTAAAGTTATTATTACCTTAAGTAATAATAAAGAAAAAGGTTCTAAATAAGCTCTAAACCGCTAAAGTTAAAGCATTAAAGCAACTTGCCTTTACAGTCTATACCTTAAGTTTAAGACTTTTGCCCTTAAACCTACTATTAAGCCTAAACCAATAATTAAACCTACCTAGCCTTTATATAAATTGCCTATTAGTTTATTAACTTATATAAGCATTACTTAATTAAGTGCACTTAAAAAAGAAATCTAAATTAATTAAAATATATTTATTTATTTTAATGTATTTAATTAAATATTTATTAATTCCTTAAGTAAAAGGCAAGTAATTAAATTAATTTAATTAATTTAATAAATACTTTTATTTAAATTAGCTATTTTATAGCAATTTAATTAAATAGATTTAGATTTACTTACTACTAAAAGTAATAAATAGAGTTTTTATAAGCACTTTATATTGCCTTTATTAGTTCCTTAACTAGTTAAGTATATAGCAAAAGAAAGAAGTTATACTATAATTACTAATACTATAATTAAAAATATTACTAATACTATTATTTAAACTTAATAAAGTAATTATAACCTAAACTATATTGCCTCTATTAAAAGAAAGATAATTACTAAAACTAAATAAATAAATTTACTTTAAATTAATTAATAGGCTATTTTTAAACTCCTTTAAATAAAGAGCTAGATCTTTTATATATTAAAAGGGTTAATTTTAATGAATTAATAGAATAAGATTATAATTACTGCTTATAAGCTATTTAAACCTTTAATTTTTACTTACTAATCTTATATTAATCGATACTATAATTAGGAATTGCATTATAAAGGAAGGTAATAGTAAAGTTAAAATAGGGAGGTTAAGTATTAAAAGTAAAATAAATTATAGAGGGAGATAATAGTAGATTGAATAATGGATTATAAGTATAAAGCATTTAATTAAATGCTTCCTTTAAGATTTTCTTTGCATTTAAATAGATTAAGCTTAAAGTTTTCCTTTTATATTATGCCTTTAGTCTACTTAAAGGCAAGCATTAAGGCATTAAGGAGGGATAAATTAAAGTCTAAAGTAATATAAATCAATCTATTATTAAATTGGTTAAAAAGATAAAAGGGACCTTAAAGATATAAGAAATAAATAGGCAGTTTTCTTTAATTAATTTTTATTTTTAAAATTTTAAATTTCTTGCATTTAGACCCTATTAAAGTTTTAGTGCAGCCCCTTATAATATTACTTTATTTATAACTTTTTGCTCTATTTTCTTTCTTTCTTTTCTTTAAGGGACACTTTAAAGCATTTAATTAAATGCTTTAATACTCTTTTAAGTTGTTTATAGCTGCTTAAAAAGGCTATTCAATCTTCAACCGAACCTGCTTACCCTATACCCTTTTAGGTAGGGTGTGTATTTTGGCCAGTGTCCCTATCCACTAATACAATACTATTCTTAATAATCTTTAATAAATAAATAAATAATTACTTTATCTATTATATTAATTGCAATTTAATCTTTATAGAAATATATAAATAGATAAAAAGCCATTTTAATATAAAGATTAATTAATAATATTACTATATAGATTAAAGCTTCTTTATATTTAATATTATAAAGAATAATAAAATATATAAAAAAAAGAATATAATAGAAGTTCTATAGTCTTTATTTAATAAGCTTTAACTTTATTAAAAAGCATTTAGTCTTAATTATATAAATAAAGATTAATTAATTATAAATATAATTTAAGTATACTATAATATTCTTAAGCTAATATTTATATTATTTAATTCTATAAAGAAATTTAAAGAATTATACTTATAACTTTAATTCTTAATTAAAATATTATAATATTAATTAATTATAAATATATTAAATTAATATATTTTAAATTATAAATTTTACTGCTATAACTATAATAAAAAGTATAAATAAGAATATAATTATAGCTATACTTAAGGCAGCCTATTTTAAAAGAAGAAATATTATATATATAGTAAAAAAGGGTATTTTTTTATTAAATATTTAAAAGATAAAAGATATTAAGCTAAAGACTAATACTTTAAGGAATAAAGATTATAAAGAGAGAAGTATAATATATAAAAGGATATAGCTTTTTTAATTAGCTATAAGGGAGAACTACTATAAGATAATATATATAATAGTAAATACTTAATAGATAAAGAGTTTAAAAGTAATAACTATTTAATTATAGCCTACCTTTTAAATAAGGCATTTTAGTATTAGTTTAAAGATTTATATAAAGAAAAAAGTAAATAAAGCAAAAACTAGCAATTTTTCTTTAATTGCTATTTATATAAAGTATTTTAAGGCATTATACTAAATATAAATATTATAATAGTATTAATAGCTAAAAAGGATTAATTTTTAGCATTATAATAAAAAGACCTAATAATTAAGCTTAATATAAAAAAAGTAAAAGCAGCTAAAATATACTTTAATAGTAATAGCTTATATAATTTACTAAAAATAATAATAGTTTAAACTTTAATTAAAATAGTTTTATTTTATATTATAGATATATTAATACTATTTCTTCTTTACCTTAAGGATATAAACTGCCTTAATATTTATTTAAATAATATTATTAATAAATTAATATATAAAGATAAAAGAATTTTAATTATTTAAAAATAAAAATACCTATAGTTCTTTTTAATTAAGTAAAAAGCAATAATTACTTTCTTTAATAAAGCTAAACTATAATATATTTATATATATTTTAATTATCTATTTATATTATATTTATATAAGCTATTAATAAAAGTAAACTATAATATTAAATATAAAGCAATTAAAATAATAAAAAAGTTTTATTATTACTATTAAATAAAAAGTAAAGCGCTAAAATAATTTAAGTTTATATTAAAAGATAATTATAACTTTAATTATAAAGTAATTATTAATATAATATATTTAAATTTTTAGCTAATCCTTTATATTATTAATATAGTAATATCTTTTTAAGTAAAATAGTTTTTTATAAATATATTAATAAAAGAGATTTAAAAGATATTAAAGATATATTAAATTAATATTTATTTTAATCTATTAAATATTATTATTTATAATATAAGTATTAATTTTATAATAGCTAAATTTAAAAGTAAAGCTAAATTAATAGGCATTATTTACTATTAAGTTTTAATTAAAGTATATTAATTAATTAATAAAATTAAATAATATTATATATTAATATAATATATATTTAAGATTATAAAGGCTAAACTTTAAGATACTATATCTATAGATATATAAGAATAGCGCTGGCGCATAACGCCAGGCCCTTATATATAGTTGTTAAACTTGAGGTATCCTATATACAGGGAAACATCAGGACGCACTTTAGATTATAGAAATGAAGCTTGGAATGATTGGATGAAGGTCATGTGAATACAATATAGCTCTATTAGGTCTAGCGCAACCCGACCCCTCTTTTAGAGCCTAAGCGATAAAGTAAGGCTAAAAGGGACAATAAAAAGAAAATAAAAATATATATAATTATACAATTAGTTTAGTTTAATAATTAAAAGTCTTAAAGCTATATTTATTAATATAGCTATAATTATTTAATTAAGCTTTAAAAGCAAGAAATAAACCTTATATTTTAATTTTAAACTAAATATATAAAATAACCTTTAAGACCTATATCCTTAATAATCTAAATAATTAAAAAACCTTTAAATAAAGCTATAAAGTAAAAATTACTATAAAATAAATTAAAAAGCTTAAAATCCTTAAAGACTTTTTTTAGTTTAAAACTACTTAAATTTTTAAGCCTATAATATTAATTACTATAAGATACTTTATAAAAGAGGAAGCTAAAGCTAAAAGCTTAAGATTAAAGTTTATTTAATTAATATAAAAGGCAACTATAATAATAAAGCTGCTTTTTAAAGATTAAAAACTATTAAAATATAAGCTTATAATATTCTATTATAATTAAGAAAAATATAAAATTAAAGTAAATAAAATTTATAATATTTTTAATTAAATAATAAAGAAAATAAGCCTTTATTATATTTAAATATATTTATTTATAATAAATAAAGGGAATAATAATAATAATATTATAAAATTCTATAATAACCTTAAAGCTATATATAAAATTAATAATGCATTAAAAGGAAAATAAGCTTAAAAATACTATTTTAAAGTACTAAAATAGACTTTAAACTTTAAAATTATTTAATAAAATTAAATTATTAATTAAAAATAGTTTATAAAGATTGCAATTATAAGAAATATTATTAAAGCTTTATATTTAAATATATAGTTTATAAACTTAAAATAATACCTTAAAAGTTACTTTTAAATATTCCTTTAAATTATTAAAATATAATATAAAAATACTATTAAAAAAAGTATTTATATACTAGCTGCTTTTACTTTAAGTTTTAAATATAAAATTAAAAAAAGAAAAAAGACTAAAAAAAAGTAATATAAAGCTTTAATATAAAAGGGGAACTTTAAATTTATATTTTAAGGCTTAAACCTATCTTTTAAAAAATATTCTTATTTAAAGAGCTTATAACTTAAATAACTTAAGTTAAAAAAATAAAAATAAACTCTAAAGAAAGATAATTATTATATTTTATATAGAAAATTATACTTTAATGCTAATACCTAAAAGTATTAAATTGCATTTTTTAAAAATATATTTAAATAAATAGAAAGGCAAAAGTAAATAAATACAAAATAGAAAATATAATTAAAAGATTAAATTAAAGTTTAAAAACTATATAAAAAGCTTAAAAAATAAACTATATAATTAATTAAGGATTTAAACTAATAATTAATATTATAATTTTAATCTTAAATTCTATAGCTATTTTTCTTATTTTATATAGTAAATATCTATTATAAATCTTAATTATATTTAATTTAAGGATAATACTATATATTTTTAATAATAAAAAGAAATTTAAGAATCTTAAATTAACTCTATTTAATAAAATTATCTTTATTAAATTAAAGAACCTTTTAATTTTAAAATATAAAGATATAAAAATTAAAGTTTAAAACCTATAAAATAAAGCTTATTTTTTTATTTTAAGGTATATTGCTTATTGCCTATAAATTAAAATAAATTTAATTTTATTAAAAAGACTTTATTAATATAGTTATTAATAGAATTAAAGAAATAAAAATAATATTCTAAAATATAAAAATAGGCAAGCTTTATATAGATTAAAGATTGCCTATAATTAATATATTTTAGATTATAAGCCTATTACTTAAAAATAAAGCTTATTTATAATAAATAAATCTTATTATAATTTATAAATACTAAAATATTTATAATAAGCAAAAGCTATAAAATAGCATTATTAATTAAATTATTTAGGACTTAAAGCATTAAAATATTTAATTAACTATATTATTAATATAAAGATTAAAGGCCTAATAATAGTTAAATATAATATTTATAAATTAAGTAAAATAAAATACTAAAAGTATTATAAACTATAAATATAAAGCTTAATTCCTAAAAAGTAAGTTTCTTTAGACTTTTATAACTTTTAATTTAATATAATAAACCTTTTTTTATATGCTATTATAATAAATTATATATTAGGAATATATTAAAACTATTACTTTAAAAATTAAAAAGAAGAATAATTATTATTAATGCTATAAAACTTTACTTAAATATTAAAAATAAAATATAGAATTAAACTTTAAGTAATAAAAATAGATAATAAGCTTTAAAAGAGCAATTTAGTCTATATATAGCTAGATTAAAGAGAAATAGCAATAAAAAAAAATGCCCTTTAAATATAGCAATAGAATAGATTAGAAAAATGTTTTAAGGGGGTAGTAAAAAAGAAAATAAAAGTTCTTGCAATTAAAAGTAATCTATTAATTAGATTATAGCTAAAGATAGTAAAAATAGCAATATATTTATTAAACTAAACTCTAAAATAGAGACTTAAGTGAAAAATACTATATAAAAGCTTCTTTTTATTAATTAAAAGCTTAAATAAAAATTATAAGCTATAAATTACTTACTTTAGGATAATTAATTGTAAATTATTTATAATAACTAAAGATACTTAATTAAAGAAAAATTAATTTATATTTAGAATAAGCCTAAAGGCTTAAATAGGTTATTTTATAGAATATAATTCCTAAAACCTTTTTTACATTTAGAATTTAATTATTAATTAAATATATATAATTTAAAATATTATCTTTAATAAAAAAGACCTTTTTTTAATAAATAATATTAAAATAAAAGAAACTATAAGTAAAAAGACCCTTAAAGAAATATAAATATAAATAAAAGCTCTTTTTAATATTAAATAAATTAATTAAATAAATAATATTAATTAACTATAAAGTAAGCTTTAAATTACTAAAATAAGCCTTTAAAATATAATTAAAGACTTAAAAACTAAAAAAAAAAAGAATATAAATAAACTATAAATTAAAAATAAAAAATATACTTAATTATAATTTAAACCCTTTTTAACTCTATTAAAAAGTCTAGCTTTTACCTTTTTAGCTTTAGTAATAAAGTAAAAAAAAAAACATTTAATACCCTTAATATTAAACACTAGCTTATAGAGAGAATAGATTAAGCTCTATTAAGCCTTTTTTATAGAAATAAAAGCTATACTATTTAAAAAATATAAAAATACTATTATAATTAAGGCAATATATATTAAAATTAAATATAAAAAGCATAAACTAAAATATAAGCTATAAAAGGATAAAATAGACCTTATTTAAAAGAAATAAAAACTCTATTAAAAGAACCTACTTTAAGTATTAAGTTTTTATAAAAATATTCTTAAATATAAGTTTAAGGCTATATTTCTAAAAGTAAAGAAAATATACTTAAAGAGTTATTAATAAATAAAGTTTTAAATTAAAATACTAAAAAGTAAAATTAAGTTTTATAATTTATAATTTATTAATTATATATAGGTTTATATATATAAGTTTAATAAATATAAATACTTATAGAAATATAAAGCTAGACTTATTATTTAAGAAGATTAATAGCAAAAGGTAAGTTCTAAAAAAATATATACTATTATATTAATAAAAAAATCATTTAAAACCTTATTTATAATTGCAGTAAGGTTTAATCTTAAGATACTATAATTTAATGCAATAAATGCATTTATAAATATAAAACTATTAATAAATATATTTATAAGACCTTTACTAAAATATAAAAAGGGTAAAAATAAAAGCTAAATACTATTACTTAAAAAAGCACTTTATAAACTAAAAATTATATTTCTTTTATAGTAAATAAAGCTTAAAATAATATTATAAAATATTAATTTTAAATTAATCCCTTATAAATTATACTATTATAATAAAAATAAAGTTTTTATTTTCTTTTATATAAATAATATTATAATAATATATATTAAAAAATATAAATAAATTATAAATAAAGCAATTATAGATTTAAAGTTAAAATATAAATTAATTAATAGAAATAAACTATAGTAATTTCTTAAAATAGAGATTATTTAAAAATAAAGTTAAAAATTAATTTAAATAATTTAAAACTTATACTTAAAGAAGATTTATAAATTATATACTTTAGATAAAGGAAATATAACTTTAATAAAAAAAATAAAACTCTTTTTAAATAAATAAGTTATTAAATAAAATATAATAAACTAATATAAATAAATAATTAGCTTAATCCTTTATATAGCAATTATTATTTAATTAAATATTGCATTTATTATATTATATTTTATAAGATTTATAATAAATCTAAAGGAACTCTATATAAAGGCAGTAAATTAAGTATTAAGTTATCTTTATGTAATTTATTTTCTTGCTTTATAGCTTAAAGGCAGAAATAACTTTTTAATATATAATAATATATCTTTTACTAATAATATATTAAATTAAAAAAGTTTATAAATATATATAATAAAACTTTTTAATAGATTAATTAAATAATATATAAATAAATAAAATATAATTATAATATTAACTATAAAGGTAAAACTACTTGCTTTTTTTTAAGCTATAAAGAAAGAACTCTATTAATAAAGACTATTTATAGAATTTAAAATTAAGCTTTAGAATTCTATTTTAAAACTTATTTATAATAACTAATAGATAATTAAATTTATTTAAAATTCTCTTAAGAAATTAAAGATTAAATTTAAATATATTAATATATATAATTATTAGCTAAAGCAATTTATAATAATAAAAATAATCTTTATTTTATATAAATAAAGTATAAAATTAATAGCTAATAGTTTAATAAAGCTATTATAAAGTAAAACCTTTTTTAAGAGCTAAAAATAACTTAAATTTATAGATTTAATAAAATGCATTTAAATATAATAAAATTAAGATTTATAAAAATATATAATTAAAGAAATATTAAAAGGCTTATAGCTTTAATATTTAATATTATAAAAATAGCAAAAAAATAAAATATTAATATAATAAAATTTATTAATTTAATGCTATTATAATAGCTATTAACTAAAAGGCAAAATAATAAAATAAGCTATAAAATAGCAAAATAAACTTTAAAATAATTTTAATTATTTTATCTATTAAAAATAAAGGTCTTTAATAAATAGAAAAGTACCTATAGTATACCTACTTAATATAACTTTAATAGCAATGCATTACTTATTTTTCTTCTATAATATAAAAATTAATTTTATAGTTTAAAATATAAAAATAAAGTGCTAAATTAAACTTTTATCTTTTTTATAATATTATCTCCTTAAATATAATTTAAAAAGAATAGTACTATAAAGAGAGCAATAAAAGGACTATTTTATAACTTAAATTAGCAAAATAAAATATAAAACAATAATACAAATATACTTATATAAAGCAGCAGCAGCTATTAAAGTTATAGTGCTTATAGCGCTACTCTAAAGTACTAAAATGCTTTTAATATTTTCTATTGCTTTAGCCTATAAAGGCTAATAATAAATAAGTAAGGTAGGGCATAAGCCGCTATTAAAAGGCACTATATAAAGCAAAATAGTTAAATAAAGCTTAAAAATCAATTTAAAAATACTTATAGTTTAATAGCATACTTAACTATAGCAAAAAGTTCTTTTGCTTAAGCTATATAAATAGCTTAAGCCTATATACAATCCTATTATTAATTTATACTATTAAAATAAAGTTAGCAATATATAATTTAGTTTTAAGCTATAAAATAACTTATAGTAAAGGCAATAGGGAGTTAATAAAAAGAGGGGATAGCTTATTAAATAAATTATTACTATTATAAATAGTTAGTAAAAAAAGAGCTATAAAACCTAAAAATAAACTATAAAATTTAATTTTAAATTATAAAATTTAATTTTAAACTATAAAATTAACTTATAATATAGTATATATATATATATATATCTATTAAAATAATTATAATTAATATATATAAGTTAAAGATTAAAAATACTATAAAGATATATATATAAAATTATATTAAAGCTAAAAAAAGAAAAAAGAAAAGAAGTTTAAAATAAAAGAATAAATTGCTTTATTTATAGATAAAAAACCTTTTATAAAAATAAAAAGTAAAATTAAAATAAAATAATTTAAAGAATACTTTTTATTATAATTTATAATTATTTTATTATTTCTATTTATTAAATAAATAGTATTTATAAAATAATTAAAAATGCCTATATATAATAATAAATATTAAATAAATAATATTATAAAAATGCAATAAATATAAAAATAAAATAAAAATATAAAATAAAAATAAAAAGCTATAAATAAAGTATAGAATTAATAAATAAATAGTAAATAAAAAATATATTAAATTTGCCTTTAGTAAATTTAAAGGGGTATATTAAACCTAAGGTATTCTATATATAGAGAAACATTAAGATATACTTTAGATTATAGAAATAAAGCTTAAAATAATTAAATAAAGGTTATATAAATATAATATAGCTTTATTAGGTTTAATGCAATCCAACCCCTCTTTTAGAGCCTAAGCGATAAAGTAAGGCTAGGAGGGACAATAAGAAGGAAATAAAAATACACACAATTACATAACTAGTTTAATTCAACAATAGTTATATAGTACAATTCCGGTATATTATGCCTGAATTGATTGATCTTTTGGGTCTATTGGTTGAGTGGGCATACTACTCTATCTCTTCACAATTATTTAAGCATAATGTAGGTCTTCTGGCTGTATGAGGTTGTAGGTTTAAATCCTATCTACAAGGCAGAATAAATAGAGTGTCCAACCACATGCTTACATTAGGCTTATAAGGCAGGTATGCAGTTGTTAAACTAAACCAGTTATATAATTGTATATATTCCTTTTGTCCCTTTTAGCCTTACTTTATTGCTTAGGCTCTAAAAGAGGGGTTGGGTTGCGCTAGACCTAATAGAGCTATATTATATTTATATAACCTTTATTTAATTATTTTAAGCTTTATTTCTATAATCTAAAGTGCATTTTAGTATTTCCCTATATATAGAATACCTTAGGTTTAATATACCCCTTTAGATTTACTAAAAGTAAATCTAATATATTTTTTATTTACTATTTATTTATTAATTTTACATTTTATTTATAGCTTTTTATTTTTATTTTATATTTCTATTTTATTTTTATATTTATTATATTTTTATTAATATTATTTACTTAATATTTATTATTATATATAGGCATTTTTAATTACTTTATAAATACTATTTATTTAATAGATAAAATAATAAAATAGTTATAAATTATAATAAAAAGTATTTTTTAAATTACTTTACTTTAATCTTACTTTTTATTTTTATAAAAGGATTTTTATTTATAAATAAAGCAATTTATTCTTTTATTTTAAACTTCTTTTTTTTTTTTTTTTTAGCTTTAATATAATTTTATATATATATTTTTATAGTATTTTTAATCTTTAATTTATATATATTAACTATAATTATTTTAGTAAATATATATATATATATATATACTATATTATAAATTAATTTTATAGTTTAAAATTAAATTTTATAATTTAAAATTAAATTTTATAGTTTATTTTTAGATTTTATAGCTCTTTTTTTATTAATTATTTATAATAGTAATAATTTATTTAATAAGCTATTCCCCCCTCTCTATTAACTCTTTATTGCCTTTACTATAAGTTATTTTATAGCTTAAAACTAAATTATATATTGCTAACTTTATTTTAGCAATATAAATTAATAGTAGAGTTATATATAGGCCTAAGCTATTTATATAGCTTAAGCAAAAGAACTTTTTACTATAGCTAAATATACTACTAAACTATAAGTATTTTTAAGTTAAATTTTAAGCTTTATTTAATAGTTTTGCTTTATATAATGCCTTTTAGTAGCGGCTAATGCTTTATTTTATTTATCTATTATTGGCCTTTATAGGCTAAAGTAATAATAAATACTAAAAGCACTTTAGTGCTTTAGGGCAGTGCTATAAGCGCTATAACTCTAGTAGCTATTGCTGCCCTATATAAATATATTTATATTATTATTTTGCATTTTATTTTACTATTTTATAGTTTATTTTATTAATTTAAGTTATAAAATAGCCTTTTTATTACTCTCTTTATAGTATTGTTTTTTTTAAATTATATTTAAGGCAATAATATTAAGAAAAAGGTAAGAGTTTAATTTAGCACTTTATTTTTATATTTTAAACTATAAAATTAATTTTTGCATTATAAAAGAAAAATAAGCAATATATTGCTATTAAAGTTATATTAAATAAATACACTATAAGCATCTTTCTATCTATTAAAGACCTTTATTTTTAATAAATAAAATAATTAAAATTATTTTAAAGTTTATTTTACTATTTTATAGCTTATTTTATTATTTTACCTTTTGGCTAATAGCTATTATAATAGTATTAAATTAATAAATTTTATTATATTAATATTTTATTTCTTTACTATTTTTATAATATTAAATATTAAAGCTATAAGCCTTTTAGTATTTCTTTAATTATATATTTTTATAAATCTTAACTTTATTATATTTAAATGCATTTTATTAAATCTATAAGTTTAAGTTATTTTTAGCTCTTAAAAAAGGTTTTACCTTATAATAGCTTTATTAAACTATTAGCTATTAATTTTGCATTTTATTTATATAAAATAGAGATTATTCTTACTATTATAAATTGCTTTAGCTAATAATTATATATATTAATATATTTAAGTTTAGTTTTTAATTTTTTAAAAGGATTTTAAATAAATTTAATTATCTATTAGTTATTATAAATAAGTTTTAAAATAAAATTCTAAAGCTTAATTTTAAGTTCTATAAATAGTCTCTATTAATAGAGTTCTTTCTTTATAGCTTAAAAGAAAGTAAGCAATTCTACCTTTATAATTAATATTATAACTATATTTTATTTATTTATATACTATTTAATTAATCTATTAAAAAGTTTTATTATATATATTTATAAACTTTTTTAATTTAATATATTATTAGCAAAAGATATATTACTATATATTAAAAAGTTATTTTTGCCTTTAAGCTATAAAGTAAGGAAATAAATTGCATAAAGATAATATAATACTTAATTTATTGCCTTTATATATAGTTCCTTTAGATTTATTATAAACTTTATAAAATATAATATAGTAAATGCAATATTTAATTAAGTAATAACTACTATATAAAGAATTAAGCTAATTATTTATTTATATTAATTTATTATATTTTATTTAATAATTTATTTATTTAAAAAAGTTTTATTTTCTCTATTAAAGTTGCATTTCTTTTATTTAAAGTATATAATTTATAAATCTTTTTTAAGTATAAGTTTTAAGTTATTTAAATTAATTTTTAACTTTATTTTTAAATAATCTCTATTTTAAAAAACTACTATAATTTACTTTTATTAATTAGTTTATATTTTAACTTTAAATCTATAATTACTTTATTTATAATTTATTTATATCTTTTAATATATATTATTATAATATTATCTATATAAAAGAAAATAAAAACTTTACTTTTACTATAGTAATATAGTTTATAAAGAATTAATTTAAAATTAATATTTTATAATATTATTTTAAGCTTTATTTACTATAAAAGAGATATAATTTTTAGTCTATAAAGTGCTTTTTTAAATAATAATACTTAACCTTTATTTTTGCCCTTTTTATATTTTAGTAAAAGTTTTATAAATATATTTATTAATAGTTTTATATTTATAAATGCATTTATTATATTAAATTATAGCATTTTAAGATTAAACCTTATTATAATTATAAGTAATATTTTAAATAATTTTTCTATTAATATAGTAATATATATTTCTTTAGAACTTGCCTTTTGCTATTAGTTTCCTTAAATAATAAATCTAGCTTTATATTTCTATAAGTATTTATATTTATTAAACTTATATATATATACCTATATATAGTTAATAAATTATAAATTATAAAACTTAATTTTACTTTTTAGTATTTTAATTTAAGACTTTATTTATTAATAACTCTTTAAGTATATTTTCTTTATTTTTAGAAATATAGCTTTAAACTTATACCTAAGAATATTTTTATAAGAACTTAATACCTAAAGTAAGTTCTTTTAATAGAGTTTTTATTTCTTTTAAATAAGGTCTATTTTATTCTTTTATAGCTTATATTTTAATTTATACTTTTTATATTTAATTTTAATATATATTGCCTTAATTATAATAGTATTTTTGCATTTTTTAAATAGTATAGCTTTTATTTCTATAAAGAAGGCTTAATAGAGCTTAATATATTTTCTTTATAAATTAATATTTAGTATTAAAAGTATTAAATATTTTCCTTTTTACTTTATTGCTAAAGCTAAAAAGATAGAAGCTAGACTTTTTAGTAGAATTAAAAAGGGTTTAAATTATAGTTAAGTATATTTTTTATTTTTAATTTATAGTTTATTTATATTCTTTTTCTTTTTAGTTTTTAAATCTTTAATTATATTTTAAAGGCTTATTTTAATAGTTTAAAGCTTATTTTATAGTTAATTAATATTATTTACTTAATTAATCTATTTAATATTAAGAAAAGCTTTTATTTATATTTATATTTCTTTAAGGGTCTTTTTATCTATAGTTTCTTTTATTTTAGTATTATTTATTAAAAAGAAATCTTTTTTATTAAAGATAATATTTTAAGTTATATATATTTAATTAATAATTAAATTTTAAATGCAAAAAAGGTTTTAAGAATTATATTTTATAAAATAATCTATTTAAGCCTTTAGGCTTATTTTAAATATAAATTAATTCTTTTTTAATTAAGTATTTTTAGTTATTATAAATAATTTATAATCAATTATCTTAAAGTAAGTAATTTATAGCTTGCAATCTTTATTTAAGCTTTAAATTAATAAAAAGAAGCTTTTATATAGTATTTTTTACTTAAGTTTCTATTTTAGAGTTTAGTTTAATAAATATATTACTATTCTTACTATTTTAGCTATAGTTTAGCTAGTAAATTACTTTTAATTATAAAAACTTTTATTTTCTTTTTTACTATCCCTTTAAAATATTCTTTTAATCTATTCTATTACTATATTTAAGGGGCACTTTCTTTTACTGCTATTCCTTTTTAATTTAGCTATATATAAATTAAAATGCTCTTTTAAAGCTTATTATTTATTTTTATTACTTAAAGTTTAATTCTATATTTTATTTTTAATATTTAAATAAAGTTTTATAGTATTAATAATAATTATTCTTCTTTTTAATTTTTAAAGTAATAGTCTTAATATATTTTTAATATATAGTTTATTATAATAGTACATAAAGAAAGGTTTATTATATTAGGTTAAAAGTTATAAAAGTCTAAAGAAACTTACTCTTTAGGAATTAAGCTTTATATTTATAGTTTATAGTACTTTTAGTATTTTATTTTATTTAATCTATAAGCATTATATTTAACTATTATTAGGCCTTTAATTTTTATATTAATAGTATAGTTAATTAAATATTTTAATGCTTTAAGTCTTAAATAATTTAATTAATAGTGCTATTTTATAGCTTTTATTTATTATAAATATTTTAATATTTATAAATTATAATAAGGTTTATTTATTATAAATAAGCTTTATTCTTAAGTAATAGGCTTATAATCTAAAATATATTAATTATAGGCAATCTTTAATCTATATAAAGCTTACTTACTTTTATATTTTAGAATATTATCTTTATTTCTTTAATTTTATTAATAACTATATTAATAAAGTCTTTTTAATAAAATTAGATTTATTTTAATTTATAGGCAATAAGCAATATACCTTAAAATAAGAAAATAAGCTTTACTTTATAGATTTTAAACTTTAATTTCTATATTTTTATATCTTAAGATTAAAAGGTTCTTTAATTTAATAAAAATAACTTTATTAAATAGAGCTAATTTAAGATTTTTAAATTTCTTTTTATTATTAAAAATATATAATATTATCCTTAAGTTAAGTATAATTAAGATTTATAATAAGTATTTACTATATAAAATAAAAAAATAGCTATAAAATTTAAAATTAAGATTTATAATATTAATTATTAGTTTAAATCCTTAATTAATTATATAATTTACTTTTTAAGCTTTTTATATAGTTTTTAGATTTTAATTTAATCTTTTAATTATATTTTCTATTTTTTATCTATTTACTTTTGCCTTTTTATTTACTTAAGTATATTTTTAGAAAATATAATTTAATACTTTTAGGTATTAATATTAAAGTATAATTTTTTATATAAAATGCAATAATTATTTTCTTTTAGAGTTTATTTTTATTTCTTTAATTTAAATTATTTAAATTATAAGCTCTTTAAATAAAAATGTTTTTTAAAAAGTAAATTTAAGCCTTAAAATATAGATCTAAAGTTCCCTTTTTATACTAAAGCTTTATATTACTTTTCTTTAGTTTTTTTTCTTTTTTTAATTTTATATTTAAAACTTAAAGTAAAAGTAGCTAATATATAAATACTTTTCTTAATAGTATCTTTATATTATATTTTAGTAATTTAAAGAAATATTTAAAAGTAATTTTTAAGGTATTATTTTAAGTTTATAAATTATATATTTAAATATAAAGCTTTAGCAATATTTCTTATAGTTGCAATCTTTATAGACTATTTTTAATTAATAATTTAATTTTATTAAATAATTTTAGGGTTTAAAGTCTATTTTAGCACTTTAAAATAGCATTTTTAAGCTTATTTTCCTTTTAATATATTATTAATTTTATATATAGCTTTAAAGTTATTATAGAATTTTATAATATTATTATTATTATTTTTTTATTTATTATAAATAAATATATTTAAATATAATAAAGGTTTATTTTCTTTATTATTTAATTAAAAATATTATAGATTCTATTTACTTTAATTTTATATTTTTTTAATTATAATAGAATATTATAAGCTTATATTTTAATAGTTTTTAATCTTTAGGAAATAGCTTTATTATTATAATTGCCCTTTATATTAATTAAATAAACTTTAATTTTAAGCTTTTAGCTTTAGCTTTCTTTTTTATAAAGTATTTTATAGCAATTAATATTATAGGCTTAAAAATTTAAATAGTTTTAAACTAAAAAAAGTCCTTAAGGATTTTAAGCTTTTTAATTTATTCTATAGTAATTTTTACTTTATAGCTTTATTTAAAGGTTTTTTAGTTATTTAGATTATTAAGGATATAGGTCTTAAAGGTTATTTTATATATTTAGTTTAAAATTAAAATATAAGGTTTATTTCTTGCTTTTAGAGCTTAATTAAATAGTTATAGCTATATTAATAAATATAGCTTTAAGACTCTTAATTGTTAAATTGAACTAGTTATATAATTGTATGTATTCCTTTTGTCCCTTTTAGCCTTACTTTATTGCTTAGGCTCTAAAAGAGGGGTTGGGTTGCGCTAGACCTAATAGAGCTATATTGTATTTATATAACCTTTATTTAATCATTTCAAGCTTCATTTCTATAATCTAAAGTGCGTCCTGGTGTTTCCCTATGTATAGGATACCTTAGGTTTAACAGCAGTTGCCTGCTGCGACCGAGCCTTAGGGGTTGATATCTGTTGTGTATCCCTAGGCATAGAGGACCGGCCTACTTAAGTTGATGCATACTATAAAGCTTGCCTATAGGCATGGCCTATAGGCATTTATTCTAGACCTTAGCTTCCTTAAGTGCGCACTGGAAGGTTATAGAAGGGGTAGCTTGGCCCTATAATATAGTATTATAGCTTAGGATGCGCTGCTATTAAGGGGGGATAATTGTAAGGATAGCGCTAGTGCATAATGCCAGGCCCTTATATACAGTTATATGGCATAATTCTAGTATGTTGTGCCTAAATTGATTGATCTTTTAGGTCTATTGGTTGAGTGGGCATGCCACTCTATCTCTTTATAAAATACAATCCTTTAAATAAGCTTTAAGGCAATTAATAATATAGCTAGCCCTAATAGATTAATACTAACTTTATTAATATTTAGTGCTTATTTATAAGTTATAATAGATTTATTATTAACTTTATTATCCCTTTAATATATAAATACAGTCCTTAAAGCAATAATAGAGTTATATAAACTTATTGCAAAATAAAAGGTTAATAATATATTAAAAATATATAATAGACCTAATATAATTAAGGTCTTACTGCAGTCCTTAAAGCTAGAAAGTAAAGTCTATATTTATTAAGAAAATAAAAAATAGAAAGGACTATATAAAGTCCTAAAAGTAATTAAATTAAAAGTAATAGTAGATATAAAGAATAGACTAATAGTATTTTAAATAATAGCTATATAATTATATTATTAATACCTTAAGGTAATTAAGAATCTATTAATAGAGGAAAATAAGGAAATATTAATACTATTTAAGTATTTTAAACTAAAATAACCTTATTAATAAGGTAGACCTTTAAGAAATCTAGCTCCTTAAGATGCCCTATTAAAACTATTAAAATAAAAAGGCAGGCTAAAAAAGAACTCTCTTTTATAGCCTATTATAATTAAATTACTATAATAATAAAGAAGATTAAAGAAGAACTCTATTTTAAATAATGCCTATTTAATTAATAAAAGAATAAAGGTCTTTACTATATATAAAGAAGTAGCTAATTAAAAACTTATATATAGGCTATATTAAAAAGGAAAAATAATTAGCTTTAGTAAACTATTTAAGGAATTAAATAATATTAAACTAAACTTATTGCTAAAGATTAATATTTTAAAACTAATTTAATATAATAAAGATAAATATTATAGAATATATATCTTTAGATTATAAATAATTTATAAAATTAAAAAAAAAATAATAATAATACTCTATAAAAAGTCTTATTTTATTATATAAAGATATAGCAATAAAGAAAAAAGAGAAATTCTTATTTAATTACTAATAATTTAATAATATAGCTAATAATTAATTCTAGCCCTTACTTTAACCTTTTAAAAGAAAGGAATGCATTTAATATTATATAATATTATATAAATATACCTATAGTTAAAATCCTAATTAAATTAATTAATATTAGTATATTTGCTTTAAGAACTAAAAAAAAAGTACTTTAAGGGGATAATTCTAAAGGTTATAAAGCTACTATATAGTATTATAGAAGTAAAAGTCTATTAGTTTATAATATACTATAGCTACTATAAGAAGAAATTAATAATAGAGATATTAGCATTTAACCTTTACTTAATAATTATAAAGAGTAGTAAAGATTTTAGTATTATTAGCCTATAAATTAATAATACTTTTAATTTAAGAATAGATACTTTTTTAATTAAAGAAAAGAAAGAGCTTTAAAAAGCTAGCTTTAAAGTAAAACCTTAAATAGTTTTAAAAAATAAAATAATAAGCAATTTTAATAAATACTAAATAAAGGTAAAAAAAAAATAAATAATAATTATTTAAAAAGAATAAATAAAAAAGCTTATAATAATAAATAAAAAAGTAAAAAATAAAGTATAGTAATATATAAAATAATATATAAAAGAAATATATATTGCTTTTATTTATTAATTAAAGGCAATATATAATTACTTTATTGCAGTATAGTTATAATAATTAACTAAAAATAATATTTATAAAATTAATTAATAGATTAATTAATAAATAAAGAATAAAAAAAGAGATCTTTATTTTAAAGCAATTAATTTAATAAATATTAAGCTAATAGTCTTTATAAATAAAGCATTTATAAATAATAAAGACTTAAGTTTTTAAATAAAATATATAATTATATTAATAAATAAAGAATATATAAAGAATAAAGCATTTATAATATATAACAATATTATTTATTAATTATTAATAAAATGCAAAAGAGTTACTAAAAGCATTTTAGTATTAAAGATTTATAGTTTTATTAATAGATTTAACTTTAAATATATAATTATATATATATTATATATAATTATAAAAAAAATAAAACTATTATTAATTCTATTAATAATCTATATAGATTTTTATTTATTTTATAACTATTTAATTAAGCTTAAGTTAATTAATAAAAAAAGGTTAATAATTAATTTAATAGGTCTTTATTAATTATATAAATAATAGAAAATTAATAAAATTAAATAGATTAAAGAAGGCAATAACCCTATAAATGCAATAATAAAGCTAATATCTAATAAAGCCCTAAAGAATTTAATCTTAAGCAATAGGCTAAGGATATAGCTAAAAGGATAGGTCTAGCGTTAATAACAATAAAAAGAAGGTGCTAGTATTAGTTCCTTTACATTATGATACAGGCATTATGGAGGGTGCGGGGCTGGAGTTCGGTTTTATAACTATTAGAGATATAGGCTCTTCTATAAGGAAGATAGCCTCAGCCCTTCCTCTAGAGGAGGGGAGAGAGAGAGATGAATTGAACACAATAAAACCACTGCATGCAGTAACCCCTACCTACTAATAGCTATAGCTAAAAAAACAATTGCACTTTATTAGGCAATATATATATATATCTATAGATTTTTAGGAGTTTTAAACCTTTTTAAATAAAGTTATTATAGCTTAAAGTAAGGGCTAAAGATATACTTAATGCTTTTATAAGCTAGTATATAATCTCTATATAATTATAATTTCCTTAATAGTTTTTAATATAAAAGACTATTTAAAAAGAATATTTAAACCTATATTATTTTAATAAGGCATTTATAGATATTTTTAATGCCTTTAGCTATTATAGATATATTTTAATAGTCCCTCTTTATAGTAATATAGACTTAAACTGCAATAGCATTATAGCATAAATTTTGCTTAAATGCCTATAGTAATACCTTCCTTAAATTATTACTAAAAATAGCTGCTTTTAATATAATAATTCCTTTCTTTTTTAATTGCAATTAATAAAGAGCTAGCTGCTAAAATAGTATAAGAACTAAAGGGCTAAAGTAATAAATTAGCTGCCCTATAGCCTTAATCTTAACTCTATTGAAAATCTATAGGCAATCCTTAAAATAAGGATATACAAGCAATATTTTAATCTTTTAACTATACCTAAAAATAAGGAATTAAAGCAGCGCCTTATTAAAGTTGCAATTAAGCTATAGAAAGAGATTGAGCTAAAGGTACTATAAAACCTGATCTTTTTAATGAAGCGCAAAATGCAAGCAGTTATATGCGCATAAGGCTAGTATATAAAGTATTAAAGGGGCCATTAGAATCTCTATCCAAAGGGCTATATATTGATATAAATAGATAGTTGATATATATTTATTTGGATTTATTAGAATTATTTGAAAGTGAAGCCTCTTTTGGTGGAGGTATCGTAACACTGGGTTGACTCGGAATGTGTCGGAATTTTTTCACCCCCACTGTACTTGTTCCTGACTAAGTTTCCTGAAGACAGTTGCTAAGAGCTGGTTATTAGAGCTGCTTGAAATACACTGCGTTCTCGTACAATGTGGCTTTACAACTAATATTACTCCATGAAGGTATTCGGTGTTATTTATAGCACCCAATATAGCAGAAGATGTTCATTGGAGATGAAAATGCCCATTATTTGTTTACTATCTAACTTCAAATACTCATAGCCCTGTTCTCAAGTGGTTCATAGTGTATGTTGCGGTTATTTTAGTTTCGGTTGAATTGTGTCTTCCCCGCACTTAGGATATCGTCATTGGTATCTCTCAATGTAAATGATTGGTAGGATCGCGGATCCGTCCGTCATCATGGCGTGGTCATTAATGCGCTCAGATAAATTGGCCGCCAAAATGGCCCATGACAAAGCCAAGGGAAGCCAAAACAAAAAAAGGAAAGAAAGGAAGAAAGAAAGAAAGAAAGAATAAACAGAGATAGTCCATCTATGCAGGTCTAGTAGGAGGTGGAGGGAACATGCAAAACGGAGCTTCGGCATGAGACCCAGGGCTTGTTTACAAGACGGCGCTGATTTCTGTGACAGGAACACTCAAATCAAATGGTTCACACTTGATGGTCTTGCTCGTGGCGTTGCTGGTCTGGCCACACGCAAGTTTGGTGTTTGTTTTGCCCTTGGCATTGATACGGCCACCTTCAGTAGGACAACCCCAACTCTGGCTGACACTGATCTCGCCGTTTTGGTAGTTGTACGTAAAAGAAGCCGAATCACCAATAGCCTTGGCGTTGCACTTATATGTGACCTTGCCATTGAAAGCATCCTCGTCTGTGGCTTGGACCTTGCACTCGGCCTCATATGACAGGGCCGTGTTGACGAGGTTAAAGCTTGTCGTGGTGTCGTATGTGCCGTTGTTTTCTGACCAGTTGAAGGTAAAGTCTTGGGCAGTCCACTGAGTGATCTTGATGCCCCTGTCTATGCAAGAATCCTCACGGTTGATGACCGCAGAGATGGGAACGGAGCCGACGGTGGTGGCGAGGAAAAGAGCGCTGAAAAGATTCATATTCGCCATCTTGAGAGTTAAAATAATAGTAAGAGAGGGCACGGATGTTTGGAAGAAAAGAAGACGAGTAGAAATCTGGCTTGAAGAGGAGCGCGATTCTCAGTGATGATATGGTGGCGGCTATGATGTCTGTATGCATCGAATGGTGGGCTGCAGCGGCTTTAAATATTTTTATCGTGAGTAGGCGTGAATGGGAGCTTCTCGGACCTGCTGCGCCATCTACCCTCCTACCCTCCTCTTACACTGTGTCTCTCAGATATTGAAATATATTTAGGACATAAAAAACACCGCGAGTCTCCATCGAAGCATGATGGGGTCAATGGAGTGACGTAGCACCAATCTTGTATTTCCCCAGCACGATCCTAATCCGGTCCAAAGAGAGCGGAGATGAGCATCTCTTGTGTGGGTGTAATTGTAGGAATAAGGATGTGAGAGGGAGCTATATAGCATTAAGAGGTTACTCCTTTGGTCTAAAGTATGAAATAAATAGGGCAAATTTTGCTTCATTCGACCGCAGGTTATTGTGCTGTTCGCCCTTCAGCCAAAGTTCCTCCTGGCTCATTTTTCCCTCGCGGTCTGGACTTTGGTTGGGGAGGTTTGGACTCCACTGGAGCTTCGCTGGAGTGGTTATAGCAGCCACTGTGATTTTGCGGGTCTACCAGAACATCACGCTGTAGCATTGAAGTTGGTCAGCCGAGAATGCATTAGCCCTGTCTCATTCCAAAGCATCCCAGAACATTTCAAAGCGGGTGCTATTGATTGATAGTGTGGTAATCGACGGTATGCAATGATTTTGGCGGCCTCTAGGTATGTTCTGTCCATTACAGATGTCCTACACTCCGTAGACGGAAACAGTATGTGTATGTCGTCACTTTGAGCTCACTGGCTTAAGTTCTGGCTTCAGCGAACTGTCGTCGGCAGTCACAATGTTTGACTAGCAGACAGGAGGTTCGGTTATCGGCGATTACTCAGGATGCAGTAAAGAGATTACTTGATAAAGACTGTCGGAATAAACTGAAAGGACGTTCTCGATTCAATAAACCCGCTGTGATGCAGATCCGCCCAGAGCGGACACTGAAGGAACTCAGCGTCATCGGCAGCACCTTTTCGGGACGCAAGTGATACCAACCGGTCACGTCGATTCGAAGTCTGTTCTCACCGAGTATGGGGCACACCAATAACTCCAGTAGACGATCAATACTTTCTGTATTGGGTAAGTTTCAGACAATGCAGCGTGCATTGGGTCAGACTGCGAATCACGGCATAGCCAGCAGGCGCATGTTACGCGTGTAACACTCACACAGCAGCATAACACCGCAAAACCTGCTTGTGCCAAAGTAGCACCATAAGCAACTCGTGGGCAAGTCATCAGATTATCAACATAGCTGTTGCATCGCCAAAGCAAACGTTTCCTCAAATCCGACAATACTACAAGGCCAAGAACAGTTCGGCACATCTCAGTATGCGCCCAAGCCAGACACACAAATGCAACCAATCAATCACCTATTGACCCAGCCTCACTCCTGGTCTTCCGAACCAGGTGATTGCCTGCTTGCATGCCCTGTTTCATCTATTTCCACAAACTCTACAGTGGCCACGCGCCCCTCTGCTTAATAAAGCGGTCGATGATGAAATGTAGCTCTCCGTCGCAAGTGGCAAATGGGTTTCAACCCACTTCCCAGTCTTCCTTCGGTTTCTGTGGTTTGCACATAATTGCCACGGCGACCCCGTGAGACAAACTTTTCAGCGTCGCTCAACAGGCATCCATTTAGCACTGATACCCTTCAAACACGCCACTGTGCTCTCTAGATCCACCCTGTCACCGAAGCCAACTCGAAAGTTCTAGGTCCTTCCCGAGGCCCGACCTGTCCTGGTGACTTTGGCCTATGGAATCAAAGGTCTCGCCCCATCACAAACCGGTACAGGATCATCCTCGCGCGATTCATGCAACTTTATTGCATCAGACATGAATTATCAAATATAACTAAATGAAAAGAAGATCGAAAACACGGCGTGTCAATCATAGGCTTCTTTGTCTTGAACCCCAGTTCCTCTATGGAATGACCATATTTCTATGTCACCATTTGTATTTGAGAGTGCCAGGAGTATCCAGTAGGAAATTTGGCTCCAGACAATACTTTAGGCTTCATCAAAATCGCGATATTGAATCCACGTTCCCGATTTCCTTCGCGATTCTGAGATGAAATTTCTCCTGAGCTGTACACTACATGGATAATACAGAGCATCTATTTGCAAGTGAAGGATGATGCCTTATCAGGATTGGAGCCGACGTAGGTCAGAACTTTTGGATACTGGCACCGCTGAACAGTCCTGGTCGCACTGGAGTTGGCAACAGCGGCCCCTTCACCAGTAATGGTTTTCGGCGCAGTGCCATTCTCAACCCAGTTGCGTAGCGCTGAAAAAATGTAGTCGCTGGGGTCAAATCCGTCGCCGCTGCTATAATGGCCGACCCCAGGAGCAGTGAAAAAGCTGTAATAGTCGGCAACATCAGAGTCCTTGGCCAGAACACGCTCGTCGTAATCGATCGTACCGTTTGGCGGAATCAAGTAATCCTGAAGCCCATGCCAAGTGAGCATTTTAGTTCCATGTCGCTTCAAGTTTGTGAGATCCGGGTTGTCAGTTCCGATGGAGGATATGTATTGGTCCACAGATAAACGATACAGCCGATCGAATTCTGCTCTCGTGACGTGAGCATTGTCGATGCTCCAGGATGAGTTCCTGTTCAAGAATACGCCATACCAATCATTAGAAGATGAGAAAGGTGTATATGTGCAGTTATCAACCGATGTGCATGTCGTGCTGAATACACCGCTCAAATCGGCGTCGAAATTGTAGCCGTACCAAAGGAAATCACCATCCTCAGCTTTCGGGCCTTCCCAAATACTACCCAGAAAGCTTGCCATTTTATTGGTAATAGTGATCTTGCCACTGGGATCCGTACAGTTAATAACATTGCCAATCAGGCTCGAAGCCTTGAAGTTGCACTGCCCCGGCCACGACATAATTTGTCTTCCACTCCTTCTATTTTGTCACATGCCTTGATGGCTGCGGGCCTGAAAGCATCGAGGACGCACAAAGGTGGACGGTCATCTACATACGTACGTCAGTTAACACTGTTTACCACCTTGGAAGCAACTGACCATGCAATTCCGCCAAGAAGTCTGGGTAAATGGATGCCGCTTGAAACCTGTTCCAATTGAAAGTGGAAGCTCCAGCCAGAATTCCATCGAAATGATCAGGGAATCTCTGCGCCATCATGTGCCCTTAGCGGCCGCCTATTGAGCATCCGTTCTAGTAGGAATACTTAGGCGCTATTCCGAAATACAGTTGTGTTGCAGACTTTCCGAGACTCGCGGCCTCATCAAAAGCCACTGAAGCGAAGTCGTTTAGCGCTGGCTAGTTAGTGTTCCCTTCGCTGACAAGACCCCAATCTTTAGTTTCGACACTCGAGTTGTGACCTCAATCGGTAGAAGAGGTTGAATAACCAGATGCAATAGGCGATCGAATGACGGACTCTTCGATAGCAGTCCAACCGCCACCACCGGTCATGATGAACTGTGAGTTCCAGTCACTGGGTTCCAGAGGCAGCCCAATATATGTGTTGATGTTGTCATTCTGGCCAGGGTGGGTATACTGGATAGTGATTTGACAAAGATCCACGGTAGAAGCGGTTTCGCCTGTGGATGCTGATATAATACCAATTCCAACACCGGTGCCTCCGTCCGTACCGGTGCTTAACGTGAGGTTGCGTCGCACAGTGACGTTGAACGAGAGAATAATGATATTGCTCCGCGTAAGGGACGAGAAGGTGGCATTGTTGCAGGTGCTCGCGGTTGAAGCATTTGCAACAGTGCAAGTCCAAAGGACAGATAACATGAACGTAGCAGTAGAGCGAATCAGCATGGTGTTTGCCGTGAAACAGAGAAGTAAAAGGAGCTAAGTTTACTTTGTACGCGGAAACCATCTTCGACATCACTGCCAGGTACCTTCTTATAATACAGTGCAATCCCTCCATTACATAACATTTAGGGGCACCATACGACGCCCAAACCATCCATATATCCCACGCCTAACTTAGATGAGATATTGCCTAATACAGCCAGTATTACGATTTGACCTATTATATTTTTCCTGAGGGGCTGTATAGTGATAGGATACTTTCCTCGAGGTGTTAAGGCCCCTTGAATGCGGCAGTTACTGTCGGTACGAACGTGCCTCGGGTCCACCATGCCTACCTCAAACCGTTTAGTTGCGAAAGATCTAGGTTGACTCGTGCAGGGGTTTAATTGGTCGAGGTTATCTAAATGACATTTGATCTCCTTCATAAAGACATACATACGCGTACGTCAGATCGAGGCAGAGTTAAGAGTGCGAGGTGGCCAAAAGAATGCGAGAAGTCTACGTATGTGGTTTTCAACATGATTCTCGTAGAAATCCAACGTTCGGGCTTTGATCCTAATTGTTTTTACTTGAAGTTGTTCATAAAAATCATTTTCTTTACTATGGGAGCTATCAGGTAACTAATAAGCAATCAATATTGCGAGCAGAAAGATTATCATTATGCAAATAGCAGCTTGTAGGAGGAAATTGTGTTTGAAGTTCGCAAATTATATGCATTTCAGCAGCCCGAGACGTGATGAACAATGAAATAACATTTGATGAAAATGGGAGGAATAATCGCACATCGACAATAGACGGCCAATCTCAAGGTGGAACTAGTTGACCCTCAGAACTTCACACTATTTGCCCAGTGATGCGAGATTGCATGCTATCTAGTGCTGGCTCTGGAGTGATCGGTCTCGGTTCCGCTAAGATTGGACTATTGGCTCGGAGGAGGTATGGCTGGACCCGAGCTAGCTTTAGGGCGATTGGGGAGCAAATATCATCTATTATGACCGATCCGTTGACGCATGTGCCCTGTACTGTCTTCTCAAGCTTTTTAGGGATCCCTTGCTCGAATCCGTGCTCATTGGAAATTTGCTCGATAGACTTGAAATACTGCAAAAAAAATCATCAAATGGCCGTCCGATGCAAAATTATTTGGGGCCTTGGTGCCTACCTTCACAGTCTTAACCTGCAACTCCAGCGTAGCATCCTCATCAGCAACTATCATCGAATGTCTATGAAGTTGCAATGCAGAGAGAGTCCACATATGATTCACGCCTCCCTCGATGCACTTTTGAAGGGCAAGCGCCTTGCGAGTACCTAATGCAAGGGTAACGACTTCTCTTGCATCCAACACAGTCTGAACACCAACAGTGAGCGCCATGACGGGGACTTTGCTCACGTCGTTTTCGAAGAACCGGGAGTTCGCGAGAATTGTATCATATGCCAATGTTTTTAGACGGGTTCGACTTGCGAGGCTCGACCCGGGTTCATTGAATGCAACGTGGCCATCCTCGCCAACACCGGCAAGGAAGAGGTCAACACCTCCCACAGCCTGGATAGCCGTTTCATATTGAGCACATTCATATTCCAGATCTGGAGCATTCCCGTCCAGGATGTGAACATTTTCGGGACGAATATCTATATGAGAGAAAAAGTGGCGCCACATAAAGGAGTGATAGCTTTGTGGGTGGTCTCGTGGTATCCCAACATACTCGTCCTACAACAGGTGCAAAGTCAAAATAGGACGGAAAATAACCGCAAACTTTATAATACGCACCATATTGAAGGTAATCACATTTTTGAACGAAACCTATGGATAATATGAGTGATATTTCAGTCATCAATATGGTGGTGAGATTCACGCATACCTCACCGGTTTTATATCTGGCGACAAGTATCTTGTAAACCATTATCGGACTGCTGCCGGTGGGTAGACCTAGGACAAATAGCCGAGAAGAGCTGGGCTCGGATTCCCTTAGCCGCTTCAGGACGTAGTTAGCTGCATATTCTGCGGCTGAGGCCGCGTCATGACGGATAATAAGTCTCATGGTGGATGATCCTAGATTCAGAGCGCGTTGAATATTTTTGAATCGTAGTGTGTTTGGGATTTTCTACGTCGCCGCCGACAATACTTATGAGATGTCGTAGATGGATACCGAATTCTACCCTCAATCACAGGTTGGCGTTATTTGGTGTTCTGCAGCTGTACCACTCTGACACTCAGCTGGTGCAATCTCAAACCTTAGTTACTTTGAACTCGGAAAGACAATGAATGCATCCGGGGTGAAAATCGATCCATTGTCGGCTTATCCGACCGAGTCATCGAACACCGCCCAAATCCATCAATAAGGATGTTACGATACGAACACTGGCCACAAGATATGACACACCTCTGGAATAACACTTGATCTAAATTTATGAGACTGCGTGTACAATTCACATAGCTTAGAGTAACCTACTACCACACTTACCCTATATCAATGGACTAGAAGTATTGAGCTCTGGCTTCTCTTTCCGGCGGTGCATAGTGATGCTTTTCAATCCTTGGGAACGTAATATATTATTCGAATTTACAATGTTATAGATTCACTCTGCTCTGATCCATTATTCATTGGGTAGTCTTTTTTCAACGTATTTGCCACCCTCATATCAATGTGCCGACTTATCCAAAGTGGATGGATAGCACGGTCCTCATGACTGGCAATTATAGTTGATGCCCTTGCACTGATCCTGCTCATGAGTCAGGGATAATGACCCGCCCTGGGTCAAGTCGTCTCCTAAACCAATCATATCCTTGAAACGACTGCTACTTATCGCCCGCTGACGGAAAACCCGACAACGCGGAACCCAGGAAAAGGGCTGGTCCCGACCTTGAGCATCAAAATTCAATCCACCCGCAACTGCGTCGGGTTACCCGTTGGACTCGTGCTTCTGTCAAGTACGATGCGCCGAACATTCGTAAGAACTCCGCAAGCCTGCGACCCATGGTATGTCTGACTGTCGCCCTGGAGACTACTAGTTGCTGTGGAGAACGTCATGCTGATGTGACGATGTATGTCCCTGAACAGCCGCCGTCGTAAGTCCAAGTGCGATGGCATTCGGCCCCGTTGCCGACGCTGCACGTCAAGAAACGTGTCTTGCATCTGGTCCACTCCGGAGGCCGCTCAGGAGACCGAACCAAGGCTCCAAAGTGCTCCAAGTG
Source organism: Aquanectria penicillioides (assembly GCA_003415625.1). Taxonomy (NCBI): domain Eukaryota; kingdom Fungi; phylum Ascomycota; class Sordariomycetes; order Hypocreales; family Nectriaceae; genus Aquanectria; species Aquanectria penicillioides. The sequence goes on along the minus strand of PYIU01000002.1, from coordinate 6,639,178 downwards.
CCTTGACGCCAGAATCCGTTGCTCCGATTGAGCCACCTGCAGACAGACAGAAAGGACTTGATGTTTGCCTCGATCTCTTTTTCGATCATCACTTTGCCTGCGATTTTTGTTCATTCGATCTCCGACCTGACTTTGAAGAAAAATGCCAAAAAGACCCCTTTCTCTCGTCTGCAGTCATCGCACTCTGCAGTCGCTATTTGGGGCAGCAGGACGCCCAGTTGTTATTCAGACTTTCGTCTGGCCGTGAGATATGTAAAGCATTTCTTCGCGAAGCTAGATCTCTTGCGAAAGCTTCATCAGACTGCCCAACTGGTAAGGTTTTGCTGACTTGCCATCTCCTTCCATGTCCACACCATTGACCCTAGCACACAGTTTCTAATATCCAGGGCAACCTTATTCTTGCAATGGCCGAGCTTCTTTCGAATTCTGGATCGCGACATTGGCTCTTTGCAGGCACAGCTATACGGATGGCCGAAATTCGACGACTTAATAAAGATTTTCACCAGATGCACAGCCTCAAAGAGCAGGAAATCCGCAGGCGTACCTTTTGGGCCTGTCTCCTCATAGACAGAGCATTGGCGTATTTTCTCGCCAAACATCGAACAATTGACCTCGAGAATGTCGGGATTCCCGTGCCTGGCACTGACATATCCCTAGCCTATCAGGAGGAGTCGAGGGGTATAACTCTAAGCGATCTCGCATCCTGTCGGCGACCGTCGGACCTTGGATTAAGCCCATATCTTATCAAGGCTATCTGTCTTTGGAGCGAGTTAGCTGACTTCACCGTATATTCTCGAAGGCGCCTCGACCGGTTCGCGCCGACGGACCCACAAAGCATTATCTCTATCCGGTATGAAGCCTTGCGGGCCTGGATGGATACTCTCCATCCCAGTCTTGGTTGGAGCAGTGACAATCTTAAAAATCACTTTCGCCTGGGACATGGAAAGAGCTTTGTTGCGATGAACTTTTTGCTTCGGAGTGCTGGCTGTGTAGCCCACCAATGCTACTTACCTCACCTGGCAACATATACGAAGATGGTCGATCTAGTGGATGCTGCCGGTTGGTCCTATTTACACAGGGACCAATCCCTTATCGATATTTGCGTTTCCAATGCTCTAGAGGTCGGCGAAATGCTTTCCTATTTAATGGACCCTCAACAAGACCACAGCCGTTCTGCACTACAGAGCATTTGGGTCGCTTCATCAATCTTAATCGTTGCAAATACGTTGTTATGGCTCCAGTACGCTCATGATGAAGCTTACTTAACTGAAGGCATGCAAGAAAAGGCCAAGACCTATTGGAACCTCATATATCAACTTGTGTCCTCCTGGACCTCAGAGTGGAAAGTTGCCGGGAAATGGTTGATTGCGCTGGACGTTATACAGAATCTTTACAAAGCAGCGTACCTGGGCGAAATCCATGAAAATATGCTTAGCCCTGACAGTACCACTTCCACTTACTCCGACGATGATTCACCCAACGACTTTCGTCCTCAGCCTGGAGATGGATACCCGCCTCTCATTTCGCTGCCTAATCTTCAGGCCTCTGTCAAGTTTGCAACTGGAGACACATCCGCGACTCTTATAGATATACAATCAATATGGTTACAATTGTCTGGTGGTTGGCCTTACGGGTTTACTGCACCCGAATATTTAATAGGATCGGCAGACGGAAATCAGATGGACTTTAATCTATTAGATACCTCTATTCATCCAGATATGTAGTTATTTGATGAAATTCTTATCCTATTATTAATACTACTGTAAGGCGGTCTTGGGCATATTTGCAGGAAACGGATATGGCATGACCTGACATTCCAGCGATTGGGGTGCCGATTGGCACGCGAATCAAGAGAATTTTTTTGGGAAAATTGCGATACATAGTAATAATATGCAACAGGAAGTTTAATGAATGATTGGCTCTGGTTATAATTGTGAATCTAGATAGTTGGGTCGAGACTGATACTGGATTCCACCAAAGTTAACTTCGATTGCCGATCATTGTGTTCACTGAGCGTCATGTTTCTTGGCATCCTTCTCAGCCACGTCTGTGTTTGCCTCAAATCCGTCCTCCGTTTTGGCCTCAATGTCTGGATGGATCAGTTGCATCTCCAGAGTTCGCTTATCTTGCCACCATACTACACAAGTCCATGCGGCAAGACAGACGGAAATAACTACCATTGCGATGGTACCCTTACGAAATCCCTGAAAATGATTATTAGACGTATATTACAAATCCAATAGGAATATCAGACTTACAGTTGCAGCATCCGTCGTGGGATAGAGCACAATCCCCCAAAAACTGAAGAGCACAGATGACGCACCTAGTTTGCTATTAGAATTGAGAAAAAAAGAATGTTGCGTTAGAAGCTCACCATTCATTGCATATAAAATTATCGCTCGAGCAGCGTCATCGCCACTTCGTGACAGGATTTTATTGGCCCACGTGAAAACAACCGGTTGAATCATGTAAGCAGTGCCAGCAAGATCTGTATTTGTTAGCTATTGAGTTACGTTATTTCGTTTTGTTAACATACAATAAGCACCCATCTTTCCTTCGGCGCCCACTGTATTCCAACAGAGGAGCACTATGCAGCTCACTATTTGAAGAGCACACGCGAGGAAGCCATAGTGAGCATGTGAGCCAGTAGCATCGATTGCCACAGCTGTGACAATGGTAAGTACGATTCCTAGAATTATATTAGTGGAACTGGTTGAAGATGACTGCGAGGTTGGGAACACACCTATTGCAGTAATACCAAGTGGGTAAGTGTTATTTTGCGGGACAGAGAATAATCCCGAAGCTTTCATCCACAAGACCATGCAAGTCTGAGTAGAAAATGCCTCCAAGGCGCCACCTATCATCCAGAAGATAGTAAAAATCCAACTTCAGTACGCATTAGTATGGGATTCTATAAGACTTGATCCAAGTAGGGTGATGTGAAGGGTTAATGGCGGGCTCACAAGTTTAAGGTGAAGAAGGTTCTCTTGATCAGCGAAAATCCGATATCGTGGCCCTCCGGACTCTTGGGTGGCAACCGACTCAACGCAAGCTTTCGCTCATGCGGTTTAAGATAGAATGCCTTAGTAGTTTCCGGAAGATCTGGAAAGAAGATAAAGCCAAAAATCGCAACGGGAATGGTGATAATGCCGTCGATGATAAATGACTATTTCGCACCCTGTCAGCTCGCCACACTACTTCATTCAGAAATTTAGGGCAGCTACCCATCTCCACCCGGGCAATCCGGCAACACCGTTCATGGTTTTCCAAATAGCTGTCATCATAATGCCTAAAAGACAATGTCAAAATATCGCACAGCTATTATCATCGACAAACACCTACCAGCGAACATGGTTCCCGCCATTCCAGAAGCTTGGAAAAGTCCGACACGTTTTCCAACCTCTGGCCCCTTGTACCAACTGCCAATGATATATTGGGTGCCGCTGTAAGTAGATGCCTCAACTACTCCCTGAACAAACCGTACTGGGGCAAGGTGTTGAAAAGAATTGCAGGCACCACAAACCATGGTCAGTCCGGCCCAAAGCAGAGTCATAGCGGGAAACCAGATGCGTGGAGCAACTTTTTGGATGACAAGCCCATGAGGGACCTGTCCTACAATGTCTAATTTCTGTAAGCGTTTAATTTTCTCCAGAACTTGATAAGATTGAGCTGACATCCAACAGAAAGACATGTCACCAAAAGGTTATATTCATTTCCAGTGAGTTTCAGGTCTTCCTTCATTCCAGATACATAGGCGTTGCTAAGGACAGCACGATCTGGAAATGTTAGTTGGAGGATCGCTTTTTATGAAAGGAATATGCGAGAAATACCTAGGTAATTGAAGAAGAAGGCAACGCAACAATATGTCTTGATCATGCGTAAATAGGATTGGACTTGTTGGTGTGATGTGTGGATGTGGATTGAGAACATACCAGAATAAAAAAGTCCACTTTCCGTAAGAGCTGCAGGTGGATGTTAATCTTAGATGGCAAAAATTTAGAGAGAAAAAAAAAAGTGAAACTTACCTTACGTTCTTCTGGGGTATCAGGGGCTTCACCCCATACCGTGACGCGAAGCTTGTGAAGTGTGGCGCCCATGGTGATCCGCAGGCTCGCGTGACTTCAATTTCAATATTATATGACCGTTATGTCTAAGAAACGAGAAATAGGCGGGCAGCTTGCATAGCCAGAATGATTGGATTCGGAGTTGTGTTTAAATGATGGTCAAACGCATGCTCCTGTCCCGGTTGCATGGGACCTTATCTGGGGAGATCTCTTCCTCGACCGACTTATCTCAAGGAGCTCCCCAGTCCAACCCCGCAAACTGATCTTTAGCGTGCCGAGCAACGAGCAGCAAATGAACTGACTGAGATACCGATGATTTCCCTACCCTTGATACCCCTGGCTCAAGAGAAGCACCGGGAATTGCTCCCCGATGATAGGCACCTGACCCTTTACGAGATTGCAGGATACAATTTGTGCCTGAAGATTGCGCCTTAGGAGAAGATAGAGAGGATTTGGTGGTACCCAAGGCGAGGGAATATGCTAAACAGGGTCGGGTTATCCGTTGCTGACTCGGATTCAGTGGACACGGATCCACCTCGCGTCCGACCCCGAATTTGTAACTCCTGATCCTGGCACTCGGTTAATCCGTAGTCCATCAAATGAACGAGATCTCTGAATGACCCTGAGCGACTGCGCGCTGTTATCTGACTGCTGACCGGTGTCTTATCTACTCGCCAAGAAGATCAACCATTGTTCAATATTTCTTTCGATTGTTGCCAACTTTGCCTCATCTCTCAAAATTCACCGATAAGATTGGGTCAAACGTTGTTCAGTCACGGTCACTGGTAGTCCGCCGACATGGTGCCACTCCTCACAGATCCGGATGAATCGCCTCAGATTCAAGGTCACCTTTCTCACTTGAATGGGCAGGGTGATATCGAAGGGAATGGTGAGTGGGATATGTTCACAACGACGAGCAACACTCCTACATCCCATGTACATTCAAGAACATTTGACCTCGGAAGTCTGCAGACGGAACAAAAGAACTCGAAAACAACGAATATAGACACTGTGTCATCCTTGGAACTGTGTCGTAAGTTGGGAGCATGGAACAATATCATTTATGCACTTATGCTAACAAAAAGATAGGCATCATCAATGAGGAAGATGCAACTATCGCAAAGGCGGTTGAGATTTGTTTGCCACAAATAGCTGCTGCCATTGATGTCATTGTTCCACGACTCCTGGCTGGTGGCCGAGTCATATATACTGGAGCAGGAACAAGTGGTCGGTTGGTTCAATATTGGCTCATTTCTGCCTCATTCTCGTGGTTAACTTTGGGTTGCTAGACTTGGCATTCTCGACGCTTCCGAAATGTGAGTAGTGTGCCCCCCTCACTGGCCACGTAAGGCTCATCATTGTCCTAGTCCTCCAACATTTTCGGCACCCCCTGGTCAATTTGTTGGCTTGATTGCCGGTGGAAACCACGCCATTCGAAATGCTGTCGAAGGAGCTGAGGATTCAGAACCTTTGGGCGCATCTGATCTCTCGGAAATGACACCCCCTCTCAGTAAAGATGACGTTATCATAGGTATTGCATCTTCAGGGAGGACTCCGTATGTATTGGGTGGTTTGCAGTATGCCAGATCTGTCGGCTCCGCCAGCGTAGGGTTGGCCTGCGTGAAGCCAAGCGCGTTCAGGGGGTTTTGCGACGTTCTGATCGAGTGCGTTACTGGCCCTGAAGTTGTAACCGGTAGCACGCGACTAAAAGCAGGAACTGCAACAAAAATGGTATGACAACCAGGTGGCTAGACGTATTTCCTACGAGAATTTTCAAGCTGACCACACTATTATAGATTTTGAACATGATTTCAACCGGATCGCAGATTCGTATCGGCAAGACCTTTGGGAACATGGTTTGTATTTGGATCCAAGGTAGAATCGCTGAGAAGCTAACTTGAGATATGAGATGGTTGACTTAAAAATGTCAAATTACAAACTACAAGACCGGGCGCGACGCGTCATTCGTCAACTCGTGCCGCCGGCCTCGGCGGTGGATATCCAGCAGGATGATGTATTGGATACAATCCTCTTCCAATGTGATGGCCAAGTAAAACTCTGCGTTTTAGTCGCGACTTTGGGCTGTTCACCGGAAGAGGGTACAGTTAAGTTGAATGCTTCAGCAGGATCTTTGAGACAGGCTCTGAAGAAGTGAGGCGGAGAATATCGAATTCAATGCCACATAGACACCTACAGTGACAATGATATTTTCAGTGGCTATTTTTTGAGGTTTCACATTGCCATCCATTATGATTTATGCTACAGTTTAACCGTTCTCATGATTTTTTGTCAATAGCATGCGTGTCACGCAGAAATACCACTGCGTAATATAGCAAAAGTGTAAGGTACCCTACAACAGGTACTCAATACAAACAGGCTATATTCTCTGTGACAATGCGGAAGGCAGCATCAACAGCCTGCATGAAGTGGCTCGTTTTTCTCATAGTTAATTTCAATTGAGCAGTTGAGAGTCGTCGTTGACAGTTTCTTATTCCTCGAACTGTAGCCAAGCCGGCCTCAATCTCCTGAGTCCGTCCTCGGAAGACACATTTGTTGATGATCTGCCCAGCTTCACCGCCTAGCTTAGCCAGTGTCAGGGATGACAATGAAACTATATCAATCAAGTGATCATTATCTCGCTCCACTTTCGAAGCCGTCGGGTTATCCGTTCATCGATAATCTCGTCGGATATCTCTCACCCAGGGATAATACTTGGCTGCTCATGATCCTTGATTGCGCTCTGGGGTCCTTCTAAGGTGCATATCCACATCTTCATCTACACATCTGGGCCTGCTGGAAATTCCCAGACTGCATGGCCACAGCCACCTGCAAAAAGTGGCAATACCTTACCAAGCTAATGTACGGAGTGGTACAGGTCTTCCATGTTAAATTAAGAAGTCTGTCTCATTTGAATTTAAGGTCGTATGTTGATAACACAAAAGGCACTGAATTACCACAATTACCTTGGGTCTTCTTCCTATTTCCTCCTCTGCCATACGTTCTCGCCACTATGGTTGCCCTTGATGTTCTGGGACTGAATTGCGGCACAAGCATCGATGGTGAGTACCACTAGTTCCGAACACGACTAATAGCTAGCTGTAATCACAGCCTGTGACCTCGAAACTACTTCAAGCTACTTCAGAGTCATGCAAGAAGATTGTACTAATCTTGCCTAGGAGTTGACATTGCTCATTGTCGTATATCTTCCATCGAGTCTTCAAACGATGTAAGAATTGAATTGATTTCTTATTCTGAAGTTCCAGTGGGCTCGAGTATCCGCTCGCAAGTCCTCAGATTATGCCGTCCTAACCAAGATGGGGCTGCAACTTCCATGGCCGAAGTGTGTGATCTCAACTTTGCCTTGGGAAGGGAGTTTGCCCAGGCAATCGAGAATTCTGGAGTTGATTTGGCGAAAATCGACATTATTGCCAGTCACGGGCAAACTCTGTGGCATCAACCACTTGGGAACAATCGATCTACTCTACAGATGGCAGAACCTGCTGTGATTGCACGACAAACCGGAAGGTGCGAGCCAAAATACATTTTAAATCCACAAGTTCTAATGCGCAATTAGGACTGTTGTGAGTGGTTTCCGAGTGGCTGAGCTCGCAGCGGGACGTCAAGGTGCTCCATTAGCTGGCTTTTTCGAGGCGGGTCTTCTCTCCCAGCCCGAAATCACAAGAACTATTCAGAATATCGGAGGCATAGGTACGATACAATGCGAAGAATACCCTTTTCTCTGACAGCGGAACTAAAATTCTTCTTCTTCTTCTTCTTTATTTCAGGTAATGTGACAGTTTTGCCAGCCGACCGTCCCGGGCAATCCCGGGGCGTTGATCCAACATATATGGCATTCGATACAGGGCCTGGCAATGTGTTCATTGATGCTGCAATGCGCATTTTGACAGATGGAAAGCAACATTATGACCACAATGGTGAACTTGGCGCTAAAGGCGAGTCGGAGATTGACATTGACGTGGTGAATGATTATCTAGGAAATGAGGCTTATTTTCAGCGGGAACCCCCAAAGACCACTGGCCGTGAACTCTTCTCCGATGACATCGCCCGGTCGTTGGTTGAGAAGCTGAAGGCACTGGGCAAGTCTCCTGAGGCTATCATTGCGACAATCACGCGTATCACAGCAGAATCCATCGCCAGGGCCTACGATCGATTCGTTTTGCCCCAATTGGAAGAAGGGAAAACAATTGATGAAATCTACATCTGTGGTGGCGGAGCTTTCAATCCCAATATTCTGAAGCACCTACAGGCACGGTTTCCGCACACCCGAGTCTTGAGGCTTGACGATGCACCAACCAAAATGGACCCCCGAGCCAAAGAAGCAATTATGTTTGCCCTTCTTGGATTTCTCGGCATTTGTGGTCGTACGGTCCCGATCCCCGCTGATTCGGAGACGAAAACGCCTGCCATTTTAGGAGTTGTGACACCAGGAGAGAATTACAGGCATATCATGCAGATGGTGGTTGAAGATGTAGCTTTCCGCACCAATGGTGTTTTAGGTCGCATAATAATGTGAGGTTCAAGTTTTGAATGAATCAATACGCTGTATTGGCCAAGCCGACGACCAAGTTTACTTAATCTTGACTAGATACATTCAGTGTATTCCAATCAGACCATGGAAACGAATGGAAGTTATCATCTTGTCCGGAAACTAGCACTTAGCATAGTTCATATTACACTAAATATTAGAATTCATTGTACCATGACCTCTCCTTTGCCAATACAACGCGTTTGCTGTACTGTTAAACGCCTTGATCCATGAGGTCAAACATGCTGGCAGGGTGGTACTGTCATTATCCCTACACAGTAGCCGAAAAGCTTTCTTTGTATTGCCGTCATAACACTCTAGTTTAGATATTTTGGCATGCATACTTCGCCTCATGGTCCCTGCGACATGTCGGTGTGGCACCCTGACTGCTCCCGACTGCTCCCGACGGAAAACCCGATGATTGCTAGCCAGGACCAGATTGCTTGACGGATAACCCGATAATCTTGCTTGCCACCAATGATCAATATCACTGCGATCTCGGCCCAGTACTAAACCGATATTTCAGTCGTAGAACCAATTAGCTTACATGTCGTTGGAAGATTCGGACACAGGTGGCGTCTCAGTGAAGAATCTAGTGGTGTAGAGGTTCTTAGTGCCTGAACAGCACTATCAGCCTTTCAGACCGCGAAACACAAACATGCGCAACGTGACATTACGTTTGGACCCCATAGGCTTATTATTCCAGGCTGAAGTGCATGGTGGATCCAACTTTGTACATGGGGAATTGGCTGACTATATGCTATGGCTATAGATATGGGCACTACTTCCGTGCGACTTGCAATTGCTTTACCCATCAAGGTCATGAGAACATCCCTGACTTCCTCGGTAATTCATACGACACAGTCTTGAAATTACCATATTCTGCCAACAATATGCCCAACAGACTCGAATTAAGCGGCATCACCAAATTCACAAACTGCCGGTTAGTTCGTGGCGACGACATTATATCTGATGACCTCTGGATTAGTCCCACCGCAGGAACTATCATTTCCGGCCAAAAGACCTTTTTCGATATTACTGCCATTCCTGATAGAGTCATTGATGTCGGTGGCCGCATAATTTCCCCAGGATTGATAGACGCGCAGGTCAATGGAGCATTTGGATTCAACTTTTCCACAGCACCACAAGACATCAAACATTACCCAAAGGCTCTTTCGGATGTAAATAAAAAATTAATCCGCACTGGTGTCACCTCATATCTCCCGACATTGACTAGCCAGAAGCCAGAGCTGTATCAAAAGGTGTGTGTATTAACTCATGACGCACTAGGTGCTACTTCGGGGCTAACTCGACCACACAGGTGCTTCCTTTTCTAGGTCCAAATCTGTCCCGACTTGCAGGAGACGGGGCAGAGGTGCTCGGAGTTCATGTGGAAGGTCCTTTCATTAGCCCAGCCAAGAATGGGTGTCATGATGTAAATGTTTTGCAATGCGCGAACAGCCTTCAGGACTTGAACGATTGTTACGGCGCAGAGCATTTAGGATCTAGCGACCCTGAAAACACAAAACCCCCTACTATTAAGAAGATAACCATTGCTCCCGAGCTCGGGAAAATTCTTGAAATCATCCCAGGGCTGGCATCAAGAGGTATCGTTTGTTCCGTTGGACATTCTGAGGCAACTTACGAGGTAGCCTTGAAGGCTATTGCAGCCGGTGCTACCATGATCACTCATCTCTTCAACGCTATGCGACCCCTTCACCACCGCAACCCCGGTATCTTTGGCGTCTTAGGCACCTACAGAACTGCGGGAAGGCCATATTTCGGGGTCATTTGCGATGGAATCCACCTTCATCCCACTGTTGTTAAAATCGCCTTCAACGCTCATCCAGAAGGGCTGATCTTGGTAACTGACTCGATGCATCTCTTGGGTCTGCCTGACGGTGTGTATCCCTGGGTCAATGGCGACGTGAATAGTAAGATTGCCAAAGTCGGAACTGCACTGCATCTCGAAGGGACGGAGCGGATCGCTGGCAGGTTAGTATACCCTTATGATCAAGTGGAACAAACTGACAGATACCTGAAAATAGTTCGATCACCTTGGTTGAATGCGCAAACAATTTCCTCAAGTGGTCAGGAGCTCCCATTGGAAAGACTCTCCGGGCGATCACGTCGACGCCAGCGGCCATGCTTGGGGTTGAAAATAAAAAAGGGAATCTAATGCCGGGTGCCGATGCGGACTTCGTCATCTTTTCCGAGGAGTGGACCGCTGAAGGCGCTCCGCAACTGATCGTTGATGAGGTTTGGAAGTTTGGAACCCAGGTTTACTGCAGGGAAGTTGAGAAGCACATCAGCTTGGATCATTAAATGGTTTGCCAGTGGCTCTTAGTATAGAAGAACGTGACAACCATAACCCTCATTTGGCCTTCTAGTTGCTGCGACATGATGTAGACAGGTTAGGATAAAGGCTGTACGTTTGGCATTCCCAGAGTCAATTGGTATGGCGTACCAAACGACCATGATCGTGCAACAGACTTCATCACAATTGCACATATAAAAGTCTTAGCGGTTCGATTTGATGAAAAAAAATGCATTTATGTTTTTTCGGTATAATGAATATCCCATATTTTGCCACTGCGTGTCTTGGGGTTGGAGTAGGTCTCAGTCGGTAGTAGCTACCTCTCAGGGTCAAAATTAATTCACTCAGATGATCGATTAAAAACTAGACTTACTTGTAATCTGGCAGCGCATCACATATTAGAGATCAGGTATTAATGCGTTGGAGACAATAACCCATTGACAAGTCTCGTCTAACTCCCGACACCAAAGCGCTCTTGGAGGCTCAATGTTGTGACTTCCACCAATCTGTTCTTGTTCCGTTGCATTACATGCACGTATTGAAGCAGACTCTCAACAACTCAATCACCGTATTGATAAACGCTCACCACGCAAACACAATAGCAACGCCCAATACCCCCTCTGACTGCGTATCCACGGAAATTTGTCAGCCCTACGTCATATCACTACCTGCTATTTCACTTGCGAAATGGGTGATGATCATCACTCCAACATACCTAGGTTTGCTCCGTGAGCACAGGTTATGTCAGCAACACGGCCCGTCCACCGAGTAACCGCGCAGACGGATTAGACTTTTTACACCATTTCCCGAGATCCCCTCCTTCGTTTTGTTTTGTTTTGCAAAGTCTCATATCCATTGCATCTCAAATAGAATGTCGTTTGAAAAAGAGCGAGAGGCCCAGGCTGAGCATGATGCCGCCCGTCGTGAGGAGGCGCCTCCGAGTTACGAACCTGTTGACACTGGGTCCTCCAGCAACGCGGAAAAGATCCCCGTAGATCACAGCAAGTCTGCGCGCCCAACTGCAGAGTCACCGTTCAATTTCCCAGCAGATACGCCTCTTCCAAGCTACTCTGAGGCGTCGGGCTCTGCCAGCCGGTGGCCAATTGCGATTCCCCAGATCATCCCAGATCCAACTGCGCCACTGTTGTTGGCCTACGCACCCGCGCTGCTCAGCTTCGGCATCCCGAGGGAGACGTGGCTCTCACTTCTTGAAACCATCTCAGCGTTCCTCGCCGCAAAGGTGTCAGATCGCGCCGTCCGACATGCTGCAAATATGGGCAAGCATGTTAGCGACGGCCCCAAGAGCTTCGCGAAGGGCATCTTCAACAACGTCAAAGACACAGGCAAGAACATTGGCCAAAACGCCAAACGCGGCAATGTTCTAGGAGCTGCCATGGGCGTTGTTGGAGGCGCCATCACAATTCCTGTGCATGCAGCGCTGGGGACCGTCCGTACCGCCGTCGGCCTCCCCATTTCCGCTGCGCAGGCTGCGGTGAAGAAGCCTGAGACCCCGCGCGAGCGCGCTGAGGCTTATTTTGCCGTCGCTAACACCGACTGGCTCCATGCACGTGGTTTGCATGCCACTATGATGGACTCTCACGAGCTCTCCCAACTCATCGGCGTATCAATTGTCGACCAGATGGAGCTTCAAAACGACAAAGACAACAGCGCCGAGGGCAAACTACGTGCCTTGGGGCCGCATGTCGCAGAGCTAGATGTTCCACCTCTAGACACACTGGTGGTGGGACCCAAGACATTATGGCTAGTGCTAACGCACACAACACCCACTGCTTCATCATAGCATGACCACAGAGAACTGGCTCAGATTGGAGAAATCATAACTACGTGGAACTTGGTTTACTAGCCCAGCATCTCAAAAGACCACTCGATCAAGTCTCAATCTAAGGTTCCTACACTAACAGCCTGGAATCCTGCATGTTGGGTTCATCCTCCACGACCATGATTCAGTCCTCTGGCTCAGAGAGGCTCCCGGAGGTCCTTCCCAAAGTCAATAATTGCCCAAGATACTAAATTAAGTACTGATCTGCACTAATCGCATGTCGCGACTTGTTCCAACCGAATTATGTGATGCTGAGAGCACATTGGCGAGTTGCCTCTTTGACTCCTGAACCTCCATTACTCGCTTTTAAGATTGTCACAGCCAGTATCCAGCCAACTAAATCCGAAATATGCTAGATCTTAACTCTCATCCCTGCTCAAATGAATCTCTCACAAAAAATCGAACCGTAGTCACAGCTCGTTTTTGCCCCAACCTGTGGCCTGGTCCTCGAGGGTAAGATTCCTGACAATTGTGGCATTACACTCCGTGTGAAGGCTCTAGGCATATGATCTCACCAGTGAGGTTCCGTGAGGAATTCGTAAGATGCAGCAGTTAGTGTTAATCTATGGCATACCGTAAGTATTGAACGCAATGGACGAAGCTGGAAACTAACACAACCGCTCCACAAGCCAGGTTCAAAAGCAAGACCTGGACATTCGAATCATTCCTGAAACAATCTATCGCCTTCTGTCTGTCCTTATGACTGACTTTCCCATCAAATCGAAGCGCTTTGATTGACGCCTAATCGAGACCAATGAGAAAAACATACAACTCGGGAGGTAGTTTGTGCAGAGGGGCACGGGGCATTTGGTAGGAGGCAACCTGATGAGGAGCCATATTTTCAGCAAATTTGTTGTCGTTTTGATTCGATTATTAAGTAGAGGAGCGAGATTGGATATGTAAAGAGATCAAGAAATATTATTTAAACTTATAACCGTCCATATTTGCGAAGATAGAATTAAGGTTGGTAAGAAATAAACACAAGCGACACCTTTGTGGTTACACATATACTAATAAAATATCGAGGTTTCTCAATCGTTCAAAAATAATTCAAATTGGTTTGAATGTTGGAAATGTAGTGACACTTTTCGTTCCTAAGGCATAGGCAAATTATTGCAGATAAAGGAGAGTGTATTTTGCAAGTTCAAACATCACTATCGGTGTTCACCGCTGCTAATCAATCTGCTGAGATGAATGGCTCTTTGTTTAACCACTCAAAATAGATTTCTTCAAAATCAAGCATGAAATCATATTGAGACATATATCTTTAGCCTTACAAGAACATGCTGACACAGCACCTCAATTGTCTTCTATTTTGTTCTGATGCTTAGATTGTTCTGAGTCCAGGCGATGGGTCCATCAAGGTTCGTGACCGATGCTGTCCTAAAGGTTCCTATTTTGGCACTATTCGTGGCGAGAAGACAATGTGTGTTTGGCCCTACTCTGAAAAGGTATCAGATACGTAAAAGGATTTTAAATCTGGTTGACTTTGGTCTTTATTAGGGACAAGGTTTTGATCGGGAGTCAAAAGAAGGAGATTGGTACGTTCACCAAGTTCCCACTTTCGCAAGATCGTTCCCCCGCAATCCCAACATGATCCATCATGCCACTCATTGATTGTGCAGAGTCATCCCGCCAGTTTCCATCTTGATTTCAGAACATTTCTTGCAAGTCATATACATATTTTAATCGTCATGGCCAAGGTTGATACCTCACTTCCTCCCGAGACCACAGGCGCTGCGGCGAACCTAGCTGCAATCCACTCAGACGAGTGTCCATTGAAGCTCTATGGGGGTTGGTTCTGCCCATTTGTCCAACGTTCATGGATTACTCTCTGCGAAAAGAATATTCCTCATCAGTACGTGGAAATAAACCCATATAAAAAAGAGCCAGCATTCGTGGCGATGAATCCAAGGGGCCTTGTGCCTACTCTTGCCGTTCCTACCGGTGCCCAAGGAAAGCAGCAGCGCCCATTGTTCGAAAGCAATATCATCTGCGAGTATCTCAATGATGCGTACGCAGATGAGACACAGTACGGCCCATCCTTGCTTCCTAAGGATCCGTATGAGCGAGCGCGATCTCGGCTCTGGATTGACCACATCAGCACGCGAATCATTCCAGCCTTCTACAAGCTTCTACAGCATACTCCATCCAAATCATACACTCTTGACCAAGCCCGCGATGAGCTGCAAAGGCACATCAAGGCCTTCGTCGAGCAGATGGACCCTGATGGCCCTTTCTTCCTTGGCAACAGCTTTAGTCTCGTGGATATTTGCTTGGCGCCTTGGGCGAAGCGTCTCTTCCTGATTGATTGGTACAAGGATGGCGGCCACGGGATTCCGAAGAACGCGAGTGGGGAAGATACAGACTTGTGGTCGAGATGGTGGAAATGGGCCGACGCAACGACAGACAGGCAGAGCGTGAGAGACACTTGGAGCTCGGAGGAGCGATACATCTTGGCTTACAAGAGATATGCTGACGACACCACGAATTCCTTGGTTGGACAAGCTACCAGGAGTGGAAAAGCGCTGCCTTGATGGGGATCGCTACATCAAACCATCACCATTTTCCCATCCATGTTTATCACTTTGAAGCAGATATTGGTACACCAGATTGAAATCTCTCAAATTAAAGAACTAAAGCTTTCGACCCTCCCTGATTAAAATGCTAGCAAGCCTAAACGGACAGAAAATATCCAAAAGCCTGATGGATACAGGGTAGGCGATACCGCACTGTGTCAGCAAAGATTTTCCAGCTAAATCAAACAGTGCGCTAACTTGTCCAAGGTAAACACACTGTACACTCCGATCACGGGACGCTCTAGGCTCCATTGACATTTTTGTTTTCAGCTGGGACTTGATCCATCCTATACCATCACACTGCAATCCCACGATGGCGGACCAAAACTCGTCCCGGTTCACGCCGCAAAACAAGACGACTAATGAGCGTCTATCAACGCACACAGTCGGCCTCGTGGCACTCTCCGACTTTCGAAAGCGCCGCGCCGAGGTCCTCGAACAGCAGGAGCGTGAAGCCCGCGAGGCTGCGTTCTCAGGCACGTCCACACCGGATCGCTCGCTGACAGGCACTCCTGACAACGGTGGCAGTGACACGGGCTCTGGGGCAGGCCCCGTGAAGAAGAAAAAGAAGAAGCAAGGAAAAAAGCTGCTCTCATTTGACGACGAAGAAGGGGATGAGCTGGACGGACCGGTCACGAAATCGACATCGAAGTCGAAGAACGCGACGATTGACGGCGACGATAGCGACGGTAAACCCAAGTCGAAGTTCAAAGCCAATACATCGTTGGGAATTGTACCCAAGTCCATGACGAAATCATCATTGCGACGAGAGGCGGCCGAACGAGACACCCTGCGCCGCGAGTTCCTCGTCATCCAGGAAGCTGTCAAAGCGACCGAGATTGCGATACCGTTTGTATTCTACGATGGCAGCAACATCCCCGGTGGAACGGTCAGGGTTAAGAAGGGCGACTACGTGTGGGTGTTTTTGGACAAGAGCAGAAAGGTCGGCGCAGAGCTTGGCGTTGGAGAGAAGGCCAATGCTCGGCGCGAATGGGCCAGAGTTGGCGTTGATGATCTCATGCTTGTCCGCGGGACAGTCATCATTCCTCACGTAAGTTGCATTACCGCGTGATCAGTATTGCCCCTTGCGTCTGTTCTAAGTCTTCTAACCGTTTTTGCAGCATTATGACTTTTACTTCTTCGCCATGAACAAGTCTCGAGGCCCCGGCGGCCAGCAGCTGTTCGAGTACAGCGCCGAAGCCCCAAAGAAACCAGAATCGACCGAGCCTGCCGATACCCCAAGTGGCGACCCTCTTGTCACCTCCGCCTCTAAAGCGGCCGCCGTCCGAGCTCTTCCCGATATCAGCACTCTCGAAGGTGCTAAAGATGACCCGACCCTGACCAAGGTGGTCGACCGCCGATGGTTTGAGAAGAACAAACACATTTATCCTGCGAGTGTGTGGCAAGAGTTCGATCCTGAAAAGGACTATGCTACGGAAGTCCGAAAGGATGCCGGGGGAAATACCTTTTTCTTCTCGCGATGATGTGATGAATCGAGACTGGCGTTCATATGCAGTCTATGGCTGCAGTCTAACATGGATTTGTTGTTATGCTTCGTTGTCGTTGTCGTCGTCTATATGTAGTTGGTAGTTGGCGCCTAAACGAGGGCCCAGCGAATATTCGCTCAGCCGAAGAGCATCCACAGACCCCATGATGCTCCCCCGAGCACCCACCACCCCGGCCAAAAGAGCATAATGAAGATCATATTGCCACCGCCGAGAATGAAGACGGCGAATTCGAAAAAGAGCTTCCTCCGCAACCTCTGGATGGTCTTGGAGTTCCAGATGACAATAGCTGCCTTGCTTGACATGGTATAGCTGTGCAGAGCGCTGAACTTCGACGCAAAGAGAGCTTGCAGGGCCAGGATTTTGGTCGCATAAAGGATATTGGCGCAGGTGAAACTAGCGACGAGCCATGCCCTTAGGCATACAAAAAGAGAGACAGAGCTGACGATGTTTTGGAAATGTAAAGCAACTTCCAGTGCAGGTCCAAGCAACCTGATGATGTCGGGGCGGGGATTTCCGGAAACGCCCAGCTCCACCTTGGAAGCTGTGAGAAGAGTGGCCTTGTCCATTGTGGGGGAGGGGATATTGGTCTCCGTTGCTGGGTGAGGGCAATGGATGTGTCAACGAAGGAGTTGAACAATTAAACAATAGAACAGAACGCAGCGAAGCTAGAGAATCCTTGACCCTCCAGCAACGGAGACTAACAACACACAGCTCGCTCGAACCGTAGAGGCGCCCTTTGTGTTTATAAACTCGCGCTGAGTTGTCTGGCCCAAGTCTCACATTCTCCATCCACCGTCTGGACCCCCACTGCGATATCCACACTACATTCGGATCCCCTCATGTGCCCCTCTCGCTCGCGACGTCAAACTCACACGCTTACGGTACGCCGCGGCGGCAAACGCGGATGCAGTCAAGACGACCCGTGACAAGCACATTTACCCTTCGTCACACTTGACTTGTCCGCCATGGTTTCGTAACGCTGCAACAAGCCCGCTTGAGGCCCCCTCCTTTGCTCTCCTCGTCCCGGAACGGAAATCCACATGGCCGCCAACGTTTACACGTGGGGCCGCTGATTCGTCGCTCGCCGTCGCCTCAGCCTTGCTTGCACACAACGAGACACCGGGCATGGGGACGCGCTGATAGGGACTAAGCTGCGGGGAGCGTCGAAGACCAGAGCATTGGTTGGACGGTGGCCGATCTGCCAGCGGGCGCCAGCGTGGGGAGTGGCCGGGGGAGGGACGAGGAAATTATGGCGATGCGCGCCGCGATGGTGGTCGGGAGGCTTCGGAGGAGCTGTGCTTGGGTGCTTTTAGCTTGGAGGTTTGAGTCACTATTTCTTCGTCCGTCTAAGTATTCGGAGGAGCTGAGTAACGCACGCTCTATGGGGAGAAAGAGAATAGCCTAGACGCGATTTCTGTCTCTGCCTCAAGTTATCGCGCACCGAGAGATAAACTCAATGTCCAGTGAGCGCTGCGGCTGTCTCAAGGTTGATGTCGTTTCCCCAGCCGGAGCCAAAGTCCAATGGCCGACTCCACGTGTCGACCCGGTGGCCGTCGTTCGTTCACGGACCCGAAGCCAAACTACGGACATGGACCGACTCGGCCTAGGACGCCGAGTCTTCTGCGCACAAGGATCCGGTTTTATCGATATGTACCTCGTAGCGATAGTGAGTGGACTGATAGCGAAGGAATTCCCTTTGAGATTTGCTGCCACGCGAGCCCGGGGTTTGCCATTGGTGATTGATGAATCATGTGTTTGCGCCGTGCGCTGGAGTTCTTGGGTTTCACGTCCCTGGGATCGGCGGTCACTGTTCGAGATGTGCTCGGGCAGACTCCGCTCACACGCTCTCACGGGGCCCATTCGCGGACTCTGCTTGGATGAGGCACTTTTCATCAACTTTCGATTTTGCTTCTTCAAACTCAAATCCTCTCGTGTGAGCGGGCCGCGATCTGGTCGTGCATATCAAAGTCTCAACGTCTCCACCATCCTCAACATCCAAACCGCGACTCAGCACCGTTCATATCGACATTTGCTGCAATCGCTGTCAACAGCCTGCAGGTCTCACACCACGGGACCGGCGATCCACGGCGTCCGTGCAGTCTGTTATCCGAAACATCGTCGACCATGCCCAAATAAGACCCAGCTCCGCTCTTTGGCTGCAGATGTGAATATGCCATTAATTGCTTGCACTATCCAGCACCCTGCATTACTGTTTCACCTCATAGATGCCATACATATCGCGAAATCATGTGCCGCACTGCATCATTGGGAGCAAGCTAGGATGATGCAAGTATGGATTGCATCAAAAGACCATGCAGCCTCCATCAACCACGATATCGGCTCCATATATGTATGATCCTGACCTGCTCAGTAACGTCACCACGACGCCCGTCAACCCTTCAGGAAACTCCATCCTCCCAGAGGGGTTTCTCTCGCACCATATTTTCCTAGCCGCCGCAAGCCCCCCCCCCCCCCCCCCCCCCCCCCCCTCGTTCAGCACCGTGTCCATGTACCCAGGGTTGCTGCTGTTGACTGTGATTCCGTAGTGCCTCCACTCTGCAGCCAGCGAGCTCTTGATCGTGAGCAGCACCCTCTTGCTCATGTTGTATGCAACCTGCGGCTGGGGGTAGTTGACCCTGTGCGCGGACATGGAAGCCGTGAAGGCGATACGTCCACCAGTCCCCTGTTGAACCATCTAGCGAGCGGCAGCCTGTGCACAGAGAAAAGATCCCGTGGTGTTGATGTTGAGGATACCTCGCCCCTGACTAGCTGGCATGTCGAGTGCGTGGACACACCCGACGACTCCTGCGAAACACAACAGCGCGTCTACTGATCCTAATTCTGCTGCTGTCTCAGCGATGCCTTTAGCGACTTAATTTTCGTCCGTAACATTAACTGCTTTAGCGGAAATATTCGCCTTAAGAAACTCGTCCCTTAGTTCCTGGACCTTGGCCTCAGATCCCTCAACATTGAGGTCGAACAGCACCAAACCGGCAATACCATGCTGTAGCAGTGCCCGTGGTACCACCATTGAAAAATACTCCCAGCGCCACCTGTAATGATTGCGTTGCCGGATAGGCTGAAGCGCTCTGCTGCGGAGTCCCTCGCTACAACGCGCGATGTGCTGGCCTCGATGGTCTGGAACCCTCGACCAAGGGTCATCTCAGGCAGGACTCTCTTGGTGAGCGCGCTTCGCTCGTCGATGTCAATTGGGGAAGCGAGCTGGGCAGCCATAGCGTACTTGGAAAGCTGAGTTTGGTCTTCACACAAAAGATATGGTAGCAACATTCCTTGAAGTTGTGGGAGCTGTGTCTTTGTGAGTTGGATGCCCTCGCACTACTTCGTTTCTTTGAAAAGCCTCCAGGTACAAACTTGAGCCACCATACACACATGAAGTGGCTTGGTCGAATATTCGAATGTGTATTCTCGATGCCACGTCTTACTGCTCATCTCCGCACGACAATTTTGTTGACATATCCAGCGTGGGGGTGAAGGGAATTGCGGAGATGATGGCGTCAGATGACACTGCATGAACGCCCCATGATGTAACGAGACGACTGAATGGGAATCACGCTCTGCAAGCAGCCACTTTAAGAATACATATCGGTGGCGTTGAATATCGAAAGGGAGAATCGACGACACGTAAAGTGTATCTGATATACATAAACCTGGGCCATGTGCTTTTCAATACTTAATGTCTATTATTGGCACGTTCTAGATCATCAATTGTATGGTCATGTTATCGGGGGGTGATGACAAACCATTTGTTAGCAAAATGATTTAGACAAATGACCATAATCAACATCATGGTAGTGGCACGAAGTAGATATGGCTATCGTCGTGTATATGCCGATTTCAAATGACTGTTGCTGTCCTCAAATCACAGGCAATGCGAGGTCTCGACCCTAAACGCCAGTCTTGTTGCTTCCCTGCCTGTGATGTTGCCTGGGAGGTTGAATTTCCCGTCAAAACGCCAGCTTCCCAAATAAGTAGTCGTCTGAATCTGTCATAATGGTTTCATCTCATCTTGAATTTTGGGGCACGCTGATTAGTTGCTCAATTTCTTGGCGGCTTCCTTTAGGTCGCTTCGCTCCTGGACCAACTTGGACATGGCCTGACCCCTCTCCGACTCCAATCGTCCAAAGCCCTTCACAACGCCCTCCCTGTCTCCCGCGCTCATTTCCTGGCTCATCTTGAACTTGCCCTCCATACGGGTGATTGTGATTTCAATGCCAATGATGGCCTTCTTCAGGAGATTGACGAAGTTCTCCGGCGCCTCTGAAACAGTCCACTCCCGAGGTGCATCGCCGCCAGTGTAGCCCATGATGGCGGTTTCGGATTGGTGGCTGAGATCTTCCATTTGCTGCTGAAGGAACGCAGATGTCTCGTCAGACTTGGTGTCAAAGTAGACCTTGGCTCTTCCGTAGACCTGGGCCGCAGCGTAGTTCCAGGTGGGAACAACTTTTCCGCTGATAGGCTTCGTCTCGGTGTAAAATTTGGGAGTGACGTAATGCTGAACGGGAGAGTTAAAAATGACAAGGACATCTTGCTCAATGACGTTGTTGAGAGAAGGATTCTCGGTCAAATTTTCGATCATGGCCTTGCATTGAGGATTTTGTCTGGCCATGTGGCACCTCAGATGTCCAAGCTCGGTATCACTGGTCTCATCCTCGATGTCCAGCACAAACGGAACATGACTAGTCTGGAGGAAAGGATACGTTGCTGAAGGAATCGCAGTCGTGATCAAACCAAGGGGGTTCTCGCGGATCAACTTTCGGACGACCTTGAGGTCGTTCTCTACATGGTCAGATCGCAGATGCATGGTTGATGAAGTGAAGTTGAGGTCGAGAATAATTTAGGAGCAGACTGGGGATATGGACGTATTTTGATGAGACTAAACTTAACCCTCTAGTGGTTCTTCTCCTGCTTTATATCTTGGCTGGCTTGGGATGATAAGAAACCTTGACCCTTCAAGTCGGCGCATGACAACGTAAGGGCGCGTGTTCCCAGCCAATGAAAAGGAAGTTTTAGTCAACCAAAGTCCTCTCTGCATTTGTGGAATCATCGGAAATGTAAGTACCTAATTCTCCTGCGGTCAAATAGCGCGGAATCGGAGCCGGTCGCTTTTGGCCGATGCAAACGTGGCGCGGGCGGGTTCCACTGGCAGGCACCCGGTCTCCGGATCGACAATGTGGGCACGTATGGAATTGATGGAATTAGTAACGCCAAGTCAAAGCTGAATCTGGAAGGTCGGATGCATCCGAGGTATCTTGATAACGCTGCCCAGGATGGATTCTATAAAATTTTCACTTTGGGGAAATATACGGGTTGTGGAATATCACTAGAACTGAAATTTTCGAGTATTGTTTCCATTTTTAGAGAAGAATATCTAGCATCAAATTGGTAATGCAGCCTGTTGATTTGATTCCCGAGCATCTCACGCCCCGGACTCAGACCCCACGCTCCGGTTTTCACGGGTCCGCAATCGGTATCGGGTATCACCCGTGGTTTGGAATCATTCCGTATTAGAGGCGGGGCCGCGGAGATGATGAATTTCAATGATTCCACGTATTACCGGCACTCGGACAGACCCAGTTGAAGTTGGATTTCTTGATTGACGGGATTGATTATTATTCACCTGAATTGGATTGGTTGGATAGAGGAGACTCAGCCCACAGATCCAAGTGCTTATTGGATAAGGTCCTTGTCAGAATAACGTGAGTGCCAGACATGGAGAGCAGGTGGTGCAAAAGCAAGATATTGTATTCAATACATATAAGCCCGAGGAATGGAATCTTGGGGCCTTAAACTCCCATGTTCGCATTTCGCCAGAACCCAAAAAGATATTCACAGTGTGTGCCAAGCGCCTTAACCCCACATGCCAACCCCCCATGACATTGAATGTCGAAACCTCCTCATTATAAAACCAAACACTAATTGAGCTGACCCATTTCCTGAAAATCTATTGCGCTGTATTTATTGTGGTAATGAAGCAAGAGAGGCGATCACTAAAACTTGCCATCTAGCTCTAACCTCGCTTTGCCTGGAAATGAAACGTTGTTAGTCCAGAGTGAATCAAAATATGGTCCAGGTCTACGAACCCTGTTTGGCGGCGCATAATCTCTGCCTCACGGGACCGCCTCATGTACCGAAGTTGTAGGTATGCGAGGATGATACTGATCAATGCAGTCAGAAAGGCGATGATTTCAAACGACAGTGTGAGAGTGTCATTTTTATTAAACTGGGAACTTGGTGCATCTCCACTGAGACCAGGGTCTCGAGCAATGAGAGGGGGTGGCATACTGTCAATGCAGCAGTTGGGTTTAAGACTCTTGAAAAGTTGGGTGAACCGCAAGAAGCTGTGTGCAAGACTGCAATTTATTTGAGTCTCTGGCGCAAAGTCCTTGAAATTGCAATGTGACATGAAGAAGCGACCATGGGGATGGATCTCACCACAAAAAGGCCATTGAGTTCGAAGCCCGACGAGGTGCGATCAAGTGCGAAAGATTCACCAAACTTCCTCAGTGTGTCTGCGAGATCGAATGACTTTCAATCACCAGCCATTGTTCGATCACCCCACTGGCTCCGACAAAGTGCGACAAATGCGACGTGGGCAGAGCCATGCAGGTCTCTGAGGCTCAGGCGATGGCGCTTATTCGCCAGATTCGCACCGCGCAACACTGCCACCTCGCCAGCCTGTACAGACTGCAAATCATCTTGACCCAGCTGAATGCGATCACCCCACGATGGCATTATGTTTGAGCCATGTGAAGTCTGCCTCATCTTCACCTCATCATGGCTTGTCGCACCTCGTCGCATTATAACTGCTTGCTCATGCCCAGCCCTCACTACGGAAGCAAGAATCAACATATTCGAACTAGGGCCTCTTCCTTTCCAGGCAGAAAACCAACAGTCGACCATCGGAGCACTGACAAATGCTTACGCGTGTTGCCGCCTCCCATCAGCTGAACCATGGCTTCTCGTGGTGAGACCAGAGTTGGGCCTCGAGACAATCACATTGCGTCACCACCTAGCCCAGAAATATCGATTTCTGACAGTCGGCCGAGCCAATCAACCCGAAGGCTCCAAATGTGGAATTGCACTTTCTGTAGAAGAGATAAAAAGAAGGTACTTGAGATGCCGCCTTTGTCTCGGTGCAATGCACCATTCTCCATTTGTATGTCCTGATGCTAATTTGGGTGGCTAGTGTGACCCGCAGCCCAGAAAATGGCCTGAAAGATGCTCCCGTTGTAAGGACAGGGGGCTTAAATGCTCTCCGCCGTCCAGAAAGAGCCGACCTCGAAAATCAGACCGAGTAGATGCTATGGAAATGATCGGCATCACTGGATCTCAAAATATTGAGCTGGAGGTAGACGACCTACATTGGGACTACAAAGATTTGTGAGTAAGAATTAATTCAGGCACAGAAAATGCTCTGATGCTGATTGTCTGGTCACAGGAGCAACGCCATCGGAATATTACAACTCATTGCAGCTGAATTTGTCGAGCAAGAAACAGCATATCATAGTGCGATTAAAAGACTACCCATACACTATCATCTCGTTTATGGCTCTTTTCGAGCCAGGATGATGGCCTTGTCCGATTTTCTCAAAACATTCAAGCCACTTCTAGAAGTAGAAATCGACAAAAGACTCGAAACAGAGCAGGAACCTGGTGCCAGGGTACTTCTGGAGTCAGCATTAAATACCCTGGCTGACCCATTATCCGGAGTCTTGGTTAATATGACTTCTCCTGCACTTTATGCCGAAGCAAGGCCAGTTATGTTACAGCCCACAATTATTGCCGATTCCATTCGCAGAAGAGCTTCGAGTCTGATCAACGACGGCCAAATATCGCAAGGAATTATTTACGGCCAAAAAAGCATCATTCTTAGCCGACGACAGCCTGATGAGCTTCTTGTCGAGGCACTCAAGCAATGCGATATCCCGGCCCATTTTGCGAATGTAGCTCGGAAATTTGGAATTCAGGGCAGCTGTGCAACTTCTAGCTTTTGGGCTTGGCCATCCATGATCCGCCCAAATTTGCTGAGTACGTCGGTTCCTCCGGCTTCGAACCTGTCATACGCAATGGCAACCGTCCTCGTTAAAAGCTGGATCGGATTTGACGACACTCTGGCTCTCCTAGGAAACCAGATAAACCGAGGCGAGTCTCCATCTGACTGGAGGAACCTTTTTCAATATATGTGCAGGCACTCTGCACGGTTGAAAATAGGCCCCGACGGCCGCACCAGTCTGCATCTTGCAGTCCTCCTCGACATGGAAGCCGAAGCGGACCTGCTTTTGAGAAGCCCGGGCTTGGATCTCAGGAAAAAAGACTGCAATTTACAGACCGCTCTGCACTTAGCTGCAATATCTGGAAACATCAAGATATGCAATTCTTTGATTTTCGCTGATCAAGAATGCGCTCTGGTCAAAGACCGTGCTGGCCGAACCCCATTATGGTATGCGACGACGGACGCCATTTTCAAGAAGCTTCTCGATACGACCTTGCAACTAAGAGAAAAGTGGGAAATAACCACAGAGAGGGATCAAGGTGGGATGAGCTTGGCTGAATATCGGATAGCACATCGTTTGGTGTCTTCCGAGCAATGGGACTGGGCTCTAGAATCCGAGTTTCCTCATGCCGACCATATCCGGCCAGACCTTTTCCCTGTCCCTGATAAAGACTGGAGAGACCCCTCTCTGCTCAAAAGCAATGATAGTTTGTCTTGGTGGGGAGCGCAGTGAGGGGAATAATTCGTAAGCATCGAAGCATTGGGAGACCGTTGTTTATAATTGATAGGTAGAATACTCAATAACTCGAGATAAACATGCTCTAGGTCTTCATAACTGCAGAGCTGTAAATTTATTGACATAGTCTGGGATATTGATTGGAACGGACAAGTTTATTGACCGTGAGCTGAGATATCCTTCACGGCCAACTCTACGAACCTGATCACGCCTGTGTCAGGTAAACAGTTGACGTACTCAAACCTCGCATCTCCACTCCTCAAAACGGACACTTCATGCCAAGTCCTGAATTTTCTGTCTTGGCCAAACGTTTTGGCATGAGCCAAGGCCCCTCGAAAAATCGCCAGATGTGATCGGTGAGTTTTTGCCCAAGTTTCCAAGTTCTCCAAGTTGGTAAAGAACCCCGCGACGCACGACTCCTTTTTAGAATAATCGACGTCTTGCGACAAAGAGTCTTGGTTGAGAAGATATCGCACTCCCATGGCGCCACTTTCTACGGAGTTGTCCCAAAGATACTGGAGGCCTGCTCGAAGCGTCGGCTCAAGCTTTTCTTCGTATGATGCACTCTCGGTCGCGTTGCAGTTCTCCCAAAACTGACCTGAACGTATATGAACGACGTTCTTGAGGTTGGTTCCCACAAGATGCTGCCCAAGTCCCTTGGGAACCTGTTTTGGTAGACTCGGTTCCGTCTTCGCAAACAAATCGTGTGCAGAGTCTGGGATACGATCCCTCGCTGCTCCCCAGTATGCCGATAATGAATGTTCCTCAGTGGTAGATCCCGGTAATCTTGCCAACCCGGGTAGATAGTCAAGCCCAGAGTAGTTCGTTTCCAATCGAGATGTGGGTGTTGAGAAGCCTTCAAGCCAAATCCCGATGGACGCACGACTAATTTCAGGCAAGCTCAAGAACATCGACTCCAAGACAAGACGCCCTAGACAGTCTTCATATTTGGATTTGTCAGCCCAGTAACAAACCCAGATAATCGCATTCTTTGCGTCATTCCCGTCGAGAAATGCGAATGCCTCCATCGCCAAGGGGCCATCGTCAGGCGACTGGCTCATCCATGTCTCAAAGGCACTGACAGCCTTGAGCCGAGCTTCATCTGATCCTACCGCTTTAGAATGCTGCTGGACACCGATATATGCCGTGTGCACAGCCTCGCAGCCTTCAAGACGAAGTTGCCATCGAGGAATTGGCGGGATGTGGTTTTTAGGCTTGTGGAGCGGATATGTACGTTCAATAGAAGTCATTATGTGATAATGATGTGGTTGCATCTAAAATGACTCTTTGATTGCGAGAGACTAGCCGTCAGTCTTCTTCCTCGGCAGCGGAACAGTACTTCCCCGCCCAAGAGCGCGCCCTTGATAATGTAATACCCGGTAGTACGTTGGCTAAATGGGGAGAGTGTGGAGTTGCATCTGCATCTGCAAACGTGACCCACACACCCCGCGAAGAAATGTAACAAGTTCACCTGCGTGCTCCGAAGCCAAAATTGGGCACGTTTTTGTTCACATTGAGACTAGTACTGGCACCATGCCGAGACATCAAACTCCCTTTGATAGGGGTATAGGCTGGATAAAAGTTGAAATGTTTGATATTGGCTTTATTGTTCCTTTCTAAATATCCTCAATAAGACAGATTCTCAAAGGTGAAAAACGTAACGCCTTTCAGTGAAGCGAGTAATAAGCCACCCAACATTGTGAGCATATCGCCCATCATTGGTATCAAAAAAGGGAACTGAAACCGGCAAAAAATGTCGCCTATGCAGGTTAGTATAAAATACATGGCAAGCACCATTGTAATTGTAAACTTACAATGTTGCCTAAGAAACTATCTTCTTCTGCTGCCTTCTGCCTCTGTAGGCGTCTTCGACGTTGTTCGGCCGTTTCCCTTTCGCCCACAACTGAATCCGTATCGTCACCAATATTCTTCCCCGTTTTTTCATTACAGGTTTCAAGCGACGGACCTATGTTGTTGGTCATGGGAAAAATTCCACAGCTTTCCGCAATTACATACCGACATCCTTCTCCTCCTCTGTTGCTTTGCTTGTATGCTGCGAGGTCATCGTTTCGATTTGAGATATTGATTTCGCATTGGCCTTTCCGCTATCTAATTCCGAATTTTGTATATCTGGCGCCGGAGAGTAGGTTGTGAGAGACTTGGTGGTCGTTCCATTGAAAGCGGAGGTCATGGCCATGGCAAGCTCGGAGCCGGCGACGAAAAGAAGTTCTCCAATAACGTCAGATATCAACTGAGAAAGGTCCATTCCACCACGGGTTGGTTTCTTTCAGATCGTGTAAAGAGAATCCAGGTTCAATTCCAGATCGCTTGCCAGAAATTCCAGTGATGATGTAATTTGACCGCACATTGCCAATGCATGAGGTGTTGGGAGAGAGTTTCATTAGTGGCTAAGTCTGGTGTCTGCCTAATTTCCTCAGCTCGCTTTTCATTGGCTCCTTTACAGGTCTTGGCATCCTCCCTCCGTTCCATCAGTCAAATCTGCCTGGCAGCATAGACACGGTGACGTCGACAATGTTACATCATGTTCCCAAAACCTACTGAATACTGTTGAATAATGAATTATCAATTAACAAGTGTTAGCCTTGATAATTGAATGCGCGTAGTAACATCAGATCACACCATATATGTGCCCATCAATATGAGCTACGTCTCCTCCGGTTTGTCAGGAAACCTTCGGGACGGTGCTGTTTCATGTTAAACAAGAGAAAAAATGAGAGTGGTTGCCAAGAGAAACGTGTATATTCATCTTGTTCTATATTTGCCCAGACTTTCTCCGAATCCGTTTCTATCAATTGCCGGGATGTCTTTCCAGTTTGTGTCCTGTCTCACCCTCGAGATATTCGTCCTAACATCACAGCCCATCCAGCTTGTCGCTCTTCAGTCCTGATAGCAAATATGCCTGCCATGGAATGCTTGAGAACTCTCGGTTGTTTCCTTATCTTTCAGCCATATTACGTGACCCAATGCAAATCTGAGGAACAATCCAACAGTGACTACATGGAGACAAGGTGGCTCTGGATAGCCCGACACTTTGTCCCAACCCCAACGCATGGTGGAGAGTTTCGAGTCGCATCCGATGGTGCATTCGACCTCTCGCCATGTGTTGTCGAAAGTGGTGTGCGCATCCCAGTCCTCACCTCCGTCAATGATGAGTAAGGTTCGAAGGTCCATCAGCATATATGCAGGATGTTTGGGAGCCAGTCATAGACCCCAAGGTCAGTCGCAACCCGAAATCTTCGTCACTGCCCATGACAGACAAACCCACATAGAGTGCCTCCGCTCTTCACATTGAAGCTTGAAACCTATGTTACGCTGTAGTCGCGTAGTCAGCAGTGACATAGATTGAACCTTCTGTCGCAGACTAGATAGTTGTATGGCAGGCATATGGATGTCATTGGAACAGAGTGCCATCACAGTAGCCTTTAGCGGCTGCGCTCACAAGCTTCTGAGTGACTTCTCGATGGATTTCCAGAGTATATTGGGATGTGAATGGCATCAGCATCTTATTGCACTCTATAGACACCTCGTCATGCAACTCCCATTCTTCTACCATATCCATCGCTGGATGTGAGGGGCCCAAGGAGGCTGTCGGCGCCTTCACGTTCTGACGTCGGCGGACTGTCCAAGATCCCCATATTGTGGTCCCGACCCTACTGTTAAAAGCACGAGTGCGGACGCCATCAGCAGCGGACTGGAAGATCACTAGCCAAATTGCTTGAGCGGTGAGGCCTGGGACCAGTTCCGTGACTTCGTGGATTTGGAAGGCGCGGACAGTGCTATCCCAGGGCCCAAAGTATGTGTCGATGATGATATCGTTGGGGTTACATGCGATCTCCTGAAAACTGGTGACAGACCGGTTGTGCCTCAAGGTTGGGGTATAGTTTTGGAGATATGCGATCATATTTTGAGGAGGGAGATTTTTGGAGATGGGTATGGAAACGGTAAGCTTTTGCCGGGCCTTCATTTCTATCAGCTTATCACAGTGTGCTAGTTCTGAATGTTAGACGGTATGTCAAGGTTTGGAGCTAAGCCGGCGGTACCTAGAATTGAGCCTGCAGTCTTCCCTTTCTTCTTTCAGTTTGATCGTAAATACATGGGTGACTTGGCTTTCGCGTCAATCAACTCCGCGAGCGGCCAGCGAGAGGACAGGAGGACAGCTATGAGGTGACGGAAGCGTCCCCTCCGGTCTATAGGGTGATGTAATCACAGCGGGGGCACTAAGAAAACCCGACATAGTTGTCTGGGCACAGCAAGCAGAAACTCGCATGATGAATGGCCGAGTTTGAAACGACATGCAAGTTTCGGTCATGATGTGGACATCAAATCAACCAGCGGCCTGCTCAGCGCGTCACACCCACCTCCTGGGTCCGTTGACCATGGTGTTATCTCACGTCGTAAGGCGGAGTTCTAAGCGGGGAAGAAAAAGGCTAGAGTGGCCTCAAGTAAAGAGATAAGGCCACTAACACGTAAACTTTGGACCGTTTGCATTTTGCCCGTTAGACTATGAAGACGTGAGCGGGTTCCGGCTCCTAGGGCTCAAGAGGAGCTGGTTAGCGCAACGCCAGTGGCCGAAACACACTCAATTGGCTGATCTAGGGCCCCATCGCAGCCCAAGCTACCCGAAGGGAACGCTCCAGCTTGCTTTCAAGGATCCTCCAAGGGTCCCTTTCAGGGTTCTTTTCGGGGTTCTGGGTGAAATGGGGAACAGGGGTGTGGGGACTCCGCGTTAGTAGCGGTATCTGATGCTAGTGCTACAAAGGGATCATGGTCAACGGTCACCGCGTGCTTATGCTTCGGTACTTCGGCACTTCGCGGTAGCTTCGGGAAACACAAAGATATGATTGACTAGTTTATGTGGTAGCCTAATGGCCGGTCCATCTTTATGAGCTCAAAGCTCCACAGCGGCTTCGGCTTGATCGTGGCTAGATTTAGTCACTGAGAGGGGGGTGGGATCTCCAAGTGGTAGGTGATTGCGGACGAGAGCAGCCGAGCGGTACTCCTTGACGAAGAACAGAAGAAAAACCAAGACTCAAATTTAGTGAACACAAGAGAGCCTCAATAAAGCCACACAAGCTAAACACTAGCTACTACTCCGTATAGTACTGAGCATTGACACTTGGAAGCGGAGCTAACCAAGATAACCAGAGAGCCTGGCCACCATCTCTCGGGGTTTGATCAGTGCCGAGCTCCCGATGTCAAAGTCCGGTTTATTGGGCTTCAACAGTTTCCTCATTCTCATTGTTGACGAGCGGGGGTCACGCTGCTGGTCTGCGGTTGAAATTTAGATTTCTTGTGTGGGCTGCTCACTCACCGCCTGTGCGGTTCCTCATCACATGGTGATTCCTTGCCTGAGCCGTTCCTGTGAGATCGAGAGCCATTTATTTTTTTAAGCCTACAAGCAATAATAACAATGCAATAAAGTTCTGATTCATTAATACATCATTCAAAATCCACTCTCTCGTCGAACCAAGCCATGACTCCACTGCGAGACTGAAGTCAAGAGTTTCAAGGTCGGCGACATTCTGAACAAGACTGGCACCTGGGCACTTTTAGTTGAACTGATGGTCTTTGTAGATACATTCACACCCCAGGCCTGATACGAACCCCTATATTAGGCCGTTTACTTCTCCGCTCATTTCCCGACCCT
Organism: Aquanectria penicillioides; assembly: GCA_003415625.1. NCBI lineage: Eukaryota > Fungi > Ascomycota > Sordariomycetes > Hypocreales > Nectriaceae > Aquanectria > Aquanectria penicillioides. The sequence goes on along the minus strand of PYIU01000002.1, from coordinate 6,607,906 downwards.
TAAAAACAAATCAACCGCTATGGCGCCAAAGCCTCGGCTCGGGTCGGACCCTTGTCTGCAGTGATCTGATACCATCACATGCTAGCCGGATCTAATGCCACATTTCTCAATCAAATTGCGTAGATCACATGTGGGCTATCAGGCGAGTAACCCATTTTATGGCACTGATTTGCATGTCCCGTTTGCAACAGATGGATTCGTATCAGCATTTCATCTCACCCCTCCGTATGCTCTCAAGTCCTCACTGCACTGTTTTCTCTTGCATCCATTCTATGAGTATGAAGATAAACCTTATTAATTGTAAATTTAACCGTAATCAACTTTGAAAGTTTATGGTCTTAGGCTATAATATGACACAGGGACTGTCGAGCTTCAAAGTTCTTCTTGAAACCTCCAGGGCCGTAACTCGATCATTTTGACTAGGACTATCAGTACTGAATGTCAGCAAACCAGCATTTATCCTGGAAGTATATTGATAAGTTCCATTATTTCAATTTGAGAATATTGCACGATGTTGATTGGACCATACTTAGGCCTTGCTAGGTGTATAGTTGGGTTCGCACTTTCCCTACAAGTCGCATTGTGATCCACAATGACTGAGATTTCCAGCTTGGCATTTCATATCAAACGAAAAGAAAATGCAGTTTCATCCCGGATTTGGAGGCATTGATACTATTGAGAGGGTTTGGGACGTGAAGACATGGTATTCCGTATTTGATAACCTGGTATTTGGTGGTTCTGCCTAGTGAAGGACTCCATGTCCTTCAAGTTCATCTGGGCTTTTATCTTATGACAAGACCTTGGTGTTTTTCATAGGAATTCACATTATATTTCAAAAGGAAAACTAGATGATGCTTCTTAAGATCTTCACGCCACCCCAAACCTACAATGAAAATCTAAAATCACTTCAGCGGACAGCAGATTGAGTTATTGTTTTCATTATCATAATATGTACTAACTAGATCAGGGGAAGCAACTGGACATTCTAGCTTACATCCCTTCTTTTGTTTCTGCCTTTACCAAGCTCCCTTTCTTTAAGCAGTCTTGGCAGCATTCTCTCTCTCCTTCAACCCCTTGCGTACCCCGGGAAGTATGTAACGTCCATAATCAATAGAATCGTTCAAGTTATCATAACCACGGATGGAAATAAGCTCAGCACCAAGGTCGACATAATCCAGGATAGAGTCGATGACAGTCTGGTAAGATCCAACAAGGGCAGTGGAAGCGCCTTGGGCGTTGGTGGCAGTAACGGTAGGGTACCAAAGGGCTCGGTCCTGGACTTCACCTCGCTTGGCAATATCGAGAAGTCGCTGGGAACCAACGTTCTGGGGAGCGGGAGCGTTGGGCGCAGTCCTGTGGTTACCCTTGGCAACGTTGGCGTTGAGAAGATCAAGGGTACGGTGAGCCTTAGCCCAGGCAAGATCCTCGGTCTCGGCAATAATGGGACGGAAAGTCACCCAGATGCGAGGGCGGTCTTCTTTAGGACGTCCCGCCTTGTCAGCTTCGGCGTAGATGCGATCAATCTGCTGCTTGGTCTCCTTAAGAGGCTCACCCCAAAGGCCAAAGATGTCGGCAAGGGCACCTCCAATGCGGTAGGCATCATCGGAAGAACCACCAACAGACACGGGGATAGTGCCGTTGGTAGGCTGGACCAAGTTTCTGAAGTCCTTGAACTGGTAGTACTTGCCCTCCCAGTCGAATGGCTCGTTGTTCTTCCAGGCACGGCGAAGAATCTTGATATACTCCTCCTGGCGCTCATATCGCTGCTCCTTGTTTAAGAAGTCGCCCTCACGAGCCTGCTCAGCGTCGTTTCCACCGGCAATGAAATGCACAACGACACGGCCCTTGCTAAGCTGGTCCAGAGTCGCCAGAGCTTTGGCAGCAACGGTGGGGTAGAGGGTGTTGGGTCGCAGAGCGATGATGACCTTGAGCTTCTTGGTAACGGCAGCAATGGTGGCGCCGATAGTGAAGGGGTCGAAAGAGGAAGATCCATATGGAATCAAGGTGTAGTTGAACTCATGGTCGTCGAGGCCACGAGCATAGCGGACCAGGAACTCTGGGTCAAGAGGAGCTCCAGGAGTCGGGGCAAGCTCCGTAGAGGCGTTGGGGAAAGTGACACTAATGAACTCGGCAGGCATTTTGATTCCTTTATTTGTTAATTGCTTGGCTTTCTCAAACTCGATTTTCAATTTGAAGGGTTTCCTTGAGGCTCACTTTATATCTTGATGTTGGCGTCGTTCAAATGTGGACTAGCCAATTATTATTAATCCCCATAATTGCGAAATATTGCGACAACTTCATGACGATCACGCCTTACGGTCCAAACCGATGTCGGCCGAAACGGGATAAGACCCGGTCCAAATATGACTAGAAAGCGAGTAAAAAGTTCAATTGGGGTTCGATTCTGTAAATTCAAATTACTAAGTCCTCAAATTCATAGCTCTGAGCAAGATTGATTCACTATGAAGATTCGCGCACTTGAACCCTTCAAGATTCATCCACATAGGTGTCATAGATTACCATATAGCTCCGAGACTTCTCACCTCGGAGCCGGGAATCTGTCATGATGAACAGTGCGTTAACCCTAGTTCATTTGCTGACCCCGCCCCGGAGAGATGATGCACCAACTTCGATTGCTCCGCGATTGCGTCAGATGGCGAAAGATCCACTACAATATGGCACGCGGCGAGCACCGGTGCGGGTCTACTGCAGGAAGACAACGCCAAACCTCCAATTGAGAATAATCATTGGCGCAACGACACCAAATTCGGGATTAAAACTATCTGCCGGGGCTGCAATCCGGTGGCATGAGCCGGTGGGATGCCGGCCAACTGGTGCGATAACAGCCCTCTGGCATCATGAAACGTGATCTGAAGAACATCGACAGCCTAAGTATAATCTCACGGTGCCTCGACATGGGGCCACACCCGAGTGGGATGGTGGGATAGCGAGCCATTTCTTCCCATTTGAGGCCTTTGCGACGTTTCACCGGTCTGCCTACACCTTATGGGCATCGAGAGAGGCTAAGAGACTATCTTCTCTGAGATGGCATTACGGCTCCCCGGGACGCTATTTGATGGATCAAACATCCCATCAGGTGGCCGAGTGGACTGATTATAGACAAATGCCAAGGATATTCAACAATTATTCCGAACGCTCCTCAAGCAGAAATGACTAATCAACAAGAGAGGGACTTTGTATGTCAGAGGCGGCCTCAACACTTGGATGGTGCTTGTCTTATGAACTTACAAGTTCAACTAACTTTAAGTGTAGAATATCCACATGAGTTTACATACTCAACGCATGGAAGGCCAACAAAAGCCACTTCCCTTCGAACACTAACCTTCAAGGCAAGTTGGCTGCATTTCAGCGAGCATTTTATCTGTAAGAACTGTCTAACCAAAATTCAGACACAGATTTACTCCAGAACCTTGGTAGTTTTGAGATCCAACAATTTCAGACGCTCTTGTTTATCTTTACGTCAGTCACATATCCATGACCGAATGAACTTGTTCGAGAAATGGTGAAAACTATCAGCCTTGAGAAGTACAGCTCGAACTATTCTGTAAACCTTACTTAACTACAAATTTCCGGGATAGCCCTTTAATTTGGTGTGTATACAGGTTTCTTTTCCTTTTTTTCAGTTTCCTGCTTGTATCCTTTTAGTGATGCTCTTGCCACAACATTAGTCCAAATTTCATCGCGGCCCAGCTCAGGGATTTCGCTCATCATTGAATCTATTCTCGCCTTGCTCGAGCAATTCCACCATCTACACCAAAGTTCTTAGCGCGGCTATCAATCCCGTTCGTGTTCGTTGTTTGACAACGATCATCTTTCCAAGATCTAGGGTCGTTTTTCTTCGAGTATCGTTGAAGATACGCTTGAACGCAGCTCTAGTTTCAGATCAACGAGCACCAAGCCAGAGGATAGGCGTGACATTGTCGTTCTTTTGAGCTCCTCGAAGAACCGTAAAAGCATCGTTGATTAAAGATCATGCCCCTCGTCTCGCCGGGGTTACATCGGAGCCCGGATTGGCCTCTAATAAGATGGCTGGAAAGACGCAGGGGTTCAGGGCCCCCGCAACATAGCCTCACAGCTGACCGAAAGTAATGCCACATGCCCAACTGCTCTGTGATGTTTCTTGTTCCCGCTTCAATGCAGTGGCACGATTGTTCCTCGACTTCTGATGAGAGATGGACCCTCTTTCTGCGCTCGGCCTCGCCTGCAATATTGTTCAATTTGTTGACTTTTCTTGGAAAATTTTAACAGAAGCGCGATTTATCTACAAATCCGCAAACGGCGCTAGTGAAGATGGAGGCTTCCTGGAAACCATCATGGACGACATTAATCACATGAATGAAACGCTCGCCGGTTCACCAGATACCCCCATGCAGCTTCAAAATCTGCTAAAGATCAGTCGCGAAATCGCATCTGATCTGTCAAGGGCTGTGCTATCCGTCAAAGCTAACCCGAAACCATCAAAGCGGAGGAGTGTCATTGTAGCTTTGAAGGAAAACTGGGGAAGGGATAAGACGGAGGGGCTGTTGAAAAGGCTGGTGTTGCTTCAAAGCAGAATCAACGCCCATCTTCAATCCATCACAACGTAAGTGTCAGTATCCCATGGTAGACAGGCGAAGTTTTAACGGCGATAAGAAATGAATTTTCGGCATTGTCACGACAAGTATCGAATCTGGTAAGGACCAACGAAAGACTCCAAATTGAGAACAGAAACAACCTCAGTGCCATTAAACATGACTTGATCGCTGCAATTGATCGAGCTTCAAAGAGGGGCGCGGAGAGAGGCCACAACAAATGGGATATGCAGGGGTACATCACCTGCCTCCTCGACGATGAAGGATCCAACAACTCGGAGACGAAACCAATGTTAGATGAGCTCACTAGCATCGTCCTCTCTATCCAGCAACTATCAGAAACAGCGCGGGTGATAAATGAGGACCAGAAGCTGTTAAAAGCACTATATTTTAGCAATATGCGAACTAGGCATCGGAAGATAGAGGCAGCCCATGCTGACACTTTTGGATGGATATTTGAGAATGCAATTCCAGGCCTACAAAATCGCACTACAAGCTTCACAGACTGGCTTCGTACGGAGAATGGATTTTTTTGGATCCAAGGAAAACCAGGGTCTGGCAAGTCAACTCTGATGAAGTTCCTCTGCCAAGAGGACAGGACTAAGGATGCTCTCGGGCAATGGGCCGGACAGGTTCGGTTGGTAGTTGCCAAGTTCTTTTTCTGGAACGCCGGCACCGAGCTGCAGAAGTCTCAAGAAGGTCTACTCCGCTCACTGATATTTGAGGTGTTGCGGAAGTGTCCCGAGCTTCTCCTCACGGCAAAACAAGCAATTGACCAAGTTTCAGACTTGGATGAGGACGGCACAGAATGGAGTATCGAAGAGCTGCTGAAAGTTTACAACGCCTTGGTGAACAACAGTCCTGTGCCGTTGAAGTTTTGCTTCTTTATTGATGGCCTTGATGAGTTTCACGAAGACCGACGTACCCATGGGGACCTGCTTGATACCCTACGCCATATGGAACACTCCCCAAACGTCAAGTTATGCGTATCCAGTCGCCCCTGGACTGTCTTTGAGGATGAGTTCGGATGCACTTCAGAATGGGTCCTAAAACTAGAAGACCTCACTCGCGGGGACATCTTACATTATATCACCGATAAATTCACTCAGCAGGCCCAATTTAAGACTTTGATCCAACGAGACAGCGCCTATGAATCCTTAATCCAGGCCGTCGCCGACCAAGCGCAGGGAGTTTTCCTTTGGGTGTACCTTGTCGTTCGAAATTTACTGGATGGCCTAACGTACCATGACTCCATACCGACTCTGCGACGTCGGCTAGAAGCCTTCCCGCCAGATTTGGAGGCCTTCTTCCAGCATCTTATCGACCAAGTTCCGTCTTTCTACAAACACCAACTTGCACGGACGTTCCAGATCGCGACCGTGGTAAACGAACCGCTACTAGTCATGTTCTATTCATTCGTAGATGAGCTTGAGGAGAACCCGGATTTCTTACTAGAAATGGCTGAGAATGAAATAAGTGACAAGGATATCGATCAGAGGTTAGATCAAATGCGTCGTCGACTAGATGGGCGAACTAAAGGACTCCTGGAGATCACCTCGACCGATGGCTTTTTCGCTCCAACTTTGACAAAATCCAGCAAGACCAACAGGGTCATCCCCAACTCCCCGTTCTTCTGCTATACGGTGGAATTCCTGCACCGGACAGTAAGGGACTTTCTCTACCAGTCCCCCGAGGTTCAATCATACATCGAAAAGGATTTAGCCGATGCTGAAAACATATGGATCATCGCTTGCCAAGCAATAGTGGCACTGATAAAAGCCGCTCCGTTCAACATATCTGGGCATCGATGCATCCAATATCTTATCCGAACACTGTTTTTCTTTGTTTCAAGAGCTTTGAAGAATCGAGTGTCGATTCAGCGTCTATCTAAGATTGTCGACATGGCATATCGCGTACAGCGACCGCAGAGCGAGATTCCCGTATGGCATTCGAGGCAGCAAGACTTTTTTCTTGGCCTTGCGATTGAAGTCGGTCTCATGCCGTATGTTGAAAAGAATATCCAAAGCAGCATGTCGATAATGACATTCGATAACCACTCACGGCCAGCCTTGGACTATGCTCTTAACCACCCACACCCATCCCAATCATTGTCTCCTCCAACCGTCTTTTACCTGCTAGATCGAGGCGCAGACCCTAATGAACTATTCGGCATTTATTCAGTTTGGAGTCGTTTTACATCCACAATCAAGATGAGATTGTTAACGGAGGATCGGGAAGCCGTTTTTGCAATCACGCGAGAACTCATCAGACACGGAGGGGACCTCTCCGTGCATGTTGCTACTCCGTTCCGAGTTTTTATGCTTGAGAACGCCATGTTTCCCGTACTTCCTAGTGAAGTTCGGGGATTTCGCGAGGATTCCACGTGGGGAAGGAACTCTGATGAGACCGTCGCAGACTTGATCAAAAGAGTATTCAAGCCAGAAGAGGCTGCAGTGCTGTTTCGAGAAGCGACGTTGGCACGACCATGCCCCCAAAAAGATTCAAGGGCAGTTCAGAACGCCCAGGTTCGCTTGGAGGTAGACGATCACCTAGATCAAATACAAAAGGAGAAGTCCAAGCCGTAACCAGTCACGAGGGTATGGAAGGTCCTATGAGGCCTGAAAGTGCGCCAGCGAACAAATGGAGACTCTCTATTTGGTGGAGGGGGGCGAAAAAGAGAGGCAAGCGGGTCTTTGACAGCGATCAACAGCGATAATGGCCCTGAAGTTGCTCATTTGATGAAACACATGTGGTCTGAAGGAATAATTTTGGGGTGTGTTTAGTTCTGGTCTTGGGTGAAGAGTTGGCGAGCTATGCAGTAGCACGTCGGCTAAGAGCCGAGTATCGTAATATGTAACCACCTAATCGAATTGAATCAAATCAATTAATGTTTCGGAACGCTCAGTTTCGTCCCGCCATGTGCTCCCTCGTCTTGGTTTCATCTCGCCAATCTTATTTCGGCAAGTTGCACATGGTCCAGGTCAAGGGGAGCTGACGCGGGGTACCAAGTACGACCAGAAAAAGCCTCAGTTGATAACAAAAGTTGGACAAGGAGTTTTGCTTCCAAGCGGCAATGTGAAGCGAGGACATGATATCCAACCACTATGATTTTGATCATGGGACCAAATAGTAAAGATGGGAATAGCACATAATAATGGGCGGGTTGAGGCGAGTAAACGCGTAAACCCCCAGGCTCGCGATCGACCTTGGCACGCAGCACGCACGCTTGGCTTTCCCAGCAGGTCGGAGAAGCCGTTGGGGCGCTAGGCCTAAGCCGGATAAACAGCGCGCATCAGGGCCGCATCAGAGGCTCAGCCACGCTGTAAGGCTCCCCGGGATGGCCCCAAGGCAGCCTCCTCCAGCGCATTCTACCGTCTGGGCTGCTCCCGACGCTTTTGTTCTTAGTGCTTTTATCAGCGCTTCATGTATTGTCACGTGGTGCCCGCCCCGTTCCTCGCTCCTCGCTCTTCGCTCGCTATCGCTATCGGAAGCTCGGCTTGGGCTTGTGCTCGACAGTGGCTGGAGCGGCTGGAGCTACCGCCGCAGTGACTGCGCCCTGGCCCATGACGCGGGACCATTTTCATCAGCTGAGGAAACGACGCTGGGATCCTGCGGCCCTGTGGCCTTGGGAACACACTAGAAGCGTGCGTGGTATAAGACGGCTCCTCGTTCCTCCTTGGGGCGGCCTTTTTTCCACTGACATTATCCATCACCACCTTCACACACCCATCACACATCGCTTCGGTTCGCCTCGACGGACCCTTACAGTCACCTCGCAATGTCATCTCAGGACTACTACGGCGGCGGCGGCCACGGCAGCCACGGCGGTTATCCCCAGCAGCCTCAGTACGGCGGCGGCGGCGGCGGCGGCGGCTACAACCAGCAGCAGGGCTACAACCAGCAGCCTCAGGGCTACCCTCAGCAGCAGCAGGGCTACCCTCAGCAGGTTTGTTGACTCCATTCCCGCTCCCATTCCCGAGCCATCCGCAGCCCGCAATCCACTAACTCGTGTCCCTCCTCTCCCACAGCAACAATACTCGCAGCAGCCTCCCCAAGGCTACGGCGGCTATAACGCTCCCCAAGACCACGGCTACCAGTCTGGCCCCCCTCATCAACAGCCCGCCTACGCCTCCCACTCGCCTCAGCCCAACTACTCATCGCCTCCTCCTGCCCACCAGGGCTACGGCGCCCCTCCTCAGGGCCACGATCAGCGGGGCACCTCGCCGTATCCTCCCCAGGGCCACAACGCCGGCTATAACCAGCAGTACGGCGGACAGCAGGGCTACCAGGGACAGGGAGGTGCCCCTGGCCAGTACCCCGGTCAGCCTGGCCAGGTCGGACCCGATGGCGAGCGGGGTCTCGGCGCCACGCTCGTAGGCGGCGGAGCAGCCGCTTGGGCCGCCCACAAGTCAGGAACCGGCCTGTTGGGCAGTCTGGGAGCCGCAGCTGCCGGTGCCGTGGGAGCCAACATGCTTGAGAACAAGATGAAGAAGTAAGTCGTACAAGAAGGAGAAATAAGATGCTCTTGATCCATCAAGTCCTACGCTGACACCCGATCCAGGAAGAAGGACAAGAAGCACAAGAAGCACGGCCACAGGGGCATGGGCGACTCCAGCAGCAGCGATTCCGACTAATGATGATTATATGATAATGACTCTCGGAGTTTTGGGTCTGGGTTGGATCAGGAGGCTTGGGCCATTTTCTTTTCTGCAAAATTACTCAAATAGTGTTATCAGATACCTTCTTCCGTGAGATTGAATGCACTTTGATTCCCAAGCTCCACCATTTGGCAAGCATTTCCAATTGTTTCACCTTGAGGACAAGGGCCATACCCCAACGGCATGTTGCAAAATAGGTGACGCCGCACGTTTTGTCGCGAAAAACTTTTTAAACAAAATGGGAATTGTCGATTGTGTTGGTATTGGAACAATATTCGCTTGAGCCACAATCGAGAATCTAGATGAGCCAGGATTGACCAAGTCGATAATAAACTACGGACGACCAACAACACCGACAATCAAGTTCTAATTTTACAAACTGAGATATACAGGAAAGGCGAGAGAAGAGGATAAGAATAGGGAAAAAAAGGTGAAGCTCCAGGCGTTGGGTTGCCATCCGCCGCATTCTTCTCCATCGTCTCCTTGTCCAAAGGCGCTTTATTATACCGTCCCTGAAACTTATGAGCCTAAAATTGCCGCCACTGGACAGTATATTGCTAGCTAGGGTCTACCTCATCGGTCACGTTCATCTTTGCCCTGGACTTGATTTAGATCCGGGATCATTGATCCCTTCTCGACCAGAGAACCTTGATCCAGCGCGCCCACGCCGCGAGGAGGCTCTGATGATGAACGTCTTGCTCTGCCTCCTCTTGCCCCAGACTGCATCGTCATTGTAATGCGCAGTAAGCACTTGCATGCGTTTTCTGAGATTTGGAAGATCGATCTTCGCTTTCTCCAGCTTGGAAGCCGTGGGGTGCAGTTGTATTGCGAGTCGCTCGCTCATCCACATCCTCAAATTCGAATTGGAGCGCCAGATGCGGGGTGCCCCTCTTCCGCGGCGGCCTTCGTCCCCTTCGCCCTGAGCTCCTTGAGCTCTCCACGGGATATTCCGTCATATTCAACGCTGTGAACTTTCCTTTCCATACTTTCAGGTGTTTCGAAGCCATGTTCTACCAAACCAGCGTGTGTAAGCTGCAGCCAGGCTGCTGCATCACACGCCGGTTGGAGATCAATGATTCTTTGACGTTGCATCCCGAGACACCAGTGCTCGAAGCTCGTGTATTCAATCCATGTCGTGAGTTGGTCTTGTTGAGAGGGTCCTCCTTCAGGTCGAAAGGCTGTGTTATCTCAGAGCTGTGCCACGCGTCGTTTCGTAGCGTCGACGTAGTCATAATGTCTTGCAGGCATATTCCTTGCCTCCTTTTTCTTGGCCGTGAGGGACGACTATCAAACGGTACTTTAGTATGACCGCATACTCTCTCCCATGAGTTGGAGGCCAGTTCTCGTCATCCACCGAGGCCCTTGTCTCCAGTCTTCGAAGGTACGAGATCGTCAGACACTTAGCAGGAAGTCCTCTGTTCTCGCATTGCCGGTCACGAAATTGCTCCCACCTCAATAACTGTCGATGGAATACCTCTCAATCGTTGAAAGTTTGGTGAGGCCATGCTCATGGGCGAAGCAGCCATCAATATTCATACTGATGAGTAGAAATGTATTCGAGGAGGTAGAGCGGATAGTGTAGACGACCGCTCCTGGCGACTAGGGAGTGCTAAGAGTCCTCCCCCCGACATCGCAACGTGAAAAGGCCCTTCAAGCAATCGACAGTGACCGCGTCTACCGCTTCTGCCGCGTCTAAATTATTAGTTTGTAATTCAAACTGCAATATGTCAGCCTCGGGGTTCAAAGTTGCGGCGGCCTGAAAGTGTTCGACCGTCGCAAGCTTGAAGGGCTCCGCATTTCCCTCATGGCTCCCAACCACCTCTTCTCTCATATAACCGAGTATAAATAGTACAAAGAATATCACCTGAAAAGGGTGCGACAGGAGTCTCCAACGTATAAGAGCCTTTCACCAAGGATCGTTTCGTTATCTTCGGATATGTTGAGTAAGTATACCGTCAAGTTCGGCGAAGATCAAGCTACCCTTGGACTCAGCTTTTTGCTCCACGTAATTGGGCATTTCCTCATTGCTACAGCTGGTAACGCCTTAGTCTCCTAGAATGCCCAATTCACGGTTTAGGGGGCTAATGATGCCGGCGATGACGATGAGGCGGATAGTCAAGCGACTTCTAAATGTGTCAGTCGCGAAGAGAAGGTCTGTTGATGATTAAAGAAGGAAAGAGAAGATATATAAGCAAGAAATGAGTGGAGGCTAAGTAGTCATATTTTATAACAAAGGAATGGGTTAATGACTGCCTCATCACCTATCATGCTGCACAAAGGCCCGCATGGAGCATCCATGGTTTCATGCAAGGAGTATTGTTCGTGGCGTCGGAGCGGAGAACCAATACTCACGGCATCCCATTTAGCTTGCCGGAAATGATTGCGACAGAAAGAAAGGAAATTAAGGTATAGAGCAAGTCCGAGAAAGGATAATGAAGCCCGGATTTCTTCGGAGACAACATATGTTACTCTCACCGCAAAGGCTCGACAATCTTTTGTCTCCTGCCTGATCCCAACGATGCTTTATGCCTCAGTCAGGTATCTTCGGACTATGCAATGTATTCAATTTGACCATGGTCTTGATAGTTTGAGTTCCTGATATAATATTTCTGGCTCCAGCCCTTTTTTTCACTTTCCTTACTCAATCACCAACCTTTCCTCTACCGCTTTTGTCACCATGACTGATCTTTCTCCCTTCTGTTCGGCTCGTTCAATGGCCTTAGCATCTCAAAATGGCACTGAACGGAGACAATGACCTCATCGCCGTCATCAGTAGCCATGCACCGTTTGCGATCCCCATGACCTATCCTACGACTCCCAATACACACTTCACCAAGCTCACGACGCCGAGCCGACGCGAGTCGAATGCAACCGTGCAAGCCCAAAACTTGGCGATGAAAATTCCACTAATTCTCCATCGTGCTTAGCTCCGGTTCCGCTATATTCCGCTAGAACCAAATGGGGCACTCCAGCAGAGTCCATTTTCGACTTTTTGGCAGCGGAATAAGTGATCGCCATTTCGCCATCACCTTCAAGCGAAGCACCAAGCGGCTTATAGTCAAATAGTTTGGCAGTAACCAGTTACGAGTGTTTTATATTAATCAAGAGAAGGGGTAGTTACTTTATTTTCCTATTTTTTAAACGGCCTTGATGAGATTCACATCCGCTGCGGCATTACCACCTACGTCAGCGACACTCTCTGGTTCAACATCTATGTGAACTGGAGAGATTTTAACGCTGAATAGTACATTGATAATTTCAATCAATTCCTTGCAAGCTACCGTAATTGGCAAATGGTGGTAACTGGGCAGCACGTTGACACAACTCCAAATGACCAGACACCCGGCTCTGGCCCTACAACAGATCATTTGACCCGAGTACTCGGGACATGAGCCTTTGGTATCGTCCAGTATCATTTATATCCATCTAATGGAGAGGAATGAGTTACAAATATGCCTCTTGAGGGCACAGAAACGTCGCTCGGGGACAACTCCGATGACTGGAGCAATGAGGCCCACATCATGAGGGGCACGCGTCATGTAGGTTCCTAGATTTATATCCTTTTGGACATTATTCTCATCAACCTTGCAGTCTCACATCATCAAGCTTATAGGGTATTAGCAAGACCCTCGGCCCACGCTAACTCTGGAGTATGCACAGGCTGGATCCTTGAGAGGGAAGTCGTTCTTACGAAGGAAATTTGGTGCGTTCTTGCGCAGTGTTTGTCGGCGTTGATTTGCTTGCACGGAGAAAACCCAATAATGCATTGGGATATTAAGTTGGAAAACGTACTTACATGGTCAACGACTCCGGAATTCGTGTCAAACTAGCCGACTTTGGGCTGGCAAAACAATCCGACATCACGAAATCGGTGTGTGGAACCGACACCTACATAGCACCAGAAATCGTGGACCAGGACTGTACACCCCCGGGTTCCAGACCCAAGGGGACGTACTACACCCGAGCGGTCGATATTTGTTCACTCGGAATTCTTGGCTTCGAACTGCTAGGTGGACTTCAGCTAATTGACTACATCCCGTTTCAATAGAACCTACGAGGTTGGCACGAGAAAAACATCAACGATTTTAGCAGAGAGCTGGTTAAAAACCCCCAGGATCCAACCTTGTCCGTGTTACAACACATGATTGTCGAGAATCCGAAACATCGGTGGATAGCGCAGGATTGCAATGACCTTATAGACAGCCTGCCAGGTTTTCTAGTCGAACAGAACAATGCGGGATGGGTCCAAGGAAATGACTCAGCTCGGGGGTCACAGACAATGACTCTTGTTGGCAAGGCCACAGAGACTTAGGCCACAATGAAGGGTCGAGTCGCCAATGCAGAGACGTTGGGACAAAAACCAGCACCAATCTCCTTAATGTCGTCCCTGACGCGATCGAAGCGTGATGGAGGTGAGTAATATTGTGTCGTCACTTTCAAGAGGTTTTCAATCTTCTGACTCGAAAGGGTTGCTGGATCTGATGAACATCTATCCCGCTGGTCTGTCCATTGTACACCAAGTTGCGAAGCAAGGACTGACCGACGAGGGTTGACTGGGGCGAAACAGGTCGGTAGTGGTATTGTGCTGACGAACGGCGTAAAACCTGGGCGGTGGTGCCAAGGTTTTACTTTGATAGATTAAGAGCGCATAATACTCTAAGAGCGCTATTTTAAGTCTATTCCTCTTGATCTTGGTCAAGGCCATTTTAATGAATATTTTCTTATCCCAATGCATAAGCTGTAGCGTGACACCTTGTAAATCTCGGTAGCAGCAGGTGTACTCCGCAGCCGCGTATAGAGTTCGCGCCCCAACACGTTGCTTGACTAGGTAATGCCCAGTCGGACAGGGATTCATCTAAAACCAAGCCTTATCGATCTCCCCCCGAGATTCATCGATCTAGATCATCATCCACTTTTCCCCAGAGCTGAATGGGCGGAGCTACGGGGTGAGAGCTGCTTTGCTGTTTGATCAGTCAATGCGAAGGCGGCAAGTAAGTTGATGCATCCCGGTCCGGGATCCGACGGCTACCCACGCGACTATCATTCAGCAATCAGAACAACCTAGAGACTGCGAAGTACACCATTTTAAATATCACATCCCATTGCTTAGCATTAAGAGAGCCTAGAGAGTATACCTAAAGCTTTTGACACCCTCAAGAACGACTTTACCACTTCCTGCCATCCTGTTTGCCATTGTGAAGTACACTGACATGGCCAAAACGATGCAAATAATCAAGACGTGCGACCCGATGGACACCCACACAGCCGTCATGTAACGCGGTGCCTCAGTTGATCTAACAATATAACTTCCCGCAATGCCTCCCGCGCCGTTCATTGCAGAAACGGCTGCAGCAGTAACTGCGCGCTTCCACTGTCCAGCGACATTGTTTGCCTGATATGTGCTGAGAGCCGCCCAGTTGCTGATGTAGGCTCCCGTTGCCAGAAACATCCCGACATACCGCACAGTGACTTGACTAACAAAACCAAGCATGCAGAATCCTACAATGAGGCAAAGGCAGTTGAAGATGATCACTGGCCCTCGAACCCAGAATTTGTCGCCAATCAGCGACGAGAGCAAGACTGGAACTACGGCGTAGTAGTATGGCGGTGCCGAGAGTAGGATCGACTTGTTCTCGCTAAAACCCATACCGCTTTGTAAGATGATGGGTGAGAAATATCCTAGCGACGTCGACACTATGTTGAGTAAAAAGAACATGCATGCAAAACAGTAAATTTTTGGGTCTTTTAGGTGAATGAGAACGGAACCCCAGCAGAAAGGCTCGAGCCTCGCATCGCTACGGTCTTTGTCGATTCTTGAGACGGCGATAGTTTGCTCCTCTGGAGCCAGGAACCAGTAGGACTTGTGTGCCTGATCTGGAAAGTCAATGATCCAGAAGAAAGTGGCAACACCGATAACCATAGTGATCAGCCCCTGCACCAGGAACATGTATCGCCAGCCAGCGATGCCGCCTTTGCCATTCAGCTGGTTGAGGCCAAAGTTGACAATGTTGCCTGTGGCTAGGACAATGACCTCGCCACTTTGAAGCAAAGCAAAGCGGGTTTGTTGCTCCCGTCTTGGATACCACGTAGAGATCAAGTAGGTCAGGCCAGGGTAGATGCCGCTCATGGCCATACCGAGAAGCACTCGTAGTGCAATCATCTCCTTCCAGGTATGGATGAACGCGGTGCACATGGTAATCAAGCCGAAGCAGAACGTGATAAAGGAAAACCAAAGCCGCGGCCCGAATTTTCGAACCGCAAGGGCTGACGGCAGCTGAAAGGCGATGCTGGCAATGGTGAAGATGAAGATGCTGACGCTATAGCGGTTGCCCGTCAGCTCCAGATCCGACACCATAAACGTCACCGACGCCGAGCTGATGACTCCAGAGTCCAGGAGATTGAGTGAGCAGAGCAACCCAGCGACAGTGCACAGTCGCAGGTCAACCTTGAGGCGCACTCGGCGCTCCAATGATTCGTCGATCTCAATCTCATCGTGGCTGGCGGTAATAACCGGATCTAGGCTTAGCTTGCTCACGCCTTGGTCAGGCGGCCCATCCCGCGATCCAAGCCGCGATCCGGCGAGCATTTCTTTCTCCAGATCCATGTGGAGGTTGGTTTAGGACGAAATGTCGATGAGTCACGCAGTTTGAGCGAGCAGACAAAGATGCCAGTCTCAATGTGCGGCTCCCTTGTCGTATTTCTAACAGGGATGCCGGGGGAAAAAGTGGAAAAATTAACTCGTAGGCCAGCACGCCATGGCACAGCAAGGTCGACCTTTTTGTTCCATTCCAACTGGTTGTGTGATTAATAATGTATTAGCGATTGAGACAGACCCACTACACGGGCATGTCTTTCCTTGCCTTTCCCTGGCATTCTTCCAATTCAGACGGTTTTGAGCGTGCTTGTGTTATCGAAGTAACAGAAATGTCATTCTCGGAAATCTATGTCAATATTCTATTCCGGTTCCAACTATGGAGAGTGTGGAGTGATGCTACATTTGAAAATGAATACAATTGTAGGATGGGCCATACTAATTGTGACAACAAATCATTTGAGTGACAGTTCTTGTACATACTGGCCAATTGGCCCGACTTTCAATCGACAACATACCTTAAAGCTTATTGGGATGGCGTCTAATTTTTTTATTCCCTTTTTCGCTAATCAATGCTGTATTTACCCAAGCTGTTGGATAAAGTACAGAAAAGGGTAGTGATGCGAATTAGTGCCTCATAGACCTCAATATCCTGTGTTACTCTTAACCGAGGCACAGGTAGACCTTTTGGTGTAGCAGTTAAGGGTTACTTCCACTTTTCCGTATCAGGTTGTCAGGCCCTAGACAGCATGCAACGTTGTAAATTTAGGGTTAATACCTGTCGTACCTTAACCTATCCCTTTGTCGCGCCTTTTCCGTAGTAGCGTTCCGTAAAGACTTTTAACATATTGTCCAACTAGAAGGGTGGTGCACGTTGTTTTGTGTCGTCTCATGACGGACTCTGAGACTGAGCCTAATGGATTATCCCCAAGATGAGTTCTCAAAGCAAAAGAAAATTGACTCCGGTAATGCCGATTGATATTTTACCTAATTTATAAACTTGTATCTCAAACTAGGTTCTAGTTTCTGCGACCAAGGCGTCATTGCATGCAGGCTGTATTTTGATAGCATTGGTTGCTTGGCAAGAAGTCCGATTCCTAATGGCCGATCTAGTGTGTTGAAAATGACGACTAATTTCTAGCATACTGATTCTGGCAATGTTGGCTGGTGGCGAAGAGAATTCATAACAGTTCTTTAACAGCTGAATCGGGGTTTTGCAGCTGTGTAGCCATGATTTGAAAAACTGATTCCAATAATTCCGTTCGATAGGATAGAGCAGTTACAGCGGCTTCTTTATATATCAACGTCTGAATCCCCAAGATAGGTCGCTATAGACAATTAGCTCTGGTACTATCGATCGACAGCACAGAGCATTCAAGATACCTTCTCAAATCACTTTATCTGAGTTCTCTAGTTATGTTGCTATGGCTTGAATAATTTGCTTTGGCAATACGGATTGGTAGCATAGAGCAATTATGGCATCCCCTATGACAACCAGGTTTAATGTGTTTGTGTCTTCCAGTCGGTCGACCACTGCTTGCTAGATTGGTTCTTGCAAGTTCGCTAGGGCCCGAAACCAACCCCAAAGCTCTCTCTGTCTTCCCATATCTCTGTCTTCTAAAAGAAACAAAGGCACTTTTTCATTTTTAGGGGAGAATTTTCAACATCCAAACCCAGATGTAGCAACATGCGGTAGATCGCGGCTCTCAAGCTGGGGCCTGCATTTCCAGAATTGAGGATATGAGGCATTAGATGAATTGTGTGGCAGGGTATTTTAGGTCGGCGCAATAGCTTCTCGAAGACAATTCCTTTAAAATTGTCGTCTTTGCTCTGGAGTACGATTTGGAGACGCTGTTCTGGAATTTCGACTCTGCTACAAGCCCAGAGCCCATTGTGAAGTAATATTCAAAGTGGACCCAGCCTGCCAACCTTTTCTCAAGATCTGACATTTTCGATAGAGATATCGCCTCACTCAAAAAACAATGGATGACTAGCCGTGGATGAGTTGGACCTAGTAGATCCCGTGGTTCGTTCTAAATTGTTTCGAAAAGGCGACGGACATTTCACCCCTCACCCATTTCCAAAGCAAGTAAGCCGGATACAAATCGCCAAAAGATGTCAAAGTGTCCATCAAATTTGTGTTTTCTAATGAATTCAACGCGGTTGACCTTTTCCACGGGCGAGTCGTTCAATTGAACACACGTGAGTCACCCGAGCGATCCACTGTTGCACAAAGTACCGAGTCGCGAAATATCCCTGAAATGTCAAATGGATAAAGTGGTAGCACTGATGGATATTCTCTGCTGAGGCATTCGATGCATGAAGAAATGAGAGCTGAGATAGTGACTCGCTCAGCGGCAGAGTTGTGCCAGTGGGGACGACATGCTGGAAACAATCTCTCGGCACTTTGAGTCAAGGTCGGCAATATTACTGTAGAGCTCACTAGAGGCAAGCACTTGCAAGAAGTTTATCTCATCTTTCACAAACGACTCAGTTTCTGATGGATAGGCCGCTAATATCTGTGGGCTGGTAATTAGTTTTCCCATGCACTTTTTCTCTAATCGCAGAATATCCTTCCGACACAGGCTTCGCTCAATCGCGTTGTATATGGATGTCATTGTCTGTGGCAGAGCTTCGAGTTTTGACTCATTCCAAATGAAACAAACTGCGTCTAATTGAACTGGTCTTCGAACTAGCCCCTTACGAAGCCAATGTTGTTCAAGAAATGACTTCACTTGCTCGGCCTCTTCTCCCTCAGTTTCAAAAGTCATTTTGATATATTCTTCGACTTCATCTGTGTCAAACCCGACACTTTCTAATTCAACATCGAAAGCCTGGAGTCCGACAAGGAGCCCTTCATGTGGACGAGATTTGATTATCACTTTGGGTCGT
Organism: Aquanectria penicillioides; assembly: GCA_003415625.1. Taxonomy (NCBI): domain Eukaryota; kingdom Fungi; phylum Ascomycota; class Sordariomycetes; order Hypocreales; family Nectriaceae; genus Aquanectria; species Aquanectria penicillioides. The sequence continues at coordinate 6,589,172 of PYIU01000002.1, read as the reverse complement.
TTCAGTGACGTGATAGAAAGCGGAACATGTGGCTATCTCTACTGAAGTCCTGTAACACCTTATGCAAGTCGTCGAGAACGAGAGAGTTTTATCTTCCTCTCTCTCCACCACATCCCATAAGCAATGAGCAAGATCGCGGCCGTTAATTTCTTGAGCATAATATTCATCATGAAAAAAGGTTTCAAAGTTGTATCGACCACCTTGTCGTTGTTTCAAAGCAAGGTTGTTCGTTAGCCAGACCTACAGTATGGTGGCTACGAAAGATGAGGTAGCACTCTTCAGCCAATCAATCAGACAACATTTCCGTCTTTTGTGTTTTGATTGTGCAAGTTTAAGCATGATCCGGCTCTTAATCGCCACACTTGGATGGAAATGCACTCATCGATTTTTCTAGCCCGACTATATATCATCTCCTCCATATTCACTATCTTTGCATAGCGCCTGCCCCTCCCTCGACCCAAATTTCAAATCTCCAAATGCATTGGCACTTGCAAGCAATTAGGGAAAAGATGACTCCGCAACGTTCAGTTAACCCAGCAACTCCAACAAGCATAGTCCCACTAGATTTCACTCTATCGGAGAGTAATATATTAGACCTAAGTCACTTCAATCCCCCGCCAATCAGTGACTGGTTGAATGAAAGTCGAGGCAACTCCAGTTATCAACAAATGTCCATGAAATTATGTAGCCACTTATCATAGTGACAGAGTTCACTATCCTGCCTTTGGCTGCCCCGGTTTGCCTTCAGTCTCATCGCTGCCAAACTCATTGTGAAGAAAGTTCGGCTGGACGATGTCTCCCTGATAATAATCACTGCTATCTATGAAATCGTCCATCAAGTCTTGGGAGTTTTCAAAATTTCCCCAGGAAGTTGCGCTAGCGATCCCGGTATTAGGCTCACTAGCTAACAAATGTCTCTGAATCTGCTCGAGATTGGCCTCTGTTGTTGTTACAGCAGCCCCTGCCATCTCTAAAAATCTGTGCCCTGTTTCTGTTGCTCCAATGTCGTTTCCCTCAATTACATCTGTTTCTGTCCACGCAGTTCGATTGAGCATTGCGTCTTGATCATCTGCTACTCTTTCAACGAGAGTTACTGATGATGAGCCAGAAGGTCTCGAGCTCCCCACTCTTCCAGAGGTCATCGATATGCCTGAGACGTCACGTGGGCCATCTGGCCCAGGTACAAAGGCCTGGACCGGGGGCATCATCCATCTCCGTGCAATATCCTGCAGACCATCTCGTACAGCAGTCTGCCGGAGCGTAGCCAGATCTCGCTCTTCATTTCGAATGTCTGATAGGGCGATCCCGTGTCGCATTAAGGCCGCTAAAATGATTGACGGGCCGTCAGTCCTCATCATGTCCTGAAAGGCCTCCAGGTCTACAGAAAGATCTTTGTTGATAAATGGCGATTCGGGTCTGGGAACGTGTCCTGGGAATAGGATGTCGAAAATTGTGAACCACTGCTCTTCCAGCGTCATCTTGACCGAAACCCTCACAGAAAGGTCTGCTTGCTGCGCTAGCGTGACCCCATCGTGTTTGATGTCATCTCGTTTTTCGCACCTCTCTGATGCTTGGAGATGAATATCCCTCTCTTCTTCGCAATTGAATGTTTCTTGACACCTCCCGCAGTATATCGGACGCTGATGCCACCTGTGTATATGTTGTTTGACATCCTTAATTCTCTTCAACACGTAACCGTAGCAACCTCGATATTTAACTGGATCTTTTTTCGCAAATGGACAGGCTAGAGACAATTGAACTGTTGCCGACTGTTTTGTTGAGCGATTTCGTCTTTTGGGGGAGGTCTGCCATCATTTTGTCCACCCTTATCGCTGTCATCCTTTTCGTCACCATCACACTGCGGCTTTCTGGTGCTCCCTTGTTTGATTGTTGAGCTTGTACGACCTGTATTAGATGAGGCTCCGCAGTGATCCCCATTTGATGCTTCAGTATACCCGTGAAAAGATCCCAGGGGCCAGGCATAGAATGCAAGGAGTGCGCTTTTTACCACGTCTACTTTGGCCTGAAGAAAAGGGTGTCCATCCTCAAGATAAGAGATTGCTTCAGAGAAGTCCGAAACCGAGCTGAATTCTGAATCAAAGTGCCCCTCTTCTTCAAGAATTTCGGAGGCAGTCGAGTTCATGGTAGTGTCGTTTGTATTTCGAGACGGGAGTTTTTCGGGAGGAGTGTGGTGGCCTGGTGGTTCTTCGAGAATTGGCTGATGTTGAGGATCGGCCAACCCGCAGTCATATTCGTTAAAACCAACACCAGCAAGAAGTCGATCGATATCTTCATCTGTTTTTTTAGCTGAGACAGCAGGACCAGGATCGAATCTGAGACCGGCTAATGAAGGTTGAATATATGCGTGGTCATCAGACCAACGGGAACAGTCGTCAAAAACAATGCTCTCTGAGGCTTGGGAGCAGTCGGCAGTGAGGCTCGGGGTATATTCAGAGGAACTTCGGACTCTCGCAGGGTTTGAATACACCTTTTCGAATCTAGCTGTGAGTTTGCTCTGGAACGCTCCCGTCCAGGGTTCTGGCCTAGGTCTTTCGACGTCTTCACGGTCTAGTTCAATCCGCCACGGTAGGAGATAGCTTACTTGCTGATCTGTCTCGTTCTGCCACTGACCAGTCCCATACAATGTGTTATGGAATGCTACTTCATCAGGATATTGGCCAATGGGTAATGTTGCTCCGAAATGGTAGTCGTACATGGGGGATTTGCCATTCGACGCTACCTCCATCTCCGTAGCCGTAGAACTTGATTTGCTAGCAATCGGGCAGTTGATGTCTGGATTGTTCCATTCGTAAGAAAATGTGCCCTTTGCACTGATTGAGAAACTCTTCATGGGTACGCCATATTCCTCGTGGTGCGCCTTGATGAGATCCAAAGTAGGCAAGGAGTAATCTGTCGTCAACGATTGACTAAGTGTGGAAATGGGTACCAGCTGGGGAACCGGAGGAGGTCCCATTATCTTGACTGGAGGACGTCTAATCTTGGTGTTCTGAGGAATTATATGGGAGCTTTCGTCTTGAAATATCAAATCCACCAGGTGACGGTAACCAGGGCAAGCCTGGTTCCGCTTTTCACACTGGCCGCATGAGGGCTCTCGTTGGTCGCACTGGGATGTCGTTGTCAGCAATCAATACATGTTTTGATGAACGACCCAAGACAGCAGAAACGGCAGAGTCGTCACGGTAGGTGAACGAACTCACTCGAGTCTTGCGCTCCCGACAGTTGGAGCAGCCCTTTGAGGGTTTCCCGGAGTAGACCATGATGGGCTTTTGGGAGGATTGGACGAATAGGACTTCCAAGGATTCGGGTTCTCAGGGAGAGTCGAAGCATGTCTGGCCAACGCCTCATTCGTGTTATCGAGACTCCTAGTGGCTGTTCGCCGAATCATCAACATTTGCGCGAGCGCGTCACATGAAAAGATGGCAAAATGCGACCGTCTCGATTTTCTTGATTGGGGTCCGTTCTGCTGACTTGGCGCACAACAGCTGGAGCTGGCGAGTGCACAAATGCGCGCTCGTGCTGCTGCGTAGTTGTCGTTGGCTGCATCTGGTGGCGCTCTCCGCAGGCCACACATTTGTGCGTTAGAACTTGCAAGGATCTCAGCCACATCCGCGCGCAATCCGCAATTCGCAACCAAGGAGAGCTGTTGTCTGAAGCCAGTATTCGTCAAAGGGGACGTCGTCACAATTTCAAACCGCACAAAAGCGCGAAAGAGTGTGCAAAAAAAGCATCCAATGTTTCGCCAGTTGGCCGAGTATAAATACCACACCTACGTATCACCATGACCTCCGAGGCTTGCACATTTGTTCATCTACGCTCTCAACACCGCAGCTGTGTGTCTTTCTGCTTGCAATCTAATCATATACCCCATCCTCGCATTCAGAAATCATCAAAATGTCCTGTCCATCATGTCCATCCGCCATGGTTAGTGATGAAACTCCGTAAGCTCTTGCACCTAGGATCCCAATACTGGCCACCAACCCTAATTAACCTCTTCTCAAGTCCTTCTCAGTCGATGGAAATATCATACCAACTAAAAACCTACCTTGAAGCCCAAGTTTTATCCGACCCTATTTCTTCCAGGTTAATATCTGAGTTGGAAAGCTCAAAGCCCCGAGACCGTGCATTGCGCAACGAGATATGTGACATTGAAAAAAGAATCAACGGCAATGGCAATGAACGGGAACCGCAGACTCGTTCTCGAGCTGTGAAGTCAGCGTCCAGTAAGAGAGCATCCAGGTAGTATCTTTGACTATTGCTCACATAAATAGTAGGCAATATGGATAGATCTACCAGAATAAATAGGTGCCCAGAGGCAGAAAACCTGGAGTATTTGGCATGTTACTTTGAACATATCCACTTGCAACCATTCATCGAACACCGCGTGGGAAATTTTATAGAGATTAACTAGCGTATGTATTTTATGAATCAATTTATCATTCCAAGGCAATTGCCATCACACTGCTAATCATTCTGTTTTTTTTTTCTTTTTGTGTGTGTTTTTTTTTTTTTTTTGCAAACCGTCGCACATCGTATCCTCGCCAAACTCGCGTCCAGGTCCAGTGAACAGGTACAAATGCTTTGCAGTTATATTTGGAGGTTTATCATCACTTAGTTCTAGCTCTATGCTCTATAGAGCCTTCATAATCATCCCAAAAATCTTAAGGTCATCTTCCGCGTCCTCTACCGTAGTCTTTACGGGCTTGTTCTTCGTAACCATATCATACAGCTCTTTCATTTCTTGTGTGTAAGCATCCTCGTAGGTTGTTCTTACCGTTGATTCCTTGAGACCACCGTCCACGTTTTCGGAAATGTGAACGGTGATGGGTAACCCCTTGACATAAGGACTGTCATACTGAATCCTTACCGTCTTGGTCTTGCCATATACTTCAATATGGGCATCAAATCGAGGAACATCGTCGATTCCCGACTCGTAGCTGACACTGAAGCCGGGATACTTGAATAAGACACTGCCTCATGTTAGCAAATACGTCTTCAAAGCATAGTGAATATGACATACTTCCAAAATGGTAGGTTTACGCTGGCACCATGGACGGCAAGTGGCATGCCCAAGGCTTCACGCATCGCAGATACATCGTGTGATCCTAGTCCACCGAGATACTGCCAGAAGAGACAGTTCAAATCCGAGGTTTCGGTGCTGCATTCTTTCAGACCGGTTTGAACACTCTCAGTGTTGCGCGCTTTCAAGTCATCGGAGTCTTCCTTGCGGAAGTCGGAGAATCTCTTGGGGAAAGTGCCGGATTGGGAAACAAAGGTGGAATTTTGGCCGATGATGTCTTTTTTATCCCAGCTTAGCCTTGTCATGATGGTAAATAAACATACTCTTCTGACTTACCTCGTACTCGAGCATACAGAATCTGGTCAAGGCCACCAATCTCCTTTACAGCAAGTTGGAACGCCGCAGCATATCTCCTCATGTACCCAACCATGGCCTTTCCCTGCGATGCCTTCTCTGCTTCCTTGATTCTCTGAATATCCCGGAGATTGAAGGCTGCTGGTTTCTCAATCAGGACGTGCTTGTTGTTCTGTAGCGCGAGAATAGCATGGTCGGCGTGATATTCAGTGCTGTTGACAACAAAGACCACATCAACGTCTGGTGACGAGCATAGTTCGTTGGGGTCCTTTGTCGTCTTTGGAATCCCCGCGATTATCTTGTTCTTGGTGTGTTCCAGGGCTTTCTCAGACACGTCGCAAAGATATGTTATTCTGAAGAGGTCCGACATAAACCCCAAGGTGGGAATGTGTACGACTTGGGAAATCTCTCCGCACCCAACCAAACCCACCCGCAGAACTCGGTTCTCAGCTGACATTGCGAATCTGAAATTGCGTATTATCAAGAGAGGTCTTCAACTCCAACGGTATGCTCGAGTCGTGATTGATCGAGTATCAAGCTTTCATCAACAAGGAAGACGTAGCTGAAGAAGTTTAAATATTAGTTCAACATGAGGTGTGGAGATCATGCTTGTTGCTTGAAACAAGGGTGCCGGCACTCCCCGCAAATCCCACACTTCCCCACGTATTGATCATAGGTAACGCCAAGGGATGATGGCGCTTCAAAGTGAGTCGCTCGGGGAATAAGCCGAAAATACCGATGAAGCTTGCCCGCGATTCCCCGCCTGACCAAGAGGTCCATGACATATGCACAGCCCCCACTTATGTTGGTGCTGATGATTCTATTCGACGGCATCACGGCCAGCAGCCCCCACCTCGATGCATCTTCCCACACGTCCAACGGTATCTTCGGTCCTCTGCCGCAGAAACACAAAGTCCTTGTGCTGCTTCATCCTCCTTCACAACTTACATCACCAGACAAAGCAATTTGGCAGCAGACTAACGCCGCGTCACATCGAACCCCCAGACGCCAGGTCCACCTCCCTCCCCCTGTTTCTGCCCCCATGGAAGAAACCCCGCAGCCGGATCTCCCCGAGCAGAGCCAGCATCTTGACGAGAGCGTGGACATGCCACTGCCAACTGCAGCGTCTCGCAAACGCCCTGCAGACATCACCGATGACCCGGCCAGCCGTCAAGTCCGAAAGCGTGCCCCTACTGCATGCCACACTTGCAAGAGCCGCAAGGTCAAGTGTTCCAATGACAGGCCGCAGTGTGCAGGCTGCGTCCGGCTGGGGTGCGAATGTGTCTATCCTGACCAACCGTATCGACTCTCGTAAGCACTCACGTTGTGAGAATATATCTGATCTCGCTAATATCCAACCCTGCCATTGATTTCAAAGTCCCGAATCGGCTACAAATGTCATTCTCAATACGCTAAACGAGATCCTTGAGAGACTGCCACCATCTCCATCAACACCACAAAACGGCGTGGCAGATGTCCCCACTCACATACCGCAGCTTGCAGCAAATGTTGAGCGTCCCCACGGGGCAGCACCGGCGCAGGCCCGCGTTACCCCCGATGCAACACCCAACACAGACCAATTCCCACGCCACCAAAGTGCCACAGCATGTGGCGAGCTGTCAGAATACACCGCACTGGACGCTACGTTTCGGTGGCCTATTTTTGCAAACACTTCGGCCCGCAAGTGGTCCCGCCAGGTGCTCTTCACAGCGGACCAGGATCCCGACTACAACGATGTGCTTGTTCAGGCACGTGGGACTGGCAAGCTGCCACTATTGACCGATTTAGATGACATTATATTTCTTGTCCACCAATTTCTCAAACTGGTTCACATCAAGAATCCTATTTTAGATGGCAAAACGCTGGTGGGGGATGCCAGAATAGTGGCAGAAACAGGCCCTTTGTGGGACACGAGATCCTGCCTTGTGGTAAGTACTGATTGCAAATCCCCTGTTTTTCTACTCCCCATCTTTTCAAAATCAATTTCTCCATGCTCCATGCTTAAATAATGCCGATTAAATCTTTTTCGATGTGCAACTATGCCTGATTCAACTAACCAAACCCCATGCCATCTAGCTTCTTGCTGCCGCTCTCGGTGCCATCGCCACCCAGTTTGACTCAACCAATATGATAAACGACGTATCAGTCGGAGATTCATCGCATGACCTTGAGACTCGCATCCGCGCGGAGGGATATTATCACTCTGCTCGTCGACGCTTTGGGCTATTAGATCGAAGCATCTCAGCTTGCCAATGTCATCTTTTATCGGGTATTTACCTAATGTACACGCTGCGCCCGATCCAAGCTTGGCAATCTTTTACGCAGGCATCCACAACCTTTCTTGTTTATTTGAGAAGCAATGGCAGATTCAGCTCTGAAGGAAACAAGTGGAACGACACTCAAACGCCAAGCCTGAGAAGCTTGGAACAGAGGCTTTACTGGAGCTGTCTCAAATGCGAACAGTATGTCTCCGCTTCATCCAACTCAGCAGGATGTTGAACGTCATTTTACTAACGGTGCTCAGTGAGCTTCTGATGGAGCTCCCGCTCCCTCCATCTGGTCTCTTCTCAATCAACTACCCACACATGTTCCCATCTCCACCTTCGGTTGACGCCATGAGCCCAGCGTTCTCAAACGGGTTTGCTTCCTTTAGCAGTAGCGCCTTGTTAGCCATCTCTCCTCAATCAACTTCAACAACGTCTTCGGATTCTGTAGACCAGACCCTGCTACATGAACAGTCATGGTTTTACTATCTCACTGAAATATCATTACTACGCCTGGCCAAGCGTATCACTCAACAATTTTATTCCAAAGATAATTCGTCTTGGCTTCGATGCAATGTCCTGGACATGATCAATGCTGCCGAAGAATTTGATAAGCAACTTGAAGACTGGTAAGATTTTCCCCCTTGACGGCCCTCTAAATAACTTCTTTAACCTCTCAAAAGGAAGGATTCCCTACCCATGCCAATACGATTCTGGGATCCTAACCTTGCCCCGGACAAATACACTGAGCTCCACATAGCGACATGGGGCCGATACTCGAAGCTAAAACGGCTCATCAATCGCCCTTTTCTATATCGATTCGTTCATAATCACGGCCAAGATTCACTGCTGGGGGATGTAATCCAATCCTACGCAGAGAAATGTGTTGAGGGCTGCCTGGATCCAATCTGGGCAGTCGGTGCCACTCATCGCCATCACGGCTCTTGGTTCAGATGCTGCGAAGGCGCATTACTGGTCCTTGTATTACTTGCTGCCATTAATTCTGGCTTGGTAAAAAGCATGAACCGCGAGGTCGAGGCCCATTACTTCATTCAGCTCGGTCTTAACCAACTAAAATACTGGGAGAGTGAGAGTCCCGATATAGTGCTGGCCCGAGAAATTCTCAAAATGATGTGTACAGAGTATGGAATATTAGATTCAAGTATGAGCTAGTTTATTATTAATTCACCCAGCCTACATGTACACTATAGCTTATCTTGCGGGTATACCAAGCCATTTTGTTCCCGGATGTGGTCCATCAAACGTATAACCCTCAATGTCTCGCCCAATGGCATTCTAGCGTTCTCAGTTCTTCCCGCTGCAATATCTTGGGCGACGGCATCTGCCTCGTAAATAAATCCAAAGGTGCCTTCGGGGTGGTCGAATCGGAAGTCCTCCTCCTCGCCCTTGGCGTTCTTCACTCTAAAACCGGTAGGGCAGCTAGGTCCCAACTCGGTGTACAGCGTAATAGATCCTTCCTTTCCTTGGATACGGCCAAAGTCCTTCTGGCTGTTGGAAAGGACAGTCGGCAAGCAAACAGCAGTCTGGGGGTGGTTGTCGGGAGTCTTGTATTGCAAGATGACAGTGCTTGTTTCGTCCACGCCATTGACGATGTCCATGGCGGAAGTAACCTTGACCTCGGGGTGCTCGTCTCCGTACAGCCCTCTGCCCATAATCAAGGAGGAATATGTGAGGGTATAAATGCCGAGATCCAGGAGAGCGCCGCCACCAAGCGCTGGGTCCTTGAGACGGTGAGTCTGGGGAATATTATCCCAGCTCGCTCCAAGACCAATTTCAACGACGGATCGCCACACACGGCCGATCACGCCAGCCTCAATCTTCTTTTGCAGCTCAATAGCCAGGGGGAAGAACCTGGTCCAAACGGCTACAAATCGTCAGTTTAGGGTCGAATATAAGTTCCGAATTTTCTCACCTTCCATCAAGAATACACCCTTAGCCTTTGCAGCAGCAATAACTTCCTCGGCCTCCTTGCTGTTCATCGTAAAGGGCTTCTCGCACAGAACATGTTTTCCAGCCTTGATGGCATCCAGGCAGTTCTGTTTGTGCAGAGTGTGGGGGGTTGCAATGTAAATGATATCGACATCGGGGCAGTCATACACCTCCTGATAACTGGCCAACGCCTTGGGGGCATCACCAACCCCCTTCCAGTACTCATCGATAAACTTCTGGCTCTTTTCAACGCCACTTGTAGTGCCAACGGCGGCAAGGAAGTGCTTTGCAGGACCGCTAGCTCGCGGGGCAAGGATGTCCTTCACGAACATGCTGGCGATCCAGCCAGTGCCGACAACACCCCATCGCAACTGATGAGTAGCCATAGTGATGTGATTTCTCTGTTTACTTTGTGGCTTTGGTCGAAGTTGTCGATGAAACCGCGTGAGCAGGGCCAGGAATTTCGCTGCAGAGTGTAATATGCCAGGGCCTGTCTAAATGTCTCACCTTATGAAACCTCGCCCGATGGATGTACGCATACTTTATATGGTCTTTTTAAGACGCTGCCAAGCTAAACCACCAAATGTGTTGAGGTGGGGAAGCATCTCCGGTTCCAGGTCCGTCACTCCCCGTCTTGGTGTAGTGCGGTTCTTCTTGGCCGGGCTCTCGGTATCCTCGGTGGGTCTGCCGAACTTGGCATCCTGACACCCATCGTTTGATCTTCTCTATCAGAGCTAAAGCAGAACGCGCCCCGTCGATATCTTGGCAGCTTGCATTTATAATCGACTTTCGTAGGCGGATTACAAAGCACGCGGTCGGATTTCGAGGCATTTTTGGCCGTCACTTTGAGACAGTTGCAGCACCATGTCCCCTACCCTAGACTTTGCATAGAAGCGTTCGTGCTCTCATCATTGAACAAGATCGCATTAACGAGATGACGTGCTTGGGTTGATAACAGAGTTTCCCATTTATGCTATAGCAAGGAAATATTTAATGTGTTCAATTCTGATTTGATTCTTGTACAATAGGTTTTGTGGCAATACTATATTCAAATCTCAACTGGCAGCGTGAGTCCCTTTTCAAAACTCTCGATCGCCAGCTCAATGAGCTTAATTCCGTTTCGACTATCCTCTGGTTTAACTGGGTTCTCTCCCTTTCCATCAAGAGCTGCACCAAGAAGGTCGTAGAACTTCACATAAGTCTGTGGTGGGACGTTGGGATAAACTGCCTTCTTAAGGGGTCCACTCTCAAATCGGGTTCGTGTTGCTCCCTCTTCAGGCTCAACAGCCACTGTCAGGTAACCTTAAAATATTGTGAGCTTTTGATCAATAATGGGTATAGTGGATGGGACATACCATATTTTGACTCATCTTCCTTGCCAAAGTTGGGGTCGTCCAGCTTCATGCCTGCGAGAATCTGGGGCTCTTGAGGATCGATGTGGTGCTGTGAGTTTTGGGTTAGCCGAGCCTAATAAAGAGTAGAAAACGAATTGAAGCACCTTCTTGTAGCTTCCTTTCTCTCCGCGAATCCAGAATCTTAGTTGATCTTCTTCTGTGCTTAGGAGGCTTGACTTCAGAGTGACAAGCAGTCCGGTGGGATAATGGAACAAGACAGTAAAGGCATCTTCGATGCCCTCGGCATGTTGGCATTGCTTGAAACCAGTAATCTTGGAGGGAAGGCCGAAAAGAACGAGTGCTTGGTCAATAATGTGGGTGCCAAGGCCGTGAAGCAGAGTTCCTCCAGGCTTCGTAAGCATAGTTGGCCAAAATGGGGGCAGGTCCTTCAGGAAGAGATCATAGTGCGAAGAAAACTCGGTAATTTGTCCGAGGTGATTGTCAGAAATGACCTTCTGTAAGGTCAAAAACTCGACATCCCAACGGCGGTTCTGGAAAGGAGTGAGAAACTTTCCCTTGGCTTTCGCCAGCTTGATCAACTGGTCGCACTCTTCGCTGGTGGGGCAAAATGGCTTCTCAACAACCACTATCGGTTAAATTAATCACTATTCCTGGCTTTGATAGAGACCTGTAGGCGTTGCGTTTACTCACCATGTTTGCCAGCGTTCAACGCTTTGGTAGCCATTTCGAGATGGGTCTCCACAGGTGTGCAAACAATGATGAGGTCAACATCCTGGTCCGCAAACAGCTCCTCTGCGGAGCGATAAACTACACATTCCGGGTGATCCTCCTTTGCCTTGTTGCCAGAGCGCTGGACGATGGCGTGAACGGAGAAGGAGGGACTCCTGGTAAGGAATGGAATATGAAACACATTTGCAGATGTACCATATCCAATGATGCCGATTCTGTAGACCTTTGACGACATGATTGCAATGTGTCTGGGAGATGAAGATACTTGGACTGGATCAGGAGACTTGGGAAGTTTGGGGTCAATAAATATGGTTGTAGGTGACTATGAAAGATATGGCGTCTAGGTGCCATAATTCCCCGCGGTTCACCCCCTCCGCAAACATTTTAGGCACCACGGGCCGAAACAGTCTCGTCATCCTAGAAATATCCGTGATAGAATGGCGCGAGGTGGTGGTTCGCGATATCTATAGCCGAAGTTCTAACGACGTGTGGGGGATGCATCGGCAAATTCGGCGACGATACCGCCCAACCAAACTTCCAAATCGAGCTTTTAGGGGGTGTAGTATGCAATTCTCTTGACTCTCTTGGCAACCCCCAAAATACCCCAGATTGCGGCTCTTGGCGATCGAATCAAAATGTGTGGCGGCATCCACAGTTAAATGCTTGTTATTGAAGTGCGCCAACCTCAGCCCAACGCTTAGGGACACAGTCGTGAATCGGCCGGTTATATTGTGTCAGTTTTATGCCCGGCTGTCTCGTCTTACATAAATATCCTTCTCCATGCCTTGCAAATCACCGGCCATCACTCTAAATTGCCGAAATATCCGCATATTGGCCTTTACAGTCCGTCAAGCCCTTGTCGTTCTGGCTGGTGCATTAGGGTCTTGGCAAGTTACATCCCACCCCTTCATTCCCTTCCCCACAGAAAACGACAAGTGAGAGCCGGCATGAACCCATGCACGGGTGAGATCTCAAAGTAGTTAAAAGGAACTTCTGGATGCTTTCCTGGCGTTGATCTCACTAGGTTAGACAATACGACAATTTGAGTAGTTGACTTGGGCCTCATCGAGGTCTGTTATCAACCGGTAGGAAGCTAGCATACTCGGTGAAAGAATTTTTCAAAGCCCAGAATCTGAGATTATCCAATTCTTGGATATGTCACGGCTATTTCTGTGTTTCGATGGATCACGCGACCTTGAGCTCTTTCCCAGCTGTTTTCTAGTGTGATGAAGAACCCTAGTCTATTCTATGGAGGAGAAACAACGACAGCATCTGACCTTTATATGACCTTTACAATCACTCATTCCTCGCGATCAGCCGATACTCGGTCGATTACGATATTTTTCCCATCGCACCTTTACCCCCCTCGCCAAAATTCCGCGCTGTCTTGTAAATCACGCACGCTACAAAGGAGCGGAGTGTTCATCGCTTGTCTGAGATCTAGACGAAGTCGCATCTCTTCACGAATGACCCGATTCAGAGTTTCTTGACAAATGACCTGATTCAGGCGCGTGGGGGTTAAAGTAGGGTCTGGAAGCTTAAAAAGTCTGGCACGCGAGCGCACCGATACCAGGGTCATCAAACGTTGTCGCATCGTAGATCGTGCTTAGCCGAAACGACGCCACCGAGATTTCCGCAGCGAGATAATCAGCAGATCAGATAATCAAGAGATCAGATAATCAAGAGATTAGATAATCAGATAATCAAAATCATTCAACGTAGAGCAAAAGCTGATTTTATTCCGTGCTACCGAAAACAGAATTTACCCTCGTAGCGACTCATCAATTCGGTAACTTGCAGCGCCTTACTAGCTTTTCACTGACTTAAACACACATTGCTACTGACTCATTCGCGTCTCAAGCTCCCGCCTTGAGACGAGCTGGTATCTAACATTACTTCCACGCTCGAATTTCCCATTCCCCGCATTGACGTTGGTTTAGTAGTCCATCTGAAGAAAAAAACTCAAGATGGAGTCATTGAGACACCAAAAGGATTTCGCGATCTTGCGCTCACCCAAACCGCGTGGCTTACTACTGGTGGATGACTGCGTTCTGCTGAGCTTGGCGGAACAGCTCGTCGGCATCTTGGTTATGCGCCTCTCGCTTGCGCTTAACCCACCCCTTCATTCCAGGAACCTTCTCCAGTGCGTTGAAGATGGGATCGCGCAGGGGCAGATGGCCAGTGCGCTCCTCGTACATGAGGCAGCCGATGGCGCCGACGAGAGCAATCCAGTAGACGTTGTAGGAGATAACAGAGCCGTAGGTAGCAGTGTTCTGCCATCCGAGAATAGCGTTGAACACGTCCCATCCGTTGTCGGTCTCGGGGTTGCAGCAGTTGACGTGCCAGACAGTCTCCTTGATGTTGTAGGATCCGGGTCCGTTGCCGGCCTCGGAAACGTCGCTGCCAACCTTTTGGGCAAATTGGTGGTACTGCAAGAACCAAACAGACTTGGAGAACATGCCGGCGGCCATCAGATACAAGACGCTGGTTGAAGCGATCAGGAAGATCTGGATCGACATAACGTTTCCGCCGCGGTAGATCAAGAAGCCGACCAGGATTCCGGCCAGCGCACCGCAAACGACGGGGAGCGGAATGGAGGTCGCGGGGAGACCCAGAGAGACGCCTCCGACGAACACAACGGCTTCAACACCCTCACGGAGAGTGGTGATGAAGGGGAGAATGAACATGACGTGCCTGCGGGACCAATTGCCCAGCCATCCCTTTTTGGTGGTGTTGTGCTTCTCGGCGAGGGCTTGGGAGATCTTGACCTTCCACTTGTCCTGCATCTTGTTGATGCGCAGCAAAGCAAGGCCCATGATGGTGATGATAATTGTCGCAATCAGGTAGAAAATTCCCTCCCAAAGATCTTCAGATTTGGCCCAGATGTCATTTCCAAGGCCGTAGAAGACGCCGATGAAGGCGCCTCCGATGACGAGGCAGATGAGGATTCCGAGAAAGCGCCGACCCAAACTTGCTTGACCAATTTTTTATAAATTGCTTGGTCTTGGTCGGGTCCTCCCAGCGTCTGCTTGAGAAACGACAAGAGGACCGACACGATAATGACGGCCTCGAGGCATTCTCGGAAGACGATGAAGAAGATCTGAACGGCGAAGACGCTCTTGCCCATGGTGGCGGTGTTGGTGGTGTCGTGGTGGAATTGCGCTCTGGCCGGTTACTTCAGAAGCGGAAGCGAGAGGGGAATTAAAAAAAAAACCCAAAACGGAAGACCAGGAACACCACCCAGGACAGGAAAGATAAAATAAAAATAAATAAAAATAAAAAACTGGACTGGCAACGGGGCCTCTCTTGAGCGTATTTCTGCGACTGGGGCTGGGGTGTTGGAGGGAATAAGTCGCAGGCTGGATCGACGCCGGCGCTCACAGCGGTTCTCGTTCCGGCCCCTCGCCAAGCTTTGCTTTGGAGATTAAGAGTGAGTCGACGGTTTATCAGATGATCAGATTTACAGGGCTCTGAGGCTTAACCAGGCCCGATCCACCGGTAAAGGTTTTTCGTCCTTGATACTTGGTATTGGCCAACAGACGCGGGATTATGCCGCGATGCCGTTTTAGCCGTTCGTGTCGGGCGTGCAACTCGGCAATTCGCATCCGTGAGCCTCCACTCAGATTATCAGATAAAAGATAACAACGGGAATAACCCCACATTCGGACGGCAGCATTTGTGCCGGATTCTCAGCCCACGGCTGCTCGGATGATCTATCGGCGCCTCTGGACCACTCTATTCGAGACTAACTGCTGTGCGTGGGATGGCATTGGTGATCACTGAGGGAATAAGATTCGTCGCTATGGGCCACCATTACGAAGTTGAAACCCAGGTTTATGTCCATCCTTCCCAGGAAAAAATTAGACAAAATTCAAGCTTACATTCCGTCACCTGCACTCCATCGCCATTGTGGATGTGAGGGACGGTCTCTGTGCATCTGTCAAGCTCCAGCAGTTTCTCCGGTCAGACAATTCGCTGCAGCACTGGCCTGGCGTGCGCGACCACACAGCGCAATCCCTTGATGGAAGTTTAAAAAATTGGGCTTCGTTTTCCACCAGACAAAATCCAATCCCCAGCCCTCTTGTTGTTGACTCTTTTCTTTTCTGTTTCCTTTTGGTTGATACCCCTCTCACAAAAAACAACACCAACTCTCTTCCTCACGGGGCCGGTGGGAAGATGGTGAGACTACTCATGCTCGGCTACTTCTTCCTTCTGGCTCTCGCAGCCGTGTGCTGTGAAGCCAAGACAGTTACCTACGACTTCAATGTCAGCTGGGTCAATGCTAATCCCGATGGCCTTTTCGAGCGCAAGGTTGTCGGAATCAACGGCCAATGGCCTCTTCCAGTCATTGAGGTCGACAAGGGCGACCGCCTCGTCGTTACCATGCACAATCAACTTGGAGACAAGGCTGCGTCTATCCACTGGCACGGTATGTTCCAGAACGGAACAAACGAGATGGATGGTCCTGCAATGATCACTCAGTGCCCTGTTGTCGCTGGCCAGTCTATTACATACAACTTCACCATTAACCAAGCCGGAACTTACTGGTACCATTGCCACACCGATTACTGCTATCCCGATGGCTACCGCCAGGCATTGATCGTGCACGATAAGGATGCCTATTTCAACGATGACTACAGCGAGCAGCTTACTCTTACCATGACTGACTGGTATCATGACATGCTCGAGGACCTCCAGTCCGAGTTTATGTCCCTGTACAACCCCTCAGGCGCTGAGCCTATCCCCAATGCCTTCTTGCTCAACGACACCGTCAAGTCCAGCTATGCTATCAAACCCAACACCACCTATTTGCTCCGGTTGATCAACATTGGTGCATTTGTCGGCCAGTACTTTTGGATTGAGGACCACACCTTCAAGATTGTCGAGATTGACGGTGTCTACACTGAAGCCACGGAGGCGAGCATGCTCTATCTCTCGCCAGCCCAGCGCTATGCAGTCCTGCTTACTACTAAGAACTCGACTGACAAAAACTATCCAATTGTCACAGTGGCAGATTCCACGCTGCTAGACACAATTCCCTCTGATCTCCAGCTCAACCAGACCAACTGGTTGGAGTACAACAGCAAGGCCGACCACCCAGAGGCCGTGGTTACAGTTGACGACAGCACGGCCCTGGCGCCCTACGATGACTTGACTCTTGTTCCATACGACAAACAGCCGCTGTATGGCGAACCAGATGTCGAGGTTAATGTTACAGTTATCATGCAGAACCTCATGACTGGTGACAACTATGCTTTCCTCGATAACATCACCTTTACTCCTCCCAAGGTTCCTACTTTGTACACCGTCATGTCAGCTGGTGATTCGGCTGGCAATGCCTCCATCTATGGAGATTACACCCACTCCATGGTTCTCGAGCACAACCAGGTCGTTCAGGTCGTTGTGAACAACGCCGACTCCGGAACCCATCCATTCCATCTCCACGGCCACACATTCCAACTTCTCGACCGACAGCCATCCTACGGACCAGACTTCTACGACCTTGCAGATGCGGATGCGCCTGTTCCCTACGACCCCAGCAACCACACCGACTTCCCCAAGTACCCGGCCAGACGAGACACTTTTGTCTTGCCCGCTCAGGGCTACTTTGTCATCCGCTTCATCGCCAACAACCCAGGTGTCTGGATCTTCCATTGTCACATTGATTGGCATTTATCATCCGGTTTGGCTATGCTCTTCATTGAGTCCCCCAAGATGATCCAAGAGCGCGTCACCATTCCTCAGGAGCACTACGACATCTGCAGTGCCGCCGGTGTTTCCACCAAGGGCAACGCCGCTGGCAACTCGGAGGACTTCTTCAACCTGGCCGGCCAGAACGTGCAGCCTGGTTGGATCCCCGACGGCTTCACTGCCCGCGGCATTGTGGCTCTCGTCTTTTCCATCATTTCTGCTATTATCGGTATTACCAGCATTATCATCTACGGTCTGGCAGACGTCAGGGTCAAGAAGCCCGCGTCCACTGCTACCGGCAATGGTTCCGACAACAACTCCAATGACGTTACTGTTGTGGAGGAGACCACAGCCGGAACGAAGAAGGAGTAAGAATTGTAATCAAGCGGCGTGCTTTTCGAGATACCAATTCTGTTAGTGTGGCAGCGGCGAAGCCGCGGGGCCATGACCTGAACGAAGTAGTACGTCTATTACAGATAATGCGGAGGGGGAGACCATTTTCATTAGCTAAGCTATTCAATTGACTTCGTTTTAAACTCAGTCATCTGATATGGATTATGTGAATTACGTTGTTTTAGCCAAACGCAAACATGTTTTGCATAGTTCTTTGTGGTATACACATATGGCAGTTGCTCCCACGTAGATCAGGGATGGGAATCAGCGTTGCCTAAAAGTCCTTGTATCAGACTGGCATTCTTCAAACGAAGAACCCAGTCACTCCTCAATTTTTAACGTCTCTTCTTTCAATACTAATAGCAAATTGAGAAAGAAATTATCTATATTCACTACTTGTGAACTGGATCCCCGTAATCAATCGCCAGGAGCTTATTCCAAGGATTTAATCAATCCATAAAAAAGTCCTTCAAGTTAGAGCAATTGCTTTCCTCTCAGAATACAACTTGCTGTAGAAGGAAGCACCAGTCTTCTCAAAGTCAGGCGTTGGCACAAAGGCAAGGCCCATGTCAAAGCCCTCACCGGAATATTCGTCCTCACTAAGTGGAACAAGCTCTAACTCGACGAGAATTTCAACAATCCCAATCCTCCTATAGACTTCGTGGCTTCCGTGACTTTTTCCTATTGGCTCTAGCAAAAGCCCACAAACGTCATGTAGTTTGGAAGCTGGACACTTGGCCCATTCGCCTGCGTCATCTCCGTCAAGATACGCTGTCAACAGCGCCACTCTGATATCATGCCGCTCCATCAGAGCTTTGTCAGATTTTAGACCAGAATCCAAGCGTACCTCAATACTGATCGCCTTGGGTAACTTCGTCGTCAATATGCGAACAGGGATAATCCAAGCCTTGATCACAAGCATCTCCAAGCTGCCAGCTGCACCTTGCTCAGGTTTTCTGACCACCTCCAACAATTCTGCATCAGCTACCGAACCAGTGCCATCAGACCAGGCTATAGGTCTGTTCATGGAGCACCATGACCATGAGGGGAAATCTGTTGATTTTTCTGGCCAAGAAGTTCTG
Organism: Aquanectria penicillioides; assembly: GCA_003415625.1. Lineage (NCBI taxonomy): Eukaryota > Fungi > Ascomycota > Sordariomycetes > Hypocreales > Nectriaceae > Aquanectria > Aquanectria penicillioides. The sequence continues at coordinate 6,570,316 of PYIU01000002.1, read as the reverse complement.
TCCTTTGCTGCATCTCTCCACGTTAAACCATGCCATAGATCCGATGCCCAAAATCCATCCATGTACTCATCTTTGTTCCCGAATAGCTGGCTGAACTTTGACACAACCCCAGCCAAAGCAACCAGCTTATCACTCTGTCGGGTAAGAAGTCGGGTTGAATATTCTCCCACAATCAGGTACCATTTTGCACGAATCATTTCTATACTATTCCATTCGTTCGACTTGACTGCCTGTGACAGAGAGGTAGGCAAGAAATCGTTTCCAGTAGGATGCGATTTTATCAATGGTGTCGAGATGTCCGTCCCATACCCAATCCGACATCGAAACCATATTTGATCGTCTCCGATAATCACAAGTCTCTTTGAAAGAAGTCTCTCTTGGAATGTCCAGCCACGGCGAGACCATGGGGTTGAGCTTCCGCCTTCATTCGCGAGGCGATAGGAAGGAAAATAAAACTGAAGGTGCATGCCAGCCGGGCTGGGCCAGACTATTCGGTCCTCAATCCAGGGCGGCCGACTTTTCAGGAATCCCACCTCTGCTCCGGAGCTGTGAATAGGAACAATAGTGAACAATGCCAGTTCATAGTATTGCATCATTTTCTGGCTTTCGTGGATCCACTCTCCAGAATCTTGAACGATGCAAAGTGCATCTATCCAAATGTAGAACATTCCTAACGCTCGACAGACCTTGATGCTGTCTTGCAGTGTCTGGGGCAGTGTAGCAGTCGGGAAACCTGATAATCTAGTGGGTAGGTTTGCCATAACCGTCCGGGCGTCAAAGGCGATCTTAGAAGGGCCCCAGCAATAGCTTAGAATTGCATATTCCAAACCCAGGCCTTCAGTTTCCTCCAATCGGGTTATGGTGGGGTCTGATATGTTCAACAGTCTCAATGGCGCACCTAACTTACCATATCCTAGGCATTCGTTGTGCTGCTGATCTTGATTTCCAATGCATGTATCTAAGTAGGTTTTGATATTGTTCATTGGATGATCAGCCAAAGGGTTCGGATCAGGAAATTCAGGAAAGAATCCTGTACCGCGTAAGCGACATTCCCATAGACCGCATCCCATTTAAAGACCTACGCAAATGCTTTTCTCGGACATTGATAGTGATAGGCCGTGACTTGGTTCCAAATTGAATGTTCCCATTAATACTGGTAGGAAGCCAGTCCTCTCGCCCGTTGGCAAAGAGAACGGTAGCTGGCTCTGGGTGAAATTCGCACAGGTTTAATCGTATACTAGAAGTGGGATGCACTTCATCAAGCAGATCCGGCGTTAACTGAACCTGAGTTGATATGACTTGTTTCATAAACAGGCAAAGTCGACAGCCATCTTTAATTGCCTTCTCAAGCTCACTCATGCTTGGATACTCATCATTTAGTTCATACGTCAGAGGAACAAACCCGTATTCTTCCATAGTCTCACGCGGTGGGGTTGCTTCCACTATTGCCTTGTGGTCAAAGGTGAGTGACAGACAACGCTGGCATAGCTTGCTGGGAGGGAAATCCATGGTTGCGTCAGGTTGATCATCCGAAGTCGTGTCTCAGATATGCCATGAAAGTAACGACAGGGGTGAGGCCTAGCTCCCAGAGTGTATTGAATCTGACTTTCTCGATGGCAAACCGAAATCCCCGTAAGATGAACAGATCAAGTTCGTCTCATGCACTTTAACTTACCCCGCCGTGCAAAATGTCGCATGACACAGATTTACAGTCCGCACACAGCTGACTGAGACGCTACTCATTGTGCAATGAAACACCCTAAAATGTGCAGGCATGGCTTAACCTTGGTGATTTCTAATTTCTAGCACTCTATATTGGTTCTAGTTTATTACTTTGTTGAACAGCAGCTAGGAGCGGTGTCTACAATGTCCCTCCTGCAATAACAAGACGATTCAACTGGCACATCCACAAACGCTAGGGCCGTCTTCAGCTGTTGTTGGATAATCTTGGCCTCGCCGTTCAACCCCAGTTTGACTGCGCATTCGTGGTAGCCGTGTAGCGCCCAGACGTTGTTCGGATGGTGCCGAGCCCGGTACAGCGTATCGTTCAGACCAAGATCAGTGCGGTATACTTGGGCGGCTTCTTCAACACGGCCCTGCTCCATGAGCAGAGCTGCGTAGGCGTGACGGGCAGGCTGCATCCAAGCCCACGGCTCGGCGTAGACGAGGCCATCATCCAACTCGATCGACTTTCGAAGGTGAGTAAAGGCAAGTTCAATGTTTCCTCGGCGGTACTCCAGCTCTCCGTCCAGCATCGCCGCCGCAACTGCCAAAACATCAGAGCACTTATTCGGATAATCAATGCGCGAAGGGGGAACACGGTCCTTGGCCGCAAGGAAAAGATCCCGCTCCTTCTCCGACTCGGCAACATTTCCAGTCGCAGCCCAAGCAACGCCCTTGGCGTAGTGGATCGTCGCCGTCGTGACGCAGTACAGTACTTGGTCCTCAGGAAGCTCGAGATCGATAATATCCTGCCAGCGCCCAAACCGAATCAGGACATGAGGACGTACAGATCGGAACGTCTCCAGCCAGTCAGCCATCGGGGGCGACTGGACGCGCAGCTGGTGCTCGGGAAGGGCTGCCTCCATCCGGTCCACGGCGTCGAGGGAGACCTTGAATTGGCCGGCGTGCATGGCGGCGTAGATGAGCGAGTGGTAATCGTGCATGCGGTAGATGGTGTAAAAGTCGTCGGCGCCTCGGAGGGAAACAAACTTCTCATCCGCCTTCACGGCCGCTGTGTTCGCCGCAATGGCGCCGCGGTAGTTGCCGATGAGGATATCGAGATGGGAGGGCATGTGAGCGAGATGGCCCACTTCGTTTCCTAATCTTCGCAGGTTCTCAGCAGCAGGGAGGCCGCGCTCGGGCTCGGTCGACATCTCGGTGAGATGGATGTACAGGTGAAGAAGGCCGATATGCTCAGAACCGCCGTCTTGGGCAAGGCCTCTCTCGAGAACCTCCTGCGTCTCCAACACTCGCGAACCCGGCCCAGGCTTACCGGTGCGCACGTCCCAGAGCCCCCACGGCGTGAGGTTCATGAGGGCATCAGCGTATAAAGCGGAAACGTCAAGATCATCCTTGAATTGTTCGTAAACGGGCTTCATGGCCTCGGCATAACTGTGGTTCCAGGCCTTGTAGTCGAAATGGGTCCAGCCATCTGTGGGGAACCGGTGCTGGAGCGCTTCGAGAAGGGCGCGCTCGACAGGCTCAACAACGGTCAGCGACTTGGCCGTTTTCAACGACTCGCAGCATTTGTCAATAGTCTTCTTCAGGTCTTCCTTGTCGAAGTGATTCCAAGGCTTGTTGTAATTTGGCCCAAGGGCATAGGCGAGGCCCCAGTACGCGAGCGGACACCCGGGGTCGATTGCGATGGCCTTTTCGAAACAGCGCGCCGACTCTGCATGGTTGAAGCCGTAACTCCAGATGAAGCCGCTCTCAACCCACCGCTTCGCCTCGGGGCTGTTGGTCGTCACCCTCCGACTGTACGGAGGCAAGACAAACTCCTCCGAGTCGGCCTTTGAGGAGGGAACAGTGCGCGTCATTGTCTTGCTCGCAAGGCTAGCCAACTACTATTTGTTTCTATATAGGCCCGCTCCAAGGAATAAGAAACTCGGTTTCGGCTGGATTGGAGGTGAGCTTTACAAACAGGCCTGTGTCGGTTCTCAACTTCGGGTATCAACGTCGGATTTCAACTTCGGATCTCGCTGACCTCGCATGCTGCGGAGAAACACAGTGGAGCGCCGTACCGTAGCGTCAAATCAGCGCTGGTGGCGTGCTCCGAGTGGGCCGAAGACGGAGGAGGCTCGGGAACCTGACCGCAGCGGCCGTTTGTCATGTCGCGTGCCGTGTGCCAAGGCAGCGTAACCGTCGATGTGCGGGATCTGATTGGAATGTGCGACTGTAGGAGAAGAGGGGGTGAGGGAGATGGTGAAAGGGCCCACAAAGCTCACCTCAGTATCGATCGTCATTGCAGTACATTTCTGCCCAATGGAGGTTGTATCGAATTCCAGATAACCAGTACTCTGGATACCTTTCATTCTGTATTTAATCCAATTGTATCACTTCCTTTGTCATTGCCGAAAGTTCCTTTGTCAGACATTCCGCCCGAGACACTAATGGCCAGGGTCTCACTCAACAGCAACAAACTGTACCTAACTATAACCTCAGCAGTTGCTGTGTGTATCACCAGATAAACGCTAGCAGGCAAAACCGCTACGATATATCAGCCCCAACAGCAGTGGCAAAACCCATGTCACAGGAAATCCAGATCAATAACAGCAACGCTTTCTTTCATTCGTGAAACCCCCTGCAACCAGATCTAGATCTGATCTGTCTGCCCCGCCGCCGGGCGCCCAATGGATCCAAGTGGGATGACTTCGCCTTCAGCCATCGCTACAAGTGCCTTGGGTACCCTAAGGTCCTGGCTCCTAATACGACTACTACCCTCCCCCTCCTTACATGCGCTCCGTCTGCTTGGCGCCCTCTGCGGGAGCCAAATACGACACACGGTCCTTGACGTACAGCTCAACGTCAATCTTGCCGTGGAGGTTGGCCTTGCCCTCGTCCAGTCCGCCCGCCTTGATGCAGACCTTGCCCTCCATCACGTCGAGTCGGGTAAAAAGACTGGACCCGCAGTCGCCGCAGAAGTAGTGGTGGTTGATCTTGCCAGAACCTCCAACGACATCGTACATCTTGGGGGATCCTATCCAGGTCGGTCAGTGATAAGGCCGAAGACAGGTTTATGTGAGATAGTTACCCTTGGTCACGGAAAATGAGGCATCAGACACAATAGCATTGGATGTGAAGGCACTGCCAGTCCACTGCAATCACCGTTAGCGCCCGCAGAGTCCAACCCCATCATGTCATCCATCCACACTCTACCTTACCTTCTGGCAGTCGTCGCAATGGCACAGGGCCGTAAACTCAGCATCCTCTACCAGCCAATGATTAGTGATCCGGCCCTGGCCTGGAGGGTTGAAGCATCCCTACCAGTGCTCTTGTACGCGGTCGCGCCACACATGCAGCTACCAGAAAGGGTCATCGTGGTGGATGACGGAATCAGACTTCGTTTGGTTCGGGTGTAAGACGGGTATGTAAGGCAGGCTTGAGCACAGATGGTAGTAATTGGTGATTGATGCGAGAGACAATCTATCAAGGTCCTCGTCCCCCAGTATATATATATGTATATATATATACCCCAACTAATAGACGATCCTGTGGAGCTTTCAAACACAAGAAACGCCTACCCCTCTTCAAGGCCAAGACCAACCCAGAGATGCGATGCGATGCTCCGCCGCGCCGCTACGGACCATCGGTCCTCCCCACTGGATTCCCTAGCTTGCGCACGTCTTACCTCGATGCAGAGTACCGGGATCCGCAGCAGGAGCGAATAAAGAAGACGAATAGAATCGTTTAGTCTACCGGGTGGGCTTCTACCCCGGGTGAAGTTGGATTCGCGAAAAGCAGGTCGGTCATGTACGTCACAGCGCCGTGCCCGCAACCCCAGGGATGGCACCACTAGACCCGTCGCTTTGGGGCAAGCGTCCGATCCATATTCGACGTCCACGGCCGGATTGGATGCGTCCCCGATGAGACGCCTCGGAGCCCTTATGTCACGTCTCCGGGGCGGATCCGCAGTCGTCGATCGGTCCATAGAAAGCGTGCGCAGTGCTCGAGATGGGTGCAGGAGCTCGTAAGCTACCGTAGGGCGCAGATTGCGGGGGCGGGTCGTGGGGAGGGGAAAAGAGCGGCGCAAGAAGCCATGAGGAGGCTCCGGGAACGAGGAAGGGGAAATTGTGGCTTGGCGGACGTCATCTACAGGGATCAAGTAAAGTGGCAGAGACTGCGCGATGTGAACGATGAAAGAACTCGCATATTCATGACTGATAGTCGTTTCTGCCTCTAGGGCATACATTGACGACTTGGAAGACTCTAGTCTACCTTCTGTGCAACACTCAACCCGGCCGGTGATCTGGAATCATGCAGGCCCTCAACATGGACAAATTCTTGATCTTCAATAAATACCTAATAATCAACGTTCCCTCATTCTCCGTCATAATCGGTTTTGAAACATCCTTCCTTCTCTCGCAATGGCAAATGGAAATTACGAATTAGTCTCGTGAGTGCATCACCTCGGGCTTCTCGTTGCTAACGCGCGGGCTCTCGACATCTTCCCTCCTCTCGGCGGCGTGTTCAATGGCAGCGCTGCCGACAACTTGGCGCGCGTCCGAGTCGTGAGCAATGTCAAACTTGCCGCGCAGGTTCTCGGGACCCACAAAGGTCAGTACGATCACGTACGCGTACACGCAACCCATGAAGATGCAGATGACCTTGCCGTAGTTATATCGCAACTCGCCCTTCTCGGTCTCGGGCAGGGGGAACTGCTCGCCGATGCGGGACTCGATGGTCGACGACGCGGACGAGACTAGATTGCCCAGCTGGTAGGCTGTACCGACGACAAAGGTTCGGAAGGCGCCGGGAGACAGCTCCATGAGGTGGATGGGGATGACGCCCCAAGCGCCCTGGACGCAGAACTGCTGGAAGAAGGCGGCGGCGATGATGGCCTCGTCGCGGACAAAGGTGTAGGGGTACAGGAGGGCGCCGCCGACGAAGCAGCAGCAGATGATGCTGAATCGACGACCGACCGACTGACTGCAGAAGCCGACAACGCTACCGCCCAGCATGGCGCCGAGGTTGGCGACGACCTGTGTGACCGTGACCTTTGTGGCGCTGAAGCCGAGCTGGTTGGAGAGCATGGTGGGATACAGGTCCTGGCTACCGTGGCTCATGAAGTTGAAGCCGGCCATGAGGAGCACGAGGTAGGTGAGCAGAAGCCAGTGGTGCTTGAGAGCGACCTTGCCCTCCTTGACGAAGACCTTGCCGACGGCGTCGTGGGAGGCTTCCAGACGGGCACGCTGGCGCTCGCGGTAGGCCTGCGTCTCAGGGAGGACAAGACGCCAGAGGATGAAGATGACGGGCGGACAAGCACCGAACCAAAAGAGCGGGCGCCAGCCGTGGGGGGTCGTATCGACGAGACCTCGGGCGAAGGCGGCGGCCAGCAGGTAGCCAAAGGCGTACTGGATACGGAATGTCAGCTGGCAGTTTCAAAACATGCGTTGGGGCGGGGGCGAGGGCGATGATGCTTACACCTTGCTGGAGGATACCACTCATGAGACCACGAGCCTCTTCAGGACAATCTTCGAGCGCCGTGGCAGCTGCGTTACCGTACAGACCACCCATGGCAATACCGAAGAGGGCTCGGCAGGCGAGAAACTGTTGGTAGGTCTGGCAGAAGCCGGTTCCCTAAGAGGTTGACGTGTTAGTAATTGCAGACGTGGAGAAAAAAATAACGGATATAATTGACGATTTCATACCAATTCAAGGGCAATGAAGAGCAAGTTGTTGACAATAAACGGCCACTTTCGGCCGTATCGATCGGCAGCGATACCAAAGGCAATGGAGCCAACGGATCGGAACATGAGCACGAGGGTGATTCCCCAGGTGATGTCGGTCTTGGTCTTGCCAAAGTCCTTGGCCAGGTCGGTAACAGTCAACGAGACGGTGAAGAAATCAAAGGCATCCCAGGTCTACGTAGCGAGCCGACAGGTCAGTAACAGGGGTCTCTCTCAGAAGCGTCCCACACTTGGAGCAGGTAGAGGAAACGACTTACCCAGGCGGCAAAGGCCACGAAGAAAAAGGCCCATTGTTGGCTGTTCAGCATGCGAACCAGCTTAATGGGGTTCGGGACGTGAAGCAGCGGAGGCTTCAGGGATGAGAAGCGCGTGGCGACATATTCGCCGGCCGTCATGTGTTCATGAGGCGTGGTGTTGTCGTACTCGTGGTGACCCATTGTGGGCGCACGTTTGGCTGTGCCTGTTGTTTGCTAAAACGGCGATGAATGCCGGCAGTTTACCGATGAGTTGGGAGTTATAACGGTAAGATATATGTATGTGTATGTGGCTGGGGTTGGGGATGGGGAGAGTTGTTAAACGGCGGAACGGCTTGATGTTTTCGTCTGATGAATTACCGTTGCCGCGTGGGAGTTTGTGCCTTGGGTTACCGAAACTGGCAAGTCGCGTTACAATCCAGCGTAGCGATGACACGGTTGGGGTTGACACAAGAGGAGAAAGAGCTGCTGTCGATGCACGACCAGGTAGCTTGTGGAATTGGAGAAACAAGACTCAAGACAGTGAATGTCCTAGAATGACGATGATGATGATGATGATGATCAAAAGGCGAGGGCCAAAGAAAGCTCAGCATCAGGAGCGAGGAGGGCGGCTCATACATATATACTCGGGGCACGCACACTCTCCCCAAACAAGCATACACCGGCGTAACCCATCCAATCCATCCTGCTCACATCCCCACTTACACGGCGACGATCCCATCGCAACGGGAAGGGAAAGGGACAAACCCTACCGGCGCAAACAACGCCGATGTCAAACCGAATGTCCAAACTACGAGCTAAGCCCGCCGAGGCAAGAGCTGTGAATCCGAATATCCTTCACCCTGGACAATGACCAATTACGCGCTGCATGTCAAGCGTTTTCCCTTCCTGCGGCGAACCCCGTAGCCATCATCATGGCCTTCACATCACCCCCCTTCCCCTCCGCGCCCCCTTGCCCCCTCCCATTCCCCTCACTGGGGCCCTGTAAGTGACCGGCTCTCTGTGTCACAAAGAGAGCGAGGGAGTGTGAGGAGAAGGGAAAAAAAAAGTCTGGGTGCCATGAGGCCAAACGCTGCCCCCAGAAGCACAGACCGGGGGGCGTGTGTATGGCCCTGGATCCATCAGCTGCGGTGCTGGGTGCGGGGGGGAAAAGGCAAGCCGATGGACCTTTTGCGGGCACAGGTCGCTAAACGTTGGAGCCCTGTCGAGCTAAGTAAGCTAAGGTCGAGCAGAGCAGATGTCGACATTCCAGCGTTGCGCAAAAGCAAACAGGGGACGACCATGGCTCCGGTTGAGTGCCGATCCCCACTGCGGCGTCGTCACATGGCGTCGAGGTTTTGTGTGCTTGATCTGTGCTTGCGCGCTGTCTCGCAGCTTCGAGGCTGAGAGTTGGTCAGCATGACTGGGATTTTTGACTGGACTGGGGGGGCAACGACCCAGGGGACCCAAGGCTTATTCCCGAAAGACGTCATGGGAAGCGAGGCACAGAGAGGCAAAGAGAGAAGCAGAGACACCAAAAAAAATGGATGAATCTAGACAGGCTCTGATAATTCGGCATTCGGAAGACTGACTGTGACTGTTGTGACTCGAACTTACAAGCGAATCCATCGTCAAGATTTTGCTCCTCAGCATCATCATGAGGCCTCCTCGTCAGGTTTGCCTTCCGACTCCTCCGTCTTGACATCGTTGTCGTCGTCGTCGTCCTCCTCCTCCTCCTCCTCCTCTTCTCCCTCCGCATCATCACCGCCATCCTGCCTGCCCACTTTCTCACATCTCTCATCTCTCCAACTTCCCTTCACCCCCAAAACGAACCACTTCTTTCCCCTCACCAGCGCAACATCGAACGGGCCAAAGACGTCGTCCCATCCTCTCCACCATGGGGAAGCCAGGCCCGGCCCATGATCCTTTCTTTCCCCTCCTTTTCACGCGTCGCCCATCTCTCTCCACACACTCAAACACTCTAATCTCCCACTCAAAATCGTTCCCCAGACAGACGTGGCCCCCCCTAAAGGAAAGCCAAAACGCTAACCAGCTTGCTGCACCGCGTGCGTGCAGTGCTTTGCCTTGCTCCCACACACCATTCCCGGCACCAAAGCTCCGCGCTGCGGCGGGTCCTTCGGCCGGGCCTATCCCTGTTGCGGCAGGGGAGCTGGCGGGAAGCGGGTCTGCATGGCTGGATATATCGGCAATACGGCACCGCCATGCTGACTTACATCATCCTCCTCACCACCACCGCCGAAACCACCGCCGTCGGGCGCGAAAGAGTCACAAGACGAGACACTGGCTTGGGGGGGCAGAAAATTCATGAGTTTTTCTGGCGTCTACCAGCCTGTCTCAGGGTTTGAGAGACTTCTTTTTGCTCGGGTTGGTTTCCGCTTCGCTACACTATGTGAAAGCCAGAGAGAGCATCCATCCATCCTCCACCCAAGGAAGGCCAGGCTAGAGGCCAGAACTGACTAGGATTTCGTTGCATCGACTTCCCCTCCCCCCATCTATTGTTGGGTTGGACCACCACCGCATGGTCTGGGTCCAAGGCAATCTCGAATCTTGCTAACCTCCACAAAGGCCCAGCATCATCCTCGTCATCTCCATGACCCACGAATGACCCCAGAATCGCACCCTTTTTCTCTCCAATCGCCCTCGAAACAGACCATGCACCGTCACATTCCAGTCCAGGCAACCCTGAAGTATCCGGAGCCCAGCCAGAGCCCATCTCCGCAAACTAAGGAACCTTTCCCCAGCTCTGCTTCGGCCCATGCCCGTCAATCTTGTCCTTGTCAGGCTATACTATGCCGACCCATCCACCCATCCACTCAATCCACCCTCTATTTACATGGGTTGAGCGCGATGGCCATGTGTTGCATGTATACCGTACCGTTTGTTCGTTTGCATCTCTCCGTGTGTTTGGATGTATCTGTTGTATCTTGTATACTGGACTAGGTAAGGTACCTACCTACCTATGTATGCGAACTGCACCGCCGGCGAACACCGCCTCCCTATTTTTCTTTTCCTGTCCTCCCTCCCTTCCCTTCTTGACCGCGTGTGAAGCTTTCCCATTGCAGCATCAGCACTCTAACCCAAACATAATCCCACCGATCCTTCTATTCCATATTCCGCCAAGCTTCTAGAAGGTATGCCGTAGCAGCGACCGAGAACCAAGGAAACGACATCCCCCAAAAGCCCGAGAGAGATAAATCAGTATCCTTAGAACTTCCCTCCCTCAAGCGCCCGTTATCAAGCAGAGTCATCGCCTACTCCACGGTCCCGCTCGTCTCGTTCTGTGCCATCTTTCATGCCCACCCCTCCCCTCCGTCATCGCAACCCTGTCCCACGCCGAACCCCCGAAAACCTCCACATTTGCCTCAACGAGCACCACAATTTTTCCCACCCCTGGCCCATCGATCGTACGGTCAATAGTCTTTTTTTTTTCTCGGTTTGCTGGCTGTCTTATCTCCATCTTCGTCATCACAATCATTTGATCAATGACTCCCTTCTTAACCGGCCTACATCCTCGGCAATGCCATGGCGCGCCGTACGCCCGGGTCTCCTCCTGACTGACTGACTGACTAACACTGGCTTTGACTCCAATTGCGGCTCCCAACTCGTCATGTCTGTCGTCACTTGACCACAGGCATTTGCGCCTCCTCATACCCGGAGCCTCCAACTTTGGAGCCGCATAGCTATAACCGAAGTCTCCACTGCGGTCCGTTACCTGCGTTGAGGCTAAAAAAAGCCATGCAGACCTATAAACAGGTCAACGTCTATCCATGTTCGCCCTTCTAGAATGCCCAAGCCATGCCGATCGCTGTCGTTCTTCCAACAGGTCTGAGCCCGGCAGTCCTCACAACGTTCCTTGCAAGCTTATTGACCTGCAGAGAGCCACGCCGTCACCTTTGAAACGAAAGTAAATGGAAGCGATTGGTACAATGCCCCTCATGAAGAGGGAAAGCAAAGATTTGTCTTGATGCTCGTGTTTTACCGGTTGCCCTCTGGTCAGGCACCAAACTAAATATTTCCCACCCCCAACGCCCTCAGCCCAGGGTATATCGGGTATCCCCCGTGGTGAATAATCCTACATCACACGTCTGTCGTCGTGTCTCGGCGCTCATGCTTTCTCTTCTCTTCGTCTTCTTCGTTATACCCTTGCTCTGCGCCCCATTACCTCCACTATGGTCATTTCCCTGGGGTTCTCATCGAGAACAAAATCGAACACAGCAACCCATTGCTCATTAATCCGGCAAAAGGCCTCCCAGATTTACGAGGCCCCACCCTGTGCTTCCCGTTACCATTCCGAAAGTCGGAAAACAATATATAACATCCTTCTAAACACCGCCGCCCATAAAGGCAGCGAGGTCATCAAGGTCAAGGAGCTGTCGCTCAAAGGCCTGGCAAAGCTCAGGCGCAGTCATGTCTTGGCTAGTAGTCTGGCCCTCCTGGTTGGGCATCATACCGTTGGATGACATGTCGGGGCTCTCTTGCTTGGCCCCGTGACCATGGGCCGAGCCATGGGCACCACCGGGAGGTGGCGAGACAGTCGTAGGAGTAGAGACCCCACCAGAGCCACCGTTGATAGTGGTGACGCCGGGTCGTCGGGGAATGGCTGCAGGGGGCTCGCTATCATCGCGGACCGATTCGGAGACAGATCGGGGCGGGGCCTGTCCGGAGACGCTTCCACCAGCGTTGGTTTGCTGATCGTAGTCCATGGCATCGGGGTTCGTATCGGCGTTAGAGGAGATCTCGTCCTTGATGCCAGCGGCTGGGCCGTGGGAAGTGGAGCTGTGGCGAATCGGGCCCGCGGGGCTGCCGTCGTTGTTCAGGACGCGCTGCATAACAGTCAGGTGTCGCAGCCAGCTGCCCATCAGTGGCCAGTTCTCGGTGCCATCGCTCATGAAGCGGAGGCCGTCCTTGACAATGTGAGCTGCCGTCTCGACCGCGTTAGGAGGAGTAAGGCCCTTCAGGGAGAGGTATGCGACGGTGGCGCTAGCGGTGAATGAGGAGAAGAGCATGAAAATGGGGAAGCAAGGGATGTGGTCCTTCTCAGAACCAGCCTCGACGGCGGTCAACAGAGAAATGATTCCGTGGCACGAAGTGAAGAGGCGGTCCACAACATCATGGCATCGAGGGTTGAGTCGGAACGTCTCGAGGTTGAAGCTGGGGGAAGTGACTTCCTGGAGCAGCCGTCGTCGATGCACAAAGACGGTGGCGCAGTGAAGAAGGCAATGGAGCATGGCAAAGGTGTAGCCCGATCCCATCGTCATGTGGAGGTTGATCTGGCCTGGCTTGTCCACAAATTGCATTGGGAGCTGGGCCCGGAGACCCTCAATCTTGGTAATGAGGTCGCTGCAGTCCTCCTCTCGGAAGTTGCTCAGGGTCGTAGTGGTGAGCATGGCGACAACATCGCGCCAGATCGTAGCGGCAAGGACAATGTATCCAAACTCGCCAATCTCAGAGGAAGGCGCCTGGCCCGGGGGCACTGCAGTAGGGTCAAGCTGCTGGCGGAGCGTCTTGACGAAGACGGCATTGCCAAAGGCGAAGTTGATGTCAGAGCACGGTAGGGAGACATCGGCGGTGTCGTGAGGGCTCAAGGCTGCGTATCGTCCGGGGGTGCTAGTCAATAGGCAATCGAGGATGTAGATCAGCCAGATGGTGCGTCGCAGCGATTCATCACGCAAAAACTGGTCGGCGTCGGGGGAGGAGTGGTGGCTGTTAAGGATGCGATACATCTGGACCATGCGGGCAGCCTGGCCAAGGTAGATGTAGGCTCTGACGGCGTTGCGGGAACCCCATTCGTGGATGATGATGAGACACAAGGCCTGAATGTCGACAAGGTTAGGGTGGTCGAGGTTCTGGTTAATCAAGGCCATAGCCTTGGCGGCAAAGGTCTCGGCGGCCTGGGTTGGGCCACCATATCGACGGATAAGGCTCGGGGAACTTCTGCGCACATGGCTGTTAGCAGGTTTAGACTTGGCATCTTGAAGCACAGAGCATTTAGACAAGGTGGGTCCGTTTTGGGGAAACGGCCGCGGAACGGTGACCGGAGAGGAGCGAATTCGGGAATCCTCGGCTCAATTCCGGGACACGGCCACGGGATCTTATGCAAAGGGTTTTTTGAGCCACAACAGCAACACCCCCCCGCCGTCGGTGACGGTGGCACCGATCGGTGTGGATCCACATGCCGGGCGGAAGGGCGAGTGAGCGAAGGCACAGGAAATGAGCGCAAAAGCAACAAAGCCGGCTCGGTAGAGGGAAATGAAAACGGGTGGCGAGCGGTGCTCTCCTGTAACAAACTTGATGGAAAATGGGGAATGAGAAACCCGAACAAGGAACATACCGAGCGGCACAAGTCAACAAGCCATAGACAAGGGCTGCGTCAAGAGACGCGCTCTTGAGCTGCTGGACAAACGAGGGCTTGTGGAACGCAACACAGGCGGGGAACGTCTTGGAAACGACACGCTCACATTCGGCGATGAGCTCGGGGGTGAGTCTGAAGCAGAAGGCGACAGGGTTAGCACAGGCATTTCTCGACCGGCAGAACAAGTCCGGCGCAAAAAGACGACATTGGTAACAGGTAGCAGGCGGAGGCGGCAGATGGAGAGAGGGGAGTGGACGGTGAGAGGGCGTGGGTGGCACGAGGGCCCAGCGCACGAGCAAGGAGTCGAGGTGTGGCGGGCGCGCGACAAGACGAGCAATGAAGCCAACACAAAGCACGCGCGAAGCACCAAGGCTCGTCAGGAGAGGGTGGCTCGCAGTGTGGCGTGGGTGGCTCACAGGCGCGCTTCGAAGGCAGTCCGAGTGTTCCAGTTCGAGTTCCAGTCCGACCGGCAGCAGAGGACGGGTGCTAGAAAACTGGGCAACTCGGGCATGTTCGGCGGGTTTGACGGGCTGGGGGCTGGGGGATGGGGCTCAAGGACGACGAGGGCCACGAAAAATTTCGGGGGCGTCCCCGTAAGCCGAGGAGCAAAGACGGCGGTGGGGGCGGGTTATCAGAGGAAGACTGCTTAGTGCGACCGCGACTCGGCGCAAAAGACCCAGAGACTCCTCGAAACGCGGCCGGCAGAGCGAAAGCGAAATGGAAAAAACGGAGCAACGAGAACAAGGGAGGCAGGCCAAGGCAGAGCAAACCGAGGCAGGGGTTTTGGAGGGGGGCGCATGGGGGGTGGAAGCAAGGTAGAGGAGGCGTTCCGGCCACTCGGACAGAAGACGGGAGACGGGAATCAAGAGACTTGAGACGACGAACAATGAGGAGGACCTGGCGAGTTGGCGAGAGGGAACGCATGCCGGTGATCCACTTTCCCCCAGAGATGACGGGTGCGCCCCCCCAAAGAGGAGGCGATGTCCGACGAGAGAGTACGGTGATGTTTTCTAGAAGACGGGATGGGATGCGGCGATGAGATGATGGGGATAGGGTGGGAGTCGGGAATAATGGGTAATTGGGCACAGCAGAAGGGAGAATGGGGTGATGAAGCCCAGCGAGCAGAACCAAAAAAGAAAAAAGCGTGACATACTTGTCAGAGTTGGCCTGGACATGGCGAGCGGCGCCAGCACCCACGACGGCCTGACGCGCATCAGCACCACTACCGGGGCCGGAGGCCGGAATACTGTCGCGTGGAGGACGATGAGGGTTGGCGTGGCGCGCAGGGCTCTGGCCGTGATGGTGGGCCATGCTCTCCGAGGGAAGATAGCAGTCGTGCATCCCCTTGGCGCAGTTCTTGCACGGCGCCCGGCCGTTCTCGTAGACGCACTTGGTCTTGCCCTTGCGGCAGCGCACACAGGCGCCGCCGGCCCTGAGGGCGGTCGAGCGCACGACGCCGGAGGACATGATGCGGACGCGTCAGATGCGCTGTCGGGTTGCTGAGGAGGCGAGGTGGCAATTTAAGTAAGATGCTGCTTGCGCAGTGAGTGAGCGCGCACGGCGGGAGACCGGTGAGGGTTGACCGGGAAGCTGAGTAGAGATGAAATGAGACCCGGAGGAGTCGGGTGAGAGCACGCGCGGGAGGGGCGGCGGGCGGCGGAGAGAGGCAGATCGCGTCGCAACACGGGTGCGCTCTGGTCAGTTCGCACAGAGGGTCCAAGTGAGTTGTCGGCGACTGCGTAGATGACGGTGACGGTGCTTTTGAGGGGATTTCGCGAACGAGGTGGAATCGCGCCGGGGCAGTACGAAAGGGAGGAAGAGGCCAGAGACACCGAATGGAAGAGGCGCACGAAATGTTGCGGTCCGGCGGTTGGAGTTTGGCTGAGAAAGGCGCGCACGCAAAAGGCGAAGTGAGCGCTGGCAGGAAAAGAGATCGGCGCGATAATGATTCAGTCCTGGTCCGAAGAGGAATGTCCCTTCAACGAAGAGAAGGATTCCCGGTTTTTTTTTCTTTGGTTGTTGGGTTCTTTCCCTCGGGGTGCGGAGACCGGACCTGAAGTGTGGAAGAGGAAAGAGAGGGAGAAAGAGCTGTCGCGGCGGAGGTGAGCCGGGAGACAAGCTCGCAGCGGCGACAGCAAGCCGGGCAGTAGAAAGACGAGAGGCCGGCGCCGCTCGGGTTCCAGAGGCAGGCGGATAAGCAATAGAGTCAACAAAAAAGACGCAGATGCCCTCGTCTCGCGTGCAAGTGTCGGAGCAGCGTACGAGAAGAGTGGTGCACGAGGCAGAGGGAGAAATGGGAAGAATGGGGAGAATGGGATGGGATGGGATGGTGGAGGAGAAGACGGGGAAGGCGAGGCGGGCAAAGCGGGCGGGAAGGTGGGAGATGGCAGGCAGGAGCCGGGGACTCCCAAGGCCGAAAAGCCCCAAAAAGTCCGCGACCGCTCGACTGCCACTGAGAAGGGACCCTGGAGCCCCCCAGAAAAAAAATAGCACAGAGCCCCAAAAAGGAGAGCATCTCACGTCGAGAAAACGGGGAAAACGGAAGCGCACGGGGTGGGCCCGCACCTGGGCCGTGTGTCCGTGTGAGTGAGTGCGGCCGCCGCAAAAAAAGATGGACACGACACCAGTGCACACTCGGGGCACAACGGCGCTACAGTCCCAAAGCTGCCGTAAGGGGGGGTCCCGTAGTGGCCGTGATCCCCTGGAACTCTGGCGACAAGGCCATCAGCGCACCGTACCTGTACCGTGCCTGAGGCGCCGCAACACTCATCCCTGGGCGTTCCCAGTGGGGGCCACAAGGGGCCTATTCTTGCCAAGTACCTATCTAGGAATTTCGCACAGCGCTGAGACCTGCTACAGCCTGCAGTACCTGCCTGGCCGTGCCGTCTACAGTGGGGTGGAAAAGTGCTGATTCAAACTCATGTGCCGGGAAAAAGGGGCTATGCAGATATAGAAGGTATAGAGTGCTGCCTTAGTCTGCAGAATCAGGCTGCCAATACAAAAATACACCAAATCACAGCATAAATATGAATAGAATCTTTTTTTCAAATACAATAATGACAATTATATATACTGGTCAACATTTCTTAGAGTTTTCTTTACTTGAATCGAGCTATTTCGATCAGAATATCAGGATACGTTCTCAGGGTTAGGGTTGGGGCTGGGGATGGAAGCCTCTCAGCAAAGCAGCACTTTGTCAATATCCAAGCCTAGCTTAGCGTAGTTCGTGCGGTACTCCAGGTTGGATCAGAACTCTCTGCGCCCTACGGTACGTATTGCCATTTACCAGCGCCCGCCGCCAAGCACGGGCGGATCGGTGCAATCGGATGAGGGATTCCCTAGGGCCGTCGGGGCCCCGGCACAATCCCTTCTTTTTGCACTCGAGCAGAGACCTTGTGGTGAGGCGATGAGGTGAGGGAGCGCTGGCTCGACAGTTTTGCAAGGCAATACAAGAATACCGGTACAAATCTCGCGCATCTCCCGTCGCCTACCCTCCACTCCCCTCCCGATCAGACGTGCGAGAGAGGCAGAGCGGCATGCGCCGACAGTCTGGACGAGGCGGGGTGGTGGGAAAGCGGCGTGGGAACGCGGCATACAACCTCCCTCCCTGCCCTACATGCCTACGACATACCTACATGCTCGGCTCGGTCCAGCAGGAAAATGGGCCTGTTGGCACGGGCTGGCACTCGGCGCAGGCGTGGTGGGAGGTGGTAACTGTACCCGACCTAGTGGAGGGTGACGCGGACGGGGCTCCGAACAAGCGGCGGCGGCGGACAGGCGCAAACAGGGAAGGGACGAAAAAAATATCGCTCCGGGCCAAGCAGCTTCCAGCATCCGTCAGTGGAGAACCCGCCCAGGCGGTACGAAGGTTGCAGTCATGAGTTTGTATCTACGGAGTACTCAAGTCCTTTATCGGTAGCCGCACAGTGCAAGTGAGCGCAGGCCTACTGTAGTATTCCTCTGATGAAAAATGCAGCGTAAAAGTATGTAAAAAGAAAAATCTAAAGAATTATATTGATAAAGGATTAAAAATAATAAAAACTTCAGAATAAATTCTTTTCATTTTATTTTATTCTATTTTATTTTGTTATTTTTTTTTATTCATTTATTTATTGATATATATAAATTTAATCTCTTATTTTTTGCCCTATGATAGTTGTGATTACAGTGCGTTTGTTGCATTGAATACACTATAGTCTCGGTGACCCGTGACCTAGAGAATGGGCACAAAACTTGTAGCCTCAATCTTCGTACACCACCACCCCCCTTCCCCTCCAAATGGACGGCTCCCCCCGGAGATGCACCGTAGTCCTGGGCGCCACCTTACAATCCCTTATATTTCACCGTTGGCCGATGCTCTCATTCCCATGCGAGCCTACATCATCCAATACATCCCACGTCACACGCGCCCTCATCAGCCTCGATTGTCGTCCTCGTACAACATACCCTGGCCTGCCCTGACCTGCAGATAAAACACATCGAAACATTCGCCGAGGCAACGGGGGGCGACGAGACGGAGGTGGCGGAGGAGTGGCGGACGCTGCGGACGGTTACATCATCCATCATACAAAAGACCCTAAAAGAAATAAGAAGAAAGTTGCCCCGTTCAAGCTTTTGGGGGAGGCATTGGGGAGGCATTCCGAACGTACCTATTGCTACCCCAGGTAGGTAACTTTTGTGGTGTGTCTTTGATGAGAGGAGGACCCCGGGTGGTGGTGGTGGGGAGGAGGTGACTGTGACAGACCATGCTTGTGCTGCTGCCGCCGACCTGCCCTCCAGGCTTTTCCCCTCAAATTTGACCCCGACGAGAGTCAAAGTGGGCTTCACCCGTCCTTGTTTTGCGACATTTTCTGGTTTGCTCAAGTGCTCGCAGGTCAACTACCGACCTAGCTTGCGTCCGTAGTGTGCCCGTCCTAAACGAAGCTGCTTTTCAGAAAACCTCAGTGCCGTGCCAGAAGCAATACCCAGCCCATCTGCCGAGTCACGCCGCCGCCGGCGCGTTTTTTTGCTTCCCCAGTCCGTCCGAGGTTGCCAGATCCCAGCCCATCATTAGCCCTTTCACCGCCGTGTCTGGCCCCGGGAGCCGCCCACTCACATTAAGCTACGGGCGGTTCCCACCCCATCCTCGCTTCGGCACGGGAGTGTCTTCAATAGTCCCTGCCGCTAGGGAGGCCTGGGGGCATGCTCAAAGTGCTTCAGGATACGG
Source organism: Aquanectria penicillioides (assembly GCA_003415625.1). Lineage (NCBI taxonomy): Eukaryota > Fungi > Ascomycota > Sordariomycetes > Hypocreales > Nectriaceae > Aquanectria > Aquanectria penicillioides. Next base: position 6,551,095 of record PYIU01000002.1, on the reverse strand, counting down.
ATGCTAGCCGATGAGAAGGGGAGGGGTCAGAGAAGGGGAAGAAGGGAAGGAGGGGGGAAACAGATATGAAAAAACAGTCACAGATTGAACTCTCGAGATGCAGTGCCCACCGAGTCTGTTTTTTTGAGGTTGCAACGAGCCGCTGTCCCTCTCCTCCGGAGCGCGAACCACGCGACGTGAGAGGTACGTTGCTCGCACTACCCACTTTGCAGTCAGTCCGGGCTCCGCGGTGGACTCTCCCTTCCTCTCGTCCAAGCCAAGACGCCCTTAATCGCACCCGCACCTCCGACTCGCCGACCTTATATCTACAGCACAGGTACCAGTACATGGGTATTCGTTACAATGTACGGGGGTTTAGCAGTATTCTGTTTTTCCATGGGGTCATCTTCTACCCTCTCGCCATGACGGCAGGCCCTCCCTTCCCTCCCCCCCAGATCTCGCCTCCCGTTCTACGTAAACACAGGGGCCTCGCCAAGTCCTTCATCTCGGCCGGTCAGCCAGCTTCACCGGCTCCGAGGATATCGGTTCTATTTTGTTTGTTTTTAGCGGCTATCCAGGCGTCTTGACGGGAAATTAGTCTTTTCCAATAGCAGCAAGCATGTACTACCGGTATGTATGCTACCCATCCTCGTTCGGTCAAAACGAGGTCCGGTCCGGCGCGAACACCTAGTTTAGCCAGCCTTGTCCGGAGGCATCGGGGTTCCCCGCTTGGAAATCAAATCAACCAAGGGCCCCCAAACGACAACGGAGGACACACAAAAATGATAGTCAGCCTTCTCATTTCCTCGTCATGATCCCATCCCTACAGAGTGCTTCCGCATCGCCTGCTCACCGCAATCAGCTTGGCATCAATCCTGTGTGCGCAATCCCTCAGTACATTACTCCGTAGTGAGTTATTAGTTAGCCAGGCAGGCTTTAGGATGGAGAGACAGCCTCCCCCCCGTGCCTGTGCCGCCGCTCCGTCATTTCCAGCTCCGGACGGCACGTCCCAGCAAATGACACGACGGCCTAAAGGTCAGCCACCGAAAATATTAATGACAGGCATTCGCGGCCTTTGTCACGCCTGGCTGCCCACTGGCTGGATCATAGATGACGAGAGGGATTGCCGCGTAGATGACTGTCAGTGCTTCCGCTCCCGCATACTGAACATGGCATACATATCTCGCGGAGCCAAGAATGAGTCCCCGACCCCAAAGGGCAGGGCGGGCCAATCTTTTGGGCAGGGGGGCGCCAGCGGCCGTAACATGGCCGTAACATGGGCCAGCCCTCGTCGGAGCTGGAGCTGCGGTGCATCATCCTCATCCTCATTCTCTCCCGGAGACCGAGCGGCGTCCAATCTGGGCCAAGTCTTGTCCATGCCAAAACACGACTCACCGGCGACTGGCCCAATCCCGCTTTCACACACCCCTTGGCCCAATGCCCATGCGATCGAGACTTTCGCGCCGCCTCCTGTTATGCAAGCAAGGTCGCGTGCGGCTGTGCGAAATGGGTACACAAGAGTAGCGAACGACACAGGCAGAGTGAGAGGGAGAGAGAAAGAGAGAGACGGGCCAGTCCTAGATACAGAAGATGGGGCCAGCAACGTGAGGGCAAGCTCAAGACGCCTCGTCGGCAAGAGCGAATTACAGTGGGGCCGTCTCTCCGAGCGACAAGACTGTGCAACCATAAACGCGGACACACGGTACTGTAGGTGCTAATTCGCTCCCTTTCCTGCCGACAAGGTGGAAATGCGCGCGAGAAGTATCCCCGCATTCAGGCACAGAGATGATACCCAGATACGCTGTGATGCAATCATCTCCACACGTCTCATTCACTCATGTCGCTTTCTGTGCCATGTTCCGCCCTACATCGCCTCTGGCAAGCTTTGTCTCTCAAACCCGGTTGATGTCTTCCACGTCTCTACGCCGCACCGTGCGCCACTGCCCGTGCACCAAGATGGCCAGGAACGACTGGCAAATCTCCAGTAACGGTCATCATCCGTTCCATGCTCCGTACCGTCACGGAGGCGCCCGGGGAGGGGAGGGGCGTATTAGCAGCAAAAGTCTGGGACATGGGGGGCGGGGAACGAGACCATCACATCCAATTCGTTCTAGGCCCTGGCCGCTTTTGCTCCTCCGCCATGGCCGGTTATATCACGTGAGCCGACCGGGAGCGGGTCTCCGGTCCGATACATCTGCAAGCCAAGGTCTCCGTCATCAAGAGCCTGCCCCGGTTGGCCTCGAAATCGAAGCATGCTCCCACCTACGTCAAATTCACGATCCAAGCACAACATCACAATCGCTCCTCCTTTGCAAGACCCCTCACCCAAACGCCTGGCAATGCCTGATTCATGACATCCATTAATCTTCACGTTTCTAAACCATGGGCTCATCATAGCGACACAGATGCTGTTCCAACATATCGTCTTGTCTTTTGTTTTGGCTTTTTCATCCTCTATCCGTCATCATGTCCTCGTCTAAGCCTTGGGGTGCACAGGCAGAGTCTTCTCCTTCTTAGCATCCTTCTTCTCCGTCTTCTCGGACTGGGCGGGCGCCTCCTTGACGAAAGGAAGGAATTCAAGCTGGCCAGGAATGTACCTTCGGAGCACCTCGGGCACAACAAGACCCTCCTCGGTCTGGTAGTTCTCCAGGATGCAGCACAGGGTTCGCTCGGTGGCGCAAAGAGTCTGCAATCGTCAGCACACACTTCTTCATGAGTACAATGCATCGGCACGGGTAATCTTACAGCGTTCAGAGCATGCACGTACTCCTTGCGGCCGCTTCCAACGACAGTCTTGCCCTTCTTGGAGCCGAAGCGGATCTCCAGCTCTCGGGTCTGGTAGTCAGTGCAGTTGGAGCACGAGACAAGCTCCTTGTACTCGGACTGGAAGGGGAACCAAGCCTCAAGGTCGTACTTCTTGGCAGCAGCGTTGTTCAGGGCACCAGAAACGATGCCAACCACTTGGTAGGGGAGTCCAAGGGACTGGTAGAACTCCTCAGAGTTCTTCATCATGTCGTCGAAATGCTCCCAGCTCTTCTCGGGGGAGCAGAGCACAAACTGCTCCACCTTCTCGAACTGGTGCACACGGAAGACGCCCCAGGCATCGCGACCGTGGCTGCCAGCCTCTTTTCGGAAGCAAGTGCTGTAACCACAGTATTTGATCGGGAGCTCTCCGGGCTGGAGCCACTCGTCGGCGTGCAGGCACGACAGGGGCTGCTCGCTGGTGGCAATCAGGTATCGGTCGGAGTCCGAGTTCTCACCGCCCTCGGAGACACGGTAAAGCTCCTCGTCGAACTGAGAGAGCTGGGCAGTCTTGGCCATCTGCTCACGGTCGAGCATGAAAGGGGGCTGGTTGGGAGTGTAGCCTACAACACAATTCATCAGTCAAACTGAAGGCCTGAAAGAAGAGGGAAAGATGTCACTCCTTACCCTTGTTGAACAGGTGCTCGGCGGCATAGTTGATCAGAGCAAGGTTCCTACTTGCGGTCAGAATCTTCAAGGCTTTTCTTCTTCGTCGGGAACGAGATCGTGTCCTACAGGAACATGCCATATCCGGTCAAGCAGTAACCTCGGTGACCGACAAGCTTGACGCCACGGCCGGGGTCGTATCCGCCGAGTCTCCAGAGCACCTCGTGGTGAGAAAGAGCCTGCTTCTTGCTCTCGTCGAAACCCTCGGGCTTCCAGCTCTTGACAATGGTGTTGTTGTCTTCGTTGTCGCTAACGGGGACCGACTCGTGCACGTAGTTGCCGACAGTGCGGGCCTTGGCCCTCAACGCGGCATTCTTGGCGGCGGCGAACTCCTCCTGGGACTTCTTGGCCTTGGTTAGGTCCTCCTTCCTCTGAAGCAGCTCGGTCGCATCCTCCTTAGCCCGCTTCTTGAGCCCAATCTCCTTTTGGATGTTGTTGATCTGGGTGCCGATTTGCGTAACCTCATATTGGGCTTCCAAAAGTTGAGTAAATGTCGTTTTCAAGTCCACTTCGTAAATAGGGCTGCCATGACTCACCTTTGCGGGCATCCTGCCACATGGCAATGACCTCGTCGACGAGTTCGACGGATTCATGTCGCAGACGCTGACTCTGTCTGATCTTCTCGGGGTTTCCCCGCGCTCCTCGATAAAATCCTCGATGTCCAACATCTTTGCGAATTTGTGGTGGTACGATGCACGGTGGTTGTCGGGCCAAGTGGTGTTTTTTTAACTGGTGGTGATAGCCCCATGAAGGAGGGGGAGGGGTTATCAGCTGGGTCACATGACTTGGGTTTTGATGTCTCTCCCTCGCACCTTCACTTTCGGTGTGAGTAAAATGCCCAGTCGGGCTCACGTGAGTCACTTATGAGTAACGCGGACAATGTAGGCCATCAAATGCTACCTTGATTCTCACGGATCACACCGTGTAGGTGTTTCTTTCCAATCGCTAAATATGGCGACTCAAGCAGCATGTCCTTGAGTCACTCTCCGCGCGCGCCCCCCATGGCACAACGCCAACAACGTGGAACAAGCCACAACTAAGCGCCACAGCCAACGGCTAAGCCACATATGACGGAGGGGTATTGAACAAGCTTTAGATCCCAACTCCACAATCTCCTATCAGCCTTAAAGCGGCACTGCTCCGACTCCTCACCCGTCCCATTACGTGACGGTAAGACATAACTAATCTCAAGGCAAGCTCCAGAGGTGATACGCACTGGCTTCCACCCGATGGCTCATTCCGATCCATATCCTCCGTTATACCCTGTCTATTACCCCAGACATTGGCACAGACAACATGGGTTCCGACTCACGGCACATTCGTGGCAATATCTCTAAGTAAGCCTCCCTAGCGAACGAGGGACTGGGAAAACGTCCATGGGTGAAAAGGGAGGAGTTCGCGCGGCCGGTGAGCCTCGTGGAAACTTCCGGGACGGTCCACACTCAACACTGAGAGCACCTCTCCACCTTGCACGGGATGAAAGGGGCTGACGGTGGGATCATCGTGTTCCGGAGATACGAATTTGAAGGGGGCAAGCTTGTGTTCTGGGGCGTCGCCGTCACCGTGCGCTGTGTCGAGATAGCCGCCAAACCAACCGAGTCAACTCTCCGTAACTCCTTGGCCTGGAGGCCGCGCGCGCGATATTAATTGTGGGGATTCACACCGGCCTCGTCCGTGGCGACGTGCCGTCATCCCATTCCGACCCCCAAAGCCGAAGAACCAAAGAGAGGCGAGGACAGCCCACCAAATCGCGGCATTTCGGGAACCCCTAAGCGCCGAGATGAAGCCAAGGCCCTCAAGAATCTCCAGATCGAACGTGATCAGCATGCCGCCAGACAGCCGTGCAGCAGCCTCGAACGTTGGGCTGCGTCGGTAGACGTCCTCATCCTCGTCCTCCAAGTGACCGCCGGAGCTCCTGGCAGCACAATCAATCTATGTGGAGCCACCCCGGTGGGTGGTGCGGGTTCGGATCTTCCCTTCTCGCCGCCCCCGTCTCTTTGTCCAACGCACCAATTCAAGAGGCCGATCCCGGATAAGAACCAATGCGGTGGGTCAGCTACCAAGGATGAGGCTCCGTAACTGACGGAGGACGGTATTCCAGACCACCGTTGCGGGATGATTGCACCCGCCCGAGCATGTACGTCATGTCATGTCCCCAACCACAGATGCTTGAGCCTAATCAGAGGGCTACATCCAATTGCGCCACTTCCCCAGCTTCCGAGCAGTGCCGAGCAGGGAATGAAAGTGTACAAACTACCAATTGCGCATCGTCAGTGACCAGAGTGACGCGGCGCTCAGGCTGCTGCTGCTGATATCTATGACCAGCATAGCTCGCTTTCACCAATTCTGATCAACAACAATAGTGCATCATGTGACGCTAAAGGCAGATTTGGGGCGATTTCTCCATCCATCACAGTGCATACTAGACCCCTAAGAGAAATATTAGGGTACTTTTACGATTTTTACGTGTATCAGCTTTTTATTGATACTACCATGTGTCAGTAAGCGTCTCACTCAGCATATTCAGCCTCCATTAGGTCATTATCTCCGCGCAATAATCTCAGAAGCAAAATATCAACAAATATTCTCATGCAATACCTTTTTTCAACCACCAAATTACAAGAGCCATTGCAACATGAGGCTTCAAACGTAAAAACGCCATGTTCCCCGATGGGGAAATTCCATGTCAAATGCCAAGTCTCGTCGAGCGCCCGCCCAGCCTTATGAATGGGGTAGCCAAAGGCGCTTCGCGGAAAACATCGGGACTTTTGGAGAAGGACTTTAACTACAATTTGGCAAAGCTTGAGTGGTGGTTCAACTCAACCAACTTGAGGTCAATCATGTACGAGTAGCGGTCCCGAAGTCTTGTCAAAATGACCATTCATATAAGTCATATAGGATCGGATTGAAATTTTGGTTGTGTGTAGTCGGGTTCTGAGAATGGCTGGCAGGCAAACATTGCTAGACTTATACGAGAGAATCCCTGCCCTTCGCAGCTCTCCCGTTTTCCTGCGACACTTGCCACAACATCGACTCTTTAGTTCAAATTTCGCCGAGAGGCATTATAAATCCCAGCAACTCTGCATTGCGCTTCTGCGCCTAGCCTCCTGTGTCTGCCGAGGGGCAGTGGTCAATCTTTCTTGGGGGTGGTACAGATTGTAGGGTAGGTCGCACACGAGTGGCCGTTGTGCTTGGGTGGTTTATTAGAGGGGTACCGACAGTCTACAGCAAGGCTTGGCCCCACTGCGGACCGTGCCTTGGTGCTGTTGGTTCACATTCTTCAACGTCCCAATCTGGGGTTTCTCAGCCCTGATCTGATCATGGCAGCTTTGCTAGGACTTGTGGCCTTGTATGAATTAAATAGGTGGCCCATGTCATGATACCTGCGTTCTTGTGGGAAAATGTTGTCCACGCACGCGATATCTCGTACCCCAATTAATTAGAGCTAAGCAGCGCATTACAACACCTTGAAAATTCGGGTGCCTGGGGGATCGCTTGGACGCTGCGACGTCAGAGCCTGCAAACCAGCCGACCGCTGTCACCATCAACTCGCCTAGGGCTGACGTCGCGTGAGTAGAGCTGGGGGACCACTGCCTGAGGTGGCGTCGTGGGCGGGCTAGATGGGGTTGTGGGCCGAAGAATGCTGCGACAGAGCGACGATGAGTGCTAACTACTGCTTGTTTTGTGGGTGTCATGATCAGTTGTCCGCTTCGACGTGGTGGACTCGGAATTCGAAATGTGCTACTTGGAGACACCACGGGACTATCTCCCATTGCGCGCTAAACCCGGCAGCCAAAGCCCGCTGAAGGAAACCGCGACACGAGTTGAAATGGAGGAACGAGGCGCAGACAGTGAGGCGCAACCCCCCATGAGCTTCCCAGGCGGACATCCTAGCCCACAGCGCCAAACCCATTCGAGTTCCAGCAAATGGGCCTCACCCCTCCATCAACCGCTAGCTACAGACCACAGCGTCGCAGAGTGACAACCCAGCAGCTCAGATGGCTGGGATTTGCAGTGGTGGCCTGTGTCCGCCTTGCATTGGCTCGCGGCTGTGCTTCTCTCCGATCCTGGTCGCCGCCCCCAAACCTCGACGGTGGTTGGTCACAGCTGCGTTCAGATAAAGGCGACGAAGAGCCGCGCGCGACGTCGTCGGATCCATCTCCAACTTCCTCAATTAACCCGTTTCCCAGCTCCCACCGCCCGTCCCCCGGTCTTCTCGTCCTCCCCTCGCCGCGACAACTCGACGCACGTCGCGCTGGACGAAATGGGACGCCTACGACAGACGCTGTCCTTGGACGGATCGATTGGCAGCGCCAATGTGAGTGATGTCCATCCATTTCTTTGCTGCCCCGCGCCGCCTGTCTGTTGGTGTTAAGGGCTGTGGCTAAGTTGCACGCGCATCTGCAGGAACCGGCCCAGGACGATGATCAACCCGAGTACATCCTCAAGGAGATGCACAATCCGCTGTTGGCAACAGAAGCAGAGCAGCAGGATTTGGTAGAGTGAGTCCACCTTCGCCTGTCGCAAACGCCTATCCGATGCTTACCGACCGCCAGCCTCGTCTTCGTCCACGGCTTGGGCGGCAATCTACGAACCACCTGGAAAGTCGAGGGTACCACCGAGCCATGGTTCACCAAACCAGAATTCCTGGGTCGCCTCGAGAACTCAGTGCGTTGCCTGTCATTTGGCTATAATGCCAACCGGTTTGGAGACGTCGCCAACACTCGCATCATCCACCATGCCAACGACCTGCTGCGGAACCTCGTCCTGAAGCGACTGGATCACCCAGTGAGCTCCTCCTTTGTCCATTGAGATGGCAACACAGGCTAAATCGATGCCAGGATCGACCAATAATTTTTATTGCCCACAGCCTTGGTGGCCTTGTTGTCAAGAGGGTATGTTTTCTGATTTCTCACCCCGCGCCACATTTGCTGACTTGAAACTCAAGGCCATCCTGTTGTGCGCCACGAATAATGATTGGAGCGCAATCAAGAGCTCAACAAAGTCCATCATCTTCATGGGCACCCCCCACATGGGATCAGAAAAGGCCGAGGACCTGGTCGTTGTTCAGAAGCTGGCATCTCTGATGAAATTCCAGAGCCCGATTGCAACGAACCTCACAAAAGAGCTCAAGACATTTTCCAATGCCGTCCAAGATATTAATATGGAGTTCACCATCGACGTACATCGTTCAATCGAGCTCCTTTGCTGCTACGAGTCACACCCACAAAAGCTACCCAATGGAAGTAGGGAAATTGTCGGTATTCCAAACAGTTGCTCGACTCGAGTTGATACTGACATCGGCAGATCGTACCACAATGGTCTGCAGTCCTCCAGGGTGTCGATAATATTGATCTGAACTGCCACCACTCTGGCTTGCCCAAATTCAGCTCTCCAGTCGAGCCGCGATTCGAGGTCTTCTGGGGTGAAGTCCAGAGGCTTGTTAGAAAGGCGTCGGCCCCGCCCCAGAAACTTCTCAAGGCGCCGACTTGGACAGATGAAGAGACACCCGAGTAAGAAATGCAGCCTAGTTCCTACTTTGAGGGTGTTGGCTGACCGTTTAGACAAAAACCTGCCCGAGCGCGCCAGGTAGTGCCGTCCCGTCGCCGACATGAGGCAGCTCAGAAAGGCCTTAAATCATCCAGAGCCTCAATAATCCGTTCGAGTGCCGATGAGATCCTGAAAGAAGTCCGCAACCGCATCGCTGTGGAGACTCCCGCACAAGAAGAGAGCACGGTATCGCAAATGAATACCCGTGATGTTGCCGAGACGATTGGTAAGATACCTGCTCGAGATGGCTGCTAAGGCTTATTGCTGACATATCCAAGATCCTAGAGAATTCGCCGATTACATTCGCCAACTAAGGACAATCAATCCCGAGAATAGAGGCCTTGATCGCGAACTTCCCCACTGGCAGACTTGCCAATGGATCCTAACTGATCCGAAATTCCTGGAATGGAAAGAAAGCGAGGAAGGTGGACTTCTTTTTATCACTGGAAGCCCAGGCTGTGGCAAGTCAAACTTGGCCAAGTACATTCAAGGAGTGCTTGAGGAACCTTCTCATGAGGAAGCTGAAGAAAACCTCATCATCTCGTTCTACTGCGACAGTCTTGAGAGTTCTCGTGCTAACCCTCCAATCCTCGATCTGGTTGTCAGATCCATGCTTACCAATCAGACAAAAATGTCCCGGCCTGTGAGACAGAAGCTTCGAAACCAGTTGAACAAGGTCATACCGGACCGTCAGAAAACCCACACAGTCCTCGAAAACGACCTTGACAAGCGCTTTAACCATCTTATGGAGGTCCTCCATACTCTTGTTTTGGACCAGCATGGCATCCCCGCATGTCTTATCATCGACGGGCTTGATCAATGTGAAGATGGGTTCATTCTCAGATTTCTTCGTGGACTCGATAGCATCTTCCGTCGTGAGGGACCAAGAGCTAACCTCAAGGTTCTCATTACGTCTCGAATGGCCGACTCCATTCGTGGATTTGCTCTCACAAATTCTCATATCGAAGTAACGCCAGAGACCGTGGAATCAGATATCCAACGCGTCGTGGATGAAGAGGTGGATCGCATTATTACGGCTCGCCAGATCGCAACGATCGCCGTCACCTCTGTTTCGGCAGTCATTGTTGAGCGCTCAAATGGTAGTTTCCTATTTGCAGCTTCAGTTCTAAAAGAGCTGTGGCTCATCAAAGACACGGGAGCCAACTCGGTATTTACTCTGGTCACGAGTTGTCCTTCCACCATGGAAGCAATTTACCAACAGGACATGGATCGCCTGGAAACGGAGCGACCCGATTTGTTCAGACTGGTGCAGATTATTTGTATCGCAAGGCGAGCGATTCGGATTCCCGAGGCGCGAGAAATCCTTCGGATGCAAAACCCAGAGATCACCGAAAACTACGACCTCATTGGAGACCTGACGAGAATGTGTCAGCGACTGGTCAAGTTTGGTGGAGAGGACACACTTGAACTCCTTCATCAAACCTTGTATGACTTCATCATCAACACTTACGAGGTCAATCTGATCCACGAAGCTTTTGCGGAAATATGCTTGCAGTATCTGACTGGGCTGGATTGGGATCAGCTCTTGGACTTTAGCTCTCGATATCGCAGTTCTCGAAACCGCAGATATCAAGTAGATACTCGGTATCCTCTGATGGATTATGCCTGTCCTTGGATGGGGTATCACTGGAGACACGCTGGTGAAGCCGCTATTCCAAAAGCCTGGGATCTCTGGGACTTTATCTGTTCTGACAAGGGCAGGAAATGGCAACAGTATTCACTACCAAAGAGAATGGCACCGTCGACTATTCCACCATTTCCTATGGGGCCGCCATCGGATACATCAGACTTTTCTTCCGAATTGTCTTCCGTTTCGTCAAGCGTATCTGTCAAGTCCTATGACCCCAATGATTCCGATTCAGATACTGGATCTCCAAGTTCTGAAGAGAGTGACGACGATGAGGATGCAGCATCGTCAAAGTCAGTTTCTACGGCGTCGAGCCTTCATGTTGACCAGCCCACCCCGCTATTAACACCAAAGCCGCCAATGGTTATTCTTGCTCAATGGGATGTTGACTGCATTATAAAAGTATTATTTTTCGATGCCCTCGAGTCTACTCCACGACAGTTGTTCCACAAGTTCATCAGTCATGTACCATACATTGCGCCGAGATCAACAGGCCGAACTCTCGCAGATTTCAAAGCCATGATCAACGAGATTTGGGATGGCACTACTGCGTTTCACTATGCGGCTGCTCAGGCCGGAAAAGCACTGGAGGTCATGTTGCCTTACGTAAATGACATCAACCTTCCAGACGATGATGGTGCAACACCGCTCATCCTGGCCGCAGCATCAGGAGAGATTAAGGGCGTCTCTCTCCTCCTCGAGGCAGGGGCTGATATCGACCATGCCGATGACTGGAGCCAAACAGCGCTCTACTCTGCCCTTCACTCCAGCTCTGTAGAAGTCGTTCAGATGCTTCTTGAATATGGCGCCAACCCCGACATCCCGGCCAAGTCTGGTCACAGCCCTCTCGAAGTAACGATTGGCAAGAACCATGGTGAGTTTGCCAAGGTTCTGTTAGAATACTCCCCAGACGTCAGAGCACCGATGACCACTGGGCAACCGCCAGCTTTCTTGGCCAGCAGGCTGGGAAGCCATGAGGTCTTGGAGCTTTTGCTGCCACACGTAGATGTCGATCAGATATGGGATGGCGAGCGGCTTATTCATAACGCATGCTGGCGCGGACTGGAAGGTGTAGTCAAGAAGCTGATCAAGCTGGGCGCGAACCTGAATGACCCGCCAATTGGCACACCAAAGGCCACGCCTGTTGCGTTGGCTGCGGAGTGTGGCCATAACTCACTGCTCAAGGCTCTACTTGCTGCTGGCGCCAGAGCTGAGTGTCCGCTGCCGAGAATGAGCGCTCCTATCCATATCGCTGCTGCACGAGGAAATGTAGATGCTTGCCGACAATTGATACGTGCTGGATGCAATATTGAAGCAGAAAGCGAGCGCCATAGAACACCGCTCTATGTGGCCATGGATGCAAACCGGCCCCTGGTGGTTGAGCTTCTTGTATCGCATGGCGCAGATCCGAATAAACCAACATATGAACCCCCACTTCAGATTGCGGCGGATTTTGGCAACTTGAAGATGGTGCAGACGATCTTGGCTGGCCGAAACTTCCCAGATGTCGATGCCAAGGGTGAGACAGGGGAAACGGCCTTGGGAATATCGTGCAACTATGGAGACCTAGAGATTGTGAGCTGCCTGATTGATCATGGAGCGGATCCGAACTTGCGTAGTGGCCAACGCACCTCGAGCACGCCGCTGCAGTTAGCAGCCCATTCTAAACGCGAAAACGTCATGATTGAGCTGCTCAAGCGAGGTGCTGATCCGTACCCAGGGCATCCTAAGGAGTCAAGTCCATTCCATACGGCATGTTTCGAAGGCTTTATGGATTTGGTTCAGACGTTCTTTGAAGTTGTCGATGATATGGACGAGCTGATCAATTTTGAATGGGGCTGGTATGGCACACCGCTGCTTCAAGCTGCCATCGGCGGTAAAATAGAGGTTGTTGAATTGCTTCTCTCGAAGGGCGCAGATCCCGATTACGAGCTAAAGTCCAAGATCAACAACGGCAAGACAATGATCCACGCTGCTGCTGAGGGTGGTGACATCAAGGTTTTGGAAGCGATTCTTGCAGTGGCCAAGAACCCCAGCCTTGAGGTCCTAGATCTCAAAAAACGAACCCCCTTTACTATGCATGTGTCGAGGGACGAGAAGAGATGGTCAAATATCTCTTGGAGAAGGGCGTGCAGTCCGACGTGATTCTGTCTACGGGCGAAAATCTCACTGCAGGAATCATCGATGGTGGGTCCGCGAAGATTCTTGATGTAGTATTGGAGAAACATCCCAACATGGACATTGATATCCCAAGAATGGACGGCAAAACACCCCTCTTCTTTGCGGTCATGCATGGACACGCTCAGATAATCAAGACTCTCCTCGAGCGAGGCGCGGATCCGAATAAACGGTCTAAGAACGGGGAGTTCCCGCTCGGCGAGGCTATTCGATTCAGAGAGAAAGAATCGCTGAAAGTCCTGCTCGCACATCAAGGCACAGACCTCACCATGATCGATGTCTTTGGCCGCGACATATTGCAAATTGCCCAGCAGGCTGGAAGCCATACAATGCCGGGCATGGTTTTGGCTGCTGCTAAGACACCTGAGCTAGAAACCTTCCTGTGCGAAAATCGCGACATGTACGGGAACAACGCCAACGACAACACCCGGATCGATGTCAAGCGGCAGCCATCATTTGAGCACTGCATAGAGAACATTCGCAAGGATGCGCAGGGCCTGTTGGATGACTTTTCGCCTAGGGGCCCTCGATGGGAGCGGCTCGGAAAGTTTTTCCTGCGCGTCTCATCCTTCAGTTTCGCTCAGATTGCACTGCAGCGCAGTGTGGAGGCTGTCGAAACCACCCCCTTATTCTTGGAGCACCAAGTCCACTGCCGCCTGTGTCTGGAACTGATCGCAACTGTGCGGTACACTTGCAGAATTTGCTGCAATACGGATCTTTGCTTCGCGTGTGTAGGGAGGTATCCCAAGATGGGATTCCGCATGTGGACATGCCAATACCATCCATATTACCCCGTCAGGTTGCCAGGCTCCTCCAGAGCAGATATGAGGCGACCATGGGGAAGGAGGGACTCCATGATCTCAGTCACATCAGATCTGCCGCGTTCTCTCTCGCCCATTGTGGAAGTGTCAGATGACGAAGGCCAGTTCCACGCCGAGAACCCTAAGGGGCGGCTGGACATCAGCAGTGCGGAAGAGATAGTTGAGGAGGTGAACGAGGATGAAATTGTAGTAGGAGCGGTACTTGAGGATGAACCTATCGAGGAGGAAGCTGTCGGTGCTTCCGCTATTGATGTTGAGGCGATGGGATCACCGGCCAAAATCTCAGAGCGAGATGCATTCGTGGGACCGCTACCCGAGGGCCTGCGACGTACCTCGACCGACTTGAGTCTCGAGGACGAGGATTTCGGGCTCACTAGCACGAATACAGCGCTAATCAAGTCTGCTACAGCTAGCGAGTACGTGGAGCTGACGGAGGAGCAGCTGCGAGGGTTTTTGAAGGCGGTGTTGGAGACGTTCACGACCACGCGAACGCCAAACGGCCTCGCTAAATGGGGCTTTGACGAGGTTACCTGGCAACTGGAATTTGACGTGCGGCCCCTGGCTCACCCTGGGGGAGAGGAGGTTGATGGAGGGCCTGACATTCTCCGACCTCCTCCACGGTTCCGCTACATGGCCCCGCAGTCCGATGCCTACGAGTTCCTGGCCCCATTGGTGTATCTGTTTGCCGATGTGCAGCTGCACCACATTCACACGGGGCTGCCGTTCAAGACCTACGATCGCCGCGCGATGCGAAAAAAAAGGCTGCTGCAGAAGATGATTGGCAAAGTGATCCGGCCAGGAAGGTATATTTCTGCGGGCGCGATTGATGAGTAGTACCCCACGCTAGCTGTTTTAAGCGGAGGTTCATGTGTATCAGTGATTCAAAGACACGGGCGAGGACGATTGGGCTACGGTTGGATACCCGCGTGATGGATGTGATACCTTTTGGTGCATTTACATTGAGAAGCAGAAAGCAACGTTGAGATATTAAGCTTGATGTCTTTTTTCATGGGAGGGCTATTGGGACTTTTGGGGAGGGGAGCGACGGAGCATTGTTTGCAGTTAGGATATGCCACCACAAGGACGACAACCGCAAAGCCATGAGATGCAACGTAATGACGTCGTGTTCTGAGCTTATAGGGTGATATCGCGGTCTTTGGGGAACCCAATCAACGGAAAGGGGAACCGTGTTTTCCTTTTTTGCTTGCAACAACGGCAAAGCCAAAGACAGGCATCACCAAAAATACGACAATGTTTTCCAGTGCTTTTCTGTGCCACAATTGCATTAGACCGCCGGCAGTTTTTTCTTGGGCTGTGATTGACCAAGCCCCCGATGCACAGGCCGCTATTCACAGATGATGGAGCAGGCGAGCAGCCGTGGCTCATTTGCTGCCTGCCTCATCTTGTATTCACTTTGCTTTTGCAACTCACCGTATGTGCGTATAACACAACACACAACCTTTTCGCTACAAGCTTCAGCTCCTTTCACCCTCCGGTCAATCATGTGTGACGGGAAAGCTCGTCTTTGTCGCTGATCTTCTTTTATTTTGTTCTTCTTGCCCTGCCCTGCCCGCCCGCCCGCGGTTCAATGGATCTGGGGGCGTCGTGATGGGCCCCGCGGCATCTTGTCACGATCTTTGCCGTGTTCTGAAGGATAGAAGAAAGCAGAGCCAGTCAAAGAAGCAGCAGCAGCAGCAGCAGTTTGAAGTTTTGCAGTTTGCGGTTGCTGCCGCCATCTTCCTTCCATTTTCCATCGCCTTCTCCATCTCCCTTGCCATTGCCATCGCCATCGCAATCACCATCGCGAGTTGTCATTAGTGGCACCTGGTCGCGGTCGTCAGTTGCTCATGCCGTAGGCGGCTCACGCGCCGTTGTTGTGGGAAGCAGAGAACCTTGGTTCACCGCCGGCGCTGCGGTGCAGGTGCGACATCATCACAATACGATCCCTCGCTTCTCGCCTACTTATGCCGTGTGTTTCTTAGCCTCCCTGCAAGACAAACGCCAAGGTGTGCCAGGACACGGACAAGGATAGCGAGATACTTTGCAAGGCGTACCGGTACCCATTACATTAGTTCGGGGACTGAAACAACGCAACGGTCACAGTAGCGGGAACGGTAGCGAGGCTTGTCAGCATGAGTTCATCAAGAAGCGATACCAGCTGGACCGACTCTCGATACGCCTCTGTCCGCCATCATTTCTGCATTGCCTGCCAGACCATCTTGAGGCCGGGCCTCGATATATACTGCGAACCATGCAAGGAACAGTCCAAGGATTGGCTGTCCTGTCCCTTATGCGGAATACTACACCCAACTGTAAGGTCCGGCGAGCACTGCGTCTACTGTCGTACGGGGAACCTCGTGCAGATGAGCTTGCACGAGAACCCGTTGCATAACGAGCTCCAGTCGGTGTCGAGTAGGGACAGCCAACGACACCAGAGCCGCGTCTCGGGATCAACGACATCCACTGTGGGATCACCCCCGGAACGGACACCAGTGGAGACCCGATGCCGACGCTCAACTCGCCCGTGTCCGACCCGACGTCTCCGCCGACGGGCATGACAACGCCCTACGTTGCAGTATGGGGCCCGCCTCCGCTCACGGCCCGGGAAGAGGCCCTCATCGCTGTTCTTAGACCGGAAGACCTGCAGCTGACCCCGGACGTGGAAATAGAAATCAACCGGTCGCGGGAGATGAACGACTTGCGACAGACCATGGGCCTGTGGCGCAACCTAGCCTACACAGCAAACCGCGCTGCATCGCAGCTCCGTGGTCCTCCCTCTGCACCTTCGCGCCCAACTCCCCGATCAGACTAGGAGGAAGACAAGGAACAAGAAAACTGCTGGAACCGCCGATGACGATGGGAGGTGGATTTGCAACGGTGAGAAGAAGACAAAATCGGTGTGGTGAGCATGCACGTAACACAACAAACATGAAACATGACCATGAACATGAGCATGGTTGGATGGAGTCTTGGCTTGAAAAATTTTTTTTTTTGGCACGGAGTCCGGCGATGACCTTACGGCTCTCCTTTTTATTTTACACCCAACAACAGTGTTAGAGACATGGACCAACAGGGGTATCACGATTCTGAAAATGAGAAAACTGGGGCATTCAGACACGGCGAGCACTGAATGTTACGAGGGGAAGAATTCTCAAGATTGACTGCAAAGTACCGAACGTAGACGGATAGATAATGAGACTAAACGAGCATAATCCTTACGACATTACGTCCTACTCATAAGATAATCCTACCGCACCAGTTGCAAAGCCCACGTGCCGCCAATGAAATCCATCAGCATTCTGGTATAGTTATAACAAACACGAACACAAATTGCCGCCCTTTGTCCTGATATGAAAGCGCAGCTGGCCCCGCAGCTGTGAGAAATAACAGGATGGAAAAGGAGGGTAAGAAAAAACTTGATAGAAAAAGGGCAAATAGCAAAAAAGAAAAAAAAGAAATACGCTTTCATCATGTTTTTGTCGACATTTTAAACCTTGCCGCAATTCTCTACGCCTTCGCCCACGGGGAGCGAAACAGTGTACTCTAGACCCAGCTTTACCGACTTGCCCGGGTTCAGGTTGACCTCCCAGGATAGCTGACCGCTCTTCTTCAGGCTGACAGTTCCCTTGCCCCAGTCCTTGTCCAGCGTGGCGTTGCGGCCAGGAACTCCAGCAGGCTGCTGAGGCCCGTTGAGGGTGAGGCCGCGAGGGGAGACGAGGTCGACGCGCAGGCGGTCGTCCTCGGACACGGGCACCTGGTCCAGGACGATCAGGTTGACGGGCTTGCTGGCCGTGGCCCGGGTGTTGTGGACGGTGATGCTGCGCGAGTACTCGGAGCTGTCCTCCTTGCTGAAGACGCCCGTGGTCGAGCGCTTGACCTCGGCCTTGGGGTAGAAGACCTTGATGGCAGGGTCGATGCCCAGGCTCAGGGTGAAGGCGTCGCCGGGGCTGCAGCGCGGGATGTTGACGGTGCCCATGAAGCTGCCGTCCAGCGTCAGACTTCCGGGGCCCCGGAGCAGAGTCCACTTGCTGTTGTTCCTGAGCCGGGTTCTGAGATAGGCGGCGGCGTGGTACTTGGCGACGATGGTGTGGCCGAAGAAGACGGTGGCGAAGTTGACGCGGGCGACGCGCTGCTTGGTGGCCGTGAACTTGGGCACCAGTGTCTTGAGGCCGGGCAGATCGTATGTCGTGGTGAAGCCAGTCTCCTCAATGAGGGAGTCTTGGAAGTCGAGCGCAGGCTGGGGATCAGAGACCCAGGTGCCGGCGGCTGAACTATCAAAGTCCGTGCTAACTAGGATGGGCGTTGCCTGCCAAGGCTCATTCACGCCTGGTAGAGCACCCCCGGGAGGAGGAGGAGGAAGCATTTGGGCCATCTGCTGCTGCTGCTGCCCGTCCATTCGTCTTCGTTGCTGTTGTTGTTGCTGCTGCTGCTGCTGCTGTTGCATCATTTGCGCTTGCGCTTGCTGTTGCATTTGCATTTGCTGTATCGCCAATTGATGCTGTTGCTGCTGTTGCTGTTGCTGCATGGCCTGGGCCCTTGGTTGTGCTGATGGCTGAGCATCCTGCTCCTGTCTGGCCATCATCATTCGCTTCTTGTTCTGCTGTTCCAAAAGCATAAGCTGCATCTGATAGTCCTGGGTCGCCTGATTGTTGTTGATGTCCTGAGGGTTTAGCGGCATTTGATAGCCCGGGAACCCGTTGTTGGACGCACTGGCATCTGAGAGACCAAATATCAAGCCCCTTGGTAGGCGATTATTGGCTGGTCTCTTGCTGCGCACCTTTGAACGCTCTTGGGCCTCCTCCACGCTGTCCATGATGGCGGACGGATTGGGTTTGTCCTTGGAAGCCATCTTGATGTGCCATGGCCGCAAGATAGGCATGGATTCAGAAGCCCCCGAAAACGCTGCCTGAGAGGTAGAGAGCGTGATCTTGCAGTTATCCCACGTTTCAGACGTGTTGTTATTGAGATTAGCATCGAAGCAGAGGGAGCCGTTAGAAGTAGGCGTTGTGAGTTGCACATCATAGCTGGGCGTCCAGTACGCAGAGCCAGTGACATAGTATAAGACGAGGTCGATTGTACCAGGCTCGTCGATGTCCATGGTTTTGGTGGGCGATCTCATTGGAATATCGACCTCACTGGACATGGAGCCACGGCGCGACGATGCCGGAGTGAATGAAGCAGCCACCTCGAGCTGGATGGTAACTTGGAAAACAGACTTGGGCCATACACTCTCCCGGTCATAGCGGATGCGGATCTTTTCTTTGAGGATCTCCTGCCTACGCTGCTCCCGCTTCTGGTGCTTCTTGTTCTTGGCCTTCATGATCTTGGCCTTTGCCTTGGAGGCTTTCTTCTTGAGCTTCGAGTCCAACTTAATCAGTCGGGCATGCTCTCTTGATACCTTGTTGATTATGTCATTGACTTGTCGCTCTTGAATAACACCAGCCATGCGATCTGCATGCGCCTTTGCACGCTCCTGCTTGTAGGTCGCGAGCATTGCTTCAATATCAACGCCCTCCCTCTTGTTGAGGGACTTGCAGTAAGTCTCAAGAATTTGGATGCGTGCATCGGCAGCTGTGACAACTTCTTTTGCAATCTGGAGTTCGTCGCGAAGCCCAGTGAGTTTCATCTTGACTTCAAGCAAGCCAGGTTGGTCTGGGGCATTATCACTGTCATCATCATCGTCCTCGTCCGAGTCATCATCAGAGTCATCATCAGAGGGAGGATATACGTCTTCAAACAGCTCCGTATTGGGCAGAGATTCGACCGTGATACCGACGATGGTAGCAGAGCCGCTGCCTTCAACCTTGATGGAATCTTTGTCGACCGTAGGACTCAGGCCCGCAATGGTGATTTCATTGAGACCTGGCTATGGGAGATGGAGTTAAGTTGAGGAAGGTTGTAGATGGAGCGAGCTGGAACTTACTCTCAAAGAAATATCTTTGATGTCTCGTTGGACTTGCGCTTGGTCTGGGAAGAGGGTGACAGCCCGAGTGGGAAGCTCACGAATCTTGTACTCGACCTTGTGTGCGACGTCCATGACGAAGGATACACGAGGAGAGGGAGTAAGACGGAACCAAGGCGGGAGGAGAGTAGAAGTGGGTGGACTTCGAGTGAGGAAACTATTTTTTATGAGATAGTGATGGGACTGTGAGGGAGAGGAGAGTTGCCTAGGTGGAGAGGGGCACAGGCAGTGGTCTTGGAAGACGATGTCGACGTCGATAAGGACAATGACAAGGACAACAGCAATAACAGCGTCGTGTTGAGACAAACAAGTGACGACGGAGAGACGAGATGCTTAGAAGAGAGAAAGGGTAAGAAGAGGAAGAGAGAGATGAGAGGGGAGAGTGTTGAGCCTGTCTGGGCAGGTTGACTGGAGGGGGGAGGGGTAGATACTTATACTCAGAGGGGGGCAGCGAGAACAGGAGGAAGAGCAAGAGTACTAGATGGACTAAAGAAATGAGAGAGAGACAGAGATGGAGAGAGAAAGGTCACCCATGGGCCATGCCAGAACCAATGACCACTCACATTCGAGGCAGACTCCCAGATTCCTGGGCCGCGAACCAATGTTGCCCTACCAGGACCGTATAGAGAGCCCTCGATGTAAGCACAGAGAACAAGATTCGACAGAAACAAACCAAAAAGACCGAAGCTTCACTCGAAGCTATCGAGATGCAATTCTTCGATACATTACTTGCGAATCTGCCTTGGCGTGGGCGTGTTTCGCTGATAGAGAGGTGGGAGAGAAAGGAGAGTGAGGGAGGGAGCACGAGAGAGCAGATGAGCTGGGGGGAGCTTCCAGGCAGTATCACCCAGACAAACCTGGTGGGCTGAGGCAGCCTAAGTATAGCAAGGCTGCGTCATCAAATTCGAGCTTTTAATTGGCCAGCAAGCCTAGGCGTCTGACATATTGGGCAGCGCCCCGTTATGGACTTTTGTACAGCAAGAAATCTTACTTAGTCTCCTTACCCCAATGATGAAGACAAGGCTTTCCATTTCAAACCAATCAGATTTAAACATATCATGGTATACAGATTATGCCATGTATATCTCTGTAAACCTAGCTTTAGACTTGTGGTTGATCATAAACCCTCACAGAGACTTTGCTTGTTATCGCAATCCGTTTAGGTCTAGCCCATTTCTTCATTTGGCTGCCAGTGGGTCGGTTCCACTTTTTGTCATCCTGACATTACACCACCAGATGTGTTCGTCGTGTACGTTGATACATCAAGAACCAACGCCTTGTCAGGCTATATGATGTCGAGAATTGCGTTGGAGTGAATGGGTGGTTGGAGAAATTAGCCAAAGGAGTGATTGCACTTCAATATCCTTGTTTGTTGTGTTGGCACCCGCCATTGTCGTCTTACACCAGGACGCTTTTGTCCATGCTTGCCTTCAACACATAATGTTTGAGGGCAGTGCTTTTGTCAGAATGCAATCAAAGACAAGCCGGCAAACCAATATAGAGTCCAACGGTAAAAATCTTAGCTATAAATCCAGTCTTCTTCTCAGGAAAATGGCGGATGTGATTCTGCACTCTCAACTCATATCACCAAGGTTGCATTTGAGCTGCCCTTCTTATGATGAACGGCCGACGCCGGATCCCTCCTTTTGCCCCGAGGCGGGCGAGGCTGTACCCACACGACGACGATGAAGAGTATGACAGCATCGGCAGTGAGGATTTGGCCCTCGGACTTGCCAATGGAGGCCTGTCCCCAGGCTATCTCGCAGGACCACGACGGAATCGCCCCGTGGCCCCTCGTCCGGGTGGTCGCGCCCTATACGGTCCGCGCCCACCCCAATTCGCGCCGGCGCCGCCTCAGAATATGAACGACATGATCACCGTCATGATTCCAAACGAGCTTGATGGAAGTCGACGGGGGAGAGGGCGAAGATTTTTCATCGATACGCAGATAATGGCCAGATTCCTGCCAGGAACCCGAAACGCAGTCAGACAGGACGTTCTGGAGCTGGACACCTTCTTCCGACCTCACATTTTCCAACAAAACCCAGTCGACATGTTGGAGGAGGCCCTTCGGTTCGTCTTTAGACACCTCCAAGATTTGACCTTCACTGGAAACCTGGACATGTTTGGGTACATCGAGCCCCAGATCGAGTCACATAGCTTCCGGCGGCGCACAGTGGAGGACTGGGGCAGGCTCATGCAGGCCGTCTGTGTCGTGCTCAGTCACGACGAGGGACTCGGGTGCTCGGACGAGCTGCTGGGTCAAATGATGGACTTCCTTGAGATCTTTTTCCAGCACATCTACGAACTTCTTGGACCTGAGCAGGTGGTGGCGCTCTTTAGGGGCCTCCGGGAGATTTTCAGCGCCGAAGATCAAAACCGAGTCAACCAGCTTCGCAGGATTTGGGAAGGGTTCGACCCGCGGGTGCAGGAAACGCTGCTTCGACAGATCCGAGATGACCTACGTCATGAGGACTATGATGGAAGCGCAACCCGTATTTACCGGGCGCTTCGAGATGGGGGGCTTTGACGGCGGATTACAGGTAGTAGTGGAATGGCAGCAGCAGGCTGCTTCCAAGCCAGATAGAGAGATGTTTAAGTTAGCAGCTTAATTCAAGAGTCCATCCTTGGCAAGCTATGCAGCCAACAGGCGATTTGCCCTCGTCCCGTTTGTAGAATAACCCGCATTGTCCTGAGCTCAATGGCGATGCTCATGCGTCCTCAGCGATAAACCCCGATGTATTGCATAGCGGTTCCCCAGCCTCATGGAATTCCCACCACCCCACCTTTTGCCGAGCGACGGCGTCATGGCCCACTCACCAGCGATCATTCAGTCGCCTCACCTTGCTTGTTTCACCAGCCTCTCCGCCATCTCATTGTTACTGCTGCTGGATACGGCCGCTCACAATTACGGTGTGCGACATTTAACAGCGAATTTTCCGCCCTTGAAAATCCGTTGTGCTTACGCAAAGACCCTTCGGTACCGCTGCTGTCGCCGTGGTTTGTTATAGGCCCTTGACACCGCTCTCCTCGGCGTCGGGCCGTCATCGTCATGTCGTCCAAGTCTTCCAAATCCTCCAAGTCCAAGGAACCGCTCCGGGCCGTGGATCCTCAGCCGATGCACAGCCCGGAGCCTGGCAGAGTCAACTCATATCCGCCTCCACCCCCATCAAAGTCCCCGTCCCAGCCGCAATCCCAGGTTCAATCGCAGCCGCCGCCCGAGTCATACAGCCAACCGCGGTACAACCCTCAGGAATATCCTCCAGGAACGGACAAATCTCAGGACTACAGCCCCCAGCCTCAACAAAGCTACAACCCGCAGCAGCAAAAGTACGACCCCAACAGCTATGATCCCCAGGCCACCTACAACAGCCAGTCGTACAACCCGCAGAACTATCCTCCCGCCTCTGCTGGCACTGGGCCTCCTCCGCAAGCTCCTGGGCTCTCGGCCACCGGCCTCCCGATCCGTCCTTCATCAAACCCTCAGATTCCCAATGGCCAGGACAAAGCGGGTGGTCCGCCCGGTCCCATGACTGATATCCCTCGTCCCAGCACCCAGATGGCGCCGACAACGACCCCAACATCTCTCCGGGACCTTCGGGCGCTTAAGACCAACTGCCAATTCGGCCTGCGCGAGTACCTTAGCCTGCAGCGACAGCGCCAGAGCGGTGACACTGCCGTCTCGAGCTATGAGCTAGACATGCGTATCCGGGACACAACCTACAACCTCTTGGGCGACCTCAAGGTCCTCCAAGGCGAGGTTCGCGGCATGGCGAAGGAAGCTGAAAACCACCGCTGGCGCAGGTGGATCATTGGTGGTGCCATGTAAGTTTCGCTTTATCTCCGCTTCGCCATGTGCTCCAACAGCTGACCGACTCAAGCGCCACCTTCATCCCCATCATCCGCAGATTCTTCCGCCGAAACAATGACGAGGAATCGCAAACCTCTTCTAACGACACAGAGTATGCCTTCCGTAAGTCCAAGGGTCTCCTCGATCACATCAAAGACAGCGTTTTCGGCTCCGGTCACTTTGCCAAGTTGGCCTTCTTCGTCTTTGCCGTGCTCTACGTCTTCTCAAATGAGGTGTCGCTGCGAGTTGCCAGGACGGTTAACAAGCGCATCAAGAAGCTGTGCGCGCGCATCGAGAATGGCGCCGCCGATGTCGACGAGAAGGACATGAAGCTCTTGGAGGGTTGGCGATGGAGGGTGTTGCTTTGGTAGATTTGGCACGTCACGAGGGATGAGATATCGTAGTATGAGGACATGATTGTAACGAAGTCTAGGTCATTGCATTTCCTTTCTCGTTTAGGTTCTTTTCTCACAATACCTCTTTTTTCTAGCTTTTGGTTGCCGGCGATGCATTTACCCTGCACCACATAGAATAACTCATCAATTTTGTTTGGCTCATCCACCGTCTATGCATGCGGGGGACAAGTTCGTTTCTGTTGCGAGGGCTCTCTAGTGTGGGGGTTTGGCACTGGCTTTGGGCACGGTCGATAATTTGACGTGGGGCTAACATAATTTTATGAACACTCTCACTACCCTACATCTCCCGCATACTCACCACTCTGACCCAGCCACGACATTTATCTTGGTCGCTCCCCGTCTTGGGTTAATCTCAAAATGGGAGAGAAGCGCAAAGCAGACTTTGAGGACCATGTGGGTGTAGAAAGTCCCCAGCCCGACGTCGCTGGGGATGTGCGGGTTTCTGAGACTAATCTCCAAGTTATCGAAGACGGTGCAGCCAGAGACAAACGTTTCGCTGAGCTCTACGCAACGCCCCCAGACTTCAAGGAGCTGGCAAAACTCGACCCTGACTTCGGTGGCGTGTATGTTGCGTCACCCCCCCTGGATTATCCGTCGAATATGTCTCACCTGGCATTCTAGGTGGAACCAACACAAGGCCGACTTCTTCAACCATCCCAAATGTGTCATGCAGCTGACCAAGACGCTCCTTAAACTGGATTTCGATTTGAAGATTGAACTACCCGACGACAGGCTATGCCCGCCAGTAAGCGATCATTGTGATGAGGAAGAGTAGTATCAATACTGATGATCATATCAAAGGTTACGAATAGGCACAATTACCTGTTGTGGCTCAAGGCTCTCATAGACACAACTTCCTACGAAAAAAATGGTCGAAAAGTTGTTGGTCTTGATATCGGCACCGGAGCAAGCTGCATATATCCACTCCTAGGTTGCATTGAACGGCCATGGTCATTTATTGCCACAGGTAAGATCTCACAACTGGAGCCTCGGACAATCTCTAATAAAGGAAGATATCGATACAAAGAGCCTGGAATTCGCGAGGAAAAATGTGGCCCTCAACAATCTCCAACATAGAATTAATGTGGTTGCTAGAAAACTAACAGATGCTGTTATTCCACTTGACGATCTCGGCATCGATACTATCGACTTCACCATGAACAATCCTCCCTTTTACAAATCAGCAGAAGAGATGGTAGAAAGCGCAGCCCAGAAATCTCGCCCTCCATTCAGTGCATGCACTGGTGCCAAAGTCGAAATGGTCACTGACGGTGGTGAAGTGGGATTCGTGGACCGCATTCTCCAAGAGTCGCTTGTGCTTCGTGAGCGCGTTCAGTGGTACACGGCTATGTTTGGATTCCTCTCTAGTCTAGTGGACTTTATTGAGAAACTTCGCAAAAATGGCATTGAAAACTATGCCGTCACTGAGTTTATCCAAGGATCTAAGACTCGGCGATGGGCTATCGCTTGGAGCTTTGGAGCAATGCGACCAACTCAAGAAGTTGCCCGCGGTATCAAGACTGCAGTTTCAAGGAGCATCCTCCCCGAAGGCACTGAGCTTGAGGTTCTGCGGATACCTACCCCGGAGAAAGTAGGGGAATTTGCAGACAACCTTGGCTCGGCCGTGGGCAAGCTAGAACTGATAGCATGGGAATGGGACCGATCACGTCTAGAAGGCATGGGCCAAGCCGCGGACAAGGTTTGGGGACGAGCATGGCGCAGACAAAAGAAGAGGGAGAGGCAAGTTGAAAATTCAAAAGAGAATCAGAAAGAAGGCAAAGAAACAAAGTGTGTCTTCGCATTTAAGCTATACATCCGTGCTGGAAAGGACGAGCTGTTAGTGGGATGCAGATGGGTGGAGGGCCACGATTCTACAGCATTTGAAAGTTTCCGGGGCTTCTTGAAGTCTACCGTGCAGTCACTGCTGGATGGCAAATAGCAAAATGTACATCAAGGAATGAATTTCAAAATAGTACAAAGTGTATTCTAAAGAATGACAAGGTTGAATTTCGTTTTTCTTTGACTTCGGACGTCTTTCCAGAGCACTGGCAACCTTAGGCCCTGGAATTGGCTCGGAAGGTCTCCAAGTCCTTGAGAACCTCGGCCTTGGTTTTTCCAGATACAAGAGCAGACAAAATGACATCTTGCTCCGAGTCTGGGGCCATGTTGTCCGACTTGGGAGCATTGTTGTCCAGGTTGGTGGGGAAAGGATAACCCTCGCCGACAATGGAAACAAATGTGCGAACCTCATGGCTGAGACCCTTTTCCTTGTGCAAGGCAACAAGCTCATCCCATGCATTCTCTACTAGCGGGAATGAGTCGATAGTCTCCATTGGCTTGCCAAAGGCGCTGCTGATTTGCAGCAGGTTCACCAGACGGTTGATGTCGGAGGAGACATTTTCGCCAGCGGCATGGGACAAGCCAGGGTTGAAAAAGATGCCGTCACCCTTTTTCAGGGGCAGCGCAATGTAGTTCTGGAGGAAGTACTCGTCAAATTGAGGCAAGCGGTACGCCATGTATCCAGCCGAAAAGGTCTGGCTGAAGGGGAGGAGTCGCGTAGGCCCGCTCTCAAGGGGCACGTCAACATGGGCCACGGCACCCTGCAACGTCAAGCATTGGCTGGCGACTTGCATGGCTCGCGGGTAACCACCGCAGCGTTCTGCGGACATGAAACCCAGGTGGTAGTCGCGGTGAGAAACCTGCGCACCCGAACCGGGCTTGACGTTATTGACCTGGGCCGTGAGGCGGTAGCCAGGGCCTAGCCAGGCTCCGCAGATCAGATCCAGGTAAGGGTTGGTGTAGTATTTCAAAAATGAGGCTGGGTTAGCCAAGCCATGCTTGCTGAACGAATTCCAGATGCGGTCATTCTTTCCAGCTCCGGCAAAGTGGTCACCCTGGGTCTTGGAAGACAGCTTCTCCTGCTTGATGATGCCGTGGAAGGTCTCGGTGGCTTCGTCGATGACGTTTCCGTCCGTGTACAAGCCACTGGTGACGAGGACTCCCGGGCCGTGGAGAAGCACCCGATACCACTCATCCTGAAGAGCCAATTTCTGCTCCTCGGATAGGGTAGCGTACGGTGCTAGTTTGTAAATTGGGATATTCTTCTCGATGGCCGTGGCCAACGGATACTGGTCCTTTGTGGCTGTCTGAGAGCAGATGGCCTTGAAAGCTTCTATTGAGGGGGCTGGCGACAGGGTATACAGGCGAGACTCGCCCTGGTCTGAGAGAAGATTGCGAGTAGCAGCTTGCTGAGACTCTTGAGAGGCCATTGCGAACAGGAAATAGAGCTTTTCGTGATGATTACAAGTCTTTGTTGCCATCGGGACGACATTTCCGAAAAGTTCAAGATATATAAGTATTCCAAAGTGGGGCAGATGACGGAATTCTGTCCGACAGCAAGCCATGTGGACTTGGGACAACACCACCATAAGACTTATGAATCAACATCGTGATGTCGCTGATTGGGTACATAATTCGGGAACATGGCACGGAAAAGAGAGAATTGAGAAGATGACAAAGCCCTACCAGTATGGTAACTTACCGACCTTTTTGCATGGCTGGTCCTGGTGTAAGCGTTGATCAAACCCGATCCCGTGTACAGGGGATCAAGAATCTCTCTCTAATCTTTTTCTTTTGCTTTTTATCACCTGTGCCAACCTAGTTGCTGGTTTCACTAACAGTAAACAAGGTCCGTGAGCAAGTGTCTTGGGTTACATGCCGTGCTCAACGCGTCAGTGATGTGAAGAGCAGAAATTACCTACCTATGCGGGGTGAAAGGATGGGCAAAGCACCGAGTATTAAAGGACTTGGAGGATGACGACGACTGCTCACCAAAGCGGGGGATAGAGTCGAAAAAAGACTTCAGGTCCGCGCCCCCCGGGCATCATTAACCGAGCCCGGCCAGCCTTTTGACTTGGATGGCTGCTGCATGCAATCGGGTGGTCCGCACTGACGACTTTCGGCCCATTTTCATCACCACCGAGCACGAAATGAAGCATTTATATGCGTGCCGGCTTCGAGGTGGGGGAGGGTTCATCCGAGCTGCTGCGGAGCGTCGACTTGATGGTGCCCATCTTAGGAACGAACCGAGCTAATGATATAACTCTCTACTACCACACGGCGTGGCAACTTGTTGGCAGCAGACCAATAGAATGCCGCCGCTGCCTCAGCTTACCTATTCAGAGTTGCAGACCTCAAACGCATTGGGTAGCAGATTTCAAAAAGTCCTGTGCAGTGCATGAGGAAAAATAAACAACTCGCGTGGTCTGCCACACACATATCGACCTTCCCTCCAGGAACGAAATCCGACGACATGTTGAAAAAATGAAATCAGAATCTATTAAACCCTCGGCCATATGACTCCATTTGCGATGTCCGCTCTCCCATCAGAGAGCGGGCCCGAACCGAAGTCCGGGGTAATCTACAGCTTGAAGTTCCCGAGACGCGGGGAAATAGAGTAGATCGCAAGGTGCGAAGCTACCCTGGGCCCTGGTGATTGCTCTATGTGGTGTATAATTCATTTGCGTCTCCGCTTGTCGGACGATCTTGCGGGGGACAATCGTGTGGAGCCGAGCGTATATCGTAGGCCACATCCCGATGCCACATCCCTGCTCAACGAGCTGGGTTTACGTATGCTCCAGTAATTCGCAAAATGGATACCATCAGGAATGAGGATATAAAGGAGCCATTGGATTCCCTCGAAAAAAAAAAAGAATGGAATAGGACTCAAGCAGGCAACTCAGCTCCAGCTCCAACTCCAGTTCACTCACCCCCTCGAGAATCAAAATGGCTTCTTACCTTGTCTTGGCTGCGCTCCTCCGCGCTGCAGTGGCAACTGTCACTGTGAACGATCCCTCGGATATCATCAGCCCCAGCGACTGGGCTGAAGACGATGCACTCCTTGCTGATTACGACATTCCATTCATTTCGACCCAGCCACGCGATAGTAGGTCGAATCCGTTTTGCTCGGTTCTTGGGGCATTGAAAAAGGGCCAACTCGCTAACCACTTATACACGGAATAGTCGAAGCGGCCTACACCTATTCCTCGGGATCCAACTCGGTGGACCATGAGGTCTTCTCTGTGGACGCGAATGACACAACTGTTATTCTTGTATCGGAGGGAGCTTCGCTGACGGCCTCTCACGTCACCATCCTCAAGGAGGGTTACTCGACTAACCTCAACGAGGCTAGCTTCTACGGCTTCAATGCCGCTGTCAACGTGGTATGTCTTTCTACCCTTGAATGATCCTTGCGAGTGCATCTTAGCGAAGGGAGACTAACAAGCCTCGAGGCCAACGCCTCCACTGCTACCTTTGAGCATGTCAACGTCACCGTCCACAACGGTGCTGCCAACATCTACGGCTATGGAAGTGACACTATTGTCACGCTGAACAACGCCTGGCTCTTTGCCAGTGGTCCCGTTTCTCACGGTCTTTATGCCTCTGGCAACGCGACTATCATTGGACGCAACATCCACCACTACTCCGGTGGTTACCGATCCTCGGCCTTCTCCGGCGACTCTCCCGCTGGATACGTCTACGTCTACGATTCTGTCTCCCACACTGCCGGAATTGGATCGGCCACCTACTATGCTCTGGGCGAGATCTATGCTGAGAACGTCATCTCTCACTCCGAGAAGGGCCCCGCTCTGTTCATGGATGGTGCCCAGAACGCTACCTTTGTCAACTGCGACGCCACTGCCGGTCTGCTCGGCGGAGTCATCATTTTCAGCTCCTCCTCGCGTATCTCGGGTGCCAGCCTCAAGCTCAAGAGCTCCAAGATCACCACCCTCGACGAGGTCCCCGGTCTCTGGTTCGGCAACGTCATCGCCGATGTCCTGATCGAGAACAGCCAAATCAACACCAGCTCGGTCTTGGTCTCCGCCAACTTCTCCCAGGTCACCCAGGACTTCGACCACTACGCCGGTTACGAGGAGAACAGCAACCTCAAGCCCGCCGAGGTCACTGTCAAGGTCACCGAGTCCTCCCTCACTGGAGACCTTGTCGCCTACAACAGCAGCTACATCTCGTGGTCTCTCAGCTCGTACAGCGCCTGGGAGGGAACTGCTTACTCCGGATACGGAAGCGCCTACTTCGATGTTGCCCTCGACGCTACCAGCAACTGGACCCTGACCGCTGCCACCACTGTCCAGAACTTCACCGACTCTGACAAGACCCTCTCCAACATTTTCAGCAACGGATACAACTTGTACTACAACTCTAGCGCCTCCAAGAGCCGCTGGCTCAAGGGCCGCTCCTTCAACCTGACTGGGGGCGGTGTTGCCCAACCAATTTCTGCTTAGGTTTTAGACTAGATGGGCATTGCGTGAGCAATGCAGGATCATTCTAGAGTCCAAACTTGACTGAGTCATATATTCTTCGTCATGCTTAGCATGCCTGTGTTTTATAATAGCAGAAATAGCCAGTTGTCATAGGAATCAATGGGAAAAGCTCACAGTTGGCCACCTTGAAACCGATCAACATCAATAGTGACCTCAAGACCAAATTGATGATTAAAATTTATAAATTTCTTTCTTGAATCGAGAATGTTTACTTCGCATTTTTGACAGGGGTTACTGAGGCCGATAGCTCGGTGGGACACTAGGAGTATTAGCCTATCAAAGTAGCTCAGGGAATTAGGTAGTATGAGATGCAAATCAACACATTAATTCTATGACGGAAATCCACTCTAAGAACTCAAAGTTCCTTCTTTGATAACCCACGAAGCGTCCGCTCTCATGTTGGAAAAGCTTTGCACCCTCATGACCGAGGGGTAGTGCCCCCACTATGAGCTCCATCCACAACCCCGCCAATTACCCCTCCAAAGCAAGCAACAAGGGGGAATTCCTGAGCGAGAAAGGCAGGAAGAAGAATAACACAAGAATAACACAAAATGAAGAAATTCGGCAAGATGTGGCAAAGAGGATTCTAGATCAAACATTGGATTATCTTCATAAGTGACGCCAACTAACCTCAGGAGAGTTTGCGATAATTGTGATTGTTGTTGTACAGGTTCCTAGATCTAGATCCCCTCATGCCCGATGTTTTGCCGTCGCCCCGCCTCTGAAGCTCGTCTTTCTGGCTCTTCGTCGTGGTGGGCAGCATTTTACAATGGCGCGGAGCCATTTTGTTAGCAAGAGCTTCAGACTTTCGGCCTCGGAAGAACGCTATTCCACAGTAACAGCGGCGCTCAATGGTCTTGGGCATAGGGAAAAAAAAAAATACACCACGCCCGCATCACATGAATCAACCCACTCAACCCTTGCACAGATCGACTCGAAAAGAACCGATTTGTCTTGACAATTGCGGCACTTCAGAGTTTTCCAACTCTCAATCCCACTCCGTTTCTGTCAATTCATTTATCTTATCATTTATTTTTCGTCCAGGCCCATTGTAACGGCAATCGGGTCCGTTTAGATATTTGATACCCCCATCACCTTTGCCCAACCTAAGAAACTGCAAAAGTCACAACAATGGCGGCCCAGCAGCAGTCTCCTTGCCGAATCCTTGTCATGGCCTCTGGCAACGGCTCCAACTTCCAGGCCTTGATCAACGCCGTTGCCGCGGGCAGCATCCCCAACAGCCAGATTACTCGCCTTATTGTAAACCGCGCAAAGGCTTATGCCACAACCCGAGCCGATAATGCTTGTATGTCTATTCTGCTTTCCTAGAGGCATTGCAATTTTCTAATAGAAATTTCATAGCTATTCCTTGGGAATACTTTAACTTGATCAGCAACGGCTTCTTGCCCAAGGGCGAGAAGGACCAGAGCAAAGTGGCTGAGGCGCGCAAGGCATATGATGCTGCGCTGGCAAACAAAATTCTTACCGAGGGCACTGAGAAGCCAGAGTTGATTGTGTTGGCTGGTTGGATGCACGTCTTCTCAGGAGCTTTCCTGGAGCCCCTGGAGCGAGCTGGGATCAAGGTTATCAACCTGCACCCTGCATTGCCCGGTAGGTTCCATCTATGGATATTGAAGTACCAAGCTAACAATCGAACAGGAGAGTTTGATGGAGCTGGTGCGATAGAACGCGCATTTGCAGAATTCAAGGCTGGAAAGCTAACACGCACTGGCATCATGGTCCACTACGTCGTTGAGACTGTTGACCGTGGTGCTCCCATCCTGGTGCAGGAGATTGAGTGGCACGGAGAGGAGCTTCCCCAGCTTGAGGAGAGGATACACTCCCACGAGCACGAACTGATCGTCAAGGCCTCGGCCAAGGTGGCCGGAGAGATTCTGGAGGCACGGGCAAAATAAGGAACTGATTGGGGGTCTAAGATTGTGTGAATGTGGCATCCATGACACATTTGCATTGCTTAGTTTTGAATGAAAAAAAGACGAACATCATCGGTCTATGGGCATCGTTGGTAAACAATGAGATATGAATTTAGAGGCTCCAAAGCCATATGGATGAGGCAGAGGATGCTTAGCCTGCCTCCTTTGATCAGTGGACGAGGCATTAGGGAAGCCCTGGTTTATGGCACAAGTCATCTGGACTGTCACAAAGCGTCATAGTTTGCCGATAACCACACACACACACACACCCAGGCCTACTCTTGAGAATCATTTGAAAAAGTCAAGTTGATATTTGAAAAGAAAAAGAATGAAAGCTACATTAAAGGATTTAAAGTAACGGAATGAACCTTGACACGCTCTAAACACCATTTACAACATCGGAATTTCCCATATGCGTCGTCTGCGCGCTGGACTCGTCCCCCGAGGACGCCGGCGGCGTGACAATCTGTTCGGGGGCCGCCGGGCTGAACTGCACAGGATACACCGGGATGAACGGCAGCATGACAATGGAGGCGCCCTTCAGCAAACTAGGAGCCATCGCTTGAGCCAGCTGGGGAGCCTGCAGAACCTGCGCCTGCAGCGGAGTCTGGGACGACGGCGGAAAGCCTGCGATCTGTCCCCGGTCGTTGAACATGTACCGGTTGCTGTTGAGGATCGGCCTCTCTGTGGCAACTTTCCACGACGCCGGCTTTGGTGCTACCTGCGGTGGCGGTGTTGGAACTGGTGGTCCCGATGGAGGAGGTTGCATATGCCTGTGAGGCCTCCAATCTCGCGGTATTGACGAATCACCGTTGGCTCGGAACCTGTGTCCAAAGAGCTCCTGGGGGGTTTCCTTTGAATCAGACGTTGAACTAGCTTCGCTTTCGTTCCCCTTCCTTCCGTTTCTCTGTTCTCTATTCATTTTGCGGCCGTTATCATTGCTCGTGTCTCCATTTTCGACTCCGCTTTGGTTGTTAGCATCGTCAGCGCCTGATTCCGGAGTCATGACGTTAGCGGGAGGTGGAATCTGTCTCATATTATGCGTCTCTGTGCCGCCCAGACCGGGCATGTGTGTTCCGGACATGTGTCGGCTGGCCTCGTCCAGCTGCTGGAACCATCCATTATGCGTATGAAAGTTGGGATAGCTTGCACTCGACCGTGCATCCTCGGCGGCGGACTGCGCCCCTGGGCTTTGAAGGGGCTCGTCGTATGGCGGGAATGCAGGCCCGGTGTCTGATTGTGGCCTTCGAAACTGATCAGTGATGTTTTTCTGCTGCTGTCTGTACTGCCTATCTCTGTAAGGGTTAGAATAAACTCTTGGTGCACCATCGGTGTCTGATGCCGAATCCTGGCTGCGAGGATCGCGTTGCCGAGGAGAAACGGGTGTGGAGGAGGTGGTTGAGACATCATCCGTGTAGTAGGGATGCTGTGCAGGGAGATACGATTCACCGTACAGCTGTTGTCCATACCCATACGGATGCACGTGGGCGTAATCTTCCGATGCCCATTGATTGTAGCCTTCAACTTCGCCAAAGAGTCGTTGATCCTGGAACCTGGAGAAATCATGAGAGCCCTCAAACGACCGCTGACCTTGGATCTGGTTTCGGACAGAGACCCGTTTACGATTTTCAGACCAAGGGTTTGAGGAAGGGAGCTCGTGTGATTGCTCCAAAAGATGGTACCTTTGCTGATCGATCAAACCCTGCGGCCGATGCTGTTGCTCGGTTCTGCCCATGCGGAGCATCGGAAGGGCCCCGTTCGTATGCCGTCGCAGGTCGTGTTGAAGTCGCTCGATCTCCACTTTGAGCTTTTCAGAAAGGGCCTCCTTGACTTCCTCTTCGATTCGTTTGCGGATCTTCTCTTCGGACGCCTTTTTAGTGGCCTCCTCCTCTTCTCGCTTTGCCTCTGCCAACGCTTCACGTAGCAGCCTTTCCTCTTCAAATTTCCTTCTCTCCTCGCGGACGAGTTCCTCTGCCTCAGCGTGCATCTCGTCCATAAGTTTCTGTTTTGCCTCCCTCTCAGCCCGTTCCCTTTCTTCCTGTTCCAACCTTTGCCTTTCCTCCTCTTCCCGCTGCTGGGCTGCCAAAAGATCTTGACGAGCCTTCTCATCTCTCAACCTTTGAATCGCCTCTTCCTCTAGTTTCTCTTGCGCAAGCCTCTCCTTCTCTCGTTGCCCTTCGGCTAGCCGTTCAGTTTCCTTCCTTTCCATCAAAGCCACTTGCTCCCCTAGCCTCTCCATCATCCGTTGAATTTGATCTATTTGTGCCTTTTGGAACTCATCTTGAACATGCTTCTCGACTTCCACCCTACCCAGAGTGTCCATCTCGGTTTCCTTTCGGATTTCGTCCTCTCGCTTCAATCGCTGTTGCTCTGCTGCATTAGCTGCCTCGGCTCTTCTCAGAAATTCAGCCTCCGCCTCCTGTTGGATTGCCGCCTTCTCCATTTCTAGAGTCTGCACTCGTTCTCGTTCAAACTTGAGTTCTTCCAAGACTGTTTTGAGATCCTGCTTCGATGATTCCCCAGCCTTCCTTTCCTGATTCTTCTTATATGTGAGAATCTCCGCCATCAAAATGTCGATCTCTTCGTCATTCGAGTCCCCTCTCATTCGCCTGTCTCTATCCTCTTTCAACTTCTCAAGTTCTTTCCTTACCTTATCTATCTCCTCTTGTATATCTGGCCTGCTCGGGTCTGGCCCTGTAGCGATGGGAGGTGGTGCGGGTGGTGGCGAGCCCCAGATATACTGCCTGAGATGCGGCGGTACAGAGTCCCCTTGCGACGCTGGCGGATAACCGGGCGCCATGTTCTGATTATAGTTGGTGAACGGGTTGAAGGGGATCGCTTGGGCCCCGGGTCCTACGTATGACTGGCCGCTGTAAAAGCCCAGTCCATTTTCCGCCGGTCGCCTATATGGGTAATTGCTCCTACCGAGCTCACTGGCGGTGTAATTATCGTCCATGTCAGGACGAGGAAGCAGTCTTTGCCGACGAGAGACGGGACCTGCAGGCTTAGGTATGACCTGGATAGTCACTCCTGGTTGCTGCTTTTCGGACCTCCGAGATTCCTTGGAGCTTTGATCAATGGTGGCCTCACGCTGAGCCGTGCGACTGGTGATCGGGACTGACGTGTTGTTGCCTGGAGGCCTCGGCTTCTTTTGAGATCGTGGGAATTTCGTATTAGCGCTTGACAACGGGTGGTTCCCTCGAGTGCTAAAGTGATGATCGCTTTCGTCTGCGCTACTGCTGTTCAAGGAAGCTGAATCGGACGAGCTCGCTGGAGCAGTTCGCGGCGGTACCGTTCGGTTTCCGGCCATGTGTAGCTCTCAGTCCAGCGATGCCTTCCGCTGCCAGGTCAAACGAATTGGACCATGGGCAGCTTCTTGGCGATCGGAAATACCAGTATCCCTCGCTGTTGGCGCTCTGCGGGTAGGCTGGGGTTTGTAGCTGTGGTGGGGTCTGAAAGCTTTGTCTACAGGCAGAGCTTGGTTAAGGGGAGAACGGAAAGCCATGTGTTGAAAAGGATGCGAGAGATGGCTACGCGTTGCATTCCAGGGGCACGGTGAGGTGAGGTGACCAAGGAGAAAGCAGAGCGGCAAGGAGATGCATAGCCACCATGAGCTCAGGAGTGGTCTATTGTGGGGTCTCATGACTGCATTTCTGATGCAACATCTAGACGCTGTGCGAATATGGGGAGTGGCTGCTACTGGATCCAGTGTCTCTCTTCGCGCTGGACCTTTCAGTAGCTCGATGCAAGCTGCGCAGAATCATACCACACGCCATGCACGAATCGCCAATCAAGGCGGGCTACGAAAATGTTGGCTGGCGCTGGCCCTTGTCGCTGTCATACGCTGCCTCCCGCAACGTGTCTGTCTGTTCCCCACAGCGGCCGTGATGGCGGCTGCGGTCGCTGGCTCGGTTCGCCAGATGCCCCTGGAAGCTGGAGTGAAAACAGGCACGATGCTTGCGTGCCGGGTATAAAATGATTTCTGACTGATACCGTACTGCACTGCACTGCACTGTATGTCGAGAATGAGAAGCTGAGACAAAAAGACAGACAGACCAGCAACTGAACCAAACTATGCGTGAGCCGACGCACTGATGCAGACGGCTGAGACCATACGAGGGAATAAGTGGCAGCCCGGTCAGGTTGACGCTTGACAGTTGGACTATCCGCCCATGTCTGTCTCAATTCTCCACAGCGCACTGAGTGAGACCCACTAAGATGCCTCCAAGGAACAGAGACAAAAGACCTTGAGAGGCGCAAGTATGCTCGCGACATCATTTGTCGCCTTGTCGCCTTGTCGCCCCCACGGATGCCTTGCAGTGATCACGAGTTCACGACAGCCCTGAAGTTTCAGTGACTGAACATTGCTGTCCATACCTCACACACCTACCTAGTCAGTCAAGCTTCCGGCATTTCGGTATTGGGAGACTTCTTCTCTGTGACGTCCAACCACTTGAAGCCGGTACCGAGAAGCCCCTGGGAGGCCTTAACCGAGAAAACTGAGGCGATCTCACTGATCACTTGGCGGACGGATGAATGACCCGATGTATGACACACTTGCCGAAGAAGTCTTGATCGCCCACCCACTCACGCTGCCTCCGTCCCCTTGAGAGAGAGGGTGTGAAGACTCCCATTGCCGGTACCAATTTGCTGATTGGGTCTAGGTCTAGGTCTCGGTCTGGGCTGGCTTTCCCCCAGCCTTATGTATGCTGCCCCATACGTCCATGCCCCATGCACGAAACCGAGGACCCCGCGCGTACTTCGCACTTTCGGCGGGCACAATGACATGAATCCAGCAGCCCATTTGCCAGCAGAAATAAAGGGTTCTGGCGGCCCAGATTGAGACCGCGTTCTTCTGCGTCAACTAAGATGCCCCTCGATCTCGTTTCCACTCTGCCTTCTCTCCCGTAATGCGTACTGCTGGCCTGAGACGTGGGGGCGGTCCGGAGCCTGGCCAGTCTGACCACCCTGTGGACAGCCATGTTGAGATGTAGGCAAGGATGGTGATAGAAGGCGACCGAAGCACACGCATCGACTAGCTCAATCCATCAGCGATGTTTGGCTTCACCAGCCCGCTGCAACGCCCGCTCTGTGCACATTACTATGTACATGTCGAGACGACTGATCTCACGGAGTAAGGAGTTGAAACGAACACTGGGCTCCAAGTGCGGCCCAGCTGCATTAGCTTCCGTTTAGTCATTGAGGTCATCATGCTGGAGTTCTCGAGAGCTGGG
This sequence comes from Aquanectria penicillioides, assembly GCA_003415625.1. Lineage (NCBI taxonomy): Eukaryota > Fungi > Ascomycota > Sordariomycetes > Hypocreales > Nectriaceae > Aquanectria > Aquanectria penicillioides. The sequence continues at coordinate 6,513,714 of PYIU01000002.1, read as the reverse complement.
TATATATTCCCACTCCCGAACTTGACGAACCCTTTTCCTGCGCGTCTGTTGAAAAAGATCCCTGTTCAATTCTGCGGGGGGGTTTGTACAGATTTTCGAACCCAACTACGCCACCATTTCCCACTTGCACCTCGATCGTCACCATGAATAGGAATAGGACTTCTGGTAATGTGGGCAGTGCCACCGAGACCATTTCCCCCACTGGGGGTACTGGGCCACACGGGAGAAGGCTAGATGGAAAGGATGTTGTGCCACCGCTGGCCAATAAAGTATGCGTTCATCACTGCCACTGGTGTGCGAGATCCCTCTATTGATCTATCCAAATAGGCGAATGTGCACCCTCCACGGCAAAAGAAGATCTCTGTGGGGGAGTCTATCAAATCAGTGGTTGCGCAAGAGGTGGCCAGCAAGGGCACCATTAAATTCTGTATGTCCAAAAGCACTACTCTTTATGGTGGGCACGATGATGACTGATGGCCACGCAGCCGGCCCGATACCCCAAACCAAGGACCAGGTATGTGAAGAAAGAGACGATGTGTGGCAAAATCTGACATGTTGAAGATTAAAACACCGAGAGACAACGCAGCTGGTGATGGCCTTGGTGAGCGGCCTGACGTGGAGGTGAAGGGATCGGTCGTGATGTCGATTGTGGCAGGCAAGGTTGAAGCTGAAAGCTTTGACTTCTGTTCATAGAAAGGTACGGGTAGTTAGATGTAGGACTTATTGTTTACAATTTAATAGTGAAATAATGGGCACTTGCTGGATGTTTCGTGTGAAAGCGAAGTGGTTGAAGTTCACAACCCCTCATTGAACAAGCATTGATCCAACCTGATCCAACCAGCCACTTGGAATGCGAAGAGGAGATTGCTAATTTACTCCTGTCATTGAGCAAACTTGCGTCCAACATGCATGAAGAGACACGTTAACGATTTCCCGATGAAATAGTCTCTTGACGTAGCAGATTGTCATGCCACTTGGACTAGAGGTGCGCAATTACTGACTCCTGCCCGATGGCAACAGAACCAAAAGGCCGAATGCTGCGCTGAACCGAATCAAAGGGTCAAATCCAATTCCTCTCGGCCCGTTCCGAGGCGGATCCAACGAAAACGGCCTTGCGCTTTCTTCAAGATTCCATTTTTCCTGGCACTCGAAGGCAGAAGCTTCGAAAGGTGGCGAGGCGCTCTGAAGCGAGGCAGTGCCACTGCGTCGGCGCAGCGAGGGTAGCAGCTTAGTGGGCCCACGTCGTTGTAGACGCCCACTTCCATGCAGACTTGGGGACGTCGTGCAGGCTGAGGCATCGTTGCCAGACAGAATTCTCCCACGGATTTGCCTTGAGCTCCAGCTTCAAAACCCGGCATCTTCGGCCCTCGACATAATGATCAAATTTTGGCCATATCGGAGGACAAAGTCGTCGGCAACCATGTCTGATGCCTCAGACGGCGCTGAAGACAAGTACGGGGTGAAGGCGTGGAGCGAGCCGCCAAATCCCGTCGTTGAGTAAGGTCCACGGCCGAGAGAACGGACTATCAGCTTATCATAGTTTCTTACAGTATCGTCTTCGTGCACGGGTTAAGCGGTCACCGTGAACGTACTTGGTCGGTTAAAGAAGGGGTTGGCTTTTGGCCCAAGACGCTGCTCGCTCAGAAGATACCTGACGCCCGAATATTGACATATGGGTATGATGCGAATATTGTCAGGGTCGACTCTGCTGTGTCTAATAACAGGATTGGTGACCACGCAAGGAACCTGCTCTCGGCGTTAGCGACACATCGAGAGAATGAAAAGACCGTAATGATAATGGCGACTCCACCTTTACTTGCAGGAGTGCTGATTGTGATAATGCAGATTGACAGGCCCATTATATTTGTGGCGCACAGCCTCGGGGGTCTTGTGTGTGAAGATGTAAATCCTTCCAACCCATATCTTGGCAGAAAATTGACGAAATAGCTGACTCATGATCCTTGAAAACATAGGCGTTGGTGGCATCAAGAGCAAGCGCTGAAGAGCACTTGAAACAGATTGTGCGATGCACGCGAGGTATTGCCTTCTTTGGCACACCCCATTCGGGAACTGAATTGGCAGTATCAATGGACCGGCTTGTTAAATGGGTAGCTTTTGCTCGACAAGTGAATACGCGAATAGCCAAGGTTCTGTACAGGGATTCCGAGGTTCTAGCTCGCATCCAGAGCGACTTCCATTCTATGCTCAGATCAAGGACGCAGGAAGGATATCCCGAAATCTTCATTACTTGCTTCTATGAAGAACTGCCGGTACCTAGATTTGGTGAGGTAAGACACATGGACTCCCTAACGGCCCCGAATTGCTCCCATTCATGCATTCTGAGGCATGCTTTGTTGGCCGAGGACTCCATATCACTAACGGCACTGCAGGTTGTACCAAAGTCCTCTGCCATTCTGCCTTCGTATCCAGCGATAGGAATCCACAAAAACCATCGAGACATGGTAAAGTTCTCCAGGGAGAGCGAGCCGGGGTTTGTGAGCCTCGTTAGCGAACTCCTCAGATGGATAAACGCCATTCGTTCTTATCAAGACGGGTCGCACGGCCATGCTGATGCAATCGTTTCACAACCATCTGCGGAGCCACCAACATACGGGAATTCAACAGGAGGAATAACGGTTTGGGGCAACGTTGTACAGTCGAGTATCGTGAATGGCTGCCAAACTATTAACGGAGACCTATCGTTCGGCTAGGTTGGAGCACCTCCACGAACAACTGACGATGATCACGACATGCAGAAGTTGGAGGTACTACAATAAAGGGGCAAGGCAAATAGACGGAGACGAAATGATTTCAACAAAATAGATTGTACCCTTCCACAGTCATCATCCTGACTCGGAGGCTCGTGACTTTCACTTCGCATCTGTAAATGGTGTATGCCAAGCTGCAAGCCATTAAACTGCATTCGATTGCATCATTGCAGAAACCCCGAAACGCCAGCTATCCACGACCCGGAAGGAATTGGAAATGAGCCTTGGCCATGTGTGACTGGCACTGAAATGCTGCATTGTTGCCTTGGTGCGCGGCACAAACTAGAGGAGGCTAACTCGGGTGCGCACTTTAGGAGGCGGTGTGCATGCATGGTGCATCAGGAGCCGCCAGCTTGACCTTGAGGTGAGGACTTTGAATGAGGCTGTGAGGATTTAACTATGGTGGGAGCCCAGGGTTCAATTCACCATCTATCGCTGCGTGAACAGCGCAGTCAGGGCGCTTGATTGGGGGCCGAATAAAAGGTGGTGCGACCATCCGCTTTCTCCTACCAGGCCCCGTAATAGCATTTGCCACTGCTACACGCGCGGGCTTTCACTTTCATCCTGCATTGAATTGGATCATCACCGTTCCTAATCGCGTTTATTGGATTAAGATCGCAAACCACCCGACCAAGGCGTAGGCCGGTGCGAAGAGTCATCTTCGATTCTGTAATTCCCTGGACGGACTGGATCTGGTTGAGGGGCTGCATCAGCGAGGCCAAGCAGCTCAGGGCTTCTTGACAATGGCTGACGGAACAGCCAATGCAACGCAGGTAATGTGCTCTTTCGGTGAAGCCATAGCCATCCGGAAAGAAACCGTGAGTTAATATTCCGATAGACAGCTACAGAAAAGCGCAGCGTCGGCAATGGCCAAGTGCTCTTAGATACAGTAAATCAATCAGTCGTAGGCCATGAAGTCCATACTTCGGCCGCGAAGTTCGGTTCGCCCAGCTCACAGCCGCTCTCACCAAGCTCACACTAACCGGGAGACCAAGCTGCTCATGGAAACCAAGATGGCATCAATCAATCCCTTATTGCTCTGTCGGGAAGCCAGGTCACAATCCATGGCGGAATCCAAAACGGTATGCATTTTTGACATGGAAATGATTCTGAGAGCTCGTGTGGAGAGACATGTTCTGACAAATACGCAGGGATGATGAACTCGCCAGGTGCGCTATTTTCGAACATTATTAGCATTGAGACGTGATATTGACTGATATAGGATATGACGAGGGATCTACGATTCTAAAATGGCTATACACAATTTCCACCTTCCCTTTCGTTCACAGGCAGACGAAGTACACCGAAATAGCCAACAAAGTGCCTGGGACGGGAACTTGGCTACTCAAGAGTCAAAAGTTCGTTACCTGGAGGGATCGCGTGGGCTCAAAGCTATGGTGCCATGGAATCCGTAAGTATCGACATCAACTGAGAAGGGGAATTTCCGAGTATTCACAACATCACAGCTGGTGCTGGCAAGACCATTCTCGCGTAGGTCAACCCTTTGCTCAGCCATGTTGAGCTTGCTGCCACCCCCTCCCTCCCTGCATTGTTGACACACAGCAGATCGATTGTGATTGAGCATCTCAAAAAGCAATTCACCAACGAAAATGGACTTTTTGCTTGTATATACGTTTATTTCGACGATCGCGACTTCGAAAAAGTCGAAGAGTCAACAATTGTAACGAGATTGTTGGCTGGCCTATTAGCACAACTAGTTGATGGCCAGGACTCCATATCCAGTCATACCAGAAAGGCGTACCAAGAGTACACGATTAAAGAAGCAACACCGAACCTTAATGATCTCATACGCCTTCTTAAATGTGAGATTAAAAAATTTAGTAAAGTTTTCATCGTTGTGGACGCGTTGGACGGCTGCCCAAACAATTCCGGTCAAAGGACCAGAGAAGAGTTTTTGTGTGCCCTGTCTCAACTCCCATCGCATGTCAATATCCTATTCTTTTCATGGACCGACTGGGTTCTTCAAGATGAAATCAACGCAGACGATTCGATTGAATTTTCGGCCAATGAGGGTGATCTTAGGCTTTACATCAACAGCCGACTGAGTGGTTGTGAAGCATTCAAAAAGATGGTGGGTATGGGTGATGCATACCAGTTCTCTCCCGAAGCCGTGGTCAATACTTTAATCAGAAACGCTCAAGGGATGTGAGTTGGTTGATTTAATATTCATCTTCAAAGGATTGGACGGCTGATACAGATTTGAAATAGGTTTCTTCTAGCGCATCTTCACATGGAGCTTCTTGTGCAAGAGTTCACAGTAGATGGGCTGCGACAGCGACTTTCCAATCTTCCAGGACGCCCTGATATTATTTATGAAGCCTCGGTCAACAGAATTAGAAGCCAGGACAAAAACCGCAGAATGCTAGCCGCTGCCGTTTTGTCCTGGGCACTCCATGCAACAAGGCCCTTGACTGTTGCGGAATTTCGTCACGCTCTGGCCATTACAGAGGGCGATTCCTGTTTAGATGACCTGAAAGGGCGTTTTGTAAACGAAAACGACATAACTTCGGCTTGCGCTGGGATCATCATCGTCAATCGCGAAACGTCCGAGCTACAGCTCGTGCACTCCACTGCAAAAAAGTATCTCGTGGATCGGATCGACGAACAAGGGATCATACCTCGGTCTCAATCAATATTAGCCGAGAAGTGTCTTGCTTATATATCCCTGACCAAACTTTCTCGAACATGCGAAACAAAAGAAGAGCTGGACGAGAGATTGGACGAATACCCGTTTCTCAGGTACGCAGCCGAGAATTGGCATCTCCATCTCCAAGCTGAACCAAACGAACTTCTCTATTACCGGGCTTGGGCATTTTTTTCAGACACAGGAAAGGTATTATCTGTGTTGCAGGTATTGTCGGATAATTCAGTCATGTTCGAGAAAAATGTGTCGAGTTTACACTTTGCGACATATTTCAACTCTGCACCGCTTGTGGATTTCCTCATCAATAAAGCGGTCATTATTGATGCGCGGACATTGAAAGGAGAAACCGCGTTACACTGGGCAGCATCCCATGGCCACACCCAAATTCTGGAGGCATTGATCAATGGAGGTGCAGATATCAATGCAGTGGATAAGGATGGAAGGACTGCCTTGCACAAGATTGTCAAGAGTCAGCATACAGACACCCTCATCGCTCTTCTAAAGCACAAGAAGGATCTCGACCTGAACATTATTGATAATAGTTGCTACACTGCTCTCAGAATTGCCGCGCATAACGGATACGAATCGACAGTCAAATTACTCGTAAAGTGCGGAGCTGACATTGATATTCAGGGTGAGGGCGAATGGACTGCACTCAGAGACGCAGCTGTGCACAACCACGTACGAATTGCGAAATATCTCGTCTGGAAAGGGGCAAAACATACCGTCAGAACTCACAAGGGGTCTTGGTCGATCTTATGTTGGGCATCCCAGCAAGGGCACGCGTCCATGGTGCAGCAGCTTATGGATAGAAATGCCGACCCCAACGTCACAACCGATGAGGGCTACACGCCTCTACGTTGTGCCATCGATTACGGTCAAGGGAATGTCGCATGGGTATTGTTGCAGAATAGGAAAAGAATTGACGTGGATCTTCCTGATGAACACGGATATTCCCCACTGCACGCCGCTGTTCGGAGAATGAAGATTAGGCATTCGACGCTTTTCTGGCTCCTCCTGGAAAACAGAGCGAACCCAAACGCCCGAGATCACGAGGGAAGGACCCCATTACATATCGCTGCAATGGAAGGCGACCTTTCTGTGGTCCGAATACTCCTTGAGAGGCCCGAAACGGACCCAAATTTGCGAGATAATGAAGGCAGAACAGCGCTATACTTGAGCGCAATGAACGATGACGCCTCTGTTATGAGGGCTCTACTAGAACATCAGGCGATAGATCCGAACGTGGCGGACAATGAGGATAGAACCCCATTGCACATCGCAACGCAACGAGGCAGCTTTTCTGTTACCTGGGTTCTTCTGGAAAAATCCGCAATTGAGACGAACCCGAATGCGCGAGACAAAAAGGGCCGCACTGCACTACACATCACAGCAGAGAGGGGCGATGCCTCGATTGCATGGGCGCTGCACGAAAAAGGAGCCAATTTGAACTTCCAGGACAAGGGCGGCAAGACGGCGCTGCACATAGCATCTTACCGTGGGGACGAAGAGTTTGTAAAGTTTCTGCGAAAATACAACGCGGATCCGGCAATTTTGGACAAGAACAATAAGTCGGCCCTTCACTGGGCAATCACAGAACTAGCCATCGGTTCGGCATTGCATAAAGAAACAACGAGCATCCTCATAGAGTGGACTAACAACGTCAACGTTCAAGATGACGAAGGGTTGTCGCCGCTGCACATCATAGCCTCTGAGGGATCACTCACAGACGATGATCGGCTCGGCAGCGTTCTCAAGCTCCTCCGCAAGAGAGCGGACCCCAATACCCAGGACTTTTTGAGGAAGCAGACACCTTTACATAGAGCTATCCTTTGGGGTCACAAGGATGTTGTCAAGGTATTGGTCGACGTTGGAGCAGATGTGAATAAACAAGATGAGGATGGTTGGTCTGCGCTTCACTTTGCTGCACAATCAGGGGATCAAATTACTCTGGACATTTTGCTGAAACCCGGCGAGGGGCAGAAGGACAGCAAAAATCGCGATGGCTTGACACCGCCCGAGTTGGCTGTACAAAGACATCATGAATCCCTAGATTGGGGCTTAGGATGACGATGTGCGCAGTTCAGCCATCCTTCATTGTGCAGATGCGGAGCTTTGGAAACTGCGGTGGAATTTGGAACTGTTCTAGATACTCATTCTAAAATAATTACATGTACCTTTTCCACATAATTCTAAGGAATTTTCCTTCTTGACTGTATATTTCCCTGGAGAACAAACCTTCCAATTCTGTGGTGTCGCTGCGTCAATACCAGACCAACCCCCATGGCTCATCATGCGCGACACAACTGCCGGTTGGATAGAGGTCGATATGGTAGAGGGCCTGCACCAATCCGACGAGGAAGCCAACAGTCACAAAATGCCCGTGTTCGCCATTTTCTGACGTGGTAGGCTTCGCGGGCTGTTCTTCCCCATCTGGTGAAGGATGATCATTTCCATCCTCATCTATAACATTTATGTCACCATCTGGAGTCCTTGGGGACCATCCTGCCATGGGTGGAGACCTAGGGGAATAATGTGAAGAGAGAGGTGGGTGGCTTGGGGAATAATTTGGAGACGGGGCTGGATGGCTTGGGGAATATAGGGCGTTAGGGGAGTAAACCACCGGTTCCCCGCCTGGAGTCGGCCCATAGGTAGGAGAGTATGGCCTCGGGTCGTCAATTAGGAACTCGAGGTTCTCATTTGGAACCTCTGCGTCTTCATCCGGAGCCGCCGAGTCATCACCAAGGGCTGTCGGAGAGTATCCTTCACGGCCTGGAGATGCCGGAGAATAGTTGGGAGACACTGGAGAGTAGCTCGGAGACGTTGGGGAAAAGTTGGGAGACATTGGTGATGTTGGCGAATACCTGGGTGATGGTGAATAGGCTATACAATATGGGGCGCCAGGACAGTATCCGTACCCTATGGACCTCAAGCTTGAAAAAGCTTCAAAGATGCCTTGGTCGAAGGCTGCGACACAGGTGTCGTAGCAGATATCACGAGCCACACCGTCGCCATAATCGCGGTCGATGCCAAACTTGAATGTGACATCTTCTGACCCAAGTTTAAATCCGAACCCATCGGACGGGACGGTTTCGTCCCATGACGTCAAATTCCAGTCGAATTCCACGTCTCGATAGCACTTCCTGAAGAGGGCATCGTGACAATGTCAGCAAGCTGCCGATCTCCATCTCCTTGATCAAGACAATCTCAACTTACGGGTCACTGTCATCCATGTTCTGAGAAGGTCCGGCGTAGGAACGTTTGCACCGATGCCAGCCGCTTATACCCCAGCGACGCATCTTGGCAACACGCTCTACTCCCATTTTCTCGCCCCAGGCTCGCATGTCCTGGCTCGTGAAATTGCGGAAGGAGAAGTGTACATGATCAAAGTTGATCTTGTCAAGCATCGTGGCTGTTTCAGCCCTGATCTGATGACAGACCCGGGCGAGGACCCAGGGGTTGTTCCCAGAAGCCGCCCCAGGAGATGCACCCTCCTGTCTTGGCCCAGTGCCTTTGAGCACGAGATTGATCACATTTATATTCCTGACCAACTCGTGTCTCTTGCTCCGGTCGCCGAAAGTAAACGGCTCTGGAGCCAGCACTTGCTCATAAATGAGCCTACGAACCTCTGCAGGAAGCCTGAGGAATGCGCTGTGATCTTCAACAGACGCCATGATGGTGAACGGTGAATGGTGAGGAATCTTTGTGTGGATACTATTCTAACGTTGGTTAACCTCGGGCTCTTCAAAAGCGTTACGAAGTTGTAAGAGTCAAGTTGGTTTTCGCTTCTCCCCTCGACGTGGGACTTTTATCGTGCTATATATAAACAGAAGACATGGGCCGTGCGTCTTCACAGCCCCAACGGCGCAACTTGAGTCATCAACTGTTTCTGCCTGGCGCTTATAGGGATTGAGCGGGGCACCCAGTTGAATGTCTAAGATAAATTCAATCGAATCGGAGCCGGGATTTTTTTACTGTTCTCTAGTCAAGCAAAGGACTAAATAAATTCATACACGGAACAATGGAAGTTCAGGTGATTTCTTCAAATTGATTTTACTTTATTTATGACGACGCTGTCGTCGAGAACTATGTGTCATATCCATGGGCTTTTTTTAATCCCGAGTCATTATCGTAGCAGAATACATATTTTCCGTTTCCTCATACACCCCTTAGTGGTCAAGGTTGCCAATGGTGATGCTCTTGATGTTCTGGTACTCCTGGAGACCGTACAGACTGCCCTCCTTGCCGTAGCCGCTCTCCTTGATACCGCCGAAGGGAGCCTCGGCGGCACTGATCTTGCCGGTGTTGGCACCGACCATTCCGACCTGGAGCTTGGAGGCGACACGCATGACACGGCCGATGTCCTTGGAGAAGAAGTATCCGGCAAGACCGAACTCGGTGTCGTTGGCAAGGCGGAGAGCCTCCTCCTCGGTCTCGAAGACGAAGACGGGGGCAAGGGGACCGAAGGTCTCGTCCTTGGCGACGGCCATCTCCTGGGTAACGCCGGAGAGGACGGTGGGCTGGTGGAAGAAACCGGGGGAGTCGGGGGTGCTGCCACCGGCCTCGACCTTGGCGCCCTTGGAGACGGCGTCGGCGACGTGCTCCTTGACCTTCTCGACGGCGGACTTGTTGACGAGGGGGCCCTGGGTGGTGGCGGTGTCGAGACCACCGCCCATCTTGAGCGCGTTGACCTTCTCGACGAGCTTGGCAGTGAAGGCGGGAGCAATGCCCTTCTGGACGTAGAGTCGGTTGGCGCTGCAATTGGTATTAGTATTTTGTGCTAGTTATCAACTAAGGAGCATGAAATCACTTACCAGACACAGGTCTGTCCAGAGCAGCGGAACTTGCAGAACATGGCGCCCTCAACAGCCAGGTCGACATCGGCGTCGTCGAAGACGATGAAGGGGGCGTTACCGCCGAGCTCCAGGGAGACCTTCTTCAGGGTACCGGTGGCGAGCTTGGCAAGCATCTTACCGACGCCGGTGGAGCCAGTGAAGGAGATCTTCTTGACGAGAGGGTTGGTGCACAGCTCAGTGGCGGCCTGGCGGTCGCGGGTGGGCAGCACCTGGATGGTGGCGGGAGGGAGACCGGCCTCAATGGCGAGCTTGGTGAAGGCCAGGCAAGAGTAGGGAGTCTCGGACGGGGGCTTGATGACGACGGAGCAGCCGGCGGCGAGAGCGGGGGCGATCTTTCGGGTGATCATGGCGGCGGGGAAGTTCCAGGGGGTGATGATACCGCAGACACCGACGGGCTCGCGGACGGTCATCAGGTTGGTGTGGGCGTAGGAAGAGGGGATGGTGACGCCGTAGCTTCGGGTGGCCTCCTCGGCGAACCAGGAGATGAAGTTGGCGGCGTAGACGACCTCACCGGCGGCCTCGCCGAGGGTCTTTCCGTTCTCGAGACTGAGAATCTTGGCCACTAGGTCCATTGTTAGTCTGGGAAAAGCTCCAAGAGCTGCGGTTCCTTGACGTACGGTCATCCTTGTTGGCCATGACAAGCTCGAACCACTTCCTCAGAAGGGCTCCTCGGCTGTTGCCAGTTGTGCTCTCCCAGTACTGGGTCTGGGCGGCGTCGGCGCTCTTGATGGCGGCCTGGAAATCCTCGAGGGTACAGTTGGCGACCTGGCCAAGGACGGTGGCGGTGGAGGGCTCTGTAGATGAGACGCGATTAGCTTTGCGACGCGGCGCGCGCATGACGGGCGGGAGTCAGTGACGAACCGAAGACATCGAACTTGTTCTCCTTGGCAACCCACTTGCCATCAATGAAGGCATCCTGGATGAAGAGGCTGGAGTCCTTAAGCTGCGGAGGTTGGAAAAGCTTGGGTCAGCTACGACAATCTTTTTTTTCTTTGGGTGAGGGGCAGCGCGAGAGCTCCTCTCGCGTTGCAAAAAGGTTCGTACTCACACCGGCCAGGGCCTCCTTGTGGTAGTTCTCAGCGGCCATTGTGTCTGTAGTTTGTGGGAAAGAAAACGAGGAAGGAATCGCCAAAGTACAAGAAACTTTTCTGAGAACCGGGAACAGGTCAAAGGAAAGGGGACAGGACAGAAATATAGAAGGAAGAGGGAGGAGGAGGAATGGGAAGCGAGCTACAAAAAGGTTCCTCAGCTTGCTCTAGAGCTCCCACGACACACACGGAGCTATGCACATAACGTCACATGGCTCCACGAGAATTTCGACCCCGCCCGACGTTGTCGTGTCGATTGCGCCGCGAACTGTGTTCCATCGCGGCCAGCCCCATCGATGAGACGCCCGACCTCGGGGGAGCAGCCAGTGTGAGGAGCGCAAGTCGACGATGAAGCCGCCCAGATTCTCCATCTGAAGGCTTCGGGACTTGATGCCCGCGGGACCGGAACCGGAACCGGGCCGGAGGTTTAGGTGCGGGGCCAAAGCCCGGAGGTTCCAGAGGTTCCAGCGGTTCCCAACGAGACAGCCCCAGAAGGGGACGGGGGGTTTCTGGGCGTCTGGGTGAGAAATAACTACCCCAAACGGCCTAATAAGGAGCCCCAAGGAGCCCCCGAGGGATGCCCAGAGGGCGCTACAGGCAGTTGGGGGGACACCAAAACAAGGGCGCTACAAGGGGCCACGCCATTGATTGCCGGTTTTAGTGGCAACACGAAGGGCCCGGCATCTGTCGGGAATCTGTTCCTGTGCGTTTCTGCGAGCAAGATGTGCTGTGCGCGTGCGGCATCAAGCTCTCCAGCGCTGGCCGTCCATTGGCCTTCGACCGGCCGTTCCTTGCCCGCCGACCGGCCGTCCCTTGGCCGTACATGAAGCCCCTGGGCGACGATTGGCCGCGTCTCGCCGCAGCATCGCGCATCTGGGGTTTGTGGAGAAATGGCAGTCGTGCCAGTCCACCTTTGGGTGCTGCATCGAGCGTGTTCTTTGATCACATTCGCGTCCGTGAGCCAATGGTTCGAGCATTGCCGCGCTTTGCTGGAAGCTTCCCACGGCAATCGTGGATTGATTGCTGCCTCCCCGAGCGCTCCCCCACCCTCCTCCGCTCTAGTGTGTCATGATTGCCACGGAGATGAGGGGACAGGCGGCGTCTTGCGCTCCAATTGTCGACTGACGGATGGGCTCAAAAGGGTGTCAATGTGCTTTTTTGGTGTCTGCACTTTATTTCTATGCTGTTTTGCCTCGAGCCCATCTCGAAATCCCGGCTGTAGCCCGGTCGGCTTCAACGCCGTGTGCCCCGCGAGTATGATGCCGTGGTCCACCAGTGCCCGGACATTGGTAATACCGACTATGAATTGAAGATGAATACAAAGATCCAGGATATTACCCTACGGCGAGTTTCCCAACATACTCATTACCCGGCATAAAAAAAATTAAGGTGTTATAAATCCAAACTACTCCTGGTTCCTCCAAACGACGCTTACCCGATCAGATAGTTTTGCGAGAAGCCCCTCACCCGTTGTAGCGCACAGCAAGTCATGACAAAGCTGGTGCGGAGCTAAAAAATCCACCGTCTCAGTGGCAACCCGCCCCCATGATGGGGATCCCATGGATGGGGTAATTATTGACGGATCCGATGGATCCCGGTCTAGTTTGCCAGCCTGACCAAGCTATTCTTCGGCAATCAATTCGATTGGCCTGCGATGCACGTTCGGGGCGGCAGGCACCGAGAAGCTCTTTGCTGCTTTCCGGGCCCTGGATGTCATGAAGATTTCAGTGATAGCACGTCTGGCAACCGAGGATGAAGACTTTGTCGGCTTGATGCGCCTCCTGCGCCATGTCGTTATCTTCTAACAGCATCTGTGGTCGTCGTGCTTTTCCTCATTCTCTTAAGCTGGCAGAGAGGCTTTTCCGTACCTAACACATGTCGGCGTGAAGCACACGATGCCGAGATGACAATCCTGACACCCCTCACGCCGACACGGAAATAATCAACCTAGAAGCCAATCATCTGACGCATCCCAAAAATGGACCTCAGTCATCCAGAAAACCTGCCAACTAATCATTGCCTGCGAAATCCCACATCGAGGAGCCGTCCCAGAATCCGAGTGACGGCCTCAACCCCGCAATCCATGGCCACGGTGTGTTGCAGCGCATCGTAGCAGACGGCAACATGGACAAACGCATCAACGTGCAGTTACGTACGCCGATCATCAACATCGAGTGAGCCCCCGGCCACACTTTGGGGCGTCGGAAGAAATTTCCCTTTTCCATCAAAGCTTGAGATTGAATGCTAGGTAAAGAAAAAAGAAAACTTCTGGACATTTTAAGACTAACAAGAATGCTACAAAGGTGGCGCAATGCAAGCAAAGCAAAGCTAGGTAGGTATTCATTCCATGTACGACGATCAATAATAACCCCCAAAAATTGCCAAATCAAGCCGAACCCCACAGTCGAGACAGGACACCATCCTTCAGTCCATAAGCGGCAGAAATCGCATACTCTAGCGTGGACTGCCTCCCCCGAACGAGCCCGATGGCACAGGCAACGAGGAAAATCTTGGTGCAGATCGACATCATCTTCAGGTGGCGCGACGCGGTGTAGACGGGCCACAGAGAGTTCTTGCCCGTCATGTTGAATGCCGACCAGTCGGGCACCATGGTCGCGAGCCAATATCCTCGTGCGAAGCCCGGCCACGACGCGGCATTGCGGCCATAATCGCCAATGTACCAGTTGGAGCAGTCTCCCGCAAACACGGTGTTTCGCAGCTCACGGTGGATCTCGTTGGTCTCGCGGTCCTCGGCGGACTGCTTGACCTCGATGACGATGGCCTTGCGGTCGATCAGAGGCTTGATGAGCGACTTTATAGCGTACTCGGCCTGGGTCTCGCAGGCGAAGAGAGCCGAGTTGTTGGCGGGGAACGTGTTGGGGCCAAAAAGGATGGCCAGGTTGGGGAAGTTGTGGACATGAGTGCCAAGATAGGCCTGGGCACCGCGACATTCCTTCCACTGATCGTGGAGAGAAACTCCAGTCGAGCCGACAATGTGCATGGGGGTCAGGAACTGCGTGACCTGGAAGCCGGTCGCCAGCACAATAAGGTCAAAGTCATCCTCGATTCCAGAGCTACTGACGATGCCAGTCTCGGTGATTTCCTGGATTCCCTCAGCCAAAAGCTCAACGTTGGGCAGGTTCAAGCTGTCCAGGTAGCCCGGGTCGAAGATGCGGCGCTTGCATCCCAGAGGGAACTTGGGGATGATTGCCTTGCTATACTTCTCCGACACCTTGGAGCGAATGTACTTCTTGGACTCCTCTTCGACCTCGGACCGCATCTTCAGCCCCTTGGGGGTGGGGAAATAGGTCGTCGTCTCCTCGTCGGCATCGAGGAAGATCTTGAGGCGAAGCCACCGCTGATAGAACGGCATCCAACGGAACAGGAATTTGTCGAGCTCGCTGTAGTTGCGGTTGGGCCGAGCGTGGAACCATTGTCCACTGCGAGCATACTGTTTGACAAAGGCCGCATCCTTGGCGACGGCCGGGACGACTTGCGCCGCACTGCATCCGTTGCCGATAACAGCGATTCGCTTGCCCTTGTAGTCGTAGCTGTGATCCCATCGTGCGGTATGGAACATGGCACCCTGGAAGTCCTCCATTCCCGCAAACTTGACATCTCGAGGGTACGAGATGGCGCCCACAGCGGAGACGAAGACCGAGGCCTTCCTGGTATACTCGATACTGGTCTTGAGGTCCTTCAGCTGAACCTCCCATTTAGATTCCTCGCTGTTCCATTTGGCTCCGACACACTCGACCGCAGGGTGCACGTGCTTGCGCAAGTCAAACTTGTCGACGGTATCTTCCATGTCTTCGAGTCAATGTCAGCAACCTCTTCTTATCATTCATTGACACTATTCCCTTGGATACTCACATTGTAGGATTTCGGGCTGCTCGCAAAGCTCCTTTGACCAGTAAGGGTTCGGGTTGAAGCTAAACGAGTAAAGATGCGACTTCAGATCACAGCCGCTGAATCATTCATTAGCAATCTCCACGAAGAAGGGCACGTCCTTCACTCACCATCCCGGGTAGGTGTTGGTCCGCCATGTTCCACCAACACCATCAAGCTTCTCATAGATGGTGAAGTCTTCAAAGCCCAACTCATGCTTGAGGCGGTAGGCTAGGGAGATTCCAGCCGGACCCGCCCCAATGATGATGACGTTCAACTCCTTCTTGTGCTCAGGCATTTCGTTATCGTACAATGAAGAATCTTCCAACAATGAAGCGTGAAAGAGTGGTCTGCTGGATCATCTGAGTTCAAAACTTGAGCCAGTGGGCTGTTATACATCGGCCAAGGTGAGCTTCGATCTGGCTGTTCTCGCTGTGGAACTTGGTGGTTCCTGGGTGGCAACGCTGCTGTTTCCGTGGTAGGTCTGGAACTCCAAACATCGTGACGTCCGTGATCCATCTTGTCCCGTGAGCCTTTCGATTTCTTGGATGTTGTTACTCAGAGTTTCCGATAGCACAGCTCTGATAAATTCCGGCACGCCTTGATACTAGCGCACCCCGGAAATCCGTCGCCGAATGCTACCCCACAAGCCCCGGATCTCGACTGCAGTCACACAGACGAATGTTCCGAGGACTGGATGGAGTTAAGCGCGATGGCTCTGCAGTTCCACGTTTTCAAAGAATTCCAAGGAAGAAATTCGGAGATGTTGGCTTGGCAGTCCCTCATTCCCGTCTTCTAGCTAATCGATCAACTCTTCCGATCTCGTTGACACCTGACGAGGATCCTGTTGGGGTAACGCTAGCCAAAATGGTGTTGTAACCATCCATTTCAGTTAAGGCTGATGGTGGGTTCTTTTAACGGAGGGCTTCAAATTTAACGGTGTGAACATGCATTCATATAATTTCTAGAAGCATAGTAAATTATCCTCCTGATGGTGGTCTCAGAGTTGCTGCCAGCCTGCAATTCTCGCATTCTCACCACCAAGCTCCTCGATGTACTTCTTGACCTTGCGAACAACTCCCTTTGCATCCAGTCCAAACCTATCATAGTTGCTCGGGTTGGAAGCAGAATAGCCGTAGCTGGTCATTCCAATGCTGGCAGTGACATATCTCGCCCAAGTTGTGGCAATGTACTCCTCCACACTAACAATCGGCGTTCCATCGCGGGGGAAGACACTATCACGGTACGACTTCTCCTGTTGGTCAAAGTGCTCGAAGCTCGGGCAGCTCACGACACGAGTGGCGATGCCGTCTGCAGTAAGAGCTTCGGCAGCAGCCACTGCATAGTGCAGATTAGTGCCGCAGCTGGCGAGGGTAAGCTTGGCATGCGGCTCATCCTTGACTACATATGCTCCTCTGGCGACCCCAGATCGGCTTGTGGACGGGACTGGCCCAACCGGATCTCTACCGAGGGACAGCAGAGTGGGACCAGTCTTCTTGGAGAGCGCAAGGATCCAAGCGCCAATTGTTTCCTCCGCGTCGCAAGGTCGGATGTATGTGAGGTTGGGCATGGCCCGATAGAGCGAATCAACTTCCACAGCTTGATGCGTTGGTCCATTCTGTCCCTCAGCAAAAGAGTCGTGGGTCGCAAAGTGGATCACGGGCAAGTGACTGAGAGCGCCCATCCTAACCCCCGGGGCAGCCTAAATAGGAAGAAGCATGTTAGTTGCGTTTCTTATTTACATTCGTGAGGGACGGGGGCGGGAGAACAAACGTAGAGATAAAATATGAGGAAAGTCGCAGTAATGGGCAAAAAGGTGCCTTGGTTGTAGGCAGCGATGCCATTCGAGATGGCAGCCATGGCATGCTCTCGGATTCCATACCGAATATATCGTCCAGCGTAGCTAACTGAGGGGTGGAAGACATCAGAGTCGGTGTAGGCAACCTTGTTAGAGTTGACCAAGTCAGCGCCGCCTCCACACATGCCTGGGTGGATTTTCCAGATCTTCTCGATCAATTCGCCATTGACTTCTCTCGTTGCCAGTCCCTTAAATTCCGAGCTGTCGACACGGTTGAGAATATCCAGCCATTCGGTTCCGTTGTCGCCCTTGCGAGCTCGCTCCAACGACTCGGCGGTCTCTGGGTGGACATCGCCGTAAGTGCTGACCAAGGCGTTCCAGGCCGTTTCGAGGGACTCTCCATGGACTTTGCGCTCTCTAAAATACGCAAGAGACTCTTCAGGGACGACATGTGTCACTGAAGGATCCTGGCCTGCGAGCCGCTTCGATTCGTCGATGCTGTCCTTGTCAAACGCACCATGGTGGGCCTTGAAGGTTCCAGCAACTTTAGTTCCCAAACCAATGATTGTTCGCACGTTGATGAAAACAGGCTGTTGCTTCACAGTCTTTGCCAGGTTCAAGGCAGATACCACTGCCTGAACGTCGTAGCTTCCATCGGGAACATCAATAACGTGCCAGCCCGATGCCTGCATCTTTGCATTCGCGTCCTCGGTGTTTATCCAGTCGAGAGGACCATCGCAAGTCACTTGGTTGTTGTCGTAGATGACTACCAAGTTGTCTAGTTGAAGGCTTCCTGCCAAAGAGATTGCTTCGAGGGCGACACCCTCCATTAAGCATCCGTCTCCAACCATGCAATAGATGCGCGATTGTACAATATCGAAACCCGAGCGATTGTATCGCGCCCCCAAGTTCTTTGATGCAATGGCTAGTCCCACGGCATTCGCAACACCCTGACCAAGTGGCCCGGTGGTGACCTCTACGCCAGGAATCTCAATTTCGGGATGAGAATGGCAGATTGTCTTGTATCCGTTCGTCTTTGCGCTTCCATAGCCCTTGAGCTCGTCCATGGTCCATAGGTCGAAGCCGGTAAGGTGATTGAGGGCGTAGAGGAACATTGAGGTATGGCCTGTCAGACATTGATTCGTGAGATACTGATCGACTCTTCGTCTTGCCTCGTGGTGCACCTACCATTTGAAAGCACAAATCGATCACGATCAAACCAATCAGGGTTGGAAGGATTGTATCGCATCACATGTTTCCACAACGCAACTCCAATGGCGGCCATTCCGATGGCTGAACCACCATGACCGCCTCCATTCTGATTGCAAAGATCGAAAACAAGGTTTCGTAGCGCAAGCACAGCGTAGTCATTCGCATCGAGCTGTTCTCTCCACCCCTTGGTTTTGCCTAGACCCTTCTGGTGTAGGGTAGCACCATTGGCTTCAGAGGCAGTAATAGAAGGCATCACGAAAATAGTTACGAGTGTATTACTTGAACTAGCATAGGATCTCAAATGGATCCCCTCGTTTTCTATTATTTTCTTCTGCAAGTTGAAACTCAACACTACTTCTTCGAACGGAGATTCATCTACCGATCTCTACTCTAACGGATTCCGACGGCCAGGTTGTGCCGACACCGGGCCACGCACGACTTCCGATAGGCTTTGTTACGCTCCTACATGATCATGGGGACTTATACAGTCTATTAAAATCCGTGAATAATATTTCCTAAATGTGGTGCGGGACGGTGAGGAATTCCGGCGCGTCGGCTCCGGCGTCGGGGCACCAAATCCGGGGTAGCTTCACGTTTTGCGGGGTCCCCATTGACGGTGTTCGAATCGGCCAGGTAGTTCCAGAGGCTATGGGATCGCTATTAGGTTAATATGAGGCAAGATTTTAGACATCTCTCTGTAGTTTGAATCCCTGGTACCTCACTACTGATACCCTATTCAAACAAGGCTCCGCTAAACAATCTCGCAATGTCTGCCCCACCTCTCGACATCAACCGCTATCTCCAGCACTCCGTGCATGACCTTCTGTCCTTGAAGGGCCGCACCGTGGTCATTACCGGAGCTGCTCGTGGCCTTGGTCTTGCCTTTGCCCTTGCGGTGGCAGAGGTTGGTGGTAACGTTGCCGTTCTCGACGCGGCAGAGAAGCCCCACGAACACTTTTACAAGATCCAGAAGGAGGTTGACGTCAAGTTCGAGTTTTATCGGTAAGCAGGTATTCCCTCATGGACAAATTGGAAGACCGCCTGAGAACTGATAATTGTTCAATTAGAACTGACGTGACCAAATATGACGTCCTCAAGGCGAGCTTCGACCAGGTCGTTACTGACTTTGGACGAATTGACGGCCTGTGAGTGCATCTTTCCCCTTAAGTATGAATGAGAGTAATTGACAGTCTGCAGCATCACTGCCGCGGGTATTTGCCTTGACGAGCCATTCCTCAAGCGAGCCCCCGAATCAGTTGCACGATGCATGGATATCAACGTTCTTGGAACGTACTATGCTGCCCAGCTAGCCGCGGCTCAGATGGATAAGCAAGAGCCTACCGAGTTCAACCCTCGAGGAGGATCTATCGTCATGATTGCGTCAATTGCAGCCTACGTGGCTAGCAAGGGACAGACCACCAGCGATTATTGTGCCAGCAAGGGCGCCGTGGTTGCATTGGCCAAAGCCCTCGGCGTGGAGCTTGCTGCCAAGGGAATCCGCGTCAACAGTATCTCGCCTGGGTGAGTCTTTTTTTTTCTTTTTTTTTTTTCTATCTTGCATGCCATCTACACCTGGAGTGTAATACTAATCACGAGAAATTCAGATACATGGCCACCGACATGACGCTTGATCTGTGCAAGCGAATGCCCTGGCTGGGTGATATTATGACCAATGAGCCGCCGATGCGCAGGATGGGCGACCGAACGGATCTCAAGGTTCCGGTTGTGTATCTCTTGTCCAATGCCAGCGCTTATCATACTTCGGACGATATTTTGATTACTGGAGGTATCCACGCTGGTAGACTGATGTAAATGGAAATAACGGGGTATAAATAATCGCAACTATCAAATATATTGTGTGGCTGAAAAGCAATGTTCAAAATGTCCTGGTGCGAATGCCTTTAGGAATATGAGAGGAGCGGGGATGTGAAGAACCCAAAGTCTGCGTAGGCGATCAGGTAACGCACTGACCGATTTCGCAAAATCTATGCCCATGTAACCTCGGAAAGAGATGTGTTGCGAATTGGCTGCGACATCGGATCCAACTCCATCAGAAGGCGCAAGGCTGTCCTATGTTGAACAACCCCGGAGTTTAGTGCTCGATTCTTGCCTGCTGTCTCCACATTTGAATGTTTTGAACTATCAAGTATTAGAGGGCTGGAACATGGCAATCAATTGAGACATGTGGCAATGCGAGTGTACTGGAAAACAGTGACATTTGCAGTTTCTACAGCAAGATATGCAACCCTCACCACAACGTGATGACGATGAAATCTCTGAAGCAATTTAGTCATCTGACGAAACGACGCTTTGCGCTTTGCGAGTCACGATGGCTCGCCTCCCCAATTTCCCCGCATCGTCGTTCCCCACAGCATCGTCCCTGGCCCCGGTGCAATAGAACGAGTGTGGAGCCCACGCCCAATCTTCAACCTGGAATCTCTCCACTCTCCACGTCCACGCCGTCACCACGCTGCCCCTGCGGCGAACACACATGGGACTTGCGCTGCCAGAGGAGACTGACACTGAGACATCTTCATCATGCCGTCGTCCGCGTCGGCTGCCCCGCGGAGGAAGCATGTCACCACGGCCTGTGTGTCGTGTCGGGAGAGCAAGGTCAAGGTGAGAAGCCCGAGCCACCCCAAATGGCTTCGCTTGGCGACTAAAACGTCTGGTAACTTAGTGTGACGGCGTCTCTCCAACCTGCTCAAATTGCAAAAACAAGGGCAAAGAATGTCGGTATCAGGCTGGGGACGACAAACGAAAGTGAGAATGCGCATCTGCCATGCTGCTTTCGCCGCCGTGAACGATCACTGACATGACATCTCTGTTAGGCTTTCTCTCCGAGTTGCCATTGAGCTGCTATCAGGCCGCATCGAGCAGCTCGCCAAATTCATCCACGATAACAACCTCCAGGTTCCTTCTATGCCAGAGGACGAGCAAGTTGCCTTGGTAAAAGTTTTGGGCCATCTCAAACTCACTCACACGTATGCAAACAAAGATGCCCTGTCAAAAGCATCCTCAAACCCCACCACTTCACCAAGCAACAAGTCACCGGGCCAAAATCACGACACCGAGGACTCGCCTGCCAGCCTTGACAAGAACAGCGCGCCAACAGTAGCGCAGCCACCAGCCGCCCCCGGATCAATCGCTGCCTGGGATAAACTGAGCGAGAGCATGGCCCCTTCTCTAAGCCATGCCACTACAGGTCCCACAAACACTATTGTTGAACCGGAAGATTTGCTTGCTGTTGGACAACCAACACCAGAAGATCCCATAACCGCTGTCATTCCACCTCCCAACTGGACTTGGAGCAATCCCGAAGACCCCGGGTTCAACTTTCACCCAGCCTTCCCCGTTGACGCAGATGCACTTGGAGATATCCTGTGCTTTCCTACAACCAATTCCGAAGATGCCAAGGAGGTCATAAGACTGCCAACCGAGCCACTTAACCCAGATGAAAGTGATAGTGAAAGTACCGAGGCCCTTGTCGAGCAGCTTTCCGAGAGAATTGGTTCTTTGCAAATCGGCCCTGGTGGACAGGTTCGTTATTACGGCCCCACGTCAAACTTTAACCTCGTGGAGATGCCAGCTCCAGACAACCTCACTGTTCACCGCACGATTCGTAACGATGGCCAAGAATACCTGGATCGCCTTGGGATGGGAAAAGAGGTCCCTTCAACATTGGAAGAGCACCTGGTAAATCTCTACTTCACTTGGCAGGACCCAGCTTTCCATGTCGTCAACCGATCCATGTTTGAAGCTGCCAAGATTAGATGGAGGGAGAATAGCGAAGACACGCCTTATTACTCAGAAGCTCTCAATAATGCTGTGTAAGTATCGATCCTCTGAAATTATGGAACCTTTTATCGCTGACCTGAATTTAGATGTTGTTTAGGCGCAGCCTTTGAGTCAAGGCACCACCCAACCTTTGTAACGTTCCCGAAATCCCTTTCAGACTTTTTCGCAGATAGAGCAAAGGCTCTTCTGGAAATTGAACTGGATTGTCCATGCGTTGCGACAGTGCAAGCCATGGTTGTTCTGAGCAGCCACGATATTGGTTGCAAGAGAGATGCTCGGGGTTGGTTATATAGCGGTAAGGAGCCTTGAGTCTCTCACGTATCACGCAAAACATCTCTAACGCGACACAGGAATGGCTATGCGATTGGCTTTTGACCTAGCTCTGCATGTTGATTTAAGTCGATATGTAGCCAAGAAATCCCTGACACAAGCCGAAGCGGACTTGAGAAGGGATGTCTTCTGGGGTGCCTACACCGTTGATCAGTAAGCCGCTCATCAAGATCTGAAGGAATATGCTAACGTCAAAACAGCATGTGGAGTTTCTATCTTGGGCGACCTTTTAGGATAAACATGGAAGATGTCACTGTTGCGAAGCCTAGCGGTGGGCTACTTCCAGAAAATGCCGACCAGTGGATCGCTTACGTCTCGCCACGATCCTTTGAAGAATGCACGCCACTGCTCGATTACACCAACGAATTACATCGACAACGAGTTTTGCTGGGCGAAATTATGGCTCCATTGGGATATGCGCTGTAAGTTTTCTTCTAGAGTCTCAAAAACCTAGCAGCGTCTCATTGTCAAATAGCTACGGCAGCTTGAGGATCCCCGCCAATTCCCTCCAGGAGATGAATGTCGTCACTGTCGAAGCGCTGCTTAACTGGCAAGCCAATTTGCCTTCAGTCTTGCAGGTTGACCCAGACGACCGTAAATCACAATATCTACCTCATGTTCTCTTGCTACAGCGAGTATAGTCTCCCCTTGTCCGAGAAATGGTTCTGATTTATCTCGCAGCATGCAATACCACCAAAACATCATCCACGCCCACCGACCGTGGATGTCTAGAACCTACACACAACCAAGCCCACCCAAAGGCCCAGGCTCTGCGCATGCCAGGATGATGTGCATTGAGTCCGCATTTGCGATTGCAAAGCTTCTTCAGATTTACGAAATTAAATACGCCTTGCGACGCATGAACATTCAAGGTGTAGGAATCGCCTGCTCGGCCGCATTGCTCCTAATCTTCGCAAACGTCACCCACTACAAAGGTTACGCAAATGCAGATGTCGGCCTCCATCTAAGCGCGTGCTTTAGGGCTTTAGATGAGTTCGGCGCTGCCTGGGAGAGCTCAAAGAGAGCTAAAGATTTCCTTGTTCTGCTGCAGCGACAGTGGGAGCTCCGGGGGCGGTCTGCTCGCGGCCGTCGAGGGTCGCAGTCTGAATCACAAGACTACCAACTATCTAGGAAGCGGACCAGGTCTTCTATTGACGAGAGTCGAACCAGAGGTCAGGAGAATCAGGACGTGTCGCCTCCACGTCCGCAGCCTGGCTTTGCAGGAACTACAGGTCCAGTAGATCTTGATATCGGGATTGATCTAGATTGGATCTTCACCGGCGACGCGTATTCAATGCCGCAAGCTTCTCTGGACAATCTCTAAGAACTACTTGCGTTAATGGCTGTGCATGTGGGGCATTTCACAGATATATAGGTATGGTGTTTCTCTGTCCTGACTGGCAGATTGGGATGTGTGATATGGAATGATCGATAGTACAGAGCGGGAAATTTTGGGTCAACGAGATTACGGAATAACCATGCTTTTCCTTTCATGTAATTTTATTTTGAATCTCTCAAGGGTCACAATGTTTCTAGAAACCTCGATAGAAGCGGGGGTATGAAAATGGCCGATATTATTGATCGAGGACGAAACATGAGGAATTTCAATGTCACGTCTGGGGATTTGCTACGTTGTATGGCAGTCAACTCGACAAAGGACCACATATCATTCACATATTGGATAGATCTTGATTTTACTCAGCGCCTTCTTGATTTCTGGAGTATCCAAATTTACTTTGACCACCATACCATCTTGTTTCCGGCCACTTCTCCTGCAGCGAGAATACCGCATCCCACGATGATTTGCCACTACTATTCCTTAGGTTAGCCGCCCGATTATGCAATGTGTGAATGCGTAAAATGCTCAATGACCTACCCTCATCCTTGCTTCCCAGCTTCAACAATCTGTATTTTCGCAGAACGCTTTCCGCTAGTCGCAGAAGCTGCCAGTATTCTATTAGCTAACGGAGTAGCACGGTGCATCAATTAGTCAGTGATTCATCCCACGCACTATAGGTGACCAATTCTGTTGGCATATCGATGCGGTGGTAAGAGGATCCTGAAACGATCAAAATGTACTCACCCGTTCCTGAACGAGTCGTAGCATTAGCATAGCATCAGCATAGCTAGTGAGCAGCAGGTTAACAATCTGCAGAGCTAGGTGCAAGCTTACTTTCTACCCAGAAAAAAAAGATATTTAATCTAGAAATGAGTCAGGCATTTCAGTGCAAATTGGCCAACCTACACGCTGTTATGCCCGTCGTATTAGTAGGCTGTAGAGGTAGCAAACATTATAATGATGGATGCATGAAGTCACTTACACACTGTCACGCATTTTAACATTAGCACATGTCTGATATTACGGTTGAAAAATCCAGAAAGGTTTCTTCCTTGCTATATTCGGATGTGTTAACATGCTGCTCGTTTTATCGTCGTCATCTCCTGTAAGTTACGGGACTCTTACCGCCCAGGACGAGTATTAGTAGTAAACTGGTAGAATGGTGGGGAATTGGGGAACATAAACTTACAATCTGTGTAAGTAGCCATAGTGAGATTGGTTTCCTGATAAATGACATGATCTTTGTGATATTCCGTTCAAATATCACTTACAGGCTATCAGTCCGAAAAGAACAACGAATTAGTATCCGTCTTGTTATTGCCAATCATGTGACTGAGGCTACTTACTCCCTGAAAATCGCTATCAATTGCATTCCTGTCAATTAATTTGTTTTTGAAAGGAGTAACATACATCCTGCGAACATATTCCGCGCCAGAACCTTGAAAGTCACGTTGTTATATGCAGGGTAACTACTTACGCATTCATGCTCGCTTTTCCCCTCCAGAAGGCAAACCCAAAGTCTATGTGCGCACTAGAAAGTCTGAAGCAATGCAATAGGCTTAGTTATCTCAACATTAGGAAGCGGAATATGGAGGAGATGGTACTCACGCATTCATCTAGCGCGCTGTCGGACTTGTCGGGCTTCTGATCATCAAAAGTTCATGTCATCAGCTGGTTTCGGAAGAATTCTGAAACAAGACAGAAAAAGGGTGGTGCTTTCACCTTGTATCCTCTGATATTTAAAACTCACTCGTATAGTGTCAGCTCCGGTCGGCGCGGCGATGACTGCGCCGAGGAGCATAGTGAGATAAATCATTGACGTCTTCATTGTGACTAAGGTTATGAGGAATCGATTCTAGAAAAAGTTAAAAGGTGTGAATGTGCAGAAGGAATAAACAATGTGACCAGGGATTTTCCAGGACAGGAGGCGGTTGTTTGCGCCCAATCACTTCCGTAGAGTGGACATTGCAAGTATTTGTAAACTCAGCTTCTTGGAAGTTGGCAGACAAGAAATAAAGACAAAAGCCTTCTAGAGTGCTAATGTAAGTTATCGTATCACTCTATTACCTATTCTCTGACTCTGGGTCTTTACGGGATAATTGGCTCACATTGGTCTTTTTTGTCTCATCCCGACAATTGATGTTCATATAGCCCATTGGGTGTCTCGGGCCAAACGAATGACCGATGAGCTTTGACGTCATGACCTGTTTCGGGTGCAGAAAATGCCGAATTGTCCATTCACACTGAAACGGGTCTTTGGCCGTTGTCCCATCGCCTTGTGAGAAAGTCGGGATCGCCCAGTTCAGTTCCTCATTCCTTTGTTGAGACCCTCTTAACTACTGAAATATCATGGTTCAATGATCATCAAATGACAAGCGGCGAATTTTGCAGGGCCCGAAGAATCCTCTGATACCATTCTCAAGGTGGCCATTCTATAAAATGAGCCTGGGGAGCTGTGTTCTATGACCTCCATGCCTCTAACCCCTCTGACGACTGGGTTTGTCCAAGTCCTGGCCGCTTTTACTCCTGATATATCTCAAGAGTGGTGTGAAGTGAATACACAAGGCCTGTACGGCTTGGAGAGGTGCAAGACCGATGAAGAAAGAGACAACCGTTCATGTGTGCCACAGATTATACGCTGCCAGAATTCCGAATCAAGCCCATTTATACAGTCTGATGTGCTGATCCACCTCATTTATCACCGATCTTATGAACACTAGCATTCCAGTCCCGCACGCTTCGTCTGTGTGCATGCGGATTCTCCCCACAAACCTGGGCGTGTTTCACAATAACCATACGCACCTCTGGGACTTCGTACTGGCGAGTTCACAAATGGAACACACACTTGAAAAAAGACTTCTGCACATCCGTTCAACATGGACTATCAAAGCTGAATGTGTGTTTCGAAATGCCCCTGAGAAAAATAATACCGCCAAATACCGCGCCGACCCCGCGTTAAGCCGCGACCTGATATATGTCAATGCCCAAACCCCCCCCCCCCCCCCCCCCATGCCAAATGATGCATCTAATGTACAGAATGACTGCCTCAGCGCAGCCGAGCCACTCACACCCGCCTACGTACACTTCTCCTGTTTGCGAATGTCCCGGAGTCCGCCCGCTTCCGAACCCAAGGCGCCTAGAAGATAGGATCCCCCGGTACGCCCTCGCAACCGTCTTCTTACATGCCTCTTCGTCCATTCGCTTGCCGTCCCACATTACGTATCCAATACCCCTCAGGCCGTAGACGAACCTCATCGGCGCGAATGCCTGAGCTCCGAATCTGAAGCGGTCGTGTACTCGATCGTAGTAGACCTTGCTCCATATTTTGCGCGGGTGGTCGTCCGTGCTGTCATCAGTGTCGACCTCTTGCGCCAGCTTGTCCATTTCCTCCACACGCCAGAAGCCATGGCTCGCCTCCGGCTTCTTCCTGCGGTTAAATGCATCCAAGTCTTCTTCTAGACAGCTCTGGCAAAGGTTGCTCGCTTCGGCGAGGGAGTCCTGCCACTCCTCGCAGGTGGAGGCTTGTAGTAACTGGTGTAAGCGGGGGAGTCCGAGGGAGAGCTGCCAGGTCACAGTCAGCCACGAGGTCATGCGAGCATGGAGGAATAAGCGGCAAAATGAAAACAGCAGCTGGCTACTTACACATCGCTGTTCTTCGAATAACTGGCTTCGTTCGGTCAGCCATTCTGTCAAGTTTCCCCCCCACTGGAAGCCGTTGACAACAACTTCCCGGCAGGCTGGGGTTGCGGACAGAATGCTCAGCATAACTATTCGCAGGATATATGTTAGAAAAGCTTCGTGTGTCCTGGTTCCAAAGGCATGTCGCCTAGAGTGTCGCAGAAGAGGTAACGCACCACCAGTCAGTCGGGTCTCCAGGTAATCGTATACACAGGCCAACTGCTCATTGACCCACGGCGAGTGTCTACCAAAGAACAACGCCTTGTGTGATTCGTCACACTTCTCTGCTTCAGCCTGGTCGAGGAAGAGGTTGCCGTATATGTGGAAACGATACATGGCCCGGGATACGCGGTACCGTTCCCCCACGGAGAGGCGTTCTTGGGTAGTAGAGATCGGGTCATCCCGGGACACGCCGTGCAGCTTGCGCAGCGTGGAATCGCAGAACTCTTTTTGCAAAGCTGTCAAAGCATCATCGACCTTGCTGATGTATAGAGCCTGGTCGAGGGTAAGATGGTATCGTCCGCCGAGGGCGCTGAATGGCTTGTCGTAGTACTCGGTCAGGAACTGGGTCGTGTCGATGCCATTCTTGTCACGGAATGACCTTTGCGAAGTATAAGCGGCGACGGCGAGGGACAGGAGTTCTTCAGGGAGCTGTTGTCGCAAGATGTCGACGGCGAGAGATGGGTTGTCTAAGTAAGCAGTGTAGAAGATGCGATGGCTGATGAGGACATTGGGCAGACACTGGACGCTGCCCAGCATCCCCAGGATGTCGGCGACTAGATGCAACGGTAAGGACGAGATGGGCGCCATTCTTTCAGGTCACTGGAGTGCAAGACATGGAGAAATCTGGGGAGAGACCAGCTCCCGCGTCGATATATAATTACAGCGATGAACGAATATGGGGTGAGGTGCAAGGGATCATGACATGGCACGACTTGTACAGTGGCTCCCTGGTCAATGCACGTGAAGCCAGCCAACACTGTAGCGGGAGCGGCCCGAAATGGTATCATTTTCAATCATCTCATCATCTCCCCACACTCGCATCGATCAGAGATGGGGAGATTTGCGACACGCAGATTGGATACGCGAGCCCGACATGGTTTCATGGCATCTTATTCTTTCGAGTCTATACATGCTTGCTTGCGGCGGAGTCGGGCGCTCGGAACTCTAGAGAGCTGTTCGACGTCAACCAAGCTTGCTTCTAAAGTGTTTGTGTCTGTGTGTCTGGTGTCTTTGCTTTTTTGTCTTTGCCATGTCCCGCATTGCCATCTATACTCTGCAATTCACTTGTCCAACTTTCCAGCTTTTTTTTTTTTTTGTGTTTTCTCTTTTGTGTTCCATTTCCCCGAGAGTAAGAGACAAAAAAAGAATTAAACGACGCATTCAAGTGTCCAAGTGTCAATCCCTGCATGGCCTGTGTTGAACGGCTTCCAATAGGATCATGCGTGTGGCAGGCCAACACGTCAGTGAGCCGGTGAAATGAAATGAAATGAAAGCAAAGGCTCTCCGCGATCAACTACCCTTGCTTGCAAGCGCCTACTCGGCCGCCTCCTTCATGCAAGGCTCCTCTTCGACCGCGAGAGGAGGGATGACCATGCCAAACTTCTCATAAGGGAAATCGACCAGGTTGACCATGTACTCGGCCCAGCCGTCGTCAATCTCGCCGACCTGATGCAGATCGATGTCGCCTGCCTCGCCTGTGCGTCCAGCAAGGACCTCGCCCTCGCGACCGGTATACTCCTTCTTGAGCATGGGATGGGGGGACCAGATGACGCGCATTCCAGCACGACGACCAGCCTCGACACCGGGCACAGAGTCTTCAAAGACGAGGCACTCCTCGGGAGTAATGAGAGGCTCTCCAGCAGGGAGAGAATCGTTGATAGTCTTCAAGGCGAGCAAGAAGATATCGGGAGAGGTTTGCCCCTGCCTGCCTGCAGGCGCGAGTCGTCGCCGAGGACACGGCGGTGGGAGGGGAAGATGGAGAAGAGCTCCTGAAGATGATTGGTCTTGACCTGGAAGTTGCCCAGGTGGGAGCTGGTGGCGAGAGCAATGTGGACGCGATGGGGCTCAACAGCGCTCTTGTTGGCCTTGGCCTCGGCAGCCGCGGCGCCGGGCTTGACGTCCCAGTACCGAGTGCGGCCGAGGTGGCCGAGCATCTCGGGGATACCAGGTAGCGGCTTGGCATGAGGGAACAGCTCCTTCTGCAGCTCCGTGTTCTGAGCTACATACTCCTCCTGGGTGATGGGGAGCTGGGCCCAGTCGTGGAAGAGCTTGTTGGCGGCGGGACCAGGGCGACCCTGGAGCTTGGCCTTGATGGACCAAGGGAGCGTGCCCTTGTTGTACCGTTCGAGGATCGTGTTGACGCAGAGTGTGTAGATGTCTTCGGTGTCGAGGAGAAGGCCATCCATGTCAAAGAGACAGGCTCGGATGGGGGGGAAGCTGGACGGGGAGTCATCGTCAGAGAGTGTGCTTCGAGCGTGGATGAGGATGAGGGGACATGACGTACTCGGTTCGGGGCGCCATTGCAGATTTGGAGGAGTCGTGGGGATGACGAAACAGGCGGAGCTGGGAAGCGTGAGGAATTTAAAAAGTGGTACGAGGCAATTCAGAAGGCGAAGCCTATGTAGAATCGTATTGGAACAGGTCCCGACCAGCAGCACAAGGAGAGAGAGAAAAAAAAAAGACTGCGGGAGAGAGCTGCGATGGCGGGTTGGTGGGCGGGCAGCCGGCGGCGCGGGGCGCAATGGTGCAAACGCGGGGCAACTTTTTTCAAGCGCAAACAGATAAGATAAAGATAAGCTCCAACCAGGAGCTTTGCTCGCAGCCATTGAGTCTATCGCATTCCCTCTGTCCGCACGCCGTGACTCACACCGCTCTAGTCCTATCTTTTGTTGTCATATCAGGAATCAAGCAATGGGCAACGGTGAACACTTAGTACTTTTTATCTTTCTCACATGTCATCCGAGCCACGACCGGTGCTGTCCCGTGCATGTGCATGTTTCCTCCTGCAGCCAGCCGCGGCGTCACCAGCGCTGTCACCGTTTCCTTATCAGCGCAGCTTGTCAGACCGTTCATCGAAGTGAATTCAAGCTTGTGGTTGGCTGGGCTAGTGGCAGGCTTCATTCCATTATTGGTCTCACCAGGGGACATGTTGTAATGCTTGCTTCCTGCGCAAATCTCACTCACTGTGAACCATCAAGCGAGGTTTAAGTGCCGTTCTTGTGCAGGGTTCGCCTATTTAGGCTTCAAGCGATCTGCGAGGCTGACAAAACAGCGCGTACGCATATCTAATACCCTAGTCTGCTAGGGGAACTCGAAAACTAAAGCATCACAGTGCTCTAGGGAATCCAAATGTTGGTCATGATGAGTGAGGTTGAAAGAATCATTACCCAGGCCCAAGCCTGGGTGAGCAACCCATGAAGTTTACTTGAATGTGAAGGGTGATGTATTCTTTCTTATTCACTATAATATTTCATTCTTAGACTTACCATTAGTAGAGAGATGGCAAGAAAAGATTGGGAGAGGTTATATGTATGTAGTGTGCTCTGGCGGAACATCTTGACCTGATTGTGCAATGCAGCGCCCATGTCATTCTAGCCTACTGTTGACAATATCATCATATCTGATCTAATACCTGGGACTATGTTGTTGGGGGGTTTTTTTTAAAAAAAATTAATAAAAATAAAAGAAAATCTATAAATACCCAACAAGATCATCCCAATTCGGAATACCCCCTCCGACTACATTCTTGAGGGGCTGGCCTGGTACAAGCCATCACGCCTACCCCTTAGTGTCCCCATTCCCCACTACCATCCCGCTGGAATCGGGGTTTTACAGTGGATTAGCGCTGCCAAGTGCACCTGTGTTGCCCCGCTGGTTCTTGCAGTTATCCACGCCTTGAATGACGTTGACCAACGAGACAAGTGGCATGCATCAGGAGAAAAAAAAAAAAGAAATCCCGAACAACGCCGTCGAGTTCCTCGTCACATCTTGGTCACCGCTACCAACTGCCACAGCCAGCAATAAACGAGGGTTATCGGAGGTCAGGAAGGCCACACTGCTAGAGAACCGCGGCTTCCGTTGCCTCGCGTCCAGTCAGTGCGGACACAGTATTCAGGAACAAGAGGCAAGGCGAAATAGCCCAGCCGGCACAAGGCGACCAACTCGGGATGGGACCGGTGTCGCAGGTAGCCACAAGCTCAGACGAGAGCAAACCCGTCGATCCTACAAAGTCGAAGACTACCGAAAGCGAAAGTAAGACAGAGTCTGGGGCAAATGAAGCAGATGGCGAGGAGCTACGATTCTCCCCAGACGAGGAGGCGGTAAGTTGGCTTCAAAATAATTTCTTTGAGAGGCGGTAAAACAAGTGTTGCCGTCATTTCCAACCCTCTATAAGCATGTCTCAGACTTACCTGAAATAATTCATCTCACGACTTCAGACTCATCTAACAATCTGTCTGACAGGCACTTGTGCAAGAATCCAACTCTGCCAAAGCTGAGGCTAACAACCTCTTCTCTTCAAAACAATATCAAGACGCCTTAGACAAGTACGGCGATGCCATCAACTCATGTCCCAAGTATCTGCTCTACCCTCGCGCCGTTATTCAGAGCAATATCGCCGCGACTAACCTCAAACTTGAGCAATGGAAGGAGGCTATCAAAGCGGCCAGTGACGCCATCGACGGCCTCGCAAAGTTGGAGCGAGAGGATCCCCGGTTGAACCCGGAAGCTGACAAAAATAACGCCGAGAAGGACAAGGAAGGGGCAAAGGATACATCCAAGCCGGCCGAAGACGATGATGATGTTGAAGAGGAGATTGTGAGCGCCGGAGCCTCGCAATCTGCCCCTGCGCCTCCCACGCCAGCTGAGGAAGCCCGCCAGTCTCTCCTCGGCGACATCCAGCGAATCCGCTCAAAGTCGCTCATGCGCCGCGCCCGCGCTCGATCTGAAGAGGGCGGATGGCAGAATCTCGCCGGTGCCGAGGAGGATTATCGAACTTTAGCCGCCACGCCCGGGCTGTCCGCCGGCGATATGCGCATCGTCCGCACTCAGCTGCGCGACCTACCGCCTCGTACCAAGGCCGCTCAGGAGAAGGAGATGGGCGAGATGTGGGGGAAGCTAAAGGACTTGGGCAACGGCATCTTGAAGCCGTTCGGGCTGAGTACCGAAAACTTCCAAATGGTCAAGGACGAAAACACGGGCGGGTATAGCATGAACTTCAAGCCAGGTGGTAGTAGTTCCTGATGAGTTCTAGACTGGGGGCTGCCCGGTCTCGGGTCGTCCTGCAAGCCATCAGGCACGAAAAGCAACAACAATCCAAACAAAATTGTCTTGAAATCCACCAGCCGTCCTGTTGAAGATGGCCAAAAACCGCTGCCATCATAGTTAAGTATATTGATGAATGCATACCCCTCTGCCTCGGCCAAAACGCCATTTTCCCCAAAGGAATCGCCTTCAGCAGGCTTCTTCCGACCCGACCTGTTTCCCCTAAGGACTAGATTTTTCAATATTATATTTACTCGCGCTTCAACGCTGAGCCCATCGTACTCGGCGGCTCGTACCAGTTCTGGTAAGGATGGTTCGGCAAACTGAAGTCTGCGAAGCTGAGCGGGTTGACGGAGGCCATTGCTACACCTGACGGCGCCATGACTCTTGTTCCCGTCGTCGCCGCGCCAGCTAAACTCTCAACCGTCTGACCCCTAGACGGTCTCAAAGGCGGAGGCATGATGTAATTATCCACTCCCAGTTGAGCGTTGGACTGCGCTTTGGGCGCTGGCATCGGGAGCCGTCCCCGTTCCAGACCCCAGGCCCTCTTCAGCTCCAGCTCTACTGCACTAAGATGCCAGCCGCTTATATCCCTGATCTTCTCCAAAATTTCCAACACCTCAGATTGTTCTTTGGGCTCGTCTAACCCAGCTGCAGCAACTGCCAGGCAACGAATTGCAACAGGTGCAATGCTGCGATCCTTGGTGTGGGCAAGGATACCGCATATTTGATGGGCGTGATCTCTGTGCAGCTCTCTCGATCTCACCGAGTATCTTTCTTGGTGTATCGGGTGGTATTTTGCCAAAATGCATTGCGCTGTGTGATAGAAAAGGCGACCGATAATTGCCGCGCTCTGTATCAACCTAGTTTTCAAATGTTAGAGACGATATTCGCCCACCCGTTGATTAGAAGGAATAAATCTACCAAATGCAAGGAAATGAGCTCCCCCTGATAGACTTTGAGTAACCGTAAGGCTGCATGCTTCTTGGACAATGCTCATCCCACCGATCGCATAACCTCCTCAATTCCCTCCATTGGCGCAACCTTTCACTGAGCCAGCCTTGCTCATCCGAATTCCGACTTTCTTCGGGATGCAATATCGTAGCGCGAAAGTTGATGACTTTTGCAAGGATGTAAAGGATCCTGTGTACAAAGACCTCGTCCTCCACGAAACTGTTCTTGCTCTTTCTTTCCTCCGCAAAGTCGAGATCTAGACCCCATTCATCTGGGTTCCACGTCGTCTGCCAGTTTGTCGACAGGCAAATAAGTATTTCCATAGTAATATTCTGCCAAAAACAAGCCGCTCCGGTGCCGGTACTTTGGGCATTCCATTGGCATTCCAGGATCAGGGCGCGGGCTCCACCAATATGCCGCATTCGATGAGCGGGTTTTTCCGACATGAGCTCATAGATGTTCAGTATTACCGCAGTTGTTGCGCACTCTTCCATATTCCGGTCCGGGTTCTGCAGGCTGCGCAAGAGCTGCGAGGTGGCCGTGTTCTGGTAAAGCAGGGCCTGGTCGTTTTTGCCTTCGATTGCGAGAGAGTGGTGTTTGGCTCCGCATGCAAGGAGGGCGTTAAGTAACATTGATGATTTGAGGGCTAATTGGGGTATAAGTCGACTAAATTGATTTTCTTTGTTGCAAGAATCGAGACAGACTCCGACTTCTTCGACAAAAACTTGCATGTAACGTATTTCCTCCCCACTGCTGAGATACTCGCGCTCGGAACAGGTGTTCGAAATATCGTGGGAAACGATTTGGGTAGATTCATCTTGAGAAATATTTATAAGAAATTTTGAATCTTTAATCGGCGTAGGTGCTGCAAGACTAGGAGCTG
Organism: Aquanectria penicillioides; assembly: GCA_003415625.1. Lineage (NCBI taxonomy): Eukaryota > Fungi > Ascomycota > Sordariomycetes > Hypocreales > Nectriaceae > Aquanectria > Aquanectria penicillioides. The sequence continues at coordinate 6,479,192 of PYIU01000002.1, read as the reverse complement.
CAAACGGTAACGATGGGTCACTTCGCCGTCGAGCGGAGAGCTTCTCCGTGTAAGGTCCCGGTTGTTGCAGAGGGCGCACCAAATAGGGGACAGGGGATTGACAGGACGAAGATGGAGCGGCGATATTGGAAACACTCTGAGCCGTTGTGTGACAGCAGACGGTGTTAAAGCTGGCTCTTCGCTGCTCGATTGCCCAATGATTACTGAATGGTGCTGATTCGAGATCAACTTGACGCCCCCCCTCAGGAGCGTGCTCCACTGAGGTGTCATTTATAGCAGGGACTGGACTGGAAAGTGTGTTAATCACTTGACTCCTGGAGTTGGAATTGGCCAGCTGGGTTCTCTCCTTTCGACCGATGGCAAGTTTCTTTTTAGTCTCCGTGTCTGAATCGTAAGGAGCATACCGTTCCAGTCCATTTTCGTACTCAGATGCGATGTCGCGAGACTCGTCTTGAAATTGAACTAGCGGTCCCGATGTCAATATATTCTCACGTACATCATACCGAAGCAGCGTCATACCGATCCATTCCTCCGAGGTTGCAAGGCGAGGCGGGGCGTGAACGTTGATGTCGAGAAAGTTCAGCCTTACCCCCGTTTACACTGGCGGCCACGCTTTCGACAATTCAGACAGTCCGGCACCGCTTCGTCGCACTTGAGATGCCTCTCGCGGCATGTCAAACATCCGGTGCGGACCCTTTTTGCCTTGGTATGGGAGGATGTTGAGGTCGCTTGTGTCGGCGGACGGCTCCTGGGCTGCCAGTTGATCAATTCTTCTGTGGCCTCCGGATCCTTTGTTGACGGCAGAATAGCCATGTCGCGGCTGGCTGGGGATGAACTGTCGAAATAACCATTCTGTATGTCCGAGTTCTGTGAAAATGTTTCCTGCTGTGGATAAGCGTCCCAGGGTTGTGATGTATGAGAGAACGGAAGTGCTGGCTGTATCTGAGGCGCATCATGATGCATCACCTCACCGAGGCTAATACCGGGCTCGATGATGCTCCCCGAGGGCCGGTAGGCAGCCACGGTTGCTTGCCTGGACCTCCTTTCCAAGAGAGGCCAGGTGAGGTAGTTGCATAGGAAAGGTGAGTGGACGGGGGTGGATGGATGGATGGGTGGATGGATGGATGGATGGATGAATGGATAGACGGACAATGGTGTGTAATAATAGTCGTCGTTGTTGCGTAGGCTGATATGGGAGGATGTGACTGTGGCAGCGACTATACTGGGTTGCAGCTCGCAAGTGCTGCCGCCTTCTTGAATCTCTCACAACGACAGCCCAGCCCACAACAGGTATCCAGGACCAAGACCACGGGTGTCGGAACCAAATGTGCACTTCTCATGGATATGGCTGCATCTGAGTAAGAATGACCTCGCAGGACAAGGCCCCACCACTGTCGGACGAGGCAGCACAAGCGATAGGGCCGGCAACGACCAAGAGAACGAGCCGGGGTGGGTGATGCCCACGACGCCTACGATAACCGAGCCTCATCGGTTTTGTACAGCAGCTTTGTAGCTTTGTAGCTTTGTGGCTTTGTAGCTTTGTAGCCTTGTAGCCCTGTAGCTTTGGTAGCTTGGAAATGTACGGTAGGTGGTGTAGGCGATGCCGGATGGCGGCGTGCGGGTGCCTCACCAAAGAAAGCCTGTCTCGCAGCGGAGCCGAAGCACGCAGTGCAGTGGAGCGTCAATGTCTTTGGCTTTGGCAGCATGCGGTCGCTCGCCGTGCGCCGTACGCCGCCGTCACACACATCCACCAGCTGTGATTCGAGACATGGATTTCTGACACACACGCGCACGCACACGGACGCTCAGACAAGCGCCATGGCGGGGGAGATTGGGAGATTGGGAGATTGGGCTTGTTGTTTTTCCTCTCCTCGACCAAAACCCATGAGAATGAGATGTCGGGAAGCCGCCGGGACGCACGCCGTTGGCGGGACACGAAAAAGCCCACCACGGCATCGACGCCGCAGGGCCAATTAATCCGAATCAGCCATGTAGGCATCACGCGGTGACCCAAGAGACAACTCCAGCCTGGCGGCGTGTCCCCGGGTCGGCATGCGGCCTGTTTGACGCACGACATCTGTGGCGGCTTGGTGTTGGCTCGGTGGCGACGTCAACCCGAACCCCAGCCAACTTTGTGGGCGGCATCCTCATCGTATTGCCGCCAATATTCGGCCTCGTGGCGCTGCATCTCGTCCCAAACCCGAGTCGATCGTCCCCCATCTCCTCCTCGTCTTGTTTATCTGCTGCCTTGTTGTGCGCTGCCTCGCTGTCTTAGTTCCCGCCCAAGGGTTCGGCTCAGCTGCCAACTACCGAAACCGCCCTGTGTTTCTAGAACCGAATACGCATATGCCCAAGGTCTCAGCGACGTCGCAGCCTTCGCCTTGGGTGCCTTCCATGCATGTTACCCTGGGATCAATGGCTTGATTGCGTTTGCCGCCTGCGTCTATAAGACCGATACTTTCGCTCCTCGCCCGCCCTGGAGTCAAAAGTCAATACGTTTCCAGGCCCCAACGCGCTGCATAGAGGCTGGTTACACCGCTTTAGTCACGTCGCACCTGGGCCATAAACCACGCAGCCTGGAAGACCTGCCTGAAGATTTTGACTCAGAATATCATTTCAACCACAGGTATGTCGAATGTCGATAGAGTTGAACCGCCATGACACTGCGAGGGCCCCCCATGCGGACCATTCCTAGGGTGGGTTGTTAGTAGGTGGCCGCCTTGCTTGGCCATTGAGCAAAGCCACAGAGCCTCGTACGACTCTCACTCAGAAATCCAACTTCCCCTCTCGAGTCTCGCTCTGTAATTTCTCACCAATCATTTTGTCCTACATGTTATCATGCCACTTTCTCTTCAGTTGCTGCCGCCCAGCATGTTGGTCATCTTCGAGTACCATCCGCAGCGTGGCGCAGAGTGAATGAGGCAAGGCCTTTGTAGTGTTTTGGTCAAATTTCATCACCTTCGTCATCTATCTCCTCCATCGCTTCGAGGTAAGGTTCTTTAGAAGTGATTCCCAAATACTCTTGACGATCACCCTCTTCGACTCTAAGACAGACCACAATACCACTGAACTTTAGAAGAGTAGCATTAAGTAAGAGCCGACAGGTTCGCCCATTACCATCAACAAACGGGTGGATATTAACGAATCGATGACAGAGCTTGGCAGCAATGGCGATTGGGTCAATGCTTTGGTCTATCACATCACTGCCTTGCCGACATCAGCTGTATACGACTCCATCATCTTTCGCATTGCCCGAGGAATTGCGATGTGATTAATAAATCGATGGAACCCAGCCGTAACGGGACACTGGCGATAAATACCGTTGTAGTGAGACCAAGACACCCCGACTTCGGTGTTAATCCTGTGGGTCAGAATGCGATGAGTCTCCAGCATGATTTCTTCCGAAACTTCTTTCCCTTCGATGCAAACCTGAGTGATTGTGTAGCTAGCGGCCCGGGCGTGCCGAACACCGCCAAATAGCCTCATTATCATGTGAAATCTTCTTCTCCATCAATAATTCCTTTATCGCCTTGTATTCGGCAGCTTCTGAAGGAAAGCCAGAAGTCGTATTTCCAAGAAACATCTCCCGACAGAGTTTCACGGTAATGTCCATTCCGCCTCCGGCATTTTCGATAATATTAAACCCAAACACCATGCAAGCGAGCGAGCCGGCAAATATCTCATCCAAGTCTACTTATTCGTTCGAGATGCCACGGATAGTTTGCGAAAAAGTGGATAGTGACTCCTAGAACTCTTGATGAAGAACCTCTGTGTCAAGATCGCCCAAGGTTGCGTAGTCATAGTCATCATCTATGACTGTTTTCATCTCATCCTCTTGTCGCTGAACAATCCAATCTTTCAAAGTCTTCCCTGAACGGGGATGATGTTGATCTTGGGGGCTGGGCAGCATTTTGTTAATGGAGTGGTGCCAAGAAAGCCAGCATTGCGGAGTTTCAGAGGCGAAAAAAATGGGCCTATGATCAGAGAAAAGTGTATTGATTGAGAAAGGTCCAATCCCGCAGTCTTTACAGTTGGTTTTCAAATTTATCATTCCACGCATATGCAGAGGTTCGTTCAGTCATCACGGTAGGCTTATCCACTGTGTCCTGATCATAGAGGTATCCCCAAGCCGCTAAATGCCTTATTATGTAGCATATCCCTTCTAATCTATATTCAATTTGAAGTTACTAATTAACCAAATTTTCTCTGTCAATCAGACGATGACGAGCCTCGGTAGGGGGGGCGTTGTTGTTTGCTTCAGCTGCACGCATTGACCACAACAACGTTTTTATGATAGGCGTCTATACCACCAGCACCAAACCTCGTCCCCACGACGAGGGGATCGGCAAAAAGGTCATCCTATATAGGGACAGTCTGCCAAACCCTCAGGTTCCAGGCTGAATTTCGCACATGGCAGTTGAGCTGCTTTTCCGAGCTGCTCTTCACAATAGTGCAGGAAACGTACATGTATCCATGCACGTCAATCCGGTCCTTGGTATTCCAGCACAGAATCTGGAAGTTGTTGAAAAATTCCGTGTTCAGGTAATACCCTCCAACGACGGTACGTATGAAGCCCGTCCCGGCCTCCAGGTAAAAGAGCCGTGTAGTCTCTGCTGGGGAAGAGCGCCGGAGCAGCGTCGCCCTCAACACCACGGAAATTATAGCTGTACTCCAACCAAATGCAGGTGTTGTTGTACTGATCCGAGGCGTTAGCGGGGTTGACGTCTCGAAGTTGGACAAAAAAGGTCGGTTGTGGATCGGTGCCGCAATTCGTGGGCTTGTTATACAAGATTGTGCTAACTTTGCTGATAGTTGAGTAGGCCATGCAGGTTGCTGTGGTCTTTGCAAACTGCATTAGTTGAAATCCGTTTGTCCCAAAATTCTTTTGAAAGAACTTTACTAAACTTACTGTGCTGGACGCGTATGCTGCTGGGATTGTTTCCGTGACGTCCGTGGTTGTTTGTTGAGCAATCTACTTCGTCTTTGTCGCGATGGACGGTTTTATGACAGCGCAGGTGCAGGCTTGGCTGAGTCTTGGGTCAGCCTAATAAAGGGCTGTGCTCGTTTCTCAATGGCTTGCGGTGACTCGTCCGTGGGTTCAGCGGCAACGGAAGCTATTGTGGCCGTCTAGCCGGGTTCTTGAACGAGCAAGCGTTGAGAGCTTCAAGCCACCGGCTGCTGCCATAACACCATTTGGGTGCCCGAAGTGCAGTTACACTCACGCGAACTTCAGCTCCTGGTCACTAAATACGCTTTCGTCAAGATGGAGAGGGACTCTTGTTCAAACTCTCAGCCACTTCGGTTATTGACAGGAGGGAAGATCCGTCGTCGCAAAATCTGGACCTTGGTTCTAGACCCGGATTCGGCTTGTCCTAGCGCTGTAGCTAGGGAGCCCTATGCTTAAGACATTAAGGCATGAATAGAGCGACAAACAATTGCTAGGGTGTCTAAACATGGCAAAGACGCGGAGTTCCCTGGAAGTTTTCGTTTGGGTTCCAGTCTCTCAGACAAACGAAGGGGTTGAGACATCACAGGGCTGCAAGAATAACAGCCGCCACTAGCTGAGACATCAGCTTTGTTTTCGGGATGATCGAACTAGATGCAAAGAAAGTCGCAGATCAAGTCATGACGTAGATGATCTATCCAGTCAAATTGCTGTTTCGGGTACTCTCCAGCGATCCCGGATCCGATCGCCGACTCATAACGCCGCTCGTCGATCAGTGGCTGGTCACTCTACCGCACCACACTCATTCGATGATGCTCACGGGTCGACTCGATCCGCTTCTATTAATCACAGGCCCGACATTATCATCACTCACCGTCCCCAGAAGCATCATCTTGACGCGCGAGACTTCCACAGGGCTGGGTGCCCATACTTAGCAGGAGAAAAAGCCAGACTTCGCCCGCGTCTTGTTGTCTTCGGACACATTCTGTATCATGTGGACGGGAAGATGTGGTTCTGGATAGCCTACAGAGAACATGTGAGTAAATTATGACTGGGTGGGCTGGATGGGAAGCCGTGGCGTGGATGGCCATTCTGGTGCTATGGGCCAGAATAAAATGGCTGTTTCAGCCATCAAGACAGCAAACAGAGAAGGCCACGAGCTTTGTCAATGCAGCGGTTGTTGGCGGACCAAAGAATGAGCTGCGAAATGAACCAATTGTAATTGAACTGTGACAAACCGATGTTCAGAGTCCCACGAAACGCTTGCCTAGGAACAGACTTCACTGGTAAACGCTCTTGCCAGAACTGCTTCACTTTCATTTTCCGTTTCTATTTTCTATTTTCTGTTTTCATTTTCTATTCCTTTTCATTATCTCCTTTTCATCTCATATTGCGATTGGTTTGGCTATTTACTGTTCAGTGCGTCCGAGCTCAATGCATGATAGGCCAAGACTTGTTCGCATCGGGTAAATATTGGAAAGCCGATATTCCACACCGTGGTGTCCATGGGCTACCATATATTGTGAGTCTTCGAGTCGGAGCCTCGGCGCGAGCTGTCGCGCGATCGCTCTCCCAGGCGAATTCAGCCAGTGGGAATTCTAACGGAACGGAACTATCTTGGAGGTAGACGACGGATCCCCAATCGAGATCAGCTTTCGTTCTAGTCCGGCAATCGCGTCGCTGGGGATACTTGGCCAGAAATGCTTCATCATAAAGCCAATCATGATTGCCCGCGATGAGAACCCTTATACCTATGTGGTTGATCCGAGAGCCACTTTACTTCAGCCTGTACATCGTCAAAAGCGCCATTTTCAGTTAGGTCTCCAGCTTGAATTGGAAGATCTCCATAAGAGAGAATTGGGCGTCGGTTGTGAGTATCTGCAATGCAGACTACCCGAATGGGGCTCAGACAAGGCAGAGGCTTGACGTTGACTGTGTGCATCGCCGGCAAGGTTCCGGCGACTCGCCTCTGTCGATGTCCCCCGAGGTTGATTCTAGTAAGCGGTTGCATTGCTCGCATATATTCTGAGCGGGATTGAGATGCACGAGGGAACTATTGTAAAGGTCTGGGAGACTATCTTCAGACTGCTTAATTATTGTTGGGGGTGACCTCAAAACGTCTTGTCTGATGATTGCCTGAGGCTGTCAAAGCACCACCAGATGACATAGAACAGCAGCCAACACCACGCCAACAGTTATGCACATACATGGCAGGTCAGCCTTTCCCCAATTCCCGTTCATCTATCTAGGTGCATGTCCTGGAGAAGTCCTCATTGAAAGAAGGAGCACAAGCTTCCTGAATGCTTTCCTCCTCGTACTCCAAGCTGGCATAAATTTGACATCCCTCTCCTCCCATCACCCTGCCTGCCTCTGCACTCCCGCCGTACTTCAATACACGCTGTGCCATTCCTTCAGCAACGACCTCATTCCTGGTGGGGTCGTTGAGACTAGAGTTTGATCGGAACTTGGCATGCCCGGCAACGGCGGCATAACCAAGACGGCGGGCGTACAAAAATGCAATTTGTTCATCGATAGCATCGATGAATTTGCGGGCGCATGCTAGCTCTGCGGTGCTGTTGCCATTCTTAGAGTTGCACACGTCGGCCACGGGGACCGTCGACAGGAGATCAAGGTAATACGCGGTAGGTTCCGCTGTTTTGTTGTTGCCAGAACCGGGGTAGTTCTCCATCGTAGCATTGACCGAAGGGGCGTATTGACAGCTTAAGTTAGAATTGAGGGCTACAATCCCCAATGGGAAATCAACGAGGAGAATGGCGGAGCGCATTGTGGAATATGTCATTGGTTTGTGTGGCCTTCAAGTTGGCGATAAAACGAAGTCGAGAAATGAAAATCCAACTACGGTGGTCCGCGCCGTTTTATAACGCCCGTAGCCACCCCCAAACACATGGTGCTTATTACTTTTAGTTTTCGGATTGGCAGGGATACTGGGATCCTTTCATTTATGTCAGGCAAGCTTACGACACAGGTTGGAATTAAAGTTAAGACGAGCGTTGATCAGCACTGCGATGCTGCAGTATGTTCCACTTTTAATGGCTTTTCCGGATACCGGCAAGCTTCGTATTATTGATACCAGATTGAAATCGGTTGATCGAGATATGAATCAGCAATCACTTTGAAACCCATTTGGGGCCGTCCACCCAACACCACGATTCCAGCATCGGAACAACAAATTGGAAACTCCAATATCTTGTTATTCACCAAACGCAAGAACGGTCTCTTAGCCCCGTCATCAAAGTACAAAGCCCCGCAACGCGCTATGGAGGCTGAAGATAATTTCCCATTCAGCTCATTCTAGTATGATTGATTTAAGTTTCTATTTTGCTTCGTTGCAGCAGGCTCTTGTCCCATATTTATTCTTGTCTCAGGATCTGTTCTAAGTCCTTTCACTCTTTATCCAAACTCATGGATTAGAATCACAATAATCAGCGAGCCGAAAAGATCACGGCAGACACTCATGCTATTTGACATAATATCAAAAATATACAAGGATTTTATGGGCTATGTGGAGAGATTCTAGATACCTGTTTAGTTAGTCACTTGGCCTTGGCACTAGTGTTGATAGCTATAAGGGATCTCTCCAAATTAAGTGTTATCTGTACAATATTGGTACGCGGACCAAGGTGCTACTTGCGGTAAGTGTGTATCGCAGTTTACGCCTCCATTCATCCAGTGCACTCCGGTCATCGAACATGATATAAATAACGATATCGACGAAGCTAGTCTCAATTCAGCTGCAGATCACTAGGATGTCAACTTCAGTGCCGATTTCAACGCAAATTCATTATTGAGCCCCTGCATATTTGCCCCTGCATTTGTGTCAATACGTAGCTGATAGGCTTGCAAGGGCCTATCAGCTGTGGAGGCTTGCCAGTCAGCCTCGTGCTCAGCCTCCATTGATCTTTGATGCCCACAGCCCGATTTTCGACAAATTTCACAACTGCTTTTTTTCGCTCCTTCAACTCCATCGTAGCTATGGATCCTCTCAGTGTTGCTGCTTCAATCGCCGGACTTCTTACAGCAGCTGGAGAAGTGGCAAAGATTCTTGGTCCGTATGTGTCAGCGGCCAAGGACACGCCCGACATCGCCATCAAGGTCCATTCTGCTGTCGAAAGTACCGGGAAAATTTTGTCCGCCGTGCAACACCTCGTCAACAATTTACAAAATACAATCATCAAAAATGCGTCGTTGATCCAGGTGGATCAGATAGTCGCTATATTAACAGACGGAGTCCTAATCTTCTCAGAGCTCGAATCTACTACCGCTTCGTTGGTCAATGATGGTGCGGTCCCACTATGGTCTCGATTTCAATGGGTGCGAAAGCAAGGGGTTCTTGAGTCACTCTTGGTCAGACTCGAGGGCTTCAAAACCTCGATAACTCTAATGCTTACGATCCTACAGTGGTATTCTCCCCAGTTAGGCGCCTATGTACACACTTATGCTAACCCAACGGCTTTTTTCAATGGCCTCAGTAATTCAGATCTGCAAGCCAAAAAATGTCAAAATGAACTGTCTCTCAGTGTTGATTCTCTTCTAATGAGCAACGAGAAGCTCTGCAGACGATTAATGAATCTAGAGCACATGTTTAGCACCGAAACTACTAGTTTAAAACGACGAAGTTTGTTTTCTAGGGTCAAGAGTTCAGGAACCGAACGTCCCGCGGCGCATATGCTGAACAGAACTTCAAAACTGAAGGATCATCGCAGTGTCATTTCGACATCACGTATGTCTCTACCTCTCCAGGAAAATGCAGTATCTTCATCTGAATTCGAGACCGATCTCGAAGCGTCACGGGTATACCGCCGAGTGAAACGCAATACAGTCGACTTTTCTTTTCGGAGCTCCGTAGCTCGATCCAATGCCTGGTCCATGTTTTCTGGTTTGAGTCTCGGCCAAATCTCTTTAGTCTCTGTTATCGCACTACCAGTATATCCTGACGATCTTGCAAACTCGCGCCACTACCAGTTTGGCGACAATCAAGAGCACCAGCCTGTCGCCGTCGGCCCCACAGGCTCTCTATTCTATGACTCCTTGGAGATTAAATCTCAACTAATTCAAATCAACGGTTTTGGGGAGCTTTTTCAACACCAAGAGGGTAGTCTCGGTGCATTGTTCAACCCGGTCAATGACGTCTTAGATGTGTTCAGACTCGGCTACCCTTTCCTGATGCTCCTCAATGAGTTTTCGCCTCAATGGGATGTTTCTATTTACAAAAATTCCGAGAATGGGGCACCTGGAGATGCGATCGCCGAGTTCCGTCGAGAGTGCGTTGATACCCTCAACCTTGAGGACAGCTTCACAGTCGAGGAATTGATGAGCAACAACTACGCGAAAAATTTCAAGGTATGGCTGTATTCATTATCTATTGATACCGCCCTAATATTTCTCCAAACAGATTGTAGATACCATAGGTGTGATCCTCGCGAAACTGCGGCTTTGCAACGTCATCCAATCGCCCGATCTTTCGCATATGCTTCCGTCACGGCCATTCACATCTATTCAGGCATTTATTGAAGGATTTATAATTGATGAAAGGGGCGCCGTTCAAACTATTCAGACAATATTTGCGAATAAACCGGGCATGGCAAGGCACACTCCACTCAATCACCACCAACTTGCTTTGATTTTTGATCCTTTGTCCGATATCCTGCATAACCAGATACAGCTTCTTCTAGATTTAGAAGCAAACTTCTTGCTGCCATCCGCTGAGCAGTCCTGGGGTAGAGTATTCAAATGTTGGGCAAAGACAGCCGCAAATTATACAAATTTGCTTGAAAGTCAAATAAAGCCCATGTTTGCGCTCAAGGCAATGCTGGAAAAGCAACAGTTTTCAAGAGAACAAGGCCAGCGTATAGCCACAAGGTCATGTTTGGAAGCCTTGTCTGTGCCCCTTAGCAGGGTCCCCGAATATGCCGCATTTCTTACTGTATGGCACATTATAAACAGGCTTATTAAATGAGAACACGGCTGACACACTTCAGGACGTCTCTTTACAAGGGCAGTCGGTGTACACAGATGTCCAATTGAACGACATATTCCACGCATGGCACAGGATCAAAGATGAAAAAGCAAGAGCAGACGACACATGGAAAGAGGAAGAGCTCAAGACGACACTAAGACTACAGTTTGAGAATAGCTTGGATAGTATGGGCGGCCTCACCGAAAGCCAACTTGGCCAACCTCAACTTTTTGATATTGTGGCTGTTTCAAGAAATAGGCAAGAGTTTGATGAGACTGTAAGTCATCTTGAAAAAAGAAATATGGTTCTGAAATGTTAATCAACCCTTGCAGTATCATGTGTATCTTTTCCAATTTATGTTATTACTTTGCAAACCAAGAAATGCTACAGGCCGATTACGTGTATTGAGGCAAAGGGAAGCCAAAGTAGAACTAATAAGGGGGATTTCACGGAATTATATCATGATAATTTCGATGCCTCCTGATCTAGGTACGTTAGGGGGCGGTTCTTCTTCTGACATAATACTGATAATTGTTTAGGCAGTCCTGTTTGCCGAATACATTACAGCACCGGGGATGGTACCGAGATACTCGATATGAGATTCGATTCATCGGACCAGATGAAACCATGGATAGAAAAGATGATGACTACGCCATATTATGACCAACAACTTTGATTTATTTCTTCATGATTCCTCTTTTCTTTTCTTTTTCTTTTGGAGGGATGGTGAGGATTAAAACATCATACATTCTTCGATTTTTGAGCACGTTGTTCCTCGGTTTCTTCGACACTATTCACAAGATTTATATATTCTTTATTCCTTTAACTTCTCTCTCCATAATATTGACAAATCCTTTCGCAAGTTAGTTCGGGCAGTTTAGAAGTCATTGTGTTCTAGCTCCCGCTGGATACATGATGCCGGTTTATTCTTAACTCCCTCTAGACTAGGTTTTCGCCAATAGACAATGTATTTAAGCCTCTGCCATCCTATCCCTGCGTAGTGTTTCCATTGTGAAACATCAGGTCCCAGAAACTTCTGGTTTGAATAAGCTCAACTTCTGAAACAATCCCACACCGTAGCCATCCTTCAACTCCATTTTCTAGTTATGAAAGCCACCTGAGCGAATGCCTCAGCTTCAACATGTGCTTCCAGCACCCCGGAATCTTGTGTCGCAGATCCCGGTGCTCTTTTCCATCGATAGCGTACAAGCAAATGCTTCTCCTCCTTTGAGATCCATTTTAAAATTACAGGTCAGGAAGCGTGTGTTCTCACTTTGTATACTATCGTCAGGGTGTCATGCGTTGTTGAACCCGGGTGTGTCGAGGATGAAACCCTTGCAAGAGGTGCCAGTATACTATACAAAGAAGGATTATTTGCACCTATGAGTTTTAAGTTATATTCTATCAGGCTATGTAATGAATATCAACTGAAATTTTCGCTCGCATAACTTGAATCCACGGCCTTGGCCGATATTATCCCTAATCAACAGTAGGCGAGGGGGCGCTTCCTAACCTCAATCATACCCATAACCCACACATCACGTTGGAAGCGTAACAGTTACTATAATTCGCTAGCATTGATGAAGAGAACATGCACTGGTCTAGGTGTCAAGGACTAGTTATCTATCTAGCACCCATAGATGTGCAATCAGTGCCAATGATGCACATACGTCCTCCAATACTGAAATAAAGTCTTCAGGATGTAAAAATATAATACAACGAAAGTCCATCAACAATAAAATGCGTAATATGAGTCCATAAGTATTTTTAAAAATACTTCCTTTCCAAATTCTTTTTTTTTTTTTTTTTGTGTTACTATCGCTGTCAAGCGCGACTAAATCTGTGAGAAAGATCCACCTACAACTGGTGCCCTAAGACATGATCACATCAGATGCACAGCCAACGATTCTTATTGTATACCAGACTTAGTCTTTAAATGCGATATATATCCGTATTTAATTCATCCGCGACTATCGAGTCAGCATGAAAGAACTCGGCCATTCTCCCATTTAAATCAACATCCACACAAGGTGACAACGAAGAGATGAATCGAATAGAAGACAAGACGAGAAAAGCAACACGGAATGAAATGGAAATAATAAGCCCTAAAAAATAGAATATTAATTCGATTTCATGAATAAGAACCCATCATTATTAGAATCCTCAAAATACTTTGGAGCCGAGGATTCATTACCTTCGTAATCATGAGCAGCAGTAGCGTGTCGCTCGTCACCTGACCAGAGTGGTGAAAGCGGAGCCATCTGCAACGATGGAAACTCGACCACTTGCACAGATGCCCAGTGACAAACGCGACGCCAGCAGCTTCATATTTCGCTAGGCATAAACAGAGAACCAAGACTAATTCATTTTGGTGCTTTTGACTAGCTGGATTAATTTTTGGGGTGACTTGGACAGGTTTCGCGAGAGAATTTGCGACAATGACCGCAAAATAGAACAATCATCATATTCAGATTCCTAATTTTGGTGCCGAAACCTCAACCACACATCTAAAATGGATGGCTCAATGCCATCCCCGAAAGCCATTCTTCGCGGCCACAAGGCCCAAGTCCACTCTGCGGCATTCATCAGGGACAACAGCAGGCTATTAACTGGCGACGCGGAGGGCTATGTCGTGGTATGGGACCTAACCATCATGAGGCCGCAGGCCGTGTGGCGCGCGCATGAGAACGCCATCCTTGGAGTCCAAGGCTGGGGAGAAGACAGGATAATCTCGTAAGTTTCCTTACCCCGGTAGTCGGGTTCTCGTACTCAAAGTTTTGCAGGCATGGACGCGATAATAAATTGATCGTCTGGAAACTCGGCGAGGACGATGAAGCTCATCTCAGCAAAGCCTTGCCCGTTGAAGACGTGCCGACCCCGCGCGCTCAACCATGGGTTCTATACATCCTGGAAGTCAACACGATGAACTTTTGTTCATTTGCTGCATGCTCCAGTAGCCCGGGTCCTTTAGACAGTTCGTCTGAGATTGTCATCGCTGTCCCCAACACCTTGGCATCTGAAGCTGTGAGTGGTACTCTTGTGTAGTCGAGTTCTCGGCGCGTGCTGACAGTTGCAAAAGATTGACATCTATTCCCTACCCAGCCAAACTCGAATCCACACCATCAGGCCGGGACAGAAGAATGGAATGGCCATGTGTTTATCTCTCTTCCATCACGAAGGCGCACTAACTCTCCTGGCTGCGTTTGAGAATGGCTACGCATCGGTTCACCGTCTTAGCTTGGATGGTGAATGGATCACCACCTACCAGTCTCAAGCACACTCTCAACCGATCTTATCGCTTGATGTCGACCCTGAGCGTCGCTTCTTCGTTTCTTCTTCAGCTGATTCGCTCATCGTCAGACACCCTATCCCCACCGACCGCCAAGAGATAATCTCAATCCCATCTAGCAGCGCAAGGGTAGTGGAGATAACTGACGACGATCCCCCAAAACCGCAATCCCTCCTATCTGCTGCTCTCAAACAATCCTCTTCCCATGACAACTCATATGGGCCCCGAAAGCTACAGGAATGGAAAGATCCAATCAAGGTTGTCAATACCAAGCACTCAGGCCAACAGAGCCTAAAGGTGAGATCTGACGGTCGAATATTTGCCACCGCCGGTTGGGACTCCAAAGTTCGAGTTTACTCGGCAAAAACAATGAAGGAACTGGCTGTTCTCAAGTGGCACCAAGTCGGATGCTACGCCGTGGCATTCTCAAATCTCACGCCCTCAAGTGCTACGTCGGATCCTGTGGCCGGTTCGGCTCACGACGATACTTCCTCCGCAAAAGAGGCGCCGCCATCCTGTCAGTTGGGAACCAGCTCGTCAGAGGTTACGTCCCGAGGGGCTGGAACGTTGCTGAAGACGACGCCAAGCGTCAGGGATCGGCGCATCGCGCAAGCTAAGACAGCACACTGGATCGCTGTGGGGGCTAAAGACGGAAAGGTCAGCTTATGGGACATTTACTGAGGCTATATGCAATGAAGTACCCCTGTTTCCGAGGCTGACAGCAGGGACTTGGAACCACACACACACACACTGACACGGACAAATTCGCATCCTACCAAGGTTCCGCGGACTTACAGGAGGAGGCTGTATCCGCTTCCGAGGATGGCAATCGCCGGGTCAAACATATGGGGTGTGTTGCACGACGACCGCACGAACATGCAAACTTGAAGGCTAAATGATATGTCTCAATAATTATCTTTTAAGGCTTCGACCAAATGAAGAACATTTCTTGGCACGTGGTGTGCATTGTGTTCAAACTGATGTGTGCTTGGGCTAGGAAACACGAATAGAGGTATCTATGGGATGCCAGCAAATGAATAAAAAGACTCCATCAAACGCCCGACGTGCTGCTATTAACACATGCTAGTGCCAGCATCTCTATCCTCCCGACACAAACACGCCCTCGTTAGCTACTCGGCCGGGCTTTCCTTGTCTCAACATCTTTCTTGATGTGATGATCTCAGATGTCAGCCGATCCAACACGTCCCCTCTCCTCTCCTCACGCGGTGAGGACTAAATGTTACTCAATGTCATCATCCGAATCCACTCGTCAATTCTCTTTGGACAACTCATACCACACCCTCAGCATCCATGCCGCCACAAGTGCATCTCGTTTTGCGGTTCCCATCTCGGCCGTGACCACCAAGCTCATCAGCTCATTCGCCTCGACTTCCCGCGCCAGCAGCCGGCCCTCGCTGTCGCTCCACTCAAACCCGACAGCCCGGTCCCGCGATGGCGACGCTACAAACACGACCTCCCTCTCCTCGAAGCGCCGGTCCTGGCTCCGCACAATCCGGTGCACTCGGTAGCCTTTCCTCCTGGCGTTGCCCAGGCTGGCCAGCAAGCCGCTCTTTGGCCGGAATGGCCGGATTCCGAGGGAACAGAGCGCCCGGCGTGAGGTCCATTCGGCGAGGAACTCAAAGATAGGGAACTCGCCCCACGTCGGGTGCTTGAGGTCGAACAAGTGTCGCTTGCGGGGCTGGACCTTGGGCGCGCCGTTGTGTGATGAGACAACCTGGTCTATCCGCTCCAGAGTTACGACGCGGTTCGAATCCCTCAGGAACTCGATGGTTTGGGAGAACTCGTACAGAGGTGACGCTTGCGGATCAGCTGAGTGGATGAAGCGCCCCGCGACGTGCAGGGTAGCCGGGCCGAGGATTTGGTTTTCGGCGGCGTCTTTATTGGCAGAGCTCTCGTAGGACGGCAAGTCATCGTCTGACGGGTATGATTCAGCCATTCTGGGTAAATCTATTCTTCGTTGGTTCGTAAACTATGAGGCTGGCAGATCAGAGATAGTAGCGAGGAAAATCGGTGATGAAATCCTCCTGTCCCTTTTAGGCCACTTCGAAGGAACGACGTTGGGGAAAAGTCGGTGCACAGCCGAAAGGAAAGACAAGGCACATTTTTTGATGTCATTGCAGCTTAGCCACAGCACAACCACCGCCGCCAGCACTAATGCAGCCCAAACCGTCGACTTGTTGGCGTATTCATGGCGTATTCAGAGCGTATGGACAGCGTATTCACAGTGGCAATCTCCAAGTTTCAAAAAAAAAAAAAAAAAAAAAAAAAACGTCTCATTGATTTTACTCGTGAGCATACCTAATGCCTTCCAACGCCAAGCGCCTTTCATGCTGACAAAAAAGCCTCACCAATCTCAGCATCCTAAATTCGTGTTCCCATGTTTACATGCACGGCCTTAATTTGGCTGTAGGCGTCCAATCCTGCCTCTCCCAACTCCCGGCCAATACCACTCTGCTTGACGCCGCCAAAGGGAACGCCGGGCTCGCAGTCCTGGCTGCTGTTGATCCAAACCATGCCGGCCTGGATCTCAGAGGCGACGCGGTGCGCGCGCTCAATGTCTTTGGTGAAGACGGCTGCGCCCAGTCCGTAGGCTGAGTCATTGGCCAGGTTCAAAGCCTCATCCTCGGAGCTGAAGCGGGTGATGACCACGACAGGGCCGAAAATCTCCTCGCGGAAAATACGCATCGTGTCCTTGACCTCGCCGAATACGGTGGGCTCAACGAAGAAGCCCTTGCCATTAACGTCCTTGGGCTTACCGCCAGCAAGGAGCTTCGCGCCCTCCGCCTTTCCAATCTCGATATACTCCAGGATCTTGTCATACTGCATCTTGGACACCTGGGGGCCCTGGTAGGTGTCAGCGGCCCACTGGTCACCGACCTTGCTGACGGTCGACGTGGTCTTGAGAAATTCAGCTACAAACTTGTCGTAGACCTTGTCTTCCACTAGGATTCGAGAAGTAGCGGTGCAAATCTGGCCCTGGTTTGACATGATTCCCATGTGCGACCACCGAGCAGCCTGCTCGAGGTCGCAATCAGAAAACACGAGCAGGGGGGACTTGCCTCCAGTCTCCAAGGTGATGTTCTTCAGCGTGGGTGCAGCCATTTTCATAATCTGAGCGCCAGTCGCAGTCGACCCGGTAAAGGCAACCTTATCCACGAGAGGGTGCTCAACCAATGCCGATCCAGCTTCGCGTCCGTACCCGTTGATGACATTGAAGACGCCCGCAGGGAATCCAACATCCTTCACGGCGGCAGCCAGTAGCAGGATGCTCAGAGGGGTTTGCTCGGCAGCCTTAAGGACGACCGTGTTTCCGCAGGCCAAAGCAGGGCCAATCTTCCAGCTGGCCATGGAAAGGGGGAAATTCCAAGGAATGATCTGTCCGACAACACCAACAGGCTGTCGAATGGTGTAAGCAAGCTTAGCAGGATTGCTCGTGATTGTCTGGCCGTGCGTCTTGTCAGCCCAACCGGCGTAGTAACGAATGACATTGATAACTTCAGGAAGATCAAGATTGACAGCATCAGCATAAGTCTTGCCTATTGAGTGTGTTAGAACAACCTCGCGCATGAGAATGAATTGCTACCGTAGGAACATACCGTTGTCCCACGCCTCAGATGTGGCAAAAATCTCCACCTGCTGCTCAATGCGGTCGGCCAGCTTGTACATCAACCGTCCTCTCTCTTGGGCGGGCAGCTTCTTCCATTCAGGGTTGTTGAGTGCGGTGTGGGCCGCACGAACAGCCTTGTCTACATCAGAAGCATCAGCAGCCTGGACAGCAGCGATTTCCGTCTCGGTGCTACATGGAACCCGTGTAAGTCACCTAACCTAAGCATTTAGGCTAAAGATGGATGGTCACTAACGCTGGATCAATGGAGACGATGGTCTGGCCAGAAGATGACGAGACAAACTCGTTGTTGATGAATAGACCGGTAGGCTGAGTATACTTGACGCCATTGGGCGCCTCGAGGTTTACGAAACTGGCCATGGTGAAACTCGGACGTTTGGAGACGATGTTCCGACAGAGGGCTAATGTGGGACGAAACAAGGCCGACATGAGAGATATCGAGGGGGGGGGAAAGACTATAAGAGGGATAGAAATTAAATAGATGCCGGGAAAAGCGGCGAAGGAGGTTGATGGCAAGATTCCGGGGAAGAATTTATTAGTCAATGGCGGCTTGCAAGATTGTGATCCAAAGAGTTGCTCGACTGGGTTACTAGGGTCGTGGTTTAGAGTGATGTCCGCCGCCGGCGCCTCTCCACACTTGGCGATGCTGGGGAAGCTGTCAGGTGCCGAGGTGAAGGGTCACAGCAGGACAGATTCTGAGTCGAAGACAGGCACAAAACGATACGATATGCAGCGACTAGCCTAGTCAAGCAAGACAAACCCGTTTAGTGTGTCTGTATTGTCTCGTTGATACGGTTTCGATTGGTCTCGGAGTGAGAATTGTTTTGTGAGCTTTGCGGGGGACAAAAAGAAAAACACCGGGTGGAAGCGGCTAGCGTGGGGGCGGCTGAGGCTCTGCGGATTGTGCCTCTGCTGCACTCGCCTGTACCCTCGTCAGTTTCATAGATAGATGGTATATATGCGGCGTGCAGCGAGGTGTCCTACAGTACTGCGATACATCTACATTGTAGCTCCCTTTACTTGGTCGCTTTTTGGTATACAACCGCAAAGCTATGGAGCAGCGGTAAAATTTCCCATCTCGTCGTAGCAAGTGGATCACCAAGGGCCAGTCACCTCCCTGCTTCATTACCTTTTTTTTTTTAATCTGCCATGTTGACTCCGAGCATTCACGGCATGTTTTATGGCCGGCGGCCCGACCGTGTCCGGCTGGGCCAATTCCAGTGACGTAAAGAGGGAAGGAAAATCAAAGGCCCGTAGGGGACCGGATGTCAGCAGCCGGTTTGTCTAACATGTTTAGCATCTGTACTTGGCCTTGAAAAAGGGACGGGTAGTTGAGGCTGGAATTGTGTGGCCTGAAGGCGAAGGGTGGGCTCACGAAAAAGAATTGGAACACGAAATCCATACGAATAAGAGAGGAACGAAATCAAATTCGTACCGGAACCCCAAACTCGGGCTCACCGATTTTTGTGTGACCTGGCTTCTCACCGATTCACAGGGTGCGATGGGCAACAAACACGTCAAATGAGGTCAGCAGCGGCTGTGGCTGTGGCTGTGTCTCCATGTGGCCGACATGTGGCGAGGGAACTGGTTCTTTGGCGTGGATTTTGTATGGTGGCCCATTCTCCAGGCACCAACGAGGCACCAACCACAGCACGTTGCTGAGGAATTCCGCAGGCAGACAAGGCAATCATCTGTCGCGATGCGCCGTTGGTGCGCTGTAGATGAATCCTTCAGCAACGTGCAGATGGCAGACAACATGGTTTTCATTCTCGAAGAATGCAACGCAGCGCCACGCAATGCCCAATCCCACAATCTCACAGGCTAGCCCTTTGATGAAATCTGATGATGACGCACCTGGCGTACCCCCTAGTTCGTCCTGAGTAGCGCCCAAACGAGCAGCAAAGTGCCGCCAACCAACACTCCCACGACTCCCAACCTGCGGATGCCACCCCTTCCAGCCAGCGCAGGATGTCACCCACCAGATGCGATCCAAGAGTCGGACTTCGGGCCATTAATCAGGATCGGGCGGCGGATGAGGCGCCGACCCTACACCCTCTTTGCGTCCTGTCTTGGTCAGCAACGTCACCTCGAGTCATCGGTCAGTTGGCTTTGCGCTTGGTTGTGCAAACTCCACCACTACTGTGTACTCTTTCTCCGCGCTTCGTCCGTTGCGGACTTCTGATCAAGCCCGCCAGTCCGCCAACCCATCATTCGACAACGGGCAAATTCTGCTGCATCTCTTGCTTACGGCATTTGCCGAGATCTGCCCCCCCAAGATCTGCGGCAGCGGGCCCCGTCAACCCAAAACCATGTCGCTGGAGCTCTCGCGGTCCATTGAGGCCCAGACTCAGCCCTGGGAGCTCTCTGCACTGGACGCCAAACAACGACACTCGAGCATATGCTGACGCACCAAAGGGAGAACGACGTGGACCGTGACCGCACCGCACCGCACCATTATTGTCGCAAATCAAGCCCATCTCCAGTATCAGCATTGGCGGCCGCCTTAAGTCCGGGTCTTCCGAACCCTACCGGATCATAACGCTGTCGATCTCGCACTGGTTCACTCACATCCATCCGTATCTCCATCTAACTCCATGTGAAATCTGCCATTTCCCGCAACATTGCAGTTTGACAATTTACCTGCGCACGAATCACCTCACCCAATGACTCACGGTTTTCCCAACCCATCGCCATGATCCGTAACATTCCGTTTTCGTCCGCACACACAGACTGAACACATGAAGGCCATGAAGTGATGGGAACAAACCCACAAGGGAATGTTATGCCTAACCGTTATGTTGTGTTTCCTAGATAGCCTCACGCCCGCAGAGCGAGGGGGACCACGAGGCGACCGGGTCATTGGGCATCTCGCTGCAACACGCCCCGGTACATCTCAAATCGCACGTTGCATTGCATCCAACTGCAAAGGTTCTAGTGCTTGATGATGCCACCACTGCCTCGTCATCCTTGTCATCGTAGTGATTTATTTCGTCGTCCTTTGACAAGGGCGCACATAGGATTTTTTTTTTTTTCACCGTCCACGGTTCTTGTCCGTTTCGGCGGACCGAGTGGCCGGGATTTGGCACATAGCGTCAAGCCACCATGCTTTAAGACCGTTTGACTCGGCTTGATCCTTGCCCATCTCGTCACATCCCATCAGAATGGCTCATCCAATGTCCGCATATGGCTGGAAGCTTATCCCCAGGGGGGTCAGCGCTTGCAGGTCGTGTGCGGACTATGCTTACGAGATACTACGTACGAGATATGGCAGATGTATGCACTGCGGACCTTTAGCTTGTGGGGACCGAGATTTGCACGGTCAAGCTCCGCTCCGTCTAGCGTTATGCCCATGCAAGTCCATTCTCGCCTACGTTCACGGATCTAAACCAGCGGATTTTGCGTTATGTGCCCGGCTAAGTCCCCGAGCACAGTCAGATAGTGTGCATCGTCCATCAAGCCGCCATGAAGATCTCGACTTATAAAGTTGCAGGCGCCTCGCTGCCCCCCCTATGGTGTTGATAATCAGATCACACGTCTCAGTCCAATCCAAGCCTCTCAACATCCAAAGGCCTTTGCTTATACCCCCCTCTAAGCACCGCCTCACAAACTCAATTCAACTTTAAATCTCAAACGAAAAACCAAACGAGTACTCGACACGCTGACTGAAATACCAAATCGTACTACACCAGCCATGAGCTCAGAAAAGGCAACTCTCGAGGTCCCCAGGGGACCGGACCGACCCGAGTCCACCACTTCAACACTTCGTGGTGATGATGTTGTCACAGAGAAGAAGCAGGACGACGGCACCACCACAGATGGCGACAACACCATCGACATTGAGGTTCAGGAGGATGCAGAGGATGATATCGAGTATCCCTCTGGTCTCAAAATGTTCTTCATCGTCCTCGCCCTTGTTCTCAGTATCTTCCTCGTTGCTCTCGACATGGTATGTCTCATTTCCCCCTTACCCCTGACGAACTGACCATGCTGATCCGTGCCTCCCAAAAAAAACAGACCATTGTTGCTACTGCCATTCCCAAGATCACGGACGAATTCAAGGGTCTCGACAAGGTTGGCTGGTACGGTGCTTCCTTCTTCATGACCGTCGGTGCCTTTCAATCAACTTGTACGTCGCGAACAAATAACCTATTAGCTCCCCAAGGATCATCACGCTAACAAACATTACAGGGGGCAAGATTTACAAGTACTTCCCTCTGAAGATCTCCTTCATCATCGCCATCTTCATCTTCGAGGTCGGCTCCACGCTCTGCGGCGCTGCTCCCAACGCTGAAGCCCTCATCACTGGCCGTGCAATTGCCGGTGTTGGTGCTGCTGGTATTGCTGCCGGTGCCTACACCATCATTGCTTTTGCTGCTCCTCCTAAGAACCGACCTGCCTTCACTGGTATCATCGGCGCGTCTTACGGTGTTGCCAGTGTCATCGGTCCTCTCCTGGGTGGTGCCTTCACTGACCACGTCTCTTGGCGATGGTGCTTCTACATCAACCTTCCCATTGGTGGTGTTTCTGCCGCCATCATCTTCCTCTTCTTCCAGACCCCTAAGAATGCTATCCCCGAGGAAGCCCCTCTCTTTGAGAAGTTCCTGCAGATGGATCCCCTCGGCATCGTTCTAGTTATGGGTGCCACCGTTTCCTACATCCTTGGTGTCCAGTACGGTGGTCAGGCTGATCCCTGGGACTCTTCCGTCGTCATCGGTCTCCTCGTTGGTTTCGTCCTCATCGCCGCTGCTTGGGCTGCTCTTCAGTGGTTCCAGGGCGACCGTGGTATGATCCCCAGCAGCATCATCAAGCAGCGCACCGTCGCCGTCATGAGCGCATTCGCCTTCATCTTTGCCGGTTCCTTCTTCGTTGCCATCTACTACCTCCCCATCTACTTCCAGTCCGTCCACGGCACCAGCCCCACCAACAGTGGTGTGCGAAACTTGCCCATGATCATCGCCGTTACCATTGCTACCATCGTCAGCGGCGGCATGGTTACCGCCACTGGATACTACCAACCTCTGCTCATTGGAGGATCTGCCATTGCCTGTATCGGTGCTGGTCTCCTCTACATGCTCAGCGTAGACACCTCCACTGGTAAGTGGATCGGATACCAGATCGTTGCTGGTTTCGGTTGGGGAGCTGCCTTCCAAATCCCCATGATTGCTGTCCAGGGTTCCGTCGATCCCCGCGATCTCGCTTCTGCCACTGGTGTCCTTCTCTGTAAGTTATCCGCTCACACGATATTCTATATAATGTTCCCAAGCTAACAAGTTCTGCAGTCTTCCAGGGTATTGGAGGTGCTTTCCTCGTTTCCGGCGCCCAGGCTGCCTTCATCAACCAGATGATGAAGAAGGTCTTCGACACTGCTCCCGATATCAGCAAGGCCGACCTCATCCTTACTGGTGCCACCGAGATCCGAAATACCTT
Organism: Aquanectria penicillioides; assembly: GCA_003415625.1. Classification (NCBI taxonomy): domain Eukaryota; kingdom Fungi; phylum Ascomycota; class Sordariomycetes; order Hypocreales; family Nectriaceae; genus Aquanectria; species Aquanectria penicillioides. The sequence goes on along the minus strand of PYIU01000002.1, from coordinate 6,455,908 downwards.
CTCCGCCGCTCAGCAACCCTTTGTCATTGCCGGTTACATGTGGGGTGTCAAGGTCACTTTCGCCATTGCCATTGCCGCCACCGGCATCACCACATTCATTGGCCTCCTCACTCGATGGAAGAAGCTCAACCAGGCCAACCTCAGTGGCGGCATGGCCTAAAGGAGAGGATGACTATTTGAGCTATTCACAAGCGTCGTGAGCGATTTTCCTTCAACGGACTTAATAGAATTGGACTGGGTCATTATCCCTTGGAGCTGAGTTCCATAATGCTGGGTAGTGATGGGAGGCACATACACACAGCCTAGATAGATTGGTGGCATAGAAAAGGCGTTGGGGTTGTATAATCTAGGCAGAAGATAATCTCCTACTATATAATGTCGAATTGAATATGATGTTTATACATGAATATTTTCAGCTGGGACTCGTGATCCATGTAGTATTGTACACTTAGACCCAAGAAGTGGGATACGATTTTTTGAATATGTTTATGTGGTGGGGCATTCACACTTACAAACTTGATGAAATCTCTAACATCGCATCCAAAGCTTTAGCTTATCCTTGGTATTACGTCCAAAAATATAAAAAAACTTAAATGAACGCTATATACACGCCTTTTCTTTACTCAAACATTATCCCTCACCAATTGAGACAACAGAGCATAAGGAAGTATAGGAATGAGCTCCGTCCCAACTTTCACATTGACTAGTCTAGGGTAGCTCTTATCAGATAAGCACCTGCTCCACCAAAAACTCCGTCACTCGGCCACCGTCGGATGCGTTTCCACACTGCGCATACTCGCTCTCGTCGTCCCCAAAACTCCGCGGCAGAAACCATCACGAGCCTGCCCCTTGCGCCCTCGAGCCATGGGCTCAATATCTTCTGTCCTGCCCTAATAATTAGTTTCCTCCTTTCCAATTCTTAATTTTTTTCCCCTGTTCCCCTCCTTTTCTCGCTCCCCCATCCTCGCCCCCACCACAATGTTTCTCGTCCTCCTCCGTAACCAGCTCCGGCCTCGCTCCGGAGCAGCCTCCACCTTGGCGCCCGTGTCCGTGTCCGGCTTCGCGGTCCGCACAATGGCCTCGGCCTGCTCTTCCGGATCCTCGGCGCAGAACCTGCCCAAGTCGTCGATCCGCGTCCTCCGCTCCGTCGAAGCCGTCCGTCGCTGGCGCCAACCCCACGTCATCAACCACCGGTCTGTCGGTCTCGTGCCCACTATGGGCGCCCTGCACGAGGGCCACCTGTCGCTTATCCGAGCCGCCGCCCGCGAGAACCACCACGTCGTCGTTAGTGTATATGTGAACCCGGCGCAGTTCGGCGTCAAGGAGGACCTGGCCTCGTACCCGGTGACCTGGGACGAGGACGCAAAAGCTCTGGCCAAGCTGGACCGCGAGCTTGCGGACGATGGTGGCAACCTGGGTCGTATCTCGGCCGTGTTTGCGCCGACGACGGAAGAAATGTACCCTTCGGGGTTCCCCGGCCAGGAGATTGACAGCAAGGGCAGCTTCGTTAGCATCACACCCGTCGGCGAAGTCCTCGAGGGCGCCAGCCGACCGACTTTCTTCCGCGGCGTGGCTACGGTGTGCATGAAGCTCTTCAACATTGTGCAGCCGGAGCGCGTCTACTTTGGCCAGAAAGACGTCCAGCAAACCGTCGTCATCCGCAAGATGGTCAATGACTTCATCCTCCCCATGACCGTCGTCGTCGGTCCGACTTCGCGCGAACCCGATGGTCTCGCTCTTAGCTCCCGAAATGTCTACCTCGGCCCGCGCCGTCGTGCTGTTGCAACCGTACTCCCGAGCGCACTCCAGACCGCCGAGGCAGTATATAAAACTGGAGGGCTTCGAGACCGCGCGAGCATCATTGGCGCGGCACACAACTTCGTTGCCGCCGTGGGCGCTGTACAAGCCGAGCTGCCTCCCAGGGAGCGCGTGGATTTCGATGTTGACTACTTCTCGCTTGCGGACCCGGAGACGATGCTAGAGGTTGACGAGATAGACCCTGCACGAGGCGCTGTGTTGAGCGGAGCCATTAAAATGTTGCCTGTTAAGGCGGCACAAGAAGGCGAGGACCTTGGACACAGCGGTGGGCCTGCGGTCCGGCTGATTGACAACATCATTCTGAAGCCTCAAGACATTAAGGAAGCCTAAGATGGTGGTGGAATATGTAAAAAAATGGAAATACCCCAGACAGGACAGTGAAGACGAGGAGACAACAACCAACATAAACTAAAAAGGACAGGGTGGTTATAAAAAAAGAAGTCGTACATGGCTGAACTATGTAGCATGTATATATCATGTGTGCCATGGTGTAGCAGGACCATGGCGTTGCGCAACACCAAAACTCCGCGGGGCCACGCCTAGAAGATGGTTGGGTTGTGGCACGGATTGTACAAGATAAAAGAAAAAAAGACTCGCTGGCAAATGCATCTTCATTGAACAGGTCCCAGCCGACATGCCGCGCTTGATGCTCGCGGTCTCACAGACGTGCTCGCCCTCCCATTGCTTCTCTCTTCCTCTTCGCTTCCCTTACACTCTTCCCTAGTGCTTCTCTTTCTTCCCGGCTTAGGCGGCTCGGAACCTTGCCCTTGCCGCTTCGTTCAGCCTCGGCCGTTTCATCAAAGAGCCTCTGGCCAAGTTCATCTGTCAAACGCAGCACCCGGCTGCTGACTGTTGCGCCGTCGCGACGATTCTTGCCCTCGCGACGGGATTTAGCAATCTTCTCTGCAAAATCCCAAAGCTTCCCTTCGGCTAGTAGAGCACCTGTCTGCGGGTCGCGCAATGGTCGCCATGATGCGTCTATTTGAAGGCGAGGTGGAATCTTGGGATCCTTGGATTTGACAACATGGAGAAGCTGATCTTGCTCGAATCGGAAGTACGAGTTTTTGAGTGTTTCTTTGTTAACCGCCTCAAAGTAGGACAGGTCGCCCTGATGGTACAGAGTTTTACCTAGCTATATAGCATTGAATGTTAGATTTGCGGTTTCATGAATAGAATCACCGAGTCCTTACCAATTGGGCATTGTTGTGAGCCTTGCCTTGCTCAACCCAAATCTCCCCGTTCTGTCCAAGTGGAGGTGTCAAGCCCATGAGCGACACAGATGCCAGCCAGGCTGATTCGATAAAAGGCCAGATGAGGAAGCAGTAAAAATCGTAATTTTCTCTTCCTGCCTTTCGTTCCTGGTCTGACAGTCCAATCATAACAATTTTGCCTTGCTCGTCGCGGTCGAGACGGACAACGTTATCCGCCTCCAGCCCGTGCAATGTTTTGTCCAAATTGATATCGAGACCCTCGCTAGAGAAGATGAATTCGCCACGGAAGAGCGAAGATAAGAACAAAACTTGAAGTTTGAGTTCCTCAAATTCAATATCTTGCATGTGAGGGGCACCGCCTTGCTTCACCTTTGTGTACATGGCCACGCTCACAAGAGCCTCATAAATGAAGAGATGGATCGTCATATTGCGATAAAAGGAGAGCTGGAAGCGGTCAACAGCATAGTAGGTAGGCTCTGCCAGCCCTTCAATCACACCAACTAGATCCTTCCCAAGGACCTCAAGACCTCGGTCGATAATCTCAGAAAGAGGTGCGTTACCGAAATGGGCAACTCGGCCACCTTTGGCGCGAACACGTTCAGTGAGCCATGAGACCCGACGGTTGAGCTCCTGCTTGCCGACGCCCCGACCACGCAGCGTCAAGAGGACAGTGCCAATGAGCGCGGTGGGCATCACGACAGATACGTCATTAATGTCACTCAGCACCTTGTAGCCCAGCGTGCGCAGGATTTTCTCGCGCACAGCCCGGACTTCTGGTCGATGATGCTCAGTGTCGAGACCTGCAGGGACTCTGGGCAGCTTAGAGAGCTGTTCATCGATAAACTTTCTCAAACTCCATGGTTCATGGAATCGGACGTCTACTCGTCCGAGTTTTAAAGATAAGACGGATGAGCCACCCGTTAGAAAGTCGACCAGGTTTTCCTTCTTTTTCGGCATTCCCAAAAGCTCAGTGACGTATCCTTCAGTCTCGATGACTTTGTCATACTGCGTGCTCACCGGGCAGATGATGGTATCCTCGACCCTGCCAGACAGAATGCTGTCGAGGACGAAGCTTAGGATTCCGAACTTTGGAGGGAGGAGCTTTCCTGTACGGGAGCGACCGCCTTCAATAAAACATTCAAAGTTGTACCCCTCCTGCAGGAGAGTATCAATGTAAGACTGCACTAGGGCGGTGTAGAGTGCATCATCTCCAAAGGCCCTTCGAATCCACATTGCGCCAGCATGTTGAAGAAAGTTGCCCACTACCGGGAAGTTTAAGTTGTCTCCTGATACAACGACAGGCAGCGTCAGGCCCAACCTGTAGCAGATGAGTTGGAGAGATACGTAATCGACATGTGATCGATGGCTCGGCAAGAATACGATACTTTGCTTCTTTTTGGCGGCGGCCTCAGCCACCTTTCGTAACCTCAGGACCTCTTCACTAGAGACGTGGATTCCCTGGTGGTAAGCTCTCGTCAATAACTGGGTGACAAGATAATATGCGCCACGAATGAAGGTCTTGCTTTCCATCTTGCAGATCATATCATCCGTCATCTTCTCGGCGAGTTCCTGCAGGCCTTCCTCGATAGCATTGAGCCGCTGAGTCCGCTTGGCGACGTAGTCGCTGCTATTACGAGAGAGGGTGCCTTCCCTTTCTTCAACGGCGACCCGATGCTCAGCGAGCTGGGTTATGCGCTGCTGGAGCAGAGGCGCAGACATGACCATCGTCTTCATGTTTTCTGAGAATCCTGAGTAAAAGACAGACTGGCCAATGACGTGGTCGTAGGCTCGCCATCCCTGGCCAGAGACATAGAGGGATACCTCACGGAGGAATCTGGAGTCGATTGTCTTGTCAGCGAACATGATGAATGGATTGGGGGGCAAAAGTGCGCAAAGAAGAGGGAAGACGTTACTGGAAAGGCTCTGAGCGAAACGAAGCAAACTTGTCCATCAATGCCTCCTCCTTGCCCTCAGGAGCTTCCTTGGCGGGCGGCTCGACGTAGCCGCTGGGCTGGAGAGTGACCTCATCGCCGAGGATCTGGAGATCCGGGGCAGAAGTGGTGGATGACGGGTCGACGGGGTCGTCCTTCTTGTTGCGCGCCATGGTTGGGATTGGGATTGGGACGTCAGTGTCTCAAGTTGCTGATGCGCAATGGTTCCACCGTCAGCTGTTTGGGGCCTCTTCAGTGATACCACGGCCGGGGCGCACACCAGAAAGGCGCGTCACGAGATATCACGAGCGAGAGGCCGCAAGCCGCAAGCCACAGGTCACGGTCCAGCAGTGTTGTGGTTTGTTTGACTGGTAACATAGACGACGGCTGACATGGATAGAGGAGTCGAGATCGGCCAGGTGGGGCACAAGCGTGTTATGCCGAGCTGGGACCACCGTCCTTCCCAATTGCAATAGCCACGGCATGTGAACTTTGTGAAGTTGGAAGGAACCGGGGAGCTTGGACCACGTGCGACTTCCTGGGGTAAAAAGCCTGACTGCTCCTTTCCCGCGGCACGGAGCCAACGCCCCGAGGCCCCATAAGGCAGCCACAGGGAACGGCGCAATGCTCCACTGAAGAAATCGCATTGGCATTCGACTTTTGTGACACCCAAAATCTGACATCACAGCGAGGTTCAAACTGTCTGGGCGCCGATCAACCGCGTCCGATTTCGAAATGTCCAACGCAGCGAAAAAGACCACGCAGGACCTGCTAGCCAGGGCGCACTCACCGGACAGCGTCGAACGCATCTACTCCGACAAGATCCAGCATCGACCGCTCATCCTCCGTCCAACCTCTCCCCCACCAGCAACTCTCAATGCTCGCGCGGCGCGGCGGAAAGCCCGTCAAGAAAAGAAGGCCAAACAGAAACAACGGCCCAAGCCCTTGTCCGCACGCGAGCGCCGCTCCCTCGGCCTCTACTCTATCCGCAAAGAAGACCAAAAATACGAAATCTACGAACCGTTGAATCAGCTTTGGCTGGGCTATGCGCGAGAGCTCCTTGGCAACGACGTCTACATAGGGGGCCCCAATGCCGCAGCGAAACTGACGAGCGCAGAGTTCCATGGTGCTGCCGTGGACGTCGTGAGGAGTGGCTGCCCCAGCAGGGTTGGCATCCAGGGAATTGTGGTGCGCGATCGCAAGTTTGTCGTCGAAATCATTACGAAGAAGAGGGCCTCAAGATAGTACCGAAGGAGGGCACCACATTCCGAGTTGAGATTCCGATCGACGATAAGCCAGAAAATACCGAGGGTGCGAGCGGCAAGAAATTCATCTTTGATGTGCTCGGCGATCAAATGATGTTGCGTCCTGTGGACCGTGCCAACAAAAAGTTCAAGGCGCACTTTCTCGCGAGCCTTTGAAATGGCCGATGCGTTTCTTGTTCGACACCCACATTTCGCCTAAATGGGCGTGCAGACCTGTTCACCCTGATAAGATGGCTTACGGAACGTCACTTTCACCCAGTTGGCCATTACGGCCGTCAAAGAACCGTGGCCGGAGGAGACTTGGCTAGGTTTTCTGGAACCGCGTAAAAACTAAACTCAAGTCTGGGTTCAAAAACGAAATGCCATGGCACGATCTTGACTTCAGTCGCTGAGCAGACAAAGTTTTTGCACGGGTGTTGAGATATAAAAACCTGCCTTGGCGGACTTGACACCTCCCGAGCATCTTCTCTTCCCAAGAGTCTCGACAACATGATCAGCACTACATCTTGGTACAGACTGGGACCATCTGGCACACCCTTCTATGTGTCCTCTGGAGAATGGGGCCTCCCACAGGCACTTGCTGCCACTATCATCAGGGCATTCATCTCAATGATTGTGCTGTCGACATGCAACATTGTCTTTCCAATCTTCAACATTGGAGGCGTCGTGCCCGCTTGGGTCTGCTACTCCATAAACTTGACATGGGTAGGGCACCGTCATGAATTGGTCTATCACTGGGGACTAACACGCGGACATAGATCGTGACCTGCTCAATCTCTATTTGCCTTCTGGCGCGGTTTCGAGTTGTAGCCGGGGGCTATGATCCATCCGTGTGCCTGTTTGCTCTGGTGATGATGGTCGGCTGGCTATCTCTGACAGTCATCAACCTCACCTTTATGTCTACTGCAACAGCCCGATGCTATCTAGAATCTCCTGAGGCAAATGATCTCACTTACTGTGGCCTTTTGGGAATCGGGGATGTTGAAGTTAAACAACCACTTTTAATGCGAATATTCCATGGACGGTGGTCGCTCTTTTCGTGGTTCATGATGGCTCTGATGCTCTTGGTGTCATGGATGCAAGGGTAAGTGTCGAGAGGAGCACACCCCTTGACCGAATTGCGCGAACAAGTGGCTGACGAGGAACAGGTTTGATTGGATGGTGCAGCACCGACGGATTAAGAGAATGGTCATGTTGACGGATGAGATAACCAACTCGAGAGAGCCAGAGATGCAATAATTTGACGATATGGGCGCGTCGAGCCCTTCGAAGGGCATCTAAGGGGCCAAGAGCCCATTAGATTGAGTGACGTATACCGGCGGCTTGTCGCGGCTGCATTGGCTACATCCTGGTCGTGCAGACCCTGCTTGATGTGCGTTCAAAGTTGCCCCTGCGTCAGCTCCTTGTTGCTAGTAGCAATCATCGGCGACCTTATTTGCTATGTAGGTAGATTTCCCATTCAGGAGATATGGGGACCTGAAGAGTAGCAAGAGAGTAGCAACCTAAATTGAGGGAATACAATAAGTGTGAGGAAACGTGTCTATTCCAGGGCGTGGCGCGCTGAGTGCAAGAGGATTGTTTGCCGGTCCCAGAGGGTGAGGGCAAAAGTGAACCAAACATAGACAAAGCGAGTTTCCTGGCCATTACATGTTATGGCTGGCTGGTCTGGTCTCACCTTGTCTCTACTTTGTTACTTTGGACCGCGACGCGACGTGACAAGAGTACCTAGGTACCTATACAAACACAAGAAACCAATCCCTCGAATGGGGCACGTGACATCGACGAGTCTTTCACCGGAAGGAGAACCTGACATAGATAGTCAGGATTGTCACGGGAGGGTAAAATCTGGGGAAGCATATCCGGCCCTTTTGTCGAGTGGAAGAATTCTAGCTTGGCCCAGGAATTCGGTCGAAGCCCGACCAACCACGCAAATGCAATGGAAGAAATTGATACTGGCCCCCAATCACACAGTGGATAGGATAACACGAGAGTCTCACTCATACCTCCTCTCAAACCGACCAGCGAGACACAAACATGCGCGAGCCCACAAGTAAAAGACAAACGACGGTCCTGGCCCCAATCCCCATGCTCCATTAGGATTCAGCCCTCGCTGGCCCCCCTCCGAAGAAAAACAGAACCTTGTCCCGACAAGGAGATTTATGGAGTTGCAAACCCCGGTTAAAGCCCGGGCTCGGCCCGTTCTGGCCTAGCGGTACGGCACCTGGCTGGCACTGGCCACTGAGCAGCCACTGTGCGGAAGGTCGCCCACTAAAAACCGAGGGCCAAGTCACCAGAACGCACTGGGATCAATGACGACTTCAGTGGAAATGCTGGGATATTCAGTGGACGTGGCCGCTGTGACTGAGGCCTTGCCCCTCGCTGGAAGGCGGCCGGGGGGGGGGGGGGGGGGCGCTATGGCCACTGGGCTGTAGCCACTGAAGGGACCTCAGGGACGCGAGGAACCAACCACCAACCCTCCAGCCTCCCGGTACCCAGGGGAATCTGGAGGGCAGGTACCTCGACTCTCTTGGAATCAGCGTGGTGCGGCATGTACCTTCTCGATCTCGGTACCTTAGCGCCTTAGAGGCTCATGTACCCCCCTCCCCCGTAGGGACGTAGGTAGAGTTTGACTGGGGACAGCGAGAGAGCAAGACTCCAATTTTCCCTTTTCCCAATTCTCTTTGATTTTTTCCCACCTCACGTCAAAGTCACCACCACAAACGAACAACATCGAAGCATCACCACGCCCTAAAGCACGCTTTTCTCACGCTCCTCGCCCAGGCTCCCCCAACAAACATTATTGTTTAGTGTCCACCGACCATCGCCGCGCATCGAGCCCCGTTCGCTTCATCATCATCAACCAATACGCTTACACGTCGCTCTGCACTTCGCATCTTCTAAAAAAAAAGTAACCCTACGCACGATCTGCCCCGTCTGTGCTGCTTTTGTGTCCGGGTTCCCGCACCTTCGAGTCAGTCACCCTCTTCCCTCACCTCGCTCCGCCCGACGAAAGGCCCAAAAAACCAACCGCAGAAAACCAAAACAGATAGAAAGACAAGGCGATCCCAAGAATTTGTACATCTTCCATTGACTGCGCATCATCCCGTCCCTTTGCGACTCGACGATACGTGCAACCGCCGCCCCGCGTATCCCAACTTTGACTTCGAAACACCACAACACCCAACACTCTTGCAGCCGCTGCTCCAGAGAGTGTTTACTCACCATGCCATCCAATCTTCCCTCGAGCTTTGCCTCGGCTGCCGCAGGCCAGACTGCCAACCGCGATTCCAGAGGTGGGAGAGCTGATGGGAGGGGGCCTGCTAGTGGAGACTGGTAAGTGACAACTCCCTTTTCTTTCTTTTCTTGTCAACAGTTCTGTCCGTCGCCGCTGCACTGCCGTCTCGTGTCCTGTATTCCCCATGTGCAGGTTACCGCGTGCGAGTGGGTTGTGTGCAGCCCCTGGCCGAGTTTTTCGTGATGCCGTACACATGCAGGCTCCAGAGCTCGTTTACCGCCACAACCCGATGTACCTGATCGGCCCTCCCGTGCGTGGGTTCACGGAAGGCTACCTCAGCCTCGCCGGTGCTTACTTCCAATATTCATACGGCACACGGATAATTTGACGCTCGTTTTCTTTGATATCATTTTGCTCGACTGGGCCCGCCCGTGTTCGAAAGACCCAGAGCTCACTGACATTTCTCCATCTAGGGCGAGACGGGACGGACGTTCGACTAATGGTACTCTGACCTTCCGACGATCATCCACGACTCCCTTAGGACAACCCTCCTCACAGCCTCCAGCTCCGAGCGAACATGCCGTCCAACCTCCTGCCAGTGTTGAGCCCCCCATCCCACTGCCTTCCACAACGCACGAGCTAAGCCCCGCACGCTACACAAAGGACGACCTCCTCGACATGTTCCGCCCGCAAAAGGGCAACGATAGTGCGTCCCGTCTGTTTATTCCGGGTTGGAATCCAGGTCAGGTTAATGGGCATGCCCCGAGAGGTTGGGGGAAGACCAACGACAACCACATCCCACAGGAGCCTGGTGCTTGCTGGGATCAGACTGGAGATACTACCCCAATGGGACTGCAGGAGTTGTCGCTAGACGAGAGAGAGGTGCGCCTACCCCGCCTATCCGTGATACTGTGACCACGGTTGGTTGCTAACTCCAGCCAGGCCTTTTCTACAGAAATTAACTCCCCCCTCAAGCCTCCAACTCAGAACAAAGAAGCCCACCAGGGCGGTACAAATGGCCGAAAGGCCTCTTTGTCCCAAGGAACCACCAACGCCTTTGGCGTGAGTTCACCCTCATCTGCCACACGACCTGGCACCCGCCGACGCGAGACAGTCGACTCGAATCCTTTCAGCGGCAGTGCCATGGCGTCGCCTACTGCTGCTGGACGATTCTCTCGAGACGATCCTTCGTACTGGTTCCCGCGCAAGAACACAGATCTCAAGGAGAACGAGCCGGATGATTCAGATTCTGAGCAAGCACCACGTGATGCAGGCGTGAAGCTGCCGCCTTTCGGTACTCTGATGCGATCAAACACTGGAGGGGTGGGAGGGGTGAGCTCTATCTGGCCACCATCCAACCCTACAACGCCTAGTACAGCAGGCGGTTTCGGCAACTTCGCCCTGCCCGCATCCACGATTGGAGATAAACGCGTAGGAGGACCCCCCGGGGGAAGTCGCCTGGCCCATCTGATGCCCAAGGACAGCTCAGAGAATATTGGTGCCAAGGCTGCTGAGAGCCCTAACCCGCTCAACCAACAGTCGTGGAGATCTCGACCTCGCACCGATACTGATCCCTTCGGCGATGACGGCCTCTCTGGCAGCGCGGTTCTTGGAGGGGCGCAGGATGACTCGCAGCAGGGTGGCCGGCCTGGAGCTTTGGGCACCCCTGTCAAGGGCTCTACTGGTGACTTTGGCATGGCTGGTCTCAACTTGGGGGTACTGGCGAGGACAACGGTCCTGTCAGCCCATCTGAGACGAACCCTTATCGAAGCCCTCCCGCTGAGCGTCACGAGTCTGAGGACAACGATGTCAGTGGTGGTGAAAAGCCCCACGGCTCGAATCCTCATGACCCGCCCTCCAACTTTGGTTCCATCTCCCGTGGTTTTGGCGGCGTTCCCTTCGATGGAAGCGATCGTAGCCAGACTTCTAGTGTTGGTGCTAAGGGATATCCATCTCTGAGCACTCTGTCAGGATGGCCTGCGCCAGGCGGTCCTACGATTGGCACGCCTGATCGTGAGCGACCCAATCTCGGCAACGCCTTTGGCAGCTCCCTCTTCAGTCCCATTGGAGAACTCCAGTCCCCTGGACTGTCCAACTTGAATAACGTATTTGGCCCTGCCAGTGCTGGAGGGATTGGAACCGGCAGTATCAGCCGCGGAAGCAAGCTGGGCTCGTTGTTTCCACCAGCCATGCAGGCCCAGATGCAGTCTCACGGTGAACATGACAATAACTTGTCCGATTCCCTCCCGGACCTCCGCCAGAGCAACCCACTTGGGGCCATTGGCCGTGGCAACTTTGGAATTCCTGCACGCGATACCGAAAGCCCCATGCGACCCAACCGAGGCGTATTCGAGGAACTCTTCCCTTCCAGCAGCGCTGGTCAAGCTCACAACGTGTTTAGTACCGCTGAGCCCGGCCATCCCAGTACTACTGCTACGGCTCCCCAGTCATTCACTCCTGTAGGTGGAAGTCTGCCTTTCGGTGGCGCTCAAGCTGGTGCTGAGCCACCTGCTGCTCAGGTCCGCCAGATGGTTATGCCGGACCGCATGCGATGGGTGTACCTCGACCCCCAAGGACAGGTTCAGGGACCCTTCACGGGGCTCGAGATGAACGATTGGTATAAGGCCAACTTCTTCACACCTGACTTGCGAGTCAAGAAGGTCGAGGATCCCGAGTTTGAGCCACTTGGCCAGCTCATCCGACGCATAGGAAACTCGCGTGAGCCGTTCTTAGTTCCTCAGATTGGCATCCCGCATGGCCCGCCTGCGCAGGCCGGTCCCTTCTCGCCATCGAGCTCTAGCGGAGTGATCCCTCCACTGAGCGGCGTTTTCCCCAGCTTTGGCCGTACTCTCACTGCCGAGGAGCAGAACAACTTGGAGAGACGCAAGCAGGAGGAGCAGTATCTCATGGTCCAACAACGCGAGTTTGTCATGCGCCAACAAGCCATGTCCAAGTTCCAAATGCAGGGAGGCCCAGCTCTCCAGCACCACTCCAGTGCCCACAGTCTGCAGAGCCAGCCTAGCTTTGGCAGTATGACTTCGCCAAACCCCATCGGAATGCCTCACCAACAACCCCAGCCCATCGGCCCCATCCCCCCTGCTGGAGGTTTCCTCGACGGTGCCTCGGCCCCCCAAGGATCAGCCCCAAACGCTTCGGGAAACGTGGAGGGTTTCCGAGAGGAGGACCTGGCCAACCTTTCCCAGGCTGAGCGCCAGGTTCTCGCAACCCTTCAAGGCCCCGCTCCTGGCTCGGGCGCTCCCCAGCCTATTGGAGCCCCTGCCGCCGATGGCAACCTCCGAACTGGCCTCCCCGAGACCGAAGACCTTCAGCAAGATGAAGAGGGCTTCAAGGAGCGTCTTCAAGAATTCGAAGACCTGCGGGCCCAGCACGAAGCCGAGCAGGCTGCGAAGGAGGAGAAGGTTGAGGATGTCGAAGCTGACGAGGAGACTGAATCTGCTTCTGAGCCTGAGCCTGCTGAGCAGCCTATTGAAGCACTGATTCCTGCTGGCAAGCTCAGTAAGGCTGCTAAGAAGAAGGCCGCAGAGGATTCTCTCTCGTTGACCCAGCAGGTCCAGAAGACCCAAGCTGCTGCCGCTGCCGCTGCCGCCCAGACTGTTGAGCCAGGCATGCCTATGCCTTTCCCCCCTCCCGTCTCGACTGGCACACCTCTTCCTGCGCCCACTGCCCAGCGAGTCAGATCCAACCTCCCCGATCAGTACAACCGATCGCAGACTGGAACTCCTGACACCATTTCTTCTCAACCCCCTCCCCTGGCTCCTTGGGCCAAGGATCCCAGCTCTGAGGGTCGCAAGGGCCCCAGCCTGAAGGAGATCCAGGAGGCCGAGGCTCGTAAGGCAGCCAAGGCCGAAGAGGCTGCTGCCGCTCTGCGAAAGGCCGTTCTCGAGCAGGAGGCTGCTGCCGTCCGCGAGCGTGAGAAGGCTGCTGCTGCTGCCAGCGCCGGTCTCCCCGCAACTAGCACTTGGGGCCATGGCTCTCCTGCTCCCTCGACCAGCCCTTGGACCAAGCCTGGACCTTCCAAGGGCCCTGTCGCCGGTCCTACCACCGCCGCTTCGGCCGCAAGCAAGAAGACCCTCGCCGAGATTCAGCGTGAGGAGGAGCTTCGCAAGCAGAAAGCCAAGGAAACCTCTACTACCCAGACTGGTGGTGTTCCTTTGAATGTTTCCACCAAGAGCTATGCCAACCTCGCCGGTAAGCCCGGCCAGCTTCCTCTCACAAGTGCCGCCTCGGCTGCCGCTCCTCCTCCTGGAAGTGGATGGGCTACTGTCGGAGCCGGTGGTAAGGTCAAGATCCCCACCGGCCCCTCCTCGTCATCGCAGCCTCGATCTGTCAGTGCTACCAACATTAAGCCTGTGACTTCGCCCATCAAGTCTGTGGCCAAACCCGTCAGCCTGAGCGCTAACGGCAAGTCGGATGGTGGTAACACTGCCATGGAGGAGTTCAACAGGTGGGTTCACCGGGAACTCTCCCGGGGCATCACTGGTGTCAACGACAGTAAGTTTCCCCTTCATGGTGATTGATATCTGGACGAATACTTACAATTTCACAGTTGCTACCTTCCAAGCCACCCTTGATGTCCTCCCTCTGGACACCGGCCTCATTGCCGATGCCGTCTACGCCAACTCGACTACTATGGATGGCCGCCATTTCGCAGAGGAGTTTGTCCGCCGCAAGAAGATGGCTGAACGCGGAATCGTCGACAAGCAGGCCTCTGTCTCCGATAACAAGCTCGGAGGTGCTAGTGGCTGGAGCGAAGTTGCCAAGAAGGGAGGCGCCAGCACGCAACCCCGTGAGGGAGACGCCAGCATGCAGGCCGCCGGCTTCAAGGTTGTCCCCGGACGCAAGAAGGGCAAGAAATAGAGGCCGTTGTCCTTTGACATTTTGAAAGAGCGTCGTGCGTGAGAAACGCCTGCGTGGGATGCCGCCTGGTGCGTGTGTGTCAGCTGTGTTGAGCTGCATTGGATTTGCCTTGCCGTTATCGGTCTGTCCTTTCCAAATTGGGTCTTCCTTGCATATCAAATCAAAATGGGCTTGAGACGGAGAGCCCTCTGGAAGATGAAAAGACGCAATGGGCATTGAGTTCGATATTTTTGTATCATGATCGGATGCGTTGACGCTTGATGATGATGCCGCAAGATGTACGGCTATGCAAATGAGTTTTAGTTCAAGTTGGAAGCGATGTATAAGTACCAGTAGCGTGTAGGAGGAATCTCTGAAAGCGAGTGTGCACCAGTTTGTTCTCGCCTTGCCAACGATGTGATTATGCCATGTGCACGGTTGAAATATCCGGTAATGCTTGCGTTTTACTTTTTTGACATTCAACTTTTTAGTTTTGTCTATTCCAATCGTATCAATCAATCCAAATCATCATTCCATTTCACATAATCCATGACCCGTATCCATCGTGCAAAAAATCTTATCTTCTTGTTCACGACGATGTCTTCAAGTTCTCCATCAGGCTCTCGAGGACAGTCCACCCATCACTGCCCTCCCAGCTCTCCCTGCCTTTGCCCATCACGCTACGCACCGCGCTGCGCGCCTTGCCCTTCCACTTGGGCCCGATGGTCTCGATCTCGGGACCCCAGTTCTCAAGCATCGACACCAGAGCATCGGTGCGCTCGACAACGACAGCCCAAGCTCCTGCGTCCGATGTCCAGTCGCGGGCCTCATCGGCGGCGGTGGCTGCGGCACCAGGGAGGAGACCACTTCCTGCGGATCCAATGGCTGCGCGCCATGCTCGCTCGGCGGCGTCGACGGCACCGGCGTGATCGCGTCGCCAGCTGCGAAGACGAGACATGACAGTCCAGAGCTCAGAGCGTCTGGTAATCAGGGGGACAACATCCTCCTCAAGGAGGCGAGTGACTAGGCGCTCAGGGGATCCGCGAGGAGGTTCGTAGATATCAGAGCCGGGCCCCTTATCCTTGGTCAGGACGACATCCTGGAGAAGAGCGTTCAGAACGTCAACATCAATGGCATCCTCAGACTTTCGGATGCGGATGACATGCCTAAGGGCGATGACCATGTCTGTAATGGCGGGTGGGTGCATGCGCGATGCGAGAGTGACAACGTTGTCCCAGATACGCCAGTTATCGTGCGAAATGGAAGCACCCTTCTTGTAAGCCGCAAGAGACTGAGCAAGGAGCTTTGCTGGATTCTGTCCAACATCATCCTCGGTCACCAACTTGAAGCTCTCATCTTCATCATCCTGCTTGACCTTGGTCTCCTCGGCCTTCTCCTCTAGCTGATCCACTCCCTCTTCCTCATTCTTGGCCATCACCTCCAAGTATAAACTCCATAGCGCGCTGCCCAAGTTGCTCCACGTACGCGCATCCTCTCCTCCAGCAGTGTCAGTCGCACAGCCAATGGACCGGTTGAAGGCCTGAGCGGCGTCCTCGAACTGGGCAAGGCGCAGACTGATATCGCCGAGGCGGCTCCACAGCTCGGGGCTGAGGCGGTTTGCCGCAGTGGCCTTCTTATAGGCTTCATGGGCCTTTTGCAAGTTCTTGGCCTGGAGATAGTGTTCACCCAACGACTTTTGCGCGCGGGCATAGCGATGCTTGGAAATCTCCCAGGCACGCTCGTAGTGGGAGGGATCGTTTTCGAGGTCGCCTAGGATGCACCAGAGTCGGGGCGCATTGGGAGGCGTGGGCTTGCGCTCGGGACCGGTGAAGTCGGCCGCCTTGAGGTGCATGGCATCTTCGCTACCGATGCCCTCTTCGTCCGCATCTTTCGAGTCATCAGTCTGGCCAGTGCGCTGAAGCAGGCGCCATCGGACGATGCCCTTGGCCTTCTCTTCGCCACCGCTACCTCGGCCATCCTCGTCCTCAACAGCAGCGCTGCTAGCGAGGCAGAGAGCAACCTCGGCCCATAGGCGAAGTCGCTTGAAGATCTCCAACGCCGAAGTCAGCGAGCCAACGCCGGCCCAAGCGTAGGCGAGTTCTGACTCAAGGTGCCATCGGGGTGGAGATGAGAGAGCATTGATGTACTGAAGCCGAACATGCGCCGGCGCGGACTCCGAGGCCTTGGGAGCAGGAAGGAAAGTGGTGGGCTTGGTGTCTTGGGGAGAGGAGGAGGAGTTCTGGTCTGGAGCTGTGACTTCGATGACAGGGGCTTCAGGTTTAGACTCAGCGTTGGCGTCGTCAGTCTTAGTCTCCACCTCGGTCTGGGCAGTCGTGTCACTTAGGACCTGGTCCGCAACGGCCTGCATCTGCAGGACTCCGCGTTCAACGGTTCTGCTCCGGTGGAGCTCGATGCGAGAACGAACTAACAACGCTTGCGTGTAGATCTGCCAGTTGGTCGACTTGTCGGAGATGACTCGGACAGCAAAGGGAAGAATCTCCTCGGATGTCAGCGTATCCAGCGGGGAAAAGGAATCCTTGAGGGTGGCCTCTGTCAACAGGATGATCTGGTCTAGTGGTGATAGCTGGGGCTGATCATCAGGGGCCAGATCGACCAGGGCTGCAGGGAGGGCCGTCTTCGGGTCGCTTCCGTTTTGCTGCTCGGAGAAGTCTATCTGTTCGAGGAGGGTATCGTTGTTTAGTGGCAAGGCCTCTGGCCTAGCGTCTTGCTCCTCGTCGTCAGCAGATGTATCAACGCCGCTCTTAGCCAGGACGACAAGCTGGCTAATGCTATTCTCCTGAAACCTTGTTCTCTTTCCTAGGGCGCCAGAAAGGGAGTAGACTAGGCCGCTTGTCTGAGCAGCCTCCTTGATAGCCTCCCTAGCCTTGTCATCGCGACCCAGGAGAATGTAGTTGTTGGCGGCCTCCACCAGATATTGGGCCTTGTCTTCTTGGCTCCAGGAGCTCTCTTCAGTTGCCCACACCTCTTCATCAATCACTCGCGAGCGAACGTCATCAATACCGTCAAGGATCTGTGTGGCCAGAGATGGGACCTCGCTCCATTGGGAGCTGCGAGTGAAGTTGGAACCGGGGCCGAGACTTGGCTGGGTTAGGAGCTTGTAATGCCAGACATTGACACGGAGTCTAGTCCAGGCCAAGCTATACTTGAGGACGCCCTCATCAGACGGTATCTCAAGCACATCTGCCTCCACATTGCTCAGGACGTCGACGAGGATGAATCTGGCTAGAGCAAATAGTGCAAGGTGTGGGATGTGAGGATAAGGAGATACGGCGTCAACTTCAAGCTTCCGGAGACATGCCTTCCGGAGGTCATCAAGGGTGCGGTTAGATGACCCCGGTTGAGCATCAGCCCAGACCTTGGCCAAACGGGCGTTGAGAGCATCGGCGTCAGCAAGGACAGGGCCGGTGACATTGACCTGTAGGAAGGCATTGAGGGCAGCTAGACCGACGGCGAGAGTGCTCTCTGGTTGAGTCTGTACACCATCTAGCTTGGTGGCAGGGGTCTCAGACACGGCGTTGATAGCGAAAGCTCCGATCAGGTGAGCGGAGTTTGACTCCGGGGCTGGGGTCGGGCCCGGAGCCGGGGCCGAATCATCTGTGGTTGTGTCTTGAGCCGGGGTGGATGCGGGGTCATCGGAGGTCGAGGCGCCGGCTGAGAGCAGAACAGAGGCGTAGTGCCCAGTGCGCAAGGCTGTGCCACACCTCTCAAGCGCGGACATGATGCGATGCGATAGATAGAAGCAGAATACGACGTCTCCCGTGAGCTGGCGCGACTAAAACGGGCAGCTGGGAAGAGGGGATGGGCCAGAGCAGGCGTGCGGGCTTGTCCTGGTGATGCGCCCCGCGTGCGACGGGTTTCTCCTGGGCGTGTGAGGAGCGGAAGCGTGTGCGTACGACGGATATGTATGTTGTGCGTTTCTTTTGTGCGTGCGCGGTCTTTGTGTGTGCGTTTGCGTGTGCGCTTGTGTGCGTTGGGCTCGGAATTTTTTTTTTTTTTTTTCCTCCCACAGCCGTCTCCGCTGTGCTGTGCTGGGCCGCGTTTACGCCGCAAGGCAGCCGCCGGCGATAAAGAGTGAGTGGGTGTGTGTGAGCGTGAGCGACTGGGAAATTGCAGTAGTAAGTCAGGAAGTCAGTAAGTAAGTGAGAGGTCTGGCCGATGCGTCGTCGCACAGCGCTCACATACATACGCACAGGTGACACACGTCTAACCGTCGGTTTGTTTCTTTGCGCTTCTCCTGCGGATCCCCGGTCGTACAAATTGGGACCCCGGCGCGGCAACACAAGATGATTATCTTTTTTGTTTGCTCTGACAGCCCTGGTGGCGGAGATGGACGATGGATGATGGGGCCCGTCTCTACTCAGACCCGGTAAATCACGTAATAGATGTCGGCACTCGCTGTCCTGGAATAGATCTGGTTCTTTTTTATTTACTCTTTAGATCTGCTCGTGGGTTCGTGGCAGCTTGGCCCGTTCACCGTCCCGTCCCCTGCGACGATGTCGTCTAAAACTGAGGATCGGACGGGTCCGTCGACGATGTGGCACCGTGAAGTTGCGTTTTCTCAACGGCGTGGAGGGGTCGAGCGACAATTTTTTTCCCCTCGCCCTCGCCACCCGTCTTTGGCTTGGTCACTACACGCCAACGGTCGGTCTGGCGGGGTCAGGAAGAGATAGAGGGTGAGATACGGATAGTAGAGCCAGAGACGAGACTTCGGCCCTACAGTAGCACCAGATGCAAACCGCAGTTAGCTTGCGCTAATGGTCTAGTAAATGGCCCGCAGACGACAAACAAGAGGCAAGGACTGGGCTGGTAACAGAGAGGCAAATCCGTTCTTCTTCAGCCACCTTGAAAAGTCCAAGTCGAAGAGGGGCTCCGGTTGCTTCTTGCCTTCCTTCCTCCAGTGAACATGCGACTCATCTTGTTCTGTTGGCCTAACAACCAAGGTCAAAGCCAGGAGGCAGATATGTAGATGCCTCACGTAGGATGGGAAGGATCTCAATGGAAACAACAACACACGGCACAACTCCCAGACGCCCTTTCCTTTTGGAAGAAAATAAAACAAAATGACAAACCAAAAGTAAATAAGTCAGTATTGTGTTTCCCAGGCAATTCCCAGCGACTTTCACATGTCAGAAGCAACATGGCCAAGAAGAAATAGTGTCGCATTGACAGCAGCCCTCGAGACGAGCTAGACAAGAGCCTCATCTCATCATGGTCATGCTACTTCGCGAGCAATGTCTCAACAAATCCACTTTGGTGAAATTTTTAAATCGTCCTTTTTTTCTTTGTCTCCCTCTATCTCTTGGGCTTTCTCACTCTTATGTCATCATTTCCATTCGGCCTCAAGGTGGTCCTCAGTCGATTGCATCTCTAGTCGCCACTTTTGGGTACCGACCTGGCCGCGAATCTGGTTCCCTCCCCAAACCCAATGTGACGTTTCTCGTTCCCATCTGTGGATCCGCCCACTAGACAATCGCCTGATGGATGGGAGGCACCGTGTTCGTCTACGGGGATCTTTGGCAGTTGACCGCGCGCGCCAACGTCAAGTGGGGAACGAACGGGGCTCCTCAATTTTTTGGCCTTTTTTTTTTCTTGGTGAATATTTTTTTTCGTCTCTAACTGCTAGGGGTGTCATGTCCGTTCATAAACGTTGACCAACCTGGGGAACGGGAGACATGGTTACGCCTTGTCGACAAGGGTCAAGCCCCCTTCCTGTCACTTTTGCTCTCCCACACCCTACCTTGCTTTGTACCTCTTTTCCTTGTACGTACCAACATCTTATACATCTATCTTGCTTATCCGACCGACCTTTGTAAAACTCCAAGAACCACTCCTCTCAAGAGCCTAGACCACCATCGACTCCAATAGACTGCACAGCGGACAGGGTTGCAGACCTACAGTTAGTTGCCCTGGGCCGCGCTTAGTTGATGGGACAGACAGGCGAGCAGAAGAGAAAAAGAGTGGGGTGCGGAGCAGCATGCACTCGGTACAGTTTGCAAGTGCCAAAAGGACCCCGAGGTTGAAATTAGTCGCGACATCAGGGAAGCAAATCATCTCAAACGTACCAATGGGGGCGACGGGACGGTTTTTGGGACACAGTCCAGTGACAAATGCCAACGTCCTAGACCGTGACCAGTCCGTCTGTTATTTTATTACTATTCTATTACCTTCTCGTTGGCCACCATGCAGAACGATGGAGCTGAAGCCCAGCCCGCTCATCGGGCCATGGAGCCGTGCAGGACTTGAGGCGCTCGCATTGGCTTGATCCTGTGCGCCTGCGTATTCTCGTACGTATTCCATCGCCAGAGGTTACGAATGAAATGGACATCCGTGCCGTCTGTCTGCATATGGGGCCCGTCGTTCGTCGAACTCCCGTTAGCGGGGAATGGAACACGGCCCTAACCACCACATCTCAGCCAGTGCTCATGTTTACTCTCTCATCCTGCGGGATGGCACATGCTCTGGATGTAGTCCGCCAGCCTTCCCGTATCTCTCCATGTCCATCTGGGCAACCCGGTCCGCAGAGGTGCAGAATCTGGCTTGGTCTCACCCGATGCCACCGCAACCAACACCATGCAGTCTGTGTGCGGCAAATGGGATGTTGTAGGTACCAAGCCAAGCCACCCGCACGCATGGGAAGCCCAAGGATCTCAAGAGGCTTGGAACAAATCTTGCAGCAGGCAGTGGATCGGTTGAGTGCCAGCTTGCAGCGTCCCCCTTCCCTTCCTTCGTCAATCTCGGGCCCAGTCCCAAGCCCACCCGAGCCCTCAGATGGCCTCTGCCGTCCAGCTGGGTTCGGATTGCCCAAATCGAATGTACCGCGTCAATGGTCAGGCCAGGCCTATGATCCCCTGTATGAGTGTTCGAGATGAAAGCTGAGGTGGTTGTGTCGCAGACGGGCACGTGAGGATTGCCACATGCCCGTCCTAATCGTTTTGTAACTATAACTTTTTGGACGTGGCGGTACACACCTCGTGAAATGGGCTACTCCGTCCGTCCTCGACGCCCGGCTACCGGGTTGCTCCAGTCATGGAGGGGCGGCGAGGCCGTAATGGACGGGGGGCGCAACGTGTTTCCTGGGACGGGACGGGGTGCAGGAGGTAAGACGGCGTTGCGGTCGCAAGGCCGAGAGGATCATGGGATTGGACCCTGACGGGGCCAACGACGAAAAAAAAAAAATCCGTCAAGTGGGACTACCGGGCCCCGTCTTGGATCCTGGGACCTGGCCAGAGGCTATAGCACAGTTCCAGACGGATTATTGGGTGCCTAGCCGGCGACAAGGGTGGGTTTACTCGCTAAACCCTGGAGCTGACTGGTAATTTGCAGACCCGTGATGGGGCCTGGAAAGACGGAAAAGACGCCATGGAGCCAGTCCACAAACGGGGGGCAATGCGGCTGTCCATATGGGGGAGGAGAGGCTGAGCGTCTGTACTCCGTACGAGAGGCTTCAACGGCTAGCAGCGAGTGCTTTGTCTCCGATAAATCAACAGGCGCGTGAGGCGCTCGTCCCGACGGTGGCATGCAAGACGGTCGCACGTGAATTGATCGGAAGCACCGAAAGGTCTCGGACAGCCACTCAATGTCACTGGAGCCGCTCCGTGAGTCTGAGAGGTTGCAGATGTGTTGTCGATATCAAAATGTGTGTGTCATGGAGTAAGAAGTGGCGGGAGCAAGCTTGAGATAGAGGCAAAGAACTGGCGCCCATCTTGAAAACCCATGAGGCTTGGTGGGCCAAATCCAAAAAAGGTACTTGCAGCAGAAGCCCAGTACAATTCAAAAATTAGAAGGAGAGACTTGTGCTCTGCTGCAGGCAAGGATCAGCACCGTTGCCGAAGCTCATCTGCATCCGACCCATTGGTGGTTTGGGACTCGGCTGCTAGGCTTCTTTCTCAACAATGCCCGAACCTGTCCCAGTCCGGAGGCCAGGAGAGAGAAGGCGGGTAGCATGTTCCTTGACCCCAGTTCTAGTTAAGAGTCGCTCACAGATTGAACGCTCGCACTCCCCACACGACCAGGAACAAGGGGACGATCCGAACATCGTGTTGTAGCCTCGAATGGGCTTTTCTGAGCTATGAGCGTGCGGATCTGGCCATGTCGTAATGGAAAGAGCATGTTAATAGATACCACCCACCTAAGCTCACGCAGGAGTTCGTGAAAAGAGACAACTATGTAGTGTAACAACTAACTAGCATCACAGTTGGCCAGAGATTAGAAGAGATAATGACAGGATGCCCGTTGAAAGTTTCATAGGATGTCTGTCAACAGCCGAGCTCCCCTACATAAACTGCAGCACATCCTTCCCCTTCCCCCCTCAAGTGAGCGAGGATCGTGGCATCGTGCAATATTCGGACAGTCCGTGCTTGGATGGATACATGGTTGCGGAGGATCAACCACTTAATCAGCCAAGGGGTTGTGAGTGGCTAATTAGAGCTCGTTGGTGGTAGTTTCAATGCTCAGAGTCGTGGTCACGATGTTGGTGGCTCTCCCGCATTCGCTCTTGACAGACCTCCTCGACATGCCCGCTGACCCATGGCACGGAACAGCGTTGCATGAGCTGACGGTCTAATTGCTCCACAGATGCACGAATCTGACATGGGACCAGCATCTTTCTGCATTCGTGTCTGGATCCAGGCCCCAACGCATCGATCATCGCGCACATGGACACCGCCGTCTACACAGTAGGAGTAATCTGACGGGGCCGACTCTTTTACAGTGACGTCGGTCTATTCTACGCCAAGACTTGTGGCGCGACGGGAATTGTGTGGTTTTGTAGAGTGTGAGTGGGCCTGTGACACTTGAGACTGGGCCCGTTGAGCAGGGCCAGATGTACCCTCGACGGCAGCAAGGTACACGAAGTGGTGGTGGTGAGTTAAAAGGCACTGGCGATTGTCCATGGTCCCGAGAACGGCGGGGAGGAAGCAGAAGCCGAACCGAAGCCACCACAACACCGAGATGAAAGCAGACGATACTAGGTATCTTATCGAGCCAAAGGTGAGGTGGACGATTGGACAGGGAGAGAGGAAATACGCCGTCAAGCGGGGGAAGGGGGAAGGTGAGTCGGCGTTTTGAGGGAATCGGGCAAAGATAGCATAACATTACCTCGTTGAGCTAAACCAGGGCAAAGTATCGTGAGGTGAGCAACGGGAGGGTGGGAGGGCCAAGTGTTAGGTACAGTCGAGATTCGGGCTTCGCGATCCTGGTCGCACACACTTGCTTGCATCGATGTCAGTCGCTTCCATTGTTTCTATCGCTTCTTCCATGCCGTCAACATGGCTCCCGTCCTCTTGGGCGGCGATCATTTCAGGTTGGCGTGGAGCACGCGACATTATCGCCTGCCTGTACGTCCAGCCCACGCCTCCTTCCAACCTAGCACGCCCAGCTAGAACCGCATCACTGGGACTGACTGGCACTCCCTACCTACCTGCCACTTGATCAACCTTTATTTGATGAGTACATGGGTACGAGGTGCCGAGTTCACAGCGCAATCTCTTACTTTTCGCAAGGTATCCCATACCAAAAATACTAAACTCTCTTTCTTGAAGCCACTAACAAAAAAAGTTCCGGTGCTCCTAGCAGGGTCCGTCCCTCCTACCTTGGCGTTTTACCGGCCCGCTGTTGTTTTGCACCCTCTTGCCCATCGCGCTGTGTGTGCCTTCCTTCTGCACTCCTCAGACGATTCGGGCAGGTGATGGAAGTGCTCCCCCAACTGTGACGTCACAATGCTTCTCATTTTTTTTTTCCTCCTTCGTGCTCTGGGCTCCGAAACGAACCAAACAAAAGGGTACCGCGTGGGCCCCTTGGCGTCCCCAGCCGTATGTTCTTTCAGCCAACGAACGGGGCCCCGAACCCTTGCGTACAATACATGAACATGGGCATGCTCGTGCTGCGTGCATGGCATGGGGCCATTACTACCGCTACCACAACCACGACCATCATGGCCCACGCTAGAGAACTTCAGCCTGGCCCCTGGCCCCGGGGGATCTGGTTGGCCCAAGCGAGTGGGGAAGGCAGAGGAGCCTAGGTCGGGGATGCTAGGTGTTAAGATAGCCCCGTGGCACAGAGGAGGCTATTATGTGCCCGGTACCAGCACAGCTGGAGGGGCTACGGAAGGTGTCCAGCGACCGTCGGAGGGGCAGGGCGTACTTTAGGGGGGCCTCTCACCTGCGCTAAGGCGCTACAGGGCAACGGACAGCAGTTGCACCACTAAAACCTCCCTGTGATGAGCTGTGGCAGGGGCTCTGCCCAGAGGGATCTTAGGGTGCCTCGGACACTCTCCAGCGGACTCCACAGGGCATTTTCAGCGCCACCGTTGGCGTCCAGAGGAGCTGACAGTATGGATGGATACCTGCCATCTCCCCTCCTCATCGTCCTCCTCCGCCGCCACCAGCCCCTCTCCAAGGCTTAGTGGTTCGGCCTGTACCTACGTCATACGGAGTTTCATGAAACTTCAAGAGATTCGGGCATTTGGTTCGATTTTCCTTTGTTTGATTTCAATGAGTAAGCTGCCTCGAGACGAATTGGCTGGAAGCCCTCATTGAGTATCGGGTCGTGGCGACTGCTCGACTCACTTCTCTCGTGCGCGGTGGCCAGGCATTGACGTAGACGGAGCGTCTGGATAGGACAAGACCCGCCGTATCTCTCGGCAGGGGGTCGTTATCGCCAACCAACGAGTAATGGGCCACAAACATGGGAGAGGCGCACTGGGGAACACGGACAGACAAAACAGAGAGGGGAAGACAGGGATCCACCCCTCCACCATGGCATGGCCGTCTCCGTATGCGCAAGGGTCGAGTCTCTATGTCTCCATGGGGCCTCCATCCCATCCCATCCCCATCCATCATGGATCATGGGCGCTCAGTCATGGCCATGGTTTGACGTTTTGACTGGGCAGGACCATGGGTGGTGCATTGTCGTTTGGGTACACCAAAGCTCATCGTCACGTTAGGTTGGCTTATTAGCCCACGCCGAGCCAAGCGTTGTCACAAGAGTGGGTGAGGAATGGGGGAATGCTGTTCCGATGTTGAGTATTCGTTTGTAATTGTATTGAAGGATTGGCTGATGGGCGAGCCAAGACGGAACTGCTCGACCTGAAAGCAAATTGAGAGATTGCACAACCGGTCAAATGCGAGTTCAGATGTTTTGAGTCGAGCCGAGTTTAGCAGTGAAAAAAGGCATTTAGAGGTAG
The DNA here is from genome assembly GCA_003415625.1 of Aquanectria penicillioides. Classification (NCBI taxonomy): domain Eukaryota; kingdom Fungi; phylum Ascomycota; class Sordariomycetes; order Hypocreales; family Nectriaceae; genus Aquanectria; species Aquanectria penicillioides. The sequence continues at coordinate 6,430,388 of PYIU01000002.1, read as the reverse complement.
ATGAGAATTGCGCAACAAAAGTGGACGAGTTGATGGATGACGAGTTTTCGTTTCTCGGGCTTGGTGTTTGTTGGTGTCGAGCGAGAGGCTGTCAGAGGCAGAGAGCAGAGAAGGGAAAAGAAGAAGGAGAGCAACACACAAGATGCCGGTCAACAGCGCGCACAGCTGGATATAATCGTCTCAAGCAAAGAAAGAGGCTTCTCAACCCCCCTTCTCCTTTGAGCCTCTTGATTCTCAATGCGGATGCCCACTCTCCAAAAACACACGAGTTTTGATCTTCCCCCTGCCAATGTCCCTATCACGATCCATGTCTCCGGAGCTATCAGTCCCAAGATAAGTGAGGTCCCAACAGAGCAACAAGACAACAGCGGGAGCCAAACCCAAACCTGGTATCAGGCATATCGCTATCATGGGTCCCAGCATCCCATCCCATCTCATCCCATCCCGCTCCCCTATGTATGATCATCCCCCGGCATGCATCGGGCGACTGCGACGCAACACAGCACAGCGCAGAATGCAACAATGTCAATAGTACAAGCTTCCTGCGAGTGCCCCGAATCCCCGTCCGTCCATCCATCCATTCGTTCCTCCCCATCTCCATCCACGCAAGTCCGCCAGTCCTGCAATGGGCTTGCTCCCGTCCTCGAGGGAAACCTCGTACTGCAGCACACACACACGGCTACATAAGTGGGTCATCCTCCGGACATCCACTCGGGGCCTTGCTACACCCATGGGTACTTTGTGGCGAGGTCACAGTGCCTAGCGCCGTCGCCGCTGTGGGTACCTATGCCACACGTAACCTCAAACACTGGAATGGTGAGCACAGCGAGCAAGAGACCTGTGTCTGCTCCACTCCTGCCTGCCTTTAGGGCCCCCACTAGCTCGGGTCATGGCCACCGGCGGTCTTAGTGTGGATTCCCAGCTTGTTCCCAAACACGCCTTCCTCCATGTACAGTAATTGCGACCAATGTGCCTTACCTTACCTTACCTAACCTTACCTTACCTTGTCTTTGCCTGATCATCTACTTACCTAGAGGCAAGGTAAGGTAGGTGCAAGGCAGGGTAAGGTAAAGTAGGTAGGGAAGGAGCTCAGACTAGCCTGTAGCCAGCTCTTGCATGTCTGGGAAACGTACCCTTGCGACATTTCGTCCACTACTTATTATCCTCAACGTCGCCCATCCTCGAGTCTCACTTTTTCTTTCCCTCGACTCTACCCACTCCTTCTGCCTCTTCTACCTCCTCCCATTCTTCCAATTCAGCCTCGTCCTGCCTTCTTCGTTGCGCGCAGGTCCCAGTTGATTGGTTTTCATCTTGACCTTGGCCTCTTGCCCGGACTCGATTCGCTTCGACTCCCTCTTGGCCGGTCAGCTTCAACCCCTCCTCTCGCCCTCCAACCGCTCACGGCTCGGTCGCATATCTACAATTCGTCCCCGGACGACCGTATAACACTTGCGCTTACCTTTTGCGCCCTCACTCCGACACAATGTCCGACGAGGAGAAGGCGCCCAAGTTCGAGGCTACCTCCAGCCCAGATTTTCTGGCTGAGGGCGCCGAGAACGCAGATGGTCTTCAACGACGTCTCGATAACAGACAAGTCCAGCTCGTCGCCATTGGTGGTTCCATTGGTACTGCGCTCTTCGTCAGTATCGGTGGTGCCCTCGCTAAAGGTGGTCCCGCCAGCTTGTTTATTGCTTACACCCTTTACTCCATCGTCCTGGCCTTCGTCAACAACAGCATTGCCGAAATGAGCACCTACATGCCCATCTCCGGTGGTTTCATTCGTCTGGCTGGTCACTGGGTTGACGATGCCCTTGGCTTCACTGCTGGCTGGAACTTCTTCTTCTACGAGGCGATCCTGATTCCTTTCGAGATTACGGCCCTGAACCTAGTCATTTCCTTCTGGAGCGACAAAGTCACCGACCCAGGCCCAACGGCTGGTATTTGTGCCGCCGTCATTGTTTGTTACGCGTAAGAGCCAACCCTCTAGGAGTGATCTCACCTTTCTCTTTGTCTTGGCTGTGCCGTTGCTATGCCCAATGCGACTCCCTAGGCCGACGATTCCTGCGATTCACTCTTCCCTTTCCCCAGTGCCCACGTGCTAACATTTGCCCGTGTCAATATAGTCTTCTCAACGTCTTGGCCGTTCGCGCTTATGGAGAGGCTGAATTTTGGCTCTCTGGTGGCAAGGTCATCCTGATCTTGATCCTCTTCTGCTTCACCTTCATCACCATGGTGGGTGGCAACCCCCAGAACGATGCCTATGGCTTCCGCCACTGGAAGAACCCCCCTGGTGCTTTCGCCGAATGGCACACAACAGGCGACCTCGGTCGTTTCGAAGGATTCCTCACTGCTCTCTGGTCTGCCGGTTTCTGTATCGTCGGACCCGAGTACATCTCCATGGTTGCTGCCGAGTCCAAACGCCCCAGCATCTTCATTAAGTCTGCCTTCAAGACTGTCTACTACCGATTCTGCTTCTTCTTCATTGTCGGTGCCCTTGCCGTCGGCATTGTGTGCCCTTGGGATGACCCCGTCCTGTCCGCTATCTACCGTGAGGGTACCAAGAGCGGCGGTACTGCTGCTGCCTCGCCCTATGTCATCGCCATGGACAACATGAAGATCAAGGTGCTCCCCCACATTGTCAACGCCCTGATGATTACCTCCATCTTCTCGGCCGGCAACACCTATACCTACTGTGCCACTCGATCGCTCTATTCGCTCGCCCTTGAGGGCCGTGCCCCCGCCTTCCTGCGAAAATGCACCAAGCAGGGTGTGCCCATCTACTGCTTCTGCATTGTCATGATCTTTCCCTTCCTCTCCTTCCTGCAGCTCAGCAACAGCTCTTCCAAGGTGCTCACCTGGCTCATCAACATCATGACGGGTGGCTCTCTCATCAATTACCTCATCATGGGCATCACCTTCTTCAACTACTACCGCGCCACCCAGGTTCAGGGCTTCGACCGCACAAAGCTGCCTTACTATGGTCGCTTCCAGCCCTGGGGTGCCATCATTGCATTCGTCTTCCAATTCATCATGGCCATCTTCTATGGCTACAGCTCCTTCACGCCCCCAAGCGTCGAGAGCTTCTTCTCCAACTACACCATGCAAATTGTGGCTCCCATCCTGTTCATCGGCTGGAAGCTGATTAAGCGCACCCGCTACATCCGCCCATCTGAAGTCGACCTGGTCTTTGAACGACCCCAAATCGAGGCTTATGAGGCCACCTTCACTGAGCCTGCTGTGGGCTTCTGGGTTGAGATGGGCCAGTTGGTGGGACTCTTCCGCAACAAGTAAAGGTCCATTGCGATTTAGGTAGTTTATATTGCGCACATTTCTAAATAATGCTTCTGGTACATAAAGTCGACATGTTTTGGGTTTGAGATGCACACATGTTTAAGAGGCGGCCGTTGAGCCTCATGGCAGGTTGAATGATGAGATTATACCCAATATACGAAGACTATGTTACATACTTTGCACATGAAGCCAGTTCCGCTAAATTCGTCGTTGTCTTTTTGTGAATTGGTGGTAGATACGGGCGAGGTTCGGGATTCGCGATTCAAGTCCGGAAAGTTAGTTGATTGCCAGTCTGGTGACCAGTGAGGGACGATAATACCATGATCTCGTAGACGATATTGATGATGATAGCTAGCTGACCAGCCTTCTAGCCTCATGACGGCTTCAAGAGAAGCGCTGATGATTGTCAACGGACCCATGTTAGTCGCATCGCACTACGGTCTTCGCCGAAGGTGTTGCAGGGAGATAGATAGCCTACCCCGGAACTGATAAGGCACGGGGATAACACAGGAAGCCGGGGGCAGCACCCTGCGCATCCGTGAGGGTGGGAGGCTCTCATTTCAATACTCGATGCGGACTAGCCTAATCGCAGCCCTTGGAGGCGGCTCCAACCAAGCCAGATAGATACCTGACATTACCAAACAATTTATTGGTTGTTCTGAGTACACGGGTTGTTTATTTGAGTTGATGAGTTGATGAGGGCTAATGCATTCCCCAGAGAAGCCCACATCCCGCACCGCGCGGCGGGGCGACTTGGACGCCTCCGTATGTCTGTGTGTCTATGATCGACGGCGCGAGAGTGCGGGCCAATGCGGACTTGTTTTTTTGTTTTTTTTTTTTGCCTTCTGCCTAGGGCTGAGGGGCGGACTGGGGTGAGACTTGCATCTGTGTCCCTGGCGTCTGTGGGCGGGTTGCGATCGGGGACTACCAACAAGCGGGTGTGTGTGTGAGGTGTTTGCAAGGACGCCGAAGTGTGGTGGGGACGCACTCTCCATCCGCTGCAGGTGTGAGTGGGGATGCGGCGTGAGAGACAGGGTTTCGGAATGTAGACTGTACATGTACTAAAAATTGGAAGGGCGATAGCAGTGTTCCAGAAGAAATCTGCGAGGGTCGGGATTTTGAGGACGATAAGTTTGGGTGCGTTTGGGGCTGAGGTGTGGTGGTGGTGGTGGTGAGGATTGGACGGATTGGACCCGACATGAACGGAGTGGGGCGGCCGGGGAATGAGGTCGGTTGTGGGGCCGGGTGGGGGCCCGGTCGTCTTTTGAGCCCATGCGTCGCCCATGTTCCCATGCTGCCGGGTATTGGCGCGGCAAGTGGCATGGGGAAAATGCGACGGTAAGGGACCTCTGCGGGCGTTAATTATGTGAGATGTGAGATGTGTGTGTAATGGGGTTGACAGGAACCCTCAATTAGAGTTATCAGCGTGAGTAATGCCATGCATGGCGGGAGATGACACGGGAACCCTTCTATCTGCTACCTCTGTTCTGGCTCTCTGTTCTGGCTTGATACCAGTCAAATGCCAGATTTGTGTACCAAACAAAACGGACGACAACCATCCGCGCTTAATTTCCCATGCCAAAATGTCAACCGAGAGTCTAACGTCAACTTCAACTCGGTTCTCTTCTACCACCTGAGCATCGCGCGGCGTGCTTCCCCACGCTCGTCTCCTAATATGATCTACTACACTAGTCCATCCATGCCTTGAAACCCAATAGAGAAGTCCCTGGTCATTGTTGTTCCTTTCGCGAACATTTATGCCCTTTCGATTCAAAAGCATCATCACAACCGCCATATGCCCCTTTGCAGCTGCACACATTATTGGCGTCTATCCCCGATAGTCTTTTCTGTCAATATCCGCTTCATAGTTATCTAATAGAAATTCAGCTAAGTTGGTATGACCTTCTCCAACAACCGTAAAGAAAAGTTTTCTCCCATTTCGATCCACATTGTAAAGAGATGGCCTAACGGTAACGAGCATCTTCAACATGCCCAGGTCTATGGTTGCCTTTTCTGCCGCCGCGAAAATCAGCACATCAATAGATTTATCTCTTGTGTCCCCATTCTCCGTGGCTGTCTTAACTAGGACTTGAACAACCTTCCAATTTCTGCCCTCAATTAAAGTGGTGTCCAACCGGAATCATCTTTCACCTCGATATCAGCTCTACCGGTGACAACCAGAAGTTTGACAATATCTTTGTATCCGTTCATGGCTGCACCATGAAGTGGTGTCCCACCATGGCTCTGTGGTTCATCAATCCTAACCTTGCTAGTCTCAATTAACAATTGAGCCATGTCCAGAAATCCCCAAGTAGCTGTCAGGCCAAGACGTGTGAAACCGCCACCAGATGTTTGGAAGATGTCGAGCTCGCCAGTCTGGATTAGCGTTTGAACTATGTGCATATCTTGGCTTCTGATGGCCAGAAAAAGAGGCGTTTGGCCCTCTTCAGATAGTTGCTTGACGTCAGCCCTGCCAATCTCAATGAGCATTTGGGCTATTTCTTTTTGCCCCCCCCCCTGCTAATGGCACAGCAAAGCAGTGTTGCGCCAATACTGGTTGATTTGTTGGCGTCGGCCTTGCCAATCTCGATTAGCATTTGAATCATATTCCTATCCCCGTTTTTGATAGCCGCGTGAAGAGGTGTTTCATCAACAATACAAAATTGGTCAACATCAGCTCTGCCAAGCTCAATTAGTATTTGGGCTATATCCATCCTCCTGTTGGTGGTGGCAATGGCAAGTGGGTTGCAGGGCGAACGAGGTGCATCCCAATCAACATTGGCTTTGCCGATTTCAACAGGCATTCTAGTCGAATCTACATGTCCTTTAGAGATTGAATGGCAAAGCGCTGTGAAGCCATTAGCATCCCTTGCATCAACATCTGCTTTTCCCGTTTCGAGGAGCATTTTGAAGACAGCTGTTTGATCTTTCGAGGCAGCTACTCAAAGAAGCTCTGGTATTATTTCTTCCTCTGGCTTTTTTTCGGTTCCTCTTTTCAACAGGGGCTCTATCACTTTCCTGTTTCCACTACACACAGCATAGGATAATGGTGTCACTCTTAGTTGATCTGCAATGTCAACTTGAGCTCCAGCTTTAACCAAAGCTTTAATAATAGCAATCCCCTGAATGAAAACAGCATATGTCAACGGTGTTCGGCCATAAGTTGACTGTTGACCCTTTTCTAAAAAGTAGCTTGAAGACCTTCGGGCCGCCAGCGACACCTTGAATCAATTGCATGACAACCACGTCAAATCTGTTGCTTGCAGCCCAAAAGAGAGCTGATCACCCAGTATGTTTCATCCTGATAGTTGAGACTCGCAGTATCCATGATAAGAAAGGGCTTCACCACGGTTCTCAATTCACAATAAGATGCAATCATGAAGGCAGTGATTCTTTTTGGAAACTAGGTGCCTGTGGTTGACCAATATATATGGATCCAATTTGCTTGGCCCCGGGCCCAACACAGGCCAGATCGCATGCCAAATTTGAAAGTTGTTCCTATTTCTCAATTGATATTTCTCGAAAATAGCCGGCCCAGTAGTTTACCGAATACTCAAGAAACTTGTACTTCACCACGAGTTGAGAGGATGATTCGATTCCACCGGAAGTGATATGCCTGAACTCTTCTAGGGGGAGATACCAAACGCATATGTTTGCGAGAATCAGGTGAGCCTCATGTATCCTTAATGAGCGTTCCCACATCAATGCTTGACCAGGGCGATTCCAGATACTCGCTTCACGATCTGGAACCAAAAATTCCTTCATCGTTTGGTGAAGCAAGTAGATTTTGGGGTGTAAAATTTGTTATGAGTCCGCAAATGTCTCGTAACTTTCCGGGGAGTCGCTTTTCTGACTGGGGGGCGATATCAGAGGAGCATCGATGGCCTTCCTAAAGGGACAACACCACAGCCATTTCTTCCAATATCAGGGGTCGTCTTGCTACAACAATGGCATGAGGCAGTTTATTAGCTTTTTCTAGATGGCAGCTTTCGGACAATATCCTCTCGGATGCGTCGTCTACTGTTTGAGGGAGTTGGGCAGTCATCTAAGCTATTCGCATTTTGTCGATGTCAATGTCGGTCTCGATTAAACCCAGTACAAGATGCGCCCAAAGATATTTCCGGTTTGGAACTCGTAGGAACTGTTTCAAGAGAAATTCTCGTTCAGATTCTTCGAGTTCGATGTCCCGAACCCTCGCTTTGATGACAAGATCGATCTCTGCGGAAATCTTCTCGATTTCAGAATCGCTTTCTCCGCTCAGACGAATAACTGGAAAACTGGAGGTCTCGAGTGGGTGGAAGCCACGACGAATTCGATCATACGGCCGACTAGTTATAAGAAATTCCAAGCTGGAGTTTCTGTCAACTTTATACAGCAGGCAAAGCGTCTCAGAAAGCTGGATTCTCTCAGCATCCTCGCATTCGTCAAATGCGTCAGGAAGACAGATGATTTCACCAACATTTTTATCAGCTGCAACATCCAGGAGGATTTTCCAAAGTTCACCAAATGAGTTGGTCGTCATGTCTCCTCCGATTACGGATCGCTTCAAAATTTGTTCGAAATGCAGGTCTGGCTTCTTCATGAACAACTAACTGCCTCAGGATACAGCACAATGCGCAAACAACACTTTCTTGGTTGGCAAAGTCGTCCTTGAAGAAAAAGTAGCACACTGCTCCAGACTCTGAGCTGGGAAGAACCGAATCGGCGAGGTGCTTTGTGAGAACAGACTTTCCGCGTCCCGAGTCTACAGATACCCAAAGTATTATAACATGCAAAGTCTCAATTCAATCATGTTGGCCATGGATTACACCTTTCACTTACTGGACGCATTGACATTCTCGCAGTCTCCGATATTGCATATCGTCGAAAATCGGTTTCCACTGCACGTGTTGTTATTTTGGATCCCTCCTGGGGCGTTGTATTGAGATCCAGCACCGTAGTTACTCAGACCGCTGCTGGGCACGTTCTGTTCGAGGCTTTGTAGTACATTTTGAGAAGTCTCTTCGATGTGTGGCAAGTTATTCCTTGAGTGGTATGAGACTTGTGGCACCTGGGTTCTCATTCCGAAATTGCTTAATACTTGCAACCGATGGAGCTTTTGTCACAACATACCTAGAGTGGGTCCACACAACACCGCCATCCACCCAAGACCGCCACATCGTCAGCTTCACTTCCCGTCCATACACCTAGATGAACTCGGCCATTTCTCAACGAATATTGCTTCAATTGACTATCTACAACTGCCACTCATGATACATAGCTTCCTTTTCAGTCCGTGCAATTTCCAGCGCTTCATCTTCCAAATGGGAGCCGTGAGCTTCTTCGTAACGTGATGCAGCTGCCGCAGCCTCATAATGAGCTGCAGCAATTTCTGGGATCCAGGCAAAAGTCTTATTAGGGTTATAATCTATAGCCTTATGGCCATAAGGTTCCTTGGAAGCTAGCTTTTCCTTGAGGAAGGTGTTTTCGGCTGTAATGGCTGCAATAAGGGCATTTTTATGGTCTATTTCCTTCCCTGCCTTTTGTGCTACTGTTTGAAGATTACAATCAATGTGATTTAAGTCCTTATGCACTAAATCTAGCTATGCCTTTATTTCTTTTGAATTCCTTAATGTATACTAAAGGTAGTCTTTAGGTATCTTCCTTTTCTTTAGTGTTATTAGCGCCTAGATTGGCAATAGAGCCCGCTCTAGTAGGACTACTTTCTTAAGCACCCTATTAATGCATGTAGGGTAAATACTAGTGCCTTTAAAGCCTAATTGGATGTTCCTACTGCTGAATGCCTTTATTGAAGCCTTTTTGTATGTCTGGATAAAGCGCTCTTTCTGTATTGGCGCTAATGTGCTAAAGGAGGTAAAGCTATAGGTCTTCTGATGGAAGTATGTCTTTAAGGGTGAAAACATACCTATATTAAGCGGCTATGTAATATGTGATGTATGCGATGGAAGGTATAGCAATTGAACCTTATTAATTTAGGTATAGAATATAATATTAATAGTAATATATATTTTATGGCCGTTAAGAATTAGGATTTACTAAAGGCCGGTTAATGGCCTTATTTCCGGTAAAAAGATCTTAATGAACTACTTCTTGAATATAATACTATTAGACTAGCCTGATGGAGTCGATTTATATGCCTAATTAGGCATATCTTTAGGAAATTATTGACCTTGAAGCGTTTGGCCTGTGAAGATTATGTATGGCTGAAGATGGCATTTGGATGCATTTGCACACTTAAGAATAGAGACTTAAGTAGTTGAATTGCTCTTTGTGATTGTTGAATATTGTGTAAGAGAGCTTTCTACTATTTTTCTGCCTTGTGTTTCCCCTTTTGTGATGCTAGTTTTATTAATATTGTAGATCTGACTATTGCTAATGCTCTTGGACTTAATTTGGTTGTTAAGGCGGCTGTTAAAGGCTTTTATCTTCTTTGGTGTTGTTGCATGAGTGTGGGCAGCCTTTATAGACTGTAATGCCTTTGTTTTGATGACTTTATGGCGTTAAATAAAGCGGTTAACTTAATTGCCTTTAAGGCAATCTTCTTTACTATTGATGCTTAAGATCATTTGGGTAAAGGCATTGATCTGTAGCCTTAAAGGCGGGCGATTAGCTTCTTCTTTATTGAGAATTCAGTTAATGAGGTCTTCCTCTTGAATTGGGGATAATTGCTGTATTTCTTGTTTGGCGGTGTGGATATTAGTCGCTTTAGAAAGCCAACCTTATAGAGTACTGCGAGGGATCCCGTACTGCTGTGCAGCTTGTTGGATTGAGGTGTGTTTAGAGTCTTTGAGAGCCTTAGAAATTTGATATTTACGATTAGTAGATATTGTAGAGTATTTTGGTCTAAATTGGAGTTCAATATGATGTAAATTGACTATGTTGTCGTTGAGTTCCTCTTGAGGTTGGTGATGCGATGAAGTCAATGATGATGTGGCGGACTTGCCGGGGTGGCGGACTTTCGTGGTCCCACTCTACTTCTCCAGCCAATTTTACCCACCAAATCTTCCCCACCCACACTCAAAAATACCGCTCTCGGTTCATAATCCACAATATGCTCCCACTCCTTCAACAAATCATCTGGTGAGATGGCCGAGTTGGTTATGGCGTCAGGTTAAGGTCACCTTAACAACCTAAGATTCCTGATGGAGCAATCCTCCTGGGTTCGAGTCCCAGTCTCATCAAGAAGTTCTTTTTTTGCATCTCTTGCCGATTTTGATCGGGGTTTATTCGCGCTCAAAACTTTTCAATTTTTTCCCTTTTTGCCGCTGATGACGATTTTTCTTTTAGTGGGTGGGGGCGTTTTTTTATTTACTGTTGTGCGGCGGGGTAGTCTACATACAGCACAGGTAAAACAAAGACTTTCGTTTGGGGTTAGACGCCGATGAAAAAAATCTTATCCTGGGTGGTGTGATACGCGCACTGTGCAGCTCTCAATGCTGCGTATCATCTCCTACGACAAAGATTCCATGGTGATTAGCTACTGTATGATAGGAACGCAGTTGAAACCCCATTCTCGCCGTGGCGCCTAAGTCTGGGGAGGAGCAGGTGGCTTTGCACATGCGGGAAATGAGCATGTGACACACTGTACTTGAACCACACGCATTCCTACACAACTGCAGGTGAAGGAAAGTTACGGCCCTATTTGCCAGGTAGTCAACTTTTTTATACCATTGACTCTTTTTCGATCCGTCTAGGCCCTTGAATTTTGTTGTCGTTAGTATCCGTCATGTAAACTAGAAGACCTCGGTGATTCTGGCTACCCTATACTATCACACCAACACCATATTTCCCCTGTTGTCCATCTGCTCTCAACATGTTGATTGGTATTCAGTAGTTTCACGAGCAGACATGATTTGAGACAAGTAGTTCCCAAAAGGTTGATGAAATCTAATTATCTTGTCTGGAAACTTCACATTTGCTCAAGTGTTTCATCTTATCAAGTCTATTTTGGCTCTATCTATTGCCAACCTCCAAATCCACCAAAGGCCAAGGAATTTTAACGTATTCGGAATCCTCCAATTCCAGACACATCTCTGCCCCTCAATTCTCCTTAGGTGGTAGTCTAACAGAGCGACCCATTTCTATCGGGAGCCCCAGGTGTGCTGTCCTCCATTACCAAGACGCACCCTTAACTTTTGATCAACGCATGACAAAGGAAATATGGTATGAGGTCGTCAAAACATGGTCGAGTTTAGGTGTCGTAGAATGATTCGTTTAGATGTCGTCCTCATCGCTGAACACCTCCTCACCACGCTTGCGGCGGGCCATACGCTCTGTGGAATTGTTAGCATCTGGTTTGGTTTATCGGTTGGAAATTGGTTATTGAACTTACCCTTCTTCTTCTTGCGGGCCTCAGAAGAGGTCAGCTTCTTAGCCTTCTTGGTGCTAACAATCTTGTTGCCCATGGCGTCGAACTTGTCCTCCTCATCACCATCCTCGGCCTTGAGACGAGGACCAGAACCCTGGCCCTGGACCCAGTTGTGGCCGGAAGGAGTCATCTTACCGTCCATGACGGCCCAGACTTCCTCAGTCAAGTCCTTGGTGAACTCAGCGGAGTGGGTAATGATGATGACACCACCCTCGAACTTCTTGAGAGCCTTGGACAGGGCACCGAGAGAGTCACGGTCGAGATAGTTGGTAGGCTCGTCAAGAACGATCAAGTGAGGTCGCTGCCACGAGCAGGCGGCAAGGACAGTCTTGACACGCTGACCACCAGACAGACCACGCATGCGAGAGTGGGAAACCAGCTCAGCATCGAGACCGAAGTTGGCGCAGTGAGACTCAATCTCCTTTCGGACCAGAGGTCGGAACTGACCAGAGGCGAGGGCCTCCTTCATATCGACATCGGCAACCATCTTCTGGTGAGAAGCCAGAAGCTCGCTTCGGGGAAGCCAGGCGTTGTCGGCAGACATCATGGGGGTCCATCGCTCACCCTTCATGCCAACGTTCTCACCCAGGGCGAAAGAGCACTCGTACTCGTAGCTGTTCTTGAACTTACGTCGGCTGTTGATGCCAATGACACGACGCTGGGAACCCTCAATCTTGAAGATCTTGTCCATGGCCTTCTCATCGGCCTCTGTGATGACCTTGTTGGCACGGTCCATGGTCTCACGATCCTCACCAGTCTGGAATCGCCACTGGATGTACTCGGAGGGAGTCTTGTCCAAGTGGTTATCAATGTGGGCGAAAGCGTGCTGCTTGATGTAGGCGATACGGATGTTCTCGTGCTGGTAGATCTCACCAGCGGTAGGAATGAGCTCACCGCACAGGACGTTGATCAGAGTGGACTTGCCAGCACCGTTGGGGCCAATGACGGCAATACGGGAGCCGAGCGAGCACTGGAAGGAGATGTCGCTGATCTGGGGCTTGGAGGTACCGGGGTACTGGAAAGACATCTTGGTGGCACGGAGGATGGCCTTGGCCTTGGTCTTGACACCCTCGAGGAAACCGGGCTCAGGGAAGCTGAACTCCATCTCGGAGGCACCAAGCTCGTAGTAAGACCTGGCGGAGGGAACACGCTGGACGAAGGCAGCCAGGTTACCACGGTAGCGCTTGAGCTTGAAGCGCTCGTAGTGGACGATGTGCTGGCAGACGTTGTCGAGGAAACCGGAGTCGTGGGAGACGATGATGGAAGTGCAAGGGGAGTTGACAAGGTACTCCTCGAGCCACTTAACGTTCTTCACGTCCAAATGGTTGGTAGGCTCATCGAGCAACAGGATATCGGGGGCCTCAAAGACGGCACGGCACAGGGCCAGCTTCATCTTCCAACCACCAGAGAGGGCGCTGATCTCACCCTTGACCATCTGCTCAGTGAAGCCAAAATCGTTCAGCTGACTCTCGACCTCGGCCTGGGTGGTTTTGACACCGGCCTCCTCGAGCTTCTTCATGGTCCAGTCGATGGTGGTCATCTCAGTATCGGCAGAGTCCAGGTCGTGCTCGACGAAGACAGTCTTGACTTCGCTCTGCTTGGGGAAACCCTCAACCTGCTCGTTGTTGATAGCACGCATGAGGGTGGACTTGCCGGAACCGTTGGGACCGCAAAGACCGTAGCGCTGGCCACGCTTAAGACGGAGGTGAGTCTGGTTAAGAAGAATCTTGGCACCATAGGCGAGAGAGAAGGTGCAGTTGCACAGGTCCTCACCCTCCTCCTCGTCAGCCTCGGCCTCAGCCTCAGCAGCGGCGCTGGGGAGAGTGGCCTTGCGGATAGCCTCGGCAATAGCCTGAGCGTTGTCGATGCCAGTGATAACAGAGACGTAGGGCTTGAGGTTGTCGACCCAGATGCTGATCTCGGACTCCTTCTCATCGATGAGCTCACCGACAATAGCGGAAATGTACTCAGCGACGGCGCCCATCCTCTCAAGGTAGTTGCCGAACTTGGGCTTGATGACGGACTCGACCTTGGGGAGGACAACGTTGAGGGCGCTGTCGTTGCGGGCCTCGGGGATGACACCGCCCTTGATGTCACCGACACGGGTGAGGGTGTCGAGAGCCTGCTTGGTCTTCTCACGAGCCTCGGGATCAGCCAGGTTGTCGTAGTTCTTCTGGAGACCGGGCATCATCTTGGGCAAGAAAGGAGCGACAATGTTGGGGTCGTCGACGAGCTTGCACATGTTGTCAACAATGACGGCAGACTTTCGCTTGATGGCGGTCTCACGCTCAGCCAGACCACGGTCCAGAAGAGGGACCATGAGGGCGAGGGTGGGCTCCTGGACCTCAGTGACGAAGGTGGTGGCACCGAGCAAGTGAACGGTCTCGGGGACGTTCTCGGGCTTAGCAATACACTTGATAAGCTCGGGAATGAAGCGCTCGATATCCCTGTTGACAATCAACTGGCAGAGCTGCTCCATGGTCTTGTAGGCACGCTCCTTGACCTCCTTCTTGGTATCCCACATGGCCTCGGAAATGACGGGGATCAAGTCGGCGACACGGTAGGCGAGCTGAGCAGGGGCGCTCTTGACGAGGGCATCGATGAAGTCGAGGGCAGCCATCTTCTCGGGCCACTTCTGGGCGTTGCGAATGGACTCCATGATGGCGGGGAGGGCAGCCTTGACAGCGTTGGCGTTGATGGCGCCAGCAATGGCGAGAACGGCGCTGGTGGCGGCATTCTTCACGGCGGTGATCTTGTCACCAACGGCAGCGAGGACGTTGGGGAGGAGGACGACCAGGTAGGGCTCGACGGTAGCGGAGACCTCGGCGTGAGAGGCGATGGTCTGGATGGCGATGGCAGCGCGCTCACGGGCAACGGCATCCTTCTTGCTGGCGAGCTGCTTCTGCAGACCCTCAATGACCCTACCAAATTGGCTTCGTTAGCTTCAGTTTGCCACTAAAATTTTTTTGTGGGTGCTGAACGGGGTGCCCAAGCGGCCAAAGCAGGAATTAGCGCCCGAGGTCGCCCAGCGGGGCAAAATTTTTTTCTTGCTGGGCCAGTGAGGGGGAGGGGTAAAAAAAAATGTGCGTGGAAGAAGGACGACCACCCACTCGCCCGTCTCAGCAGCAGGCATCCCACGCTCCCACGCAAGCAAGCACAGGGCTTGCTGCTGAAGTTGCGCCGTGATGCTGCACGCCGGGGGGCAGGGCACAGCCGAAGAAGAAACGTGACAGGGTGCGAGCGGGTGTGTGAGATTCGAAGCATGTGAAGCGTGCGCAGCCAGATCCCTTGGCCACCCCCTCCCCCAAAAATGTCTCCCAGAATCTGACAGAGGTAAAACCTGCAGATAGAAGACAGGCAATGGGAGAGAGGCGAAGCAAAAAAACCGATGCAACGCGATGCAACGATGAAGGCAGGGTTGGTTGAGGGCTGAGGGAAGACTCACTTGGTAGGGACAGCCTGGTCATCGATTCGGCCGTTGATGAAGGATGCGAGCTCGTTGGAGGACTCCTTGATGTCGGCAGACTCCTTGGACACAGTGAGCTTCTGGAAAAGCTCGTCCAGGACCTTGATGCTCTGAGCGCTCTCGGAAGGCATCTTGGCAGATGATTGTATGATTTTTTATTTTTTGGGTATAAAGGAGGAAGAAGGAGGGAGGAAGATCGGGTCGTAGAAGTGTCCACAGAAATCGATGGAGGGGTCGACTCTAGCGGAGGGGGCGGGGCTCGTTCGGTGGAGGAGGATCCAAGGAACAAACGCGCGAGCGTTGGAAGAGAAGGTTCGTCTGGAGGAGGACGACCGTAGAGAAGAGAAATGGGGGGAGGATGAGATCAAGAAGAAGAAGAGAGGAGAAAAAAAAAAGACCTGCGACAGAGCCTGGGACAAGTTTTATCTTATGTGCCTCGCCTCCTCCGAGAGTCCACAACTTTTTTTTTAACTGGGGGCGCCAAACGCCGTCAGCGAGCGGCCGGCCACAGTGCACCTTGACAGTGCAGTGCCACAAGAGGTTGCCCTGAGGTTGCCCGTCAGCGCAAGTGGTGGCCGCCAAATTTTTTTTTTTTTCGCTCCTTCCGTTTACCCCTCCAGCAATTCGCCCCACCCCCTCCAACCCCTCCACCCCTCCTTCCTTCCCACCTTCCCTGGCCCCTGCCCATATCCCAGACGTCTACTATAGTATGCCTAAAGGGCGGCATTGGCACTGTCCTGCGCCGTTCCGCACTGTACTCTGACGCCTGCGACGGCAGCCGCGACTCAGGCTTATCGGGTTTATCAGCACCTGGGCTAAGCCCAACAGGGGTGGTGGGGGTGCGACGCACAGGGCGGTGAAGCCTTCTCAATGGCAACGATGTCCACCATAACACCTTTACCGGCTAGACCCATGCACAAATACTGCAATTGATGCCAGGCCAGGCGGCGAGATGATGCATTCTTTTGCTAGGTTGCTGGGTCGTTTGAGGCCCGGGCAAGCTTTGGCACCCGCTGGGAGAGGCAAAAGATCCGGGACTTGCACTTGGAGGCGAACCATGCCGACGGCCACAGAAACAGCGGCGGCAGCGGCAGTAGTAGAAACCAGGGCCTCTGAGGAGGGGCTGAGATCCATGCTCTGTTGGTTGGCCTGGTCCCTTGTATTTTTTTTTCCTGCACAGATACGATACGCACGGAAATTTATTTTTCATCATAATTTTGTTTTATTGGCATTTTTTTGTCGTCTTTTCTTTTCTTGTTTTTCGTTGCCGTGACACACCTTTCTCCGGTAACCCATGGCCACATGCAAGCGAGCGCTTGCGGATGTTGTCGGGTAGGATATTGGTGATGGGGGAGGAGTTTGTCTAGTTCCCTCCACTCCGTCGTCTCCAAGTTGGTAGCTATCCAATCCACTTCCCGCCGGTCTCCATGACGACCTTTTTCAAGCTGTGTCCGCTTCAGGTTCATCATGGACAGTTCCCCGGACAGCGACATGGAGACAGGGAGTAGAGGGAGACACAGGGCGGTTAGCGAAGCAGGCCGCACCTCGCACTTATCACCGTATTCGTCTTCCACGGTAGGTTCTTTGGCCAACCTTCGATGTGGTTCTCTCTGCGAAAAGGTCCCGAGAGGTGAACTGAATCATTCCTAAACCGCCACCTCAATTACTCGTAACGAGCATACGTACGTTACAGATTCTGCAGACACAGCTCAGCCATAGCCGAGCGCTTAAGCTTGAGGGTTTACAGCACTTAGTTCACTGAACCGAACGCTGACTGACACACTCTACAAGCACATGTGTCTCTACTTTGCTCTTCTCTGATGTACTGTGTGAATATCCGGACCCAGTTGATGCAGCCGATGTTACTGCTGAGGTTGCTGCTCAGATATCCCGCACCATTGGTTGGTTGGCAGGCTAGGTTTCTGGCTGGGCTCCCTGGCCACCTAGGTTCTTTCCCTGTTTCCCAGTCGTTTTGGTCACGCCGAGAGCAGTTCGCATGCGGCGAAGGTGCCTCAGGCCTTGTAGTAATCTGATCTGAGGCATCGATCTGAAAAATCAATCTGGCCGAGGCAGAGAAGAAAAAAAAAATCCCGAACTCGACTTTCTAGAGTTGGTCCGTTCGCCCTCAACCCCCAACAAACGACCAAAAAATCGGCCATTCCTGAACAAGCTCAGCCCAGCACAGTACAAATCCAGCCCTCACACCTCGCAGTCCTCGGACCTCAGGCTCTAGGAATCGCCTCCCAATCACCGAAACCCGATTGCCCTTGCTTGGGAGTTGGTGGGGCTTGGCTTATCCACCGCATCCTGCCATTCCCAATGAGTGCCAACGCCACGTTGCCACGGCACTTCTATTTTAGTGGCTCCCGTGCCATTGATGGATGCCCAGCTCAGCCCAGCGCGCGAGCTGATACTGTGTTCTTGTGCTGCTTTGTTTGTCTTGATGGTGATGGTGATGGTGATGGTGATGCTAGTGTGTGGTTGTGATGTGTTGTTCCGAGCTCCACCGACAAACTTCTTTGTTCTCGGATTAGGCTCCTGTTGGTGATTTCGCCGAGGCGAACTTGAGAACAGCGCTTTTTGCGAGTTGTTCCTTGCGGCTTGCAAGCTTGCTACGGACGGATACTGATACGACCCTGGAAGATATGGTTTCTGATGCTGAGCTCTCGTAAGCCTCGATGCATCGAATCAGTAACCAGAGGAGCGATACAATCGCTGACCACCCCAGGTTGCAGCCCGAAGCTGTTGTTCAATGAAACTTGCCCTCCGCCTTTGTCCATGGGCTGGACCGTGGGTTTCATATCGCGGGGCCCCAGATCCCCATGAGCCACCCCCAGATGCTCACCGACAGTTGCAAATCCCCCCGTATCAACCCTGGAAGTGGCCAACTAATGGCTTAGCTACTTTCAGTGAGCGGCTAGAACATCAAGTTGAGACATCTTGAATAGTCTCTGTTATTTTCAACATGCTTTCGGTCTGCTTCCTCGAGCTGCTCCACATCTCCCATGCACAAGATGCACCGTAGTCCATGCATATCATCCCTGACCTGACCCATCTTCGCTGCCGTCAGCCTGCGTCAATTGTTCACTAAGATACAAGCTTTGTGAAGTGTCCGTGCCGATACGAAACAATTGATATCCAAGAAGAAACCCAGGCCTCTGAATCTCGCTAGCATGTCTGGAAAGCACAGTCTGGTCATCTCCGAGGACAGGGTGACCTATGCCGCCGACATCAACAAAAAGCTGCTAATCTCGTTCCAGATCCAGCTGAAATCTCGGTTCGGCAGCGACACCTTTGTGCGTGAACCCTGGCCTCCTGCGCAATGCGACAACCCTTGCTTAGACGGCAAACTGCAGCTAGGGTCTTGACGACGGTCTGCCAGCACTACCCTGTCTCCCTCCAGGGTTTTATTCAGTAGCCCCGGGATATTATAATGCCCTAAAACTTCAATTATGATTAACCCATCCACCGGATAGTAGCTTCGATCTGCTTAGTGTTTCGTGGGTCCATGTGCTCTCAGTCACTCGAGCACTTTACAATATGCTGTGGTATTATATAAGCCGGATGCCTTTCACAATTGGGCTCTATCCCGCCGCAAGCCCAATATTTCCTTGTTGAATGAGACCATTTTTAACTTTGCTCTCATGGGAATATAACATGCTTTCAATGGTTCTTGCGTTCTAAGACATTCCCAAGTTGGACATGTTGATCATGCACAAACTGTTGGGGCTCCTAATGGTCTCTCATCATGGTGAGTGAGATTCTGCAACTTTCACAAGACATTGTCTGCGATGAAGATTACAGACATTAGTTGTAATGACACATCATATGCATGTGATAGTTCGAAGGAGAGTTTGTTGGACCAAGTGTGAGTAGGCGATAAGGCACATAACTACATGTGAATAGCGCTCCCAAAAACCATTAACACTACCAATACGTAAATCTAGCTTGACGCGGTCACGGAGACTACTAAGAATGTGATACATGTTCTGGAAGGCCTTTCTCAGTTATTGATTCTGGAAAGACCCGTCAAAGGACAAGTTTATGAAGGCATGCCGAGCTGGCCTATTGTAGGCCTAACAGGCTAGACTTGGCAGCAAGGAAGAGGTCCTAAGGCTACGATAGAAAGCGGGGTGTATATATGAATGGAATTAAATTCACTAAACTCAAGTAATAATTTCTCCAGCTTGGAACCTGGCATAAGCAGTTGTTTCAGATGTCACAATAACCAACGCGCCACAACGGAGATATGCAGCGTTTTTAGAGGGTTGACTGAGACGATCCACGGATAGTTCAAGCAAAATAGCCATTCAGCTACCATCGAGGCTCGGGCACGCATGAACAAGAAACAGGCGAGTCTCTTAATCCAGGGGTTGACAATACGTGATGATAGCATTATTTGATGCTCGTTGGAGGGGTGTCGTCACAGCCGTCGTGATAAGCTGTCGTTCAGCCACGTTCTGGGGGCACTCTGTTTGGCGGGGCTGCCACCAGCCATGGATCGGTCGGTTGACGGAAACGCGGGGCAGGGACGATGGTGGGTGTTTTTGGGATCAAACACAATACCTCTCTTACGATTAACATAGCAACACCAAGGAATCGAGGCCATTTTTACGCATGTCCAACTCTTATATCTACGCTTGATCTGGTGATATCTAATAAATCGCACGGCATTGGACGACCGCTGGCGTCTCGCATCTGGGTCCGTTTCGTGGCGGGGCGAATCACACTCGTCTGACGACATCAACGCCCAAGCCAACACGAATGTGCACTTCTTGGGTCGCTTGGTTCGTCGCATCACTGATAGCCTCGCTTCTTTTCACGCGAACACTGCGGGAAATAGATACATAAGTGTTGAGTCGTTTGTCCGTGCCGGGCAGAAGGGCTCTCGCTCCATCGCGCCTCAGCTTCCTCGTCTCGTGAAAAACCTCGCCCAACCAGACAACCACCGCACAACATCACCACCCCCAACTACCAACAGCCTCGCATCATGTTTCAGAGTCGAGGAATCAGAATGGCCAGCAAGACGCTCGCGCAGATCCCAACCCTTTCTGAGCTCTACGAGCAGTCGCTTCTCAAGGCTTCCTCGTCGGCTGAGTACCCTGTCAGCGCCGACATCAACAAGCGCGTGAGCGTCATCCGCGGCGACATCACCCGGCTGCACCTCGACGCCATCGTCAACGCTGCCAACTCGACCCTTCTCGGCGGCGGCGGCGTCGACGGCGCTATACACCGCGCTGCTGGACCAGACCTCGTCGCAGAGTGCAAGACCCTCGGCGGGTGTCCCACCGGCGAGGCTCGCATCACCCAGGGCTACGATCTTCCGGCCAAGCGTGTCATCCACACCGTCGGGCCTCGCTACCACTACGAGAACGACCCGGAGTCTCTCCTCCGCAGCTGCTACCAGAACAGCTTGGAGCTGGCTGTGAGCAATGACGTCAAGTCGATTGCCTTCAGTGCTGTCAGCACGGGAGTCTACGGCTACCCTTCCCTGGAGGCGGCCAAGGTGGCTTGCGAGACGGTGCGCAAGTTCTTGGACGGAGAAGATGGGGAGAAGTTGACCCGAGTGGTTTTCGTAACGTTTGAGCAAAAGGACGTGGATTCGTACAACACCCTGCTTCCGTGAGTTTCTGTTCCCCTTCTATTAGTTTAGTAGTGTTTGAGGGTTGCTAACTATAGAGTAGCAAATATTTCCCACCTAGCCCCGTAGAGAGTGCTTAGGGAATGATGGGTCATGAATCAGGACTGCCAATGGAGGAAACGGGAGGGAACAATGCGTTTGCTGTCCTTTATGAGACACTCAAGGATATGGCTTGATAAGCCTTGTGCCTGTATCCAACTAATGATGACAAGAACATGCCCAACGCACTTGGGTCTGCAGGCAGGTAGGTAGGAGGGCCTTGACGCAAATAGCTCAGCTACCGTCCCAAATACTTCCCGTTTTTACAAGTGTGCATGTGATCTGGCGCGGTAAGCGACGATATCATTCTTTTTTTTTTTTTTCCTCTTTCCCGACGTATCGGGTCCCCCCTTTTTGGGTCCGAAGTTTTGGATCGCATCGTAAGGGCCTGCGAACACACACCATATTATACATGTAATACCTGCTCGCCGTAGGGCCGCCAATGGCAACGCACGCATTGGTCCAGATTACCGGGATCGTGGTCAGGCCCTGACGGCCATGGCGATCTAGAATCCATGCTTAAACGCTTAAATAGATGCAGCCATTCGCGTCGTGCTATGAGACCCGGTTGAGCGAGCCCTTGAGCCGCCGTGGGGGAAAAGTGGGTGTGTAGCGCTGGGTGTCGTTGAAACTTGCTCAATCGTGCTCTTTGGACTCGGGCGAGGCGTGAAATAAACCATCACGAGACACCAATAGAGACGCCGGTAGTTAGAAGGTGGCTGCCGTAGGTGATTCGAGCCCGGAATGAGAAAAAAAAAGAAAAGCAGAAGAAAGTGAGAGGTTTGAAGGTGGCAGCTATGAATCTTGCGCAGTTTCGAGGCCTGGTCTGGTCTGGGTATAAGAACTAGGGAGACTAGCTACGAAGCTGTTGTTGATTAAAGAGCTCTCTTCAGTTTCTTTCATCACTTGCTTCTTCTTTTTTTCTTCATACTAATCATACCTCCGAAAAAATCGAATCATTGGCCAGATTTCAACTCCCACTACATAAATAGGCATCAATTCCTCCACTAATGAAGCTTCACTCCCCCGTCTTCGCCGCCTTGGCGTCGACGCTCCTTTCGTTCTCGCATGCACCGTATGTGAAAGCCGACTCCACCGAGCTTCGTGCCGGTCATGGCCTCCCAGGCTACGGTATTGACGTCTTCAAGCCTCCCTGCGCCTACGCCTGTCAGTCTGCTGTGCCAACGACCCTCGAGTGCGGCGCCGACGCCGACAACACGGACATGTCCTCCTCGATGGACCACATGTCCGGCGCCTCGCCCGAGTGTCTGGCCACGTACCCGCCGTACCTGCGCTCACTCGCCTGGTGCATTCACACACACTGCGCGAGCAATGTCAAGATGCATGTCCTGGAGCGGTGGTGGGTCATGAACGTTGCTGGCCAGGCTGTGGACCAACCGGAGCCAAACGTGTCGTATCAGGAGGCGTTGCGCCAGGTTACTGTTGCGCCGACAAAGATACTTGACCACATGGACATGCTCAATGAGACGGTTGCCGTGGATGAGGGGATTTATATTTCCAATTACAACATGAATGTTGTGTTTGCCATGGTTGAGAAGAATCATGAGACATACGGGTGAGTCTCTGCGCTAGTTGTCATGACACCCCAAGATGCCATGACAACACCAATTCAATTGCATCGCCACCCAAAGTCCAAGTTTATAGCTAAGAACCCTTTTACAGTCTGGTTCTCTTCATCTCCGGCGGCCTTATCCCCATATTCCTGTCCCTTCTGCGTCTCCTCCCTCTACCCGCCCGCCTAGTCTCCTCCATCCACGCGCACCTCATCGACCCTCCGCTGTTCGGCTCAAAGCACGCATCTCCCATCTTTCGCCTCGCCAACGTGCCCACCCGCGGCCAGGCGCTCTTCTTGGCCTACATTGTCGCCATCAACATCATCCTCTCGGCCGTGGGCTACCACATCGCCGACCCCAACTCGTGGTACCCCAACAACTCATACCAGCTCTCAGCCTTCATCGCCGACCGCACCGGCGTGCTGAGCTTCGCAAACGTTGCCCTCTTGATCCTCTACGCCGGGAGGAACAACGTCCTCTTGTGGCTGACAGACTGGTCGCGCACCACCTTCCTCCTCGTCCACCGCTATGTTGCCTGGATGTGCACCCTTCAGGCCTGCATCCACTCGGCCATCTGGCTCGGCCTGTACGTCTACGACAACGGCTACGCTGCCGTGTCCAAGGAGCCCTTTTGGTACTGGGGCATCATCGGCACGCTGGCGCTGTCGATTCTTCTGCCCATTTCCATCCTGCCCGTCCGCAAGGCCATCTATGAAATCTTCCTCATTGCGCATATCGCATTCGCCATCCTAGCCATTGTGGGTTCGTGGTACCACATTATATACCACTACAACCACCAATGGGGCTACGAGACGTGGCTATATATGGCCATGGCTATTTGGGCCTTTGACCGACTAGCGAGGCTCGCGCGCATGGCCAAGCACGGCATCAGACGGGCGTACGTTTCGCGCATCGACGAGGACTACCTCCGAGTTGACATCCCAGGTGTTGACTGCTCGGGTCATGTGTACGCGTACTTCCCGAGCCTGACATGGCGCGTATGGGAGAACCACCCCTTCTCCGCTGTGAATGCCGCGAGAGATCCTGCTAGCATCGACTCATCCAGTCAAGAGGACATTTCCAAATCATCCAAGCCTGGTCTCTCTGCTGCTACTAAGGAAGCTGGTTCCGGTTCCACCTCTGATGTAGCATCCACGACCTTTACACCAACGGCCCAAGGCACATCCTTCTTCATCCACTCTCACAGCGGCACTACTTCGCAGCTCGCCTCCAAAGTTGGACTTGCGGAGGGAATTCCCGTTCTCCTCGAGGCGTCTTACGGTCACGAATCCAGCGCATTCCTAAAGACCTCTCATGAACCCTCCGCCGAGTTCCCCAACACCATCTGCATCGCTGGTGGCGTGGGCATCACTGCCATATTGCCCTCGCTGCGTGACACTTTGAGCTTGTTTAATCGAACCGACACGACAAAGCTGTTCTGGAGCGTGCGGCGACCAGGACTAGTCAACGCCGTCGAGGGACTGGTTGCGGACGTGAAGAGGAGTGACAAGAGCCCAGATGTGAGAGTCTGGGGCGGTGTTGAGACGCACATCTCCGTCGGCGAAAGGATGAATATTCGACAGATCCTGGAAAAGGAGATTGGAGAGCCCGGAAGCCCAGGGACAACAGTTATTGTCTGTGGCCCCGGGTCCATGGCCGACGAGGTGCGATGTGTCGTCGCTGGACTAGGTCGGCATGGCACCGTTGTGAGGCTTGTAGAGGAGAGCTTCATGTGGTAAACATACCAACACTCCATTCATTGCACATCATGAATAATAATTCATACCTGAATGATTGGCCACGTTAAATCAATTTAATAAATGCGCACTTGACCAAACGCAAACGAGATATGTACATTCACACGTGAGCCATGGGGCCAACTAAAACAGATAGTATCCGATCCAAACCAAGAGCCCAATTTAAGCCAAGACGTCGTCACAAAACATTAACCTCAACCATCGTACGTACTCATCACCTTGTCAACTCATATTCACTCCGACCCAATTCATTAAGCGGCAGCTCCGGAACCTGAAGCTCCAGCGCCACCTGCGCCACCTGCTCCGCCCTTGTTCTTCTTCTTATTCCTCTTTTTCTTGCCCGCGGGCTTAACGCTCGGAGTCTCCTGTGCATCCGTAGTCTCAGCAGCTTCTGATGTCTCTGGGGCTTCTGATGACTCGGGTACTTCCGACGACTCGGTCGGATCAGCTACCTCCGTAGCCTCAGTCGGCTCAGTGGCTTTGGGAGACTCGGGGGCTTTGGAGACCTCAGGAGCTTCGACTTCGGGTGCCTCGGTTGTCTTTGGCGGTTCGGGGGCCTTTGGCGGCTCAGGAACCTCCTCGGTGGTCTTTGACTCGGGGGCTTTTGGTGGTTCAGGGACCTCCTCAGTAGTGTTTGACTCGGGGGCTTCCGATACATCCACCAGCGTCTCTTCTCGGACCAACTCTGGAGCCGCTGGCTTTGATGCCTCGTCTGAAACTTCATTGGCCTTCATTTTCAAGACTTGTTCCGTCTGCTCAGCCTGGGCAGCGATAACTTTGGTGAGATCGGCCAGCATTCCCTTCAAATCTTCGACTTCCACGCGCAGTTTGCGAACCTCAATCACAGCCGGTTCATCTTCGACATTGGGCTTGACTGTGTCGCAAGTCTTAGCCCAGCCCTCTGCTTCAAAGTCCATATGGTGAGCCAGTTGCTCCCACTCCTGAATCTGGTCGTCATCCTCTTCGCCACGAGCTCGGTTGCTCCGGATAGAGTGCGCTGTGCGAGTCTCGAAAAATGCGGCAACAAACAAAAGTGGTGAGTATAGGAAAGCCATGACGCAGTCATTGACAAACTCGTACATCTTCTTATTCATCCACCATTCAAACAGTCCAGAGATGACAATCTCAATGAGATTAAATGGGGCAATGTAGACATTCTCGTCTGGTGCTCGGACAAACTGCATCGTCTTCTGGGCAAATAGAGCCAGATACTCGTCGTCGGCGTTGTCGTAGATGTCCTCGTAAGCGGAATTGTACAGGGCAATAAGAATATTGAGGAGAACAATCTGTGATGCCGTTAGTTGATTTCACCATGCTCAGCGCATAGAATGGTGTCCCACGTACCATGACAACAAAGGTAAAGCAGTAGTACAAAATGAGTCCCCAGGGGTGTCCAAAGTTCTCGAAGCCATCAAACTCGGGACTTTGCATGATTGCCTTGAGCATCGACTCGATGATGAACCAGACATCTCCAGCAACGTTATCTTCTGCGAGGTCAAGCCCGATAAAGGCCTGCAGGAAACCAATAATCAAGATGACGAGCAGTGCAAAGAAGATGACCGACTCTTTCATCATGACCTTGAGCACAACCAGCATGGCGCCAAAGAAGCGGAAACTATCGAGGTAGAGCAAGAGCCGACCCAGAACATCGGGGCTGTAAACGACAGCATGTTATAGCTGAGGCGATTGTATGCGTCATGTTCCTCCTTGTTATTGGTGTATGATAATCCCACGATGCGGAAGGCGAGAGAAACAGTCAAGAAGGAGTAGAGAACCCCGTTGAAAGCATTCCAGAAACCCAAGATGTGATAACCAGCCTTGTAAAACTTGACCAGCTCATCGGCAACATAGGCAAAGGTGAACACATAAAGAGCAACCTCAGCAGCATCAAGAACACCTGTGGGGTTGACCGAGTTGATTGCTGCTGTGTAAAAGCCAAGGTAGATGATAGAGAAGAGCATTTGGGCGGCATTCTGGTTACGGGGAGCTCGCATGCGGTCGGGGTCCATATGGACAATAAAGTTGCAGTTGTCTTTGTCCTTGTAGTCCACAAAGATCGAAGGGTCGTCTTCGTCTTGGACTAGCCAGCCACGCCATAGATAGGCAATGCACTTTTGGTACCCAGAGGAGCCGATAACTCGAACAGCATGCAGATCAACGGCTTTCTCAATGACATTCACGGGAGGAGTGGGTACCCCATCTACAAGGAAAGAATAACGGCGGAGGAGTACGTTATGGAGGAGATAATCCATATCTTCCTCGCCCTCGATGCTGTTGCGGGATTCAGGTGTTAGCAAAGCAGTTTCCAGCACGGCAGAGACCAAACTAACATTTGCTTGGCAATCACAGTACAAGCAATCGCACGGATGTGGTGCAGGTCGGCATCCCATAGCTCGAGAAGAACTTCACGTTTGAACCACTGCATGTTGACGAGCAAAGCGTAGACCTAGGTGAAGAGGTTAGTGGCCAAAGAAATGGAGTGGTGCGCGGCTACGGGGTCCAACATACAACACATCCTCGGAACTGAGAACCTCCAGCCTCCTTGGCAGCCTGAACGACCTTCTTGGTGATTACAGTACTGTGGGAGCGGGTGATTTGGGACTCCTCCAGCTCGCAGGGAATGCATTCGCGAATTAGGTGACGCAGGCGCAAGCAGACCTTGGTGACATCGGGAGCGGGAATGGCGGAATCGATGTTTCGGTTGTGGTGATGAGGCAGGACTAGATTGGAGACACGTCGAGTTAGCATCCTTCAATTCCTCGTCCAATGCCGAGGAGAGTGTTCAATTGGGGTGGTGACGGTGGTGGGGGAGGTTGGCGACAACGTACGGGCACGCTCCTCTTCGTGAAGCCAGGCATGGCGATTGGGGCTGGAGCCGTTGGTGCCATTGTTGAGGCCGAAAAGGCCCTTCCAGCGATCCCAGTTCGTGGACATGGTAGCGATTCGGGAGATTGAAGTGTTGAAGAGTGGGCAACCCGGTCCCGAAAGCCGCAATGTTGCTGTTGGTAGCGGCGGGTGTCGGGAGGTTGGCGGGGGGCGAGTGAGATGATGAGGTTAAGTCTAGGGAGGTGCAGTAATCACCTGCTCGTTGGGTGCAGGCGTCCGAGAGCTGCGGGAAGCTCTGGCTATTGGCTTGAAAATCGTGAGGTGTTTGTTCTCGTCTCCTCCACGATGGCAGATGGCGAGCAAGAGCCACAAACTCTCCCGGCGCGATAAAGGGGGGTTACTGTACAAGCCAAGGTTCACAGCTGGGGCAGATGGGAAGAAAAGAAAGATGGCGCGTGAGCTCCCCAGATACCAGAGACCGCTGACCGCGAACCACTGACCACAGGCGACAATGGCGACGACGACGCAAGGGAATGATGTCCTTTGTCTCGCCCTTGGAACAAACGCAGATTTCTACGCCAAGAAGAGGTTTAGTGATGAAGAGAGGGAGAGACTCAAGAGGCTTAAGAGACGTTCTCGTGCGTGCGTGTGCTCCCTTGTTCCTTCGTTCCTCCGTCGCGCGACAGAGCAGAAGGAGCCACCTCGGGGTTGACCAAGTCACCCACCGATGACGTTCTCGGCGAGCTATGATTGGCCGAGGTGCGTTGCAGGTGGCGGGCGATGGTGGGCGATGGTGGGCGATGGTGGGTGAGGAGGTTATAGCGGGGTGCGTAACGGGAGGAGGTATGGGGGGCACAGTGGGTTTTGGAGGGCAGGCCAGCGGGTCCGTGGGCCCATGCGACGCTGCTTTCTTGCATCTTTTTCTACGGCGGAGCTGGCCGCTAGCGACGAACCCCCACAGCGCTTGACATGGTGCCATCTGCTGGTGCACGCCCAGTAAATACCAGTGCCCTCATGTGATGTTTCGCTTTTAATGTCTAAAAAATAGAGTAGAGTAGTGAGCCTAGCTGCTTCATAGTGAGATTAAAGATGAAGTTGCAAAAGATGGTAGCAAAACATAGCAAAACAACAAACCGAAAAGAAAGAAAAAAACATGGTGACGGCGGCAGTTATTCTGCAGTCAGCGTTACATACAGCTTCTGTCTGTATGCACATGTACATGCCGATCCGGAGTGTGCGCCAAGGGTATTCACCTGCTCTGCTCAGTTATCGCCCGCTCGCTTCGCTTCCCCATGCAAATTTTAGAAGCTCAGCTGTGCAGGGAGGGTCCCAAGTTTCCGGGTTTCCCTCAATTGTCGATCGCCTGGTCCAGGCCCTTCCGAATGTCTCTCATCCCGCCGTCGCCAACCCAAAAGTGGAATGGCATCAGCCGATTCGAGCTTGAACACGATAAACAACAAACGACCCCCCCCCCCCCCCCCCCGTCTCAGAATGAGTGGCTTTTCTCGCCTTTGCTTCTTTCTTTATTGTTTCTTGACCGTTGCGTTGACCGACAACAGCAATAAAGAGAGTGAGCCCAGGGAAAATGTGTCCTGTAGATGACTTCAATGACGTCGCTCTTCGCCCACATCCCTGGCAAGGGCTTGCGCAGCGTGCTGTCGCAACCCCGACTGCATCTGGGTGGGGGGATTGACAGCCAGCCCTGATACGAGCAGCTCCTCACCACTCAAAAACAGGGAGAAGCAAGGACAAACAAGAGATTCCAATCTGGAAGCTGTGTCACCCTCCGCCGCCCACGCACGCCCAACACTCGAATACTTGGCACAATCTTGCTGGAAAGCTTGCTCGATGTCCGGTGCTCAGCATCGCTTGGGTACGGATTAGATACATCAAAGTGCAATCGGCAGATGCGCGGTTCCATCGCCACGCCAGACGAGCAGCCACCGCGTTCTGCTTGGTCTCCAACGTTGCACCCAGCGCTCACTGCCAGTATCAAGTAAATCGGCCGAGACCCGTCTGGATACCACACAGTTCCACATCTCAGGTTCCACGATGCGGCGATACTTTACTCAGATACCCCATCGCCCTCGTGTGCTCAGGCCTTTTCGACGGTTGTCGTCCTGTCTTTTTGTCTTCTCTTGTCTTGTCTTGACTGGCCCTTCCCTTGTCTCGTCCAATCTTTTGATCCCGCCCCGCGCTGGCCGCGTTTGTCGGCATGCATCTCCAGCTCCGCCACCGAAATGTTGGCGGCGAGTCTCATTTGGCCGTCCGCGTCACTCGCCCGCACCGCCGCAAGCCATGCCTGCATGCTTCCGCGAACCATTGGAGAACATGGCTCCCTGGATCAAGTTTCTGCGATCCCTTTTTATTTGCAGAGAGGTTCATAATTCCTTCCAGTCGCCCGTCGATTGTGGCTGTTTGCCTGCAGTTGTCGCACGTTCATCAACACATTTTTTTCACACATTTCCAGCTACTCCATTGCTTCTTGCTTCTTGATCGCACCCTCAAGACTAGCATCATCCATGCACAGCATTGCACAGCATCCATGTTGTATCCATCTCCGATCGGCCTCGCATCGGTTGTAGTGACAGTGGATGCCCTCGGCTCGCATGCAGTGCATCTGCTTCATTGTTCCAATGTCGCGATGCCGATACCCGTGTCCCTCACTGCCAATTGCTGCAATGAGTCTTCTGGCGATGAAGCCTTCACATCCCGGTTCGCCCATAGCATGCCCGTAAACACTTGTAAGAAAAGACCTTGAGCCACGATAAGATGAAGGCGCGCCAATGTGTTCATCTGCGGGGTACGTGAGTGCGTGCCAGCCATTTCACCACCATGAAGTTGAACACGGTCGCTGTTGTACCCATGCTGGCACTACGCCCGTCCGAATTCCTGTGAGACGCAACAACCAATTAGTTTGCATTGGGATATTGAATACCATCTGGTTTCCATATTGCAGTGCATTGCTCAGGCTTAGTTCGTATCGTCACGATTATCCCGTAGTCTGTCACATCTGCGAAAATGAGGTCTGCCAGTCGTCTTCTGCGAGTCATTATTCCGAATAGCGTCTTTTATGCAAGAGAGATATGCTTAGCTTCGACTGTGCAGGTACAAACGTGAAACGCGAATGGTGCAGACAATTTGGGTTCTCTGAAATCCGAAATATCCAGTATTCCCCGTCGTGGTTAGAGGTCGATATACTTCCCGGGGCTGTCAAGCTAAGCCTGAAGATACAGCAAAGCTCAAGAATCGGAGCGAGTTGATTTGCTCATGATCTGAACCCAAAATTAGAATATATGGATGATGCGGTCCTCATGCTAGCAGGGCGGCCAGAGCTCGTCTCCGAACTCGTGGGGCGCAGAGTTGCGTATTGGATGAGTGTTTCGTCAGTGTCAAACTTTACATTGGTCGTTTCCGATATTTCGGTATTAGAAGTGGGAACAACGAATAGTCTCCTACTCGGCATTACTCCTCCGAGTCCTCTAGCATAGGTGTGCATCGACAGCTCCATGGTGACAAAGCAGTTGTTGTTGGCTAGGAGGACTAGGTTCCAGACAACAGATGTTTTCAAGTCTGCGTCCAAACCAAGAGCCAGAGATTTCGAGTCAAAATCCAGAGGTGCTTCTAGCTCACCCAATGAGCAAGCCAATCCACCATTGGAAGGGACCGGATCATGAACCTCCCGCCCCATACAGTAGGGGCCATGACTTTTCAGAGTCTTCTTACAAATTGAAGATCATAGCCAGTGCAATTTTCCGCGGGTCAACAACCCACTCTTTGAGACAGCACTCGGCCTTATCGCGTGGCTCATCCGAATAGGAATATCGTCTCTGCCGAGACCAGGCTCGGCTTGATGTGCCCGTCAACGCCCGCTCATCATTGTCGCTGTGAAACAAACTGAATAGCGGTTACGAAATGATCATGGCTAGGCCGTCAAAAAGTATCAGACTCTTATCATAGAAATTGAGCGATTTTTTGTCAAGGATGAAACAAGTGAAGTGAAATGAAGATATGGCCAGCCGTGGGGGCTGTTTGAAATATTCCAAGGGAATGAGCATGGGCGATGATATCACCTTCGAAACTTACTTCCTAATCCGGTCATCAATTCTAACGTGTAACCACCCAAACTCCCAGCCTGACTCAGTCCTTGAATTGTTTCGTCTATACAATTATCATATCCTAACGCCGAGCAATTATGTGACCCTGTCGTTCGCAGCGCCTAGTGTCCAACTACACTTCCATCTCTCAAACTCCTTACACTCGAACATCCATCGCGAGCTCGAGACTTTTCGTCTGAAAATATACCTCTCGTATAAACAATTACATCCCTTCATTTCTGGCGTGTGGCGTTCGTAACAGTAAGGGCGTCCCCAGGGGAAGTGGTTTTCATGCACGACCATGTCTGCCCTCATGTCCAACCTATCCTTATCTCGCGACACCCACCAGACTTGCTCTGGATAACCACCCCATTCAATCCACACAGTGCTCTCTCCAGTTATCACCCGTGGCCAGAATATACAGACGATCAAGTCGTAAAATGGGCCCATGCGTAATCCGTTGGGGTACGTTCTCGTGTGCATGTCCGAGTCCCCGCGCCCTATCTTTTTGACGTATCTTAGGCGCTTCAGCGGCGGTTGACACATGAGCATTCTCCTCCAGCTCGCTCCTTTTCTCGCAAAAGCTTCATGGATTTTTCGGTCTCGGTCCATCTTTGAAGGTCCCATGGTGTGTTTAAGAAGCATATCCAATGACAGCCCGAAAAACCGTCTCCCCATGGGATTCTGTGTTCTCAAAATTTGGAAGTCTTCTACTATTAAATTAAAATGCGATAATAGGAGCGGGTTTCTCTTCCTCTCTTTCATGCTCAAGCTATCAAAGTCGCGATTGCATGGCTGGAAGAATAGACGTTGTTGAAGTTTGGAAGAAGAAGCAATGAAATTCCGCCAATTGACGCACACTCTTTGCGCTGATACAAGGAGAGTCTTCATGTCAAGGAGTGATAGAATAGCCCCGAGTAACTCAACGGTTCCAAGGACCGAGTCCCTGGCTGGGGAAGGCTGGCAAGGTTGGCAAGGCTGAGCCCGCTCGTCTTTTTGCCTAGGGCTTCGTTTTTCGCGGCCCATGACTAGAAGGCGTGTAGATGTGAGACTTTCCTGTTGAAATCATGTTGTGTTGACTATTGCAAATCTTGCGAGAGAGTTGCCCCGATTGTGTTGATATACAGCCTGTGCTTTGCCGCATTCTCATGAGTCAAATAACATATGATGACCCAGTGTGACTCACGTGAGGTGAGATGGCAGGCCAAGCCAATTCGAACATCCTGGACATTCAACACCAGCGAATCCAAAAGAGGACCCAATCTCGGACCAGTCGTTCGCTTGGCATCAACTTCTAGAAGTTTACAAAGGATGTAATCCAATCAGCTCAGTTAGCCACCCCGCTCCAGCTTTCACAGCCACGCCGTGCACCGGCCATATTCCTGCCAAGTAACACTTACAGTCATCTCAATTTGGCGGGTCTTCAAAAAGGCCAAGAATGGGTTCTGTTTAAGATAATTAAGTCACGGTGGAGTTTGCAGTATGTGATATATGTAACCTTGAGAAGAAATCCACCCCTTCAACTGCCTATTCGCTGGGCTGTTGGCTTGAAGTTTGTTAGTGCGACCAACATTATTTAGATGCATAGAAACAATAGAGGCATAGTTCGCTCAGAATAAAATAAACAAGTGATAATTGGCTCCAATCGCTGCACATGTCCTAGGATGTTATGAAACAACGAGTCTCTTATAGAGCACTTTTCGGTGAGGGACAGAAATGAACAGCAGCAACTCGCACCATGAGCTCTCTTGTTTACGAATAGACATAAGAAAAGACTCCGCCTTGAGCCTAAAACAATCTCGCGTCGCGTAACGATAGGCATTCTCTACCCGAGAAGATCCAGATGCTCAGTCCTCGGCGGCAAGCGTTCTCGGCAACTGTCGATCAACCCACTTTGGGGGGGCTCTTCCATCTGCCGAATACTAGCTCTGACGTCAAATCTAGTAGCTCCCTGTTATGGGGAAAACGTGATTTGAGAATGAGGAGGGGACGTTCGAGGTGGTCCACTCAGGCAGCTAACAAGTAGCTGAAGGTAGCTCCTTAGTTGGCGTTGGCAGAAATCCGTTTGTGGAGGTGCAGGATGCTGCGGATATTCACCCACGGTGAAAAAGAATATTGACGATGGAGTTGATTATCAGGGAGGCAAGCGCAGAAGGGTTTAGGTATCGAGACTGACACCTATGTCGATTCTTTTCATCTGCACCAAGCCCTGCATCACATGTGTTGGTGCTGGGCTTCTGCCTCGGCAAAAGATGTTGGGCGAAAGACAGCTTATTGGTTTGAGCTTGATATATGGTCACGTTCGGATTAACACCCAAACTTTAGCAGGTCCCGCAAATCGCCTGGGTGGTCAAGTTGACTGCATGTCTCACCTAGGAGACCTCTTCACATTGAGCTATGGGGAGGCAGCAGCTCATAGCGGTATGCCTTGCCGGCGTGCAATACCATCTCCATCTCTTGTCTCGCGTCTCCATTTTGGCCCAGGCCGACCATGTGGAGCCTATCCACCGCATCGGGTGCCGGAGTTCTCGAACAACGTGAGTAGAGGTCGCAAGCTAATGATCTGCTCAACCTTTGGCTGTGAGGAATCGAAATACCCAGGTGCCCGGTAGACGAACTGCAAAGTGCTGGGGTGGGCTTTGAAATCCCGATCGGGCGGGTCTGGATCAGAGTTATCGTGATCGATATCCTTCGGGTGTCGCCTTTATCTCATCGCGGCCAGATCGGATCCAGCTCGATGTGTAGTAGATGAATGCAAGATTACTTTTCTCAAGCCATTCTGGTCGGAAAAGTCTTACCCAAACTATCCCTGTGGTGCATCTCCACTCTGCTCTATCAAGGAATGCAAACCTTGTGGTCCTTGTCGCGGCGACGGCCATGTTGTCCCTGCATTATGCGCCAGCTATAACTGCTGTTTCCCGACTCGAGCGTCTTTACGACGTCATCTCTGTTCAAGAAGCTCGATTCTTGTCAGCGGAGACAACATCGTTCCGCGCAGAAACTGGCACCGACAACAATAGCCGAAGGTGCAGGACCTGTTCCAGTCCAGGTAGGGCCAGTTTCCCGGATTTCTCAATTACTCGCGAGGCCAGGCCGCTGACTAACTCTTCCAGGTGGTGGGATGGCTTCTCGTGGCCATCGCTGCGTGTGCCATCATCGCCCGTGTTTATCTACGCCTCAAGATCCAAGGCCAGCGGATGCTTGTCAGTGATTATTTAATAATCCTCGCATAGTTTTCAGCAGGCGCGGCCATAGGCCTCAGCATCGTTCTCTAGAAGCTTAGTGCGCTCGAAAAGGACGTGGTAACGACGTTGGTTAAGTTTCATTGCGACCACGAGAAGATGATGCAAGTGTGGAAGGTATGTGCATTGGGCTATCAATCTCGCCAACAAGACGGAAAGGTCATTCATTAACATGTCGTGATGTAGTACTTCTGGCTATCCAATGTTCCCTTTCCGACGGCATTTTACTCGTGCAAGGGTGCTCTTCTATCAATGTACCTGCAAATATTCCCAGTCTTTATGAAAAAAAAAAAAAAGGAGGATGTTCTTGTGGGCAACGATTGCCTACGGTGTTTGCGCCTATATTTCCAGCGTCTTTACCGTTTTCCTCATGTGCACACCAATCAACACGAACTGGTAAGTACCGTCGATTTTCCTAGCCACTTCAAAGAGACTATGGTGGCTGACACGATGAAACTCACACAGGGACTGGACTCCAGCATCAACATGCCCCCCGATCAAGAATAAAATCATTTTCGAAGTGGGCTAGGGACTTCATTTCGCAGGAGACCTGTTCGGTAAGCTGCACGCATGAGTTGAACCATTCTGCCATACTAACACGATCGCAACAGTCTTTGTCCTGCCTTTTCTCATCATTCGGGGGTTACAAGTTCGCAGGTCCCTCAAGATTGGCGTATACAGCACGTTCCTCCTCGGCATCATCGCGATGGTGTTTTCTCTTCTACGTTTCGTCGTCGTAGAGACTGCCGGGGTCAGCGCTGCCGTTCCTATCAGTTCTGCCAGTGAGTATGATCTCATCCCCACAACCCAGAACCAACATGCTGACTCGCTAATGTTTAATGCTTTGGATTATGATCGAGTGCAACCTCGGAGTAATTATCGCATGCCTACCGTCTCCACAGCCCTACTTTGGCTCGACCTCCGGAGACAAATCATACAGCGGTGGGTTAAAGCAGCCAGACACTCCACAGACGATTAGATCCAAGGGCCCTAAAAGGCCGGTATCTGCCTTCATTGACCCACGGCTATCGGCTGATGAACTGGAGGAGGCGGAGAAGGCCTCATTAGCAGGGAGTCGAAAGACCCATAGCAGCGAAGATGAGCTGGTATATGCCAGGCGACGGGTTGAAGATTTTGCTTGAAGCAAGCGTGCATATCAAAATAACGATGATTTGCTTCAAAGGCATGTGATGGAGTGAGAGAGAAGGATTACGTCGAAGCCTCGCTAATTTACATAATCATAGAGTAAATATAACCTAACGCACATCATCACGACGCAGGACAATGGGAGTGAGAGTGGCACAGATGAAGATGGCATAGGGCTGAGCTAGCCCACTATGATGCCTAGTCGGCTGGGTATGAGGGATGTGGATATGTGATTAGTCTATGTTGATCAGTTGGCAACTAGGACGTGGGCACCAGGCAGCACAGCCCACTCCCACTCCACGCGGGGGGGATGCAGTCATGCTGAGGTTGAGGCTCAAGCACGCAGCTTGGTGACTGCAGCGAGGAAAAGTTGCTTTTTCCACTTCGCGCAGGGATGATTCTTGTTTGGCGCCGACGTGCATCCCGTCCCCCGTTGGACAGGCCATGGAGGCAACGACAGACGAGGCAACCCGCAGGTTGGCAGGCTGGGCAGGCCGCCTAGAGTAGCACCCGTGATTCCCAGTGAGCCGCCCGCTGAGGTTCGGGGGTTAAGCAGCCCCGAAGGCGCCTACAAGGCAGGGCCCTGCTCGATTATTGGCTGCCGGGGGGGGAGTCAATCGGGGTTTATGAGGGTTCAGAGAGGAGAGGCTCTGTCCCTATCCCCCCCCCGCTGTTGGCCTGCACTACGGATACACGCCGGGACGCCTGCGCCTCATTGGCGGCCTGGGTTGAGAGTGAGGCGACCCCGTGGTTGATAGGGCTTGTTCTGCCTGGTGCTGACTTGAGCGTTTCTCAACTAAATGAGCCATGCGGCGAAAGGCAAAAGGGACTTTGAATAAGGACTCGATTATATTCTTGGCTTGCGATAGGTGCGTAGTTGTTTGAGGCCTTTCCTGTTTCTAGTTTCGCTCGCCGCATAGCCAGGAAGCCGTTCGCTGATGCCTGGTGCAACGGGCTAAACTGCGTGCGCCGTTGTCATTGTCGTCGTTGTCGTTGGCTTGTCGTTGACGGCCAGATGCTGTTTGGTGTATCCTGCCTGCGTCGTGTATCCATCCATCGCGCTGTGCGCCTTGCCGTTGTCGTCGTTGGCCGTAACATGAGGCCGCGGATATGGCCGTGGATATGGTATGGTCATGGATTCCGCAGCCCACGGGGTCTTCTCTTGGCCGTCAGGCTTCTGTGCCTCTGTGCCTCTCTGACTGACTCTTGTCCCCCGGCCGCATCTGGGGTCAGGACGACAATTTTTGTGTGTGTGTGTCCATCCATGCATGCATGCAGTCCGAAGCCACCATCATCACCACTTGGTTGGCGAGATGTGCATTTCTCCTCCCTCAACTCAACGCCGCCCTCGTCTGTCGATGCAAATCCACGGCCGCAGCCTTTGTATTTAACGTGACCCATCACCTGCCCTCACGTTTTGCACTTTTTTTTTTTCTCGCTCCCCTTCACCCTCCTCTTCCTCATACTCCTCTTTCTCCCGTCTCTTTTTTTCATCCTCTCCGTATCCTCTCTCCCTCATCGTCCTTTTTCACGCTCCCCCTCCCCTTCCCTCTCTCTCATCGCGCCACCCTGCGGTTTTGGTTTACACTTGTCGTGTCACATCCAGCAACACCATAACCTCCCTCCCCTATCTTCTGCATTTCTCCTCGTCGTCCTACTCCATCCTGGGCCACAGCGTCTCGTCTGCGTTGGCGGCTCTGTAGCCGGTGAAAGTGCGTTTGCGCAACACCATCCGTCGTGCTGTCCCGTCCTGTCACGTCGCATCCAGTCGCATCCAGTCGCATCATCTGCGTCCTTGTCCCCGTGTGCCAGCGTGCCCTTCTCCCTCTCCG
Organism: Aquanectria penicillioides; assembly: GCA_003415625.1. NCBI lineage: Eukaryota > Fungi > Ascomycota > Sordariomycetes > Hypocreales > Nectriaceae > Aquanectria > Aquanectria penicillioides. The sequence goes on along the minus strand of PYIU01000002.1, from coordinate 6,393,109 downwards.
TCTTTGTCCTCTCTTTCTCTCTGTGGCCTCATCGCTTTGTGTCGTCCAGAGAAATCCCACACGGAGTCACTCGACAACCAAGCTCATCAAACCGACGTCCGTCAGTCAGTCCAAAGGAAGAAAAAAATTACGTCAAGGCACCTCGCTTTCGTGTTCGCACCGAACTCCCCGAGTGTTGCCTGCTCAACTTAGGAACCGCATCACTCGTCCCTCTCGCTGCCTGATATCCTGAGGCGACCTCGTGTGCAAGCAGCCCTTACAACAGGCAAAGAAGAGGCTGCGTTGGTGGATGCAACCCACCCGTTTGAGTGCCCACCTACACAACCTCTCTCACCTCCCTGGCCTCCCTGCTGCCGCTTTCTTACTGCTTTACGTGCTCATCTCATCTGCGCAACCGCTGTCCGACAAAAATAATCATCAGTCAAATCAGCAGCTTGCGTCTCCTACCCCGTCATCATAAATCTAATCCCCTCCGCGTACGCGTCCGTCCTTTAGCCAAATCCCCCGTCTCTTGTAACAGCCATGGACTCCACTGAAGCCGCCATTGTCCCGGCAGAGCGCCGTGACAACTCCAATCCTATTGGTTCCACAACGGCCACTGACGACTCCGCCCGAACCCCCGTCGAATCGAACCACAACTCCACCGAGTCCGAGACTAAGCCTGCAACCACCGGCCGATCAGATCCATCCAAGCGGTCCACCAACAAGGCCACTAACAAGAACCACAGCCACGCCAAAAAGTCCAAGGCCAAGTCCAAACCTGGGAAGAAGACGGCTGCTGATGATGTTGATGTGAGTGACGAGGATGACAGCGACTCCTCCGCCGCTTCAGATTCCTCTGACTCGGATGACGACTCCGATGGTGGAGATACCAAGGCCAAGTCGTCCCTCTCCAAGAAGAACATCAAGGTCCCCAAAGCCAAGGCCAAGGCTACCAAGAAGGCCAAGTCAAGGGAGGAATCCACCTCTGCCAAGAAGTCATCCAAGAAGCAATCCAAGAAGAACAAGAAGAAGAACAAGAAAAAGTCAAAGTCCGCGGCTGCCGACTCCGACGACTCGTCCGATTCCGATTCTTCAGATGATTCTGACTCGGATGATGAAAATTCCAATGATGCAACCGACCAAAGTGCCCAGCAAACCGGCCTCGGTGATGAGCTCCAGTCCTTGAAGCTCCAAATCACTCAGCTCCAGCAACAACTCACCCAGAGCAACACCACTTCCGCTCCGTACGCTCCGTGGGGCGCCGGGTTTGGATACCAGATGTCCTTCCCCATGGTTCAGCCTCACCCTGCTATCCCCAATCCTGCTTCCACACAACTAATCGCCCCGCCTGCCACAAGGGCTCCGGGCTCTAGCCCCCCCGTCATCCCTCCTCCTCAGGCGCGCCGCCGTGGCCGTGGCCGGCCTCGTATTGCGCCAAGCACCTCTGATGACGATGACGAGTCCAAGAAATCAGAGATCGATCAGACAAAGGCTAAGAAAGGTTCCCAGAAGCCTGATTTCAAGCGAGTTGACTGGGTCTGGGATGACAAAATTCACAACTTCAAGCTGCAGGACACTACGGAGTCTTCCAACGACTCGCAGTACGAGGACTACATCTTCCATGTCCGTAGGACCTTTGACTGGGAAGGTAAATTCAGCCACACTATTGTTGATATCAAGAGCAAACTCCTACGTGAGTGCTTGCAAGACGTCATCGGAAACATCACTGGTGTGAGCTTGGTAGATGAGACCCCCAAGCTTGAGCCTAACCTCTTGTTCTTGTGAGTGTTGCCCCCCTTACCTCATAGTAACAAGTTCACTCTAACTGGAAACCTGTTAGGTACCTGGAAGACTTGCGGGAACATCGAAAGTCTCTCAAACTAGCCAAACCTGCCGGAGACTCGAAGAAGGAGCGCAAGAAGAATCAGCAGCGCCTTGACGACAAGAGGAAGCACCTCAAGATTCTCATCAAGTACCTTGACAATGATTATGCTGCCATTAAGGAGAGTCTCTATCCCATGCTTGAGAGCGGTCTGATTACCTTTGACCTGCTGTGGGCCTTGTGGAAGCCAAACACCTTGGCCTATATGCCTACCTACGGAACTGCCAGTGAGCCTCGCGCCTTCAAGGTCGACATGGCTGAGCTCCACCAGAGCCTGATGAAGGGTCAATTTTACTACATCGAAGGAAAGTACTTTGAGTACGATGGCAAGAAATTTGGTCACGGCAACTTGGGTGAGGAAATCTCACAGTTCGTCGGCGCTCGAAAGATCACCAGCCTGCCCTGCTACCCTCTCAAGTACCACCAGAACGAGGAGCAAATCCGCCTCGACCTGATCGAACGAGGCAAGAAGTTTGTTTCCCTCAGCGGTGTTCACTACAAGAGCTACCAAGGCATGGCCTTCCTGAAGCGCAAGAAGGGCGTAATCGTCAAGTTCAATGTCCAGAAAAGCCGCGTCATGATCGATCCAGCCATCTTCCGACGGATTAACCCCAATTATAGCGTATCACTAGTCAAGCCCAAGGACCATGATATTATTCTGGACGACGATTCCGACTCGGATGCCTGCGGCTGTGATTGCTCCGACTCTGACGATGTTGATGAAGAGGGTGAGAAGATCAAGTTTGTAACCAAAATCTTCAAGGCCAACAACGGTGAAGTTCACATTATGCGAATGCCCAAGGACGAGGCCGAGGAAGAGGAAGTCGAGGAGAATCTCAAGCTAGTGCCAAATAAGAAGGGAGATGATGCCCAAGGAGGTGAGGATGAAGCCAAGGAAGAAGAAGAGGAAATTCCCGAATTCACCGACGAGGAATATCTTATTGCATCCCCTGTGGTGCTCGGATTCGCCTTCTCAGAGAAGCAGTGGCTCGAGTTCTGTGTCTCGGGCATTTCAGACATCAAGTGGAACGAAAAGGCCTGGGACTCTCTTGTGCTCGAGGACGGAACCAAGGATTTGATCAAGGCGCTCGTTGAATCTCGCAAGTATCACGCCGCCAACACCATTGACGATGTGATCCAAGGCAAGGGCAAGGGCCTCGTCAGTAAGTTCCCCCTCTTCCAGAACCTCGCCTGTCCCCCGGAGGTATCATGTGTGTCAATACAATGCTGACAGGAGTTTATAGCGGTTCTCCACGGGCCTCCGGGTACTGGTAAGACTTTGACAGCCGAGGGTATCAGTGAACTCCTCAAGTGCCCCCTGTATATGGCATCGGCAGGTGAGCTCGGAACGGACTCACGCTACCTGGAGGCCGAACTACAGAAGATCTTGGACATTTGCCACGCTTGGGGTGCCATTCTCCTGCTGGATGAGGCCGATGTCTTCTTGGAGAAGCGTGATATGCACAATATCCACCGCAACGCCCTCGTGAGCATCTTCCTCCGCCAGCTCGAGTACTTCCAAGGCATTCTGTTCTTGACCACCAACCGCGTCGAGGTATGTTATCTCTCGTTGCTCTGCTGATTCTTCTGGGCAAATTTGCTAACTAGATGTGCACCAGACTTTTGACGAGGCGTTCCAGTCACGTATCCACATTGCTCTGCGGTACGACAACTTGGACACTAAAGCGAAGCGGGCCATCTTTGAGATGTTCTTGAACCGAGTCAAGGCTCTCGGCAAGCTTGACGTCAAGCCACTGACAGAAGACGATTTGGTCCTATTGTCGAAGCAGGATCTCAACGGACGAGAGATCAAGAACGTGGTTGGCTCTGCTCAGGACCTGGCTGTTAACAAGGGTGAGGCATTGAGCATGAGGCACATCAAGCAGGTCCTCAACGTCCACGCCAAGTTTGGGCGAGACCTAAAAGGTGGAACTGGTTATGAGGATGCCATGAGGAGCTACTTCTAGACCCCAATTTGCATGCCGCTACAATTGACCGCCTCAGACGCAACGTGGGAAGGGCGTGAAGAAGTTTTGGCGAGATGGGGATGAACATGTGGCTGAAGGGCTAGAGAGATTAAGCAGAGGCGGAGCAATGATTTGATGATGATGATGATGATGATGCAAGCGGGTTCGGCGCATAAGAAACCATTTGGCATTAGGCATTTAGGAGGGGTGAGATGAGGATACTAGGGTTTGATGGCAGTAGATATTGATGGCGCCTCCAGTTGCGCGGACGGACAGACCGGATTCATGATACGAAGTAACGCTTGAATGATTAATTTGTGGATACAATGTATTTTACGACGGAAAGGAAGACTGGCCTGAGACAATGACAAGAGCCGAAAAGAACAACAGGGAACAATGGAGTAAGCCATGAGATGGTGATCCGCAATTGCTGGTTGGCGAGTCAAGGGCAGCCTGCTCGTTGGCCGAAGCATGAATTACCATGATTTCCCACCATGCGATCTATTCTTGCTTCCCGGGATACTATGGAACCCGGGCCCCTTTTCTCCTTGCGTTGGCCCCGGTAGGCGACGGGGACGATCAATCTCGGTGAGGTCTGTTCGTCCGAACCAGCCTCTCCGGCGGCTCATGGCAAGGTGCGACATGGCTTGAGAAAGACCCTTGGATTTTTGACGAGGCAGCCGATGAGTAAAGCAAGCAAGCAAGCAGTTCCGCTTCCTACGCAGTCAGAAACACAGGCCTCCTCTCCCCCTTTCGGGAAAGGAAGCGCTTCCCCCGGCAAGGACAAGGACAAGGACCATCCCGGATGAGAGCACGAGCCAAGCTCTTCCGGAGCTTGACGGCTTGGAAGAAAGCGGAGACGGCCATCAGCACGTTCCCCAGAGCGGCTGGGAACTTGCTGTACGGAGTACGGTGAAAGGATTCAGGAGCCGTGTGCATAGAAAAGAGAAGGAGGAAAAATAGTAGTATGGTAAGATGGCTGGCCGGTACAGTTAGTATAAGTAGACCCCCTCCCTGGGAAAACTGGAACAAGGCATATTTCCTAAATACGGGGTGTGTAGCGCTCATCGGCGTAGACGGCGGACGACGAACAATTAATGGGTCTTTCATTTGCTTGGTCTTTGTTTCTTTTTCCCCGAACGATCAAAACATGTGCAGAATATGCCAACAATGAAGATGTGAGCCACAACATGAGGGGGGGGGGTGGTTGGAGACTCCACTTCTTGATGGATGTCAGCCGAGGATGGAGTTATGCAGCAATCCAGACAGAGCAGGTGGATAAGCTGTATTGCTCGAGGTTTGAAACATTTTGAGCAGGTGTTTTTTCATACATGTTACGAGACCAATATGAAATAGGATAAAAAACAGAAGGCTGGTGAGCTGACATCAAGGGCGCGCACGTGTGAGAACGGGTGAGTACAGCAGCGAGAGAGGCAGCGAGTGCGATCCAAGAAACTGTAGGGACTACAGAGCGTCGCAGGGAGAGACAAAGGGAAGCAAGTCATTGGTATGCAGCCCTGGGGCGTTGCGACGACGATGACCCCGGCAGGTGATGTATGCGGTTGCGCGTACCAATAGCGAGTGTGGAGAGAGAGGGAGCGCCGGCCGGACCGAGCGAGATACGACATCAAAGAAGACGAAGGACTCGAGAGTAGGGATCGAAATATTGAAAGGAAGGAAGGATGCGGGGATGTTACATGAGATACGGAGTACGTAGTGGGAGAGAAAATAGAACCCGATGGTGTTTGCGGGTTTGTCTATCCATGTCTCGATTCCTTTGAGGAGCATCCCTTGACAAGTTGTCCATTGTACGTAACTAGGACCAGAAAAAAAAAACGGTTGCAGACGGGAACACAAAAAAAAAAGGGTTACCGAAATAGGCAATGCGGAAGGGTGTTGACAAAACCAGCACAACGGCACACTAACAAAAGCAAAAGCGAAGAAAAGGAGTCAAGGGAGTCTGGATTTACATTCATCTCGGTTCTGCACTCAAGCCGTTGCCCTTTTTTTGAACGGTCTCTAACAGTTTTAAAAAAAAAACGTACGTATTGCGAAGAATATTCAGGGCCGGATAGAAAACCGCCAATCTCAATTTAGGCTGGATTATTATTAGATTTTGCCAGCGATTTTCATCTCACCATGGCAATCCAACTATGACCAGAGCAGATCGGATCACTTGGGGAGGTTGAAGCCGAATCGGGTGGTTTCTGCCCCCACCACACCGCTTTCTACATTTGGCTGTTTTTATGTTGTTTCATTGCCTCAGGCACACAAATATTGCACACACACACTGTGCCGTTTGCACCTGTTTTTGGTGATTTCCTCCCCTCAGCCCAAAAGCCCAATGGCTGAAAGTGGCTTGATGACGGCTGGCTCGCCCTCATTTCCACCCCCCGGGGGCTGACAGCCAGTCGATCGCGTCGGTGGTGGCTCGCCTGAGGGCCCTCGGGCCTCTAGCTGGTCATTCCAGGGCCTGCCAGAAGCGCCGGCTCCAGGCCATCGACAGTGGACAGAGAGAGAGGGCTTCTGGGGGGGCTTGGAGCTTCTGACTGGTTTTATTGTTTCATGAGGCGGCGCGTCGTCTAGGGCGGATTTGGCGAAATGAGAACAAAGATACATAGCAACCACAACCAGAACCACTACCAGAACGGCAAACGCAATCATTTCAAGCACGCACACGGGTAGATATTGAGTGCGTACGTACTCTCTTGGCAGAGGGCGGATGCGGATGCGGATGGGATGAACAAGCTCTGGCCACCACATGAACCAAAACGCAGAAACGTGCCGTCAGGTGGAAAAGACGAGAGCGCTACAATGGACAGCCGGAAGGGCCACGACAGCCGGGCCACGCCAGCCGATGGGCCGCGCAAGGCACAAGGATGGCACAGGGATGCGCACATTCTAAGCAGCTCCCAAGACCCAAAGGCTCACAAAGGCCCTTCTTCACTGCAGCCATGTGGGGAGAGGCGAGGCGGGTTGGCGGCAGTCCTCGTCGTTGGCAGATCCGACCAGGACGATTGTTTCCAGGCCCCCGAAGACGGCTCCGCCACGGGCCATTCCACTCGACAATGGACGACGGAGCTTCGGCGAACGCATGCCCAAGTACTATGTATGATGCGTTGTTCTGCGTTCACTATCGCTTTGGCTGCTGATGTTTGAGGCGGTCAGCTGCAGGTACATGCACAGCGCTGAGCACATGGCATGCTGGAGAGCGCGGCAATTGACTAGATGCCCTCATAGTGACGGAGGCTGCTGGTCCGTTGAGGCCCAGCCGCCCGCGGACATACGATTGGAACTGCGTAAGCTCTCGCGCAATGGAGCCAAATGCTTGGATCCACGTGTGCTATCCTGCACAAGTCGGCTTGCGACTGCTGTATGGGTACTGTACAGATCAACATCAGCCAGCCAGGACATCCAATCTCGTCCCCTACATACAGTAATGCAGTGGCAGCGAGATAGACAGATGGGGACGGCAGCAAGCAGGATGCAAACCGGAGCGGAATCACACACCCCCAACAGAACACACAACCCGCCACCAGCCTCCCAGAGGAACGAGAAACAACCGTCAGGACACAGTGGCGGGCCAAAGCTAGACAAAGACTGATGGGGGTTTTATTTTCCTTTTCTTTTTCCTTGTTTCTTTGCTCCCAATATCTCCCGGTGTTTCGGCTTGTCCTCACTTTCTTCCCACCCGTGGAGGCGTCGCCACAAACGAGTGACGACGCCTTCAACGGGAACCAAAGTCTAATGGACTCCGCCTGCTGGATCCAAATGGCTGGAGGTGTCCACTTCGGGGCCTGTTCTTGGGGCAGAGTGGATTGGATCTGTGATGTTGCCTCTTGCTGACGCGGCGATCAGAGTGATGCGATACAGTGCAGTTCTCTCTCTGCATTGTACGGATACAATATTATGTTACTCGTTGTGCATGCAGGTGGACTGTGGGCCAGAAGCCTCCAAAGTCGACGCACTCATCCCTCAGGGGCCCGGGCAGAGCAAGTACCAAGGTCCAGAGGCGCGACCGCGATGGAAACCACCAGCAGAAACGGCCAATCGGGCGCCCTTGGTACCTGGCAGAACCCTAGCATCTCTCGTTGGACAACGTCGCATTCCAGTTTAGCCCCAGCTTCTAGGCTTACCGCGTTTGGCATGAGCTAAGGACATTTCCCTGACCGCGACCAGGGTGGCGCTGAGGCCGGTCCATGGCGTCCATGGTCACTCGTCGGCGTCGACGCCGGTGCTTGGTAAAAGCGCCTGGTTGGCGCCTTGCCCCAACCGCATGCCCACCCTGGCGCTGCTTGGAAGGGTTCCAGAGGGAACGACCAAACCAGAGAAGGGGGTATCCCCACCGCACGCTGGTGCCACGGTCCCAGGAGATGAAAGCGTAGGGACGGAGGCAACGGGGGGGGGCGTGTGGTCGCAAACGGGAAGCGTCCAATTCGGGTCGTGGAGGAACTGGAACTAGAGACGGAGATGTTCAGACACAGAGAGAGGGCGAGACGCACGCACTCGCTCGCTCCCAAGATGGCGCCCACACCTCCATACCACGCACACACCTCTCATAACACCCGCCAAGTCTCACACACACCCCTTGCTCGGATGTTTAATAACCTCCCATCCTCCCTCCTTTCTGGCTGCTTTCTTCGCTACCTCTCATTGTATCACGGCCCTTTGCCTTCAAGTCACTCTTTACACAACGCTTCCTTCGGGTTGATATCACTCTCTCTAACAAGTCTATCTTACTCTGTTTTCAAAGGCAACTTATAAGGGGTATTCTGGCAATACAACCGTCTGTTTTTTCAACTCGAATAACAAAAATCAAAACCCGATACAACCAACAGTCAACATGAAGGTCTCGGCTTCCATTCTCGTCGCTGCCGCCCTCGGCGTCTCTGCCCGTCCCAGCGGCCACGCTCGCTTCCACGACAAGCGTGACTTCGTCATTGCCAACAAGCCTACCACCACCACCGTCGTCCAGTACGTCACCGAGGCTGCCGTCGCCGCTGCCGCCGCTACTACTTCCACCTCTGCTGCCGCTGCCGCTACCTCCGCCAGCAGCTCCACCACCTGGCCCAGCTTCTGCAGCTCCAAGCGTGCCACCACCGCTGAGATCGCCTACAAGGGCAACACCGGCAGCACCTATGGCTGCAACATGATGGTGGTCCCCAGCGGCGGCGAGAGCCACTACGACTACACCACCACTTTCACCAACAGCGAGTCCTCGGACCAGGCCTGCGTCTGCTGGAACAAGATCGGCCCCGATGGAGGCATCAACGGTTTCTTCAAGGGCAACGAGGCCATCAACTTCACCCTCCCCGCCTCCAGCTCCAAGGTTGTCGCCTTCCAGGCCAACTCCCAAGGTGGCTGCGCCTGCTCCGTCGGCACCTCTGTCGCCGTCACCACCATCGGCGAGTTCGCCAGCACCTGGCTCGAGTTCGACTTCTGCAACACCTCCAACGACAACTGGTCCGGTGCTGATGCCTCCGCTCTCGTCTCTACTTCCCAGACCTGCAGCACTGGCACCTGCCACATCCCCGCCCTCAAGGTCTGCTCCACCACCTCCGATGTCTGCTCCACCATCTACACTGGCGGCAAGGGCGACAACGCCTACACCAAGGGCATGGAGGCTGTCGATGGCACGGGTCTCAACCTCGCTGCCGGCAACGTCCACCTCAAGGTCACCGTCGGCAACTAAGTTCATTCTTGGACTGAGAAGACAGCGAGCTTGCGGAGATAAATTGGGTGTTTCATTTTCGATACCTGGTGTTCTTGGTTGCGTGGATACACATCATATCTGGGGTGATGGCTTTCTCCAGATGAGAAGCCAAGTAAAGACACCTTGGATAAACTGGTTCGGGATCTCCTTTTTTTTTTTACAACTACATATGTATTTACACCACGATATATATTGCTTTCAATCTGATCGCTGTCATTGCTTGAAACTTTTTTGTGTCTTGACGTTCACTTATGCAGTCTTGGCGAAGTGGACATGTGTACCACAGGTGAGAGAGAGCTAGCTAACGTTTGAGCCTTGCGTTGTAGAACCAGGTAACTACATGAACCGCATTTGCTTGTGCGTCGTACACGGTTCATGAACGAAGCAACAGATAGATGACTTACATGAACCATTTGTTTGTTGGCCAACCTGAAGTGTTTCCTGGCCTTGCGGATATTGCTCTGCATCCTTGGTGCTGCGCCAGACTATCCGACCGTCTGGGCGGTTGATCCAGACGCGATCCTTCCCGGATCCTTCACGAACCAACATCATCTTTGGTTGAGTGACTCAATAAACATCATCGCAACGGACATACACCCACCCCCCTCCAGCAGAATTTTTTTCCTTCCTTCCCCTCCTTGATCGGTCGGTCTGCATTCCCCAACGTCGTCCAACGAGAAGTTTTCACATGCAAAGGGAAAAAAAGCCTTGGGTGGTACATACTGTGCGTCTTTTTCGACGTTTCTCCAGGGGGGGCAGGTCTGGACGAACCTGGCGCACACGAGTTTTGGGGCATCGGTACAGCGTGTGATAGGCTCCTGTGCGGCCACGAAAGAGTGCTAATGCAGCTTTGCCTTGTTTCAGGGTCGGTGTAGGGTAGCGGATGGATTAGGTTAAGCCGACGTTGCTGCTTTTTCGGGGCGAGGCCGAGGAATTTTGTGCGCCATTTTAGGTAATCAATTCCTTGTTTGTGTGTTTTGTGAAAGGATCTTTCTTTGTGCATAATTGGGCCCAAGTGGGGTTTGTTTTTGTGCGCTTTAGACACAATTGCTAAGATCGATCGAGGGACATAAAATAAAAAAAAGTGTGCACTAACTAACTAGGATAGAGCACACATGCGCTCGTCGATGATGTCTATCTATGCAGGATCGTCACGGGTAAAACCACGGCGTCCAAAGCACACGGCAACGCATTGAGAGCTGAGCGTTTGCAAAGTGTGGGATTGAATGCGTGTGTGCTAAATTAGTGCGACGACTGGCCGTGAACAAGATAAAGCTGGCGAATAAAGACGAGACTGACTTATGCCCGAGTTCAAACTGCAATGAAAGTTTTGTTCTTCTCTCTATGCAGAGAGTATGCGTGCCATTCATAATGAATGCATCTAGACTATGTGAATAAACCTCGGCTGTGAGGAGCGTTAAAGCAGCACTCGGCACAAGCCCACACAGACTCCTCTACAGCCAATCACAACGCAGGACCCCTGATTCGTGTCGCGACAAAACCACGGCGACTCCACTTGTGCCTGACACTCACCACGTGGATACGGCACCAAAAAAGCCTGCTCGGTCTTTACCCTACAGCCAAACACGTTGCCGTCCCTTGCCTTAGCGGAGCCTCGGCGAGGGACGGCGTGCATGTCACACTAAGTCGAGGGGATACCGGTATTCCAACTGTGTGCTTGTCGTTCATTCCGGTGCTTCGCCGAGGAAGGGTCTTTCTTCGGAGCCACAAATGGCCCGGCCCATTGTCCGGCAGTGGAGTAAGCCCTGGAAGGCAGCAGCAAGAGGCGAGAGAAGACGTGAGGGATAATTCTAGATCTCCACTCCCGGCTTCGGCACTTGGCGGATCCCGGAGAGGGTCCGCTTCCTTGACAGCTTTCTTTTTCCTTCTCTACGGATCGTTGTTGGCGATGGCAGAGTGGGTGGGGGGGAGGAGTGGACAATTGGAATGGATGTGGTTACAACTTCCTGGCTGCCGACCGGGTCGGTGTAGAAGAGGCGAAGAGGACCAAAAGGCGGCGAAGTGGAACTATGAGGGCGGCAAGAATCATCGTGGACCTCTGGAAAGGCTTGGCTATGGACGGGGGGTGGGGGGTTTAGGGTCTGACATCACGGCTGGGGAAAAAGGTCGGTTTGCAGGTGCGTTTAGAACTTGACTCTTACGTGACCGGGTTGTTGCTGACAATTTGTCTCGTGACGGGTCTTTTGTTTTTCGCAGAGTTTTCGGTTTCCCATGGTTCCTCCTACCTTGATGCTAGAAATCGTGAGTTGTTCTGTGGGTGAGATTCAGAAGTGCCTTGCTTTTCCGTCAGTAAGTCATGCATGATGAGCTGGATCT